>OX422224.1:251080352-253480352 GCA_949130495.1 Sambucus nigra | reverse complement strand
CCCAGTTTTGGTGACCAAAAACATCACACCTAGTACAGAATTTACTAGAAGTAGGTAAATCAGATTGGTGGTGTTTTTCTTCTACATGCTTGACCGATTCATTACGAATAAATGGTTTAGGAGGTCTATAGAGTCTCTTGGCCGGAGGGCAATATTTTGATGTAGATGCCTCAACAAAATTTTCAATGAAAGTATCAATGTCATTTTCAAAATCACTTTCGATTAAGACTTGTTTTCCTTTATCCTTTTCAGACAACTTACTTTCCAACGGAAGAGCCATTTCTTCTTGGGCTTTTACAAAGGGGACTGGTTTAGTAAAATCATCAGTCTTTGAAATAGGACCATCATAACCAAACCCTCTAGTATCACCCTTATATCGTTGTTCAGCAAGCAATTTGTCAAGGTCAAAACATGTTATATCACGACTACGACACATTTTGAAAGCTGTTTCACAAACTTGTTTGGATTTTTCAACTTGCAAAAGCGCTTCATTATATTTTTCTTCAAAAGAAGATAAATTTTCTTTTAAAGTCGTAATCTGAATTTTAAAATCAAGTGATTGTTTCTCAAAATCAGTTTTGACATTGTTCATTTCAATGGAATTTTGTTGAACAATCTTATATTGGTTCTCTAAAGTCTCACTAAGCATTTTTACCAAATTCGATAATTCTTGTCTATTCTGCAAAGTCCTCACATACAATTCCGAGTAATCATCATAGCCAACAAAATTTTCATGCTCATTAGTGTCCGTGTGTGAATTGTTGTTATCATCAAATTCAGTATCACACAAGGCACGTTTAGCATCAAACGGAGCTGTTATTTCAAGCATAGAAGGCTGACTAGCTAATAAAGATTTAGCAGCATCAATTAAATCAAGCACTTCATCAGAATCGAATTCAGAATGAGAGTCATATTCAGAATCAGTCATTCCTGCTAAGTACACATCTCCACAACAATCATAAACTTTCCCAAAAAATGCAACACAGTTTGATTCATCAGAAATAGGAGGTCTACTAAAATTACCAAGCCTATGTAATTGACTTGAATCATCCATTAAAACAAGGTAAAAAGTGTTTAACAAAAGTTTTGAAAATGATCTTTAAAAGTCTAGCTCTGATACCACTTGAGGTGACCCCGAAAATGCGGGTCGGTGCGCAAAGACTTTATATGCGGAAGTAAACTATTGTTGAGTAAACACCTTAAACCTACGAGTTTATATGAATGACGCCAAGGGGGACCAAATTAAACTTTTACTTAATCTGATTAACTTTTATGAAAATAATTTTAATTTTCAAAGTTAATTAAAGTCCAAAACAGATTCAATTTTTAGGCGAGTTTCTAGTTATTTAGTCCTACCTTTTCGTGTGAGGTGAAATGCAAGAAATGTACAACACACGGTATTTATTTAACGTCGCAAAAAACCTTCCCTGGGAAAAACGACGAACTCCTCTAGGAGTTACCTAAACTACTTCCACTAAAACAATAAAACAACAGGAACGAGTTACAAACAACAAACTTAACAATTAAAGAAGAATGATCTAGCTATTATCCCACACGACCAAGTCTACCCTGGTTGCTTATTCTATTCTCTCTTTAACTTGTCCTCACTTATTTTTGCGTTCTTCACTTCCACGCCTCCCCTTTAACTTCTTTAAGCGCAGGTTGGCTCAGTGCCTATTATTTACTTTCTAGTGAAGTGTGTGTGATGCAACAGAATATATTTCACCTATATCTTTGCAAGTCTTGTGCTATTCAAATCAACAGTTTGACTTTGAATACACCTTTGAAAAACTTTCTTTTCTCTTTCTCAAAACTTTCTTTAAATCTCGAACACTAGACTTGTTCAGATATTACACAAACGTGTGTCTACGTGAATATAAAGTGATATGTGAGTGATATGAGATGCAAACAATTTCTGAAAATCATTAACACAATCAAACAATCATGTTCACAGAATATGACTTCAAATATATTCAATAAAAACAGAGAGTCAAATATTCACAATATCGTTTTTCAGAAAACAACTATTAGATTAAATCAGATTTTAATCTAAAATCTTATCAAGACTATTTTCACAGATATTTCAGATTAAATCAAAACAGTCTTAAACACACATGCAAATAATATTCAGTCAAGATATTAAATCTTCCACAAATCAGATCTCAGAAATCTTAGGTTTAACTTTTTAAACCTCAAACAATACAAATCTGAATATTATCAAATATTTTCTGAAAAATCTGTTTTAAAACAAAACGTTTTAAAAACATACAAGATCTCACAATCAAGTCACAAGCAGAATATTCACATACACATATTAATTTCGTGAATAGTGTGTGTTGTGTACAAATCTTAGATCTAAAGACTGATATAAAAATACACACAAGAATGAGAGAACTCACTTACAAAACTAATGTACTCTTGAAAATTCGTAAGTGTAGAGTTACAATGAGAGAAGTCCAATCTTCATTTTCGTTTTTGACAGAAATCAACACTTGAAGATGACACAAAAATAATCTGGTTTAATCTCTCTCTCTCTCTCTCTAAAAATTTTGACAGAGTTCTGCTACAAAATTATTTTCTCAGCTCTGTTAAAATGAATACCCAAAGGGTTCTATTTATAGAGTGCACAAGTGTGTGCAGATTGGTGTAAAAAGATTCACATGGATCACCAAAGAAATACACACAACCGTAGATAAAATATAATCTGAGAGCTCACAAAGAAACACAAAGTATAGTGTTAAAAATGTGACACGTGTTGTGCAAGCTGTTACACACTAACAGAATAATGAACAAAACGTTTACTAAAACGCAGTCGTTTTGTAAAAGATAAAGTCAGCTGTAAAAACTGACTGCGTACCAAAGACGCTACAAAAATATTACCATTACACCAAAAATAAAACTGCGTCGTTTTTGAATAAGAAAATTAAAAACAACTTTTGGTTTTGAGTAAAACCGCGGGCGGTGTGGGAGCCAGCTGTGACGCACAAAAAAAATTACCGTTTAATAGAAAGAAAACGGCATCGTTTTAATAAAATGAAAACGGATTTTAAAACAAAATTGCTACGTCATAGATTTTAAAACCAAGAAACCGTGAGCAGTTTTTGTAAAACCAAGGGCGGTCAAATCTTATGCACATGTACAAATAACACGCCAATAGAAATTGGGGAACACGCCAACTGTACGCAATTATATATGAACTAAATATCAACAGGGGTCACCTCAATGATACATCACCTTTTATTTTTGTACTTGGAAAGGTGAACTTTCCTTCTAACTCCTCACAAAGTACTATAATGGCAGTTATTGTAAAATCCATGAAAGCTTGGGAGAAAGTCTCATTGACGCTACTATTTCAGAAAGTCTTAGTAGGGATACCTTGATCAGACCCAAATTGACGAGTGGAGCGATTGGGGTTGTAGGCCTTAGCTGCAACATCCCACTTAGAAAATGAGAAGAGATGACTAGGAGTTAAAGTGAAAATAATGGCCAGAGCAGGTCTCTCTGTGACTATTTCTTCTCTCACCATTTCAATGGGAGGATTGGCCTCAACAAAGTATGACCAAGTGTGGGCTTAAGTTTCCTCATTATAAGACCTGTAAACAAAAGGTAAGTATTTTTTAAGAAGGGGGAATAGGTATTTCCTAATTTTTTTCTTGTTCTAACGGAGCAATCTGTGGGGGTCTTATGGTAGACGGAAGGATGGGAACCTCTGAGGGGGGTAACATTGGGGAACCTTGTATAAAGGAAGCCTGTTAGGAGAATCATGTTAGAAAAGTTGGAAATGTCATACCTCCTCAAAGAGAGTTCCATGTCTATATGAGTCCTATACAAGCAAGTGTAAAGAGACCCAAGTGTGATGGCAGCAAGTGGCAGATTAACTCCACAAGACAACCTAATAGGAACATTTATAAAGTCTCTTTGAGGTTGTTCATTGGGTTTTCGAGATAGAAGAAAGTGAGAAAGAACATATAAAATATAGGCAGGTAACTCTAAGGCAGAACCATTACCTTCACCAAAATTTACCTCTAATATGTTGCCTTTAGATTGTTTATCCTTGGTGAGTTTGGGGGGAACGTGGTAGTAATATTTGATAAGTTGGGGAAAGGTAGCTTTGTTGATAGTAATATTTTGATCTTTCATATAAATACCTATTTTGAAGGAATTTTAAAAGAAACTTTTGCTAAAATGGTTTTTGCACACCTGTTACAAAACTCCTAAATACTTTTGGTCTAAAACACCTTTTGATTCAAAAATCATCACTCCCAAATATATATATAAATCCATTTGAAACCCTCAATAATTTCATATCTATGTTACTCTTGTGGAGAGATCTTTTTCAGTGCTACCTTGTGGTTCTCGAAGGGATCACTGTTGAAGGAAGACAAAGGTTGATCGGTGTATATCGAGGGTGGACCTCCACCCGTGGATAACTCAGAAGAGAGTCGTATTCTTTAGAGGTTTTGTAAGTTGTATCTTGTAAATCTCCAAAGTGCTGATTGAAAAAAGGTTTTACCCGCAAGGTGTTTTCCCCCTCAAATTGCGTTGTCTATTTGCATGCTTTAATTTATCTGGGTTATTAACCAAATTCCTTTCTTAAAATAAAAAGATAGAATTTGGATTCTGTGTGATTGGACATTTAATTATATAAAAAATCCATTAAGATCTCAAATGCACTTTGAAATTGGTATTAGAGCTCGTTGCACAAATTTACTGTGTAATCTTTTTCGCAAAAATATTTTTCTCTTTGATATCAATTTTCATTGAAAATTGTTAATCTTTGAAAAATCTAATTTTAATAGAGAATTCGTGTAATCGAGTGCTCATCTTTGATGGTACAAATTATGCACACTGGAAAGCTAAGATGAGGTTTTCTTTAAAGCCCATAGATGAACATGTTTGGGTAGTATGTGAAAGAGGGTGGACACCTCCCACTATCATAGTTGATAATGTCATCGGCCCTAAACCTGTATCACAGTGGATAGAGGATGAATTTAAGTGGAATAATTTTAATTCCCACTGTTTGAGTGCCATCTCGAGGGTCTGCCTCATTATGACGTGCACCACGTCTAAGGAATCTTGGGATACCGTCCAACTCACTCACGAGGGTACTAATGCTGTTAAATCTTATAAGCTGCAGAATCTCACCACACAATTTGAAACAATTACAATGCTTGAATCTGAGTCTTTCGATGAGTTTTATGCACGACTGTCCGACATTATTAACTCGAGTTTCAATTTAGGTGAGAAAATACTCAAGACGAGTGTAGTTAAGAGAATCTTGAAATCGTTTCCCACCCTCTTTATTCCTAAGATTACCGTTCTGAATTCACTAGGGATCTTAGACACTCTTAGGTTAAATAACTTATATGAGATCTCCAAACCTACGATATATATATATATATATATATATATATATATATATATATATATATATATACTAGGGTATGCCCGTGCCTGAAGGCATGATGCAATTTTTTTTATAGTTCACGTCATTGATTGGACCATACGTCGTATTTAGTTCGCCACAGATAAATGATTTTTGAAATAACCTATTGTACGAACCTATTAGTTTAAAAAAATTTGAAGTTTTTACATACATACATACAACGTGTTTATGTACATACATACACCATGGTACGACCATTTTATGTCAAAATATTAAGTCATTATAATTTAAGACAGATGCTTTAAAAAATTATGTATCGCCCTTTGGATCCATTAACAAATCAAAATGCAATGTGTCCAAAAGTTTCTAAAGTATTGAATCATGAATAATTTTAGTCAAAGTTTTTTTACAACACAAATAAGTGTAAACATTTAAAAAATTTGGACAGAATTTCACCCAATTTACAAAATAAAAAATACTCGACTACACCCAACATAAGCAATTCCACAAAATCTTATTTAGAATACAAAATTTTTAAATCTAAAAACAAACACAATCAAGTAGTTAATTTCACTACGAAAATTTTGTACAGATATATTTTGTTAAACAATATGTAATTAACTCCTACTTACATATTAAATTATTTTAATTATTATACATATTAATTTAGCATTATATTTTGATTCCGATGATTTCAAACATAGATTCATTTAGTTATTTTGGTGCCTTATATCTATTTATTTATTTTACAGTTATAGTAAATTTATTTGTTTACTAATATTTTGGAATTCTTAGTGTTGCCTATAGAACACGTGTTATGATGATCCATATATTAAATATCACCCTCAGGCAGTGTTATTTGTAATGTTCAGAGTTCTTTTTCAATATTTCTCTAATTTTATAACCTAAGTTTTATGAACTCTAAAACCATAAAAATGTAACTCGTGACATTCGAGGTAAACTTCAACACCCTCGCCCAAATTTGTGGATCGGCCCTAATCAACATGAGACCATATAACTAACCAAACCACTATACATATGGGATCCAAACTACAATATATCATGGTTAATTAAAAAAAATGCTAAATTAATTTTTATTAAATTACAAAAATTTCAACTTTCACACGTATTTCATAAAAATTGTACTTAACTATAAAATTCTGAATGGAATGCAATCTACACAAGCAAAACCATCAAATGTGATCATTTGCTTTTGAACAATTTTCTACAATAATTGCATAGCATTTCGAAATGCCCGATGAGTATCATTTGGTATATGATAATGTTGACATCCACTCCTTAGGTAGAACATAGTATGTGTGTGGGTCAGGGTCCTGTACATACCAAACAGTACATACCACTGGCACGGACCCATTTTATAAATAATTTTGAGTTGAATTTTTTTATGTGACACTTAAATATTTCAGGATTTTTTTATGTGACATTTAAACATTAATTAAAGTTAATTTTTGTTATGTGTTTATTGAAATGTTTAAACATCATGTAAAAAAATTCAGTTAAAAAATATTTTTTTTACTATTTCAAAAAATTGATATATATATATATATATATATGTCATTTTGGTACAAAAAGATTATTAACGTGAAAGAGAGAAATAAAGGGTAAGTAGATGTATAAAACTATGCTTCAAAGGACACGTATATGGAGGATTAATCCATGCATAATAGTAAGTTCTCAGTACAATTATATTTTGGCTATTTGTCAATGCATAATCGTGGACCAACCTTTATATGTAAGTACTATTGTATTGTGCTGAAATTTGGAGTACTAATTTATTTTAATAAGATATTTTAAATAGTGTTATAACAGTTACCTATAGATTTATTTTAGTAAGATATTTTTAGCTTTCTTGAAAAAGTAACATATACTCACTTTAACTTTTCTTCTACTTATGTGGCTGCAGGAGACTAATGGTAAAAGATGTATTTTGACAGCTCAGTGACTTTTTTAAAAAAGCTATAGGCTAGACTGCAAAATATTTTACCTGCCACACTTACATCTTCTTTTCTATTTTTCAACTCTACCTACTATTGATAGTGGGTGAGTCCCAATGATAGTATTAATTACATTTGTACAAAATCCCAAACTACTATTGATAGTGTGTGAGTCCCAATGATAGTATTAAAAACATTTGTACAAAATCCCAAAGAGTTACCACCATGATAGAACAAAACCCTAGTCCAAAAATATGTAAAAATTAAAATATTCGAATGATTGAAAATTCAAAATAATAATGTCCAATAATAATACCCATTCAAATGGAAAGTAATTAAAATGAGATATTTTCAAAAACTTTTAAAGAGTCCCATATGTGTAACTTTAAAATAATATTAAATAAATCTACAAAAATATTTATGAACATTAAAAATTATAATAAAGAAAATAAGTGTAAAGAATTAATTTGAAACCATTGCAAAATAAAATAAGTGTCAAGAAAGAAAATTAAAATGCTAGACATATATATTTAATCAAACACATGCCATATAATAAAAAAATGAAAAGCTGCTCTTTTAAAATAATCTACAAATATTAATAATAAAAAAATAAACATACGCATAAAAACGTACATATCAATATGTATAAAAATAAATTGAAAAGTTAAAATGCCCTTATCACTTTTTAAGCTACTAAAAGCTAGCTTCACCCATGTAACTGTAAGCTCATCGTTTTATGGGTTATTTCGGTCCTAAAAGTAAATAAAGTAAAAAAAAGATACCTTAGTTAGTTTAGGTTGGGAAATGTATAAAATCTAATTAAAATTAGAGAGAGAGCGAAGGTAAATCTAAAATTTACATCCTATTACCAACATACCCATTAAAGCAAAAAAAAAAATAACAAAGAGTAAATAATAAAAAAAAGGTACCTCAAGTAGTTTAGGTTATGAACTGCATCACAGCTAATTAAAATACAGCAAGAGTGTTAGAGAGAGAGAGAGAAGAACATAAAATTAATCCACCATCCCAAAAGCTAAAGCATTGCTTTGATAAAATATTGGTTATTTCATCAAAAACCTCATCTGCACTCATATAGATTCCTACAAATGATGGCCTTTAAAATAAGATAAAAAAATTATGAAATAAAAAAATAGGCACCATAATGGAGAACAAACAATATTCACTTTCTTCAATGAGTAAGGAAAACATAACATCTACTGAAACAAAATAATATTCTGTAGCCAAACGGATCGCCACCATCCTCATCAAAAGAACAAAGAAAATCCCTCTTTGTCATGACCTGTAAAAAAATATGTTGTAGTTTACGGGATTGATAAATGCACTTAAATGGTACTTAAAAATTATTTATTGCAAAGCTACTTCACTTTCTAAAAATTGATTTCATGGACCGTGAAGGTCTCCAAAATTTTGTTATACATTTTTGTAAGTTACGGTTAAGTGCAACTTTTGTTTTTTAGAAAAAAAAAAACTCCACCATTCAAACAGGACAACATCATCTCTTTTGACAACTACCATTCAAACTTATCATTATTGTTGACAAAAATTTTCTCTCTTTTGGGTAGTGAAAATTACTTGCGGGAAGAGAGAGAAGAGGCCACAGTAAATATACCCTTTTTTTTTGCATAAAATAATGTCTTTACTATATATATTCTGTAATTATATGAACATGATGAATAATGGTTGAAATTATAAACCAACATCTCCAATACATGTAAAATCGTAGACCAAAACTAACCAATCTCAAGTCGAGTAGAGAGAGAATTCAATCCATAGAGAGAGGGATAAACCAAATCCCCGAAGCCTTTTTTCCCTAAATGGCAGACCATTCGCCGTTGGTCATCATCGTTCGTCTCCACCAATTTTTAAAGAAACAACGGTGATGGATTTAAGGGAGAAGAAGAGACAAATGGGTTTATACCATATTTTTGGTCATATATCAATCGCGTCTACTTTTGTCCAGACCCAAACCAACGGGTTCAAGGTAAGATGGTTATGCTTTTTGAATAACCATCTTACAGTCTGAAAATTGCCTAAAAAAAACTCTTCAGGTGAAGAATGCTCTTCACACAGATCTAAAAAAAACCATTGAGTCAACAATAGTGATCAGTTTCTTGGGTCTTAACTCGTAGATCTGGAAAAAAAAACAGGGGAATAGATATTAACTCATAGATCTGGAAAAAAAATAGGGGAATGGATATTATTAATTCATAGAGATATTAAAGATTTGCTGGAAAAAAAATGATAACCTTGAAGTGTAAGAGATATGTGTTAGACAAAGAAATAAAAATGTAAGAACAAAGTGAATAGACAATTAAAATGGGAACTCAATTAATCAAGAAAGAAGAAAACCAAACCTCTGTGGCTTAGAGAGAGAGAGAGTCCGCGGAGAGAGAAATAGAGAGAGAGTTTGAATTAAAGTGAAGATGTGAAATGGATTGGGTGGGGTGAATATTTCAAAAATGTGTCCAAATTGAACCACAACGTGTCCAAATCTCCAAAATGGTAAACTACTCTTATAACCTTGTGTTTGAATTTTAAGGAGAAGGGGAAAAAATAAATGTGTGTTAAAAGATGGGAGAAACTAAAAATTTTAAGGGCAAAAAAGGTAGTGCAATAAAAACTCTAATAGATGACATCATCAATTAAGCTTATGACATACATAAGTTTTCTACTTTATTATATAGATATATATGTGTGTGTGTGTGTGTGTGTGTGTTCTCGAAAATTGTTAAGCCTAAGGATAAGGGGGTTCCACTTAAAGCCCAATTTAGAAAGAGAGAGGAAGCATCATCCGATTTAGAGTTTGAATATGATTTAGATGATTTGGCCCTTTTTGCTAAAAAATTTCAAGAAATTTCTTAAACAAAAAAACAAAATATTTCCAAAGTTAAGAAAAGTTTAAAGAAAGATAAGAAATTCAAATCAGGAAAGAAAAATTCTGAAAACAAAAGAAAGATTTACCAAAGAAAGACTAGGAGATATGTTATGAGTGTGAGGGAAAGGGTCACAAAGCTCACGAGTGTCCGACTAGGTTGAAATGTCAAGGGAAAGGCAAATTCGCCTTAAACGTCACGCTTAGTGATAACGAGGCCGAGTTGATGAATTTGGGAGAATAATCACTGCATGGATATGACTTTATCGCATTCATGGCTAGTCATGTTAGTACATTTACAGTACCTCACGATGATGAGTAAAGTACTAAACATGAACACCTCGATAGTGAGTCTAGTCATTGCAAGGAGAGTGAGGGAAATAATGCTTTAAATGAGAGTTATAGTGATCTTCAGCATGCCTACGCCGATCTTTATGCCGAGTCCTTTAAAAAGAAGAAACAAAATGAAGGGTTAGCTATGGGAGTTTTAACGCAAGAGAAATAATTGAGAGAGGCAAGAGGGAGTGAGTACTAGGTGAGAGAAGCTTTGGGAGAGAGAGTTTGTTTAGTTGAGAGAGAGAATGGGGACTTGACCAATAAGGTGACTAGTCTTACGAGATATCTCCAAGCATCCCTCGAGACTCATGAGAAATTTGAAGCCCTTCTATACCAACTTGAGAAAGATCTCGATCATGATCGGGAGGTCAGGGTAACTATCGAGGATACATCGAAGAAGGTGGGTTAGATTCTCCTCGACCCCACTATAGTTAACATTGAGAGGTAAGTCATAGGTTACGACGGTGAACACACTTCCTATTTTGCACCCGAGCCATTTCCCGAGTATGTGATGGACCCTTATGGACCTCGACCGAATCCTGAAAAGTATGGAACCCCGGGGGTTTTAATAATTTATCACGATTTAAAAAATTATTTAATTTCCTGTTTAATATAAAACACAATGAATGATGCGGAAGCGTTGTAAAACAGGTGATGGTTCAACTTTCAAAAATAACAACAAGTTTTAATTTCTCAAAACAAATTAAAACATAATTCAAGTCCTAGTATTTGCCTAAGTCATGATTATTCATTTAAACAAAGTTAGGCGAAACCAATTTTAGCAAATGACTTGAATAAACCAATTTTACCCAATATTTAATTTAATTCCCAAATTAAAAGAGTGTGATAATTAAACCAAATTTTATCTTGAAATTATCCTAAGTATGGATTCTAAATTATTGTGCAAGATAAAATAAACAATGTCACACTACGCCGAGATGTACGAGGAAAAACCCAAGACGGGAAACAACCTCGGACGGCCCTAGCCACAAGTCCACTAGATATGGAATTACAATTACAAGACAGATAGACTTACAACGACTGACTCGATCCCTCTCAAGCCTCGACGCTCCTTCTCGTAGAAACCTCTTCCTAGCGGACAACCTCGGAACACCACCGCGGTCTCGGAATCCACCGATGGGACTTTATATGGTCACCGTCACCCAAGCATGGAGCCTTTCTCCGTGTGGGTAGAATCTCAACAAAAGTCTTCTTTGTGATGGGGTGTAGAAGCAAACCCGAAACGTCTCTTGAATTCGGTAGAGAAAACCGGTGCCAAAAACTCCAAGCAAAGATATGTATATATAGAACTTGGAATAAACAACAATGGGTGTAAACTAAGTGTTTAAAGATTTTTCTTTAAGTTGAAGAACACTCAAACATGAACATTTTCCTTTTTAATATGATCTCTCAAACTCTCTCTAGGAGATGTATTAGGATGGAAAAGTTATCTTGGAAAATGTGTTTCCCGCACATAATAATGTATGAAAAAAGTTGGTTGAAAACCAAGTGGAGAAGTGGGGAAAAAACTGTCAAAAACTGCTCAAAACTGTTCCCGCCCTGGCGTCTCGTTCGAACGAACTTGACTCTCGTTCGAACGAGACTTCTAACGAGCGACCAGCCTGGGCTCGTTAGAATCTCGTTAGAACAAAAAACTCGTTCGAACGACATATCGAACGACTGACCAGTTTAGGGTCGTTGGCAAACTCGTTCGAACGAAACTGGTTCGAACGACAAAACTCGTTCGAATGAAATCTGGTTCGAACGAAAAAACTCATTCGAACGACATTTCTAACGAATGACCAGAAAGTTTATAAAATTCGATTTTGGCCCAGAAACTTTTATATACTTATTTTAAAGTTCTATTTGATTCTTTCTGAACATAAAATGCAGTTTTTATTACACCTAACACCCAATACATATTGTTCCAAGCTCCTATATAAATATAATTACATTCATACCTTGGGAGCATGGAACCTTAGTTGATGACGTAGAAACGAGGCACGCAAACCGGCATTTTGATGAAGCTTTAAATTCTTTGCCGCTACGTCTTCAATACATACTTCATAGGCTTGAGAATATTAAAAATAAATACTATCCTATGAATAAATGTTTTTGTCCGGAATTGAGCCAAAACTATATATGGACTCAATTGGAAATTTGTGTCCTTACAAATCTCCCCCTTTCGCTATTCCGGGACAAAAACCAAACAAAAAATCCTAAAGGGCCGTCAAGCTCTACTAGACTCAAAACATAACCCGCCCAATCTTGATTCAACCCAAGGATCAAACGCTTTGCCATTAAACAATGCTGCTTTAGTAGAATCCCCGCACACTTAAGCAAACTCATCAAATGCATAGGGAATATCAAAATATAAAATGCAATTAATTAAATTATTCCCCCTAAATTAATTCTCCTCTTTATCAAACACATGACCTACTTAGAAAGACGTCTTCTATTTGATTCTTTCTGAACATAAAATTAAGTTTTTATTACACCTAACACCCAATACATATTGTTCCAAGCTCCTATATAAATATAATTACATTCATACCTTAGGAGCATGGAACCTTAGTTGATGACGTAGAAACGAGGCACGCAAACCGGCATTTTGATGAAGCTTTAAATTCTTTGCCGCTACGTCTTCAATACATACTTCATAGGCTTGAGAATATTACAAATAAATACTATCCTATGAATAAATGTTTTTGTCCGGAATTGAGCCAAAACTATATATGGACTCAATTGGAAATTTGTGTCCTTACAAATCTCCCCCTTTGGCTATTCCGGGACAAAAACCAAACAAAAAATCCTAAAGGGCCGTCAAGCTCTACTAGACTCAAAACATAACCCGCCCAATCTTGACTCAATCCAAGGATCAAACGCTTTGCCATTAAACAATGCTGCTTTAGTAGAATACCTGCACACTTAAGCAAACTCATCAAATGCATAGGGAATATCAAAATATAAAATGCAATTAATTAAATTATTCCCCCTAAATTAATTCTCCTCTTTATCAAACACATGACCTACTTAGAAAGACGTCTCCCCCTAAGATAAATCTCCCCCAAACTAGGATACGATGATAATAGGATTAGATACCATTTCTCCCCCTATCATCATTCTCCCCCCTTTTGTTCGGGAATAGGCAAAGGATAAAGAACTAATAAACAGCATGTGAAAGCTTAAAGTGATAAGACATGAAAGCATATGGGCAATTAAAACAAGGCAAAAACAAACAGATATCATATATGTATATACTTTAAATATACCAATAAGTACATGCATATATAGATAGATATAAACACACACATGACACAAAATACAATAAGTTTGCACACTCGTATGGAAAAAATGTGTCATATGGAAACGGAAGTGTAGGGGTGTGAACTAGCAACAAGTAAATTGAGACCCAAACACTTAAGAAACGTTCACGGAGTTCTCATTTGATTGCAAACTTTATCACATTTAAATATAACCTCATGTGACAATATAAAGATTGAACTCAATGAACAAACATACACAATGCATACAAGCCTAGCATGATGATGATTCTACAAACCAAATAGAGTCATGACATTAAAGACAACTAGGATAAACGGACATTGTGCAAACCGTTGATATACCATCCAATTATCCCTCAATGAGCATATATATTCTTTTGTTTTTGAATGAATATATCAAACAAACATAGGCCTTGGCAATTGCTTTCTGTTTAATGCCAAATATTCTGTTTTTAGGCCTTTGGATCACGTATTTCTTTTAGATCCAATCAGCGGTGGCTTACTATCACAAAGGATTTAATTCATCCTTTCGGAGCCCTTCCCCGTGCATATATTAATTTATCATGTTTTCATTTTTCGCACAAATCTCACATGCAACGGATTTTGACATGCACTAGTCCTCCTAGGTCATAGATATGTAGATGACTAGATTGATAGGAGAACACCTGAAAAAGCTCAAATATAACATGTGACATTAAGATTTCAAAAGAGCTCGTGCATGTGTGAATAGAGTCATATAGAAATAGAATCCATTTAAACAATACAAAATCCAACTACTCCATATAAAACATGGTAAAGAACATTTTAAGGATTGAAAATCTACACCAAAAGTTCTAGCCACATGGGAGCGTAAACGATAGGATTCAACCACAAATATATGCCACATAAAGTGAGTCAAACAAAAATACACACAAAACAAAATCTTTTTGAGTTTTTAACATTTTTAATCAAAAATAAATATTTATTCAAAAGGAAAAACAAACAAAAAAAATCATTTGTATTTTTCATTAAGCTTAAATGAAATAAATAAAACACAAATGATAAACAAAAATCTTTTTATATTTTGCAGTTAAATCAAACACAAAAAATAATACAAAAAGATAAGCAAGTCATAATTTCTAGCATGTGATATGAAATAAGGCAATGACTAGAAAATGACTAAACAAGCATACATTTAGCATATGAATATGGCATGAAGTACAAACGCTAAAGCATGCAAACACTAACACATTTATCCTTTAGATTTAGCAAGAGAGGAAGCATGTGAAAGTAAATGAGAATCAACAACCCTATTTTGTAAGGTAACCAAGTCGGATTTCCTAACCCAAATTAATGAGGAATGACTATTTTGGGGTGTAGGAACGTTAACTATCGTGGTTACTTTACTATGGGGTTTTCTAGGAATTCGTTTAAGATCTAAACAAAATTTCCTAAGATGACCTTGTCGACCACAATGTGTACAAGTGAGAACATGTCGAAAAGATTTACTTAAGGAGTGATCTTTAAAAGTATTCCTAGTTGATTCTCCTAAAACATTGGTTTGGGCATTATGAGTAAATTCATTACAAGGATTGAAGCCTAAACCACAAGTGTCATTTTTAATTTGGACCGTTCCTAACATTTTATCTAGTTTTTCTGAACGACATTCCAAATCAAATTTGACATTACTAGAATCTTTTAATTTATTTTCCAATTCTAAAATGTTAGATTCTAGTAAAAAATTACGCTCTTCAAAAGCAAGAAGCTCCTTTTTCAAGGATTCCATTAAACCCCTAAGGCTATCTCTTTCGCCTTCTACATAATCAAGCTTCTCTTGAAGAGTCCTCACATGTGTCCTAAGGTCTTCTATTAAGGCACTATCATCAACGACCTTGACACTCTTTCTTAAACAAGCTTCTAACTTCAAATTAGTCCTTTTCAAATTAATAGATTCTTTATATAATTCATGAAAAGCATTTTGAAGTTCACTCACATCAACCTCTTCTTCATTTTCACTCTCTCTTTCTTCTCCACTCTCACTATCATTAAAAACAAGGGAATCATGAACAATGACCTTGGAAGTGGCATGTGCTATCGTGTCATCAATCGATGAGTTCTCATTATCACTCACATGACTAGCCATAAAAGCCACAAAATTTTTCTTAGTGGGGGAATCGGGATTTTCTTCCTTATCACTATCACTAAGGGTTGCATTATATGAAATAGGTCGCTTACCATCTTTCCTTAGTTTAGTGGGGCACTCATAAGCCTTATGGCCATAACCTTCACAACCAAAACACTTATTAGACTCGTCCCTATCTAAATGTTCATTACTAGGTTTAGGGATTTTCTCGGCTTTAGAAATCTTCTCGCTTTTATCATGTTTAGAAGTATAAAATTTCTTAAAATCATTTTTAACTTTATCTTTGTTAAATTTAAGAAATTTTCTAAATTTACGAGCAAACAAAGCCATGTCTTCCGAGTCACTATCACTATCGCTCTCTACTACTTGTTTTACCTCTTTTCGGGCTTTTAAAGCAACACCCTTTTCAATTTTCTTTTCAGTTTTAGAGGGAAACATATCTAGTTCATAGGTTTGTAAATCACCTACAAGCTCTTCTAATTTCGTAGAGGCTAAAGTGGGTAAAGAATTTAAAACGGTCACCTTTGGAATAAATCTATCGGGTAGGGAACTTAAAATTTTCTTTACAACAAGGTCGTCAGGTATTTTCTCTCCCAAGTTAAAGGATGAATTAACAATATCAGAAAGTCTAGCATAAAATTTATCAAAAGTTTCTTTTTCATCCATTTTGATAGTTTCAAATTGAGTGGTGAGGTTTTGGAGTTTTGAAGCTTTAACGACACTAGTTCCTTCATGAGTTAATTGTAAAATATTCCAAGCTTCTTTAGCGGTTTCACACGTCATAATACGTCGGAATTAATCCGGTGCGACAACGCTAAATAATGCATTTAAACCACGGGAATTAAAGTTAGCAAGTTTAAACTCATTTTCAGTCCATCTATCGGCGGGTTTGATAACTCGTTCATTTTCAACTAAATAAGTTGGTGGGGAGTATCCGGTAACAACAGACATCCAAACTCTCTCATCGATAGATTTTAGTGCCGATCTCATTCGCGCTTTCCAATACGCGTAGTTTGAACCATCGAAAATAGGAAATTTTGAAAATGGGGAAAAATTCATATTTAGCCAAAAAATTAAAGGATCTTAACGAAATAATTTATCGTTTTTGTCTCTGATACCAATTTGAAAAGTATGGAACCCCGGGGGTTTTAATAATTTATCACGATTTAAAAAATTATTTAATTTCCTGTTTAATATAAAACACAATGAATGATGCAGAAGCGTTGTAAAACAGGTGATGGTTCAACTTTCAAAAATAACAACAAGTTTTAATTTCTCAAAACAAATTAAAACATAATTCAAGTCCTAGTATTTGCCTAAGTCATGATTATTCATTTAAACAAAGTTAGGCGAAACCAATTTTAGCAAATGACTTGAATAAACCAATTTTACCCAATATTTAATTTAATTCCCAAATTAAAAGAGTGTGATAATTAAACCAAATTTTATCTTGAAATTATCCTAAGTATGGTTTCTAAATTATTGTGCAAGATAAAATAAACAATGTCACACTACGCCGAGATGTACGAGGAAAAACCCAAGACGGGAAAAAACCTCGGACGGCCCTAGCCACAAGTCCACTAGATATGGAATTATAATTACAAGACAGATAGACTTACAACGACTGACTCGATCCCTCTCAAGCCTCGACGCTCCTTCTCGTAGAAACCTCTTCCTAGCGGACAACCTCGGAACACCACCCCGGTCTCGGAATCCACCGATGGGACTTTATATGGTCACCGTCACCCAAGCATGGAGCCTTTCTCCGTGTGGGTAGAATCTCAACAAAAGTCTTCTTTGTGATGGGGTGTAGAAGCAAACCCGAAACGTCTCTTGAATTCGGTAGAGAAAACCGGTGCCAAAAACTCCAAGCAAAGATATGTATATATAGAACTTGGAATAAACAACAATGGGTGTAAACTAAGTGTTTAAAGATTTTTCTTTAAGTTGAAGAACACTCAAACATGAACATTTTCCTTTTTAATATGATCTCTCAAACTCTCTCTAGGAGATGTATTAGGATGGAAAAGTTATCTTGGAAAATGTGTTTCCCGCACATAATAATGTATGAAAAAAGTTGGTTGAAAACCAAGTGGAGAAGTGGGGAAAAAACTGTCAAAAACTGCTCAAAACTGTTCTCGCCCTGGCGTCTCGTTCGAACGAACTTGACTCTCGTTCGAACGAGACTTCTAACGAGCGACCAGCCTGGGCTCATTAGAATCTCGTTAGAACGAAAAACTCGTTCGAACGACATATCGAACGACTGACCAGTTTAGGGTCGTTGGTAAACTCGTTCGAACGAAACTGGTTCGAATGACAAAACTCGTTCGAACGAAACTGGTTCGAACGACAAAACTCGTTCGAACGAAATCTGGTTCGAACGAAAAAACTCGTTCGAACGACATTTCTAATGAACGACCAGAAAGTTTGTAAAATTTGATTTTGGCCCAGAAACTTTTATATACTTATTTTAAAGTTCTATTTGATTCTTTCTGAACATAAAATGCAGTTTTTATTACACCTAACACCCAATACATATTGTTCCAAGCTCCTATATAAATATAATTACATTCATACCTTGGGAGCATGGAACCTTAGTTGATGACGTAGAAATGAGGCACGCAAACCGGCATTTTGATGAAGCTTTAAATTCTTTGCCGCTACGTCTTCAATACATAGTTCATAGGCTTGAGAATATTACAAATAAATACTATCCTATGAATAAATGTTTTTGTCCGGAATTGAGCCAAAACTATATATGGACTCAATTGGAAATTTGTGTCCTTACAAATCCACCTAGGTAATTTAACCCATCTATAAGAGTTCCACCTAGAAAAGCAAACTGAGGTAGATCCAAACCTATATACGTTTGCATTTTTTGTAAAAGAAGAGGTCACCTTAGAGAGTTTTTCTATAAATTAGGTAGAACTAGTCGTACACATACTCCCATACTCCACTTTAGTGACTTTGATAGTCTTAGGGAGCAAGTTGAATTTATAGTCTTGACTTCACATAGTTTAATAGAATAATTTCAACACATGTCTTTGTCATTTGAGAACACTTCCAACATTCCGACTAGAGTAAAAAACGCTAATGGCAAACAAGAGGTTACCGCCACTTGGGTACCTAAGAACGATGAGAAAGCCCTTATTTTTTATGTTGTTCTAGGATCAAAATACTTCCCTATGATATTTTGATACTGCGTGCTCTAGGCACATGACCGAATACATCTCATTTTGTACCCACCTTGAGGATCGTAAGGAAGGTAAAGTCACCTTTGGAGATGGGAGTAGATCTAGCATTTTAGGGCATGGCAGTGTTGAGATACTTGGATTTTTGAAGCTAAATGATGTCTTGTATGTGAAGGTAAAAAGATAACTTGATTAGCGTAAGCCAACTGTGCGACGCAAACTTTTTGGCAAAGTTTGACTGGTTCGAATATAATGTTTATAATCAATCAGATAAGCTTTTACTATAAGGTGTGAAGATGGAAGATAACTGTTATGAGATTGTGCCGAAGTCCTGTTTTATGTGCAACAGTGCCACGATCTCCACTATGGACCTTTGGCATCAACGTTTAGGTCACGTGAACTTTTGAAATTTTGAGAGATTAGTGAAAAAGGACCTAGTTCGTGGCTTACCATCACTTGGAAAACTAACTTCCTCAGTTTGTGGGCCTTATCAACAAGGTAAACAAATTTGAAGTTCCCATCATAAGTTGAATACCATTACCACCCCCCATTTTTTAGAGTTGAATACCATTGCCATAACATGGATCTTCTGGGTCCTATTTGCTCAGAGAGCTTAGGTGGTAAGAGATACATTCTTGTAATGTTCGATGAATTTTCTAGATACTCGATTATTGAATTACTTCGAGAAAAGTTAGATGCGATTGGGTTCCTTACAACTAAGTGTCGTGTCCTATAAATAAACATGGTGTCACTATTAATCGGATGTATAGAGACAACGACATTGAATGTAAAGAAGCGAAAGTGGATAGCTATTGCGAGGAAATGGGCATTAAAAAATGAGTTTTTGCCCGTTTGTACTCCTTGGAAAGATGGGATTAATGAGAGGAAGAAACGGACGATACATGAGATGGATAGAGTTATTCTTGTTGGGAGAAACATGCCTAAACATTTTTAGGTAGCGACGGTGATCACTGTATGCCATACGGCGAATAGGGTATATCGTCGTCTACACACACTTCACACACCTTATGAGTTGTGGACAGGGAAGAAGCCCAAACTATCATATTTATGTGTCTTTAGGAGTACATGCTACATCTTGCGAGATAGAGAGACCTTAGAAAAGTTCAAATCCTCGAGTGACGAGGGGATTCATCGATGTGTAGGGCTTAACGAGTTTATAATCTGGCTAGATCTAAGGTTATGGAGTTAATAAACTTCACGATTAGAGATGAAGAGCCATCAAAGTTTATTGCTCCTAGCCCGCAGAGTGAGGATAGTGCACCCCCTGGTGACGATCTCATACTTCCTCATGCTACCACAGTTGAACCCATTTTTGTTTTGGGGGAGACACCATCTTGGGTTAGAAAGAGTCATGACCCTTCTGCTATACTTGGTGATCCTACACTAGGTGTAAAGACTCGTGCTTTAATCGAAAATTTTGTAAGCTGTCTGTGCTACACATCCCTAGTCGAGCTCAAGAACGTTAAAGAAGCACTCAAGGAAGTGCATTTGATATCGTCCATACAAGAAGAGTTTCTTCAGTTTAGAAAGAACGATATCTTGGAGTTGATCCCTCGTTCTAGCGATAGTAAAGTGATAGGTACGAAGTGTATTTTCAAGAATAAGGTGGACGGAAATGGTACCATAGTTCACAATGAGTCTAGGTTGGTCGCTTAAGGCTATACACAGATCGATGGTGTAGACTTTGAGGAAACATTCGCGCTTGTTTCTAGGCTTGAGTTCATCCGCTTACTACTCATAATATCATGTCATCTGCATTTCAAGTTATATCAGATGGATGTCAAGAGTGACTTTCTGAATTGCATTCTACAGGAGGAGGTTTACGTGAAAAACCCCAAAGGGTTTGAAGACCCTAAGAACCCAGGACATGTCTACTATATTAGGAAAACTTTGTATGGTTTGAAGCAAGCACCCCATGATTGCTACAAGAGTTTTAATTCCTATCTCTCAGGTCACGGTTTCAAGATAGGGGGAGTAGATAAGGTTGTTTATGAGAAGATAGAGAGTGGTGCTATTTTTGTTAACTAGGTCTATGTGGACGACATAGTCTTTGGATACATGTGCTCCCATTGTGCTCACAATTTTGAGGAGGAGATGAAGAATTATTTTGAGATGAGGATGGTATGTGAGCTTACATTCTTTCGAGGTCTCCAGGTTCATCATCTTGAGGATGGGATATTCATATCTCAATCCAAATATATAAGAGAACTTGTGAAGAAATTCGAAAATGCTCGCACACCTATGAGTTCATCGATAAAGCTTGGAAAAAAATATTTAGGCAACGACGTAGAGAGGACTCTTTATCGCAACATGATAGGTGAAGACACCCCATCCTAGGACCCCCTGAGCACCTCCTTAGGTCCCTAGCACTCACTCATTCAACACAAATCCTAGGTCATACTGCGAGTACTGACCTAGCTGCCACTGGACACTCCTGGGCCCCGTTTTACCCTGATCAACTTCCTCGCCCAAGAGAAAGCTCAATGAATCTTCGAAGGGATCAAAATCCCCTTTCCAATAGTTTTTCCATGCATGAATCGGCCTTATGGTTCATACGAACGATCCGTTTTACCTCTTATTTTAGCATTAATGACTTTATTTTCACTTTAGTGCTTTGTTTCATTACATCACACACATTAATTCCAAACCTTTATTATTAGTATTTGCACTTACTTTATTTTCATAAGAAAAAACCCAAAAATAAGAAAAAAAGGGTTTACTTGTAAAATTCAAATGGGGAATTCTCATTACATTTTCTCAAACTAAAACACTTTTTTCTACACACACATATAAGAAAAATCCCCGGTTGGATTTATGGGTTAAACCCCACCTCGTATTGTCTTCGAACTACATGGGATTCAGTTTCAATCTGGCTACGTAGGCTTCTTGGGTAAATCCCTAAACTCGAGTCCTCCCATATACATTTATTACCTTGTTCTTATTTTATATTCTTAATATATTTTATATGCTTGTTTTCTTGTGTCTTGTCCGATATACGCATTCGTTTTTCTGTAATGACTTGTGAATTGACAAACACTTACATTATTCTTTGAATTACTATTTTGGGAACACTCTTAAGGATGACCTAACTCTTACTTTGTCCATGACGCGAGTTGAGCGATTGTATTATCTATTTATGTTGTGCATATAAGCACACACATTACATAGTTTAACATGAGAAGATTAACACATGCCCATAAGAGATCGAAAGGGCACGATGGGTTCCTAACACCTTCCCATTTCGTAACTTAGTTCCCGGATCCTTGAACTACTTGATTTCTCAAGCATTAATATTGTCCTTGATTCCTTTCTCTCGAGGCAACAACATTTCTTTTGCCTCTTTTGTGCAAAATAGGTTAGCAAGTCTATTCCTACATATCACCCCCCACATCGACAATGCTTGAGCGCCCCGAGAAAGGATGTAGTCCCGCACGATTGCCTAAAGTGAAGGAAAACGGGGAATGAAGAGGATCCTCCTCGGGAGACCCCCCCGACCCCTGGATGGCCACAGTGGCGACTCCACTCGGGAAATTTAAGAGGACTAGACACTATTTCTGCATAGGTGTTATTCTTTTCTGCATATGTGCATATGCGCCTACCTATATGTTACCTTTTCTCCTCTATTTACCTTTTTATATATCCCTCTTTCATGTATATATCACTTTCCACTCACTTATACACTTCACACACTTGTATATAATCTCCATTTACACTTCACACACTTACACTTAGCTTCACTTTATACTCACATTCTTCACACACCACTTAGAATATCCATATTTGGGCTTCACTAGCACACACCCACACTTCCCACACTTGTATATATGCTCACTTACACATGTGACACATCACTTGTAATTGATCCATGTATAGGCTCACTACCACACGCACTCACTTGTATATATTCTCATGTCACCTAGTCACTCACATATATCCATGCCCACTATAGTCTTGATGCTAGATTTACTTGTCATAATACTTGTACATGCTCCCCCATTAATGCAGTATTCCCTTTACTCAAAATGCCAATAAGAAATGATAAAAAATACTCTTTTCATAATATGTTAATTAAGACTCATGCATTTTTGCACACTACATCATCAAGATCATGGTAATGTTGACCGAATTTTCCCTCGTACTTGGGGGTCACTTTGTGATGGGCGTTGGTCCTGCGAATCATAGTTTTGGCCTCGTACCTTTGGTGTAAATTGAATGGTTACCCCCACATCGTACCGCTTGACAAAACTTACGATGGGAGGTATATATCAGAGAACTCGTACACGTACATCGAGTATTTCTAATTCACTCTCACACAAAATTTTGTGACGAGGTATATAATGAGGCAATTGATGTACACTCAGGTATGTCAAATGGCCTGTCCACACGTACCAATTAATGATTGTCCTCATAGTCAAGATGTATATCGTGGAAGTCATGGCAAAGGGGGAACCCTTCCACTAACCAAATAAGTGCATAAACCTCATATAGGTGCCAAACCTAGGACACTCATATTTAGTTTGCCAGTTAACATGCAAAACTCTGTCAAAATTTTGGGTCTACATATCGCCCAAATTTTTGATCTATTTTGCCTTTTTTCAAAACAGGACCCCATCCGTGAAACTGAAAACAAAACCGTGTCTTACATATTTTCAAACCTTATTTTCCTAGGCTCGGGTCCCGCCTAACATTTTTTTCTGCATTTAGGAAAAACCTAATACAAGTGAAAACATAATAATAATAATAATAATAATAATAATAATAATAATAATAATAATAATAATAATAATAATAATAATAATAATAATAATAATCATGTTGAGGTTCCTCTCCTTCCCCCACCCCCCTTAAAAAATACCAAAAACATTTTTTTCCTCCTTCCGAAATATGAATTTTTTTCTCCATCCTTCTTTTAAAAATAAATTCGAATCGCTTTCCCTCTCAGGTTGATCGTGTACCCGATTTTGGTCTGGTTCCCTATTGGCTTCGGTCTTCTGTCAAATCGCCCCGAAGCTCCGCCGGTTCTTTTGATACTTAATTTGAGTTTGGTATTTACCTTCATGAGATATTCATGGAGAACACTGAACAAGTGCCGAATGTGCAGCCCAATCTGATGGCCATCTTAGCCTAACTCAGTGCCAAGATTCAAATCCTTCAAACCGAGGTCTATAAGATACAGCGTCACAGGGCCCAGATTGCCAATGAACCTGAGGTTCTCTTTACTCATGCCATGGTTACACCAACTCCTGATCCTGTCTAGGTACTAGAAGGCTATAAACATGTTCCACATGCCCCACCTACCAATGGTCCACTACCAGCTCAACTACATATTCTGAACCTTTCCCAGCTAGGGGATAACGTGCCAGTACCCATGGATCCTAAGGAGGAGGAAGTGAACAAGGTCAACAAAGACCTTAAGATGCTTTTAAAGAAGTTCGACCAAGTTAATACATCCGAGAACTACATGACTACACCCATATGTCTCCCAATCCCAAACTCAGGCTACCAGAGAAGTTCAATATGTCAGATATCGAGAAATTCGGGGGAAGAAGACCCCCTATTATTCACCTTCGAAGTTATCATCGAGACATGTCCCGCCTTGGTGCATCTGAACTGATAATGGACCAGATGTTTCAGTAAATCTTGAAATAAATCCACCTCTATTAATTTCTTTCCCTCGAAGAATCTATAATCTATAGTTGGGAAGATGTCGGACGAGAATTCATGTCTCAATACAATTACAATGAGGAGCTAGAAGTTACACGCCGAGATATATAGCTTCTTAAGCAGAACCCTGGGGAAATAGTCAGTAGTTTCATAGGAATGTGGAGAGAGAAAGATGTTACCATGACTAATAGACCCTCCAAGGATGAACAAGTTAGTATTGTGAAGAAGAATTTTTTTCCTTATACTCGAGTGTCCATGGGAGGGCGTTATTACCCACACTTTCGAGAGGCTAGTGTATAAATTAAGGAAGGCGTTACCAAGGTTGAATATAATCCAAAGAAAGTGACCGAACAATTCACTCTCTAAAAGTATGAGAAGCCTGTCTATGCTACAGTCTCAACCATTAATAATATTTCCCAACCTTCTACCTATTGGGCATCGAAAAACTGCCCTAATCCTACCAATAAAGAATACATTGAGCTCCATGCTCTCTTATCCAAAGTATAATAGGACTTCTTGAGACTAAACCTCATCAAACTCTTATACCCCCGTCCATTACCAAATCCAATCCTTAAAACTTTAAGCCATATGCCATTTGTGATTTTCACGAGTTCGTTGGCCATAGTACCGACCAATACTTCCACCTTAGGAATGTGATCCACGGCTTAATTGACCGGGGTATCATCGCCCTACTAACTAATCCTAAACCCTATATAACTCATAACCCACTTCCAACCCATACAAATACCATCTTTCTAGAGACCCATAATTTGATCCATTAGTTCAATCGCGCCCAACAAAGAACCCATTATACTTATAATCTCAATCAAATCGCTGAAAGTTTTTCCATGTTTTCTTATACACCCTATATGCTTCACCGATCAAGATTTGTCACTCTTTACAAGGGCCTACATTACTGTCCCTACCCGGTTTGAAGGGAAAGACATGGAATTACCAGGCATGTTGAATCAACTCTTAAAGTTTGGGCTAAAATTTCCCACTGAGACTAAAGTTGATTATCGTAAATTTCGTGGCTTGTTCATAAAAGACCGAAAATGGGATAAAAAATGAGATGAATGGGTGATATCAATTGAAGAAGTCAGTCTACGTAATATAGTATAGATAATGGCCGATTGATAGACTAGTAAAATTTACAGCATTGATGAGTTACTCACCGCTTTGAAGCTTCAGGGACAGTTGGTCCATTGACTCCTCCACCTCCCAACTGAATGGGAAGATTTGTAGGATGAAGCCACTAATATTATTGAATGTAATAATTTATCTTATAAAGAGGACACAGTCGCCACCAGATGGGGGAATGACTTTGACAGTGTAGATGACAAACCTAGTCCAAAAGAAGCCAGTCTAGTAGCCAACCTGTGTGGAATGATATCCATCAAATATATGTTAGGGGAAAGCAATAAGGTGGCTATTCATCCAGAGGTAGATGAAGATAAAGGGTTCTTGTTCTTCCCCGACTCAATAAATTACATAACTAGATTAGGGAGACACTATAAAGATCTAATTCCTCATGTGATCGAGATAAATAAAGGAAGGCGAGTTATCGAAGAACTTCCTATGCCAGAAATGACCATTGAAGAGAGTAAATTCCTTGACCAACTTAAAAACACCCAAGCCAATCACCCTATGGGGGATTTTTATGTCCTCCCAGTTGTATTGATAAAACTCCCCATTGAGACTACATTCCCTTCTTCTACCTCTCTTGAAGAAGCCGTAAACATGGTTGGGTCCTTGACCTCTTCCAGACTCCTCTTTTTTTCAATGTATAGATAGTAAAGATCGAACTTGATCATAATTATGCCATTAACATATTTGTTTAAGTCTTGGGAAAGATAGTTTCCCATTTTCACTCATTGATAATGGATCCTCCTTTAATGTCTGTCCTCTCAGAACCTTCAATTATTTGGGATTACAAGTCAGTGATCTCACTCCTACTTCCGCCACAGTGTGTGCTTACGACAATACCCGCTGAGAAGTAATGGGGTCCATAAAATTCATAATAGGGACTGGCCTTATCAATCTTATCACCGAGTTACAATTCATTTATGTACCTATTTATTTTAATATACGCCTTGGTCGTTCATGGCTTTATAACATTCGAGGGGTATCTTCTTCTCTTCATCAAAAATTAAAATTCTTTGCCAAAGGTCAGGTTATCACCATTTTAGGGGATGATGACAGTATAGACATGGAAGCACTAGAAAGTTGGTATTGGAAATTTAGCCTAGGATGAGTGACATGCTCGTCTCTGGCTTCAGAGTTAATCCACTTCCCCTTCCATTAGGAGATAATTTCAAAGATCGAGTCTATTCGAAACACAATCCTCATAACAACGTTAATGTGATTAATATGTTCAAGAACATGAAATTCATGATCTAAATAGGGCTAGGGTGTTGCCAACAAGGGATCCTTGAGCTCATAGTCCTGGAAGGGGCCTTTCCCCCATGTGGCCTGGGTTACCAGCCCTTACTAGAGGAACTCAAAGCACTCCGACGACCAAGACTGAAAAGAAGATTAGAGGATGAAAAGAATGTTTTGAGAGACTCTTTAAATGGAAAATTCATCAAGGAAGGTGAAGACTTCCCTTTCTGTGGCTTCCCCTAACCATGGTATGACCATGTCAACAAGAAGATGAAGTCAGGGATGGAAATCTTAAAGACAGTAACTGTTGGGCCGAAGACTTCCAATATGAAGTGCAACCTCTCATCGAGAAAGATGTATCAATTTCTAGGGGTTCTAAGGAAAGTGATTTCGAGGGTTTGTTTAATCTACAGACACTGGGGATGAATCTCTACATGATCGGCTCGAATCCTGGGCCGTTAGACCCGTCTACTGAAATCAAAGCTACTAACATGCCTCTCCTCAATAGGAATTTCGTGCTTGTCCAACCTATTCAGATTCAACCTGAACCCGCTGTTTACCCTATCCAAGTCTCTTCGCCTAATGTTTTTGTTCCTCTTTTGATATCAATGTAACTGAGACCTCTTTTGACGAGGTTCTCAATGTTGTTTTTCCTGAAAATTAAATAAACAAGGATTTTGAGTCGTACATTAATTGTCTTGATTCTAATAAAACCTTTGATGGTGATGATATTTCAAATGAATAATTCTTAACTAAACTTACTAAGGAGAATAACAAACAACATAATCGCATTCAAATTAATGATGATGAGACTGTTGGTATTAATATCGATTCTAGTAGCCATCAACACGAGATTAGGATAAGGTCTACCCTTAATGAGCATGAATGTGCGCAATTTGAAGAGCTACTAAAATAATTCATGGACATCGTCTCATGGTCCTATAATGACAAGCCTGGAATTGACCGAGAAATAGCTCAATATGAGATCCTAACATGCCTATAATACAAGCCGGTCAAATAGAAGTAAAGGAAACTCCGCATCGAATAGTCGCTCAAATCCAAAATGGAAATGGTAAAATAATTGAATGTAGGTTTCATTCGCATAGTCGAATATCATATATGGCTCGCGAATATCATCCTCGTGTCGAATTTTAAAGGAAAATTCTGCATGTGCATCGACTTTCGAGATTTGAATAAAGTATCCTCAAAAGACGATTACCTATTGCCTAACATTGACATGATTGTGGACATCACAGCTAGCCATGACCTTAAATCATTTGTCGATGGATTCATCGAATACAACCAGATCAAGATGCACCCTGACCATCAGTAGAAAACTTCCTTTATTACCCCATATGGAACCTTGTGCTACACTGTCATGCCATTCAAACTCAAGAATATTGGGGCTACCTACCAAAGGGCGGCAATAACCATCCTATATGACCTTATTCATAAGGAGGTCAAAATCTATGTGGATGATATGATCATCAAGTCTAATACTCGAGAAGGTAATATTCCCAGCCTCCGAAAGTTCTTCGAGCGACTATAACAATAATAGATACTGCTAAACCCAAAGAAATATGTTTTTGCCGTCATGAAAGGATAACTCTTGGGATTAATGGTCAATGAGAAAGCAATCAAAGCATACCCTTCCAAGCTGAAAGCCATACACGAGATGCTACCACTCAGACGGAGAAGGAAGTTTGATGATTCCTGGGTAAGCTACAGTACATCAATCAGTTTATCAACTAACTGACTTCTATCTGGGAACCCATTTTTAAACTTCTCCGAAAATATTCAACTAAAGTTTGGAATATAGCATGCCAAGAAGCCTTTGACCAAATAAATAGATACCTCACTTAACTTCTTGTGCTTATGGCTTCGCAACCAAGTCTCCTCTCCTGCTATACTTGACCGTCACAAATACAGCACCAGGGGCTTTTCTATCCTAATACATTGAAGAATCCCGTAAGGAAAGATCCATTTATTATGCCAGTTAGAAATTGGCCTGGTACAAAGTCAACTACATTGCTTTGGAAAAAGTGTGTATCACCTCAGTCTGGGTCACACAGAAATTATGTCACTACATGATTTCCTTTCCCATCAAACTAGTATCTCGTATGGATCCCATCAAATAATTGTTAGAAAAGTCCGCTTTATCCAATCGACTGGCCCATTGGTTGATGTTGCTAGTTTAATTTGATATTGTGTATGTCACGCAGAAAGCTATGAAAGGGAGTGCCATCTATGACTACCTTCTTGACTACCCTATGTTTTGGTCTCTTAATTCCCAGATGAAGATATTTTTTTCACCTCTCAAAAGGACCTCATATGGAAATTGTTCTTTGTTGGAGTTTCCAATAAGAAAGGATATAACATTGGGATACTCCTGATTATTCTCGATGACTCTCACAACCTCATTGCCATCAAATTAGACTTCCTTTGTACCAACAACATCACTGAGTATGAGGCATGCACTATAGGACTCAATATCGCCCTTAAGAAAGGAATCCAACAATTAGACATCTACGAAAACTCTACCCTCATCGTCGGCTAAATTCTTAGAAAATGGAAAGTCAAAGATGAAAAGATCCTACCCTTCCATGTCCGCATAGAAGAGATGGCCTCCCAATTCAAAGATGTCACCTTCCACTACCTACCTCATGCAAATAACAACCTAGATAATGTCCTTCGTACCTTATTCTCCATGGTCTAGATGCCTGAGGGAGTAACAACGACCCCTTTCTTTGTTCAGAAACACGCTATGCGCACCCACTGCTACCACATTAAACTCATTACCGGGGAAAATTTTGATATGGTAGGGTTATGGTACTATGAAATTTGGCACCCCCTCAAACATGGTAGGTATACCCAAGACGCAAATAAGAAAGACCATGCAACTCTTTTTAAATTGGTTGTCCTATGCATCATCTGTGATAAAGCACCATTTAAGAGAAACTTTGATAGAGCCCATTTGCACATCATAACAGGGGATGATGTTAAAGAAATGATGCATAAGATCCAAAATGGGGACTGAGGAACCCACATTAACGGTCACATGCTTACCAAAAGGATCATCCACCAAGGATACTATTGGACCACCATGGTTCAAGATTACACTATCTATGTTCGAAGATGCCTCAAATCCCAATGGTTTGCCAATCTCTAACACTTGACACCTTGAGAACTATATAACATAACCTACCCGTGGACCTTCTCCAACCGGGGCATTGGAATCATAAGGAAGGTTACTCCCAAAGATTCAAACGATCACGAATTCATCCTGCTCATCATTGATTACTTCACCAAATATGTCAAAGCTGAGTTATACGCATTGTTGAATGCGAAAAAAATCGCCAAGTTTATTAAATAGAACATCATCTTCCATTGCGGAGTTCCTCATGAGCTGGTATCAGATAATGGTCCGATCGACGAGTTTGGGATTCAGAGACATAAATCTTCTCCCTACCGACCCCAATTAAATGGTGTTGTCGAAGCCTCTAATAAAAGCCTCAAATCCATAATTAGCAAGATGACTGAGAGTTGTAGAGATTAGGTCGATCGGATACCTTATGCCATCTGGGCCTACCGCACTTTAAGAAGAATGCCTATTAAGGCTACCCCTTATTCTCTAATATACGACATGGAAGTAGTCATACCTATTGGGTTAGAAATACCCTCACTACACATCATGCTAGAGAGCAAGGTCAGCGAGGAAGACTAGCATCAGATCTGCTTTGATGAATTATTACTCTTAGATGAAAAGAGGATGAAGGCTCTATATCATATACAAGGGTAGCATCTCCGTATAGCGCAATCATTCAATCAAAAAGTCACAGACCGCGGTGTCTTGGAAAGAGACCATGCCCTCAATGAAATCATAGAACTTTTCTAGGACCCCAAAGGGATTCAAACCGAATTGGAGAAGCCCCTACATCGTGAGGAAAATTCTCTTAAGATGCACCTCTATGCTCACCGACCTTGATGGAGAAGAGATGGTGCGTCCAGTCAACTTGAACCGCCTCAAGAAATTTTATCCTTACTCTGAAATCTTAGCGATCTATGACTCCCCTCATCCCCCTTCTATTCTAAAAAATAAATAAATAAAATTATTCATCTCCCCTGCCAATAACTACATGGGAACTGATCCTAAAAAAAAATCTTTTCTTTTTAATACCCATGAGAATTTTCAAAATCCCAGAGGTATGTAGGCAACCCATATGCCTAACATGGACCCGATCCCCTTCTTTTCACATATTGATATTCTTTTCTAACCTCCGAGAATGACAGTCCATTTTATCATTTACATGAACAAAAGGATTATGTATGCCTTAGAGATTGGTATAGATAATTCAAATGTGAAACTCATCAAGAGCCACAATAAAATATGATCAAAATCATTTTTTATTTCTGAACAAGGAATACTGCACTGTTACATGAAGTATCAGCGAAGGGAGTTAAACAAACCACCCCTTCCACTGACTAAGACATTCTTAAACAAACCTAACCCTTAACAAGATACAAAAATTATTCCAAATCCCCCAAAACATAAAACACTAAATTACGCTAGCTTCCCCAAAATCACCCAAAACTTCACAAGACATTGCCTTCAACTGCCTGACGTCCCCACTTCATATTCATTATCAACCCCCGGAGCTCCCCACGTCTCCCACTCCTGGATAATACTCTATATGCACTCCATGGAGAGATACACCCTAACAAGCCTAAATAGGACCAAAATACCATCCTCCATGGTGTCGAAGGAAATAAACCATCTTTAATCGATCTCTTTTGCCATGATTTTCTTAACTAATTGCTTCCATAGCCATTTTAGGTAGTCCCCAAACACATTCCAGGCCCTCCCATAGATTGTAATGGATGAATAGACGATCGATGACACTACCACAAAGAGCCCAACATCATCCTCAGTGATTCAGATGCTCCATTGTAAAGAATTGCATTATGCGAGGGGGCACAATTTGTTCCCACCCAACTTGGTACAGAAGCCTCCAGGGGAAATAAAATGAAGTATATCGAATGCCCACCAACCGCACATATCGGTAATCACCAAGTTGTAAAATAGGCAGCTTGTCTCCCCACCATGGCACTGACCAATGAAGACATCGGGCTCTATATTCCACCAACTAGTTAACCGAGTTCTTTATAGATGAGCCAAAACTGAATAAAGGACTAACAAAGAAATTAGGCACACCTGCCAAGGGATACTCTAAGGGGGCCTCCATATGAAACCTCTTTGCAAGGCACATGAAACACATTGTCGAGATCCCCCTCAAAAAGTCAAAACGACCCTCCTTTTAAGAATCCAGAAAATTTAGGATCTTAGCCGGCACCATCACCCTAGGGTTATGGCAGTAAGACATCCATGCCGTTATCATAGCCATTTGGGGATCCATTGTCAAGTCCCCCATCACCAGCAAAAGCCTCGCAGTAAGGTCTAAGGGGATAGCCCCGGTAAAGTAAGCATCCTCAAAACCCCTCAAGCGCACTGAATAACTAATCGTCTGAAGAGAAATAGTCCCTTTAGTAACCAATGGTCGAGCTGTCGAATGAGAAATGTGAAGCAACTTCGTTAGAAATACTGGGGAAGAATGGGAAAAACCAAGCATAGTCGTCGCCACATTGGGGACGACCCACAACATGGATGATAATTCTCCATAGGTGGGACAAACCTCGTATGGGAAAAAACGAAAGACATGGTACTGAGGGTACCAGAACTGTACTACCGTTTCTAGCAGATTCTAGTCTATGTCTCGATTACGCCATAGAAAAACCCGATGCAAGTTGAAAGCATCATAATCCACATTATATAGGCACATGGTCTCCAGACCATTAAGGTAAAGGAGAATTCTTCATACATGTGAAGAGCCATTTGAGAATAAGAAATATGAAGCAAGAAGATAAATGTGGGTATTGATGGAGAAAGCACATCCCATACCCCTCCTTTTATACACTAAACCCTTGGCAAAAGCCAAATTATGGAAATTTGATTAATTTTTATCCCTACAAGAGTACTCTGACGTGCAGGAAAGTGTCATCAAAGCCTAAGAACAGTTTGACTTAACCCCCATGATGATAGGTAGGTCAAGGGGTATGCCGATCGACAACCCCCTTATTTTGGAAAATTCCATCTTTCCTCTTTTATCAAAATCAATTTCAAAAAAATCCTTATTTTGAAATTTTACCCTCTGGTTGTTTCTCATTTTCTCTTAAGAAAAAAATCATTTTGTATTCTCATAATAAATTCTTCCTCAAAAATCTTTCTCCTGAGTTAATTACTTTTACTTCTTTTTTAATAATAACATTTCGCTTTTCATTATCAATTTCGTACCTATCTCTATCTTTGCATAAAATAAACAAATCCGAACAGGAAATTAAAAGTGCATATATAATAAGTTATTAAATAAAGAAAAATGCCAAAAAAATGCATATTTCTTCACATATATTTTGCTTCACTTGGTTACATTTTACAAATAGAAAGAAAAATAAAAAAATAAAAACGGGACTTTGCCAGAACCCTCAACTTTGCCTCTCAAGCCCTTTACCCTCGCAGTGGACGCAATTTCCCCGACGACGAACGGTGGATCCTCCACTAACAGAATACGAACCCTCATCTGAGGTGGCAAACAGGACAAAGTATGAAGGATCCAACTTCTTGATGTAATCCGACATGGAGGCCATCCAGTCCTTGATGTCTCTCAACTAGGTGGTCGACACCCGAACATACCGCCAACAAAAAATTAAGAAGAAAAGGCAAATCAATTAGTGAAGAAGAAAAGAAGAATAAAAAAATAGATAAGGAAGAAGGATACACCTCTGTCCGAAAGTCTTCATCCGTATATCCCATCAACCTGGACACCAATGCACTAAGACGGCGCGACACTCTCAATGTCTCCCCACTACTCAGTTAAAAATTATATGGAGGGGGAATAACCATAATCATCGAAGCCTCCTCTACCGTTGCCGACGTGCGACTACCCACGCTATGGGATGATCCCATCAGTTTGCTAGTACCCTTGATCGAAGCCGTGGTGGGTGGAAGATATTATCCACATCATAGATAGAGGAGGGAATCAACCAACTCATTACAAAATCCAGATAATTATAGCTCGCCACTATATCTGTATAGTGCATATAGGGCTCACCAATCATCGTTGCCTCTCGAGCATCGCCTGACATCTCTCTCAGTCGACTCATGTACATGGGGGAACCGAAGGGGGGGACCACCACAGCATTTTCCATGATGTGCCTTACCAACCTCTCTCCTAGGTACCAGACATACCCAAACTTGTGTGCACTCAACCATTGCATTTGCGCATGAAGGCCTGTCACTCCAGTATCCCACAGAGTCACCCTCTAGGGGTAGAAGGTCACCTGCAATCCCTAATAGAGAATCAGTATCTACTCAAGAAATGAATATGCCAAAAAAAACTCAAAAAAGAAGAAATAGATAACATGGTCGTTCGTTAGGGCACCAAGCACCCGTCGTACGTTCGCCAACGATAAAGATTGATTCGATCATCGGTTTGACTTCCAGTATCGGAACATCCGTTAGAATACTCCCAACTCCTCATCCTTCAGGGATATCAACCCTACATTATGCCTAATCACCTCATAAAACCATGTATGCAAAAGACAGGAATCAGAAAAAATGGAACAAAAGAAGAATGCAAGGAAATGCCTAAATTACCTCCAAAAAATATGTGGCACCCGTAAAAGTTTACTGGAAGCACCGAATGAAAGCATATAAAGAATAATAAAGGGAATACAAGGTCATGATCCCTAGTCATATAGCTGGACATAGAAAATCATCCTCAAATACAACAAGAACCAAATATGGACAACATCATGGCTTGTCTCCACCAAAAATCCACCCAACATAAGTAAAATAAATAAACGGGTCGTCTATATCACTTATCGCCTGTCGATCATGTCCACCATCCTCCTCAGGAGAATCTCCTTCAAAGTATAAATGCATATTGAAGCCCCAGGTACGATCCTACCCACGTCCCCCAATGCCGCCTTCACTGCCTCTGGTGTCACCCTCAACGTGCAATTCACCACTATCTGGAACTAGGACTGGAAATTTTTGACCCAATAACTCATTTATGGTAATAATCCGAAATGACCCGAACATGACATGATTACCTTGTATAGGTTTAAGAATACCTAAAACTTATACTAAAATAAAAATCAACGCGACCCAAAAATGACACGTCTAACCAAAATTGCCACCCCTATCTATAACCCCTCACAATCAACCCCCGTCAGTTATTGAACATCTATGGGAGTGACCGTAATTTCCCCAGAGCTAAGATGAAAGGTGTGGTTAGTGTCCCACCACCTCTCCCCCAGAGCATACAAAATTGGAGTAGAATGCACTGTCTCATTCAAAGCCTACACCAAACTGCCAAAATCGAAATAGAAAACCATTCAGTGCACCACATTAGGGAGCTTCTCCCAAACCTCCTTCATCCCCATCATCCCCCGAGATCGAATGCTCTAAGGAGAAATGTCAGTCTACAAAAGAAGAAGAAGAATAAGAAGAAGAAGGAGAAGAAGAAAATCTTCATTAGCACAAAAAAGAATAAAGAAAAATAAAATGGAATACAAAAGGTCACCAACTTACGCAGCAACTAGGGTTCTTTACCCTAGTAAAACGGTGGTATATAGGCTCATGTAGTAGGGTATGCTCATCAGCTATAGGATCGAATAGATCAAAGGCATTTTCATTTCCCAAAGAAAGGGGCACCCTAGACTGCCACTCAAGGCTAACCCAGTCATCAACGGCTAGCCACTCAATTTTGTATGCCTCTTTTGAAGAACCAATAATTTGAAATGTTGAAGTGAAAATAAATTAGGAACGATTTTTAGACAGAGAAAGAAGAAGATTAAAATACTTGAAGGTGTGAAAAATGGGGAGGGATCACCCCTTTGTATAGAAGGGTAAGGTGCCTATTGATCGGCAACCCCCTAGCCATCCCGATTGGTAGCCACCTTTTCCTCTTCCCAAGATAAACCAGAAGTTCGGGCCCTTGCCGATTGGAAACCTCCCAAGCCTGCCTATCGGCAACCACTTTCAAAATTTATACCAAAAAATACTAGAAAACTATCAAAAAAATCGAGAGACTTCCCAGAAAATTCTGAAAAAATAGCTGAAAAATACGAAGCCTTATTTTCCTCAAGAAAATTATTTTTGAGAACTAAGCCCCTTACAAACTCTCAAAATCCCTATCATTATCATCCTTTCCTTATTCTAATCAAACTCTGAAAATCCCCAGAAGGATTAATGCTACACCCCTATGATCATCATATCCTCACGCAGAACCAACGGTGCGTCCACATCCATGACCACTATGATTCCCCACTCAATATCTCAAAGATAAATTATTCCCCAGTGCATTCTTGAAAAAATACAATCCCTAGTGGAACCATAGGTGCACTTACACCCCCAAGAAAACTTAAAAGCCCCTAAGAGATAAATTCCCTACATTACAACATAAGGATTGACCTCGACCCTAAGATTTGGTGTTCCCAACTCAAGGTCCTAAGAATTGACCTCGACCCTTAGAATTGTCCATTCTAACTCATGGTCCTCAGAATTGACCTCGACCCTCAGAATTAGTTATCCCAACTTAAACTCCTTAAATTTGACCTCGACCCTCAAAATCGGTCTTCTGAACTTAAGGTCCTCAGAATCGACCTTGACCCTCCGAATCGATTATCCTCGTCTCCTTAGGTCCTTAGAATTGACCTCGACCCTCAAAATTGGTCGTCATAACTCAAGGTCCTTAGATTTGACCTCGACCCTCAGAATTAGCCATTTTCATCTCCTTAGGTCCTCACAATTAACCTCAACCATCAGAATTGGTCGTCATAACTTAAGGTCCTAAGAATTGATCTCATCCCTTAGAATAGGCCATCCTCGTCTCTTTAGGTTCTCAAAATTGACCTCGACCCTCAGAATTAGTCTCTGTAACTTTAGGTCCTCAGATATGACCTCAACTAACAAAATTTATCGTTACCACTTAAGGTCCTCAGAATTCATCTCAGCCCTCATAATTGGTCGCTTCCACTTAAGGTTATTAGAATTGACCTCGACCTTTAGAATTGGTCGTCCCAACTTAAGGTCCTGAGATTTGACCTCAACCCTCAAAATTGTATTTTTTTCACCATATGTGGATGAACATTAGAGATGTGTGAGTCACCAATTCATTTCATATCCACGTGACTACTTTGTAGTGTTTTGAGACATAACAACATTTCATTTATGTGCTTTATAATGTGTGGAATCTTTAAGATGTGATATGATGACTACTTGCTACATGTTTGACTCCTTGTCACCTTTAATGCTCATGAACATGGACTTAATTGAGTATTGCACTTACCTTTCACGTGTTGATGATAGTGTTTTCATCTCAATCCTGCTTTTAAAATGAGCTAAATGTGAAAATCGATATAATAAAAGTAGTGCATGTAAGAACCATTGCCTGGATCGAACCAAATAGAAAATCATTAATTCGGTATAATCAGTAAATTTTATGCAATGGAATCTAGTTGATAAAGACATGTTGACTTTGCGTGAATAGCCACCATTTGCAAAGAAAAGATCCTAAAAGATTAAAGGCACATAAAAATAGAAGTGTTAGGCCAATTTTTAGAACATTGATGCTTCGCTACATATGAGCATTAATTTTTTCAAAAAGATTTGAGAAAACAAAATTCAATATGTGAGATTTTAAGGGAGTTTAGTTGAAGATCAATGGGTTTGCACTTCTTATGAAAATCTCGTAAAACATTACATAGTTTTGGGCATTATTGGTGTAAAAATCACTTATGGTCTTGATTAATTGATTAGGTTAAGTCAATTTCACTAAGTTCACCATTTTTACACCTAAAGTAGACTTTGAGATCTTTCGTTAGTGATGTTTCATTCCTTCGTACACATATATTATGTTTGCCTACATTGATTAACATATGGAATATGCTCACACCCCTACATTCCATTTCCGTGATTCAGGTATTTTTGTGTTTCTCCACGGTGTGTTGTATTTGTAAATTTTTATACTTGGAAAATTTGCAAAAATAGTTTGGGGAGACTTTGAGATAATCATTTCATGTTTGTCATTCATATGTTTTTGTGATTATATCTTATTCTTTTTGGTGATGTTCCCTATTTTTCATGCTGAGTTTATATTCCTAATCTATTTTAGACAACATAAAAGGGGGATAAAAAATTACAGGAGAGTTTGATGTATGGGGAGAATTTTATGATTGCTTATATACGTCAAACTCGATGCATCACGAGGTATTTTCTTTGTTTCATATGTAGGTACTTATGGAAAATAATATTGGCATTACACTCGATGAAGACAAAGTGCCCGAGAGAACAATAAGAAGAAATGGAGATTTGATGACATCATTTTGAAGACTTCATTATTCTTGTACCTATCCATTTTAGTGTTTGGGAGGGTACTAGGATAATTTCATTGTCTTAGGGAATTACAGTGTAATTTAGATTTAGGTTTTATTATTGTAATGGAATATCCAAAAAGGGGGAGATTTGTAGTAGCATAATTTTTATCATTTGCTCATAGCTTAGTCTAACATAGTTTTTGGCATATCCCGCTACCATTTGACTAGTGCCGTCGTAAAGAAATGAATTTCCATCGTCTTCAAATTCAATATGATCTCCACATTATGAAAGTATTAAATAATTTAGGATTTTGAATTTATTTACGTTTATAATTGGGAGAAGTTTTTATTTAAAAAATTGAGGCAATTTTCTTTATTTAAAATTTTCAAAGTTTGCGTATCTCATTCAAATGAGATGGGATTCTTGTTTTAATAAGATCTCCTTTTCATTAGAAGTCTCGTTTAAAGTTTACTTCGATCGAACATCGAACAAGGATGTACTATTTTGAGCTATTTGAAGCTGATTTGAAGCTTGTTCAAACGAGATATCTGTTTCGTCTGAACGAACTTTCTTTCCTTCTAACGAGATGCTATTCTCATTCGAAAGAGCCCAATTTTTGTTCAAATGAGTGTCATCACCTTGAATTTTGAGCATTTCATATAAATCCCTGTTTTGAAGGGATTTTAAAATAGACTTTTGCTAAAATGATTTCTGCACACATGTTATAAAAGTCCTCAATACTATTGTTCTAAAACACTTTTTGACTCACAAATTACCACTCCCAACTATACATGTGAATCCATTTGAAACCCTAAATAGTTTCATATCTAAGTTACTCTTATGGAGGGATCTTCTTCACTACTGATCTTGTCGTTCTTGAGAGGATCACTGCTGAAAAAATACAAAGGTTGTTCAGTGGATACCGAGGGCGGACCGACACCCGTGGAAGACTCAGGAGAGAGACGTATTAGTAAGAGGTTTTGTAAGTTGTATCTTGTATAACTCTAATGTACTGATTGGAAAAAAGTTTTACCCGCAAGGTTTTTTTTCCTCAAATTGACTTGTCTGTTTGCATGCTTTAATTTGTCTGCTTTCTCAACCCGATTCTTGTCTTAGGAAAAAAAGATAAAATTAGGATTTGTGAGTGATTAGACATTTAATTATATAAATAATCCATTAAGATCACAAGCGCACTCTCAAATATCTATACCAGTAAGCATGACGAAAACCCACCTTTTTAAGGATTCCATCGTAGATTTCATGAATATAATTTGACGATGCAGCAAAACCCTATGGGCGACCTCCAAGCCCTTCGAAATCAATGCGGGAATAGGGGAAGTACTCACGGTACAATTGAAAAAGAAGGGTCTATTCAGAGGCTAGATAGACCAAACATTGTTTTTCTTCAGGTTCATCCCCTAATGTAAGAACGTCAGCTTTTGCATTTAGTTGACTAGAAAAGACTTTGAAATATTCTCTAAACTTGTCTCATTTCCCATAGTTTGGAGCACGATGGTAAAATTCTAACTGAGCCTAACGCTCCACTATGTTAGCCTGTACGGCTTGGCCGTAACTTTAGTCAGAGATATCTAGTTAGTGGCTTGTGGAGGCCATTTGTTAAATATGCGAAAATTTTAACAAATGAGAATATGCAAAAGTAACGTAGAGAAGAAGAATATTAGAAATGGGTGGGTGGAGAGGGGATTTTGTGGTGGTTCACGGCTATTTTGGATGGTAAGTAGAACTTACTTTGTCTAGAAAATTCTTAAGCTCTGGAATGTTAATGGAGGGAGTTTAAAAAAGGTGGATGAAATTTTTTTAAGACTGGAGTTTTAAACGAAAAGGCATACGTTTGAGATGATGTGGCATTTGGACATGCGTGGGTTTATGAAAAGCCATGATGAATTTTGGGAAAACGTAATGGGAATAAATAATCTCAACTATCCACGTTGAATTATGGTAGTGAAGATGTAAGATGATTGGACTTCAACATTAATTAATGACACATGCGAAAGAGGAGGCAACTTGTTTACAAAGAAATGATTTTGTGGTCTATTTATTTTTCAAATTGCTAGATGGTTAATTTATTCGACCAACTAAGTCTCATCACTACAAATTCCCAGGAATCAAATTGGTTTGCAACCACACAAGGATAGGTTATTCAGATCACAGGTTTGTTAGAGTAGAGGTTTTTCGACACAAGGTGTTTGTATCGATATTTCTTGGCCACACAACAAATTTCTCTACGAAGGGGAAAATGTAGGTGGGGCTGCAAAAATGTTTAGCAAGACTACAAAGGAGTGTTAAGAGTTAATCGAGTCGGTTCACAACCTAGCACGAGCAAAGGCAAAGGAAGTTGGAGGAAGCATAGAGGATGCTGGAAGTCATAAAACCAGTCCAAACATGGAAGCTTGGAAAAGAGGAAGCCCTCCCTGAGGGAATGGTTTCTAAGGGACTTAGTAATTAGTTTAACTTGAGTATTCCAGCAGTAAATTTTTTTGTATTGATGAAATGTATTATAATATTGGTGAGGTTGCCCGGTATCCGTGAGGGACTAGGTCTAGCAGGACTTGGGAGGACTTTTATACTATATCGAACAACTTAACTTAAGGAACCTTTGAGGGAATTATTTTAGAGGATTGAGGAGCAATGTCGCTTCAAGGAATACCTTAACCTCTTTAGTTACACTAGGTAAAACACAGCTAGATAGAGAGATCATAAACTAAAGAAACATGTAGTGATCAAACACTAGTTCCCTCGGCCAAAAGTGTTAAATAAGTGGTGAGGGGATGCTGACGTAGAGAAGCATTACCACACATGTAGAATATTCCTTTTGCACATGGTTCCGTGATGGAAGGATTTATATAATTGATTAGGCAAAGCGATCAACACCTTTTTTATTATAATAGTATTTACGTCCATAATGAGAGACCACTTTAGGCCATGCCGAACATTTTTGTACCCCCCGAGGATGGGCGGGGGACCAGCATGGGCGCACTAACCTAGTAAGAAGGGTTTTGAGGTTCCACATGATAGGGACAAATCGTATAAAGAGGCTAAGTTATTCCACTGGGAAGGGATGATGACAAGAGAAACAAGACACACCAGAGAGAGATGTACATAGACCTTTAAGAAAACCATAGGTTTTAATCCTTCACCAATACTGTCTTTATACGAATTTTCTACCTAGAACATGAACATTGATTTAGTTTTCATTGTCTGGTGTTTGAGATGCATATCGAAGATGTATCTAGAGTGCTTTTTCATCTCTCCCTCTAACTAGTTATTTTAAGAGTTCATTTAATGTATTTAATAGATAGTATTTATTTCTTTAACATTGATTTATTTATTGATCGTTATAATCAAATGATAATATACGTGGGATAATTTGTTAACAAGGATCACAAACATAATATGTATTAAGATAATGCAAGAATATGAGAAATGCGAAAATGTGGGATTTGGGAAAATAGGAAATTTGGATAATTGAAAAATTCTAAAAATTGGAAAATTTAAAAATTGAAAAATTGGACTCGAGTCTCGGGTTTTAATCCGAAATGACTATGTACACTATAAAAACATCAAAGTCCACGTAGTTAGCATGTAACATAGGAGTGGGGTTTATCGCATAGATTCGAACGGAATTTTATTATATGTTTATATGTAGAAAGTGTGATGGGTAATCCCGTTGGAATTTATAGGTGTAACCCTCTTTTTGTTTGTTTTTGTTTTTGTTATAGAAAATAAAGCATGTGCAATATAACTAATAAAAATTTGAGATGTTACTAAGTATGAACTGAAGTAAAAGATAACTTATGAGTTAATGTAATTAATGTAAAAACAAGAAATTTAAAGAGAAAGGGAAGGATTCAGACTTTTTTTGAAGACTTGAAGCTTGATATTGATCTTGGATTAGTTCCCCTGAATGTTGAGATGAATTTTGGATGAGAGAGAATCAGATTTTTACAAATTGCGTGTGAAAAGGATGGGAATTTAAGATGGAATGGAATTTGACATAAGGAAACTTCCCTGATTATAATAGAATGTTGATGAGATCACTGATGCTGATGGATCTGAGGTGTGTTTTGGGAGTGCGGTCATACCCTCTGTGGGCATCCCCAATCCTCACGAAGATAGAGAGAGAAGGTCTGGTGAGAGGATCTTGGTCCCGCGCATCCCTCTCGGGAGTGCTTCGGTCGTCGTTGGCGATGTGTGAGGTGAAAAATATAGAGAGATGGAGTCGCCAGTCTATTTTGCTCAAAATAGACAAAATAAGGTAGAGCCATCCCGAAGGACAGATTCAACGATATACTGATACATACGAAACCAAAAAATGATTTGAGTAGGGTTCGGAGGATAAGTTACGGAATGGGAAGGTGTTAGGCACCCATTCCCTCCTTGCGATTTCTCATGGATTTGTTGTTGTTTTCCTATATTTCTCCGTGATATATGTGCATGTGTATATGTAATGGAGATAGGAATCATTGACTTGTATCACGGAAGAGATAGAGCGAGCCATCCATAGGAATGTTCTTAAAAGTAATATTAGAAAATAGGATTTATGCGATTATCCTTGTGTTGATCGTTATAATGATAACGCGTATGGAATAATACGCCACTAAGAACAAATATATGTATATGTAAATATGTAGAATCTAAGAGAATTAAGTTAAATAATGAGAAAAATAGAAAATTGAAAATTGAAAAAAATAGGACTCAAGTCTCGAGTTTTATCCCGAGATGCCTACGTAGCCTATAAAGGCATCAAAGTCCACGTAGTTCGTATGCAAAGCGAGGGGTTGGGTTTATTCCATAAATCCAATCGGGGACTTCTCTTATGTGTGTGTGTGTGTGTGTGAAAAGGTGTTTTAGTGTGAGAAAAGTATGAGAATTCCCATTTGGAATTTATGAGCAAACCCTCCTTTTCTTATTTTTTGGGTTTTTTAAATGAAAAATAAGAGATGTGCAATAATACTAAAATAAAAAAAGTATATAAGGATATGTGAGATGGGGACAAAAAGTGCTATGTAATAAAAAAAGTTAATGCGAATTTAGGAGAATTTAAAGAGAGTTAAGAAAGTTGGACCTTCTTGAAGATCTTGAGCTTGATATTGAATGTTGGAGAGCGACCCTTTCACTTGGATGATGATGATGGGTAGTTAATTCACCAAGTTTAGTGAAAAAGATGATGAAAAGTGAGGGTTGGAAAGGGATTTGGATGTAGAAATCGCGCCGACTTCTAGAGAGGTTTTTTGAGTTCGTTGAGAGTGATGGATCTCAGATCTGGGGTCTCCTTGCAATGAGGTCAGGCCCTCCTTTTTATAGGCCCAGGGTATTTTTGGTCGACATAAGTCTTCTCCTGCCAATCAGTAGGTGTCTTTAGGGAAACTGCCGATAGGCAGGATTTTGAACCTGCTGTTTGGCAGTCTCGTTCAGATTCCCTTGGAAAGATGGTCATAAAATGCAACCCGTTGATCCAAATTGTGCATGGGGAATACCGCTAGAAAGTTACTTCATGGACCTTTGATAGTCCTTGCGATTTCTCCCGGGTCTGGGAGTTGACTTTAGGACAAATGTGGCTAAGAAGCGCTCATCGATCCTTTGGACGGGGGATCGTCGGATGCAAACAGATCGTTCATCCTCATGGTAAGTCAGAATCGTGCACGGGGAGGACCGTTGGAAAGGTTAGGATATGAACTTAGACATTCCAAAGAGTTTGAATCAGTTTGTGGAGTTGACTTTAGTCAACCAGGGACTGGAAATGTTTGATGACCTTTCGGAGTAAAACGAATCGTTCTTCCATACCGTAAGTCAAAATTGGGCCCGGAGTGGACCGTTGGAAAGAGGTTTCAGTTACCTTTGAACATTCATTCAGTCTTGGTCAAGCTAAAGAGTTTACTTTGCTTAAATAGAGCCCATGAGCATCCGGTGGCCTCCTGATCAAGTTAGAATTGTACACGAGGAGGACAGTTGAAAAGGGGTTTTAGTTCCCTTTGAAGATTCATTCAGTCTCAGTCTCAGTCGAGATGAAGAGTTTGATTTTTGGTCAAACAGAGCCTGGGAGCGTTCGATGACCTGCTAGGTTTGTATTTGGAATATGACCTAGGTTCGTAGTGACACAGGGGGTGCCAGAATGGGGTGTCTATAGACCCCTCGATGGGTGAGTTTGGAACAAATGATAGCCGTCGAATAGATACTACATGATGACTTTGAAAGAGGTTGATTCTACGGACCTAAAGAAACAAAGATGACCAAATCAGAGGTTAGAGGCCGATTTTGAGGACCTAAGGAATGAGGATGACCAAATCAGCATATTGGGAATGGTTTAAAGGAAGTGATGACCAAAGATTTAAGTCAATTTCGAGGACCTAAAGTAATTTTAGGGATGACCGATTCTGTAGGTCGAAGCCAATTCTGAGGGCTTAGGCTGTGATGACAATTTCTGCGGGTCGAAGCCAATTCTGAGGGCTTAAATTTTGATGACCAATTCTGCGGTTCGAAGACAATTCTGAGGGATTAAGTTGAGATGACCAATTCCACGGGTCGATTCCAATTCTTAGGGCTTAAGTTGAGATGACCAATTCTGCGGGTCGAAGCCAATTCAGAGGGCTTAAATTGAGATGGCCAATTCTGCGTGTCGAAGCCAATTCTGAGGGCTTAAGTTGAGATGAGCAATTTTGTGGGTCAAAGACAATTCTGAGGTCTTAAATTAAGATGGCCAATTCTACGGTCGAAGCCTATTTTTAGGGCTTAAATTTAGATGACCAATTCTGCAGGTCGAAGCCAATTTTAGGGGCTTAAATTGTGATGACCAATTCTGCGGATCGAAGCCAATTCTGAGTGATTAAATTGAGATGAGCAATTGTGCGGGTCGAAGCCAATTCTGAGGGCTTAAATTGAGATGACCAATTCTGCGGGTCAAAGTCAATTTTGAGGGCTTAAATCGAGATGACCAATTCTGCGGGTCAAAGCCAATGCTGAGGGCTTAAATCGAGATGGTCAATTCTGTGGGTCAAAGCCAATTCTAAGGGCTTAAATCGAGATGACCAATTCTGCGGGTCGAATCCAATTCTATAGGCTTAAATTGAGATGACCAATTCTACGGGTCGAAGCCTATTTTGAGGGCTTAAGTTGAGATGACCAATTCTGTGGGTCGAAGCCAATTCTGAGGGCATAAATCAAGATGACCAATTCTACGAGTCGAAGCCAATTCTGAGGGCTTAAATATAGATGACCAATTCTGCGGGTCGAAGCCAATTCTGGGGGCTTAAATTGTGATGACCAATTCTGCGGATCGAAGCCAATTCTCAGGGCTTAAATCTTGATGACCAATTCTGCGGGTCGAAGCCAATTCTGAGGGCTTAAATTGAGATGACCAATTCTCCGAATCAAAGCCAATTTTGAGGGCTTAAATCGAGATGACCAATTCTGCGGGTCAAAGCCAATGCTGAGGGCTTAAATCGAGATGACCAATTCTTCAGGTCAAAGCCAATTTCGAGGGCTTAAATGGAGATGACCAATTCTGCATGTTGAATCCAATTCTGAGGGCTTAAATTGAGATTACCAATTCTGCGGGTCGAAGCCAATTCTGAGGGCTTAAATTATGATGACCAATTCTGCGGGCTTAAATCGAGATGACCAATTCTACGGGTCGAAGTCAATTTTGAGGGCTTAAATCAAGATGACCAATTCCGCAGGTCGAAGGCAATTCTTAGAGCTTAAATCTAGATGACCAATTCTGCGGGTCGAAGCCAATTATGAGGGCTTAAATTGTGATGACCAATTTTTCGTGTCCAAGCCAATTCCGAGGGCATAAATCGAGATGACCAATTCTGCGGGTAGAAGCCAATTCTGAGGGCTTAAATCGATATTACCAATTCTGCAGGTCAAAGACAATTCTGAGAACTTGAATTGATATGTTCTCGGGGTACTCTACCTGGGAGATTACCTCAAGATTTTGATTTGATTAGGGGAGCTGATCGCTGGGGAAACTTTCATTTCTTCTGGAGAATTTGTGGGGAAATAGATAATTTTATTCTGTGGATTCCACTGGGGAAGTGATTAGGTGATCCAGAGTTTGGATGTTTTGGTCAGGGAAATTTGAGACTTTTGTCGTAATGGTTTTTAAGGATGCCACTGGGGAATAGGAGATAACCTGAGGTTTGGGATACTTGAGGGGGTCCTCTAGGGACGCTGTTGGGGAGAGATTCACTTGTCTTTGAGAGTTCTTTCTTGAGGTAATGTGAGAAAAAATAAAATTTCTTGGTGAAAATGTTCTACATCTTCCCCGAGATATTTAGGAATTTCCTGAGGATTTTTTAGAGTTTTCTGGTATTTTCTGGGAGTTTTTGTACGAAAATTTAACGGGGACGCTCGTCGGCATAGTGTGGAGGGTGCCATTCGATAATGGCATGGACTTTTGGACGGCCTTGAGAAGGTGGAAGGTTAGTGCCGATTGGTAGGTGGGGGTGCAGTGTCGATCGACATGACCCTTAGCTTCCTTTAAAAAGGGTCGGGTTCCCCTCATTTTTCATAGCTTCTTTCCTTCTCTCTCTCTGTAATTTTCTTCTGCGAATTGTCTTAGCATTCCGCAACCTAAAAAATGGCCGCTTTTATGAGCACTACGACACACAGGGAGTGGTTAGCTGTTGATGACTAGGCGAATGTGGAGTGGAGGACCAATGCGCCTCTTGCTTTGGGGAGTGAGACTTCTTTTGATGTGTTTGAGATGATTGCGGTTGAGCAAACTTTACTGCGAGAGCCATCACATCATTGCTCTTCTAGAGTGGTGAACCCTGGTGGTTATGTAAGTACAAAATGACTTTTGGCATTCTCTTTTGGTGATTCCTTTTTTCTCTGATTTTGACAAGGTTGTTCTTTGACAGTCTGATATTTCTTTTTCGACTCTGCATGCCCGCGGGACGATGGGTCTTAAGGATATCTTGGAGCACCTTCCACCTATGGTACGCTGGGTAGTATCGTCAGCAGGCTTTGGGAGGCTGACGTCTATGCTGGATGAGATGCCTCGTTCGACGGCAGTCTTATGTGCTTTAGGGGAGAGGTGGTGGGACATTACCCAGACCTTCCATTTTGGCTTTGGGGATATGACTGTGACTCCCATAGATGTGCAGTAGCTACTGAGGATGGATTGTGATGGAGAGCAGATAGAGGTAGATAGCTCTTTGCAGGTGAGGCTGGAGGCGATACGAGCGGCGCTAGGTGATGTGGGGAGGATAGTATCTGGGGACTCTATCTGTTTGTCTCAGCTGAGGGATGTTTTTCTGAGTAGGGTGATTGATGTGGAGGACAGGCTGTAGGTGAGGCAGATGGCTCGGCTATTTATTTTTCTAGTGTTGGGGGGATTTCGGGTGGCGTCGAGCGGCGACGTTGTCCACTTGTGGTTTTTACCATACTTGGGAATGTTTTCGAACATCCCGCTCTATGATTGGGGGAGCCTGACTTTGGCGACTCTTTATTTTTCTCTGGATGTATTTAGACAGTGATGTCAGTAGACCTTTACTGGATCCACGTATCTTCTTGAGGTATTCTTTAGTTTGCGCATTTTCCTTTCATGCATTCGCGTTTTCCTTGCGCGTCTCTTTTTGATCGCGGATTCTTATCTTTGGTAGACGTGGTTCTATGAGGTGATTGGGTGTAATACCCAGCTGGTTACTTTGAAGGATAATATCGTTGGGGACTTTTTCCGATTGTATCGGTGGCATAAGGCAAATCGGCAGTCAAGGAAGTCTCTTTCTCTGCAGGCGGTGCATCAGGTATTGAATGGCCTGACCAGTCATAGGGTAAGACCTTTTCCTTCTTGACTCTAGGTCTTTGTGTACTCTGATTCCATATTGACTGATATCTGCTGGGGATTTTTCAGGTGACATTTTACCCTAGGGGACGGCTGTTAAGGACATGCGATCGACTGGGGTGAATGCGCAAATGAGGCATTTGCTGGCGCATGAGTTTGGCCACTCCTGGTATGTCGGGGAGAGGGTGGTTCGACAGATTACTGAGGAGGTGGTGGTGCCACCTGCGAGGCCTCCTATGTCTATGAGGTGAGAGAAGATGTTGCCAGAGGACGCGAGAATTATGACAATGATTGGCGAGTCCTATTTATTTTACACCGACACGACTGTGTCGTATGATTATATGGACTTAGTGATGAGTTGGTTGATGGCGCCTAGCATATATGATGCGCTGCCTCTCCCTCATGCGGGTTCAAGTCGACCAGTGGTATCCTCCCACAGTGGTGGTGGTCCGTCAACATCTGCGGCGGCGGAGACTTCGAAGGTTCCCTTTGTGAGGTTACATACCCCTTCCTACAATATTCGACGAGCTGATGGAGGGATGGTGCCTATGTTGCATCGTCCTCATGCGATGGACCCGGAGGAGTTGGGCTTAACAGAGGAGGTCCTTCATCCTGTGGTATACCTTTTTGTTCTTCTTCTTTTGGTTTCTTTTGGTCTTTTTTGTTTGATATTGACTATGCTTTTCTTGCAGCAAGTCCGGGTGTCCACCACTTGGCTGAGGTACATTAGGGACTGGATATCTTCTGTGAATGCCCATATTCGAGACGCGGTTCCTGTTTCTTCTTGCTTGGTGCCATCTGTCTCATCTGAGGAGGAGTCTGGTTCAGGTATCGGTGGTGCATCATCTCGTCGCAGGGGAAATAGAGCGCGTCGCAGGGATGGAAGCTCTTAGAGAGAGGGGGGAAGGGTAGGTGAGAGAAAGAATGTGGGTTCGGGCTGAGTCCCATTGTTTTACTGCTTTTCTTTATTTCCTGCAAAATTGATGTAACCGAAAAATATCTATACAACGCAATGGAGTTTTTTTATTATCTTCTGTTAGTAATGAATGAATGAATGCATATGCGCTTTTTTACTTTGCTGCTAAGACCGTAAAAAGAAATATTTTTGGAATTGAAGGAAAGTGTTATTTATTTAAAATGAGAAATTATATAGAGATGGAAGGGGATTTTGAGATTCTGTTAAGAATATCAATTTATTTTTATTGAGTTTTATGATTTTGACAAAAGGGGAAAAAGGGAAGTTTTTAAAATAGGAGGTTGCCGATCGGTATGCCTCTTGTCCTGCCTATCGGCAGGTCAATCCAGTCCCATCAATTCAAGGCCTTGATTGGTATCCTCCTCAGCTTTTGGTACCTTGTGGGGCGGGATTCCCTCCGATTTCTACAAGGGTTGTGTCTTTTGTGAAATATAAAAAGGGGTAAGGGTGGAGTGTTTTCATCACACCTTCACATTCTTGCTTTCTTATTTTGTGAGATGGCTCTCCCTGGTAGTGTTGAGTTTGCCAACTACCTCGAGACTTTGGAGCCGATGTGCTCCTATAACATCGACAACAATGCTTTTAACAAGCGTCGAGTCTCTTTATGGTGTAATCGACCCATAGAGTGGAATATGCTGATGACGACGGTACAATTTTGGTACCTCGAAGATCGTGTATTCTTCTTTGGCTTGGCAGAAGTCTATATGACTTATGAGGTATTGGGGTTAAATCCTAATGTGCCGGCTGCTATGCCTGAGTTTTCTCGGTCTCCTCGAGAGCTATTGGATGGACTTCTCCACGTATCGCCCTCGGCGAGTAGACCTTTGGTTTCTGGAGGAATGATTTCCCTTTCGATGATGCTGCGGTCTTTGCATTTGCAGGAGATTGGTGATGCTGCATATGCCAGAGCCGTCGTTCTGGGCTTGGTTTCGAAATTACTGTTGGTGACTGGGAAACTGCTGGTGGACCCACAACTTGCAGCCATTATTTCATGGAGGTCATACCATCATAATCCTACGACGATGATACCGGCGGTGACTTTGAATGGCCTGGATGCCTGGTGAGAAGGTCATTCTGACTTTCTGAGGGGTAGCCCAATGATGTTGTTCATGTGGTTGACTGAAAGATTCCTCTTGGTGACTCCTTCGAAATATCCTTTCTTGGTTGTGCCCAACTTATTTTCATGCCATTTCATCAGTGTTGGCCTGAATATAGAGAGCTGGGAGAACTGGTTTGTGGAGCACGAGGCTTTAAGTAAGCACTGGTCAGTGCCTTGGTGGGGACAACTGCTGCCTATTATAGAACTCGGGGAATACTCATACGTTCGACTGGTTGGTCTTAAACATACCTCTCTCTATTTCCCTTAGTTGCTTCAGCACCAATTTGTCTGGGAGAAAATTATGCCACCTCGGACACCAGATTTCTTTCTAGTAAAAGATCTGACAGAGCGTCTGTGCATGCGACTTGGCTCTTTGTGGGAGAGTTAGCCTCCGTCAACCTGTCCTTCTCAGTTTATTAGGAGAGTTTGGCACATCCCCGGGGATTATATGAAGTGGTTGTGGAGAAGAGTAGTTAGCAAGATATTGTGGTGGATACTGGACAAAGGTGTTTTTTCTTATTCGATAGCATGGAGGGAGTTATTGTGGTTTTTTCGAGGCTGGTTTGAGCTTATCGGTCTATAGAGCGTCGGTGGCACTCTATTCAGATAGGGGAAGATTGGGGACCCCAAGATTTATATGATGATGGGGCGGGCTCCTTTGGTAGCTATGGGCAGGACTCTTGGGGAGTTTGTTTTGTAGATATGGAATAAATTTGGGAGTTTATTTGGCTTTCTTAGAAGGTTGGGGAAGGGAGTTATCCATCCATTTTCTTATGTAATTGCACTATAATTTCTTATTAGTGAAATAAACAATTTTTTGATCATCCAGTTGTGCCTTTTGATGAATTTTGTATTTTGAATTACCTATACCGATCGCTAAGGCATGCATAATATTTTTGTTCAAGTATATGTTAGAATCAACTGTCGTTCTCGGAGATAAGAAAAGAATAGTTTTTTATGAAAAAGAAAGGGCCGTGCTCATGTAAGATGTATGAGATGCCTACGTACCTCTGGGGGTTTTAGAAAAGTTTTAATTTTTTTTGAAAGAAAATGGTTTTTGTAGAGGATCAAACCCATGTAGTTCTGGGTAGAGGGAACTAAAGATTTTTTTTAGAATAGAAGGGATATGGGAAGACTCGTAGCGCGCCGAGGTTTCAGACTAGGGGTAAAATTTCTTGAGACGGTCCAGGTTGACTAGATGAGCCATCTCTTCTTCGTCAAGGTTGGTGAGTATAGAGGCACCTCCTGATAAGATCTTCTTTACGATGTAGGGGTCGCTCCAATTGGGCTTGAACTTCCCTCTGGGGTTCCAGATGGGTTTTATATAATTTCCTTAAGGGCTAAGTACACTTCTCGAACACCGCGGTCCTTGAATCTCTTGTTAAATGAATGCGCTATTCGACGATGGTACCCTTGTATGTGATACAATGCTTTCAGTCTCCTTTCATCTTAGAGTGATAGCTCGTCGAGACGACTTTGATGCCACTCCTCCTCATTGACTTGGCTTTCGAGCATGATACAAAGTGAAGGGATTTCTATCTCAACATGTAGTACTTCTTCCATTCCATAGACCAGAGAGTAAAGGGTGTCCCCAGTAGGGGTCCGGATTGAGGTTCGGTGGCCCTATAGGTCATAAGGGATTCGGTCAGCCCAATCTCGACGACTTTAGGTCATCTTACTGATAATGGATTTGAGGTTCTTATTAGCTGCTTCGACTGCACCATTGGTTTGAGGTCGGTAGGGAGAAGATTTGTGTCTCTGAATCCCATATCGTTGACCACTTCTGTGACTTCTGCCTCGAAGTGCAATCCGTTATCTGACACTAGTTCATGCGGGACCCCATATCGGCAGATAATGTTCTTTTTGATGAATTTTTCCACTTTCTTGGCATTCAGAACTGCATATGACTCGTATTCGACCCATTTGGTGAAGTAATCAATGGCAACTAGAATGAATTCATGCCGTTGGAAGCCTTGGGTGTAGCCTTCCCTATGATGTCAATGCCCCAGGTAAAGAACGGCCAGGGAGAAGTCATGCTGTATAATTCTCGTGGAGGTAGGTGTTGAAGGTTGGAAAATTGTTGGCATTTGTGGCATCTTTGAACATAGGCGGTGTAATCCTTGACCATGGTGGTCTAGTAGTAGCCTTTGTCGGATGATCTTCTTGTCAAGCATTCGGTCTTTCATGTGGGGTCCACATTCCCCGCTGTGGATCTTCTGCATTATCTCTTCAATGTCATCCCCTGCAGTGTAGATGGGTTCTAGCGAAGTTTCTTTTAAATAGTGCTTTATGACATATGATGTACTGGGCGGCCAGTCTTCGTAGGGTTGCTCGGTATTTCTTATTGGAACCTTTGGGATACCTACCATGCTTGAGGAGGTGCTAAATATCATATTACTAGCCATTGGCTAGCTCGAGATCTTCTTTGTTAATGAGCTCAATGTGGTAGTAGTGGGTTGGTTTATCTTTCTTTTGAACTAGGAAGGGGGGCGTTGTTATTCCTTTGGATATGTCGACCATGGAGGCTAAGGTAGAAAGGGCATCGACTAGGTTATTCTTTGCTCGAGGAAGGTAGTGGAAGGTGATATCTTGGAATTAGGAGGCTAGTTCTTCTAAGTGGGCATGAAAGGGTTGGAGTTTCCCATCCTTGACTTTCCATTTTCTGAGCACTTGACCGATGTTGAGGGCAGAATCCCCATAGACATCTAGGCATTAAATACCTTTCTTAAGAGCAACTTTGAGGCCTACAATACATGCCTCATATTCAGTCATGTTGTTGGTGCAGGGGAAATCCAATTTGAAAGCGATGGGAGTGGGGGAGTCGTATAGGGCAATCAAAAGTATCCTAATCCCATATCCCTTTTTATTGGCAGCGCCGTCAAAGAACATCTTCCATCGAATGTCGTCTTAATCGGCGCAAAGGCTATGCGATTTTCTAACAGGGCGAACCCTTAGAAAGGCTATGCGAGGTAATTCTACATTCGAAAGAGATTTGCTCAACTTAGAAAGTTAACTGATAAGCACCCAAAACTGTACAATTTATACCCCAAATAGACGTACTTTAGTTGCTAATTCTCGACAATATGGGTCTTATGCGCTTAAATGTTTAATATGCAGGCTTAATGTACGTTGCGGTGTTCAAACGCGTATTTCAAGGCAATTGTGCATTTTTTGGAGCTAATTCCCTCTCTCGTACCCTAACCCGAGCCCAAACTTAGCCCAAGCCTGTGTGTGTTTTATATGTGTCATTTTATTATTTTTTAGATTTGTATTTTGAGTCTTTTCTATTTTTAGGATTTATTTTAGATTTATTTTAGAATTTTTAAATTTTATTTTCTATTTTTCTATTTTATTTTTATTAATATAATTTTACTTCATTTTGATTTTGATTAGTTTTTAGTTTAGTCTTATTTTATTAAGATTAGTTTTAGTAGTTTATTTTTTTTAGTTTATTAGATTTTATATTAGGACTTTAATTTTCATTTAGAATTTTATGTTTTTATTTCTTTTATTTTAGTTTAGTTTTTGATAGCTTAGGATTTTATTTTTAGTTTTAATATTTTTATTTTATTTTATTTTATTTTTAAGTTAGATTTTATTTTTTTTAGTTTTAATTTTTTTAATTTTATTTGAGTCTTATTATATTTTTTTTAATGTCCAAATTAAACACACACACACCTTATCCTAATCCTACACCCTCACCACACTCTAACTACCCTCACCCATCTTCAACCTCTCACCACTCTCTCTCCTCTAAACCCACCTTATACCTCCATAACCCAAACCACTCACCTTTCACCCAACATCCTAAAACCTTCCACCTTACACCACTATACCCATTACCCATCCCCCTCTTCTAACCTACCCAAACCCGGTGACCTACTACCGCCCCCCCCCCCCCAACCGGACCTCCGCCGGCGACGGAGGCACCACAAGACCCCTCTCTCTCCCTGTTCGCGACTGCGACCCCGGGCAGCTAGACACCTCCGGTCGCGACCCCATCGCCGACGACCTCCCCCTGTGTTCCCCTCCGATCGGTGCGACCCAACTCCGGCCGGATCCAACTTCAAACCCATGTCCTGCAACTCCCGACCCAAATACCATCAAACCCAACTCCAAAATTGAATCCCATCTCCCATTTTCCTTTTCCAAAATCCTTACCCATTTTCAAAACCCATTACCCATTTCAAAAATACAAACCCAATTCCCATCTCACATTTTCGTGACCTGCTTCTAAAAACCAAAAACCAAAACCAATTCCCACATTTAAGCCACATGTGCCAAATAACCACCTTATAATCCCTTTTTACCAAAATACCCCCCAACTACCTTTCTAACCCCAATACCCATTATACCCCCATTTAACAAATCAGATTTTATCCTCACCACCCTCACCCACATGACCTCGCGCCCCTCATGTGCACATCCTTATTTTACCAATTTAACCCCTTAGCTCCAATTGCATATAAAAGAAGACCTCAAGGCCATTTGTAGAAGATCTCAAAATTAGTTTTAAGCTTTGTGTGATAAAATTCTCCCCACCCCTCTATGTTGAGTATTTGCATTTTTAGCAAATACCTCAATATAGAGGTGTGTGTTGAAATTTATCTCTAGGATAAAATTCACCCCACCCATCTATTATGGATTTTTGCATTTTTAGCAATTATTTCATAATAGATTGATGTAGTGAAATTTATCCCTTATGGGAGATAAATTCTAACCCATTCATTTATGTTGAGATTTTGCATTTTTAGCAATTATCTCAATATAAATTAATGATCTAGAATTTATTTCTTTGGGTGATTTCTAATGTACAATTTTATAATTTTAGGATTTGCATTTTTAGCAAATCTCTTTTATTATTTAATTATCCATTATGAATTCATCCATTATCCTTTTACTTTTTAGTTTGTAATTTTTAGTTTAGATTCAATAAATACATGAGTGAGGGATTATGATTGAGTGATTTTTAATGTGTAATTGAGAGATTGTTGATGAAAATGAAGATTCCATTTCAATTCAAGGCTCAAATTGGTTTGATCTATTCATCTCTTTTACTTTTAGTTTAATCCTCACATGCTTTCAATTATGTATCTCAAATTTTTGGATGATGATTATTGAGGGCTAATCTCCCATTTATGGGATGAAATTTTGAAGCCCTCATGAGTCCAATTTCGTTAGTTTACTTTTTAGCTCAATTTTATTTACCTAATTTTTATTAGCTTTTGCATCTTAATTAGTAGTTATAAAAATTAGTATAGTTAGTTAGTTAAAATATTCCCTTGAAAAATTCATAAAAAAAATAGAAAAAGTAAAATTAGAAAAAAATATAATAAAATGCAAATGAATCTATATATATGTCCTCTCCAATTTTGTGTTTCACCCTTAGATATGGATTGACTCCCTTACTTACCTCTACACTAGTTTTGTTATAATTTTGTAGGTTCAAGGGAATTTTTTATGGATAGAGAAGTTGCACAACGACAAAATCTACTAAAGAAGCAACATTTCTTTCGTTATCATTAACCTTGGTCAACCGTGGTTCGGAAGCGCCCCGATGACCTTTCAGAGTAAAATGGGTCATTCATCCGTACCGTAAGTTAGAATCACACATGGGGAAGACCGTGGAAAGGGTATTTAGTGCCCTTCGAAGATTCATTCAGTATCATTTGAGATGAAGAGTTAACCTTGGTCAAATGCACTCCAGAAGGGCCCAATGGCCTCCGAATCAGTTTTTGGGGGAAAATGGATCATTCGTCTGAATGGTTATGCCATTTTACTTATGGGGTAGACCGTTGGAAAGGGGTTTCAGTGCCCTTCGAAAATCTAAAGAGATTTTGCTCTGAAAATGAAGTTGACTGGGGTCAAATTGGAGCTTTAGAGTTCTCAATGGCTTCCAGATCAATTTTTGGTAGTAAAATTGTTTGTTCGTCTGAATCGTTATGCCGATTCGCTCATGAGGTGGACCATTAGAAAGGGGATTCAGAGACCTTCGAAGTTTCAAAGAGATTTTACTCTAAAGATAGAGTTGACCAGAGTCAAATGGGTCTCGGGAGCACTCGATTACCACTATATCAGTACTCGGGGTATGACTAAGGGTTTGTAGTGAATTAGGGATCTTCTAGGGACATAAGGAGAGACTTAGGGGGTCTTAAAATGTGGTGTCTACAAATCCCATCGACGGGTGAGCTTGGAACAAGTGAAATCCATCGAATAGACACCGTATGATGTTTTAGGAAGGAGGTCAATTCTACGGACCTAAAAAGATAAGGATGACCATTTCAGAGGTTCGAGGCCAATTCTGAGGACCTAAAGAAACATTGGGGATGACCGATTTTGTGGGCCGAGGTCAATTCGGAGGACCTAAGGTGGGAGAAACAAATTTTGCGGGTCGAGGTCAATTCTGAGGACCTAAGGTCGGGAGCGACCGATTATGTGGGACGCGGTTAATTCTAAGGACCTTAAGTTCAAAAGACCAATTCTATGAGGGCTAAAGTAGAGGTAACAAATTCTGCGGATCAAAGCCAATTCTGAGGGATTAAGTAGAGGTGACCAATTCTATGGGTTGAAGCCGATACCGAGGTCTTAAGTAGAAGCGACCAATTATGAGGGTCGAAGGCAATTATGGGCTTTAAGTGGAAGTTTTCTTGGGGAAATCTAGATAGTCTAATGGGGAAAATTATCTTGTGGTTCCGCTGAGGATTTTTGGGGAGCATTTGATTTTGGGTTTTAGGTTCCCCCTAGGGAAGAGTAATTAATCTGAGGATTGGATGTTTTTTAGTTGGGGAATTTTTCAATTTTTACGGTGTCTTTTCGAGACATTGCTGGGGATATCCAATTGATTTTGGTAATTACGTTAGGGAAGTAAGTGTTCCGCTGTGGAAATAAGTGTCGTAAAAAATGTTTTTTGGTGAAAAAGTTTCATTTGGTAATTTTAGGAATTTTTTGGTGCTATCTGCGAGGTCCCCAATATACATGAGGTGAGAGAAGGAGATGTCAAATGATGCGAGGGTGGCGGCGATGATTGGCGAGATTTATTCATCATATACCGACACGACGACAACTATTGATTATTTAGATTTCATGTCAAGCTGGTTGATGCCGCCCAGCATATATGATGTGATGCTTCTTACCCCTGTGGGCTCGAGTTGACCAGTGGGATCTTCCCATGGTGCAGGTGGGGCATCGACATCAAAATCGGCGATGACCTATGTGGTTCCCTTTGTGCTATTGGTCCTCCTTATAACATCCGATGATCTGATGGAAGGCCGATGCATATATTGCACCATACCAATACGATGGACCGAGAAGAGTTGGGGCTGATAGAGGAGGTTCTCCAGCCGACGGTATACTTTTCATCTCTTTATCTTTTTATTTTCTTATTTCTTTCTTTGCCTCAGACTGACTGATTTGGTCTTTTTTGTTTTTCTTGTAGCACATTTGGGCGTCGACCAACCGGTTGAGAGATATTGGGGATTGGGTAGCTTCTGTGATGGCTCACATTCGGGAGTTGATACCGATTATGTCTTACCTGGTGTCGTCTACCGCATCTGAGGAGGGGCCTGGTTCGGGGAGTTGAGGCACGTCATCTCTTCATCGGTGGAAGCGCGTGTTCTTAGATATATATAGAGAGAGAAAGGGAAAGTGAGGGATAGAGAGAGAATATAGGTGAGGGTAGGTGATATAGAGAGAGGGTTTGGAGGGTTCGGGCTGAGTCCTGTTGTATTTTTCCTTTCCTGCAAAACCAGTGTAATACAACTACGTCTATGCAATAAAATGAAGTTTTTGTTAATTTTTTGTTTTAGTGACTTAATGCATATGCACTTTTTACTTTGTTGCTGAGACCGTAAAAAAAGTTAAAATAATATTGAGAGAAAATTTATTTTAAAACAGGATAAGTAAAAACATAGGGAGAAGGAGATTCATAATTCTTTAAGAATAAAAATTATTTTTGTTGAGTTTTTTGATTTTGACGACAAGGAAAAAAGAATTTTCCAAAAATAAGGGATTGCCGATCGGCATGCCTTTTATATTGCCTATTGACACGTTAGTCTAGTCTAATCAACCCAAGGCTTTGATCGCACATTCTTTAATTTCTTGGTACTAGGTGGGACAAATTTTCCTTCGAAATCTGTAGGATTGTTTTTGCTTGGTGTTTTCCAAATATAAATAGGGGTTTAAGGTGGAGCATTTTCTTCACCTCTCCATGATCCTTCTCTTTTGCATTCTTCTACTTCTTGTCTCATCATTTTGTGATATGGCTCTCCCTAGAAGCGTTGAGTTTGATACATTCCTCTAAAACTTAGAGGTGATGTCCTCATACAATGTCGATTACGATGCTTTCAACATGCGTCGGGTTTAATTATGGCACACTCAACCTATAGAATGGAACATGATGATGGCAGCAGTGGAATTCTAGTACCCTGAAGACCATGTCATTCACTTTAGGTTGGACGAAGTCTGTCCGACTTATAAAGAGTTCTCTCCCATATTAGGGATAAATCCCGGTGTTGCGACAGCTATCCCTGAGTTTTCTCGATCTCCTCGGGAGCTATTAGCGGTACTTCTTCACATCTTACCCTCGGCAGCTCAGTCATTTGTTACAGGAGGAATGATTTCTCTCCATGTTGTACTACATTCTGTGCATTTGCAGGATGTTAGTGATGTTGGCTATGCCGGAGTCATCATTCTGGGCTTGATTTCAAAATTACTGTTGGTGACTGGGGAGGATTTGGTGGACCCATAACTCACAGCCATTGCTTCATGGATGTCATATCGTCGTAATCCTGCGACGATGATATTGGTGGAGACTTTGAACGGTCTAAATGACTGGCAGGAAGGATGTTCTAACTTCTTGAGGGGTAGCCCCATAATGCTATTCATGTGACTGTCGGAGAGATTCCGTATGGCGGTCCCTCCTGAATATCCCTTGGCAACTGTGTTAAACTTCTTTTCTCTCTACTTTTGTAAATGTTAGGACCCCAATTTTTAGATTATACACAAAAAGTAATTTCAATTTCCTTTTAAAGATGTGGAAGCGAGATGGTTCAAATAAACAAGTACATAAACAACAAATTTAAATTTATTTCAAATTAAAATTAAACCAAGTGAAATAAGATTAAACATACACATATTTTAATTTCACTCAAACCAATTTAATTTAACCCAAGTCCTAGAAATTTGCCGAACAAATAATTAACTCAATTTTACAAATTAGGCCAAACCAAATTTTATCCAATAAAATTAATGACTTGAATTAAATTAATCAAACATTACCCAAATTAATTTTAGCACCAAATTAAATAACTAGTGATATAAACCAATTCTATATTTTTACCTAAGCATGCATCTAAGGTGAATTTTGCAAAAGATAAAATAAATAAATCGATCACTACGCCGCGATGTACGAGGAAAAACCCAAAACGAGAAAAAAGCCTCAGACGGCCCTAGCCTCAAATCCACTAAGTAAGGTTTCACAAATACAAGACAGTAAGACTTACAAAACTCGACTTGATTCCATCCAAGCCCCGACGTTCCTTCTTGTATACACCTCTGCCTAGCGAATAACCACGGAACTCCACCGCGGTCTCGAAATTCACCAATCGGACTTTAGGAACCACCGTCAACCACACATGGTGCCTTTCACTATGTGAGAATGCCACAGCAAAACCAACGAACTTCTTCTTTATGGGATATAGAAGTAAACCCAAATGAACTCTTCAACTCTGTAGAGTAAACACGGTGCCAAACACTCCAAGCAAGATATTTATATGGAAACTTGTAATAAACAAACTATGGGTGTAAGAAAGTGTTTTTCAAATAATGTTCTTGAACTACAAACACTTAAACATGAACTTTTGAACTTAGGAATTTTTCTCAAAAATGATCTCTCTAAAAGATGTTTAGAAAATGTCAAAAGCTGGTTTTTCAAACTTGGTTCGCGCACATAAAACTTATGCCAAAAGTTAGTGGGTAAAGGTAAGTGGAAACATGGGAAAAACTGCTCAAAACTGCCAAAAAAATTTCCGCCTGAAATCTCGTTCGAACGACACTTCTAACGAAGTTCCTGTGGAAGGTCATTGAAAAACCTCGTTCGAACGAAATTCTCGTTCGAACGAAAAACTCATTCGAACGAACTTCCAGAAAGTCTAAAAATTTATTTTTAGCCCAAAAACTTTTTTTTAAAGTTTTAAAGAAACTTTTTGAAAATAAGCATCAGTTACACCCAATTAAAATTGTTCCAAGCTCCTATATAAATATGTAATGCATTCATACCTTAGGAGTAAACGAAACAAATGTTGTTGACGTAGAAACGAGGCACAATAAACTCAGCATTTGATGAAGCTTTATAATCTTGGCCGCTACGTCTTCAACGTTAGTATGTCATAGGCTTGAAGGATGGTCAAGAACTTTATACTATGGCTCAAACATTGCCAAAACAACAAAGGTCTCTATTGGAAATTTGTGTCCTTACAAATCTTGCCTTTGGCTATTCCGCGACAAAGACCAACAAAAATCCTAAAGGGCCGTCAAGCTCTACTAGACATAAAAAATGTCCCACCCAAAGTAAAAATACAATAGCTTGACTCAAACAACCCAAGGAACAATATCTTTTCTGATGATGAAAGTTTCCATTTAGAAGAATTCCTTCACACTTAAGCAAACTATGAAACGCATAGGGAATATCAAGAATATTAAGTGCAATTAAGATAGATACTCCCCCTAAATTAATTATCCCCTTTATCAACTATGATCTACCTAAGAAGGTCGCGACTCCCCCTAAGTTAAATATCCCAAACTAAGATACGATTACAATAAGATTAGATATCATTTCCTCCTCTATCATTCTCCCCCTTTTCGTTCAAGAATTGACAAAGGATAAAAGAACTAATAAACAAGATGATGCATAAGAAGATAAGAACATGAAAGTACATGGGTAACAATATCATAACTAATCCATACAAATATTAATGAATACAAACTTAGATGTGAAAACAAATGACACCAATTTGACAAATAAGATTCTAAGCATGTGATATCAAACAATGGACGCAACAAGATAAATACCAATTATGAATTAAAGCATAGATGGACTAGAAAGCAAGGCAAAGACAAAAAAATATCATATATATACATAGACTAAATATACCAATAATGCACATGCACGTATATAGAGATATAAACACACGAATGACACAAAATAAAATAAGTTTTTCACACTCGTCTGGCAAAAATGTGTCATATGAAAATGGAAGTGTTGGGGTGTGAACTAGAAATAATTAAATTTAGACCCAATCACGTAAAACATTTTCACGGAGTTCTTAATTGACTGCAAACTTCATCACATTTGAATATAACCTCATGTAACAATATAAATTGAACTCAATGAACAAACATACACAATGTATACAAGCCTAGAATTTTGATGATTCTACACCCCAATAGAGTCATGACATTGAAAGTAAAAGTTGGATAAACGGACATTGTGCAAACAGTTGATATACCATCCAAACTCCCTCAATAAACATATATAATTTTGAATGAATATATCAATTAAACAAAATAGGCCTTAGCAAATATTTTTCTTTTTAATGCCATATTTTATTTTAGGCCTTTGGACCACTTATTTCTTTCAGATCCATTCCAAATGGTGGCTTACTCGCAAAGGATGATATTTTCTTTCGGAGCCCTTCTCCGTGAACACACACACACACACACACACACACACACACACACATATATATATATATATATATATATATATATATATATATATATAGAGAGAGAGAGAGAGAGAGAGAGAGAGAGAGAGAGAGAGAAAGGATCAAGTGAGGTCCCAATTTACGGACCCTGAATAAGGACCATTTTTTTAAAATAGTAAAAAAAATATTTTTGGGCTGATTTTTTGTTTATGATTTTTAAAAATTTCAATAGGGCTATAAAAAAATAATCAGCTCAAAATGATTTTTTTTGCTATTTTAAAAAAATCGATCAAACTTTGTCAGTTTTTAAGTTATTAAAAACTGATAAAGTTTGATCGATTTTTTTAAAATAGTAAAAAAAATAATTTTGAGTTGATTTTTTTATATGGTCCTACTGAAATGTTTAAAAACTATATAAAAAAAATTAGCCCAAAAATATTTTTTTTACTATTTTAACAAAATTGGTCCGCGCCAGCGGTATGCAAATAGAGGTCCTCTCTCTCTCTCTCTCTCTCTCTCTATATATATATATATATATATATATATATATATATATATATATATATAATTTTTATATCTCACACAAATCTCACGTGCAATGGATTTTAACATGCACTAGTCCTCCTAGGTCACATAACATGTAGATGACAAGATTGGTAGGAGAACACCTCACAAAGCTCAAATATACATATGAAGTTATAGTTTCAAGTGAGCTCGTGCATGTGTAAATTGAGGCATATAAAAATAGAATCCATTTTATCAACACAAAATCCAACTACCCCATGTAAGCATGGTAAAGAACATTTTAAGGATTGACAATCTTAACCAAAAGTTCTAGCCACATGGGAGAGTAAAAGAAGGGATTCAAACACAAGTATATGCCACATAAAGTGTGTCAAACTAAAATACACACAAAACAAAAATCTTTTTGAGTTTTTGAAATTTTTAAACCAAACAACAAAAATATTTACTTTGAAAGGAAAAAACAAATCATTTGTATTTTTCATTAAGCCTAAATTATAAAAAGATGAAAGACAAATGATAAACAAAATCTTTTTGTAATTTTCATTTAGTGCAAATCAAAAGAAATATAATACAAAAGATAAGCAAAAGTCATTATTCTAGCATGTGATTAATCATGGAGCATAGACTAGAAAATGATTAAGAAGCATACAATTAGCATGATAATATAGCATGTAGTACAAAAGCTAAAGTATGCAAATAAAACTAACACATTCAACCTTTAGTTTTTGCAAGGGAGGAAGCATGTGAAAGTAAATGATAATAAAAAACCCTATCTTGTAAAGTCACCAAGTCGAATCTCCTAACCCAAACTAATGACGAATGACTATCTCGGGGTGTAGGAATCTTGGCTACCTCGGTTGCCTTACGCTGGGATTTTTTAGGACCTCGTTTAAGATCAAAACAAAATTTCCTAAGATGACCTTTTCGACCACAATGTGAGCACCTTAAGACTTGGCGAAAAGACTTACCTAAGGAATGATCTTTAAAGGATTTCCTAGGAGATTCTCCTAAAAGATTGGTTTTGGCTTTATGAGTTGATTCATTATAAGTATCGAAGCCTAAACCACAAGTGTCATTTTTTATTTGGACCGTGCTTAAGATTTTATCTAAATTTTTGGAACGACACTCCAAATCAAATTTGACTTTACTAGAGTCTTTTAATTTATTTTCTAATTCTAAAATTCTAGACTCTAACAAAACATTTCTCTCTTCAAACTCAAGAAGATCATTTTTCATTGACTCCATTAAACCTCTACGGCTATCTCTCTCGCCTTCTATATATCCAAGCTTCTCTCGAAGAGCCATCTCACGTGTCCTAAGGTCTTCAACCAACACACTATCATTAACGACCTTGACACGCTCTCTTAAACTCACTTTTAACGTCAAATTAGCTCTTTTTAATTTCAGAGATTCTTCATATAATTCTTGAAAAGCATTTTGAAGTTCACTCACATCAACCTCTTCTTCATTTTCGCTCTCTCTTTCTTCTCCACTCTCACTACCATCGTCTTTTATAGCTTCACAAACAAAGGCCTCGGAAGTGTTATGTATTAAGATGTCATCATTGGATGATTCCTCACTATCACTTACATAACTAGCAATGAATGCGATAAAGTTGCGCTCAAATGGGGAATCGGTTCCCTCTTCCTTATCACTATCACTAAGGGTTGCATTAAAAGAAATTGGTTTCTTATCCTCTCTGCTTAGTTTAGTGGGGCCCTCTTTTACCCTATGGACATACCCTTCACACCCATAACACATATTTGACTCATCCCTATTTAAATTTTCATTAATAGTTTTAGGGATCTTCTCGGCTTTGTCATGTATATATTTGTAAAATTTCTTAAAATTATTTTTAAAATTATCTTTGTTAAATTTAAGAAATTTTCGAAACTTTCTAGCAAACATAGCCATATTTTTCGAGTCACTATCACTTTCACTCTCTACTACTTATTTTTCCTCCTTTCGGGCTTTTAAAGCAACGCCCTTCTCAATTTTCTTTTCGGTTTTGGAGGGAATCATGTCTAGTTCATAGGTTTATAAATAACCTACCAGCTCTTCTAATTTCGTAGAGGCTAAAGTGGGTAAATAATTTAACATGGTCTCCATAGGAATAAATCTATCAAGTAGGGACCTTAAAATTTTCTTTACTACTCGGTTTTCGGTTATTTTCTCTCCCAAATTAAATGATGAATTAACAATATCGGAAAGTCTAGCATAAAATTCATCAAAAGTTTATTTTTCATTCATTTTGATGGTTTAAAATTGAGTGGTGAGGTTTTGGAGTTTCGAATATTTAACGACACTAGTTCCTTCATGAGTGAGTTGTAAAGTATCCCAAGCTTCTTTAGCGGTTTCACACGTCATAATGCGTCGGAATTCATCCGGTGTGACAGCGCTAAATAAGGCATTTAAACCACGGGAATTAAAATTAGCAAGTTTAAATTCATTCTCACTCCATCTATCGGCGGGTTTGGGAACACGCTCATTATCTACTAAATGTGTAGGTGGGGACCGCCCCTTAACGACTGACAATCAAACCCTCTCATCGATAGACCTAAGTGTCGATTTCATGTGCACTTTCCAATACGCATAGTTATAATCATCGAAAATAGGAAAATTTGAAAACGGGAAAAATTCCATATTTAGCAAAAATATTTGAAGGATCTTAAACGCAATAATTTAGCGATCCCGTTCTGATACCACTTGTAAACGATAGGACACCAATTTTTAGATTATACACAAAAAGTAATTTCAATTTCCTTTTAAAGATGCGAAGGAAAAATGGTTTAAATAAACAAGTACATAAACATACACATATTTGAATTTCTTTCAAATTAAAATTAAACCAAGTGAAATAAAATTAAACATACACATATTTTAATTTCACTCAAACCAACTTAATTTAAGCCAAGTCTTAGAAATTTTCCTAACAAATAATTAACTCAATTTTGCAAATTAGGCCAAACCAAATTTTATCCAATAAAATTAATGACTTGAATTAAATTGATTAAACATTACCCAAATTAATTTTAACACCAAATTAAGTAAGTAGTGATATAAACCAATTTTATCTTTTTACCTAAGCATGCATCTAAGGTGAATTTTGCAAAAGATAAAATAAACAAATAAATGACTATGCCGCGATGTACGAGGAAAAATCCACAACGGGAAAAAAAACCTCGGACGGCCCTAGCCTCAAATCCACTAAGTACGATTTTACAAATACAAGACAGTAAGACTTACAACACTTGACTTGACTCCGTCCAAGCCCCGACACTCCTTTTTGTATATACCTCTGCCTACCGAATAAACACGAAACTCCACCGCGATCTCGAAATTCACCGATCGGACTTTAGGAACCACCGTCAACCACACATTGTGCCTTTCACCATGTGAGAATGCCGCAACAATACCAAGAAACTTCTTCTTTATGGGATGTAGAAGTAAACCCAAATGATCTCTTCAACTCTATAGAGTAAACCCGGTTCCAAACACTCCAAGGAAGATATTTATATGGAAACTTGGAATAAACAAACTATGGGTGTAAGAAAGTGTTTTTCAAATAATGTTCTTGAAGTACAAACACTTAAACATGAACTTTTGAACTTAGGAATTTTTCTCAAAAATGTTCTCTCTAAAAGATTTTTAGAAAATGTCAAAAGTTGGTTTTTCAAACTTGGTTCCCGCACATACAACTTCTGCCAAAAGTTAGTGGGTAAAGGTAAGTGGAAACATGGGAAAACTGTCAGAAAAATTTCCCACCTGAAATATCGTTCGAATGACATTTTCGTTCCAGCGAAGTCTCATTTGAACGACACTTCTAACAAAGTTCCAGTGGTAGGTCGTTGGCAAACCTCGTTCAAACTAAATTCTCGTTCGAACGAAAAACTTGTTCAAACGACACTTTCGAACGAACTTCTAAAATGTCTAAAATTTTATTTTTAGCCCAGAAAATTTATTTTAAAGTTTTAAAGAAACTTTTTGAAAATAAACATCAGTTACACCCAATTAAAATTGTTCCAAGCTCCTATATAAATATGTAATGCATTCATACCTTAGGAGTAAACGGAACAAATGTTGTTGACATAGAAACGAGGCACAATAAACTCGGCATTTTATGAAGCTTTATAATCTTGGCCACTACATCTTAAATGTTAGTATGTCATAGGCTTGAAGGATGGTCAAGAACTCAATCATATGACTCAAACATTTTGAAGCACCTTATACCTTTGACTTGCTTAAGTCTATATTGTATAAGTGTTCAAGTAGTTTGGAAATAGTGACAAAATTGGTTGTCTAACCTAGAATCCAAAAAGCCTCAGAATTAATCTATCTAATCCTCTTTAATGATCCAAGAAGGTATAAATTGAATCACACTACACACATTAGAAGTGCATACATGTGTATATATTGCTTAAAATTGTTTGTGTGATTAATTCCCCTTAAAATGGTGTTTTAATATTTTTTGGGAATTTTTAAACATTTTTAAACATTTTTTAAAATAATGTTTTCATTAATAAAAGTGCGATTATAAAATTTGAGGGGTTAATTTTCTATTTTGAAAAATTCATTTTTTATTAGAATGTTCGATTGGGTAGAATGTAAATGCGCTAGAGACTTCAGGGTGCTGCCCGTAATTAACTTTGACGCGCGTTTATAAGCCACTTATATGCCAACACTTGTCACGTTCCTGATGTATCAATTTGTGTTTGTTATGTGAGAGGGTTGCCTGGTGGTTTGCTGATCGTTGGATCAATCCTTATCGATGGCCTGCATGTGTTTTAAACCTATCCTTGTGCTATCCTGTGAACCAATCACATTCGACTTCACCACCGCCTTCTTATAACCCTTGGATCAAGTCAATATTAGGAAGACTTAATCTTATCCCTTGATTGCCTTAGACTCTCCAGAATCTTCCTCCACTCCTATAAAATCCCTCTAATTCTCAACCTTTCAAGACTTTTAGCAGTCGTCATTTCTGAGAGAAAAAAATAGAGAGAAGAGAGAAGTGAGAGAGAAGAGAGAAAAGAAAAGAGAGAAGAGAGAGAAAGGGAAAACTGTGTTAGCCAAACCCTGACCCTAACCTTAAACACTTCAAATCTGATTCAAACCTTCGTATACACACAACCCCAAACACAACCTTGAGTGTTTTGAGAGAGTGGTGTTTCTTGGTTGTTCATATTGAAGCTGTAACCTCTTAATCAGTGATCTTATTATCAACTTAAACATTCGAGTGAAGATCTATATTTCTTCTTCATAGAAGTTGTAGATCTACACTCTGCATGTTACATTTCACTAGATCTGCATGTTTCTTTCTCGATTTAAGAAAATGCTTACTGATTTAGTTTTGAAAATGTTTTATGGTTTTTATTCTTATGAAACTTAACCTTGACCTAGTTGGATTCACACTTGGATATTTTCAATCTCAAAAATATTTTTAAAACAGAGATTGATTAAGATCTTGACCGATTTAGAAGCAAGATATCCGTGGAATCTGGGATATATTTAAAGGTAAAAAAGGTTTCAAGTTCTGTAAGAAAGAAAGAAAAGAAAATCACAGCATATAGTCTTTATATGTAATTTTCTAGGACTATCTGTAAAACTAAGTGTGTGTGAGTTCATGCATGTTGATAGGAATCACATCACAAACACTTAACACACTACTACACTGGAAGTGTTGTGAATAAGATCAAAGATTATTGAGTCGGCATAAGGAAGCTAAAGCAAAAGGAAGTTATCAAACTGGAAGAACATCATCAACAATCAGATCTATGAGAAGTTAGAAGGACACCAAGTGGGGTATATTCCTAAACTTAGAATAGGTTGATTTGTGTGCATGTATGTTGTATTGTTTGTAACTGCTATTTGTTGTTAGTGGATTTTTACTTTTGTGACTTAGAAGTCACCGTGGATGTTTCCTCTATTGGGAGAGGTTTTACCACGTTAAAAACTGTGTGTTCTGATTATCTTCATCTCCTCATCTCATTCTATAGTGTGCTGAATTTTTGAAACTATCTTAGTTTTAAAAACTGATTACAAAGTCTTGATTACTCTCGTACATAAGTTTTTGTAAACACATCTTGTTGTTTATCATTTTTATTTTCAAAAGAAAAGGGTTTCTTCAACAAACATCTCGAAGTTTCTTATACAGTTTAATCTTGTATTAAACGGCATTAGCAACGTTTTTCAATTGGTATCAGATCCCTGTAAACTTTTATTTCAAAAAGATCTTGTGTTTCTGAAATGGTTTTCTGAAAAACCTAACTATGGACGAGAAGAATGAAAGGTTTGGTAATCTGTCCAGACCTCCACTCTTTGATGGAAACAACTTTGCTTACTGGAAAGTAAGAATGGTTGCCTTCATCGAAGGGACTTTAGGAGATGATGTCTGGGACATTATTGAAAATGGATACACTTATCCTACTAAACCAGCCACTGAAGGAAGTGATGAGAGGGTAAAGAAAATCTTAAGTGAGTTTACCCAAGAAGAGAAAACTATTTCTCGAAATAACAATAAAGGCAAGAATGCCATTTTTATGTCTATTAATGAGTATGAGTTCAAGAGAATCTCATCTTGTGCCACTTATAAGGAAGCTTGGGACACATTAATCACTGCCCATGAAGGAGACTCAAGAGTTAAAGCTGCTAAAACTCAAATGCTTACCCATCAGTACAACTCTTTGATTATGTCCGACTCTGAGTCTTTTGACGACTTTTACATGAACTTAACTGATATAGTTACTAAGTTGCATGCTAATGGTATTACATATAATAGGAATGAGATTGTTTCTAAAATTCTAAGATCATTACCACAAAAGTTTGACAGAAAGAGGTATGCTATTGAGGAAATGAGTGATCAAAACCTTACCCCTGAGTTACTCAGTAGCAAACTTAGGACTGTGGAAATGGAATTAGACTTTAAGAAACAATTAAATCATTCACAAAGAAAACAACCCAACTCTAACTTGAGTTTTCCCTCTAAGATACCTAAACTTGAGACTAATTTGATCAACTCTGACTCTGATGAGGAGTGTGATATAGACAAACTAGATAATCAGATTGCCTTAATGTCTAAACAATTTAAGAAAATTGTTCAATTTAGAAACAAACAGGCAACTAAACAAGGAAAGCTTAATTATCCTACTCTGTCTAATCCCAAACCTCATGAGAGAGGTCTTGACAAACATCCTAAGGACAACAACTCCAGACCTAGTAGATACCTTAAAAAGATTGAATGTTTTAGATGTGGGAAACTAGGTCACATTGCTCACGATTGCAGAGTTAATCTGAATAAAACCAACACACATAATAGAGCCAATGTCTGTAAAACTTGGGATGATTCCAGTGACTCTGATGAAGAGGAACTTGAGTCATCAAATGTACTTGACCCTTGCATGTCTTTTTATGCTAAGATAATTTACAATGATGATATGCATGTGTGTGATAATGATGCTCCCACTCCTGCTTGTGTGAGTACTGCTTTGACTGGCCTAGATGCTTTATTATCTGAAAATGTTGCTAGTTCTAGTTCCGTGTGTGTGAGTCAAAGTGATCTCGATAACGACGATGTAAATGGGTGCGTGAGTACTAAAACTGAATCGTTAGGGGTCACTACACACACTTCACTTAGCGACTCAGACACAGATGACCTCCCAGATATTCATACTTTGTATGCTAAAACTCTCAAAGAAGGCACTAGACTGGAGAAGACTGTTAGAGACCTGATTAAGAAATTAAATGATCTAAGTCTTATTGTGAAGCTGAATGCCGAAGAGTACACTAACCAGTGTCTGTCTCATCAATTCGAAATTGAAACTTTTGATCAAAAATTAAAAGAGTTGACTAAAACTAATGAAACCCTGGAAATGAAATACAAGGGAACATTATTAGAACTGGAGGAAGTAAAAACAAAGACAACTACTATTTTCAAAAAAATTTCTAAGTTTGAAAATAATTCAAACTGCTTTACTGACTTTGTTGTTGACTCCAAGACCAATTCTGATGATAGAACTGGTATTGGATTTTGCCCTAAGAACAAACCACAAACTACAAATCTTGAACCTATTAAGTTTGTGTCTGGGGGCAAAAGACCAATCGAAACATGTCCAGACTTTCATTTTATTAAAGAGGAATTTGATCAAAAGCAACAACAGAAAGACATTGGAGAGTCTAGTAATTCTAAGGCTGCCACTGCACTTAAGACTAAATATGTTTGTCCTTTGATCAGAAAGGCTGATTCTACCTTTAAGACCATACCTCCTAGGAATAAGACTTCTGAACAGAATGCTGTTAAACCCATCTTTAGAAGTTTTCCTAAGGAAGTTCATCCCTCAAGAAATCAATATTGCTCCAACTGTGACATTTATGGTCATTCCTTTGAAGGTTGTTATGCTAGGCGTCTAAACACCCCTGTGTACAACACTTCTGTCTACAAGAACTTTAACTATTCTAGGCAAAATCATAACCATTATGTCCTTCCAAGACAACCTGACAAGAACTCTAACTATAGAAATAGAGAGACAAAAACTAAGAGTTCATTTAAGAGAAAGGCTCCCAGAAACATTCCTAAACCAAAGGCTCAAATTTTCCACAATAATCAGGTTGTTGCTCCAAAAGTTTTTCGACAAAAAGCTGTTTCTCGAAAGTTTTATCAAATAAGAGCAAACTTGCGCAAAATTAAAACTAGAGCTATTTGGGTTAGAAAAGATAATCTTTTACCCCAAATGAAGTGTAACATTGTTATCACTGCCTTAAAAGCTGAACACACTTCATCTGGTTGGTACTTAGATTTAGGATGCTCCAAACATATGACAGGAGATGAAACCAAACTCTTAAACAAAACTAGATTTCCTGGAGGCAAAGTAGTTTTTGGTGACGGAGTTTCATCCCAGATCATAGGTAAAGGAACCTTAAAAGAAGAGGGAATGCCTACTCTCGAAAATGTACTTTTAGTTAAAGGCCTTAAATCCAACCTCCTAAGTATATCACAATTTTGTGACTCTGACCATACAGTTACCTTTTCAAAGAACAATTGTAAAATTCTAAATGATAAAGGTAAATGCATTATTACCGGATTTAGAACACCTGACAATTGTTATACTATCAAGACTGGTTTTGAAACCTGTAACATTATCAGAATGGATGACAATGAAATCTGGCATAATCGTATGGGTCACCTAAGTTATGATATCCTTGGTAGATTGTCTAGTCAAGAGATTGTTAGAGGAATTCCTAAAATTAAACCTATTTCAAGTGTTGTCTGTGGTCATTGCCGGGAAGGAAAAATAGTTAAGACTTCGCATAAAAAGGTTAAAGACATTATCACCTCTAGACCTCTAGATCTCATCCATATGGACCTTATTGGTCCCTCTAGAACTGTTAGTCTTTGTGGACACAGTTATATCCTTGTCATGGTTGATGATTTCACACGATTCACTTGGGTTGCCTTCTTGAAACAAAAATCTGACACGTTTCAGAATTTTTTGAAAATTTTACTAAGAATTGAAAATGAGAAGGACACACAAGTCAATCGCATTCGTAGAGATAGAGGTGGAGAGTTCATAGACACAGGAATAGTTGAATATTGTGACTACAACGGTTACAAACACGAATTCAGTGTCCCTAAGACTCCTCAGCAGAATGGTATTGCTGAAAGGAAAAACCGAACTCTTCAAGAGATGGCACGTGTCATGTTGCATGCCAAATCTCTACCTAAATACTTCTGGGTAGAATCTATTAGAGCTGCATGTCATATCATTAATAGGGTTTACCGTAGGAAAAACTCTAAACAAACCCCTTATGAGTTGTGGTACGGTAAGAAGCCTAATCTGAAATATCTAAGAACTTTCGAAAGTCAGTGATATGTCTGTAAAGACAGAGAACATTTGTCTAAATTCGAGACGTGTGGTGATAAAGCCATCTTCATAGGATACTCTCCAAACAGTCGTGCTTATCGTATATACAATCTGCGTACTAAGGCCCTTATGGAATCGATAAATGTAATTGTAAGTGACACTATTGTCGAAAATAAGATATCGGAATCACCTATTGTGGTTGAATCTAAAAATGATTTCAAAACTGATTCACCAGAAATAGATGACTCATTACCTATTGAGAGTCCAGAAGTACCTGGCTGGGTCTCTAAAGATCATCCCATTGACAACATGGTCGGTAATCCTAATGATCTAGTTCGTACTAGATCCCAGTTAAGAAAGTATGCTAATTATGCATGTTTCGTCTCCCTTGTGGAACCTAAAAATCTTAATGAAGCATTGAATGACACACACTGGATTTCTGCTATGCTGGAAGAACTTTTACAATTTGTCATTCACGATGTCTGGTATCTTGTACCGCGGCCTCAAAACAAAAATGTTATTGGCACACGTTGGATCTTTAAGAACAAATCTGATGAAAATGGGGTAATCCTTAGAAACAAAGCTAGACTAGTTGCTCAAGGTTACTCACAAATAGAAGGAATAGATTTTAGCGAGACAATTGCCCCTGTCACTCGTCTTGAATCTGTTCGACTTCTTTTCGCCATAGCGTGTCACTTAAAATTTACTCTTTATCAAATGGATGTCAAGTCTTCTTTTCTCAATGGAATTCTGTCCGAAGAAACGTATGTAGAAAAACCCAAAGGGTTCATCGACCCTAAATACCCTAACCATGTCTTTCGGCTAAAAAAGGCTCTGTATGGCTTAAAATAAGCTCCTCGAGCTTGGTATGAACACCTTTCCAACTTTTTGTTGGATAAGGGTTTTAAGAGAGGAGGAAATAACCAGACCCTCTTTGTCAAACATTTTGACAAAAACATTATTATAGCCCAAGTCTATGTAGACGACATCATTTTTGGGTCTACTTCAACATCTGAAGTTAAAACCTTTTCTTCTATTATGCATAAGGAGTTTCACATGTCCCTTATGGGGGAGCTACAGCTTTTCTTAGGATTTCAAGTGAAACAGAATTCTGATGGACTATTTGTCTCTCAAACTAAGTATGCCTTAGATCTTGTTAAGAAATTTGGTTTAGATAATGCTAAAGTTGCCAAAACGCCTATGAGTACTACTGTTAAATTATGTAAAGATGAAACTGGAAAGTCAGTTGATTCCACACTTTATCGTAGTATGATTGGTAGCCTACTCTATCTAACTGCCTCACGACCAGATATAATGTATGTTGTATGTCTGTGTTCTCGTTACCAGAATAACCCTAAAGAGAGCCACTTATCGTGTGTAAAACGTATAATAAAGTACATAAAGGGCACTCTTAATCTTGGACTTAGGTACACTAATGATACCTGCAGTACCATCATAGGGTATACTGATACTGATTGGGCTGGTTGTACCGATGACAGTAAAAGTACATCAGGTGCCTGTTATTATGTCGGCAATAATTTAGTTGGTTGGAGTAGCAAAAAATAGAATTTCACATCTTTATCTACGGCTAAGTCCGAATATATAGCAACAGGAAGTTGTTGTGCTCAATTGTTATGGATAAAATAGATGTTAAGCGACTATGGGATTAAAGAAGGTCAGTTACAATTGTATTGTGACAATCAAAGCGCTATTAACATATCTAAAAACCCGGTTCAACACTCGCGAACTAAGCATATTAAAATAAGACATCATTTTATACGCGAACTTGTTGAAACTAAGGAGTTAGAAATCCATTACCTGCCTACTGATCTGCAACTTGCAGACATGTTCACTAAACCTTTAGACTATAACAGATTTCTGTATTTGCGTAATTCTATAGGTATGGTATGTACTGATTAAACTCTGAAGACCTTAATTTTTACCCTTTGTCCATTTGAGACAAAATGGGGGAGAAATTTGAGTCTTACGGGTTCAATGTTTTGTTCACATTTCATCTAAACAGCTTGATCTTAGTGTGCATATTTGCAGGGATCTCTTCTACCGATTGTCTACCTTTTCTAGTGTACAAATTTTGTAAATAGTTGAGTTATGTAATTTTTGACTTTCTAGGAAATGGGTAGATAGCATCTTTTGTATAGGACTAGGTTTTATTTTTTTTGGTTCCCTACGAGTTCTAAACTAACTCAAAGGAGATTTTGTCTCATATTTCCAAAGGGGGAGATTGAAGCACCTTATACCTTTGACTTGCTTAAGTCTATATTGTATAAGTGTTCAACTAGTTTGGAAATAGTGACAAAATTGGTTGTCTAACCTAGAATCCAAAAAGCCTCAGAATTAATTTATCTAATCCTCTTTAATGATCCAAGAAGGTATAAATTGAATCACACTACACACATTAGAAGTGCATATATGTGTATATATTGGTTAAAATTGTTTGTGTGATTAATTCCCCTTAAAATGGTGTTTTAATATTTTTTGGGAATTTTTAAACATTTTTAAACATTTTTTAAAATAATGTTTTCATTAATAAAAGTGTGATTATAAAATTTGTGGGGTTAATTTGCTATTTTGAAAAATTCATTTTTTATTAGAATGTTTGATTGGGTAGAATGTAAATGCGCTAGAGACTTCAGGGTGCTACCTGTAATTAACTTTGATGCGCGTTTGTAAGCCACTTATATGCCAACACTTGTCACGTTCCTGATGTATCAATTTGTGTTTGTTATGTGAGAGGGTTTCCTGGTGGTTTGCTGATCGTTGGATCAATCCTTATCGATGGCCTGCATGTGTTTTAAACCTATCCTTGTGCTATCCTGTGAACCAATCACATTCGACTTAACCACCGCCTTCTTATAACCCTTGGATCAAGTCAATATTAGGAAGACTTAATCTTAGCCTTTGATTGCCTTCGACTCTCCAGAATCTTCCTCCACTCCTATGAAAGCCCTCTAATTCTCAACCTTTCAAGACTTTTGGCAGTCGTCATTTCTGAGAGAAAAAATAGAGAGAAGAGAGAAGTGAGAGAGAAGAGAGAAAAGAAAAGAGAGAATAGAGAGAAAGGGAAAACTGTGTTAGCCAAACCCTAACCCTAACCCTAAACACTTCAAATCTGATTCAAACCTTCGTATACACACAACCCCAAACACAACCTTGAGTGTTTTGAGAGAGTGGTGTTTCTTGGTTGTTCATATTGAAGCTGTAACCTCTTAATCAGTGATCTTATTATCAACTTAAACATTCAAGTGAAGATCTGTATTTCTTCTTCATAGAAATTGTAGATCTACACTCTGCATGTTACATTTCACTAGATCTGCATGTTTCTTTATCGATTTAAGAAAATCCTTACTGATTTAGTTTTGAAAATGTTTTATGGTTTCTATTCTTACAAAACTTAACCTTGACCTAGTTGGATTCACACTTGGAGATTTTCAATCTCAAAAATATTTTTAAAACAGAGATTGATTAAGATCTTGACCGATTTAGAAGCAAGATATCTATGGAATCTGGGATATATTTAAAGGTAAAAAAGGTTTCAAGTTCTGTAAGAAAGAAAGAAAAGAAAATCACAACATATAGTTTTTATATGTAATTTTCTAGGACTGTCTGTAAAACTGTGTGTGAGTTCATGCATGTTGATAGGAATCACATCACAAACACTTAACACACTACTACACTGGAAGTGTTGTGAATAAGATCAAAGATTATTGAGTCGACGTAAGGAAGATAAAGCAAAAGGAAGTTATCAAACTGGAAGAACATCATCAACAATCAGATCTATGAGAAGTTAGAAGGACACCAAGTGGGGTATATTCGTAAACTTAGAATAGGTTGATTTGTGTGCATGTATGTTGTATTGTTTGTAACTGCTATTTGTTGTTAGTGGATTTTTACTTTTGTGACTTAGAAGTCACCGTGGATGTTTCCTCTATTGGGAGAGGTTTTACCACGTTAAAAACTGTGTGTTCTGATTATCTTCATCTCCTCATCTCATTCTATAGTGTGCTGAATTTTTGAAACTATCTTAGTTTTAAAAACTGATTACAAAGTCTTGATTACTCTCGTACATAAGTTTTTGTAAACACATCTTGTTGTTTATCATTTTTATTTTCAAAAGAAAAGGGTTTCTTCAACAAACATCTCGGAGTTGCTTATACAGTTTAATCTTGTATTAAACGGCATTAGCAGCGTTTTTCACATTTTTGTCTAGAACTGAGCCAAAAAAATAAAGGACTCAATTGGAAATTTGTGTTCTTACAACTTTATCAACGTGGTCTTGGAAATCGAGAGTTGGGAGAACTAGTTTGTGGAGCACGGGGATCCAGGTTTGCATTAGTCAATACCTCGGTGAGGAGAATTAATGCCTATTCTAGAACTGGGGTAATACTAGTATGTTCGGTTGTTTAGCCTCCAGTAGACCTCTTTCTACTTTCCTTGGAGACTCTTGCGCCAATTTGGCTGGGAGTATATTATGCCACCTTGGACACTAGATTTCTTTCCTGTTGAGGATTTGATAAAGCACATGCACATGCTACTGGGCTCTCTGTTGGAGAATCATCGACCGTTGACCCATCCTTCCCAGTTTGTTGGCAGAGTCTGGCCTATTCCGAGGACTACATGAAGTGGCTATAGCGGAGAGTAGTTTCCAAGATGTTGGCCGTGGAGACTGGGCAAATGTGGTTCACCATATCTGACACCATGGATGGGGTGTTGTTGTTTTCCCTAAGCTGGTCATGGCTTACCATTCCATGGATCATTTGTGGCACTCTAGTCAGGCAGGGAAGGTTTGGGGTCCCCATGATATGGATGATGATGGGGCCATTTCCTCTGGAAACTGTGGGTAGAATCCCTGGGGGTTTTTTTGTGAAGTTTTGTATTGTGTCTGGTTATTTTGTATGGGAATAAATTTGGAAGGGTTGTTCGGGAGTAGTTGGTATTTGTTTTTAATTGGTTTTCGAAAAGTAGGGGTATATTGGCAAGGGAAGTTGTTTGACTCCCTATGCCGATGTAATTATAACGAAATTTTTCATTAATGAAATACATAAAATTTTAATTATATTGTTGTGCCTCTTGATGAGTTTTTGCATTTGAATTATCTATACCAAATAGCTAAGGCATACATAATCCTTTTGTTCATGTAAATGATGAAGTGAATTGTCCTTCTCGGAGATAAGAAAAGAATAACATATTGTGAAAAATAAGGGGGTCGTGCTTATGTGAAGCATATGAGCTGCCTACGTACCTCTGGGGGTTTTGAAAATTTTTTGAGTTTCATTTTTGAAAGTAAAAAGATTTTTAGAGGATCAAACCCCACATAGTTCTGAGTAGAGGGAAATGAAGAATTGTTTTAGAATCAAAGGGAGATGAGAAGAGTCGTAGTGCGTCGAGATTATAGGTAGAATTTCTTAAAATGGTCCAAGTTAACTGGACGGGCCATTTCATCTCCCATCAAGGTCGGTGAGCATAGAAGCACCGCCAAACAGGATCTTTTTTATAATGTAGGGGCCACTATAATTGGGATTGAATTTACCTTTAGGGTCCCAAATGGGCTCTACGATTTCTTTAAGGGGTAAATCCCCTTCTCGTACACTACGGTCCTTGACTCTCTTGTTAAATGATCGTGCTATTTGGCGATCGTATCCTTGTATGTGATACAGATCTTTCAGTCTTCTTTCATCCAAGAGTGACAACTCATCAAGACGACTTTGATGCCAGTCTTTTTTACTGATTTTTCTTTCAAGCATGACGCATAGTGAAGGAATTTCTAGATCAATGGGTAGGACTTCTTCCATGACGTATACTAGAGAGTAAGGGGTAGGCATAGTAGATATTTGAACTGAAATGTGGTAGCCCCAAAGGGCGTACGGGATTCAGTTGGCTCAATCTCAATAGCTTTTGATCATCTTGCTGATGATGGCTTTGAGGTTCTTATTGGCTTCTTAAACGAATCTGTTGGTTTAAGGTCGGTAGGGAGAAGACTTTTATCTATGAAGCCCATACTCATTAACTACCTATATGACTTATGCCTCGAAATACAACACATAATCTGACACTATCTCGTATGGGACCCCATACCGATATATTATATTTTTTTGAATGAACTTAGCCACCTTCTTGGCATTCAATACTGCGTATGATTAATCTTCAACCAATTTGGTGAAGTAACCAATGGCAACTAAGACAAATTCATGCCCATTGGAGGCCTTGAGTGTAACTTTTCCCATGATGTCGATTCCCCATGTGGAGAATCTCTAGGGAAAAATCATGTTGTACAATTCTCGTGGTGGTAAATGATGGAGGTTAGAAAATTGTTGGCATTTAAGTCATCTTCAAACATAGGCGGTGAAATCCTGAACCATGGTAGTCCAATAGTGAACCTGTCGGATAATTTTCTTGGATAGCATATGGCCATTCAAGTGGTGCCTGTATTCCCCGCTGTGGATTTTCTGCATCACCTCTTTAATGTTAGCCCCTGAAATGTAGTGTAAATGGGTTCCATCGAAGTTCCTCTTCAACAGTTCTTTATCACAGATGATATATTGGGTAGCCAGTCTGTGGATAGTTTCTCGGTATTTTTTATTAGAACCTTGGGGATACCTACCATGCTTGAGGAGGCACCAAATATCGTAGTACCAGCAGTCAGCTATATCTGGATTTTCTTCTATGATGAGCTCAATGTCGTAGCAGTGGGTTAGTTTATCTTGATTTTGAACTAGGAAGGGGGCCATTGTTATTCCTTGGAGCATGTCAAACATAGAGGCTAGGGTATCAAGGGCATCGACTAGGTTGTTCCTTTCTCGAGGCAGGTAGTGGAAGGTGATATCTTAGAATTGGGAGGCTAACTTTTCCAAGTGGGCATTGAAGGGTAGGAGTTTCTTGTCCTTGACTTTCCATCTTCTGAGTACTTGACCGATGATAAGGGATGAATCCCCACAGACATCTCGGTATCTAATTCCTTTCTTGAGAGAAACTTTGAGGCCTACCATGCACGCCTCATATTTAGTCATGTTTTTGGTGCAGGGGAAATCCAGCTTGATGGAAATGTGAGTGTGAGAGTCATCAGTGGCAATTAGGAGTATCCCAATAGCATACCCTTTCTTGTTGGCGGTTCCATCGAAGAATATTTGCCATCGGAGGTCTTCTTGGGAGTTATAAAGGATGTTCTCATTCGATATTTCAGAAATCCAAACATCGATTTCTTTCATAAGGTAGTTAGCGAGGTAGTCAGAGATGGATCTTCCTTTCATGGATTCTTACGTGACATACACAATATCAAATATTATTAGAAGCATCAACCATCGGGCCATTCGGTTAGACATAGTAACTTTATCGAGCATATATTTGATGGGATCCATTCGGGATACAAGTCTGATAGAGAAGGCGAGCATGTAATGCCATAATTTTTGGGTGACCCCGACAAGGGCAACACATGATTTTTTCAAAGCAGTGTAGTTAACTTCGTACCCGACCAACTTGCGATTAACATAGCATATGGCCCTCACTTTACGGGATTCTTTAAGGTATTGGGCTAGAAAATCCCCAGTTACAGTATCCATTACGATTAGGTATAGGAGTAGGGGAAGACCAGCCTGCGGAGACATGAGTATCAAACCTTAGTGCTTGATTCGACCAAAGACTTCTTGGCAAGATTCGTTCCAAACCTTAATGGAATCCTTTTAGAGGAGTTTAAAGATTGGTTCATAAATAGAAGTCAACTAGCTGATGTTGCGACTGATATACTGCAATTTTTCAAGGAATCCCCAAACTTCCTTCTCCATTGAAGGTAGTGGCATATCGAGTATGGATTTCAGCTTGGTGGGATCTGCTTCTATCCCTTTCTCACTAACCATGAATTCGAAGAGATTTTCTTTCGTAACGCAAAAGACATATTTATGTGGATTAAGTAGCATCTGGTACTTTCATAGTCGTTCGAAGAACTTTCAAAGAGTGGGAATATGACCTTCCCTAGTCTTAGAATTGATAATCATATCATCCACATAGACCTCGACTTCTTTGTGTATCAAATAATGCAAGATGGTTGTGGCATCCCTTTGGTAGGTAGTCTTCGCATTTTTTAGACCAATTGGAAAAACGGTGTAATAGAAGGTTCCCCAAGGGGTGATGAATTTGGTTTTCTCTTGTTGATATGGGGGCATCTTGATCTGGTTATATTTGGCAAACCCATCAATGAAGGACTTAAGAGCGTGAATGTCCGTGTTATCCATAATCATGTCGATATTGGGTAGCAGATAATCACCCTTCAAAGAGGCCTTGTTCAAGTCTTAGTATTCAATGCACATGCAAACCTTCCCACCTTATTTCGAAATGGGTACAATATTGGCTAGCCATGTGGGATATTCGATCACACGAATAAAACCCACATTCAACCGTTTGACCACTTCTTCCTTAACCTTGGGTGACCATTTGGTGTGGATATTTCGCAGATGTTTTTAACCGATTTGCATTTTGGAATCTTATGTTGAGTTATCTCAGGATCATTCTCGGTCATGTCATAGTAAGACCATACGAAGACATTCATAAAATCCTTCAGTAATTTTTTGAGTTGCGCGTGCTCTTGCTCATCAAGGGTACACCCTATCCTAATCTTATGCAGTTGGCTACTAGAACCGAGATTAAAAATAACAATTTTATCTTCATTAACTTGAACGCGGTTATATTTTTTATTATTAACCTTATTTAGATCAGTTAAGAATTATTCATTTGCGAAATCATCATCATCAAGAGTTTATAGGGCATAACAAGATACTCAAAATCTTCGTTGATTTCATTGTTAGGAAAACTAGCATTAAGAACTTCATCAAAAGAGGTATCGATTATATCAGAATAGGGAGTAACAATAAAAAAAGAGGAAATGGAATAAACATCTGGGTTGGGTTGTATTTTAGCAAGTGGAACTGATACAACATTCTAGTTGGGGAGAGGTACATCAATAAATTTGATCAGGTTGGATGGATTCGATAATGTAGAGCTTGAGTGGACCATATTAAGTGTCAACCCCAGTGTTTGCAAATTGAATGAATCCTCAGAGTCACTTACCTCAGACTTTTCGGTATCATCCACAGTCTTCTCAGTGAGTGGTGGCACATGATGCTGGGAACTTGCGGCCGATGAGTAGCTATCTTGGAAAAAGATCTCCATTCCTAGTTTTATCTTCTTGTCCACACGATCATACCATGGTTCGGGAAAACTGCAGTAGTGGAAATCTTCACCTTTTCAGATGAATCTTCCATTAAAGGAATCTCTTGGGATAGTTTTTGCACTTTCTAGCCATCTCTTTTATCGAGGTTGGCGGAGCATTCTAAGTTCTTCAATTGATGACTGATAGCCCAAACCGCCAGGAGGAAATGCTTTCTTCAATATAATTGGTTCAAGTATCCCCTGTTGTCATCGTCCCAACCCCAGTCTGGGCATCAAGTGAATGTTCTTGAACATCTAGATCACATTGATGTTTCCATGATAGTTATACTATAAACAAACCCTATCTTTGAAATCGTCCCCTGTTAGGAGCAAAAGTGGTTCGACTCGAAAGCCTGGCATAAGCATATCATTTTCCCCATGCTGTATCTCAAGTACTAGATTTTTGGTGTTTGCATTCTCGATGTTATCATCTTCACCCAAGATGGTTATGACCTGCCCATTGGTGAAGAACTTCAATTTCTCATGAAGGGAAGAAGACACACCCTTGATATTATGGAGCCACGGTCATCCAATTAACAGATTGAAACAAGTTAGGATATTGATGACTTGGAATCCAACAGGATTTATAGGGATGACCCCTATTGTAAGCTTTATGGATCCCATCACTTCTCGATGAGTGTTATCATAAGTGCACACTACGCCAGAGGTTGGAGTAAGGCCGCTCACTTTTATTCCCAATCAATTGATGGTTCTCAATGGACAAGCATTAAGAGCTGATCCATTATCAACAAGAGATAGTGGGATGGCCTTTTCCATGACTTCGACAAAGATATTGATAGCATAGTTCTGACTCGATCCAATCTTAGGGATTTCTTCTTTAGGGAAAGGGAGCCTTTTAGTAGAGGTTAGAGATCCGACCAGATTCAATTCTTCTTCTAGCGTGGTGGAAGGAAGGACTTTAGGTCCAGTAAGTAGTTTAATCGAAGCATTCCGATGCAGCTGGGAAGACATAAAGAGTCCCCACAGAGTGATTTTATCTTGGGTTTTCTTCAACTGATGAAGGGTCTTGCTCTCCTCGAGGGTCATTTTTGAGATAGGAAGATTCTCAACACCTTTTACCTTATCGATCACTAATGACTGTGGGCTTGGAACTTAGTAATGCCTTCCTGATCTAGTTATATGGTTCACAGAAGAAGGGGAAAATAAAAACCCTGTTTCCTCATTTATTTCGAGTTGTTCAACCATCTTGTTAATTTCTCCCAGTCGCTCCTCAAATTATATCATCCCATATATGCTGACTTATGGGTAGTCTTTTTTGATATTTTCTCTTCATCTGAACTATTGAATTCGTGCCCCATCTGGTGGCAATGACATCATCTTTCCATAAAAAGTCAATACATTCCACAACCTCAACGACCTCTTCGTATAGATCCCACCATTCGATGGGGATATGTAGAAGTTAAGGGACCAAGAGCCCTTGTAATTTCAAAGCACCAAGTAGCTCAGACATACTGCAAATTTCATCGATTTGTCAAAATAAATCTGCTATGATCTGGACGACATCATTTAAATTGACTTCATCGGTAGGTACCACCCAATTATCTGATTCTTGAGCCCATTTATGATATGAAAAGAATAGTGTGCTAAATCTCTAGCAGTCAATGGTCATCTCTGAGGGAAATTTCATCCCAAACTCTAGAAGTTGTTTTAATACTGTTGACAATTTTGTATCTCCAAAGAGGGTACAAACATCAATGTATTCTCTAGTAAGAAGTAACAGATCTTAATCGTAAAAGTAGGTAGTATGTAGGAGAAAGTATGGGGAAACTTGGAGAGTTTTAGGAGAGTATATGGGTATAACGGGTGATTTATTTGGTATGATTTGGGTAGATGGGTAAAATTCTAGGTCTTCTTCTAAGGAAAATGAAATTTGTATGATTTGGGAGTGGATTGTGGGTAGTGTTTGGTTTAGGATTGGATGGTTGGGCGATGACACCTCTGTCAATCAGACCTTGGATTACATTTCGAAGGTGGAAACATTGATCACTGGTATGGCCGACACTTTGGTGAAAATCGTAATGGGCATTTGGTTTAAAATTTTTAGGAAGTGGGTTTGGTAATGGATGTGGGTCCAATGGTTTGATAATATTTAGGCTTAAAAGTTCTTGGTAAACTTTATAGAGGGAAGTGCGAAGCTCAATGTATTCTTTCTTGACTGGGTTAAGGTGGATTTTTGGTGCCCATGAACTGGTAGGCTAAGAGATGTTATTGATGGTTGAAACTGCGGTACTGGCAGGGTTCTCATACGTTCGGGGAGTGAATTGTCTGGACACTTTCTTCGGCTCAACTTATATTTTGGAAAGACTTTCTTTTATTTCCACTTTTGCTTTTTTGAGAGCTCAAAAATAATGGTAGTACTATCCTCCCATTGTTGCTCGGACATGGGGTAAGAAATTCTTCTTCACAATACTGACTTGCTCCTCTTCAGAAGGACAGTTGGTCCTGGTGGCTTCTTTCTCTCTCCATCTTGCTATAAAGTTACTGACTACTTCCTCAGGTTCTATTTGAGAAGTTCCAAATCATGACAGGTAACCTCCAATATTCGTTGTACTTGTATTGTGACATGAATTCGTGAGCGACATCCTAGCAATTGTGGATTCTGGACTACTCGAGAGATAAGAATCAACTAAGAGCATTGTCCTTCAAAGTCTGTTGGAATATTTGGGCCATTATTTCTTCAAAGGCACCTAGTAGAGTCATGGCTTGGTGGTAACTTCGGAGATGAACAATTGGGGTCCACTACCCTCGAATTTCTCGATGTTAGGCATCTTGAACTTTTTCGATAACCTTGGTTTATGATAGGGGACAAATGGGTGTAATTAATGTAGTTCACAAAGATTCAGACTTGGTCAAACTTCTTGGTCAACATATTGAGGTCTTCTTTGACCTTGTCAAATTCTTACTACTTCTAATCAATAGTCATGGGTAGGTTATCCCCCGGCTCGATAAGATTCAACATGGGGAGCTGGGCTGGCGGTGGCCCATTAGCAGGAGGGGCACGTGGAGCATGCTGATATTTCTCGAGGACCCAAATACGATCGGGTGCGAGCGAAACCATAACAAAAGGGAAGAGTACCTTGGTATCTTCGGGAATAGGGACCCAATTTCTTTGCATCTCGTGAACCTTTGTTTGAAGGTTGTTAATCTTAGCAATGAGTTGGGGCTAGACTACCATAAAATTCGGCTGCACATTTGGTACTTGGTCTGTGTTCTCCATGGAAAGTGGATGAAGGTGAATTCCTAACTCGGAGGAAGCAGCGAGGGAACTGATAGATCCTCAAGGTGGTTCGTCGCAAGATCGAAGCCAATAGGGAGCCATACGAAGAGTCGGGTATGCGATTGACCTGAGGAGGAGAAAAAATGAAATTTATATTTGAAAGAGAAGGGGGAAAACTGTTATTTTTTAAAAGGAAGGAGAATGTTTTTGACAGTTTTGGGCAAAGGATAAAAAATGTTTTAGGGTTAGTATAAGGAAGGAGAGAAACAATATTTTTGGTCTTTTTGATAGAAAAGGGATAAATATTTTTGACACTTTTGGTAAAGAAAGAGGAAAAACGAGAAGAAAGGTCTCAACATGATTATTATTATATTTATTATGTTCTCACTTGTATTAGGTTTACCTAAATGCAAAAATAAATGTCGGAAGGGACCCGAGCCTGGGAAATTTAGGTTTGAAAAATATGTAAAAACATGGTTGGACTTGTTTCCAGGCTCATGGATAGGGTCTCATTTTAAAAAGACGAAATCGAGTGAAAATTTGGGCGGCATGCCGACCCGTCATTGCGACAGAGTTTTGGGTAAAAACCGGCAAACTAAATATAAGTGTCCTGGGTTTGACATGTATCTGAGGGTACGCATTTGTTGGGTTAATTGTAAGGGTTCCCCTATTTAGCATGACTTCCATGATATACATCTTGCTTTTGGGGGCAATCGGTATGTGTGGACAAGCCATTTGATATACTAGAGTATAAGTGAATTGCCTCACTATATACCTCAAGGGACAGTACGTGTGAGAGAAAATTTGATATATTTGATGTACTTGAACGAGTTCCATGTTATATACCTCTCTTCATGACTTCGATCAGGCAGTACGATGCGGGGGGAACCGTTCGATATACGTAGAAGGTTTTTGGCCAATGAAAGGTGAGAGTCATATCGCTTAGGCTAACTGCGACCTGCCGGACTAGCCCCATCATGAAGTGACCCCCAAATTTCGGGACAAAATTTGGTCAATAGCCGTGCTCTTTGTTGATGTAGTGTGCAAAATTCATGATTCTTGGTTAGTATATTATGGACAGAGTTTCTTTATTTTGCATGATGAGCATTATACTAATAGGAAGAATGTATAAGTAAAAAAAAGTATATCTACCATGGGGCATGAAGATTACACTAAGAATGGATATGTGAGATTGAATGATGTGTGAATATCTACAAGTGAGTGTGTGATAGTGAACCTAAGCACGAATCAACTACAAGTGTTGTGTGATAAGTGTGAGTGAGTGTGGATTTATACAAGTGTGATAAGTGAAGGTGTGTGTTAGTGACACCTAAGCATGAATATTTGAGAGAGCGCCAACAATCAATGTCAAACTTATTTAATTAAATTTCAATTTGAGACCCCATAAGTCTTAACACTTGCAAACAAATGTGATTGAATAAAGAAATAATCTAAGCATGCAATACAATCAACGTTGAGGAAAAATCCCCCATAGGGGCAAAACCATCTTATTTTCACTATAGTGGGAACTGTTGTGAACTGTTGTGAACTGTTGAAGAGTACGTTGATTGACACATGATGCACTTACGAAGATGATGGATGCATGAATTCGGATCGAGGCCACCGAGGATGATCGTTGAGACGTGTCGAATGTTGCGGTATCAGACATACTTAATTGTGATCTAGGATACTTGGAAAATTCCTAGATTCTACCCTGGACATTTATAAATCATGTCCTTACAAATCTCCCCCTATGTCTATGCCGGTACATACATAAAAATATCCGAATTATGCTGCTCAAAATAAATAAACTGACATACAATCTAATATCCCCATTAAACCCAAAAATAAAAAATACTAAATGTGTGTCGTCACAAATTCGATCATCTTCAAATCTTCAACTCTTCAAACTTTCTATGTCATTATCAGGTTGTGCAAAAATAATTCTCCATTTTAATACCTACACGCATGATACAAGAAACAAATACCCGTGATGCGCAACAATTTGAAATATAATGATAAGCAGAAACAAATATCAATTATGAGCAAGCAAATCATTATATAAACAAATAATCAGTTCTGCCCATAATTCGTTCTCCACCTTTTTATGATGTCCCCAAGTAGACGGATATGAAGAACATACACAATGCAAATGGAGAATGTCACATGGAAATAAACTTTATCTTTTTGAATTTTTCAAAATGTTTTAAAGCAAACAAAAATACACCATGAAAGAACACCAAAATAACCAAGTCCATGATAGCGGAAATGAAGGGATGTGAGCATATTTAACAGGAAGATCAATACATTCAACCATAACATATGTGCAAGATAAATATTGGATATGTCTAACGAATAAACTCATCATCTTCCTTTGGTGTAAAAATTGTGGAATTAAAAGAAATTGACTCAATCAAATCAGCAAATCAAAGCTTAAAGTGATTTCCACACCAATAACATCCAAAATGATTTCATGCTTTTTCAAGATTTTTTAATGACATGAAAAGCCGTTTTAATTCTCCAACCAAACTCCCTCATATATATTTTCTTTTCGAGGTGATCTAAATTCTCAAACATCGGAGAATTGGTGAATAAACCTAATGGCACATTATTGGCATATATTTCTTTTTAGTGCCATTCAATATTTTTGGGATCTTTTAAACCTCTTTGGACCCCGGATAATTAGAATTTCTCAATTTTTTAGGTCCAATTTAAATGGGCGCTTAATCGCAATGGATAGTTGTGTACCTTTCGTAGCCCTTCACCATTTATAAAATTCACACAAACTAACGAAAAATGGTTTAAAACATGCACACCTTTTATTATCTTGTTTTATCGCATTTGATTCATTGTATAGATATAATTGAGATTGAAACACTCAAGCCAATATGTGATAGATAAGTACAATACTCAAATAATACCGTCTATGTGTGCAATAAGGGAGATAATAAGCCAAACATGTAGAAGATATCACGAATTACATCTCAAAGACTCCAATCAATGTAAAGCACATGGATGAAATGATGTAGCATCTCAAATCAGTATCAAACAGTCACGTGAAATATGGAATGAGGTTGTGACTATGGTTATCTTAAATGTTCATCCATAAATGATGTAAACAAAATACAAAATTTTTTTTGTGGTTTTTCAAAAATTTTTATAAAAATAAAATCTTTTTGGCTTTTTCTAATTTAAAAAAAATAAAAAAATAAAACAAATACATATACAAAATATACAATCTAGAGATAGGAATCAAAAGATATGATAAAAAAAAATGTATCCTACTATAGACCTGGTGACCACCCCTCAGTCAACTGTGCAAATTCCTAAAGACTTCCTAAGACTCTCGAATCTAAGGGCATCTAAAGGCTTTGTGAAGATATCGTCTAACTGGAAGTCAGTAGATACAAAACTCAAGGATACTACCTTTTCCTCTACAAGGTCATGGGATAAAGTGTTCGCATATCCTAATGTGTTTTGTGCGCGAATGTCGGACTGGACTACAAGATATGTGTATCGCGCTCATGTTATCACAAGAAATAGTCATGGTATCCTGTGATATCCCATAATCCTCCAACATCTGCTTCATCCACAGAAGTTGCGTGCAACAACTCCCGGCGGCTATGTACTCAGCCTCCGCAGTGGACAAAGAGATGGAGTTTTGCTTCTTGCTCAACTAAGAGACAAGAGCAGAACCAAAGATGATACACCCACCAGAAGTGCTCCTACATCGATCTCCATCACCGACCCAGTCGGCCTCCAAATAGGCGGATAAACGGTCACTGGTATAAAATTAACACCAAATGCCAAGTGAAAGAATCCCACTCACGTATTTTATAATACGTTTAAGAGCGAGTAAGTGTGACTCTTTCAGGGACGCTTGATATCGTGCACAGACTCTAACACTAAAGGATATATCGGGACGACTGGAAGTCAAGTAGATAAGACCACCTATCATACTCCGATACAAGGTTTGCTCTACATCCTTTCCTGAAGTGTCCTTGCTAAGCTGAGTTCCACTTGTACGAGTCCAGTGGGAGCACCATAATGTGGAGGAATCCAATTGGGAGCGCGAGGCAGATATGCACGAAAAATATCCAGATCTCTTTTTACCAGGTATGCCCTAGTTTTTGAATTTCGGGATGAAATTCCATTATTAGGGGGGAAGTATTTAATACCCCGTATTTTTATGGCTTTTAAATTTGAGGATTTATTAAATTTAATTTGAGATTTTAATTTAATATTAATCCGAAAATTTATTTTAATATTTACTAGCGTGACATGAATTAGTAATTATTGGGAATTTGTTGAATATTACTAGATGAGTAAAGTAATATATAAGATTGTTTTTATTAAAATTGTCACAAGTGAATAAAATGGCAGTTATGGAAATTTAAGTCGGGACGCGCCTGTGTCGTGCAGGACAAAATTATAATTATAACAGTGAATAAATTATAAGTCACTTGTATAGTCATTTGGAGTGCGCCAAAGTGTCCGGAAGGGTCGAGATAGTCAGAAAAGTGTACCCGGGGGTTTAGTTTGGGTCTCGGGGCATTTTTAGGCCTAATTAATTTCCCGGGAGGGTATTCTAGACATTTTATATTTTTTGGTAATTAAACCCACAAAATTTCCTAAGATATATCAACCATTAGGAGTTGTCTTCTAGGGTTATCAATCATAGGACCTAAGAACGGCCATTAGAGAAGAAGGTGGAGAGTTTTCCAAGCAATCCAAGGCCTAGAACTCACTCAATCGCATGCAACCACCACCAAAACGTAGATCGCACGACGAGGAACACAACCATACCTTTTGCTTCAACAAATCAGACCCTTGAATTCTAGGCAAGTATCTGTCTTGCTTTGTTTTTAGTTAATGTTCCACCCATGTTAGATTAGGATTAACAAAACATTTTTCATGAAGGAATTTTATAATTTAGAGAATTTAAATTTCATGTTTTAGAGGAAATAGATATATTCTGGACATCTCAATCATATGTATAGGATTACACACGAATTTGTATGGATTTAGAAGCAAGAAATCTGGAAAAGAATTAGAAGAATAGATGTTTCATGAAAAATTATGGTTCTTGATAATTATGTTGATTTACCCCATTAATTCAATACATTTGATGAATTTGGACATGTTTCATGCAGGAAATCATGTATATAGGTATATATGACTATTAGTAATCTTGTTTGGTAGTTTGGTGATTTTTAATGTCATTTTGGAGACAAGTTTTGGATTAAACCCGTAGGATGAATTTTGTAGATTATGGGAAAGAACTGCTTGATCGATCAATCGACCATAATCATCGATCGATCGATCGACCCCATTCCTCGATCGATCGATCCCTCCTAGAAAACTGCTTATTTTTCCGCTTCTTGTTTAATCTGGTTAAAATACATAGGAACCCTTGATTATTATTGATAGAGTATAATGGGTTATGAAGAGGACCAGTAGGGTCTAGGTAGACTTCGTTGAGTGAAATTTCATATGGGATGAAATTGTTATCTAACGAAGGTTATTCATACATAGGAAATTGTGCATACGTTTACTAAAAGATTGAGACTCGTAAAAGATTTAGACTAGAAGATAAGTGAGGGTATACCTATTGAAATTATACTTAGTGAGATAGAATACTTCGAGAGATGAGAAATAAGTATGAAATAAATTATAAATGGGAATAACAGAGACGAATCTGTTATGCCAGATAGTTGAGTAAAAGTTAGGCTAAGAACGGATAATAATAATTATGGGTCGTGGGCGAACCTAATTTGGAAAACGTGAATACTTATATATATGACTGTGTGACTATGCATATATTATGAATCTGTGTAAAAATCATACTCGAGATACTTGCTATCACATAGGTTTCTGCACCGAGACAGTCTTATCTCGATTGGACCTTTATGGGGGATATTGACTCGTACCCTAGAAGATAGTATCCACGATACAGGCTATCTGATAATGATACTTAGATGGTTCTAAGAGACATGAGGGTATGTGCGGACCTCTTAGGACTTGGGACTATGCTTCTCCTCCATTTGTATGTGTATTCTGTTAATATAGTTCGAAAGTGATTCCCAACTAGTATTTCCCTTAGTATGAGATACGGGGACTTGATAGTAGAGTATGCTAGCACCATAGATTTATGTGGGGTGCAGATAGTATGTATATATATATACTTATATATGGAAATCTTCTACTGTGCGTATAAGTAGTTAAGTAATAAATAAATGCTTCAACTTTATAACAAGTGTTCGTTAATTTTGTAATGATACTGAGTGGTTCTAAGTAACGTAAGAAAATGGAAGAGATTAATTTTCTAAAACTAAATATCATGGCCTTAGTATTTCTCGAGATAATCTTCATGGGAATAAGTTAGATAGACTTATGAGATCAGTAGAACGGTAGGCGTGCACATTAGATGAGAGGTGAGGATTCTCAAGAGAATGTTGCACACTAACATGGTTGTCACATTAGTCGGTAAGTAATTTAAATACTTGCTAAACTATTTTTAAATTGTTTTACACTCGGGATCTAACCCGTTTTCTCTCATTTCTTTCTCTCTCTTGTATATATATGTATGTATTATAGGTGCCCAGCCACAGGGGCGACATGCATAAATTCTTTGGACTGGACGAGCTGTAGCTTATGTGGGAGTTGCAGGCCTTTTCTTTAGACGAACTCGTCATTGATTCTTTTCTTTCTTTAGTTCTACTTAGATAGGGCATGTGTCGCCCGTTTTCCTATTCAGTTTGGATTTGTCAGAGATTTATGTTTATTTATATTTCCAATATTCAGTACTTCTTGGGAGTTAACTATTGTCAGGATGATTTCCTTTATAGGTCTTAAACTTCGTTTATTTTATCTAGATGGTTTAATTCTTGTGTGTTAATTACCATCCTTAGTATTTATGTGATTCTTAAACTGTTGGTTATTAATAGAGGTTTTCGTATTGGAATTTAATAAAATGAAAATAAGACTTTAAATTTTTTTGACACTTAGCTTAATTATTTAAGATGTTCAAATTGGAAATATTATTTTGCGATAGTGATGCTGAGAATGAACCAACCGTTCACCTTGATTTTAATTTAATAAAGGACTGATCGCCCGGTATTTAACTAGGCGGGGTGTTACAGGTAGTATCAGAGCATGAAGTTCTAGTTTCCTTTAGGATCTGTACGGCTTATTTCATTTCCAGCTTAGCGTCTTGGATTTATAGCCCTATTTTTAGGACTGTTGTATTCTTATATTTACATTTATGTCTTCAGCTATTTGAGATTTGATAATAACTATGGACTAATAAACTTCCTCCTCATTTCAGATACCTCTGAGATGCGCACCCCGAGATAGGAATGCGCAGCCCGAGCAGCCAGCAGCTCCGGCTCAGGGAATTATGAATGCAAGTGAAGTAGTTGCCATTATTGCTCAAGCGGTGAATGTCACATTAGTGGTGGTGCAGCAGGCTCCACCCCAAGTTCAGGCAGTGGCGCCAGTACCAGCACAGCTTCCCACTACATGGGAGTGTGTCAGGGATGCCTTTCAGAAGGCGCGTACCCCGGAGTTCTCGAGTAGTTCGGATATCGTTATCGTCAGTCAATGGAAGAAGGATATCCAGAGGCATCTGCGCATATATGAGTGCACCGATGTGAAGAAACTCTTATTGAATTCCTTTAAGCTAGTGGGGGCTGCTTTGCAGTGGTGGGAGTCCACCACCACCTTGGAGGAGAGGGACATCATACCGATTCAGTCATTTTGGGCGCAGTTTGACCGCAAGTATTTCCCATCCGCCGTGTAGACTGAGATGAGGCGGAGGTTACTGAATATTAAGCTGGAAATTATGATCGTTGCTAAGTATGAGGAGGAGTTCACTAGACTTCTCACTATATTACCGGATTAGGCACCCACTGAGGAGAAGAAGATACTGTTGTTTTCAGATGGATTGGCCCGGAGGATTCATCAGCACTGCATAGGCAATCTATCATTGAGTACTTACATGGACGTACTTAACGCTGCCTTGTTGCACTATCAGGATCACCGCTTCCATCAGTAAGGGAGCAAACGAGCAGGGGAGTCTAGCTTGCAGGGCAGGACAGGGGGAAGTAGTAGTACTGGTGGGGCACCAGTATCCCAAGGGCAGACCGATCACAGTGAGAAGAGTTCCCATCAGGGGGACCCTTCTAAGCGATTTTGATCAGGTGATTTCAGGTAGGGATTTGGGGGATTTAGACAGGGCCAGCAGCCAGTCTAGTCAAAATGGTCAGCAAGGCCAACACCGTCGGCAGCAGGGCCAACAACGTTTTTAACAGGGCCATCAGGGCCAGTGGCGTGGTGGTAATGGCCAACAAGGCCATGGTCAACAGGGACAAAGGGGAGGTAATTTTAGGGGAAAATGTTTTGGATGTGGCAAGAATGGCCATAAACGTCAGGATTTCCCAGAGGGGGATGGTCCCCACAATAGCAGGGTGCCCGTAATGAGCCCCAGAGGCCCCTCTTTCCAGCCTCCCTTATAGCGCCATATCAGCTGCCAGCTCTACCATCCATCCCAGCAGCCCTAGTTCAGCAGGGGAAATTATAGTATGGATGTGTCTATAACGTCCACCAGGCAGCAGCACCTTAGGCACCACCTGCGATTGAGGGTATGTTTCATATGCATGGCACTATGGGTCAAGTTTTTTTTATGCTGGGGCGTCGCACTATTTTATAGCTACTAATTTTGCACAGGCCTTAGGGATATTAGACACGGCGAAGAGTACAGTGATATGCGTAGACTTACCACTGGGGAATGGGTCTTTGATTTTTTTTATACGCCGGGGTGTAGGTATAGACATTGGTAGATTGATTTTACTTACAGACATGCTAGTGTTAGATATGCATGAGCATGATGTCATTATTAGCATGGATTGGCTCGCGGCGTAAGGGCCATGATAAATTATTTCGGTAGGAGTATTGTCTTTGCCATTCCGGGGCAGGAGATGTTTTTAGTTGCGATGCCTCGCCCAGAGGGAGGATCTTTCACCCATTTGTATTATATAGAGGAGGATACCTCTAAGGAGATTGTGATTCCCCTAGACTCAATTCCAATCATTCGTGAGTTTTTGGATGTATTTCAAGAGATACCAGGCCTACCCCCAGTCGAGAGATAGATTTCATCATAGACTTGATGCTGGGCACTTGGTCGATAGTGTGTGCACCGTACCGTATGGCTCTAGCGGAGATGAGGGAGTTACAGGATCAGATAGATCATCTATTAGGCCAAGGCTTCATTCGTAGGAGCACCTCGCCTTGGGGTGCTCTAGTGTTATTTGTAAAGAATAGAGATGGTTCACTGAGGTTATGCGTGGATTACCGGGAGTTGAATAAGGTCACGATATGGAAAAAATATATGTTTCCCCAAATCGATGACCTGTTCGACTAGTTGAGAGGAGCAACCTTCTTTTCGAAGATAGATTTGAGATGGGGATATCATCATCTACGAATTAGGGAGCCGAATGTGTCGAAGACTTCTTTCTTGACGAGATATGGATCCTATGAGTTCAGAGTCATGCCATTTGGATTGACAAATGCTCCAGCCGTATTCATAGATTTGATGATTCGAGTGTTCAAAGATTTCTTGGATCAGTTTGTCATTGTCTTCATGGATGACATCCTGATTTACTCACAGACTGAGGAGGAGCATGAAAAACACTTGAGGCAGGTTCTTCAGACTCTACAAGAGCATCAGTTGTATGCTAAGTATGATAAGTGCGGATTTTGGCTATGTGAAGTACAGTTTTGGGGCCATATTGTGTTAAAATTGGGGATATCGGTTGACCCAAGCAAAGTGTCGGAAGTGAGGGAGTGGGGACATCCCATGACACCGATAGAGGTACATAGTTTCTTGGGGTTATCCGGGTACTACAGGAGGTTCATCAGAGGCTTTTCGAAGATAGGGTCCATTGACGAATCTGACTCGCAAGGGAGTACCATATGTTTGGGATTATGCTTGTCAATTGGCTTTTGATGAGCTTAAAGATAAGTTAACTTCGTTGCCAGTTATTTCTTTGCCCAAGACGGGAGTGGAGTACCTGGTGTACACTAACGCCTCTTTACTGGGACTTGGGGGAGTGCTTCAGCAGGAGGAGAAGGATATAGCTTTTACCTCTCATAATATTAAGCCTCATGGAAGGAATTACCCCACCCATTACCTGGAGCTAGCAGCGGTCGTATTTGCATTACGAATTTGGAGACATTACTTGTTGGGTGAGAAATTCCACTTGTTCATAGACCACAAGTCACTGCAATACTTATTCACTCATAGAGAGTTGAACATGCATCAGCGCAGATGGTTAGAGTTTGTGAAAGACTACCAGTCTGAGATATCGTACCATCAAGGGAAGTCTAACGTAGTTGCAGATGCGTTACGCCGTAGACCAAAGGGTGACGTAGCGAAAGTATGGAGAGCGAAGTGCAAAGAATTGGGACACCAGGACACAGTATCCCGTTCCTTTATATCGGTTATGTCAGTCACACCCGATATTATCATGAGGGTTGTACAGGCACAGGAAGCAGATACATTTTGCCAGGAGCAAATTGTACGACTCTTATCTGAGGGTGCTGAATCCTATTCAGTGAGCTATGATGGGGGTTTGAGGTTTAATAGGAGATCTGTGGTCCCAGAAGAATAAGACTTACGTCATGCAGTGATGACACAGTCGCACGGGTCTAGATTTACGGTACATCCCAGAGGGGATAAGATGTACTAGGATATGAGGCGACAGTACTGGTGGAGTGGGATAAAGAAGGACATTGCTGAGTTTGTATCCAAATGTTCTACCTGTCAGATGGTAAAGGTAGACCACCAGAGACCGCCAGGGTTACTTCAGCCGTTGGAGATACCTACGTGGAAATGGGAAAGTATTTCCATGGACTTCATTACTGGGTTGCCTACATCACAACAGGGTCACGATTCCATATGGGTCATAGTGGATCGATTGACCAAGGTAGTTCATTTTCTGCCAGTACGGACAGACTATACTACGGGCCAGTATGCACAGTTATTCATAGACGAAATCGTTAGGCTATATGGGGTGCCCGTGGATATTGTGTCTGATAGAGACAAGATTTTCGTGTCGCGCTTTTGGGAGAGCTTTCAGGAGGCCATGGGTATAGAGTTGATATTGAGTTCAGCTTACCACCCACAAACAGATGGACAAACCGAGCATACCAATCATATGTTAGAGGATATGCTATGCATGTGTGTCCTTTATTTTGGACGAAGTTGGGAGCCTTATCTTCCACTGGTGGAGTTCGCTTATAATAACTTCTATCAGTTCACGATCGACATGGACCCATTTGAGGCATTGTATGGAAGGCCTTGTCGTTCTCCATCTTGTTGGCTAGAGGCGGGGGACAACAAGCTGCTCGGACCAAAGGTGATTCAGGAGACTTCAGCTAGGATTAATCTTATTAGGAGTTGCATTAGGGTAGCCCAGGATCGACAGAAGAGCTACGCCGATGCGAAGCGATCCTTTCAGGAGTTTAGCGTGGGGGACCAAGTATTACTGCGTGTATCTCCTATGAAAGGAGTAATGAGGTTCGAGAAGAAGGGAAAGTTGGTTCCGAGGTACGTGGGCCCATTTCCCATTATCGAGAGGATTGGGTCGGTAGCATACAGATTGGGGTAGACAGAGCATTTGCATCATATTCACGATGTATTCCACATCTCGTCATTAAGACGATATCTTCGTGATGATATGGTCCACTCTCACATTGCAATCAAGGAGGTTGACTTACAGCCCGACAGTTCTTATGAGGAGAGACCAGTGGAAATTCTAGACCATAGGGAGAGGAAATTGAGGTCGAAAGTAGTTCCACTTGTACGAGTCAAGTGAGAGCACCATAATATGGAGGAATCCACTTGGGAGCGCGAGGCAGATATGCACGAAAAATATCCGGGTCTCTTTTTACCAGGTATGCCCTAGTTTTTGAATTTCGGGATGAAATTCCGTTATTAGGGGGGAAGTAATTAATACCCCGTATTTTTATGGCTTTTAAATTTGAGGATTTATTAAATTTAATTTGAGATATTAATTTAATATTAATCCGAAAATTTATTTTTAATATTTACTAGCGTGATGTGAGTTAGTAATTATTGGAAATTTGTTGAATATTACTAGATGAGTAAAGTAATATATAAGATTATTTTTATTAAAATTGTCACAAGTGAATAAAATGGCAACTATGAAAATTTAAGTCGGGATGCGCTTGTGTCGTGTCAGGACAAAGTTATTATTATAAAAGTGAATAAACTATAAGTCGCCCGTATGGTCATTTCGAGTGCGCTAAAGTGTCCGAAAGGGTCGAGATAGTCAAAAAAGTGTACCCGGGGGTTTAGTTTGAGTTTCGAGGCATTTTTAGGCCTAATTGACATCCTGGGAGGGTATGCTAGACATTTGGTATTTTTGGGTAATTAAACCCACGAAATTTCCTAAGTTATATCAGCCATTGGGAGTTGTCTTCTAGAGTTATCAATCACATAACCTAAGAACGGCCATTAGAGAAGAAGGTGGAGAGTTTTCCAAGCAATCTGAGACCTAGAACTCACTCAATCGCACCGCCACCGCTACCAAAACGTAGATCGTACAACGAGGAACACAACCATACCTTTTTCTTCAACAAATAAGACCCTTGAATTCCAAGCAAGTATCTATCTTGCTTTATTTTTAGTTAATGTTCCACCCATGTTAGATTAGGATTAACAAAAGCATGTTTCATGAAGGAATTTGATAATTTAGAGAATTTAAATCACATGTTTTAGAGGAAATAGATATATCCTGGACATTTCAATCATATGTAGATGATTACCCACGAATTTGTATGGATTTAGAAGAAAGAAATCTGGAAAAGAATTAGAAGAATTTATGTTTCATGAAAATTTAGGGTTCTTGATAATTATTTTAATTTACCCCATTAATTCAATACCTTTGATGAATTTGGACATGTTTCACGTAGGAAATCATGTATATAGGTATATATGACTATTAGTAATCTTGTTTGGGAGTTTGGGGATCATTAATGTCATTTTGGAGACAAGTTTTGGATGAAACTCGTAGGATGAATTGTGCAGATTATGGGCAAGAACTGCTTGATCCATCGATCGACTATGATCATCGATATCGATCGATCGACCCCATTCCTCGATCGATCGATCCCTCCTGGAAAACTGCAATTTTTCCCCCTTTTTGTTTAATCTGGTTAAAATATGTAGGAACCCTTGATTATTATTGATAGAGTATAATGGGTTATGAACATGACCAATAGGGTCTAGGTAGACTCCGTTGAGTGAAATTTAATATGGGATGAAATTGTGGGTTAATGGGGATTATTCATACATAGGAAATTGTGCGTAGATTTACTAAAAGATTGAGACTCGTAAAAGATTTAGACCAGAGGTAGGTGAGGGTATACCTACTAAAATTATACTTAATGAGATTGAATACTTCGAGAGATGAGAAGTAAGTATGAAAGAAATTATAAATGAGAATAAAAGAGACGAATCCGATATGCGAGATAGTTGAGTAAAAGTTGTGCTAGGAACGGATAATAATAATTATGGGTCGTGGGCAAACCTAATTTGGAAAACGTAAATATTTATATATATGATTGTGTGACTGTGCATATATTATGTATCTATGTAAAAATCATAACCGAGCTACTTGCTATCATGGAGGTTTTCGCGCCCGGACAACCTTATCTCGATTGGATCTTTATATGGGATATTCACTCGTACCCTAGAAGATAGTATCCACAATACAGGCTATCTAAAAATGATAGTCATATGGTTATAAGAGACGTGAGGTTATGTGCAGACCTCTTAGGACTTGGAACTATGCTTCGCCTCCATTTGTATGTGTATTGTGTTAATACAGTTCGAGAGTGATTCCGGACTAGTATTTCCCTTAGTATGATATATGGGGACTTGATAGTAGAGTACGCCAACACCATAGATTTATGTGGGGTTCAGATAGTGTATATATATATATATATATATATATGAAATCCTTCTACTGCGCGTATAAGTAGTTAAGTAATAAATAAATGCTTCAATTTTATAACAAGTGTTCGTTAATTTTGTAATGATACTGAGTGGTTCTAAGTAACGTAAGAAAATGGAAGAGATTAATTTTCTAAAACTAAATATCACGGCCTTAGTATTTCTCGAGATAATCTTCATGGGAATAAGTTAGATAGACTTATGAGATCAGTAGAACGGTAGGCGTGCACATTAGATGAGAGGTGAGGATTCTCAAGAGAATGTTGCACACTAACATGGTTGTCACATTAGCCGGTAAGTAATTTAAATACTTGCTAAACTATTTTTAAATTGTTTTACACTCGGGCTCTGACCCGTTTTCTCTCATTTCTTTCTCTCTCTTGTATATATATGTATGTATTATAGGTGCCCATCCACAAGGGAGTCATTCATAAATTCTTTGGACTGGATGAGCTGTAGCTTATGTGGGAGTTGCAGGCCTTTTCTTTAGACGAACTCGTCATTGATTCTTTTCTTTCTTTAGTTCTACTTAGATAGGGCATGTGTCACCCGTTTTCCTATTCAGTTTGGATTTGTCAGAGATTTATGTTTATTTATATTTCCAATGTTTAGTACTCCTTGGGAGTTAACTATTGTCAGGACGATTTACTTTATGGGTCTTAAACTTAGTTTATTTTATCTAGATGGTTTAATTCTTGTGTGTTAATTACCATCCTTAGTATTTATGTGATTCTTAAACTGTTGGTTATTAATAGAGTATTTCGTATTGGAATTTAATAAAATGAAAATAAGACTTTAAATTATTTTGACACTTAGCTTAATTATTTTGGGTGTTCAAATTAGAAATATTATTTTGCGACCGTGATTCTAAGAATGAACCAAAAGTTCACCTTGATTGTAATTTAATAAAGGACTAATCACCCGGTATTTAATTAGGCAGGGTGTTACAGCTCACCAACCATGCTCATCTCAAACTTACTCTTCATCTCCTCCTCAAAGTGCTGAGCATGTTAGGAGCACGTGGATCTACAAACTATGTTATCCACATAGACATGGGAACCAAAATATCACTGTCATCTCTCCTGATGAACAACGTCATATCAACTCACCCCTCTCTTGAATACACGGGATAGGAGATAGTAAGTAAGCCTTTCATACCAAGCACGGGGTGCTTGATTCAAACCATACAGGCTTGCCTCAGATAGTAGACGTGATGAAGGTGCTTAGGGTCTTCAAACCCTTTTGGTTATTCCACGTAAACCTCCTCCTGTAGAATGCCATTCAGAAAGGCACCATTGACATCCATGTGATATAACTTGAAGCGCAGATGACATGTGATGGCGAGTAGTAAGCAGACGGACTCAAGCCTCGCAACAGGAGAGAATGTCTCGTCAAAGTTTACACCCTCAATCTGTGTGTAGCCTTGAGCAATTAACCTAGCCTTATTTCGAATAATGGTACCAGTCTCATTCACCTTATTCTTGAAGATCCACTTGGTATTAATCACATTTGTCTCACTAGGTCGGGGTACCAGTTCCCAGACATCATTCTTTCTAAACTGAAGCAACTCATCCAGCATAACGCATATACAGTGTTCATCTTTGAGTGTTTTCTTATAGTTCTTGGCCTCGACTTTAGACGTGTAGCAGACATGGCTAATAATGTTCTCTAGTTGAGAACTAGTCTTGACCCCAAGGGTGGGATCTACTAATATAGTAGAAGGATTATGACTCTTTCAAACCCAAGCAAGTGTGTCCCTTAAGTCTGGAATAGGATCAACTGTGGGTGTGGGAGGCATAACGGGATCATTAGTAAAAGCATCATCCTCACCCAAAAGGTTATAATCAATAAACGACAGTGGTTTCTCATCTTATAAAGTGACGTTTATTGACTCCATAACCTTAGAGCTATTCAGGTTATACACTCGATAGGATCTGCTAGACGACGAATAGCCTAAAAATATCCCCTCGTCGCTTCGAGAGTCAAACTTTCCTAATTGCTCTCTATCCCGTAAGATGTAGCATTTTCTCCCAAAGAAATGAAAATATGAAAGGTTGGGATTCTTTCCAGTCCATAATTCGTAGGTCATTGTAAGAGTGTGTGGACGAAGATATACCCTATTCACAGTGTGGCATGCGGTAGACACCGCCTCTGCCCAAAAACTTCTTGCATCATTACGACCCAAAAGAATAGATCTAGCCATCTCCTGAATCATCCGATTCTTCCTCTCAACAATCCCATTTTGCTGAGGAGTTCAAAAGAATGAAAATTCGTGTTTGATTCCGAGGCTATAAAAAAAATATCTACTTTTTCTTCTTTAAACTTAATTCTATTGTCAGTACGCATTTTGTTGATAGTGACACCGTGTTGATTTTACAGGAAACGATACTTGGTCGTAAGAAAGTCAACAACATCGGATTTCTCTCGCAAAAAACCTACAATAGAGTAGCATGATAAATTATCTACCATCACGAGAATGTAACTCTTACCACCTAAACTCTCAGTACGAGTAGGACCCATTAGATCTATATGTATCAACTCAAGGATGCGAGAGGTAGTAATGGAATTCAACTTCCGATAGGGGATACGAATTTTCTTTCCTAACTGTCAGGGTCCACAAACTTTGTAAGTTAGCTTTCCAAGCGGTGGTAAGCCACGTACTAGGTCCTTTTTTGCTAACTTTCCAAAATCTCAAAAGTTCACATGACCAAGATGTTGGTGCCTCAGATCCATAGAAGTGATCGTGGTGCTGTTGCAGACAATGAAGGACTCATGCATGATCCCATAATAGTTGTCTTTAGTCCTCACCCCATGCAATAAAACTTTACCGGTTTGATCATAGACATGGCATTTATTCTGGTCAAACTTTACTGCAAGGTCAGTGTCGCACAACTGACTAATGCTGAGTAAATTTGCCTTCAATCCTTTGACTTACAACACATTCTCTTGCTTAGGAAATCATGGTAACTCTACTGTACCTCGTCCTACTATGGTAGACTTTCTCCCATATCCAAAGATGACTTTAACTTCCTTATGATCCTCGAGGGAGGTAAACAAGGATACCTCACCATTCATGTGTCTGGAGAACCCATTATCGAAGTACCATTGTAGGGAATTATGTGCTTTGAGCGTAACATGAGCAACAAGGGCTTTTGCATTATGTTTAAGCACCCAAGTAGTGGTAACCTTTTGTTTTCCCTTGTCATTATTAACTCTAGTTGAGATTTTAGAAGTGTCCACTGACGGCATAGAAATCCGTTGGAACTCTACTATACTTTAAGATGTGGCGACTAGAAAATCAAATCTCTCTCTAAGACTCTCAAAATCAGTAGTGGCATGTGGCGGAGCAAAATTACGTCGTGTCTAACCCAAACTATAAAAAAACTCACGAAGGTGTCCCTTTCTTTTGCAGTAAGTACATGGATACGTAGACTTAGGCCGACTTTGGTTTTCTTTTCTAGGCTGAACTCTCTTCTAGTTTCTAGGTGGGTGGCGATAACGATTTGTAATAAACTAGAGAACCGGTTCTAATGTCGTATGGGACGTGTAAGCGCCATCAAAACCTATTCCCGACCTCTCACGTAAATCCAAAGCATGTGCGAGGAACATCTTTCCCATCTTACCAGATCAGTCCTCAATTCCTACCTTGACTTCCCGAGATCTCTCAAGGTCCTGAGTGAGTTGGGCTACAAGGGCATCAAGTTTCTTTCGAGTGTCCAGGGAGGAATGGAGCTCACTCGTCAGATCATCCACTTGCTTAGTCAAGTCCCCTTTTTCTTTCACAAACACACTTTCTCTATCTCCAAAAACTTTCTCTCTCTCAACACAATATCTCTCTCTCTCTCTCTCTCTCTCTCTCTCTCTCTCTCATCTATCCTAATTCCTTCTCTAGAGATGCAATCCTAAGATCTAACGCTTTGTTATGCTTTTTGGTTTTGAAAGTATCATCATATAAATTAGCGTACGCTCATTGGAGATCACTCTCGGTCTCACTTGCATATTCCTCCCCCCCACTCACACTGCTATCATTGTCGAGGTGTCCTTGTGAGATTGCATCCTCATCATCATGAGGAACACTGTCAGTACTCACATGACAAGCCATGAATGCGGTGAAGTTACATTCATGCGATGACTCATCTCCAGAGTCCACCAACTAGACCTCGCTATCGTCACTAAGGGTAGTGTTTAATGCAGATTTGGATTGTTCTTCACGTTTCAACCTAGTTGCACACTTGACCCCCTATGACCTCTACCACCGCACTCAAAACATCTCTCATTATCTTTCTTAGAGGTGTCCTTTTTATCTTTCTCAAATTTTTTTTTAGATTTATTTTTCTCAAAATTCTTTTTATCTTTAAAATTTCCATTTTTCTTTAATTTGAGAAATTTCTTGATTTTTTTTGCAAAAAGGACCAAATTATCTAAGTCAAAATCAGAAACAGAATTAGACATCTCTTCCTCTATTTTGTTAGACGACTCACCTCTCTTTGACCCCTCACCTTTTCTGTCCTGGGCTTTAAGAGCTACCCCTTTATCTTTTGATTTTATTGTGTTAGGGAACATGTCAATTTCATAGGTCTGTAGGTCTCTAACTAACTCCTCTAATTTCAGCGTGTTCAAGTTGCCTAATGAATTTAACACAGTGACTTTGGGGATAAATCTCTTAGGCAGTGATCTCAAAAGTTTCTTAACTACCCTAGAATCAGGAATGTGATCTCCTAAATTAAAAGAAGTGTTCACGATATCAGATAAGCATGCATAAAATTCATCAAAACACTCATTTTCATGCATGGAGATAGTTTCAAACTGAGTAGTTAAGTTTTGTAATTTACATTCTTTTACTATATTTGTGCCTTCATGGGTAAGTTTCATAACATCCCATGCTTCTTTAGACGTAAAACATATCATGATGCGTTGGAACTCATCAGGTGTGACGGCTCTAGAAATGGCATTAAGACCACGTGAGTTAAATGTGCTCCATTTAAATTCATCCTCAGTCCATGCAGTACGTTTATCAATAGACTTTAGGTGAGATTTCATACGTGCTTTCCAATAGGCATAATTTGACCCGTCAAAAGTTGGAACTTTATTATATGAGTTATCAATTGAAATTGCGCTTTTTCAAAAAATCAATTTTCAGAATAAAATCGGTATCAAGAAAAAAATTGGCGGAAAAATTACATAGTAAGTTTGAGTAAATGGCTCTGATACAAATTTGAGAGTGCGCCAACAATTATGTCAAACTTATTTAATTAAATTCCAATTTTAGACCCAACAAGTCTTAACACTTGCAAACAAATGTGATTGAATAAAGAAATAATCTAAGCATGCAAGACAATCAACATTGAGGAAAAATCCCCCATAGGGGCAAAACATCTTATTTTCACTATAATTTTGTAAAGAACGGTTTACGCAGATTATAATGAAAATACAAGTAGTGACATACGAAATACCCCTCAGACGTCTGTTTCGATGTCATTGGCAAGAGTTTTCGCAAGAGCTCCAATATATCAGCAATGTAAAAGCTTCGTCTTATCCACAAGTGTACTCCGGATGAGTAGTATAATCTTCCTTGGGATTTATAGGATTCACATAAAGAATTGGGAAATATTTGTGAATCAAAAAGGTATTGAAACCTTAAAATATAAAGTCTGGAAACAGGGTCTATTTTGCAGAAATGGAGATATGCAGACTTAGAAAAACATGTAGCACGAACACTGTTTAAATAGGAAGTTAAGGAGGTGCGTCGTTTGAGTGAAACACAGTGTCGTTCGAGCGAGATACCGTCTCATTCAAAAGAGATACGTTATCGTTTGAACGACATCAGTGACGTGTCACAAAAAACTCCTCTAAAACGATTCTGCGTGTTTATCCTCTTCCAGACTTCGAAAATTTATTTAAAAAAATATTCCCAATTATTTATGCAAATAATTTAAACACTCCAATTAAATTATTATTTACCATATGTATGTGGATTAGTGGGAACCTTTGAAGAGTAAGTTTCTTGACACATGATGCACGTACGAAGATGATGAATGCATGAATTCGGATCGAGGACGTCGAGGATAATCGTTTAAATGTGCCGAATGTAGCAGTATCAGACATACTTAATTGTGATCTAGGATACTTGGAAAATTACTAGACTCTACCCTGAACATTTATAAATCATGTCCTTACAATATTCTAAGTGGTGTGTTCAACATATGGATATGAGTGATCCTGCGTGCACATAGTGTGAAGTGTACATGGATAGTATCTACAAGTGTGTGAGTGAGATGTGATATAAGCATGAGGTATATATGTACATGAAATAATAGAGGAGTGAAAAGGGAACATAAAGGTAGGTGCATAGGCACACAAGCAGAAAAAGAAAACACCCATGAAAATAGAGTCTATCCCTCTTATGAAACTATCCCTGGCTGAGTCGCAACTCTTCCCATCCCCGATTGATCTCCATCCACCTCCTCCTCCCACGAGGGCGGGGGGAAAGGTAAGGATAAAAGGGTCTTGATCCTTTGTACTCTAGGAGCCCTTCGACCGTTGTCAGTGTGGGGTGTAACACCCCGTAATTTTGAGGATTTAGTATTTAATTATTTTTTAGAGAAATAAATATTTAAATTGGAGAAACTTAAATTATGATTTGGAGAATTTATTGGAGTGGGAAGAATTATTTATATTTGGCGACTTTAAGTTAAATTGTTCGAATTAATGTGTGACGCATTTTGAGGCCAAAATTAGAGAATGTTATAAAGTATTTCGGATGATAATTCTGAGTGCGCGGTTCAGTCCGGATGGGTCGAATTAGTTCGAAAAGAGTACTCGGGGGTAGGAATCGGGTCTCGGGGCCTTTTTGGGCATAGCCTAGCCCACACGGGGCGATTCAAGCCACTTTAATTAGGCCCGTGTGGCCAAAAACGGGATTAAGGGTTTCTACCCTAATTAAGGGACTGATTGAATGGCAGTTAACAACTCTAAACCTAGGGTTTGAGAGATAAACAGAGAAAACAAATCTAGAAGCGAATTGGGGATCTTTTGGAGCCAAAAAGTGAGGGTTCGTCATCAAACCATTCCCTACAACGGATCAGACCCTACAAAAGATTCCAGGCAAGTGGTAAACTATTATGATTCTTAAATTGGTGATAATCAATTCATATTTTTGTGATGTGTAAACCAAAATCCGTTTTGGGTATAAATGGGTATTCAAATGAAATCAGAATTTGGGAAATGGAATATCTTGATGAGATTTAATATGATATTAGTAGGTTTCATGATTCTATAGTTTAGGAATATCAACCGTATGATTAAATCCAGCATGAATGGACATTTAAATTCTGAAATTAGAGATGTAAAGTATTTGGGTGTTTGAAACCCGGGTAAAACCCGAATCTGGAAAACGTTAAAATTCGTGGAAATTGGTTATTGAATTAAGGCTTCTAGGTTGAGTAGAGCTTGTTTTCATATGTTCAAATGGTGGATTATGATCGGAGAATTTTAGGGGAGAAACTATAAGCTTGGTTGGGTTAACAATGACTGAAACAGCAAGCCGGAGAAGACGAATCCCTGTTCGATCGATCGATCGACTCAGGGGATCGATCGATCTATGGTCCCAGAATTTTGGCAGTTTGGCCAGTTTCATATATAAAGGAAAATTAATTTAGATTTTTCTCCCACTTCTTATTTAGTTATAAATGCACATATGGTATATATATTCCTTAGCAATTATAAGGGGATATAATTGGGTTTAGGAGGGTGATCATTGTACGCCATGAGAAGAATGATTTTCGGGAAATAATTCGTAAGTATAGATTTTGGACCGAGGGAAAATATTCGGGTATTGTAGTTGAGTGGCACTACATTATTAAAGGAATTTAAGTGTAATTAATTAGTTATGGGGCGGAATATAGATTCGGGCATTAACGATGGTACGGGCCAAGTGAGCGAGTTCGGGTATAATGGTTGGGCGACACCAAGTGTTAAATTAATTAATGTGTAAATTAATTAAAATAGAGTCGGACCATAGACTCGGATTGGTAATAATTAATTAATGTGTAAATTAATTAAATTGGAGTCGGACTATAGACTTAGGAATATATAGGCTAGTGTTACGGGTTTTAGTACACGGTAAATTCCGGGTTCGTATTATATATATACGGTGTAGTGATAGTATATATATGTGTATATATTATGTGTGCTATTAAATATCAGTGACTAGATATTTATTTAATTTATATATACTCTAGTGCTTTCAAGGGAGGTTGCGCGATGTGGGTAAATCCCCTAGCTTGAGGAGTAGGGTGGGTATATCCCCAGGTCATAGCGTCCGGTATATGGGTGAGGGTCCTATATCACTTTCAGGGAAGGATTATGACCGCCTCCACTACGTTTATATTTTGGGCCAAGTTGATGAGCGATTCCAACTTGGGTACCTAGGTTATGTGAGCACGCCAAGTGAGATAGCACTTTAGAGGGAATCATCTGGAGAGGGTATACTCGAATGGATGGATGTAAGTATTGATATATGTGTGATGTTTTGGTAAAGGTGCGTATATAATGGTATTAACTATTATATACGGGTAATAATACAGTGTGTGATGTAATTGTTTTATATAACTTATGAAACAGTTATATATGATTATTATTTAAAGGAAATTAATTAAGTTAATCGGTGAGATAAATTATTAATCCAGGAATTATTATACTCGGGTTAGAGTAGTATGGCAAGGGGAGATTATACCACGACTAGTTGGATGGGTTGTACAACTAGGTGGGGTTAAGGTAACTGTTAGGTGTGCACAATAGTGGAGGGGTAGGAATTTCCTCAAGAGAGTGCGACACTAACTTATATATAAAGCGCATTCATGCATTTTAAATTATTGCAGTTAATTCACTTGCTAAATATTTTCAAAATATTTTGGGTTCTAACCCTTGCTATAAAACTATTTTCAAAACCATTTAGGTGTCCAGCCACAGGGATGTCAGGGTTGATATTCTATTCCAGAGACACGGAGTTGCGGCATATGTGGATGCTAGCAGGAGCTTGGATTAGATGCCTCATTCATTCTTTCCTATAATAGGAATCATCTATAAGTTTGAGTTTACTTAGGGCACGTCGCCCAGACTTTTCAGTACAGTTTTCAGATTTATTTATTCAGGTGTTAGATGTTTGTATTGGACTATTTACTTTGGCGGACGGTGGTTTATTCGGCATGTCGTTTTATTATTTGTTCAGTTGATTTAATTCAGTTGTGTGAATAGATTATATTTATTTCCGCATGTACTGTTTGTTTTAATTAATAAGATAAAATTTGGCACCAGCTTTTTGGAATACTAGGTGGTTAGTAAGTTTTAAAATGCTTTTCGACAGTGATGCTAAGGATGAACCAACTGGGGTTCCTGTTTTAATTTGGTATAGGACTGATCACCCTGTATTTTATTAGGTGGGGTGTCACAGATGGTATCAGACAATTAGGTTCTAGTGTCCTTAGGATCTGTACAGTTTTTCACATTTCTGCTTAGCATTCTTTGATGTAGAACCCTATCATAGGATTGTTGTATTCTCATACGTATGCGCATTTACTTTCTTCTGCCAATTATTTTATATTTGAGGGTGAACTCATACATTTGGATTCTCATTTCGGATTCCGCCCAGGAGAGGGAGAGAAGCTAGGGCAGCAGGGGGAGATGAGACTGTGGAGGCTCATCAGAAGCCAGAGTTACCGCAACAACTGCTAGAGATGATTCCAGCTGCACAGGTAACTGAATTAGTAGCACAGGCATTTCAAGCGATGATGATCGCAATGGCAAGGTACTTTCCACAAGATCATCTATAGGCGTTAGTGGTACCGGATGTTCAAGGCCACCAGGGGTAGTCGGAGAGGCAGCAAGTACGAGAGGTCTTTCAAAAGGGCCACCCATAAGAGTTTCGAGGGGGTTCAGATGTGCTGTTAGCGTGTCAGTGGAGGAGGGATATTCAGTGTCACCTACGCATGGTATATTGCAACGAGGTGCAGAAGCAAATGCTAGCCCCTTTTAGATTAGTGGGAGAAGTGCTACAATGGTGGGAGTCGATCACCACAGTTGAGTAAAGGGATGTAGTAACTATTACTGAGTTTTGGGTGCGGTTCGACCGAAAGTATTTTCCGCCAGCAGTTAAGATTGAAATGAGGAGAAAATTCAGTGAGGTGACTCAGGGGGACCGTTTAGTGGCCGATTATGAGGAAGAATTCACTCGTTTGGCAAATTTTGTACCGGATGATGTACGTGATGAAGAAAGAAAGAAGTCAAAGTTCATGGATGGGTTAGTCTGGAAGATCAGATAATATTTTATTGGTAATCCCGCTTTAGTATCTTATACGAACGTCGTAAATGCAGCACTCCTGCACTGCCAAGAATATCGCTTCCACATGAAAGGAAGCAGGAGGGGAGTGGAACCCAGTCAGTCGAATAAAGCGAGAGGAAACAATACCAGTGGGGTATCCTAGCGGTAGAAATTGGGACATCAGTAGCAGGATTCCCGATAGGGGAATCAAGCCAAGCGATTTAGGTCTGGAGTCTATCGACAGGATGGCCAGGACTTCCGACAAGTCCAACAAAGAAGGGATCAGCGGCAGGGTGAATTTATTAGGAGGTGTTTTGTTTGTGGGGAAGCGGGACACATGAAGAGAGATTGTCCTCAACGAGGAAGGGGTCAATTACAGGATGAGGTCCTGGATGTGCAGCCACTATAACAAATCATGGGTGCGTTCGGGTAGGGGGAAGATGCTCAAGAACCCGAGGATCAGCCATTGCAGCTAGAGTATGGAGGTAATTATCTTTTTTTCCTATGGGCATGGGGTATGTTTTGGGTGATAGTCAGGGTGCCACAATATAAGAATTATTTTCACTAGAGTTCACGGGTAAGTCGAATTTAGTGGGTGCACTGGCTATAGCAGCCATATTACATATGTATTTATGTGGGATAGTGGATTTCTTTAGTGTTAACCATGAGAGAGTGGGGGTATGCACAGAGATGGGATTGATATTATGTGAGGGGTTACTACTTTCGAGAATTATGGAAGTAGGGTAGAAATTTTTTATATCGGCTGGATAGCGATGGATTTGAACTATTGTAAATAGTGGGGGTGAGTTTTTGTGTTCGCGACACCAGGGTATGAATGATTTTTAATAGGTACCACCCGAGAGGGCGTCTAGCCTATATATATATGGGTATATACATTGTATTGCGTGGTGCGATAGACACATAGTGAGGTCTTGTGTTCTCATATTTTATCCCGATAAGTAAGGGAGTCTACTGAAGTGAATCAGGGTGGTTAAATTTATTTTCTAGCAGGGAGAGATAGCTCGAGTTTTATTTTGTGCAAGATCTAGTGATAGTAAGGGCACTGTATTTTATGTTGTCTTTTGTAGAATAAGAGTAGGCGTGTATGCTTTTGCGTTAATGGACAAGTATTTGGGGGTACGTACTATGGACTGAGGGTCTAACAGATCTCAACGACCGACAATGCTAGGTAGTAGTGTATAGGGGGTTCCTTGTTTGGATTTCGCTTTGCGAGACGTCCTACGCATGAAACTTAGCGCAAAGTTGAAAGTGGGGAGATGTGTGGTCATTAGTACATGGGTTGGGTACCCCGACCATTATATATATGTGTGTGATATGACTACGGGTTTGAAGTTATATTACGGGTCATGGCTAGCATAGTCGGGTAAATTTCGTGTGGTAAATCACCGGGATAGGGTGTATGGGCACCCGGGTTAATTAAGGCAACTTTTGTGTGGGTACGAACGGGTATAGGGTGTATGGGCGCCCTGGTTAACTAAAATGCATATTTGTGTAATTTATAGTTAGAAGCGGGAGATATAGATATAGAGAGCTTAGAGGCACATGACTAGAGAGTGAGAATCGAGATTTGGAGCACTAGGCTCATCTTAATTTCGAGGATGAAATTCCTTTGTAAGGGGGGAAGTATGTAGCACCCCGTAATTTTGAGGATTTAGTATTTAATTATTTTTGGGAGAAATAAATATTTAAATTGAAGAAATTTAAATTATGTTTTGGAGAATTTATTGGAGTGGGATATTATATATATTTGGCGACTTTAAGTTAAATTGTTCGAATTAATGTGTGACGCATTTTGAGGCCAAAATTAGATAATATTCTAATGTATTTCGGATGACAATTTTGAGCGCACGATTGAGTCTGAATGGGTCGAGTTAGTCCGAAAAGAGTACTCGGGGGTAGTAATCGGGTCTCGATGCATTTTTGGGTATAGACGGGCCCACACGGGGCGATTCGGGCCACTTTAATTAGGTCCATGTGGAAAAAAACGGGATTAAGGGTTTATAACCTAATTAACAGACTAATTGAATGGCAGTTGACAACTCTAAACCTAGGGTTTGAGAGAGACACAGGGAAAACAAATCTAGAAGCGAATTGGGGATCTTTTGGAGCCAAAAGTAAGGGTTCGTCATCAAACCATTCCCTACAACGGATCAGGCCCTACGAACGATTCCAGGCAAGTGGTAAACTGTTATGATTATGAAATTTGTGATAATAAATTCATATTTTTTTTGATGATCCGTTTTGGGTATAAATGGGTAATCGGGTGAAATCGGCATTTGGGAAATGGTATATCTTGATGAGATTTGAGATGATATTAGTAGGTTTCATGATTCTATAGTTTAGGAATATGAACAGTATGATTAAATCCAGCATGAATGGACATTTAAATTCTAAAATAAGAGATGTAAAGTATTTGGGTGTTTGAAACCTGCGTAAAACCGAATCTGGAAAACGTTAAATTTCGTGGAAATCGGTTATTGAATTAAGGCTTCTAGGTTGAGTAGAACCTGTTTTCATATGTTCAAATGGTGGATTATGATCGGAGAATTTTAGGGGAGAAAGTAGAAGTTTGGTTGGGTTAACAATGGCTGAAACAGCAAGCCGGAGATGACAAATCCCTATTCGATCGATCGATCGACCCAGGGGATCGATCGATCGATGGTCCCAGAATTTTGGCAGTTTGGCCAGTTTTATATATAAAGGAAAATTAATTTAGATTTTTCTCCCGCATCTTATTTAGTTATAAGTGCACATATGGTATATGTATTCCTTAGCAATTATAAGGGGATATAATTGGGTTTAGGAGGGTGATCATTGTACGCCACGAGAAGAATGAATTTCGGGAAATAATTCGTAAGTATTGATTTAGGACCGAGGGAAAATATTCGGGTATTGTAGTTGAGTGGCACTACATTATTAAAGGAATTTAAGTGTAATTAATTAGTTATGGGGCGAAATATAGATTCGGGGATTAACGATGGTACGGGCCAAGTGAGCGATTCCGGGTATAATTGTTGGGCGACACCAAGTGTTAAATTAATTAATGTGTAAATTAATTAAAATAGAGTCGGACCATAAACTCGGATTGATATTAATTAATTACTGTATAAATTAATTAAAATAGAGTCGGACCATAGACTCGAATTGGTAATAATTAATTAATGTGTAAATTAATGAAATTAGAGTCGGACGGTAGACTCTGGAATATATAGTCTAGTGTTATGGGTTTTAGTACACGATAAAGCTGGGGTTCGTATTATATATATACGGTGTAGTTATATATTGTGTGTGCTATTAAATATCAGTGACAATATATTTATTTAATTTATATATACTCTAGTGCTATCAAGGGAGGTTGAGCGATGCGGGTAAATCCCCTAGCTTGAGGAGTAGGGAGAGTATATCCCCAGGTCATATTGTCCGGTATATGGGTGAGGGTGCTATCTCTCTTTCAGGGAAGGAATATGACAGCCTCCACTACGTTTATATTTTGGGCCAAGTTGGTGAGCGATTCCAACTTGGGTAACTAGGTTATGTGAGCACGCCTAGTGAGATAGCACTTTATAGGGAATCATTCGGAGAGGGTATACCCGAAGGGATGGATGTACGTATTGATATATGTGTGATGTTGTGGTAAAGGTACGTATATAATGGTAGTAAATATTATATGCGGGTAATAATACTGTCTGTGATGTAATTGTTTTATATAACTTGTGACACGGTTATATGATTATTATTTAAAGGAAATTAATTAAGTTAATCGGTGAGATAAATTATTAATCCAGCAATTATTATACTCGGGTTAGAGTAGTATGGCAAGGGGAGATTATACCAGGACTAGTTGGAAGGGGTAGTACAACTAGGTGGGGTTAAGGTAACCATTAGGTGTGCATAATAGTGGAGGGGTAAGAATGTCCTCAAGAGAGTGCGACACTAACTTATATATGAAGCGCATTCATGAATTTTAAATTACTACAGGTAATTCACTTGCCAAATATTTTCAAAATGTTTTGGGTTCTAACCGTTGCTATAAAACTATTTTAAAAACCATTTAGGTGTCCAGCCACAGGGACACCAGGATTGATATTCTATTCTAGAGACACTGAGCTGCGGCATATGTGGATGCTTGCATGTGCTTAGATTAGACGCCTCATTCATTCTTTCCTATAGTAGGAATCATTTATAAGTTTCAGTTTACTCAGGGCATGTCGCCCAGACTTTTCAGTACAGTTTTCAGAATTAGTTATTCAGGTGTTAGATGTTTGTATTTGACTATTTACTTTGGTGGCATGTGGTTTATTCGGCATGCCGTTTTATTATTTGTTCAGTTGATTTAATTCAGTTGTGTGAATGGGTTATATTTATTTCCGCATTTACTGTTTGTTTTAATTAATAAGATAAAATTTGGCACCATCTTTTTGGAATACTAGGTGGTTAGTAAGTTTTAAAAAGGTTTTCGACAGTGATGCTAAGGATGAACCAACTTGGATTCCTATTTTAATTTGGTATATGACTGATTACCTTGTATTTTATTAGGCGGGGTGTCACATGGGGTGAATTTAAAGATATGGAGTCGCCAGCCTATTTTGCATAAGGAAAAATAGTATGTCGTCTCTTTGAGAGAACGAAAAATAATCAAGAAGAAGCACATTTTTTCTCCTCGGATTGTCCTTGATAGCAATGGGAGTGATCCTAGGTATCTTTTGAATTCTAAAAAAGCATCTTGACATTCCTCCATCCATTTAAAAGAATTTTTAATCACCTTAGATATTAGGAGTCACTTATCTGCAGCTCTGGATAAGAATCTGTTCAAAGATGCCATCCGGTTAGTTAGGCTTTGGATTTTCTGTATCTTATGAGGCTACATATTGATCAACACCTCGATCTTGTCAGGTTTGGCCTGTATACACCTTTACTTAACAATCAAACCCATAAATTTTCAAGCCTTGACTCCGAATACATATTTGATGGATTTAGCTTCATCTGATATTTTTCTAACTCGTTGAAGGTCTAAACGAGGTCTTTAATATGATCGTCTACCATCACGTTTTTAGTCAGCATGTCATCCATGTAAACTTCCATATTTTTCCCTTTTTTGTCAAACACCTTGTTCACCAGCCTTTGATAGGTGGCACTTGCATTTTTTAGTCCAAAGGGCATAACATTATAACAAAAAGTACCTCGACTGGTGATGAGGAGTTTTTCTCTTTTTCTTCTGGCTTCATATTAATTTGGTTATAACTAGAATAAGCATCCATAAAGAGCAGTACTTCGTTCCCAGCCATTGCGTCCACCCATTGATCAAAACGAGGCGAAGGATAATAATCCTTAGGTTATGCCTTATTCCAGTCTGTGAAGTACACACATCCTCCATTTGTCATTTTTCTTGGGTACCATTACCACATTTACTAGCGAGTCGTGATACATCACATCTTTAATGAAGTCAATTTTCTTAAGCTTGGACACTTCTTCCTGAGTTGCCATGTTCTTTTCTTTAGATAATACCATTCGTATTTTCTTTACTTATTTTGCTTCCTTGATAATGTTGAGCTCATGACTAATAATGGTTGGATCAATTTTAGTCATGTTTTCATGGATTCAAGAGAAAATTATTTTCCTAAATTCTAGGAATTCAGCTAGTTAGTTTTTTAGGACGGGATCTTTGGATGAGTCGATCTGGGTTGTCCTTTCAAGATGCTTATTGTCTATAATTACTGGTTCTTTTTGCTTAATTACTTCTCCAATTATCAACTTATCTGCATTCTGAGGATCTAACGCTTTGATCTGATATGTTTGAGCTAATTTCTTTGTTTCTTCCTCATCAGTCGAAGTGTAGTAGGCTACAACTTTAAATTTCTTTAGTCCCACTATTCGAAAGATAATATTATAGGCTGATGAGATTTTCTTGTCAATGAAAAAGAATCTCATTGTCTCACTTCTGTAGGTCGACCAAATTGTAATAATACTTCCAGCTCAATTATGTTGAGTGGCTATACATTTTCGCCAGATAATCCAATCAGTGGGCGATGGTAAGCTTCCAATTTCCTTTTAAAAGGCTCTAACCTCTTGAAACAGTCATATAATAACACGTCAGACAAACTATCATTGTTTACTATAATTCTCTTCACATTCCTTTTGTGGATCATCATGGTCATAACCAGTGGGTCGTTATGAGGTATAACAACCATGAGAGGTCTTCTCTTGACAAACCTATCACTAGTTGCACCTTGGTGACCTTATAAGGTCAAATATCCGATGTTATTTCCATGTTAACATCTCTGTTGTTAGCAAAAGATCTTGCTTTATTGACGTATGCCTTTTCTTCAGCTAGTTTATCACCCCCACTAGCATCCCATCCTTTTATGAAACTACATGATAGAGTAATCATATTCAGTTCTTCTACAGGTTGCTTGGGCCTTCCATGGAGGTCTAGGTCCTCATCATCATTATTCGTTCGAGCTATTTTTTTATCGTTATTTCCTGTGCGAGGTGATCTTAATCTTCTCATTGGCCTCCAATCATAACGAGTTGGTGTTGGTCTCCCATTATTCTCCATGTAATTATTTAGTTTCCCCCTTTTGATGGGGGCTTAAATTTCATCCTTCAAAGTTAGGCATTCTTTGGTCTCATGCCCGTGGTCTTTGTGGAACTTGCAAAATTTATTCTTATCTCTTCTTCTAGCAGGCGTTTTGAACTTCTTCGTCCACTTAAGTTCACCATTTCCTCTGTTCTCGTCGCGAATGTGGTGTACTCCCATTGTAAAGGGGTATATTTGTCAAACTTTTGGTATGATTTCCTTCTAATCTTCAACTTAGGGACCTCTTTGGGATTTTATTTTCTTCCTTTGTTGTAACCATCTTCAAGTTTTTTTTATTGTTGAAATATTTTACATCCATTATTTTTCCTTCATTCATGATCTTTCTTACTTTGTCCTAGAGCTCGACCACGTATTTTGGAGGCTCCTTGGCTAATACTCAGTACAACTTTCCAAGCAACAACCCATTCATAATTGTTATAATGGAAAATTTCTTACTGTAGGCTACCATTTTTAATTTTTCAGTATTGTACCTGGTAATATACTTCCTTATCGTTTCATCCTCGGGTTAATAGATGCTTAGCAAGTGAGCTACCCTTTTACCGGGTTTTTCTCCAAAACATAAATTATTAACAAAGAGATCGGACAATTGTTTAAAATCACAGATCTTCCCTTTGGGTAACCCATTGTACCATATCTAAGTAGGTCTTGTGAGAGTGCAAGGAAAATATCTGCAACGTATCATATTATCTAATGGGATTATGTTACATGCTTCCTAGTATTTATTGACATGCAAAATTGTATCTGACTTTCCTTTATACTTGGGAGTGGTCACGTGTGGATTGAAATTTGTAGGTGTAGGATAACTAATCACATAAGTTATTAATGGACATCCCTACACAAACCCTCTTTGGAGAGGGTTTTTAGATTTAATCAAGTCGCCCAAGCGATCTTTTATCTTTTGGATTAATCTCCTTTATGGTTGGGTTTTAACTACTCATGTATCTTTATCAGCTTGTCCACAACTTTTAGCAGAGTTATTTTCTCTTTGGACACCTTATTATGACCTATTTAATGTTTTAGCATTATGTCTTGAACCATCGTCCCTTTTCTTTCTACAATCTTCTCATCTTGTGCTTCCTTCAAGGTGTATTTGTGCTCCCGCCTCTTTTCTTCCCAATATATCAAAGACTGGTACTCTGCTGAGACTTTCAAAGGCACTTGTATGTTTGACTGAGTATGTTTGGTCATCATCGTACCCAGTTGACATCATGGTCGAGGTTTTACCTGGCTGGTAGGAGGATTCTTCATGTTCTGGAACACTTATCTGAGAAGATTTTCTCGTATTAGAACATATATTTAGCATCCTAGGGTTTTCACCACTTTGCCTCGGTTCTCTTGCCTCCTATCTTTGCAGGTGAAGTAGGAGGTGATTCCCTGCACTCATCTAGGTTTTCTCCACAACTGGGGTTATTAAAACTGATTCTTGATGAACTAGTCAGATTTGGAAGTCCAAAACACTTTGGGGGAGTTGTCTCATGTTTTCTTGCATGGTTTCTTGGCTCTTAACCAAGTTGTGTAAAAATCTTACTAGATCCTATATTCCAATAGGGGTTGAAGGTGGCACAACTTCTTTCTCCCTACTTTTTTTCGATGTTCAACAATTTCTTACAAAATACCTAGAGTACGATAATAAGAATATAGAGTATGACTGAACACATGCAAAATCAAAAGTGAAGAAATAATTTTAGGGTAGCAATAAGTCTACCTATGTCCAAATTATAATAAGTTAGGTAACAGAATAGTAAATCAAGTATTTAAAGTGAGAAATCAAGCGAATCTACTGATTTGATCATTAACATGACCGTCGGCAAAATTTAGCGATGTTTAACATAAATTATAGTAATTTCGTAATTGGAAATTAAGAATCAGATTAGACGCAACTTGTCTTTAGTCCTTCCCAGAGATGGTGTCATTTTTTTATCCTCTAAAATTGGTCAAAAGGTTTTTTCGTCGCAAGTTGAGATCCAATCCGAAAAATAAACAAATAAATAATAAAATGCAGATGTATGAAGCCAGAGATGATAATAAGAGTAAATACACACAGCCTTACATGGTTCATTAGTCAATAATGAGTTTACATCCACATGTTATCGTTTAGCACTAGTATCCAAATAGGAAAATCACTCAGTCTCTTCGTCCAGATAGTTAGAATGTCAGACTATCTCTCTTCCCGTCAGTTGGTTGGTTAGTTTCCTCCCCTGATCTTAATGGGCGATCTCACCTTTTATTGTGAATGTTTATGAGGGTATGCGTATTGGACCAATATGGGATAGGTTGGAGCATCTTGTGAATGGAGCACCCACAAGATATGTAATAGTTTAATGTTTCACCCATTCGTGAATGTTCTCCACATGCTAATTGCTTGTGGTGCCACGCACATGGTGTTGTCCAGCCTTTAACAACCTTACTGAAGTTATAGTATGCCAGTTGCCCTTGCTGGCATCGACCTAGTCCTTCTAGTTGGAAATGAAGCTGACCTCTTTGCTAAGACGAGGTCCTTCCTTGGTATCTGATCGACTATGGTCGAACCTTTTACTTTCTACTGAATAGTTTTATACAATTCTCTTTATGTCATAAGATGCTCAACAAATATGGTATAATAACCTATTTATTTTTTAGGCTCTTTCCATTGGTGTCATTTCACATAAGGAATATTTCTCCCTCCATATCCCTTTTCCATTGCACCCATATATATAACAATGTAAATAGGCTCTCATGCAATGGTTCTTATATGCACAAATCCCCTACGATACATTAAGATTTGTATAATGACAAGATTGATAGGATAACACCTCACTTAGCTCATATGACATAAGTTGTTAAAATCCTAAAGAGCTCATGCAAAGTGTATATGGAGACAAAAGCAAAGTGAATCCATTAAGCAAATCAAAGTCGAACAACTCCATGTAAGCGTGGTTAAGAACAATCCTAAGAATTTCAAACCATAATCAAAATGTCCTAGCCACATGGAAAACATGGATTAATGTGGATTCAAACACACTGATATGCCACACAAAATGTGTAAAACCAAACTATACATAAACAAAAATATTTTTGACTATGTTTTAAAACATTTTTTTAAAAAAGTCACCACTTGAAAAGAAACAACTCAAAAGACAAACAAAATATTTTTGTATTTTTATCAATAAGACCCAACAAAAATAAAATCAAAATACGAAACACTCAAATATCATAGAACTGGAAAACCCATATATCATGAAGCACAAAATCTAATGTATGAAAAACATGCAAACACAATCCACGTTATATTTCGCATGCGAAGAATCGCGAGCAAGCATATAAGAATAAACAATTCTTAGGTCTAATGCCTTAAAATCAGATTTCCTAACCCATATAGGTGTAACATGGCGCTCTTGGGTTTGGGGAACCTTTGTGACACTAGTCTTAGACTTTCTAGAACCTTTTCTAAGATCATAACAAAAGTTCCTAAAGTGACCCTTCCTACTACAATGTGTGCATTTATAGACAGGTCGAGAAAAGTTGCTTAAAGGTTGACCTTTTCTAATGCCATAGGATTTGGTTGACCCTCTCAAAATGTCCGTATTGCCTTTTTCAGTGGAAGCAATGGGATTATTAAAGCCTATTCCAAAATTATCTCGTTTGATTTGGACGATGCCTAACATATTATCCAACTTTTCTGACCTAGATTCCAAATAAAATTTAAAGTGACTCAACTCTCTCAATCTCTCTTCTAACTCCTCAACTCTATACTTGAACAAGCGTCGAGACTCCTAAAAACCAGAGTCTCCTTCTTCAAAATCTCCACGAAATCGCAAAGGTTATCTCTCCCCCTCTCAACGAGTGCAAGAAGAACCTAAAAGTATTCTCACGTGTCCTAAAATCATCAATTAATTTCAAATCATCATTCCCAATGACCCATTCTTTCAACTTAGCTTAAATTTCAAGTTATCCTTTTTTCAACTAAACGGACTCCGCATATAACTTTCTAAAGAAAACATGAAGTTCACTATCCTCCTCCCATTCTTCTTCTTCTTCTTCTTTCAACTCACTATCAATAAGGTTAGTAATGTATGCCTTCAGCTTCTTGCCTTCCTTACTTAGCTCAGTGGGTCACTCAGTTTCCCTAGGGCCATAACCTTCACACCCAAAACATCCATCCGAATCATCCCTTTTAAAATTCTCATTATGATTCTTAGGTAATTTATCGTCCTTTTTAAATTTCATTTTTCTCAAATTTATTTTCTCCAAACTTAGAATTATGTTTTAAACTTGAGAATTTTTTAAATTTTTTAGCAAACATGGACATATCATCAGAATTGATGTCAAACTCATCATCACAGATAGATTTTTCATCCTTCCGGGCTCAAGTAATGCCCTTTTCTTTATTCATCTTTTTAGAAGAAAATATGTCAAGCTCAGAGGTTGAAGGTTACTTACATGATATTTTAGTCTCATCGAGCCCACAGTTCCCAAAGAGTTTAAAGTAGTCATTTTGGGGTTAAATCTTTCAGGAAATGACCTTAAGATTTTCTTGACAACCTTGATGTCGGGTATTCTCTCTTCCAAGTTAAAAAATGAGTTATTCATCAAATGTCTCTTTATCCTCCAATTTAATTATCTTAAATTGAGTGGTGATATTTTAGAGTTTGGAACACTTAACAACACTAGTTTGCTCGTGAGTGAGTTGGAGTATGTCCCAAACCTATTTACACATCTCACATGTCATAATACGATGAAAATCCCGACGTGTGACCACAAAAATAGAACATTCAAACTTCAAGGATGATAGTTACATAATTTATGCTCATCCTCGCTTCATCTTTCTATGGGTTTAGGGAAACGTTATTCACCTAAAGGAGTCATGGATCGAGTCCATAATCTTAAAAATTCTAACCAAACCCGTTCATCTAAAGATTTAAGTGCTAACTTCATACACGATTTCCTGTACACGTAATTAGACCCATCAGACAAAGGAGGTCTACCATAAGACTGAACCTCCATATATAAACTTCTCGAATTCATTCATAAAAACTTATAGAGACCCTTTATGACACCATTTGAAAGTGCTAGCCTACGGTGGAAGGTCCAAAACACAAAAATCAGAATTCTAATTTTTCCAAATTAAATTAATTAAACAGATTACACAATTTAATTTAACACCAATTAAATGATTGTTGTGTTAAAGGATAACCAATTTTATCTTTACAAAGCATTCATTTAGGTGATAGAAGGATAAAAACAAATCAATCACACAATGCCCAATGTATGAGGAAAACCCACAACGAGAAAGACCTCGGACGATCTAACCACATAAATTCACTATGTCGGGATTTGTTCAAGGAAAAGACTAAAGACTTACACAACCAATTGACTCCTTCAAGACTTGAATCTCTTCATTCCTTTGACCTTCTGTACATCAACACGTAGGAGTACACCTATGCACTATAACAATGCGTGAGTCCACACATGCCTTGGTATCCACCGATACCGACTCAGCAACCATCAACGGATTATAACACGGAGTCTACCGCTTTTTCATTTCCACAACACATGAAGTCCACCATATGTAAACATCAAACAACAAGTACGAAGTTCACCAGGGGAAACAATACCCAAATAGAGAGGAGTATTTAAAACACTGTGCATAGATTAAGAGATCTCAAAGCATATATGAAAATGAAACTTGGATCTCAAACACTTGGTTGTAAACAAGGGTTTGGAGGCTTTTGGATATTAATAGGAAAATAATTTTTGCCAAAATTCTCTATGAAAAATGTTCCCAGCATGCCTATTTATAGAAAACATGATTTTTGAGGCGGGGAAACTCGTACGAACGAAAACGACAGGGTTGTTCAAATGAAATGCATTATCGTTTGAATGACCTTTTATCTTGATCAAATGAACATGTAAATCTTATTTGAACAGACTTCAAACGACCTTTGAACGAGAATTTTTTATGAAATAGAGAAAAATCGTTTAATACTTATTTGAACCTTGATCGAATGAAAACCCTATACTCGTTTGAATGACTGAAACATCTTGTTCGAACGAACTATGTAAGTTCATTTGAACAAACTTAAAAACTAATTCGAATGACTTTGTTCAAAATTTATTTTTTTCTTTAAAAATCTTTTTTATGAAATAATGCCTGAGATAAACTTTTAAAAACACACCCAATGAAATCCAAGGATCAAAATATAATATGCATTCATGTTAGAGATATCTAAGAAAGATGAAGACAAAATGATGCATGTAACAAGACATGATGATGTAGATGAACTAACTTGGTTGCAACTGTCTTCAATCATATACGTCATAGGCTTTGAAGGATAAACCAACCCAAGACCTAACCTTTTATTCCAACGATTTTGTCCAAATGAAATTAAGCCAATTATATACAAATTGACTAAATAAAAAATTTGTACTTATACACTTCACACTAGAAAATAGGAAGAGTTCACGCTAAAAGCAATGGTAATCAAGATAATTCATGATTTCCTAGCTTATGGGACTTCATCTAGATGTAATGTTCATAATTACTTTGGGTGCCCATTTTTGGAGAAGAAATTGGATCTTAACATCTCAAGGATAGGGGTAAAATTATATATAATTCATATAGGGGATTCTTGCCTCCCGATCACATGTTTATATTTGTTAAGGGTTTTAATTAATTGTCGGGTGGTGTCGAACATAGGATACCTCTGAGAAGACTTTTAGGTTCATAGATTGAAAGGAGGTATTCCAAATGTCGAGATAATGTGCCGGGGAATAATTCTAAAATAAAAAATGTTAAGCAAAAAAGAACCCATGTTGAGAATGAAGCCGAGAAAATAAAGTCATGGTCTAGGAGGTCAATATTATTTGACATGGATTATTTAAAGGGTAACCCCGTGCACCATTTATTAGATATTATTCATGATGAGAAGAACTCCATCAAATATCTTGTGAGCCCATGCGTAAATGGAAGTCATTCGAAGGATGGGAAAAAGGCATGACATGATTTTAAAGTGTTGAAAATTAAGTTGCTATTATGGTTGAAAGAAGACAATAGTAGGAGGAATATAATCCCCCTTGGGGCATATACTTTAAAAAACGAAAAAAAATGTGCTTTTAGACACACTCCATAATTTGATAGTTGCCTCTAATTTTTCATCAAATTTGAAGAGGATTGTGAGTTATGACACACATAATTTACAAAAGTTAAATTCTCACAATTGGCATATGATCATGCAATTGGTCCCATTGTTATTTAAGCATTTTTTAAGGATTGTGGAGGGCCATTGTACAAATTACCCTTTGCTTCACACGTTTGTGCGCAAAAGTAGCAATCGAAAGAACATTGTGGCTATGAAAGTAATTCTAGATGAAATAACTTATGTGATGGAGAAGTACTTCCCTCTTACATTCGTCGACATAAGTATTCACTTATTAGTCCACTTATGCTATGATGCACTAGTTTATAGCCCAACAAGATATCTATGGATGTATCCATTTGAAAGGTTGATGAAGTTTTCAAAGAGTATGTTAAGAATATGAGGTACACTGAAGGATCCATCGATGAGGAGTACATTACTATAGAGGCAATAATGTTATCTAGGGAATATATGATTGACCCTGACATTATAGATGATGAAGATGAGTTGGCCTATAAGGGTGATCAAGTCATGGGCAAAAGAGTTAACTTGGAAAGTTTACAATATGAACAAGTGACACATAATATATTTGAAACCCATGAAGATGCCAAAAAATGTAGATATTAAGTTCATGTTTTGATATTATATGCTTGATCATCTCCTTAATAAATTTTATCATTCAATGTATAAAATATAATGCGCCCGGGAACTACAAAAAACAATGGACGGTTTCACATTCTAATAGTGAATTTAGACTTTGGGTGTCATAGGAGGTAATTAATACATCAAACGTCCCTTATTAAATTCTAAATAATTGAAAGTTTTAAAAATTATCTAATTAACTTATGTAATCTCCCTAATTCAGTTGTTGAAGATGGGTGATGCCACGTCAAGACTTGCTCGTCTCGCCACTGGACTCAATTTTATGGCACACGAGTATAAGAAGTACCAATTTAATGGTCATGTATCTCATTGAGGTTGTACAAGCGATATGTTGTTATAAAATAGCATCATTTCATATAAGGCTCTTACGTATTTTCGAGCGAGTGCTAAAGACGAAAATCTCATTGAAGAAGAAATGATTTACTATGCTATAATTCAAAACATTTTTGAATTATACTATACATATTTCAAAGAGGCTGTGTTTTAATGTGATTAGGTAAGAGTTGAGGACAAAAATTCTTGTAAAGTCCATTCGGATACTAATTTGATATTGGTAGACTTATCCAAGATGGAGAGTAAGGGGCATATGAATGATGAACTGTTTGTTTCTTCACGTGAAAATCTCAAGCAAGTGTTTTACTCAGAGTATACAAATAACGAACTGTGGTCATTCATCATACATGTGCCAAAGCATCTAACCAGCACGGTCGATGGCATGATTGCACTTACCGAATATCAATCCATATTAGATGTCAATGCAAACTTGAAAAAATTTCCTTTATACTTTACATATGTAGATTTATTTTGGGTTGTAAAATATATTGAGGATTCAACTTTCCCATAGAATCCCAAGATAATGTATTGGAAGGTGTAGGCAGGAAATGGAAACATGGAAGAAGAACTTGCATGCCCATCATTTTGGGGAGGATCGAGAGATCATGCTACAGTGTCGGGACACCATCTCTGAGAAATAGCTAATACTATTGGCCAACTAGCATAGGTTTGTGGATAACGAGGCATTTGAGAGACAGTTATGAATGTGTGAGTCTATTTTCATATCCAATTGGAATTTCTGAATTCCAGTAAGCACACAAAGAGTTATTAAAGTTTGAATACCAAGGGTTTCAATACAAAACAATATGACCTATAACACCACTTATCTCACATATGAACCAATACATATTATCACAAAGGAGGATGGAATTTGGATCAATACTTCACGATTTATATACATTGAAATAAGTATTTTGGAGCCAAATCGAGGGACTACGCCAACGGAATCAGGCACTACGAACACTTTCAGGCAAGTGATTAACTGTTTTGATTCTTAAAGCATGATAATCAATTCATATCATAGTGATGTGGGTATGAAAATTCATTTTTGGGGATAAATGGGTACCAAATGGGGTTTTTGTTCATGAAACTATTGAATGAAATTCATAATAAAAATTGTTGTGTTGAACATATATTAGTATAGATATTTGATTGGAATAAGAATTCGGAATATAAACTGGGGAAAAATATGAATTTGGAAATTGGTTGTAGAACAAGATTGATGGATTTTAATGGGAAAACCCATCTTTCAATATAGTGAGATATTGCATGAATCAAGAATGCTAAAACAGTTATAGATGATTGAGACTAGTTTTGGGAGTAATTAATTAGTTAAAATCATCATTTAAGGTTGGAAAATGGAGAGGTAAAACCTTGGAAATTCGGCCATGGCAGAAACAGCAAGTTGAGGAAGCAACGACCTGTTCGATCGATCGATCGACCCGGGGGCTCGATCGATCGAGGGTCTCAGGAATTTGGCAATTCGTCCAGTTTGTTTACAATAAGGGTTTTAATTATGTTTTAATTCCCTTACTTTTATTTGGTGATAAATTTATATGGGACACATATTTCCTTAAAAATTATTGGGTGATATAATTGAGTTTAGGAGGGTATGAACGGTATGTCATGAGATGAATGAATTTGGAGAAATAATTCAATTAATGATATTAGGCCGAGGAATGACATTCGGGTATTGTAGTTGGGTGACACTACATTATTAAAGGAATTTAGGTGATATATGTAATTATGGGCCAAGTGGGTGAGTCCGGGTATGTTGGTAATTATAAGTAAATATAATTGGGAAATTATAGAAATAAATGTGTGACACATTGTGGGCGAAAAATGTGGAAAAGAAATTATGAGATGTAAAAATGGACCAAGTGAGTGAGTCCGGGTATGCTGGTTATGTGACACCAACGTATTAAATTAATTATTGAGAGAGAGTAATTAATTTGGAGTCGGAACATAGACTCGGGAAATATTAAGTTACGGGCCAAGTAAGTGAGTCCGGGGATAATGGTTGGGTGACACCAAGTTATTAAATTAATGGGTGTGATAATTAATTTAATTAGAGTCGGATTATAGACTCGGGCAAGTATTAAATTAATAAGGGTGTTAATTAATTTAATTAGAGTCGGATGATAGACTCGGGAATGTATTAAATTAATAAGTGTGTCGATTAATTTAATTGGAGTCGGACCATAGACTCGGGGAAAATATTATAAAAATTAAAGAGTGAGTTAAATATATTAGAGTCAGACCATAGACTCGGGAAGACGATGAATTATTAAGTGAGAAAATTAACAACATTGAGTCGGGTGACAGACTCAGGAAATTTTCAGGCAGTGTACGGGACTTAGAGTACACGGTAGAGCCGGGGGTTATATTATATATATACGGTGTAGTGATAGTATATATATATACGTGTGCATATTGTGCTTGATATTAAATTACAGGCAGTGTACGGGATTTTGAGTACACGGTAAAGCCGGGGTTTATATTATATATATACGTTGTCGTGATAGTATATATATACGTGTATTTATTGTGCGTGATACTAAATATCAGTGATTAGATATTTATTAAATTTATATACTCTAATGCTATCAAGGGAGGTTGCGCGATGTGGGTGAATCCCCTAGCTTGAGGAGTAGGGCGAGTATATCCCCAGGTCATAGCGTCCGGTATATATGGGTGAGGTATTTATCTCACTTTCAGGGAAGGAATATGACCGCCTCCACTTCGTTTATATTTTGGTCCAAGTTGGTGAGCGATTCCAACTCGGGGAAACTAGGTTTTGTGAGCACACCTAGTGAGATAGCATTTTAGAGGGTATCATCCGGTGAGGGTAAACTCGGAAGGATGGATATACATATGATATATGTGTGGTTGTTAGTAAAGGTACGTATAATATGGTAGTAAATATTATATGTAGGTGATAATACAGTGTGTGATGTATTTACTTTATATAACTCGGGTTATAGTTATATGCAGTTAATTAATGGGAAATTAATTAAGTTAATTATTTATGGGAATAATACAGTGTGTGATGTATGTACTTTAAATAACTTGTGACACGGTTATATGCTATTATTGAAGAGGAATTAATTAAGTTAATTGTGAAATAACTTATAATTCAAGAATCATTATACTCGGGTTAGAGTAGTATGGCAAGGGAAGGTTATACCAGGACTAGTTGGACGGGGTAGTACAACTAGGTGGGGTTAAGGTAACCGGTAGGTGTGCACAATAGTGGAGGGGTGAGAATGTCCACAAGGGAGTGCGACACTAACTTAAATATGAAGCGCATTCAAGCATTTTAAATTACTGCAGTTAATTCACTTGCTAAATATTTTCAAAATGTTTTGGGTTCTAACCCTTGCTATAAAACTATTTTCAAAACCTTTTAGGTGTCCAGCCACAGGGACGCCAGGATTGATATTCTATTCCAGGGACACGGAGCCGCGACATATGTGGATGCTAGCAGGAGTTTGGATTAGACGCATCATTCATTCATTACTAGAATAGGAATCTTGTATCAGTTTCAGTTTTATTTAGGGCTTGTAGCCCAGACTTCTCGGTACAGGTTTCAGGTGTAATTCATTTCAGGTGTTGAATATTTGTATTGGATTATTTATTTGGTGGCCGGTGATTTATTCGGCAAGTTGTGTAATTATTAGTCTATTTACTTTCATTCAGTTGTGTGAATGGTTTATATTTTAATTCCGCATGTATTGTTTTTATTAATTAAAAAGTTAAAATTGACACCAGTTTTGGAACACTAGGTGGTTAGTAAGTTTTAAAAAGTTTTCGACAGTGATGCTAAGGATGATCCAACTGGGATTCCTGTTTTAATTTGGTATAGGACTGATCACCCGGTATTTTATTAGGCGGGATGTCACAGATGGTATCAGAGCATCAGGTTCTAGTGTCCTTAGGATCTGTGCGGCTTTTCACGTTTCGGCTTAGCAATCTTTGATATAGAGCCCTATCATAGGATTGTTGTATTCTCATACGTATGCGCATATACGTTCTGCTGCGAAATTTACATTTGAAAGCGAACTCATACCGATTCGGTTCTCATTCTAGATGACGCCCAAGAGAGAGCAGCTAGGGCAACAGGGGGAGATGAGGCGAGGTAGGCTCGTCAGGATCAAGAGTTACCGCAGCAACGGTCAGGGATGATTTTGACAGCTTAGGTAACTGAAGTAGTGGCATAGGAAGTTGGAGCAACAGTGGTCACAAAGGCAGGGTACTTTCCACGGGATCAGCCACAAGTGTTAGTGGTGCCGGATGTTCAGACTCACGCGGAGTCGTCAGGGTGGAAGCAAGAAAGAGAGGTTATTTTAGCGGGAACCCACCAGTGTTGCGAGGGGGTTCAGGTATAGTACTAGCGTGTCAAGGAAGGGAGGTATCCAGCGTCACCTACGCATGGGAGATTGCGATGGGGTACGAAAGTAAATGCTAACCACTTTTAGTTAGTGGGAGTGGTGCTACAGTGGTGGGAGTCGATCACCACAGTTGAGGAAAGGGACACACTAGCTACTGCAGAGTTTTTGGTGCGGTTCGACCGCAAGTATTTTCCTTCAACGGTCGAGATCGAAATGAGGAGAAAATTTTGTGAGGAGACTCAAAGGGAGACCATTCAGTGGTCGATTACGAGGAAGATTTCACACATTGGCAAAATTTTTACCAGATGAGGTAAGCGAGGAAAAGAGAAAGGAAGTAAAGTTTATGGATGGGTTAGTCTGGAGAATCAGACAACATTTAATTGATAATTCCGCATTAATGAGTTATACTGATGTCATTAACACAACACTCCGACACTGTTGGGAATATCGCTTCCACGCGAAAAGAAGCGGGAAGGGAGTGGGGATTAACCAGTCGGATGAGGCATAAGGGAACAATACCAGTGGGGTATCCCAGCAGAAGACTGGGGGAGATCAGGGGCAGGATTTCCGGCAAGGAAATCATGCCAAACGATCTAGAACTGGAGGCTATTGGCGGGATGGCCAGGAATTCCAACAAGGTTGGCATGGAAGGGATCAGTGGCAGGGTGAACATATTAGAAAGTGTTTCATTTGTGGGAAAAGCGAGACACATGTAGAGATATTGCCTTAAGCGAGGCAGGGGTCAACTACAGGACGAGGTCCTGGATGTACAGCCACTAAAGCAAAATCACGGGTGCATTCGGGCAGGGAGAAGCTGCTCCGAAAATCGAGAACCAGCCGATGCAGCTGGAGTATATATGTAATTATTTTACCCTAGGGGCGTGGGGTATATTGTTGAGTGACAAAGAGGATGTCACAGTATAAGACTTATTTTTCACTAGAGTTCGCAGGTGAGTCGAACTTAGTGGGTGCGTTGGCGGTAGCAACCATAGCATGTGGGTAAAACTTCCGTAGGGTAGCGGAGTTCCTTAGTGTTCTTCATGGGAGAGTGGAGGCGTACACTGAGTGATTGGTTGAATTATGCGAGGAATGACTACTTTCGTGAATTATGGGAGTAGGGTTGATAATACTTTTTAAACATCGGGTGGATAGCGATGGAATTTAACTATTGTGGATAGTGGAGTTAAATTTTGGTGTTCGCGACACCAGGGTATGGTTGGTACTAGGTATCACCGGAGAGGGTGTATAGCCTATATATATGTGGATGCATATATGTGGTATTGCGTGGTGCGATGGCACATAGTGAGGTTTTGTGTTCTAACATTTTATCCCGGTAAGTGGGGATGTTTAATGAAGTGAAATAGGGTGGTTGAATTAATTTTCGAGCAAAGAGAGATAGCTCGGGGTTTATTTTGCGCAAGGACTAGTGGTAGTAAGGGCGCGGTATTATGTTGTCTTTGGTAGCAAAAAGGTAAGCGTATATACAATTGTGTTGAGAGATAAGTATTTATGGGGAGATGTTTGGACGTAGCACATGGGTTGAGTACCCGGGCAGTAGATCTATATGTATATATCTATATAATAAAGTATGAAACTTGTGTATGTCACAAGTTTCAAAGATGATGTAATCTTAATGAATTTTTTCTGCATTTCCTATTTTATCCTTGACAATTTTGGTTTCCCCCTCTTTTCTAACTTACCAAATGAACACTTCAATTCAAAATTATGGGTAATTTGGTAAAGTTCATTTTATCAACTTGCTCACGCTCTCTAACTCCTCACAAGAAGAAAATGTTCCTCTCATTCTCTACTTTCTTTTGTGCTCTCATCACCCCCCCAAAACCAATCTCTCCCTCTCTCCGATCCACCACTCCAACCTCACCAGATCCTCCTCCCCTCTGTCACACTGCTACTCCTCCGAACTGCCCCCTCCTCATCTCTCTTGCACACACTCCTCCTCCTCCTCTCTCTCTCTCTGGGTTCACCCACCATCGTTGAAAATAAATACATTCGAATCAGGTACTTTCTTCAAGTTTGGATCTGATAGTTCAGAATCAGGTTATTAATTTGTTGTTGATTTCCATCAAAATGGATTTCTATATAAACCTAGGGTTTTCCATCAAAATGGATTTCTTATTTAACCATCAATTTTAGGTCTTACCTATGGAGGTTCCTTTAGGTCTTATATATGGAGGTTTATTTAGGGATTCCATATTGAGTTACTATGCTTGATACAACATTTGAATGAAATAATAACTTAAGGGTTTGGTATTGATTTCCCCTAATTTTATATGTTGTGATAAAGTTGATATTTTTAGAGTGTTTAAGTATTTTATTGAAGGAAGATATTTCATGAGTATCTTATATTGAAGGCTAATATTTTGATAGTATTTGGTATTTTGTGAGTATTTTATTGAAGAGTGATATTCATTCTTCTTTTTTGCATATCTAACTCTTCAATAAGGAACCTAATGAGGTATACTCTCTTATCAAATTTGATTCCATAAAAGCAACCATCCACAGGATTATGGTTGGTATTGCCTTGATCTTAAGTTATAGCAGTGGATCCAGAGTTCCTGATGATATTAATTTAATGTTCTTTTGTGGTTTTACAGTATTATCTGTTTATATATTAATTGTAGCTGGAATAGATACCATCCATGAGATTTAAGTGTGTATAACATTATAAATGGTTTTATTTAGGTGCTTCGGCGGTGAGGGGCAATTGTTGTCAAGAAGCTCTAAAGGAACCTATGAGGTAAGAATTTTGGGTGAAATATGTATTTGATCTTTTAATGTCCTACAAAGCAAGAATTTTTTTTCGCGTTGTACAGGTTGAAAATTATATATTTTGGTTATACCCCTGAGATTATTTATTTTATATGTCTGCCAATAGACCCACGAAAAATTAGTCTACTTTTGGCACATTCATTCATTTTCATTACATGTGTTCGTTGAATTTTTTGGTTGTTATGAAAATAAGAACCATTATATCTTTATGTTTTGGGGCAGTTCTAAGGAGAAGCTGAAAGAGCATATCTTGAAGCAATCCATTGCAAGTGAAGGTGAGATTGGAAAAGTATAAAGAGCATATCTTGCTATTTAGCATCAGAAGGTTTTGATAGCATAACTAGATTTTTTGTATGTATTAAAATATTTTTGTGTTTCTTTGATCAGGAGGAATTCACGCTACAATCTAAAGTAATACGTTTGTGGCCACGGTTCTCCTAAGATATTAGTTTTTGTTGTACACCAATTTTTTTCATGTTTTGTAAAAGAGAGATCATAATGTGGATCCTGAATTACTTGGATTATTTGATAGTTTATTAGTTTTTTACAGTATCTTAGGTGTGGTTTAGAACTTCTAATGGCTACATCATGGTTTAGAATATACATTCATCACATATTTGACACGTTTGAGGTTTGTGTCATAACTCCAACATTTGAATCCAGGAGAAAAAGTGCATTATTAACTCAAATAATTATATTTCAAAATTTCAAAATTTTATTTATGAATAAATTATGTCAGAGAAATAGCAAGTCAAAGTCGAATCCCATTAACCATTCGCGACAACATGGCCCCTTTAATTCAAGGTATGAAATCCCATTTACCTTCTTAGTTTTTTGGATTCTAATTATATCTGTCACTTCTGTTGTTTGTCAGTACATATGATCCTTTTCTGCTGGAGTAATTACTGAATCTCAATTTTTTTTGCTTAAGTTTGTGTACATGGAGGGGTGCTTCAAGAAGTTGTATGCAACTTGCAATAGCTGTGATAATTGAGCACATCAGTTGGTGACATGAGTTATTTAATGCCTCCTTACTCTATCGATGCAGGACATGGTCCATGTTAAAAATGCAATGTATTGATTCATAGAGAACACAAATACACCAGCCAATTTACGAGACAGTAGGTGACTTGAGTTTTTTTTTTTTTTGCTTAAGTTTGTGTACCTGCAGCATATTTGTGTTTCCTCAATACTTCTCCATAACCACCAAGGCCGATAGAAACGGTTTTGAATGGGTGTTATTCAAAATGACCAAATTTCCCATGAGGACCTCTCTTGCAGGTTACACTTCAGGTTTTCAAGGCCCTTGACGTCATTACCAATTCATACCAAGTCTCCAAAAATGAAGCCCACAATCTGATGCTCAATCAGGGAGGCCAGAGCCTGTTGTTGTCTCCACAAAGAGGCTCTTCTAATTGAATGTACCTCTTCTATACGTGTATCAGAATCTGCTACAACAATTAGCACTATTTAGTCATTTTATTTAAGGGTTTTAGCTGAAATATTTTTACTTCATTTTGCAGTTTCCTTTTGATTTCAAAGTTGATGAAGTTTTCTTCGAATTTCAAAGTTTATTATTACCTTTTCAGTTGATGAAGTTTTCTTGGGATTTTGATCTCCGGAATACAAATTCTGGGAGCAAATGCTTCGATAACATTCAGGAAAGATGTAGCAGATTAGAGGTCCCACCAAATGAGAATGAATGCTCGGATCAAAACCAGGCAGTTGGTGTCTCTAGCATCAGATTCAAGGCAGCATGATAGGTTCGACACTTAATCATTATATTTAAAGAGTTCACGAATGTTCTAAAAGGAATTGGCTAAAATGATTATGAGATATATTGTACTGAGGTATGTATTAGAACATCACTTAAATAACAACACAAGAGTTGCGGTTATGATAGGTTTTGTGTTTTACCGTGAAAGATTCACTTAAATTATAGGATGTTATTGGTTATGAATCAACTATTGGGGCATTATTTTGGTTTTAATTTAGATTCTATTGGTGTTGGGGGCATTATTTTGGTTTTAATACTACTATAGAATTCTACTTTAGTAACTTTGTTATTTGAGTATTCTTTTGGTTTTAATTTAGATTCTGTATTGTTTATTGGAAATTTCATTTCCGATCAAATATGTTCAATTTCATTTCTGATTAGATATCTTCAATTGTAGATTATGCGTGGCTAGAAGAGCATTGGGCAAGAAGCATGTCAACATTGTATGCTTTGGAGCGATATTTCATCTAATTTTTCATGGAGCAGGTGTGGAGGAGCAGGTATGGTCGAAATAACATAAGACATTTGATTTTTTTTACCTTAAGCACATCTCACTGAAAGTAAAGAGTTTCCAAGACACACTCAAAATCACAACACACTTTGATAATTATTTTCCATGTAGTTGCAATATAGCTGCTATGTTTATTGTTATTTGCCATGTTTATTTTCCAAGTACCTTGATAATACTTGAATTACGATTATTTTCCATGTTTACTGTTATTCAGGTAAAGGTTGTGGGACTTCCATAAAGGGTCAATTGATGATTTTAAGCAACTCAACTTAACTCTACTTTCAAGGCTTGCAAAAAAGGATCAAGGCTTGCAATATGAGAAGCAGACCCCCTACTAAAAAAAAGAGCAGGTCTTGGATATGTACAAGAAGCTCCTGAATAAAAAAAGATACAAGGACTGTAAAGATAGCAGGTCCCTGCTACAGCTCTGTTTAACAGCATGGTCACCAAGTGAAAGAAACTGTGGTGCATCTTGAGGCAAAGTGCCAAAATTTTAGGGAGGAACCGATAGATTGTAATGCATAAATGACTCCTCATGTGGTCATTGGAAGTCAGAAGATCGAAAAACTACAACTCATCTATCCACTAAGCCGGCGGTTTGGCAAGGTCGGTTGTAAATATATGCAACCATGACCTCTTCAGCGATGATCATAGCACGCAAGTTATATCCAACCAATGCAAGTATTGTTGTATGCCATAAACTCAGCCCACAACTGAACAATATTCTAAGGCGAGCTATAGCAGAATCTCTCTATTAGTATATTCATACCTCCAGTTGAATTATTTATTCGAACTTGCGACAACGACCCCAACGGTGCATTTGGCTGACACATGATCGTGCCGATGATGTTATGCTGCCTCGAGAATTCGCCACACCTGCTTATGTGCTAGCCGTCAATCTCTTACTTCTGGTGTAAGGGCAAGGGGAACTGCTTTTCTAACTATGATGATTGATTAATAATTATGTTTGAGATATATAATGTGAAGCTTATATAGTTGTCTAATATAATTTTAGATACTAAATTTCTAATTATGTTTGAGATATATAATGTGAAGCTTATGTAATTGATTTATTAGATTCTTATACTTATTTTAGTTTTTTTTATGTATATTACAGGTATATACTCGAACTGATCTCGAATTTTGCTTTAGTGTACGAATCGAACTGATATTAGTTCAACCTCTACATAAATTCTAGAGCCTACAACCTGCTATTTTGATCGTCGACCGACCTGATATCAGTTGAAATAAAAAAATGAGTTTGATTGAATTGGTATCAGTCTACAACCTGCTACTTTGACCGTCGACCGACCATCACAATCCAGAGCTTTCGACCGAACTTCACAATCCAGAGCTTTCGAGGTTTATTTTTCATCACCGTCGCTACCTGTTATTTTGACTATTATATATTTGAAGTTCTATTAATTTTAATTTAAAATTTCATTGAAAGTTGTGGGAAATGTTGACATTAACTAATTTGTTTTTGTTTTTGCAAGTTTTGTGCTCAAAACTTATAAAAATGTTATGCTAAGTATATCTTCTATATTGGGTCAAAGTGGTCAGCCCGAGCCCGAGACTGTTGCAGAATCTTTGTTCTCAATCTTTTAGACACATGGGTGGCGTGAAATTTGGTTTGGGGGCAATGCTTTAGTTTGCCTGCTTTGTGATCTGCAGAGGCTGATTAAGGCTGCTGGGAGAGAGGAACTGACCTGTGCTAAACAGGGATCGAACTATACGGGAACTGACATGTGTTGAATAGGGATCAAGCTGTACAGGAACTAACCTGTGCTGACCAGTAAACAAAGGCACATATGGCAATTCAGAGGTGACAATTATGCTGTCCCTTCATCGTCCAGCAATTTCATTTTTTTAGAGCGAGATGTTAGTAAGAATAGGGCACTAAATGCGCGATAAAGGGACAGTAGCGAGAACGAGCTAATAAGCACAAGCTATGTTATATTGGACTAATTTACGAACTAAAACCTTTACTTTACTTGCTCCCTTATTTACGACCACATCGTAATTTAATTTGCAATCACATTTTAGGAATGAAATGATGCAGCAGGAGCTGCAGCAGTTGTAGGAAACGTGACATTTGCTACCCGTCAACAGGTACTTCTACAACCCTATATGCTTTATGCTTCATTATTTCATTTTATTTTATTTTATTTTTAAGAGTTTCTATAGTTTCGCTGAGGCGACACTGACTTTCCCTGATGATTCTTTGACGTAGGTTTGTATTTGGCCATTAAAGATGATCGATTGCAAAGTATGCTACAGTATTTCGAAGAAAAAAATGCAGACACGTACCAAACGATTGAGGTTCATGCTCTCTCTCACGCTGCAAAAAAAAACTGAAAACCACACCACGGACACTACATTTTGGGGGTTTTATATACTTGCCAATGGGAAAAGATGTGTGATTTTAATCACCATTGCTCTTAATATTCTGTAGGCAGAGAATTATAGATTTAGAGATTTTTTAGAATTATAGATTTAGAGAATTATAGATTGTTAGTACTTGGTTTTTATTTAGATTCTATGTTTATTAGTTTGTGATGTGGGGGTGACGTTGGCTAGAAATTATGGGAGTCTTGATTTGAATTCGATTAAATGTTCAGTTTTTATGTGACTTTTATTTTTATTGTTGTTGTTGTTGTTGGGAGTACTTAATTTTTAAAAGGGGATAGTCCTATAAACAAAGGGGACTTTGTCCAAAATTTCTAAAATTTTTATATGGTGTTATATCTATGTAAATATGATGTATGGTCAAATCAATGGCATACATTTTCAAAAAATTTATCAGCGTGCCTTCAGGCACGGGCATACCCTAGTATATATATATGTAATATGATTACGGGTTCGAAGTTATATTACGAGTTACGACTAGAACAGTCGGGTGACTTTCGTGCGGTAAAGCGCGGGGATAGGGTGTATGGGCACCCGGGTTAATTAAGGCAAAATTTTGTGCGGTTAAGCACGGGTATAGGGTGTATGGTCGCCCTGGTAAAGTTAAATGCATACTTGTTTAACGTATGGTTAGAATCGGATGGGATAGATATGGCGGGCTTGGAGGCACTTGACTAGTGAGTAATATGTGAATACTGGAACACTAGGTTTATCTTAATTTCGAGGACGAAATTCCTTTGTAAGGGGGGAAGTATGTAACACCCCGTATTTTTGTGCATTTAATATTTAATTAATTCGGGATTTTAAATTACTGGTGTGTTGTAATTTTAATTGAATTAATTATGACAATATATTTATTTAAATATTAATCGGGAAGTGAATGGTTAATGTTTAGGGAAATTTATTTACTAAGTGAATAGTAATAATTTAATTACGTCATTTCGGGTATTAATGATGGGGTATGCACTTATTCCAGCCGGGAGTCGGTATAGATTAAATTTGGGTGTGAGATAAGGATTTTTAAAAATTAATTCAGATGCCAATTCTGACTGCGCGGTTGAGTCCGGTTGGGTCGAGATAGTCCGAAAAGAGTACCCGGGGGTAGTAATTGGGTCTCGGGGTATTTTTGGGCATAGCCGGGCCCACATGGAGTGAGTTGGGCCACTTTAATTAAGCCCATTAGATGAAAAACGGGATTAAGGGTTTTTAACCTAATGGGGAGATTAAAGAATGGCAGCCAACATGAATCTAAGCCTAGGGTTTGAGAGGAAAATTGGGGAAAAGCTTAGCAAAAACCAAATTGAGGATTTTGGAGCCAAATCGAGGGACAACGCCAACGGAATCAGACACTACGAACACTTTCAGGCAAGTGGTTAACTGTTTTGATTCTTAAAGCATGATAATCAATTCATATCATAGTGATGTGGGTATGAAAATTCGTTTTTGGGGATAAATGGGTACCAAATGGGGTTTTTGTTCATGAAACTATTGAATGAAATTCATAATAAAAATTGTTGTGTTGAACATATCTGAGTATAGATATTTGATTGGAATAAGAATTCGGAATATAAACTGGGGAAAAATATGAATTTGGAAATTGGTTGTAGAACAAGATTGATGGATTTTAATGGGAAAACCCATCTTTAAATATAGTGAGATATTGTATGAATCAAGAATGCTAAAACAGATATAGATGATTGAGACTAGTTTTGGGAGTAATTAATTAGTTAAAATCATCATTTAAGGTTGGAAAATGGAGAGGTAAAACCTTGGAAATTCGGCCATGGCTGAAACAGCAAGTCGAGGAAGCAACGACCTGTTCGATCGATCGATCGACCCGGGGGCTCGATCGATCGAGGGTCTCAGGAATTTGGCAATTCGTCCAGTTTGTTTACAATAAGGGTTTTAATTATGTTTTAATTCCCTTACTTTTATTTGGTGATAAATTTATATGGGACACATATTTCCTTAAAAATTATTGGGTGATATAATTGAGTTTAGGGGGGTATCAACGGTATGTCATGAGATGAATGAATTTGGAGAAATAATTCAATTAATGATATTAGGCCGAGGAATGACATTCGGGTATTGTAGTTGGGTGACACTACATTATTAAAGGAATTTAGGTGATATATGTAATTATGGGCCAAGTGGGTGAGTCCGGGTATGTTGGTAATTATAAGTAAATATAATTGGGAAATTATAGAAATAAATGTGTGACACATTGTGGGCGAAAAATGTGGAAAAGAAATTATGAGATGTAAAAATGGACCAAGTGAGTGAGTCCGGGTATGCTGGTTATGTGACACCAAAGTATTAAATTAATTATTGAGAGAGAGTAATTAATTTGGAGTCGGAACATAGACTCGGGAAATATTAAGTTACGGGCCAAGTAAGTGAGTCCGGGGATAATGGTTGGGTGACACCAAGTTATTAAATTAATGGGTGTGATAATTAATTTAATTAGAGTCGGATTATAGACTCGGGTAAGTATTAAATTAATAAGGGTGTTAATTAATTTAATTAGAGTCGGATGATAGACTCGGGAATGTATTAAATTAATAAGTGTGTCGATTAATTTAATTGGAGTCGGACCATAGACTCGGGGAAAATATTATATAAATTAAAGAGTGAGTTAAATATATTAGAGTCAGACCATAGACTCGGGAAGACGATGAATTATTAAGTGAGAAAATTAACAACATTGAGTCGGGTGACAGACTCAGGAAATTTTCAGGCAGTGTACGGGACTTAGAGTACACGGTAGAGCCGGGGGTTATATTATATATATATACGGTGTAGTGATAGTATATATATATATATATACGTGTGCATATTGTGCGTGATATTAAATTATAGGCAGTGTACGGGATTTTGAGTACACGGTAAAGCCGGGTTTATATTATATATATACGGTGTCGTGATAGTATATATATACGTGTATTTATTGTGCGTGATACTAAATATCAGTGATTAGATATTTATTAAATTTATATACTCTAATGCTATCAAGGGAGGTTGCGCGATGTGGGTGAATCCCCTAGCTTGAGGAGTAGGGCGGGTATATCCCCAGGTCATAGCGTCCGGTATATATGGGTGAGGGATTTATCTCACTTTCAGGGAAGGAATATGACCGCCTCCACTTCGTTTATATTTTGGTCCAAGTTGGTGAGCGATTCCAACTCGGGGAAACTAGGTTTTGTGAGCACACCTAGTGAGATATCATTTTAGAGGGAATCATCCGGTGAGGGTAAACTCGGAAGGATGGATATACGTGTGATATATGTGTGTTTGTTAGTAAAGTTACGTATAATATGGTAGTAAATATTATATGTAGGTGATAATACAGTGTGTGATGTATTTACTTTATATAACTCGGGTTATAGTTATATGCAGTTAATTAATGGGAAATTAATTAAGTTAATTATTTGTGTGAATAATACAGTGTGTGATGTATGTACTTTACACAACTTGTGACACGGTTATATGCTATTATTGAAGAGGAATTAATTAAGTTAATTGTGAAATAACTTATAATTCAAGAATCATTATACTCGGGTTAGAGTAGTATGGCAAGGGAAGGTTATACCATGACTAGTTGGACGGGGTAGTACAACTAGGTGGGGTTAAGGTAACCGGTAGGTGTGCACAATAGTGGAGGGGTGAGAATGTCCACAAGGGAGTGCGACACTAACTTAAATATGAAGCGCATTCATGCATTTTAAATTACTGCAGTTAATTCACTTGCTAAATATTTTCAAAATGTTTTGGGTTCTAACCCTTGCTATAAAACTATTTTCAAAACCTTTTAGGTGTCCAGCCACAGGGACACCAGGATTGGTATTCTATTCCAGGGACACGGAGCTGCGGCATATGTGGATGCTAGCAGGAGTTTGGATTAGACGCATCATTCATTCATTCCTAGAGTAGGAATCTTGTATCAGTTTCAGTTTTTTTTAGGGCTTGTAGCCCAGACTTCTCGGTACAGTTTTCAGGTGTAATTCATTTCAGGTATTGAATATTTGTATTGGATTATTTATTTGGTGGCCGGTGATTTATTCGGCAAGTTGTGTAATTATTATTCTATTTACTTTCATTCAGTTGTGTGAATGGTTTATATTTTAATTCCGCATTTATTGTTTTGATTAATTAAAAAGTTAAAATTGACACCAGTTTTGGAATACTCGGTGGTTAGTAAGTTTTAAAAAGTTTTCGACAGTGATGCTAAGGATGATCCAACTGGGATTCCTGTTTTAATTTGGTATAGGACTGATCACCCGGAATTTTATTAGGCGGGGTGTCACACCAAAACAACATGTCCCAGAAATACTACCTGATTTAACCAAAACTCACATTTGCTAAACTTCGCAAACAATTGACTATCTCGCAAAACTTGCAATACAACTCTTAGATGCTTCTCACCTTCCTCTTGGCTAGGTGAGTATTTCAAAACATCATCGATAAAGACAATCACGAAAGAATCTATGAAAGGATGAAATACTCGATTCATTAAATCCATAAACACCGCAGGAGCATTTGTTAACCCAAATGGCATTACCAAAAATTCATAATGACCATAGCGAGAACGAAAAGCTATCTTAGAAATGTCACAATCTCTCACCCTTAATTGATGATAACCCGATATCAAATCAATTTTTGAAAACACTTTAGCACCCTGTAATTGATCAAACAAATCATCAATATGAGGCAATGGATATTTAGTTTGAATAGTCACCTTGTTCAACTATCGATAATCAATGTAGAGTCGCATGGTTCCATCTTTCTTCTTCACAAATAATACTGGAGCGCCCCATGGTGATACACTGGGTTGAATAAAACCTCTATCTAACAAATCTTGCAGTTGAACCTTTAACTCCTTTAGTTCCACAGGTGTCATTCTATATGGAGAAATAGAAACTGGAGGTGTACCAGGCACTAAATCGATAGTAAACTCTACCTCTCTGCTAGGTGGCAATCTTGGTAATTCATCTGGGAACACATCTGCAAAATCCTTAACGACTGGGATATCTTCTAATTTTTGCAATTCCCTGTTTGTATCCACAATATATGCTAAAAAGCCTTGACAACCCTTATTTAACAATTTCCTCGCCCGAAGGGCTGAAATAAGACAGTTCGGAACCACATTTCTTTCCCTAGTAAATTTGAATTCTTCCTCCCCCGGCATATTAAATGTAACCTCCTTACGAAAACATTCAATTGATGCATGGTAGGAAGATAGTCAGTCCATACCCAAGATAATATCAAAATCTCGAATATCTAGGGGAATTAAATCAATGGTCCACTCCCTCTCCCCCATATACAATACAAAATTTTTATACACAAGCTCAACTAACATCACATCCCTCATAGGTGTAGAAATATATAAACCACAATCTAGATAAGAACATGATTTACCCAAATGCATGGTAAATGAAAGTGCTATAAATGAATGAGTAGAACCTGGATCAATAAGCACGTAAGCATGTTTATTCATGACATAAAATGTACCTGTCACCACCTCTGGAGTAGCCTGAGCATCCTGTAAAGTCATAGCAAATATCCTTCCCGAAGCCCTGGATCCACTAGTCGGTCCTCTACCTCCTCCTCTCCCTGTGCCTCCAGGTGATGAGCCTCGACTAGTAGTAGCTGATTGAATCCCTCCCAGTAGCATAGGACAGTTCTTTTTGGTATGACCAATTTTATGGCAGTGATAACACTCTACCCCCTTTAACTTGGGACAATCTGGACTAATATGGCCCCCAGCTTTGCAAAAATAGCATGTAACAGGCTTGGACTGCCTATTGTCATTCTCCTGATGTCTATTCTGTTGGACCATCGATCTTGCACCCCTAAAACTACTTGGTGTTCTATTCTTAACATAATTTCCAGTCCCTCTACCGCGCTGAAATCTTTGACTCCCTTGTTTTGAGTATTCTTTATTGCCTTCCTTTTGCTGAGATGGATCAAATCTACTCCTCTTTACCCTTTGTTCCCTATTCTTTATTACATCGTTAACATCTCCTTCAACCATCATAGCTTTGTTAACTAAGGAAGAATAATCTACCATCTCAAGTGCAGTGAGTCTAGACTTGATAACCAAATTCAACCCATCCTGAAATCTGGTGCATTTATCCTCCTCATCACGTAAGACATGTAATGAAAATCGAGACAAAGATGTGAATTTAGTTTCATACTCCCTGACCGACATACTCCCCTGAGTCAATGATAAAAATTCTCTCTCTTTTTGCTTCCGATACATGCGAGAAAAATACTTTTCATATAAGACTTTAATAAAGGAATCCCAAGTAATTACCTCACCTCCCTCCGGAGTAAGCAATAAATGTTTGGAAGACTCCAACCAATATTTAGCTTCACCCTTTAACATGAAAGTAGCCAAAATTACCTTCTGCGCGCCAGGTGCATTCATCACCCCGAAGATAGTTTATGTGTCTCTGAGCCAAGCCTCAACTTCTAAAGGATCTACAGAACCCGAGAATGCCGGGGGGTTCAATTTGATAAACTTCTCGTACAGAGTATTCTTCTCCTCTCGTTGTATTTCCCTTTCTCTTCTTGCCAAAGTCTGCTCCTCCAAGTACTTGGCTTGTTGTTCTGCTATTTTCATCATAAACATGTTTTGTTGTTCTGCTATTAAAGTCATGGCACGAGCCATTTTCTGCATATCTGTAAGTTGTTCAGGAGCCCCCTCTACATTATTTGGATTTTGTTGGTTTATTGTATTTGAAGACTCCTCATCCACCCTCTCATGAACATTTGCTCCTTCCATAGCTTACTATCTTTCATAAACCACAATTATAGAAACAAGAATACAACATTTATTTCTAACATAATGGTTAGTATTTCTCACAAATTAATATAAATGACCCACACAACGCTATTTCTGCCACTGCCATATCTAGACTCTCTAACCCCAGAATATAAAAACCTAAAGCTCTGATACCAAGTTGTCACCCCCTAACCCCATTAGGATATAATTAACTAAATAGTTTACAAACCACAATTATAATTTATTTATTATTTAGGTAATACATATTGAAACAACTTCAAGGTTAAAATGAGGAATACTAAAAAAATCCAAGCGTTTTAAGGAGACATAATTTCAACAGAACTCACATATCATTTAAATTAATTACAACTACTGCAGTGTATAAAACAAACTAACAAGACCCTACTTCTAGGTACTCAACCTCTTAGACCTGGCAGTGGAAGCTGGAAAACCTGAAAATGTAAACATATAAAACCATGAGTTTAAAAACTCAGTGAATGTACTACATCTCTATATAGTAAAATTACTATATCAACATCTCAACATATTAATATATACATCTATGTGCCAAATTAGGCCATATACATATCCAGAGTTAATAAACCCCACATCTCAGGCCCGTAGGAAATAATCATATCCATAGGTTTTAAAAACCTAACATCTCCTGAATTGCATAGCAACTCAACATATCCTGACTTTTATAAATCCATAACATCTCAACATCTCTTGGATTTTAAATAAGCCATAACATCTCAACATCTCATGAATTTTCAATAAGCCATATAATCTCAACATATAATACATATACATCATATCCAAAATCAACTCAGTAAGTACACTCACATTGGGTTGTCAACTATGTATTCACGTTTCCCTCTGGTGGAGCTGAACTTGGTTGATTTGCCCTTACACCTGTTAATCAAACTAAATCAGTACTGAATCTCTATCATAAGTATTATCTTAATATAATTATGTACTTTCACTGACTACAAAACCACAATATGATTCCACTTAAGTAGAATCCAAGGAAACATGAGTAAAGTTGAAACAATGGTATATATGTTGATAGAGTTATGAACATTCAATCGTAGAACATACCTCAGAAGAAATTTACAACTAAAACCAAGTAACTATTAAATCATACTTCTCAATGTATATAAACATGAAACATGCACTCAAAATACTCTTTGGAAAGAGCAGATAAAAACATTCTTTCATGGAGTATCCAATATGGCCTCAAATTATTGTCCTCCATACTTAACCATCCCATATTCATAAATAGTATACATACAGGTGTCCAAGATTATCAATCTGAAAAAACATCTGAATATACTTTCCGTTAAAAGTGACGGTGTAATTTTTCAAGCTTCCTAGGGCAAGTTATGGCCATTTCTTTACAACACAATAAATCTGCCCTACAAACTCCTCTCTTGTTCCTTCGACTTCCAAGAATTTTCATAATTTTTCTACAACATAACTTTGAATTATTTTCAACACACTTTCATTAGACATACTTAATAGTACATAATTAAAGTTTCATAATATTTGGACTTCATTTGCTATCTCAAAACCTTGCCAAACTCAGGGCATACCGAAATGAAATATACAAACAACAACTATATACCAACTTGCAACCATCACTAAAGCCCAACCATAAGGAGTTAAATTCTAATTTTCGGATATGATATGAATGTGTGAGTCTATTTTCATATCCAGTTAGAATTTCTGAATTCCATTAAGCACACAAAGAGATATTCAAGTTTGAATACCAAGGGTTTCAATACAAAGCAATATGACCTATAACGCCACTTATCTCACATATGAACCAATACATATTATCACGAAGGAGGGTGGAATTTGGATCATTACTTCACGATTTATATACTTTTAAATGAGTATAATAGAATATTAAAACAATATTAACACATAATTTTACCTTGGAAACACCTTAAGGATTTTCTTGGAATTGTTTTCCTAGATTTTCCTTGTAACCCTTTCTTCCTTAACTTCTACCTCTCTTTCCTCAAGCTAATAACACCTCAAACAGAACCTAGGGACTTATTTACTGAAGAAATAAGGTTAACAGAGAGTTTTAAGTCAGCCAAGGCTGCCTCCCAATCCATCCAATTAAATTAAAACATTTGGTTTAATAAAAGACAATTTACCACTTACGGGAATTGACAGGTTTAAACCTTGTTCGTAATTTTGGCCTAACTTCTTACTCGAACATCCATTTGATGCACCGTTTGTTGTGTTACAACCCTAACACACATGTCTACAACTATATAGTTTCGCCTCAAGTCAATTATAATGTTACAAGGGTCAAAACTAGTCTTAAACAAGAACATTTCTATCGAAAATAACCAAATCTTGTGTTTTTAAATAATTCGACATTTCATGATTTATGAAAGTAGAATTATACTAACCATAATCACTTAACATTAGATATACTAATAACACATTATTCATATCACATAGGATAAGTATGATTTAAATATAATTTATCATAATTATATACGAGTTGTCACAACCTCCCCCCCTTAGAAAATTTCATCCCCGAAATTTAATACGAATGTCACTTACCAAACAAATGGGGATACTGTTTCTTCATGCTATCCTCCATTTCCCAAGTTGCTTATTTAATTCCATGGCTCATACACATAACTTTAACTAAGAGAATAACTTTATTCCTCAATACTTGCTCCTTGCGATCAAGAATTTCCACCGGTTCCTCGATGTACGACAAGTCTTCTTTCATTTCAATAGGTTGGGTTTTTAGTTGATGAGATGGATCTGCCAAATACTTACGAAGCATCGATACGTGGAACACATCATGCAAACGAGATAAATCTGGAGGTAACACACAATCTCTTTGTGTGCTTACTGGAATTTCTGAATTCCAGTAAGCACACAAAGAGATATTAAAGTTTGAATACCAAGGGTTTCAATACAAAACAATATTACCTATAACACCACTTATCTCACATATGAACCAATACATATTATCACAAAGGAGGATGGAATTTGGATCAATACTTCACGATTTATATACTTTGAAATAAGTATAATAGAATATTAAAACAATATTAACACATAATATTACCTTGGAAACACCTTAAGGATTTTCTTGGAATTGTTTTCCTAGATTTTCCTTGTAACCCTTTCTTCCTTAACTTCTACCTCTCTTTCCTCAAGCTAATAACACCTCAAACTGAACCTAGGGACTTATTTCCTGAAGAAATAAGGTTAACTAAGAGTTTTAAGTCGGTCAAGGTTGCCTCCCAATACATCCAATCAAATTAAAGCATTTGGTTTAATAAAAGACAATTTACCACTTACGGGAATTGACAGGTTTGCCCCTTGTTCGTAATTTCGGCCTAACTTCTTACTCGAATATCCGTTTGATTCACCGTTTGTTGTGTTACAACCCTAACTCACATGTCTAAAACTATTTAGTTTTCACATCAAGTCAATTGTAATGTTACAAGGGTCAAAACTAGTATTAAACAGGAACATTTCTATCGAAAATAACCAAATCTTGTGTTTGGAAATAATTCGACATTTCATGATTTATGAAAGTAAAATTATACTAACCATAATCACTTAACATTAGATATACTAATAACACATTATTCATATCACATAGGATAAGTATGATTTAAATATAATCTATCATAATTATATACGGGTTGTCACGACGAATGCACTGAGCCAACTGTTGGTCCCAAATTGAAAAGGTCGTACTCAGGGTGCTAGCTCCAGATAATAAAGTCAAAGTTAATTTTCATTGCTTGAAATAACAGTGGGTTGTCCTCCAAGTTCGACACATACAAATCAAACATGTACTCGAAATTGTAAAGTCTCCAACAAATAATGAATTGCATGTTCAAATGGGTCAAACATGCAATCATGGATAAAGGTAAAGGGGATGCGAATGATAAAGGAAAGGGAAAGGAGAGGTGGGTGAGGGGATCAGTACTCCATCCCCCTCACTGAATCAAACCAACTCATCATCCCTATAGTACATGTACACAACCCCCACTCAACTATAATGAATCCATTTGATCCATCTAGGGATATTGTATACATCATCGACAGGCGTGGAGATGACCATATTGCCAAAAGAATTAAGGATATGAGCATTACTCTGGGTACCATGGTGCACAATCGTCCACTACAAGATTTCGAGCCTTGAGTCTGGGTTACTTAGATTTTAGTTGGAAATGAGGACCAGGTATTATGGTTGGACCAGCAAGTCGTTGTATGACATATTGACGGCACGTTGGGGGCGTACATTGTTTGATTGACTTTTCTTTCCAATCCTTATAAAGACTTTATAGGTTGTTACATTTGATAAAACTTACGAGTTATTATGTAATTAACTTATAACATATTTAATTTTTTTTATATATCGAATTGGTTTGATCGTGTTGATGTTATTATATTGCTATGTCGCATTATATTATTGATCGTGTTGATGTTATTGAACAAAAACAAGACATTTTTTTAAACACGTTTACAGTTAGGTAGTAGCTACTACCTAACTACTTTTTTTTAATATTCTACAGTTTTGTCACTGTAAAAAACTTTGACAAAATTAAGGGAGTCATGCATACAACCTTAATTTATAGCCATCTGCATGGTTTCTCTCACTTTGTACACTTGTGAACATTTGCACACGGTTATATGAGGGCGTGTGATTAGGCATAAATATTCCATATTTATCCTCTTAATTTTTGTATTTTTATGCTCCTGAACATTACATTTAGCTCGAATTTATCCCATATCTGTGCCACTAACCTTTTTGTTTTTTGTATTGCTCTTTTGTTTTACAGCTAAATCATGCAAGTGGATGAAATAGAAAAATCAAAATAGTGAAAGAATTGCGGGAAAGAAAAGTTAAGGGAAAATCAATATTTTTCAAGGCGGAATCTGGAGGAGGAGACAATAGAAAATTTTAAGATCTCGAAGTCACAAGAATATTAGAAGAAATGATACCTCAATCTGAGCTACGATGAAGAAGTTACAAGAATTCAAAGTTGAGAAGAATTGTGGAGGGAAAAACTACAAATAAGAGGAAAAAAGAAAACCTTAGTTAGATAACCTGACCGAACCGGTTCAGTCAGGCGAACCAGTTATCCCTATGGGTTTTCTTGTGGGCTCGATTTAGCTTATGGGTTCGGTCCAAGACGGGATTTTGTATATTTTCCTCGATTATAGCTATCGTTATCCGAGTCTATATAAATATATATGAACGAATTTTTCCACATGTTTTATGTAAGGACATATTTTCATAGGTCCATTATCAATTTATTATGTCATATACCGCTACACCGTCAAAGAGCATTCAAGAGTCATCTACATCTAAGACGGATCCGAATTATTCAAGTTCTTCATCATTCAAGACTCCGCGAAGTTTACTTTGGTAAGGTTATGTTTTAAATACCTTTACTTTTCACTTAGAGCTTTTGGGATATTTTTACAAAATATTTTCTAAGTGTTGGAGCGGAATTTTTCGTCAAGATTTAAGAATGAGTATTTTTTTTCTAAGTGTTGAAGCGGACATCAAAATAAAGATTTTTCGCCACAGTCGTTCGAGCGACATAGCATGTCGTTCGCGCGAGATAGCATGTCACGCGATCTCGTTCGAACGACATTTGTCCTTCGTTCGAGAGACTTGCTTATCTCGTTCGAACGAGATCTGTTTTCGAGGCGACGCATTTTCCTATAAATACTCATTATTTGGTAACGTTTTCATTAAGAAGTCACAGCGTTTTGACGAACAGAAATACTGCTAAAGCATAATTCTTTTAGGCTTCTTCCTTTAGGGTTTTAATCCCTTTTTGTTTTCAATTCACAAAACTCCCATATGCTTTAGTGAATTGTTTTGGTGTTCAAGAACACAACTTTTTCCCTTGTTTATTCTTTGTAGGGAGAGCTCTACAACCGACAGCTGCGTGCTATTGTGGAGGGAGTCCTTGTGAAGATTTCAGACTGCGTGTCTAGGACTACGGTCCTTGTGGTATAGCTGCGTGTGAACCACTGCAGATTTCTAGTCGTTGCTTTGAAGGTTTGACGAAGACACCGTGCATTACTCTTGTGGGCGAAAGCAAGATGGTATGTAAGTCAATGGTCTTGTAAACTTTTCAAAGTTCAAGAAATAAAAGGTTTTGCCCTGCGGGGATTTTTCTTTAAGCTTGTGTCACATGCTTTATTTATTTTATGGGTTGACACACGCACGCATCGTATATGAATGATTTGGGGATGATTTATTTTGGTTTAAAAATAGACTCTAATTAAATAAGTGTGCCAACGTAGAAAGTTGCGAATTTAATCAATTATCACACTGTTACGTCTTCTCATTTTAGGCCATGAGGAGTCTTAGGAACATAGTTAGGTTTATTATTAGGAAACTTATGATTGAGAACAAAAATAGAGAACAACTTTAATGCTGTTCATCTTCAATTCAATTCAAGATCAAGTGTTTTTCAATTTTTCTTCAATTGGGTTGATTTCTCTTGTATGCTATTGTGTTCTTCAAGTTGGTAATTTTATTTCATCTCATTACTCGTATTGTTTCATCGTGTTTGCTTTCAATACAAGGTTTATTTACGTAGAGTTCAATCATAAGTCTAACTAAACTCATAGTGAGTTGGGGAACATGAACCCAACCTAGGTCTTCAAGTTAAATATAAAATTCGAAATAATTGCATGATTAATTCTTAGAGTTTGATATTTTTATTGGGACTAATATCGTATCTCCTTTAACTTTATTTATCGAAGGCAACCTAAGTATTTCAGAATATAATATATGATTAGGCATAAATTCTTAATATATATCCCCGTAATTTAGAGGATGTTATCATCTTATGCGATCTAAATGGAGTTGATTTATCTCATATCATTGTTACTGACCTCTTCTATATAGTGCATTGAGTTTCATGTTTTTCTCTTACATTTTGCTTGTATTTTATACAAGTGAAGAAAAGAGAAAACTCAAAATTAAGAAAAAAAGAAAAAAAGAAAAGTCAAGGGCAAAATAGTAAATTTACACCTAGAATTCGGATGGAGGACCTCAACGAAAGTTGAAGACCTTGAGTCCACAATCATGTAGGAAGAAACAACATCCAAATCTGAGTCATGGGTGAAATTTTATGAAGCTTCAAAGTTGAGAAGAAATTAAGAGAAAATGAAGGAAGAAAAATCCAGCGAACCGAACCGATATCACAAGCAGCGAATCGATCCCCCTTACTGGATGTACAAATCAAACTGATGACAAAGATTCCAAACCAATCGGTCATACTGTATTGGACGGACTGGTTCAGCTTGGCAAATTTTCTTTTTATTTTTATTCTCAAAATTAGATATGTGCATGGTTCAAACACTTAAAAACGCAAGGGTTATATCCTATTGTATCACCAGACATTAGGAGGGAGGTTTTTACATGGTTTTGAGAGATTCTTGACGAAAATAACCCTCGGATTCCTCTTGTTCAATAATTATTCATCTCTTTGCATAGAATTCAAGGTTTTTCTTCAATACGGGTAGAGTTCCGTTATGGCTTTCAATTTCTCTCATCTTTTGATTTGTGATTCATTATTTTATTAGTTAGAATTCTCCTTTACATGTTTGATTACACTTTACCATAGGAGTGATTTCATGCATCGTAGATTTCCTGTCTAGTTGTAGTTGTACCATGCTAGGCTAAATTTTTAGTTGGTTAGGGTACATGAACACAACCTAAGTAACACATATGGATTTAAAAGTGAATAAAAAATATTTTTTCATCCAAATGTTTGAAATTTATCAAAATAGAAGTTGTAGGCCTTTTAATTTCGTTTTCCCTAGGCAACCGGAATGTTTAAGGGTGTATTTGGCATTTCTCATCCACATCAAATTCAATTTTTGATTTGATATTGTGAAAAATTTAGTCCTCATATGTCAAATGATTAGAGAGTATTTGATGTTTCTTTGAATGAAGAATTACGTTTTTTAATCTTTTATGTTCTGTGTGAACACCAACGGTTTGAGGGAGTGTATCCAAACTCCATTTTCTCTCATATAGTCAAAATTTTAACTTAGTTCATTTTTTCATGCTTAGTTAGTTTTTAATTTAATTCATATTGAATTAGTTTATAGGTACAATTCCAAACTAATCACCTTTTCCTTTATTTTTCTGAGTCATTCTAGGGTTGAGTGTCTTTCCTACCTCTCGTAACGATTCTTCGTCCTATTCCCTGTGTTCGATACCCGTTGACCGGATTATTACTTGAGAGGCCGACTTATACTTGAGTCAATATAAGCACGCACTTGAAACACTTTTTTGGCCGCGTCAATAGACGTGTCGATAATTCTATCATTCACATTAATTAATTTGTTGACTAGTTATTCTCATCAATTAATTTGTTGACTAAATATTGTGTGGATTAACACCCACACATGTTTAGTAACTCAAAATACGTTATGTTTATCTTTAGATTAATTAATTGGTTTTTGAGAATTTTAAATTTAGAAAAAAAATCCTATGGTTAGGGGGACTGGATCATAACTCCATTTTTTCCCAAAAGTGTTTTCAAAACCAAAAATTTCAAGTTCTTGCTTTCATTAGTTAAATTGTTCTTCTTTACTTTAATTTGCCTAGATAAATAGAATTTTTTCGAAAAGCAAAAATCACATTTTCCTTTTTTCTTGAGTAAATACCTAGATCTTAGAAGCCAACCCTACATTCTTCAATTGTTTTACAACCTATTCCCCGAGGAATTGACCTCGGCTTACCGGGGATTACTTGAGCGACTGACTTTCACTTGAGCCATGTACACACTTTCAGCATCACGTTAAGTTTTTTGCGCCATTGCGTGGGACTAGGTATATTATAGGTTGGGTTGAATTGATTTTAATTTTCCTCTAATTCTTGAAAAGACGAAAAAATCATAAATTCAAAAAAAATCAAAATAAGAAAAATAAAAACAATTTCCTTAAGTCCTTAAATGCAAAATACACAACCCAATTGAAATCTCGAGACAATAATGAATCTTCCATATTCTATTAATAACCGTCCAAATTTTTGGATACCACCTCATACACCTCCTGCACCGAGTATCCATACCCCAATTAAAACGTTGAGAGACTTCAATGAGGATAGTGATTCGTTTAGTGTGAGAGCGATGTCGAATCATGAGAGTATTGGAATGGGAGAGGGTAAGATATCGTATCACCTTATAATAGACTTCTTATATTCGGAGCGAACCGTCGCTCCGGGATTCATTATATTCCCGTACACTGCGAGGCAATTTCACTTTAGGAACGAAATGATCAAAATTCTTCTTACTTTTCAATGAATGGATTTGGAGAAGCCTTATACCCACATTTGAGACTTCGAGGAGGCGTGCCAAATGTTTAATGATTAAGATTGAAGTCGTATGTCTCAAGATTTTTCCCCTTCTAACTTAAGGACAAGGCCGCCAAGACTTGGAATTAGACTTTATCACCAAATTCTATCAGTACGTGGAGAGACATGCGGGCTAAATTTCTCCAGAAGTTATTTCCTGCTCACAGGACCAACTTTATTAAGGCTCAAATTCAAAATTTTAAGTAAAACAATAATGAGCCCTTTGATAGGTGTTAGGAGATGTTTAACGAGCTAGTTAACATGTTCCCACATCATGGTTTTGAGAAGTGGGGACTCATCTCCAACTTCCATCATGGGCTTACACTAACCTCAAAGTAATTCGTAGAAATAATGTTGTTCGGGATAGTTCTTTAGGTTATATGCAGACGATGTGGAGGACCACTTTAACTATATCGTCGAGACTACTCAATCTTGGAACACATCATATCCTAACACCCAACCTAAAGCTAGAATCACATCCACAACTCCTTCCATGTCCGGACTCTACCGACTCTATCAATTAGCTAAGCAGCTAGAGGATGTGGTGGAAGCAAGGGGGAGAGATATATCGGGCCCATATGGAACATTAAATGAGGAGATCTGCTCGATTTATGAGGTGTGACATTTGATGAAGGAATGCCCAACTATACCCACCTACAAAATTATGTTTCAAGAGTAAGTTTAGGCAGTGGGATCATACAAAGGGAATTTTATTGCCCCTCACAAGAACTCTTTTAATCCCTCATGGCAGAACCATCTCGATTTTAACTATGGGCAATCAAACACGTCATCGACTCCCAATCAACACATTGCTAATAACCGCCACCACTCCCACCTTACCAACAAGTTCCACCAATGCAAGTGCCTCCTCCCGCGCCTTATGTGATCCCACAACGGAGGAGTCTCAAGGACACTCTTGCCCAATTCATGCAAACTCAGTCAGCGATAAATGCCCAAATTACTCAAACTTTTCCCGACTTAAAGGCATCACTTTCTAAGTTGTAATCCTCTTTAAGTGTCCAAGAGAAGGGGGAGTTTCCCACTCAAGGTTGACAACCTGCCCAAGGTCAAAAATGTGTGAGCTCTACTCTCAATGAAAATCAAGAGCAATGTCAAGTGGTAATAATTATACGTAGTGGAAGAGTTGTTGACTTGTCACCTCCTCCACACGAAGTGCAAAAAAATAAGGAAATTTTGCCCGACACGTAAGAGGTCAAAGATGCCCCTTGAAAAAGAGTGAAAAAGAAGACATAATTAGGTCCGAAGTAGTAGTGAAACCCCCTATAAACTCACTATACCCTTAACGGTTAGTCCCTACTCCTAAAGGGGCCTCCCATAACGATATTTTAGAGGTGTTTAATCAAGTGAAGTTAAACCTACCTTTTCTCGAGGCTATAAAGAAAATTACCGCATATGCTAAGTTCTTAAAGGACTCACTCGTGCTGAAATAAAGGTGAAGAATGAGCTTTTTCTTAAATAAAATGTGAGTTCGGTACTTTTGAGCGACCTTCCAGCCAAGTATAATGATCCGGGTGCCTCGACCATTTTGTGGATTATTGGAGATAATAAAAATGAGCGAGATTTATTAGATTTAGTGGTGAGTGTCAACATTCTTCCCTATTCCATCTATAGAAATCTTGATTTAGGCGATCTTAAGCCCACTAAAATCACTCCCCAACTTTCGAATCATTTCGTGAAGGTAACCCATGGGGTAGTTGAGGATGTGATTGTCCAAGTTGACACTTTCTACTTCCTGGTAGATTTTGTCATTTGGGACAAGGAGCCCTCCTCCCCATAGATCCATCATGTTCCCATTATTCTTGGCCTCCCTTTCCTACCTATGGATAACATGTTGATTAATACGTGTAATAGGAAAATGCAACTCACGTTTGGGAATATGAAACTTGAAATGAATATCTTTAACATCACCAAGAAAATGGCTGATGAGGACAATTGACACGACTGGATCTTATCGAGGAGGTAGTATACGAACAATTTTAGGGTAACAATTTTGAGGATCCACTTGAGGCGTGTTTAGTGATGGCAATCGAGAGCGAGAGGGAGTATTCGAAGTTTGATCGTGCGATGCGTATGATGATGAGATTCTAGGTGTACATTTAAAAAGTGAACGAAGTCACTACCCTACGAGATTGTGACTCAACCGATATACGTGCTTGGACACCCGATTGTACTTAGATATGAGTCTTGAAAATTTTGAGAAAGAATTCGGCCCGATCAAGGAGGATATCACTGTTGAAGCCCAATCGTTATTAGACTCATTTTATCACTTAGATGAGAGTGACTAGAATGCTAGGACATATCAATTCCTTCTTTGTGAATGTGAAACCGAGCCTTTTGAAAGTACGCTAAAATGTGAGGTGTTATCTATTAGTGATGAGATGTGAAAAAAATCATTCGAGCATTTCCACCCGGTGACGCATGTTTTGTCATATCACATTGTCTTTTTTCACGACTTCCACCCGTGCCATTTGAGTTTTTGGATGAGATCGAGGACAGGACAAGAGTATCGTCCAATTTGGAGCCTAATTTATCCATTCTCGAGTTTGAGGGAAATCTAGGCTTAGCATGTCATTTGGAATTTCAGTATGATAGTATCTTCAAGTTTGACCTTTTATGCTATATTGTGACTGTTCATTTCGATAATTTTACTCACTACATTCATTATGTGACTCCATATGTATACTAATTCTATTGGGTTGACTCCCAATTGTTCAGACTTTTGATTTATGATTTGGAGGAGATGGAGGCGATTCTATTGTCATACCCCTTATACGGGGATGAGTTTGTTTTCGAAGAGAGGTCGTCGCACCCCCGACGTGTATGGGGTGAGTTTTTATTGTATCTTTGAGTCGTGTGAGTGCGTAGAGTATTTATGAGTGAATCGAGTACGTTTTAGCAAGTGAGAAATTAATTCGGTTTCTATTATGTAGTTTTTATTTTTATTTTTATTTTCATGGATGCATATTTTAAAGAAACTGTGTACAATTCTATCTATTGTTAATGAAATTGTGTTCGAGTTATACATGTCTATTTGAATCTTAAATTTTGTTTATTTCATATTTCACACCCTTTCTAGTCTTATTTCGATATTAGTCATTTTCATCGAGGATAATGCAAAAGTTAAGTTAGGGTGGGGTTATAAGTGCGTCATTAAACTTCGCAAATTTTAAAATGCACACAAAAATTGAAAAAAAAAGTCAAAAATGTTTTTCTTCAAAATAAATAAAAATTGGAATTTAAAGTCCTAAAAAATGTTATTAAATTTTTGTTTAAAATATTAATTTGTAAAAATTCATTGTATTAAGACGAATTTGATCAAAACGAAAATTTACCGAAAATTGACGACTTATATGAATAAGTGAGGAGATTTTAACCCGGTGAGATTTTTTGTGCCTATCCTCACTTTCGAGTAATTAAATAAATCTGAGTTAAAAATAACTCAAAAGTTCTTTTAGTGATAAAAATTCGTCATTGATCTCTAAATCTTGTTTTGATCAGTTACGAAAAACGAGTGGAAATATTTTTTTTGAAAATGCACTAAAAATGTCTAAAAAATACAAACAACTCTCGAGATGCATATGGTAAGGTGATTAGTAATTAGGACACATGAAGTTAGGTCATCGTTTGTTCAGCTAAAAATATTACCCACAAAACGTCTAAAACAATATCGTTTTGAAAGCCAACTTGAGCCTCAAATTAATATTCCTTTTCGTTTGTTAACCCGAAAAACTTAAACTAGCCCGAAGTTGTGTAAATTGGAAAATTCATAAATTAAGTCCATACGGTACATAAAAAGGGGAAGAAAATTAAAAAACACGATCAAATATGAGAGCATTTACTCTTAATATTACGCACACCGAGAGAAAAAGCTACAATTCGAGTTATTCATTTATGAGAGCATTCCATGAGAAATGGAATCAAAGCAAACTTGCAAAAAGTAACGTAATGATCAATTTGTGAAATGTAGAGGTTATTTTTCGGCTTTGCATACATACACATTATGAAATGAGATGTATCGAATAATTTTTCTTTATGATTATTTTTTTGGAATTTAAATTGTACGGTTTTAATTGTTTTGATACTTTCTTTGAGTCCTACCATGTGGTAAAAAATGAATTTTATGGGTAGATTCATTGCAAAACCTTACGATACACCACATGCCTACTTGGGTAACTTAGGTGTTTAATGGCTTATTGCATACATTAAATGCAATCACTTCCCTGTGAAAAAAGGTATTCTATCATTTAGTTGTTTAGATATTTTTGTAGACTCTTATTGTCATTCTTTTACATTACTCGAGACTAGCAATGTTTTAAATCAGGGGGCTTGATTACGCTTAAATATTTCGTATTTATCCTCTTAATTTTGATATTTTTACGGTCCTGATCATTGCATTTAGCTTGAATTTATCTCATATTTATTCTACTAACCGTTTTGGTGACTATGTCGTGTTTTGTATATTTCTCTTATGTTTTAAAGGTAAATCGTGCAAGTGGATTGAAGAGAAAATCAAAATAGTGAAAGAATTGTGAGAAAGGAAAGTCAAGGGAAAATCGATAATTTTTCAGTGAAAATGCTAAGGAGGAACCAACAAAAAAGCTAAAGAGATCGAAGTCATGAGAAAAGTGAAAGAAACAACACCTAAATCCGAGCTGCGGTGAAGACGTTACAAGCATTCGAAGTTGAGAAGAATTCGGAAGGGAAAAACTGCAAATAAGAGGAAAAAGGCAAAAGAAGGAAACCTTGGGTAGTGAACCTAACTAGACTAAACTAGTTTGGCCAGGCAAACCGGTTCGTCATATTGGTTCACTTGTGGGTTCGAGTCGGCTCATGGATTAGGTCAATGATGGAATTTTGTATCTCTTCTTAGATTCTCGCTAGAGTTATTTGAGTCTAACTAAACCTGTATGAACGAATTTCGCCACATTTTTAGGCCATGAGGAGTCTTAAGAACATATCTAAGATTATTATTAGGCAACTTATGATTGAGAATAAAATTAGAGAACAACTTTTATAATTTTCATCTTCAATTCAATTTAAGATCAAGTCATTTTCGGATTTTCTTTAATTGGGTTGATTTCTCTTGCATACTATTGCGTTCTTCAAGTTGGTAATACTATTTCATCTCATAGTTCTTGTTATTTCATCATGTTTACGTGAATTACAATGTTTATTCGTGTAGAGATCAATCACATATCTAGGTAAACTCATAGTGAGTTGGGGAACAAGAACCCAACCTCTATTTTTGAAGTTAAATATAAAATTTGAAATAATTATATGTTAATTCTTAGAGTTTGATATTTTAATTGAGACTAATATCTTAGATCTCTTAACTCCATTTATCGAAGGCAACCAGAGTATTTGAGAATGTAATACACATGTCGACAATTCTATCATTCATATTAATTAATTTGTTAACTAAATATTGTGCAGATTAACACAACACATGTTTAGTGCTTTGAATTACTTTATGTTTTCTTCTAATTCATTAAATAGTTTTTGAGAATTTTATATTTAGCGAAAATTTCCTACGGTTAGGGGGATCGGATCCTAAGTCCATTTTTTTTCCAAAGGTGTTTTCAAAACTAAAAATTTCAAGTTCTTGCTTTCATTAGTTAGATTGCTCCTGCTTAGTTTAATTTGCCTAGATAAATAGTATTTTTCTAAAAAGAAAAAAATCACATTTTCTTTATTTCTTTAGGCGATACCAAGATCTTAGAAGCCAACCCTCTATGCGTCAATCTTTTTATGACCTATTCCTTGAGGATTCGACCCCAACTTATCGAGATATTACTTGAGCGATCGACTTGCACTTAAGTCATAGGTACACATGTAGCACACACATTCTTCACCGGGTCGGTGTGCACACGAATCTTATCACAGTCCTGTATCGTGACAAATCTTGGGCACCCATCTATTTTGGTTGATCATGTAGTGTAAAAATGACCATGGTTTTGGCATGGTCTTTGACTGTGACACAGTCTGTTGTCTCACCCAAACTCGTCACGGGCCTTGACCGTGATAACTTTTTTTTATCATGGTCCTTGACCATGACAACAAGTCCCAAATGGTGTAGTGAAGATTAGCTACGATAGGGGATTAAATCCTTTCTTTTCGCACGGTTTAAATTTTTTGATATGTACTAAATTGACAAATTATAGAATCATGCAAAAAAAATTAGGCATTGTTTAAAACCATGCATGTTGAGATGTTTGGGTGTAGTGAAAGAAATGATTCAAACTGCACCAACTAGAGTTCAACACCATCAGAAATTCTCGATTAAAGTGGATCTAAGAGGCATAAGCCATATTAGAGGCACCTTTTACAACTAAGTCACACTTCTATTTTTATTAATCGATTTTATCGTCATGAACATGCACTAAGCCAACCTTCAAATTTGCTGGTTAAACACATCAAATGACTATCAAGTTTATTCACAACTCCTTTTTTCTATCTCATCCAATTTATTCATTCATTCGAATCAACATATGTAATAATACCCCCCCCCCCCCGGTTCTTCATTTCTTCTATTAATCTCTAGTTTTCCTTAAAATGTATTACTTTTAAACATTGACTCCTAACTTAAGTATACACACAATGTTTTTTAAATGTCCATCTTTGTAACTTTTTCCCTTTTTATATTGTTTTTAAGTTCATTTTTTTCCGTACCCATATGCATAATAATATTATTTTCTTTTCCAATATTTTAATTCAAATTCCATGTGACTATAAACAAAATTCACAAGGTGTGGTTGGAAACTCTATAAAATTAAAATTAAAAAAATTCTTAACTCAAAATTTGAAATGAATTTTTTTAAATTTCAATACCAACACGTGTTGGAAACACACCCTTGAGAACCAAATTCCACGATATGGAAGTCACCCAAAGACTTAAACAACTTGAGTCGGTCTTTTCCATGTGGATTCTATACTTCACAACTTCTTGACTGGTTTTTTCCAATTGGATTCTACGTATTTATGAAGTTTGTCTTGTGGTAAGAAAATATTGTCTTAGTCTCACCTATTCAAGTCACAATTTGTATTCAACGACCTTGATAAATGAATTATTTGTATATTAAGCAAGACTAGCGAAACCATTCTTTACGCGCACACAATTTTTTTATATTTTTTTTTATAGAGAATTAAGGTAAAGGTAATGTTCCTTCTTATATTTGAATTTTTTGGACAATGTTTTTTAAGTTTATAAATCTAGTCCCTATGGTATAATAGCATTTATTTGTGTGGGCCCTTTAGAATTCGGAGTTCATTTTTTTGGTTTGCACCAGTGACACCATTTTCACAGTGTTTTTAGTATATGGACTAAATTTATAAAATTATGTGGAGAGTCATATTTTTATACACTTTGAGAATTATGAGGACCTTTCCCCCGAACCCCCTTTTTTTATGGGGAAATAAAAAAATCCCTATTTAAATGAGAAAGGAAGAAGGCATGTTGTAACCCAACCTCCTAAATATAAGAGGGAAACTAAGGAGCTATAGATATCCGTGGAATCTGATGGCGTCGTGAAGTGAGCAGTGTTACAATTCCATCGAAATCAACAAAGCATGTCACAGAGGGTCTTCTACTTCTACACCGGAGGTTTTAACCAGTATTTACCGAGTTCCTGAGTAGCTTCATAATATAAAGACAAGGGCATATACCCCTTGTCTCGTGTCCATTGGTCCTTTTCATAGAGATTAAAAGCCCCAAAAATGTATGCAAGACAAAAAATGAAATACATGGATAGTCTCTTGAAAATAACCGCAAAAAAATTCAAAGTTGATGCAAATTAAATACATGACTACATGTATGCCATGTTATCTTTGGCACCCGATACCCGGGCATTCTATGAAGGATTAGATGATAATGTGGTGTTTGAAAGCCTATTGTGTTAATGAAGACTATTTTGTTAATCATAAAACCGGATATAAACCATAATATTACATCGCGTTTAAAACAGTTTTGTCATGAATCCAGGATGTTTAATCTTCATGCAATCACAAAATCATAAGTTCTTTATAACTATGATCAAAACTAACCTTTTTCCATTGCAATTAAACTGGAATAAGGTAACTTAAATTCTCCTATTAAAGTTTCCTCTGAATCTCTTCTTGAGCAGCCCATAATTGCTTTCTTATATGCCCAGAACTTTTGTGAGAAAATACGAATAAAGGAAATTTCGAATTTTCTCTCCCTCCTTAGAAACAGTGTGTTATGAGATGACTCTAGATGGTGTAGAGGTCTCTATTTATAAGGGGAGGAGGGCCGAAATCCTAGTCAATGTGGGACTCTTTTCAAGTCTCCTACTAATTCCACTAACCATCATGTGACTAACGAATAAGATTTACCCAATCTTTTAATATCTTTATTTATCACATTCCTAATTAATTATCTGACATTTATCAAGATCACATAAATGGGAAATTCGGAATTTAATATAATTGAAATTAAATAATTAATTTCGACACTTAATATTAATTTCCAACAGTCTCCCACCTGGTCTTAATAATTCATATAATTAGATTAGGTATCCTAAGGTGCACAATCATTGATAAATATAGTTTGCTAAATTAAATGATTCACAGATGCGAGTCATGGAAGTTCCATGCTATTCAAGAGCATGGTTCCTTTCATGTACGACAATACCAATGTTTCATTCAACTAAGACTTTAATATTGGGTATCATAATGGCCTCATAATGTCCTTTTGAATAAGGACTATTTCTGTCAACAATAATTCATAATTATATGCATGCATTCATAAAAGACAGAAATAATATAAATCAGAAACACTTTTATTGAATTCAAGTAATAGTGTCAAACAACTAAGCCAAATAGCAATCATAATCTAACTAATCGAGACCCATTTCTTTGACATATTCCATAAAGGTCTTCGAAGATAGTCCTTTCGTAAGAGGATCTGCTATGTTATCACGCGTACTAATGTGATCAATTGACACTCTTTGTTTCTGAAATTCTTCTTTCACTGATAGGTATTTCATCTCAACATGCTTAGCTGCCTTAGTATACCTATCGTTCTTCGAGAAGAAGACTGCTGCGACATTATCACAATAAATCTTCAATGACTTAGATATTAACCCCATAATTCTAAGTCCTGAAATAAAGTTTCGCAACCATAATCTATGATTTGTAGCTTCGAAGCAAGCTACATATTCAGCCCCTATAGACGATGCAATGAGGCTTTGTTTAGCACTTTTCCTTGAAATGGCTCCTCCATCCATAAGGAAGATATAACCCAAAGTTATCTTCATACTGTCAAGGCATCCCCCAAAATCCGAGTCTGAATAACCAATCACCTCAAGATGATTAGTCTTTAGATATGTGAGCATGTAATCCTTGGTACCTTGTAGGTACCTCAGCACTTTCTTTGCAGCTTTCCAATGGTAAATCCCCGGATTTTTTTGATATCTGCCTAGCATCCCAACGGTAAAACTAATGTCCAGTCTAGTGCAAACTTGTGCATACAACAAGCTCCCTACAAGTGAAGCATAAGTCATGCCTTTCATGTGTTCCCTTTATAAATCACTTCTAGGGCATTGACTTAAGTTGAACTTATCCCCTTTATGAAGTGGAACATTAATGGGATTGCAACTTTGCATGCTAAATCTTTCTAAAACTTTGTTAATGTAAGCTTTCTTAGACAATCCCAACGTTCCTCGTGATCTATCCCGATTACGAAGGATGCCTCATCTAAATCTTTTATTTCAAATTTTTTAGAAAGGTACTTCTTGGTTTCACTTAATAAACCAATATCACTGCTGGCGATAAGTAAGTCATCAATATATAGTACTAAAAACACAAACTTACTCCAACTGATCTTCAGGTGTATACACTGATCAATAATGTTTTCTTTTAACCCAAAGGATGTAATGGTATTGTGGAACTTAATGTACCATTGACAAGAAGCTTGATTTAGACTATATATTGACTTCTTTAATATACAGACCATGTTTTCCTTTCCTTCCTTTATGAATCCTTGTGGCTGTGCCATGTCGAATTCTTCTTCTAAACTCCCATTTAGAAAAGTTATTTTTACGTCCATTTGGTGCAACTCCAAATCATAATGAGCCACCAATGCTAATATGATTCTTAATGATTCCTTCTTTGAAACTGGAGAGAAGGTCTCATTATAATCAATGCCTTCTCGTTGATTAAAACCTTTGGCAATAAGTCTAGCTTTATGTCCTTCGATATTGCCTTTTGAGTAAAATTTGGTCTTAAAAATCCACTTGCACCCAACTCGTTTTTGTCCTTCTATAAATTCTACCAACTCCCAAACTTTATTGTCATTTGTAGATTTTATTTCTTCATTCATGGCATTAATCCATTTATCGAAATCATCACTATTTGCAGCTTTTTCATAAGAAACTGGGTCATTAATATTCCCTATGTTAAATTCGGTCTCTTGAAGGTATGTCACATAATCATCCAAAATTTTTGATCTTATTTCTCTTTGAGATCTTCTTAATAGCACTTCATGTGTTGCTTCAAAAGTTTCATCGGTTATAGTCTCATTATGTGGTTGTTTAGTTGGTTGATCATTCACTTGTTATTCATTGTTATTGATTGGGTCAATGACCGGTTCAACAACTACATTAGGAACAACAGGTATGTTATGAACTCTGGGTATAGGAATTTATACCCTGACTTCTTGAATGATTACCTCCCTTTATTTCACACTCCCACTTACTTCACCTTCTTCAATGAATTTGGCATTTCTAGTTTCTATGATTCTAGTTGTATGATTAGGATATTAGAATCTATATTCCTTCGATTTTTCTGGATACCCGATGAAATGACATGATAATGTCCTAGGATCCAATTTCTTTTCATGAGGGTTATAGATTCTAGCTTCTGTTGGGCAGACCCACACACATAAATACCTTAAATCGGGTTTCCATCCTTTCCAAAGTTCAAATGGGATTTTTGAAACTGACTTACTAGGAACCCTATTTAAGATATGTACAACGGTCTTTAATGCTTGTGTCCACAAAAATGTAGGCAATTGGGTCTACTTATCATACTTCTAACTATTTCTATGAGAGTAAGATTATACCTTTCAGCTACACCATTCTGCCAAGGTGACCCTGGCATTGTGTATTGGGCACAAATACCGATTTTTTCAAGGAGTTTAGCCAATGGGCCTGGGCATTGCCCTGAATCGTCATATCTATCATAATATTCACCACCTCTATCAGACCTCATAATTTTTACCTTTTTGCCTAGTTGTCTTTCAACCTCATTAATGTATATTTCAACGACATTCACTTACTGAGATTTATCATGCAACATGTACAAAATGCAATAACGTGAAAAATCATCTATAAAGGTGATGAAGTATTTTTCTCCACCAATGGATGGAATATCAAAAGGTTCACATATGTTTGTATGTATTATTTCAAGTAGCTGGGTGCTTCTTGTGGATCTTTTCTTTATATGTTTGGTCCGTTTTCCTTTAATACCGTCCACACATACATCATAATTGGCCCAATCTAGGTTATGGAGTATTCCATCTTTAATGAGCCTTTCAATTCTCGGCCTAGATATGTGCTATAATCTTTTATGCCATAGGTAAGAAGATTTTTCATCATTAAGTCTATGTTTCGTACCAACATTATGATGCAGGGTCATAAGGGTTTCAGAAAAATTCTTTTCAAGATTCAATTGATATAAACCATATAATAAAAATCCAGAACCAACATTATTAGAATTTTTAATCAAATCAAAATCATTGTACTTAAATTTAATCGTAAAACCGTCCAAAGCAAGTTTGAAAACATAAATTAAATTCCTAGAAACTGTGGGAACATAAAAAGTCTCTTCAAATCTAAAATAAATCCAGTGCTTAAAATCTGGCGAAAGACTCCAATAGCTTATATTTTAGCCTTCACTTTATTTCCCATGTAGAGAAAGTGCTCATTTGGATTTGTTTTGCAGATCGAATTAGAAACTTGACACATAGAACTAGAATTAATCCACCAAGTGTTAGAAGGAGCGCTAATAAGGTTTGATTCAAAACAAACATAAATAAAGGGCTTACCCTTTTTCTCGAACCATGCCTTTCGTTTATGACAATCCCTCTGAAAATCACCCTTCTTTTTACAGAAGTGACACTTGTCGTTCTTTTCTTTCTTCATAGCAGCAATTGATGGTTCAACTTGATGAGACGGCCCAACACTTTTCTTAATGCCCATGCTGAACTTCTTCTTTAAACCAGATCCTTTGACTATAAGATTTGCCACTTGTCCTTTAGTCACATGGCCATTCTGTTGCTTAAGTCTTCCTTCCTCCTGTACCAACATGCTTTGCAAATCATTTACATTCCACTTATATTTTATAGTGTTGTAATTGATTTGGAAAGGCCCATACTCAGGAGGTAGGGAGTTTAGGATGAATTGGATGAGAAAAGACTCATCCATTGTCATGCCCAAAACTCTAAGTCTAGCAGCCAGATTGGTCGTCTCTATAATGTGCTCATTCATGGTTTGAGTACCATCGAACCTCATAGTGGTCAGGTCAGCTATCAGTTTCCCAGCAATGGATTTATCAGCAGTGCGAAAGTGTTCCTTAATGTTGTTCAAATACTCTTTTGCTTTCGTAGTTTCAGGTATGGAGGTCTTAATATTAGCAGCAATGCACATTCGCATAAACATAAGGGCAAACCTATTAGATTGAAACTATGCTTCATGGACAACAATTTCATCCTCACTACTGGCATCAGTAATAGCAGCGGGTTCATCACATATAATTGCCATGTCCAAGTCAAGAACCCCTAGGCTGAACTCAATTTTCTCATTCGATTCTAGAAAAATTAGTTCCATCAAATTTGGAATAGGATTGAGCTTGCAAATACAGGTTAAGGGGAACTGTAATTAATAACAATATTCACAAATTATATTTTTACGCACAACAAAAATTGCAAGGGTCGAATATTGAATTATTGACTAAAAATTTTGGCAGATTTCATTTACAATCTGAATATCACGGAATCTGTGTTAATCATCACATAATGTTCACATTGTAAACATATACTACCCTATAATTCATTTATCATGGTCTTATAATTATGGCATCTTTGTTTATTGCCTAAACATTTTATACCATGATTAATGGACTTAATGTCAACTATTTTGTTTTCATAAAACCAGTTCTAATGTTGTTTAATTCAGATATTAGCATATGTTGCACCTCAATCCAATTTTATAACTAACATTAGAATAAACCTTTAATGAATGTAAGTTAATTATATGTAAATGCAGTCTTACTTGTGTTTGGCCTTTGACTTAACTCAACTGAATAATTGCTTACATGTCCCAACTTAAATATAGCTAATCATACATTAAATATTAACTATAATACGTAATCTACTAGTAATTACCAAGATACCAATAGTAGCTTAAATGTCTCAAAAACATAATTTTCCACACATAGTAAAAACACATGATACATGAATTTTGCCAAAAATGGCAAAAATGAGTTTTCAGCATAGAATCGAAGTAAAACATGCCAGAAAACAAAAAAAAATTGCGAAACGTTAATATCAATTTTCTGTAAAGAGTTATACGCCCCGAGATTATTTTCTAAAATGGCAAAAACGAGGTTTTGAGAGCCTTAATGGACTCGGATTGTCGTAAAACAGATTACATCACGACCAAAGGTGGTGAAATTCGATCGTGGGCCCGTTTCCAGTGAACCCACCAAGTTTCAAGTCAATTGGACACCAAAAATTTTGAAAAACACTATTCACTGAGCCAAAAAAAAATTCTCCCGAAAATCTATTTTGCATCAAATCACAATTTTCATTTAATTAATCTTAAAAACAGATTCGTTTTCTTATCATGATTAATAAAAGTGTTTTCCAAAATGCATACATAAACTTGAAACAGCAAAAAAATTATGCTAACGGCATATTAGGGTTCTAATAACACGAAAAAGGGGTTGAACAATAATGGGACAATTATCATAAGATTAAGGACTGTATACAGCAATTTCGTTCTTAATATCATACATAACAAAAATTCAAATTTTACTAATTCTAGATTAGTGTATGATTATGAGATTGCTTAAAATTCCAGAATTCCAGATTTTTCAAAAAAAAATTCCAGATTTTCAGATTCATCAAAAGAAAAAATCTAGATTTCCAGATGCAAAAGATCAAAGATCAGAATTGTTATAAGAAAATTTTCATTAAAAGAAAGCATAAGATTATAAACCAAAATCTCTAATACCACATGTTAACCAAGACTGTTTTGTTAATCATAAAATCGGATATAAACTATAATGTTACATCGCGTTTAAAACAATTTTGTCATGAATCCAGGATGTTTAATTTTCATGCAATCGCAAATCATAAGTTCTTTATAACTATGATCAAAACTAACCTTTGTCCATTGCAATTAATCTGGAATAAGGTGACTTGAATGATCTTATTAAAGATTCCTCTGAATCTCTTCTTGAACAACCCATAATAGCTTTCTTATGTGCCTAGAACTTTTGTGAGAAAATACGAATAAAGGAAATTTCGAATTTTCTCTCCCTCAGAAACAGTGTATTATAAGATGAATCTAGATGGTGTAGATGTCTCTATTTATAAGGGAAAAATGATCGAAATCCTAGTCAAGGTGGAACTCTTTTCAAGTCTCCTACTAATTCCACTAACATAAATAATTATCTTTATTTATTACATTCCTAATTAATTATCTGACATTTATCAAAATCACATACATAAAAAATTCAAAATTTAATATAATTAAAATTAAATAATTAATTTCTGACCCTTAATATTAATTTTCAACATAACATAATCCTTGTTGATGGTTGTTACATACCCGACGCAACAGGACTTAGTACTACTGCAGAACCAGATTCCTTTTTGCGTAGATGATGTAAACTTATCATTTACACAATATGTGCTTCGTTTCTTTGGCAACATGATGAACCGATTCATCCATATACCAGTGGAGGATGACGTAAATGTGACGGATTGTAAAAATATACTGGATCTTTTACACAAGTTCTATCAGCCAAAAAATAATGAGGCTCCAGGGGACTTTCCCGTCGTGAAGTATACTGCAACTGAGCTTGATAGGTCGGGCTTCATCTTCAGAGCGAGCAAGGACCGGACTTTCTACTGGTGTAATTACAAACTTCTTATTTAGAATTCTCTAAAATTCTCTTGGATGGCAAGTCTTTGTAGAATGATATTTTCTTGGATGGAAACTCTTTATAAAAAAATGCCGGACTATTGTCATAAAAAATTACCTTATTTGCGTTCAACATTTAATAACAACACAAACTGAAAGGAGGAGAGGCCTTCGGCATCATCTGATCATCCTTTATTTACCTGGTTGTGTCAGGCATATAGTACGCCTTATTTAGAATTACCACATTTATACGTTGATGACAACACGGAAACATTCTTGAGGAACCTCATTACTTTTGAGCAGTGTTACTATAATTCACTTCCATTCTTCACATCTTATTCCTTACTCATAAACAGACTCATCAACTCTAATGAGGATGTCGAATTGCTGGTGAACAAAGGAGTACTGGGAAATAATCTGGGTGCCGGTGAAGATGCATTTCATCTTTTCAATAATTTGAAAGATTTTACTTCTCAAAGCAGTGGAAAAAGTTGGTACACTATCATGAGCAATACTGGCCGAAGCATATAGCAACAGTGAAACACACATATTTCGGTAGTCCATGCTCAGGTATATCATTTGTTGCTGCCTTGGCTCTTTTTGCCCTAGCAGCAACGCAAACGACCTACACAATTAAAGCCTACTTTTCTTCTATTATTTCTAATGAAACTTCCCAAGAAGTTTTAATATCCACACAGTATGCCTATTAAAGAGTTTGTAGTTCCAATATCCACACGATATGCCGTGAGTTGGAGGTGTAATAGTTTATGATGTTATCATCTTTTTAAGTTGAATAGGGACATGGTTACCAAATATATCCCCAAATCTTTTTAAAATAGATCAAATATTAAAAATTCACTCTAATATTTTTTTAATACACATTTAATTCGAATCTTTCACTTTGTTCAAAAAAATCCTTCAAACATCCATTCAATTAATATTTTCTTATTTTTAAAGGTCTGTACTAGCGGCTCTTCTACTGTCAGAGATCCGACGACCTTCACTGGAGCTCCTTTTTTTTGAATGTTTGTATGTGGTGAGAGATTTTTTGGAACAAAGTAAAAAACTTGGACTGAATGTGTATTAAAAAATGTTTGAAGGATTTTTTGGTATAAGCCTCTTTTAAAATGGTGTGACATTATAATAAATGTTATATATTGTACCGTAATAATGATAGAGTATAGCATTTTATTGTTATGACATGTCATTTGGTAGATGATTTGATGAATGTTTAAGGGACTCAACAGTACGTTTTAAGTTTAATTGACGTATTTGTCCGCCACTTGGAAATACAATTTTTCCTTATTCATTTCTAAGAAAATTGTGTGTGCTTGTCCTGTTCTTACATGTCACCATTATCTTTATCTTACATGTTTAAATCAATGAATTTACCATGGAATTTCTTAATGTATTTTTAACCTATAAGAAGCATATAAATTTTTTTATTCTTTCATATGCAAAATGCCTTAGGACTTGCTATCAATTCAATAAAAATAAGCATTACAATTTTAAATTTATAGAAAATTACAAAATCAACTTGTTTCTTTTCCAACCAGACTGGCCTCTAAAATTATTCTTCAAATCGAGCCAAAAAATTACGACTCTTAGTTTGTAAAATCTTTATTAAGAACATCGTACTATTAATAAAAAATCAATAAATTTGATTGAACGTTTAATTACACTAGGGCCCTTTGAACTTTGACCCCCTACACTTCTCCCTTTAACTTTCAATTTCTATACTTAACCCCATAGACTTCCACTGACAGTATAAATTACCTGAAACAGTTGACGCCCTGATATTTTTGGCGAAAAAAGTCCCACGTGGTCTTTTAGTGAGGGCTTCTTGGTCTTTTAACAAATTTCGATCGTCTTAATCAACAACACATATTTGGGACAAAATCAAAACCCTAACTAAGTTCTCTCTCCCCCAACCCTATTCAAAGAGCAAGTCTAGAAATTTGTCATTCAATTTGTTAGCGAACTGAAGATTCTTGTCGGAAACAACACAATCGAGTATTGTGTTGAAGAAAATGGTGCGGGAATTATACAAAGAGTTGTTTGTTATTAAATATAAGTTAGAAGCTCCACTTTATGGTAAGAATGCATTATCATATGTATATTTTACGCATATTTATGTTGTATGTTAGATAAATTGCATAGCTCAAACATTTATTTACTCTAAATCTTATATAGGGCTTCTCGCCATATTGCAATGTGATTTTTTTAGTGTTATTTGTGTTGCATGTTGATCAAATCCCCAGGTAAAGATATTTTTTACTTTAAAATAACAATAAAAATTCACTTTTGAACTTCTTTACAACCCTAGATGGGATTTAATGTAAAAAAAAAAATCTTTACTTTGGGATTTGATGAACATGCAACATAAATAACACTAAAAAATACATTGTAGCATGGCAAGAAACCCTAGATAAGATTTAAAGTAAATAAATGTTTGGATTGTGGGATTTATCTAACATGCAACATATATATGCACAAAAACATTCAAAGGTGAGCTAGTAAAACCGACGAGAGCTCTCTCCAAGAAACTTCCAAGAAACTAGGGAGACTTATCCTTCTCCTGTAGTCAAAACTCCATGGCTCAACCACCAATCGACACAATGATTCGCCCTAAACCTCCTGATCAAGCTAATGTTTGGTCCAATTCCTTCGTAAGTGTACTCATGAATCAATCGACAAAAGATTTGGAATTAAAAAGTCCAACTACTTTCAAGGGAGAACCATCAATTATCTTCTCTCAAGAAGACATTGAAACCCTAGCTGAACCATTGAGACACTCAATTGTTGGGAAATGTAACACCCCGCTTAAAATAATAACGGGTGGCCAGTCCTATACTATATTAAATCAGGAATTTCAGATGGTCCAGTCTCAACATTAACTGCCGGTATATAACATAGGACTAACTACCCGATATCATATAAGCGAGATGTTAAATAAAGTTAAAACATGCAACATAACACAACACAATACTATAACACTACGAATAAAGGGAAGAAAGATGCGGGAAAGAACTATAATAAACGAAATGCTATAGTAAAAAGAAATAGATAACCAGAACTGAATATACTACAGAAAGTAGACCCGAATAAGCTGTCGGGTCACAGCCAATACAATAACTGGAATGGAATAAATATAAACATGTATATAAATATCCCTTGGGTACAAACTCGATATACAACATGAATCCTACCTAGAATTTTAAAGAAGTAGGAAGCGGCTACCATCGAATTCTCGCAACAGTCCGCACCTGTCACGGCTCCTCAGACTCTAGATAGAAAGTCATCCGGCATCCATGCGGTAGGATACCTGTAGTAATATATATATGTACAGGCAGGAGAGAAAAATAAACGGGTCAGAGCCCCGATTGTGAAAATATTTAGCAAGCGTGTTAACCGTGCATAATAATTATCGGTGCACTTATTTCATAATTAAAGTGAGACCGCACTCTCATGAAACCCCAACTCACCTCTCATCTAAAGGCGCGCATCTAATCGCGTCCTCAAGTTTTAGTTAAATTACCCCCATATTATTAGGACAACCTAACTTATCATAGGCCTAGCCTATACCGACGAGAAATGCCTTCCTAACTTAGGTCAAGAATCCACCCTTTTTCTAATCTTACTAGATTATGATTACGAACAATTATGCCATAATAGGCTTTATGGATTCCGATATGTAATTTAATGAATTATAATTCTTAATACGTTACCCCTATATATATATACATAAATATATAGGTTTATTTATCATGCACATGGATTAATGGCAAAACTTCTCTCTAATTTCAAAATTGTACTACGTTTCGTGCGTGGGGAGTCTCGCAAAGCGAAATCCAAACAAGAAACCGCCCCGTTACACTACTCCTGACAATGTCACGACTAGAGATCCATTATGCCATATGTAATTACTTCTCTCAAAACTCGACATTGCACTGCGTTTCGTGCGTGAGGTGTCTCGCAAAGCGAAATCCAAACAAGGAACCACCTCGTTACACTACTCCTGGGCAATGTCGATCCTAGAGATCCATAATACTTAACATATAATTTAATACTACCATTACTACTAAAATTTTAAACTACAATATGAAAACAACTAAAAACCCCCAATAATATCCTTAGGATGATGTAACCGAAGTATTCCTTAAATGCGATACATCAACCCCTAAAATAATTTGTTACACCATAATCATCTAAGATGTACCCCATAGAAATGCCAGATCCTTTCATCTAGGATATATAAATATATATGCATAGGTATTTTATTCTCACCATATATATATATACATGCCATCATCCATATCCATGACTAAGTGTACATACCATATATGATGTACAATGGTCACGCACATATAATACCCGGCTATATATAGCGTCGATAAAACTGCATCAATGCTATCATCTTCCCAGTGCCCGGCTCACGTAGCAATACTAGGGCCACCATGGTGGGACTAAACGACACCCATCTCATGGTAAACTCACGCACACGACGTCCCGGGAAGCGGTCATAGCTCCAAACCGGCAATGAGACGAAACATACCCACTACGTCTCATCCCAAAAATATAAAAATGTAAATCACATTATAACACACGGGACGACTATGACCTGGGGAATATCCACACCCTGCTTTTCTAGCCAGGATGCTCACCCTCTACGCGCGCAACTTCCCAATGATAGCATGAGCGGGGTATGCTTAACCAGATAGTATATATACCATTCACATGCATAATATATATACATCCATATGATCCAATCATATGATCAAATAATAAACCATCATATCAGGTTTAAATATCCATACCCTGTATGTTCACAACATAAATATATCCATATATTTATATGCATACAGATATATATATATTTACACATATCCACATATCCATATATCTATATATAAACTAGTTCTTATTCATATATATAAGACATACTAACCCGACTATAAGTATACATAAATCCTCAATATACAAGCCGTCACCACAAACTCATATCATTTACCTTGATATGTGAATACAATCCCTCACTTGAAACATATTCAATCATCTTTCCTATGATGAATAGTCTCCCAAAGCCATATGTATATATCTGTACATATATATATTCAACATTAGGGTCATCACCCAAAATTTTGTGTAGGAAACCATCACAACACATTCCATCTGTATCCGAGATTTACATAATAAATCTAGTAATGATTTCGACTATCGGTATACATATAACTAATAGTCTATAAGCCTCAAGCTCATTCTTAACTTCATCAAATAATCCCATTTCTCTAGATTTCGACTACGGTTCCATCACTTTTGTGAATCCCCTAGTCTAAGATCTCTCGAATTTATTTCTTAAATTTTATCATTACTAAGGGTATGCAACTACACTCTTCCATTTTGCCCCAAATCGTATCTTAATAATATCCTATCCTTATAAGGATTTGACATAAAGGTTGACCTAGAATTTCACAACATACCCTCACAATTATCTCTAAGAGTTCTAGCCTCACATCACATCTATACTTACTTTTAATCTACAATTAGGATCCTCGATCCCAAAAGGTTTCCCCAAAATCTCTATACACAACTCCAAATACATACATTCATACATTACTCCCAAATTACCCTAAGGAGCCCCCAAAATTCTAATATGTGAGAAACTCCTTATATGTCTCTAAGAACATATCTCTTACATCATAAGAGAAGGCCCCAAATCAATAAACCCAACCAAAAAGGGTTTGGAACCACTATGGAGAAAACACCTCAAAATACCCTGTTTCCGAATCGATTCGGCCCTATTCCGAATCGATTCGCTAGGCCGAATCGATTCGGCCTAGCGAATCGATTCAGCCTCCAAGGCGAATCGATTAGGATCCAAAGACATGGGCTTCTGCCACAGGCCGAATCGATTCGGCTTGGGTCCGAATCGATTCGGTCAATGCAGACCTGCCAATTTCCCTATACTGAATCGATTCGCTTAAGGGGGCGAATCGATTTGGGCCTGCAAATTAAAAGGGATTTTCTTCTTCATCAAAACCCACGAATTCTAAACCCTAAATTTTTCATTCTAACCCCCAAACCTTCATCAAATCATGATTTTAAGCCCATTAATCACCCCAAAGTTGATCCCAACCATTTCTATGCCATTAAATCCAAGTTTAAACATTGATTTCAAGATTTAACCCAAAAATTTAGGTTTTGATATTAATACCCAAAAATCCATTTCTTTAACCCACAAATTACGAAATGAAATACACAAATAGCTATTTAGCAAGATTAAACACTTCCCTCAGATTTGTAGAGGTTGGATCGTCCTCGATGTCGCGATTGGGCCGGAATCTCCCAGCTTTTCTTCCTCTCTCTCTTCTTTTATTCTTCTTTCTTTTTTTTCTCTCTTTTCTCAAAAGAGAAGGCTTCATCCGTAAGCCTCATAAACCTTTAAAACAAAATCCCAATTTAAAATGTTAATACACACTTTAAATGACTCGTTTACTCTAATTCGAGTCAATCTGACTTAAAGACATTCCGGAGCCAAAATAAAACCCAATGACAGTCATTTTGACTATCTCGACCCTTCCGGGATCAATGGTACCCTCAAAATCATCATCCGAAATACTTTAAAATGTCCTCTATTTTTTTACTTAAATTCCCAAATTTTAGAATTCTCCCATTTAATTAAATTTTATTTTCCCAAAATTTAATTTCTCAGTCTCAAAAGTCTTGGGGTGTTACAGGAAATTCTCCCATGAGAGATCCCTGATTGATTATATTCAGAAGATCTTCCAAACATTCTCATTGATAGCAACATACACCATTGGGCTTCTTGATTCTAAGCACATTATCATAAGACTTAATTGTGAAGAAGACTATGTTAGACTTTAGCTAAGAGATCTTTGGTACATTAGGAAATACTCAATGAGAACTTTTAAGTGGTTTATTGATTTCGACCCCGATGAAGAAAGTCATGTTGTCCCAGTGTGGATTAATATACCAAATTTACCTATACACTTCTATGCCAAATCTTCTTTATATTCCATAGCCCAACTTATTGGGAAACCTCTAAAATTGGATGCATCTACAGCTTCAATTTCTAGACCAAGTATAGAGAGAGTATGTGTGGAAAAAAATATTCTTAGAGAACGAATCCATAGAATTTGGATAGGATGTGGAAACTCGGGTTTCTGGAAGTTTATTGCCTGTGACAATTTACCTTCCTTTTGTGAGTTCTTCAAGAAAAAAGTCCACTTTGAAGCCAAATGTATGATTAAACACCCACACTAAGAATCTCAAAGTTACCAAAAAAATTAAGAGCATACCAAAGGCGATCAACAAGTCATTGCTGAAAGGGCTCCTCAAAATATTATTGAATCAAGTCAAAAAGAGATTCACCATTCAAGGTTATCTAACAGGTTTGAAATCCTACAAGATGGAATTGACATTATTGAAGAAGAGGATGGTCAAGATAATCATAAAACCTCTTCAGTAAATGGTGATCAATTGGTTCAAGAAGGGCTGTTGACTATTCATAATTATTCTTGAGAGGAAACTATGATAGTGGATTAGTACAACCTTTCTCCCAAAGGTTCTAAAATACCTCCTTTAGAAAAACATCCATCCAATGAGTAGGATAACCACTCAGATACTAAAGACTTGAAAATACCTACTCCAATGGTTGAAGAATTGCAAATCTTTGCTAACTACTTTGAAGAGAAGTGGAAGTCTATTCAAAAAGATAAGGAATCAAAAGAAAAACACATGAAAGATCCAGGTATATCAACAGCTCCTTCAAATATTACTCAATAAGGGAAATCTCCTAAACTAGTTCCACATGATCCACTATTTAGAAGATTCACAAAATCCTCAGGTAAGCATCTTCTTTAAAATTTGCTAATCCTTTTTAATGTTGAATTTCATATGTTGGAATGTTAGGGGTGTTTCTAACAAAGAAACATATAGAAGAATTAAAATTCTTGTTAGGAAATATAAATTACCAGATATTAAGTTATTAGAGACTAAAGTTGGTATTAGCAAAATATCAAAATATCAATTTAAGTGGAACTTTCCTTATAGTGCCTCTAATCAGTCTAATAAAATATGGTTTCTATGGAAAAATGATAGAAAAGCAGCTATAAGCTTTAATTCTGATCAATTGCTATATCTTAAAATAGATATTGAATTCCTTAATACTTCAATCTACTTGGTATTAATATATGCCAAACGTACAGCTATTGAGAGAAGGAGTTTATGGTCTGATCTTGTACATTTAACTTCCCAAAATACTGACATTCCATGGCTTATAATAGAAGATTTAAATGTAGTAGCTAGAGAGGATGGAAAAATAGGTGGAAATAATACTGAATTTCATTCTATGGAGGACTTTAATGATATGATAACATCTTGTGCTCTTACTGATCTAAGTTATAGAGGATCCAGATTTACAGGAACTAATAATAGGATTGATGGTACTATCTTCTGTAGACTAGACAGAGGTTTAGCTAACATACATTGGCTGAACCAATTCCCATTAACTATCATCTCTCATTTACACAACACATGTTTTGACCATAGTCCTCTACTTCTATCAATTAAAAGTAATATAGATAAGTGTTTAAGACCTTTTAAATTCTTATCTATATGGTATATCAATTTTAATGTTAAAGACATTTTTCAGCAAACATTGAGCTCTAACATACATGCTCCCCCAATGAACAAATTTGCTATTAAGTTAAAAATTCTTAAAGATAATATTAAAGTGTGGAATAAAGAACATTTCAAGAATGTTTTTCAATCTGTAAGTGATCTTGAGGAGAATGATAAAATTAAGGAGCAGGCTTTTGAAATTAATCCCACCAATTCTTCAAGAACAGATCTATTTGAAGTTAGAGCTAAGTTAAATATATCCTTACAATGGGAGGAAAGTTATTCGTATGAAAAAAGCCATAAAAAATGGCTAAAGCTTGGAGATATAAATACAAATTTTTTCTATGCTTCAGTAAATTCAAGTCATAGAAGATTGAACATTAATAAAATCAAACACATTCACAACAATTGGGTTTATAAACAAGAATAAATTGATAATATTTTTATATCCCACTTCCAGAATACTTAGAAATCGGAGTTAATTAGCTTAAACAATTCTTTCTCAAGTGTTATTAATAAGAGTACCACAGATGAAATGAACATAAAACTCACTGAATTTCCTTTAGAATAAGAGATCTTTAATGCTATTAAATCTATAGATGTTACTAGTTCTCCTGGTCTTGATGGACATTGAGGATAATTCTATCAAAATTTTTGGGATATAGTTAAAAATGACTTGATAAATACCATTCATTCTTTCTTTGCTGGAGCTGAAATTCCCAAAAGTTGGTCAACAACTAACATAGTTCTTATCCCCAAAGTAGCTAATCCAGCTAGTTGTTCTCAGTTTAGACCTATAAGCTTATGCAACTTCTCAAATAAAATTATTTCTAAAATTCTAAATGATAGATTATATATAGTTCTTCCCTTAATTATATGTCCTAATCAAGCTGGATTTGTTAAAGGGAGAAGTATTCATGATAACATCCTTCTGGCCCAAGAATTGGCTCAATCTGCAGGTAAAAAAGTCCATGGGAACAATGTAATTATTAAATTAGACATGAAAAATGCATATGATAAAGTTTACTAGCCTTTCCTATGTTAAGTTTTGAGAAACTTTGGGTTTAATGAAATGTTCATTAATATGATTTGGAGAATAATATCAAACAATTGGTTTTCTATAAATATCAATGGTCAAAACAAAGGTTTTTTCCAATATTTTAGAGGGCTTAGGTAAGGGGACCCTCTGTCTCCTAGTTTGTTTATTATACTTACTGAGTGTTTAAGTAGGAATATTTATAATCTCTTCAAAAGAAATAAAGTTATTCCTTTTTCTCATCTAAGGAATTGAAATTTTATATCTCACTTGCGCTATGCTGATGATATTATAATTTTTTCCGATGGGAATAAAAAAATCTTACAAGCTATTGTGACAACCCGCCTACTAAAATAATAGGTGGCCAGCCCAATACTCTAATAATCACAGGAATCATAGATGGTCCATTCTCAGCATCACTATCGATTAAAATAATAGTACGAGATAACCACCAGTCATTTTAGAAAACGGACTGTCAATAAAAAAAATTTAGTAAGTAAAGGAAAACACTTAGACAATCCCATTTGTAAAAACGGTGGATATAAAAAACAAAGAATAAAGAATGACTATATAATAAATAGTCACCGAATAAGTTGTCGGTGAACAGACCAATACAAACAATTACACTGAGTATCACATTTCAATATTTATAATATAATAAATGAGTGCAACACTTGGGCAACACGCCCGAATAATTTAACTAAACATAACTAGAGTACAATAGATAGAAGCGTCTAAACAAATAACCTACAACATCCACAATGTGTTGTATCTCCATGACAATTGTAATGGAAATGTAAATACGGGTGTCCATGCGGTAGAGCACCTATACGGCAAGAGTATATGCAGAAAACAAGAAATATAAACAGGCCAGGGCCCGGTTTGATATGATTTCCATGTGACTAAAATGCATGAAAGTTAAGTGCGCAATTCTCTCGCAATTAACAATACATTTCTCACCTCTTAATCTAAAAGTAACCTAGCGCAATATCCATGAGATGATCTACTTAACCCAAAGTACTAAGGGCTAACTTCTCCCCAGTCTCAACGCTATGCCCTATTCGTGCGTCGGGTGTCTCGCAGAGTGAAATCCAAACAAGGAAGCCCCCCGATACACTACTACTTAGGCAAGGTTGATCGTTGAGATCCATTAGACCCTAAGCACGAAATTAATAAGTATGTAAGTGTGTGCATATCATCTATAACTACTCACGGAAATATAAGTAAATCCATTCACCATCTAAATCATCATTCCTATTCCTTTCTTTAGGAATATATATATATATATAAATGTTACAACATTTTATCAAATGTTTACCATGTCAATTTCATAACTCTTTATGTACCGTTCCTATTTCTTTCTTAGGAATATACATAAATGGTACAACATTTTATCAAATGTTTACCAATCTCTCATTTATACAATTTATTTACCAATTTTATTTCCTTTCTTATTAATATAAAAATGCTTTATCCTTTTTCATAAAACCCCACTTCCCTTCTTCCATCCGGGAAGTGTAAACCAAAAGTCATTTTTATTAGCATAAAAATACTTTTGTATACCATGTATCCCATTTCTCTTCTTCCATCCAGGAAATGTAATTAAAGCCAATTCATTATCATGAATTGCTTTAATAAATCTAAGACCGTCCCTTCGGGTTTTCCCACTGGACGCGCCCCTAAATGGCTATCATCTTCCAGGTCCTATCTATACAAGACAACCTGGGAACCTACCAACGTCGGGAAGCGGTGTGACAACCCGCACTCCGAAATAAGGGGTGTCCAGCCCGATACTCCGACATATACAGTAATCATGGACGGAAATCATTCTCAGCACCACAAATATAGTAAGAGTAGCCGAGAAAACCACCCAATAATTCAGAAAAACGGGTTGTCAAAACAATTTATGCAATTTAAAAGTTAAGTTAAGAAAAACAATTCAAACAACCCATTCTAGAACAGTAGGGGAATTCAAAGAAACACAATTAATATACATCTAAATCCACAATACACAAGAGGAGAACCGAATATGCTGTCGGTCCACAGCTACACAAAAGTAATCGCAACAGTTAAATATTATGTTTTACAATCATTATACAGTTACAAGTTTGGGCCACTAGCCCGAGTGATAGACCCGATCATAACTAGATATGAAAAGAATGACGGCGTCTAACAAAACATCCTGTAATATCCGCAATTTCATACAGCTCCTTAAAAACAAGAGAGTAGGAATATCAACACGGGCGTCCTTGCGGAGGAGCACCTGAGCGGATACAATAACAAACACAACATAGAGAAAAATGAACGGGTCAGGACCCGGTTTATATATAGTTCCCAGATGAACAAAAAGCATGCTAGATATGAACAGTTAAATCATGGAAATGGAAAACAAGAATCTAACAACCTAGCATGAATGATGAGAAGGCAAGCGAAATGACATAGCTAAATAAACTAAGCAAGGGAATGCAATGATGCTAAATTAAATTAAATTAAATTAATTTAAATGCTTCCATTTACCAATTTCCACTTTAAACCAGTATAATTTCCTTAACAGGAAATATAGTATCATTTTCTTCTCATTTCATTCTCATTCCCATTCCTTAGCAGGAATGTAATTATCATAATACTATTTAGTGGAAATAATACATCCCTCAAGTCCCACTTGAGTTTAGAAAAGTTACATTCTTATGCATATAACGATTCTAAGACCGCCCCTCCGAGTTTCCCCACTGGGCGCGCCCCTAAATGACTATCATCTTCCAGGGGCCCATCAAACAAGGCAGCCTGGGTACCTAACGCACGCCGGGAAGTGACCATATGCCTGCGAGTGAGTCATAACCACACCCGTAATTACTTCACTAGCGCAGAAAAATACATATAATAAACACACATATGGCCGAAGACTATAGTCTCCCCGCATTCACTAGTCAAGGAACATCACCTCATGCGCGAGCTTCCCTTATGATAGCATTTAGAGAGGTGTGTTTAAGTAAATTAGCATTTATTATAAAAACCATGCTTTTTCTTTTCAATACATTTACATGTTTCATTTGTTTGAAACTATAATCAGAGGATATTTCATTATTTTTCATCCTAGGTTATGCCTCGAATAAATCTCCAAGGGATCATATTAGTCTCCCGAGCTTAAGGTCTCATATGCCTCATTTCAAGCCCCTAAAGTCTCCAAGTATGGGCCTACAATTCCCATCCAAATTATTTGGATGCACCAAGAAAAGTGATGCCTTAACATCACTTAGGACAACCCCTCCCCCGAACTTAACCCCAAGTGAAACCCATTCAACACTAGGGTGACAACCAACTCTACTAGGACTCTAAAAGCCAAGGTTTACTTCATTCAATAAGAGTCCTAAGTTCCTAGGGGAAGAAAAGGATTAAAAACAAAAGTAAGGAATTGGGTAAGAAAACAGGGGACCGGTCGACCGGTCCCAAGACCGCGGTCGATCGCGTCTCAAATTTTAGCCTACACTGAAAAGCAGAAAACTCATTTCGGACGAGCCGATCGACCGATAGAAGAACCGCGGTCGACCGCGCCTTATTTTCATGCCTTTGAAAGAAAGCAGTGAGCCCTCTTCCGAAGGCCCGGTCGACCGGTCTGAGAGACGCGGTCGACCGGCCATAGCAGACCTAGACCTTTCTCTCCTATTTTCCTTCAAATCCCAAAACCAATAACAAATCCAAAATCCATAACTAACCCAAAATCATCCAACTACATTTAATGATACCAAAAGATCATAAATTCTCCCAACAACATTTCTACTTCAATCAACAATCAATCTCTAACAAAGATGTTGATACCCACAAATTCAACCAAAAACCACAATTATAATACATCAAACTATACATAACTAACCATACTAATTATTCATCTTAAACTATACAATAGCAAGTAGAAAACTTGCCTTGGGGCTTCAATTTCAGTCTTGGTTGAAGAAGAAAGCAAGAACAAACCACCAATCTTCAAGATCTCTCTCTATTCTCTCCAATCTTCCACTCTCTCTCTCACTCTAGGGCTAGAACACTTAGGGCAAATAAGAGGAAATGAAAGAATTGGGGAAAGACTAAACGTGGCTTAAGATAAAAGTCTCCCATCTTTTTAAGTGTTAATACCGCAATAGTTAATTTCTAAAACGCAATATGCCAAAAGTAGTCAAAAGTGCCCAAAATCACAAAATACAATATGGCACACATTTTGACTGTCTCGCACCTCTCGGAACTAACTACACCCTCCAAATTATCATTTGGAGATTTTATAAGCCATATTAAGTTCCGGTTCCATTTTAATTCAAATTGCCATTTTAATTATCATGACAAAATAGAACACCACATGTTAATAATCACTTACCCACATGGTAATTATGCAACTTATTAGTAAATATTAACTTATTTCATCAAATTAATACTTACCCACATCCAGCATTTTATATATGCAACTACTTAACATAGAAAATAAATATAAAATGGGCTCCCAAAAGCGAGGGTTGTTACAAGCGGCCATATTGCCTGCGGGAAAGTCAAGACCACACCCAGAATCTCCTAACCAGCGCAGTATAGTAAATGCCCATATGGCCTAGGGACTATATCCACCCTGCGTTCATTAGTCAGGGGGATTCACCACACGCACGCAACTTCCCTTATGATAGCGATTTAGGGAGGTGTGTAACCATAAGTTAACACTTATGAAAATCATTACTTTTTCCCTTTTTGAAAACTTTCGATTTTACATTCTCAAAATCATTTCTACTTACTTATTAGTACAACATTTAATAATATACATCTCTTATTCTTAGAGTCATATTTTATTAATGACTTAAGACCCATAGTGCCATTTACCGCAACTAGTCCCCAAGACTTAAATATAATATCATAAACCATTTAAAATGAATCTCCCTCAAGGAGTGTCTCCCAAATGTTTCAACATTGAGATTTTATCTTCAATTTATCTTTCGGTCCATCTCCTATTTCATTCGGATATTAACCTATGAAACTAGCCCTCGGGGTAACCCAAACATCCCATAAATTCCTAGGGAATTAGACTACCCAAAACTACCCTCTAGGAATCCCCATTAATCCCTAAAGGAAGGTCCCTAAACCTCGGACCTAAAAAAAAGGGCTAAAAATCAAACTAGGAAAAATCTCACAAAAACAAGGGAATCGAATCGATTCGCTGAATAGCCGAATCGATTTGGTGAGCAAAACTGACTTTCTGCAATTGTTCGAATCGATTCGGTCTTAACCCGAATCGATTCGGTCGGCCAGACCTGTAGCCTACCCCATACCCGGATCGATTCGCCCCCTAGGGCCGAATCGATTCGGTCCTGAAATTTTGCCCAGTTTGGGCTACGGGTTGTATGAACCCTAAAATCCAAAAACCTCAAGTCTTTGATTTTTCCCCAACATCAACAATAACAATTCAACCCAAATCATTCCTACACCATTAACAACTAATAATTTATCCTCAAATCAAATTAAATCTAAGGTTTAAGGGATTAATCATGAAAATCAACAAATACCCATTAATGGTTTAAATCTCCAAAACTTAACTAAACATGCAATTTATCACATTAAATCACTATCTAGAAAGTAAGAAACTTGCCTCGAGGTTCGTAGTCTCTGATCCTCCTCCGATAGCAACGAATTTCGGCCCAAATCTCCATTTTCTCTCTCTTTTCTCCATTTCTCCCAACTCTCTCTTCTCTCTCTCTCTCCTTTGGCTTTTCTCACAAATGAAGAAAGAAAAATGGGTGGGGGACTTAAATGGGTCTTAAAACATAATTGTCCCCTTTAATTTCTAATACGCCATTAAAATGACTCGTAACCACTTAATTGAGTCAAAATGCGTTAAAAGTGGCCGACACCCAAAAATACAACATGACACTTATTTTAACTATCTCGACTATTCTAAAAACATCCGCACCCCCTATTTTGGCATTCGGGAGAATGTGAACAAATTGTATGTTCTAAATTCATTTTATTTCATTAATTATACCACAATTTAAATGTGAACCATAACCGTCGTTTTACATATAACGACACAATATATCACAATATAATGATATTCACCTTCTCATACGGTAAATAGACAAAACATAGTAAATATTATCCCTTAATATTGCGGGAAACAATATTTACGCCCACTTCTCCTATTTTATAAACTTAGCCTATCGGGCAAAGTATTATAAAATAGTCGTCCAAAAATCTGGGTTGTTATGGCTATTTCTAATCTGCCTAAATCATATGAAGAAACTTCAGTTTAAACTATAAACTTCTCTAAAAGCTCTCTGTATGTGGATGATAAAATTTGTCCAACTAGAAAACACAATGTAGCCTCTAATTCAGGTGTATTAATCAAAAGTCTTCTCATGAAATACTTAGGTTCCTACATAAATAAAGGGAGAAATACTCTGAATCAGTTCTCTGAATTAATGACCAAAATAAGAAAAACTAAATTCTTGGTCCTCCAAGCTATTCTCTCAAGTAGGTAGAGCCACATTAATCAGAAGTGTCCTCCTATCTATTCCTATTTACACCATTTCTATTCTAAACCCCCCTAAAATCATTATTAAAATGTTGAATAACATATTCTCTAAATTTTATTGGGGGTGATCTTACTAAAGAAGAGCCTTACCAACGGTCTAAATGGCAAGACATGTGCTTCCCTTTTGAAGAAGGTGGTCTGAACTTTAGAAGTTTGGAAGATATCATTGCAACATCTAGTATGAAATTATATTGGAAATTCATATTTGATAAAGGTCTCTGGGCATCTTTTATGAGATCCAAATATCATAGAGTTTTCTATATAAGTATTGGATCTAACACATTCAAAAGAATAAATTTTATATCTAGTATAGAAGATGAGCATATAGACACTGAAAATCATATATGGACTTATTCCAAAACCGGATAATTCTCCTTAAAAAAGCCTATCAGACCTGTAGAAAGAACAATTCCACATCTCTTACCTGGAAAATCAACTGGTTTAAAGAATGTCCCATTAAAATATCTAATTTTGTTTGGAAATTATTAAACAACACTGATCCTTTTGAAACTGAAATTCAAAAAAATAGTATAAGATTAGCTCTTGTGTGTAGAGAATGGCTAGCTGAAGAAGATAGTGGTAAGCATGTTTTGTTAGAATGCAAAACGGCCAAGGAAGTTTGGATTCATTTTGCATCTCTTTTCAGAATTACTCTTAACTATATCTCCTGCAAGGCTATGTTATTATCTTGGTGGATGGTTAAAAATAGTAGAAATTATCAAAAGATTCTATTTTCCATAATTACCAAAATAATTTTCTGGGAGTTATGGAAGGCTAGAAATAGAATGGTCTTTGAAAATACAAAATCTTCTGTAAATTATATAATTCATCAAATAATTTACCTTGCATATTCTGTATTCAACAATATAAAATGTTATGATAAATTCATTCAAGAAGATCTTAATATAATTGATTGTTTCCAAGTTAAATTAAGTCCTAAGGTGGTTCAGATTATCAAATGCTATTGGACTAATCCCGCTATTGGAGTTTTTAAGTTAAACATTGATGGAGCATCTAAAGGAAACTTAGGTGAAAGCAACATATGATGAGTTATAAGAGACTCTAATGGGATCTTCGTAGCAGGTTTTGAAAAATCTATAGGATTTCAATTTTTATTTTATGCAGAAGCTTTGGCTCTTGTAGAAGGTTTGAAGTTGATCTATCAACTAAATATTCAAAAGGTGATTGTGGAATCAGACTGTATATTCCTAATTAAAGTTGTCTTGAAGAAGGCAAAACCTCCTTGGCAATCTCAAACAATGCTTAATAGTATTCAATGCACAAATAATGTGCAATTCATTCATGCTTGGAGAGAATCAAACTTAGTTTCAGACCATTTTGCTACAAGGGCTTCACTCATCACCATTGACTCTATGTGTTGGAATTTCATCTCTCTTCCTAGAATGATTAAAGGCCTAGTCAAAATGGATAGTCTTCATACTCTTCAAATTAGGCATAAGATTAAAAAATTGTAATGGGGATAAGATAAATCCCCAAATTTTATTTCAAGTTACCTATTGTGTAATGAGGTTAATATAAAATCTCAAATTTATCGTTATTTCTTTCTAGAGTTTTGGACCCAACCTCTAGTAATTAAGCTAGTATGGGTTTGTAAGCTTTGAAGAGGCTTTTTCTCCATTTTTATATGAATAAAAAGTGTGGGGGGTTCCATCCCTCTTTGCTAAAAAAACATATATGTGCATAAAATATACATATTATAATACATTCTTACCATAAAGTTGAGATTCTAGCTTATATTTAATATCAAAAAGCCCTTTGCATAATTACCGCACCATTTTCTTAAACACAATGATCGATTGTGTTGTTTTCCACAAGAATCTTCAGTTCGTCAACAAATTGAATGACAAATTTCTGGATTTTCTCTTCGAGCAAGGTTAGGGAAGAGAGAATTTATTTAGGGTTTTAATTTTGTCACAAATATGTTTTGTTGATTAAAATAGTCAAAATTTGTTAAAAGCCCAAGAAGCCTCCACTAAAAGCTCTCGTGGGACACGCGTGAGATTAATTTCGCCAAATTATCACATTGTCAGCTATTTTGGGTAACTTGTATCGTTAGTGGAAGTATATGGGGTTAAATGTATAAACTTAAAGTTAAGGGGGAAAGTGTAGGGGGTCAAAGTTCAGAGGGCCCAAATGTAATTAAATCTTTAATCAAATTTAGGGATTTTTTATTAGCATTACGGTGTTGTTAATATAGAATCTATTAACTAAAAGTCATGATTTTTGGGATCGATTTGAAGAATATTTTTAGACCTCGGTCTTTTTGGAGAACAAACAAGTAGATTTTGTAATTTTCTATAAATTTTAAATTGTAATACTTTTTTTTATAGAATTGATAACAGTATTAATGAAATTTGCATATGAAAGAATATTGATAATTTATGTGGTTCCTATGGGTTAAAATACATTAAGAAAAGCCACGGTAAATTCATTGATTTAAAAACATAAGATGGAGATAATGGTAACATGTAAGAACAAGTCATTAACATGCACACACAATTTTCTTAGGAATAAATAAGGAAAAAATACCTTTCTGAGTGGCACACAAACACATCAATTTAACATAAAAAATAGTGCTATGAGTCCCAAATACTGTAACAACTCACTCTAAATGTACTTTAAACATTCATTTAGTCCCTATAATAGAGAAAAAATCCAAACAAACCCTAGACTTTTACCAAATTATCAAAATTCCCCTAAGGGAAAATTTTGGTTAACTTACAGCCTCTTGTACCAATTGAATCCTAACTTTACTTAAAATTTAATCAAATGACTTATATTTTGTAAGAATATCAAGAACCAATCCATTAGGTTTGAATAAATAGTACATAAGGCCCCAAACATTAATGAAATGACTTAAAAGCGCTAAAACCTATACAATAATTATCCAAAGACCCAAACTAAAACCTAAACTTAGTTACCCTTTCCGTCTGATGACATGGCACTAGCTGGAATGCCAACATGGATTCTACCATGTGGGGTACCCATGGTACCATTTACCATACAAATAAGCCTCGATAAAACTCGTGCCATTTTAGCCCCATCTCCACCTCTAAAACCACCAATCAACTCCTCCCTACGAACCCTACAAATACCCTCCCTCATCCTAGCTGAGAGATTTTCTAATGTGAAAAATTAAGAGTTTTTGCATTTATATTATTTTATGCTTGAATGTTTGTTTCTTATTTTTTTTTTATGTTTTTGCATGTATAAACAATGTATTTATGCTTTTACATGTGTTAGTTAACGTGTGTTTTCACCGAAATAACTCAGAAGCCAAAAAACACCATTAACGCTTGATCTTCAATGGTGGATTCCACTTCCTTAACTTTGAACTAGTTTCAAAGTGAGATAAGTAGAGATTAAGTTCTCATGAACCTAGGTGCAAGGTTTAATTGAACCAAGAGCAGGTTTTAAGGCCTCAAATCGAATATTGAAGTTTTCGAGCCTAGAATTTTCAGAAAATAAATTCGAGCGTTTTACTCCACCAAAATTCCTCAAACCATGCTTATTCTTCCACATTTTTGATATAGAACAAAACCATTATGATGCTAGAATAAGAATCAAATCTTTTAGTTACTTATGTTTGGTCAAAATTTCACCATTTTTATAGAAATCCAATAGCTCGATTTAGCCCACCAAAATTCTTGGAACTAATATGGTGGATTCCTCTTAAAAAATTATACAACTTTCATTCAAGAATCAACCGAAAAGGATTTCTAAAACATTTCAAATTTGAGAAAAATTTTAAAACCCTAAAGTCAAACTGTCGAAGGTTAAAGACGAGTGAGTTACATGCACACGAGTGGGAGTCAAACCAGGTGCATGATTAGTTTGACTCAGTGCGTGAGGGCGCATCTCTAATTAGAAAATTCTGATTTTTTTTTTGAAAAATTTATTTTCAAATTATGAACAAAATGGTATATTACATCACCCTGTTGGGATCCTCGAAAAGCATTTTCTCAAGAAAACCAATTTTAAGTTTAAAAAATTAAGTTTTTAGTTTACACATAAACCCCTAGCTATTTTTCAAGTATTTCAAAATGACCCTAAACTTTTTTTTACAATTTCTTTGGCCTAAATAAAACTAATTTTCCTTATCACAAAGTTCAAATCCAAATAGAAATGCAGGAATCATTAATTTCAAAAACTTTTTAAAATTATATATAGAACCCTCTTAGTTAATTATACATTGCAATGTATTTCAATTTGGTACCTTACTGCATCACGTAAACATTATATTAAGCCTATATGAACTACTTACAGTCTCCATGATTTCAAACTTCCCAGTCAACCCCGTGAATTAGACGGACACACCCGGAATCCGTAAAAAAATTCAAACAGGTGATTTTAATTTCTATTGAGCTTTTGTCTTTCAAAAATTTATTATTATATCACGTTGTGATAATTTTGAACTCATGTTTAAATTACAAACTCATTTCTGTAGTTCATATTTATTATGTATTAATCCTCTTTTGAATTCAGTTATCATTAAACCCGATAAAACATGACAACCTAAAACTTCGAAAAGAGCCGCCAAACTCTTTTACCCTTAATTGTGGCTTAACACTGCAATCTAATTATGATTGCATATTACCCTGTAATTTATTACCATTATCAGTAAAACCCCTAATAGCATACCTGACGATTTAGGGATTAGACCCCGGTATAACATGACAGTTCGAATCGGCATGTTGGACTCTGATGTTGAGTGCCTTGTTTTTTTATTTGCTACAAAGGTGTGAGTGCCACCCTAGCTAAGTGTGCCAAGCGTTTATTATATACTCCCCAATTAATTTGGATCACCTATTCGAAAGTATAATATGCTTTGGATGATACTCTAAAAACATGTCTACGCATTTAAAGCCCATATACCTAATAATTTAGGGGTTATCTTGTGATGAGTATGATGTACACAACTTAGATCTTATTGAGGAGGTAGTACCTGAACAATTTGAGGGTAAAAATTTTGAGGATCCACTCTAGGGGTGTTTAGTGACGATTATTGAGAGAGAGAGGGAGTATTCGTAGATTCATCGTGAGATGCTTATGACGAGGGAGATGCTAGGTGAGGCTGAAGTCAAGTACATTCTAGAAGTGAACGATATCACTACCCCACGAGATAGTGACAGAATCGATCTTTGTGCTTGGCCACCTGATTTATCTTTAGATAGGAGTCTTGAAAATTTTGAGAAAGAATTGGGCTCGGTTGAGGAGGAGGATATCACTGTTTAAGCCTAATTTTTCTTGAACTTATTTTGTCACTTAGATGAGAGTGACTGGAATGCTAGGATTGATCAATTCCATCTTTGCGAACGTGCACCCAAGACTTTTGGAAGTATGCTGAAATGTGAGGGGTTATCTATTAGTGATGAGATGGTGGAAAAAATCATTCAAGCATTTCCACCTAGTGATGCTTGTTTTGTCATTCCTCATTGTCCTTTTCCACCTAGTCCACCCATGCCATTTGAGTTTTTGGATGAGATTGAGGACATGACTAGAGTATCGTCCGATTTGGATCCTGATTTATCCACTCTCGAGTTTGATGGAAATCTTGGTTTAGTATGTCATTCGGAGTTTCAGTATGATAAAATCTTCAAGTCTGACCATTTATTCTATAATATGACGGTTCATCTCGATAATTTTACTCACTCCATTCATTATGTGCCTCCATATGTATAATATTTCTATTTGGGTTGACTCCCAATTATTCAGACTTTTGATTTATGATATGGAGGAGATGGAGACTATTCTATTTCTCGACCTTGTATACGGGGATGAATAGGTTTTCGAAGAGAGGTCGTCGCACTCTCGACGTGTATGGAGTGAGTTTTTATTGTATCTTTGAGTCGTGTGAGTGCGTAGAGTGTTTAGGAGTGAGTCGAGTGTGTTTTAGCGAGAGATGAATTAATTCGTTTTTTATTACGTAGTTTCTTTACTTTCATGGATCTATATATTCAAAGAAACTATGTATAATTCTATCTCTTGTTAATGAAATTGTGTTCAAGTTATATATGTCTATTTGGGTTTTAAATTTTGTCTCTTTTATATTTCGCACTCTTTCTTGTCTTATTTAGATTTTAGTCATTTTCATTAAGGAAAATGCAAAAGTTTAAGTTAGGGGAGGGGAGGGGGGTACAAGTGCGTTTTTAAACTTCGCAAAATTTAAAATGCCCAAAAAATGGAAAATTTTCAAAAAAATCTAAAATATTTTTTTTTCAAATTAAATAAAAATTAGAGTTTAAAATCCTAAAAAATGTCATTAAATTATTGTTTGAAGTATCAATTTATAAAAATCTATTGCACTATGCTGAAATTGATCAAAAACGAAAATTAAGTGAAAATTGACCATTATAAGAATAAGTGTGGAAATTTTAACCCGGTGGGATTTTTTATGCTTATCCTCATCTCCAAGTAATTAATTCAATCTGAGTTAAAAATAACTCAAAAGTTCTTTCAGTGATAAAAAATTGTCATTTATCTCTAAATTTGTGTTTGATCAGTTATGGAAAACGAGTGAAAATATTATTTTAAAAACGCGCTAGAAATGTCTCAAAAATAATATGTCTCGAGACACATATGGTAAGGTGATTAGTAATTGGGACACATGAAGTTAAGTCATCGTTTGTTCACCCAAAAATATTATCCATAAAAATTCATGAAAAATATCGTTTTGAAAGCCAACTTGAGCCTGAAATTGATATTCCTTTTCGTTTGTTAACCCAAAAAATTCAAACTAGCTGGAAGTTGTGTAAATTGGAAAATTCATAAATTAAGCCCGTACAATACATAAAAGGGGCATAAAAATAGAAAAAAAAGCTCAAATAAAAATAGAAAAAAGAAAACAAATATGAAAAGAAAAGGAAAAAGAAAAGAAAAAGAGAAAAAAGAGCAAAAGTCTGAAAAAATACCAACGGACAATTCATAAGAAAATTTTCCAAATCTGAAATTTTTCTACATTCCTATTATTATCAAAAATACCCTTAACCCGAAACAGTCCTAACCGAGTCCGAATAACGAAGTTTATTACTTTGCAGAGAGTTAAAAATACAGAAATATAATAAAGAGACAAAACAGTGCGAATAAGGAATGATATTTTTTCATTTTCCAATAGTCGTGTTCCGTTCATGAGATCGTACTTACCATGAAATTTTCATATTTAAAATTGTGTTCGTGAACTCGTGTCCAATTACATTTACTCTTAATATCGTGCACACCGAGAAAAAAGCCACAATTCGAGTGATTCATTTGCGAGAGCATTACTTGAGAAATAGAAACAAAGCGAACTTTCAGAAAGTAGCATAATGATCAATCGGTGGAAGCTAGTGGTTAATTTTTGGATTCACACAGACACACTCACACTATGAATTTAGATGTATCGAAAAAAAAATTATTGTGATTATTTTTTTAGAATTTAAATTTTACGATTTTTAATTATTTTGATACTTTCTCTGAGTCATACCATGTGGTACAAAATGAATTTTGTGGGTAAATTCACTGCAAACCCTCACGAAACACCACTCGTCCTACTAGGGTAACCTAGGGGTTTGGTGACTTGTCACATACGCTAAATGCAATATCTTTGCCTCTGAAAAAGATATCTTATCCTTTAGTTATTTAGAGGTTTTCTTAGACTCTTATTCTCATTCTTTTACATTTCTCGTGGCTAACAATGTTCTAATTTAGGGGGATTTGACTAGGCATAAATATTCCATATCTATCCTCTTATTTGATGTACTTTTACGGTCCTAATCATTTCATTTAGCCCGAATTTATCTCATATTTCTACTACTAACCTTTTTGTCGAGTATTTTTTATTTTGTGTATTTCTCTTATGTTTTACAGGTAAATCGTGAAAGTGGATTGAAGAGAAAATCAAAACAGTAAAATAATTGGGAGAAAGGAGAGTTAAGGGCCAATCCATAATTTTTTCAGTCGAAACTCAGAAAAGGATCCAATAGAAATATTGAAGAGATCAAAGTCATGAGAATACTAAAAGAAACGATATCTCAATCCGAGCTACGGTGAAGAAGTTACAAGCATTCGAATTTGAGAAGAATTTCGGAGGGCAAAACCAAAAATTAGAGGAAAAAGGCAAAATAAGGCAACCTGAGGGAGAGAGACTGACTGAATCGGTCTAGTCAGGTGAACCGGTTCTCTTGTGGGTCTGGTTCGACTTATAGGTTCGGTCCAAGACGAAAGTTTATACGTCTTTCTAGATTCTTGCTAGAGTTGTTTGAGTCTATCTAAACTCTATGAATGAATTTTGCCACATGTTTTAGGCCATGAGGTATCTTAGGAACATAGCTAATATTATTATTACTAGGCAACTTATGATTGAGAACAAAATTGGAGAACAACTTTCATACTTTTCACCTTCAATTCAATTCAAGATCAAGTCTTTTTCGACTTTTCTTCAATTGGGTTAATTTCTCTTGCATGCTATTGTGTTCTTCAAGTTGGTTATACTATTTCATCTCATAATTATTATTATTTCATCATGTTTTCTTGCACTACAATTTTTATTTACATAGAAATCAATCACATGTCTAGCTAAACTTATAGTGTGTCGGGGAACAGGAACTTAACCTAGGTTTTTTGAAGTTAAATATAAAATTCGAAATAATTATATGATTAATTCTTAGAGTTTGATCTTTTTATCTGGACTAAAATCGTGAATCTCTTAACTCCGTTTGTCAAAGGAAACCACAATGTTTGAGAATATAATATATATGTGTCGATAATTCAATCATTCACATTAATTAATTTTTGACTAAATAGTGTGCGGATTAACACCCACATATGTCTAATGCTTCGAATTACTTTATGTTTGTGACACCCTGCCTAATTAAATAACACGTCATCAGGCCGTTATTAAATTAAAATAGGATTTACAAATTGGTTCATTCGTATCATCACTATCGAAAATGAAATTAATTATTAATCACCTATAAGTTAATTAAGCCGGTGCCAAATTTTATCTTACATTAAACAGATAAATAATAATATTCGGAAAAAATTGAATTACAACATTCATACAATACTATAGTCCAAATCGTCTCTAGTAAATGAATAAATAAAGTCTTACCGAACAAACCCTCTGCTAATTTCCCGAACTAAATAATAAATCCAACTGAGAAGAAAATCCTAATACAAGTCTGAAACCGAAATACTGATTGAATAAAGTCTAACTGGGGCAACACAGCCAAATGAAATACTGAAATACTGCTGAGAGTTCCTACACTAGGAATGAAGGAATGATGTGTCTAATCAAAACCCTCCAAGCCTCCACAATGCTACAGCAATACGTACATGCATAGAATCATCATGTTTGGCGTCCTTATGGATGGACACCTAAAATGTATTGAAAAGATTTTATAGCAAGGGTTAGAAACCAAAACATTTTGAAAATATTTTACAAGTATTTATCACAATTAAAAACTAGTTATTAATTACGCATGTTAGGTTTATGTACACTCTCTTGAGTCTCCTCACCTCTCAACTAATGTGCAGACCTAACGTCTCAACTTAGCCCACTAGCCATTCTACCCAAGCTAACTAGACTTAAGTACTTCTCAATGTGAACACGTCTCCGTTCTCGTACCACCTATACAATACTTTACTAGATCGTTAATGTTTCTCATACATTATAATAGTTGAAACTAACATTTCACTTATCATCCCATTATTCAATTAATTACGTTTCATTACTTAATTCATTCTTTAGATATGCACTATCTAACTATCTACTGTCACATGTAAGTAGAATATTCACATTAGTACATATATATTTATCTCGCTAATATATATATCATTACAATATCTCTTAAAAGGACCACCGTGAAACATGGGCATACTCTACTATCAGTCCAAGTACCTCTCGTACTAAATAGGGAAAAATGGTTCGATAAATCTCCTCGAACCCAAAATTAAATAACAAGCAGTGGAGGCAAACATAGTTCTAAGCCTTTGGGCTACGAACATACCAAATGTACCCAAACGACCCACCGAACACATATGAGCCGCCCTAAGTTTTATGTCCTGGGGCACAAATCTAGACCTCCCTAGAATCGAAAAGGTGGGATCGCCCCCTGGACGAGAACCTTCATGATAGAAGGTATCGTAGGTATATTAACGTATATCATCAATCATATAATAGGTACACACACAACCTATATATATTCAGTAGGTATTCACACAACCTAATTATCATCGTTTGTACGTATCACATATCACTCTAATACTCAATGTACATTCAATTCACGATTATTCTCACTATTGCATTTAATGGAGTATTATTCTCTACTCTAAGGATCCCAGTTACACCTAATTTTATTTTAGTAGCTAAGTCTTCCTTACCCTACTAGTTTAGATAAAAAGCTCACTCACGCTTTTCCGTAATTATATTCTCACTCTCACGAATTAATTATATTATCGCTTAATCCCATTTAATCATCATCTTAATTCTCTGGCTAACACTTAATCCCATAACCCTATCATGGCCCACTGCAATACAATAAATCCCTCATTATATTATAACAATGTCCCAAAAGTTTTCTCGACAAAAATTTAGGAGTTCTAGGCTTAAAAGGAAAATTTTCATCTTTTCTAGGAAACCGAATCGATTCACTAGGAGGCCAAATCGATTCGCCTCTGGGCTGAATCGATTCGATTTCCTGCAGAATCGTCTTCTTCATTACGCAAAAGCATTTTTCAATATTAACAACCACATAACTTATATATTTCTTCACCAAATTTGAAACCAATTGTCCCTAACCATTTCTACATGCACTAGGATGATTTTTAACATAAACACAAGCTCAAAACCTCTTGATTTTCATTCAAGAAGGGATTTAATCATCTCATCCTCAAGAACCCTAGGTATTTATATTCTCCATTAATATTCGATAGAAACCCAGATTAAATTCGTGGATAATAACATATAATATCTAATTTATTATCCTCTATTGATATCTAATAGTTATATATGAAATTCCTACCCAAACATGTATTTAAATCATTCTCTTCTTCCAAGAATTATCAATTTCATCAAACTAGTTTGAAACCCTAACAACATGGGTATTATAACTTCAAAAGATTTGCAAATAAACCGTTGCCTTTGATCAGTAGGGTCTGATTTCATGGATTATAGTTGGGTTTGATTGTTTCCTCCTCTAATCTTCCTTCCCAAGATATTTGTGGTGCAATAACACACTTTGATTCTTCAAAAACTCTCCAAAATCCCCAAAAATGGTATCTCCTTCTTTTCTAAGGAATCCTCTATGTTCTTGGTGTGTTTAACTCTATCCCCTTCTATATAACATCTAATATAAGTCTACAAAACTCATAGGTATCTTTACCCTATTTTACTTAATGACCAAAATGCCCATGTAGGGTGTTGGTTTAGTCCAAAAATACCCCGGAATCAAAATAACACCCTCGGGTATATTATTCCGACTATTTAGACCCTTTAAGAATCATTTATGACCTCGAAATCATCATTTGAGTCACTCTGTGTATTTATTCCATCTCAACCTCAAATTAAACTACACGCGACTCCTGGTTAAGATAATTCCAATTACGCCAATATCACTTACTATTACGCATAATAATTTCCATACGTTATTTACTATTCACTTAGTAAATTTAATTCACACTATTAATCCTTATCTCTCTCTTGAATAATATTTAATAAACACATTATTACTCAATTCAATTAAATTACTTCTCTTGCAAAATTTAAAATTAATTAATTATCGAATTAATTAAATTCAAATACGCAGAAATATGGGGTATTACGTACTTCTCCCTTACAAAGGATTTTCGTCCCCGAAATTAGGTCATACCTACGGTAAACAACTCTAGATACTTCTCTTGCATGTCATCCTCCCATTCCTATGTAGACTCATCAACAATGTGGTATCCCCACTGAACTCTGACTAGTGGTACCACCTTGGACTACAATTTACGCTCACTACGATCTAGAATATCCACGGGTCTCTCCCCATACGAGACGTCTGGATGCAAATGAATCTCCTCAAGTGGAACATTCCATAAATCTCTCTCACTCCTCATACACTTCTTCAGCGACGCTACATGGAACCCATCGTGTATACGCTGAAGATGCTCCAGTAAACCTAGTCTATATTCTACCAGTTCCACTCTCTCTATGATAGGGAAATGCCCCATATACCTCGGTGCTAACTTTCTCTTCTTTCCAAACCTCATGACCCCATTTATGGGAGACACATGAACCAACACCTGGTCCCTAACCTCTAACTCCACGTGCCTTTGGTTGGAATCATTATAACTGTTCTGCCTATCTTGAGAAATTCGAACACGTCCTCGAATTAACACGATCTTGGCAGTCATTATCTGTATCATATCTGGCCCCAATAACTTATTGTCTCCCACCTCTATCTAGCAAGCGGGCTAACAACAAGGTCTCCCATATAATGCCTCAAAAGGTGCCATGCCGATAGTAAATTGGTAAGCGTTATTACACGCAAACTCTACCAATGGAAGGTATCGCTCCCAAACTCCCCCAAAATCCAGGATACACATCCTCAACATGTCCTCCAACATCTAATTAACCCGCTCAGTCTCACCATCTATCTGTGGATGATAAATGATACTCAACCATAATTCTGTATCCATCACCTCCTGGAAGCTCTGCCAAAAGTGAGACACAAAGATCTTGTCTCTATCAAACACAATGTTAATTCGCACCCCATGCAGCTTAACTATCTCAGCAATGAACAGATGCGCATACTAACTCGTCTCGTAGTCAGTATAGATCGACAAGAAGTGGGCTACCTTCGTCAACCGATCCACTATCACCCAAATGGAATCATGACCCCTCTACAATGTCGGCATACCCATAATAAAATCTATCGAGATTCTCTCCCACTTCCACATGGGAATCTCTAATGGTTGTAGCATCCCTGAAGGTCTCTGATGGTCAACTTTCACAAGCTGATAAGTAACACACTTTGAGACAAACTCTGTTATGTCTCTCTTTATACCAGTCCACTAATATTATCTCCTCATATCCTGGTATATCTTATCCCCACCGGGATGTACCAAAAACCTCAAACCATGGGACTCAGTCATCATGGCATGCCTCAAATCCTCATCCCCAGGCACAACCTGACACACCCCAACCCAGTTACTTATAATTAAGTCTGAAAGTCAAAGTGAGTCAAACCATAATTAATCTAACCAAACCATAAACACGAGTTTTAATTTCAGAGTCATCATTGTAAATCCATATAACTGAAAACCTTTTTACAACATCAGAGTAATCATGCCCATAAAAACTTTCTTGAAGGATAATTTAACTTAATTACATCATTTACATTTAAATAAAATCTTTGTTTATCCCATTCCTGGCTAACCCATCTCAACTTCCTAGATTTGGCAGTGACATCGCATTACCTGAAAATGTGAATATAGGAACCATGAGCAAAAATAGCCCAGTGAATGCATCACTACTAAACTACTACATGAATTTAAATGCAATAAATCATGTACATATACTTATGTATTAACTTATCCGGATCATTAATAATGAATGACCAACTTTTCCGAATCATGATTCACATATCCTGTCTAAATAGACAATTCTCCCCCATTCCTGGTCGAGGAGTAACCCCTTGTCATTAATAGACAAATCTCCCCCATTCCTGGTCGAGGAGTAACCCCTCATTTGGGTAAACCGAAATGAACAATTTTATATTCATAACATTATGATCATATTCGTAACAATATACAAATACATCATTCCAGTGAGTACACTCACCTTGGTTGACAACTACGTATTCAGGTTTCCTTCTGGTGGAGCTGAACTGGGTTGATTAGACCTTACACCTGTCAATCCAACTAGATCAGTATTGAACCTCAATCACAAATATTATTCAAACATAATTATGTAACTTTCCATGACTATACATCAACAATATAATTCCAATTAAGTCACATTCCATAAAACATAGGTAAAGGCAAAACAATGATATACATGTTGATAAAGTTACGGACATTCAACCGTAGGAAATACCTTATGAGGAATTTATAACCAAAGTCAAGTCAACATGAAATTATACTCCTCAATGTATATACACATGAAACATGTACTCAAAGTACCCTTTGTAAGGACGAAATACAAACATTCATTCAAGGGGTATCCAGTATGGCCTGAAATTATTGTCCTACATACCTGACCATCCTATATTCCTAAATTGTACAAATACAGGGGTCCAACCTCATCAATATAAAAACATATATGAATATACTATCCAGTACAAGTGACGGTGTAATTTTTCAAGCTTCCTAGGGCAAGTTATGACCATTTCTCTACAACACAAGAAATCTGCCCTACAAGTTCCTCTATTGTTCCTTCAACTTGCAAGAATTTTCATAATTTTTCTACAGGTATAACTTTCCATGATTTTAAAACCATTTCCAGTAAACATACTTAATAGTACAGAATTAAAGTTTCATAATTTTGTGACTTCATGTGCTATCTCAAAAGCTTGACTAAACTTAGGGCATACCGAAATCAAGTATACAAACAGCAACCATGTACCAACTTGAAATCATCATTACGGCCTAACCACAAGGAGATAAATTCTCATTTTCAGGTATGATATGAATATATGAGTCTAATTTCATATCCAATTGGAATTTATCAATTCTAGTAAGCACACAAAGAGATATGCAAGTTTGAATGCAACGGGTTTCAATACAAAGCAAATTTTAAGGGTTTCTACATTAAACTTAACATAAACTTGCATCTAACCATACGTACATATAAAGGGCTGAAACTTTCATAACCCTATGATTATTTATATCATATAAATCAGTAATATAAGATAAATAACTAGAATTTCAATTAGGATTACCTTTAGGGCTTTTACGTAATTTCCACGGATTTTTCTACACTTTTTCTCCTCACTTTTTCTTCCTAAACATCAACTTTCTATTTCCTCAAGCTAACAACACTTGAAACTGAACCTAGGGTTTGTTTTGATGAAGAAATTTGTTAGAGGGAGGGTTTTAAGTCGGCCAAGGATGCCTCCCAAGCCAACCAATCAATTTAAAACAATTGGTTTAATAAAAGACAAAATACCACTTAAAGGGAATGGACAACTTTGCCCTTTGTTCGTAATTTCGGTATAACTCTTTACTCGGACATCCATTTGATGATCCGTTTGTTGTGTTACAACCCTAACTCACATGTCTACAACTATATAGTTTTCACCTCAAGTCATTTATAATATTATAAAGGTCAAAACTAGTCTCTAACATGAACCTTTCCATCAAAAACAACAAAATTTGTGTTTGTAAATAGTTCGACCTTTCATGATTTATGAAAGTAGGATTATAATAAACATAATAACTTAACATTAGATATAATAATATCACATTATTCATATCACATAAGATAAGCATGATTTAAATATAATTTATCATAATTATATTCGGGTTGTCACAACTTCCCCCCCTTAGAAAATTTTGTCCCCGAAATTTAATATAAAGGTCACTTACCAAACAAATGGGGATACTGTTTCCTCATGCTATCCTCCATTTCCCAAGTTGCTTCTTTTACTCCATGGCTCATCCACATAACCTTAACTAAGGAAATAACTTTATTTCTCAATACTTGCTCCTTACGATCAATAATTTCCATTGGTTCCTTAATGTACGACAAGTCTTCCTTCAGTTCAATTGGTTGAGTTTTCAACTAATGAGATGGATCCTCCAAATACTTACGAAGCATCGATACGTGAAACACATCATGTAAACGGGATAAATCTGGAGGTAATGCTAATCTATAAGCCAGGGGCCCAATTCTTTCCAACACCTCATATGGTCCAATGTATCTTGGACTTAGTTTCCCCTTTTTGCCAAATCTCATAACGCCTTTCCATGGTGAAATACGCAGGAATACAAAATCTCCCTTATGAAATTCTAATGGATACTTCCTCTTATTTGCATAAAATTTTTGCCTACTTTGTGCTATCTTTATCCGTTCCCGAATAATTTTGATCTTTTCAGTCGTCACATCTATTAATTCAGGACCTAACATTTTCCTTTCACCCACTTCATCCCAACACAAAGGCGTTCTACATCTCTTCCCATATAAAGATTCATAAGGAGCCATACCAATAGTCGACTGATAACTATTATTATATGAAAATTCCATTAATGGCAAATGATCATCCCAACTACCTTTGAAGTCAAATACACAGGCTCGTAACATGTCTTCTAATATTTGAATCGTCCTTTCTGATTGCCCATCAGTTTGTGAATGAAACGCAGTGCTGAACTTCAAACTTGTGCCCATGGCATTCTGGAGACGAGGCCAAAACTTAGAAGTGAACGTTGGATCTCTATCTGATACAATTAACACCGGTGCCCCATGTAAACAGATAATCTCATCAACGTACATACGTGCATACTTGTCAACAGTGTAGGTGGTCTTAACTGGGAGAAAATGAGCTGACTTCGTCAATCGGTCTACAATCACCCAAATAGAATCATGCCCCTATGGTGACCGGGGTAATCCTGTAATAAAGTCCATCGTTATATGCTCCCACTTCCATTCCGTAATAGGCAAAGACTGCAATAATCCTGCCGGCTTCTGATGCTCTTCTTTCACTTACTGGCATACTAAACATTTAGCTACGAACTCTGTAATCTCACGTTTCATATTGTTCCACCAGTTATATTCTTTCAAATCTCTGTACATTTTGGTACCTCTCGGATGCATAGAGTAAATAGAACTATGTACCTCTTCTAATATATCTTTCTTTAAGGGTGGATCATTCGATACACAAATCCTATTTTTATAACACAACGATTCATCATTCTTAATCTCAAAGTCACTCTCTCTACCATCCCAAACTTCTTGTTTCTTCTTTTCAAGGAATGGATCACTGATCTGCAAACTTCGTATGCGTTCTGCCAATAAAGGTCTCACTGTGACATGTGCTAATAATCCTCCGCTTTTTGAAAACTTAAATTCAATCCCCATCGATGCCAAGTCAAGAATATTTCCAACACGGGCACACCGTATGCAACCAAGCATCCCTAATGATTTTTGACTCAAAGCATCTACTACCACATTGGCCTTCCCACGATGATGATGAATGGTACAGTCATAGTCTTTAATCAGCTCTATCCAACGCCTCTATCTCAAATTCAGTTCTTTCTGTGTAAACAAGTATTTTAAACTTTGATGATCCGTAAATATCTCACAAGTTTCTCCATACAAGTAATGTCTCCACAACTTTAAAGCAAAAATAATGGCCGCTAGCTCCAAGTCATGTGTAGGGTAAATTCGTTCATGCGTCTTTAATTGTCTGGAAGCATATGCTATTACCTTCCCATTATGGATAAGAACACATCCTAACCCCTGAAATGAAGCGTCTGTATAGATCACAAAAGACTCATTCCCACATGGAATAGTAAGTATAGGGGCTGAAACCAACCGATTCTTTAATTCTTTAAAACTCCTCTCATATTCTTCATCCCATACAAACTTCACTTCTTTACGAGTCAACTTTGTCAGTGGTAATGCTATTACTGAAAATCCCTTAATGAATCTACGATAGTAACCTGCCAATCCTAGGAAATTCCTAATTTCTGTCACATTCTTAGGACTTTCCCATTCAATAATTGCTTCCACTTTCTTTGGATCAACATAAATCCCATTTCCCGAGACTACGTGCCCTAAAAACACAATTTCATTCAACCAAAACTCACACTTGCTGAATTTCGCAAATAATTTCTTCTCTCTCAAAATCTGCAATACAAGTCTCAAATGTTTCTCATGTTCCTCCATGCTACGCGAGTAAATCAACACATCGTCTATGAATACAATCACAAAGGAATCAATGAAAGGGTGGAATACTCGGTTCATCAAATCCATAAAAACTGCCGGAGCATTAGTCAATCCAAATGGCATCACCCAAAACTCATAGTGCCCATATCGAGTCCGAAAAGCTGTTTTGGAAATATCGCTATCCTTCACTTTCAGTTGGTGGTAACCCGATCTCAAATCAATCTTTGAAAATACTGTGGCCCCATGTAATTGGTCAAACAGGTCATCAATACGAGGTAGAGGGTACTTATTTCTAATGGTCACCTTATTCAACTGTCGATAATCAATACATAATCGCATTGTCCCGTCTTTCTTTTTCACAAATAACACTGGGGCTCCCCATGGCGAAACACTAAGCCGAATGAAACCTCTTCTTATCAGATCTTGTAATTTCACTTTTAATTCTTTCAACTCCGCTGGTGCCATTCTATATGGAGCAAGAGAAATTGGACCAGTACCTGGAACTAATTCAATAGAAAACTCTACTTCCCTATCGGGTGGCAATCCTGGCAATTCTTCTGGGAAGACATCAGAAAACTCTCTAACCACTGGTACATCTTCAACTTTAAGTGCTTCCTTACTAACATCAACCACATACGCTAAATACCCTGTACAACCCTTACTCAATAACTTTCTGCTCTTTATTGCTGAGATAAGACAATTAGGGACAACATTCCTTTCTCCTATAAATTGGAACTCGGGTTCACCAGGCAAATGAAATGTAATTTCTTTACGAAAACAATCAATGGAAGCATGGTATGATGATAACCAATCCATCCCCAATATAATATCAAAATCTCGAATGGCCAACGGTATCAAATCAACATAGAAATATCGTTCCCCCATTCGTAAGATATAATCTTTATAAACATGCTCAGCTAGAATCACACTTTCCATTGGGGTAGAAATATATAAGGCACAATTGAGAAATGAACATGGTCTACCCAAATATGAAACAATATCTAATGCCACAAATGAATGCGTAGATCCAGGATCAATGAGTGCATATAAATCTTTGTTCGCAATAGAGAGTTTACCTGTAACCACTTCAGGTGTAGCATGAGCATCTTGCAGCGTCATTGCAAACACTCTTCCTCCTTCCTTCGATCCACTTGTTTGTCCTGTACCTCTTCCCCTGGTGGCACTTCCTGGAGAGGATCCTTTATGAGGCCCCACACTACTGACTAAAACTGCGCTTGATAGCATAGGGTAATTCTTTCTCAGATGGCCCTTCTGATGACAGTTGAAACATTCTATACTCTGTAACTTTGGGCAATTTCTTTTTATATGGCCCGATGTACCACAAAAGAAACAATCGTTCGAATCTCCTTGCGCTGAAGCTCCTGAGCCTCTTCCACTACTAGCCTCACCCCTCTGTAAACCACCTCCCATACCTCTACCATGCTGAAGTTTCTGCCCTCCAAGTCTTGAATATTCTGTATCACTACCTTTTTGATAACTTGGATTGAATCTGCTTCTTTTTACACCTCGTTATCGATTCCTTCTTGCTTCATTCACGTCATTTGCTACCAGCAGGGCTTTATTCACCAAGGCTGAATAATTAACAGTCTCTAAAGCCGATAGCCTTTATTTTAATAACTAACTCTAGTCCATCGAGAAATCGGCTACACATATCTTCCTCATTCCGTATAAACCTCGAAGCAAAATGAGATAAGGCTGTAAGTTTAGCTTCATATTCTCTAACTGTCATACTCCCCTGATTCAACATGAAATATTCCTTCTCCTTTTGTTTTTGATACATTGGGGGAAAATATTTGTCATACAAGGCTTTAACAAAAGCATCCCATGAGATCACATTCCCGCCTCCTGGAGTAATCAACAAATGTTTCGTGGCATCCCACCAGTACTTAGCTTCTCCTTTCAGCATATACGCCGCCAAGGTTACCTGTTGATTTTCAGGCATCCTCATTACCCCAAAGATAAGTTCAATTTCTTTAACCCATACTTCTGCCTCTGCTGGATCAACTGCTCCTTCAAATGAGGGTGGGTTCATCTTAACAAATTTCTCATGTGAAGTACTTCTTTCTTCCCGGTGTATCACCTCCTCAGCCCTAGCCAAGGCTTATGCCTCCAGTTGCCTGGTATGTTGTTCTTCCATCTGTGCCATAAATCTAGCTTGCTACTCTGCCATTAGAGTCATAGCACATGCCATTTTTTGCATGTCTGACAATTGTTCCTGCCCGGGTTCTACATTTCCATGAACAGGTTGCTCAACCTCCGCTTCTGCTGGAATATTTAAAGCCTCATCTTCTAATCTCGCATTTACATTCCCTCGTTCCATTCTCTTATATCTGAAATGAATCAACGATATAACAACATGCAGATATACATATCTTTCCTAACACAATCGTTAGTATCAAATAAAATATATTTCTAACATTCAATGCCACATCTAGACTATTCTCACTCTAGAACCTCTAAAACCTAGGCTCTGATACCAAAAGATGACACACCCCAACCCAGTTACTTATAATTAAGTCTGAAAGTCAATGTGAGTCAAACCATAATTAATCTAACCAAACCATAAACACGAGTTTTAATTTCAGAGTCATCATTGTAAATCCATATAACTGAAAACCTTTTTACAACATCAGAGTAATCATGCCCATAAAAACTTTCTTGAAGGATATGTTAACTTAATTACATCATTTACATTTAAATAAAATCTTTGTTTCTCCCATTCCTGGCTAACCGCCCAACTTCCTTGATTTGGCAGTGACATCGCATTACCTGAAAAATGTGAACATAGGAACCATGAGCAAAAATAGCTCAGTGAATGCATCACTACTAAAATACAGCATGAATTTAAATGCAATAAATCATGTCCATATACTTATGTATTAACTTATCCGACTCATTCATAATGAATGACCAACTTTTCCGAATCATGATTCACATATCCTGTCTAAATAGATAATTCTCCCCCATTCCTGGTCGAGGAGTAACCCCTTGTCATTAATAGACAAATCTCCCCCATTCCTGGTCGAGGAGTAACCCCTCATTTCGGTAAATCGAAATGAACAATTTTATATTCATAACATTATGATCATATTCGTAACAGTATACAAATACATCATTCCAGTGAGTACACTCACCTTGGTTGACAACTACGTATTCAGGTTTCCTTCTGGTGGAGCTGAACTGGGTTGATTAGACCTTACACCTGTCAATCCAACTAGATCAGTATTGAACCTCAATCACAAATATTATTCAAACATAATTATGTAACTTTCCATGACTATACATCAACAATATAATTCCAATTAAGTCACATTCCATAAAACATAGGTAAAGGCAAAACAATGATATACATGTTGATAAAGTTACGAACATTCAACCGTAGGAAATACCTTATGAGGAATTTATAACCAAAGTCAAGTAAACATGAAATTATACTCCTCAATGTATATACACATGAAGCATGTACTCAATGTACCCTTTGTAAGGACGAAATACAAACATTCATTCAAGGGGTATCCAGTATGGCCTGAAATTATTATCCTACATACCTGACCATCCTATATTCCTAAATTGTACAAATACAGGGGTCCAACCTCATCAATATAAAAACATATATGAATATACTATCCAGTACAAGTGACGGTGTAATTTTTCAAGCTTCCTAGGGCAAGTTATGACCATTTCTCTACAACACAAGAAATCTTCCCTACAAGTTCCTCTATTGTTCCTTCAACTTGCAAGAATTTTCATAATTTTTCTACAGCATAACTTTCCATGATTTTAAAACCATTTCCAGTAAACATACTTAATAGTAAAGAGTTAAAGTTTCATAATTTTGTGACTTCATGTGCTATCTCAAAAGCTTGACTAAACTTAGGGCATACCGAAATCAAGTATACAAACAGCAACCATGTACCAACTTGAAATCATCATTACGGCCTAACCACAAGGAGATAAATTCTCATTTTCGGGTATGATATGAATATATGAGTCTAATTTCATATCCAATTGGAATTTATCAATTCCAGTAATCACACAAAGATATATGCAAGTTTGAATGCAAGGGGTTTCAATACAAAGCAAATTTTAAGGGTTTCTACACTAAACTTAACATAAACTTGCATCTAACCATACGTACATATAAAGGGATGAAACTTTCGTAACCCTAAGATTATTTATATCATATAAATCAGTAATATAAGATAAATAACTAGAATTTCAATTAGGATTACCTTCAGGGCTTTTACGTAATTTCCACGGATTTTTCTACACTTTTTCTCCTCACTTTTTCTTCCTAAACATCAACTTTCTATTTCCTCAAGCTAACAACACTTGAAACTGAACCTAGGGTTTGTTTTGCTGAAGAAATATGTTAGAGGGAGGGTTTTAAGTCGGCCAAGGCTGCCTCCCAAGCCAACCAATCAATTTAAAATATTTGGGTTAATAAAAGACAAAATACCACTTAAAGGGAATGGACAACTTTTCCCTTTGTTCGTAATTTCGGTATAACTCTTTACTCGGACATCCATTTGATGATCCATTTGTTGTGTTACAACCCTAACTCACATGTATACAACTATCTAGTTTTCACCTCAAGTCATTTATAATGTTATAAAGGTCAAAACTAGTCTCTAACAGGAACCTTTCCATCGAAAACAACAAAATTTGTGTTTGTAAATAATTCGACCTTTCATGATTTATGAAAGTAGGATTATAATAAACATAATCACTTAACATTAGATATAATAATATCACATTATTCATATCACATAAGATAAGCATGATTTAAATATAATTTATCATAATTATATTCGGGTTGTCACACAACCAATCTCTCATTAAAATGTAAACCTCCCTCCGAGTTGATCGAGTAAGACTCTGTACCCTCAGCTAATAATTATCGCACCCTATCTTGACAGTATTAATCCTCTTCATGTGCCTTCACTACCCCCATTATAATATCATGAACGATAGCTAACACCACCATACACGTTCTGGTAACCTCATCCTTATGTCGAAGCTCACTCCACTTTGTTTTGAAGACCTCCGCTAGCTCTCCAATAGGTTGTCGGCTCAACGCATCTACTACCACGTTAGCCTGAACAAGATAATACTGTATATCAAAGTGGTAATCCTTCACGAACTATATCCATTACTTCTCCCTCATGTTTGTATACTTCTTTGTGAAAAGATACTGAAGTGACTTATGGTCCATGAAGAATGTAAATTTCTCCCCCAGCAAATAGTGCCTCCATATCCTAAGAGCAAAAACGAGCCCTGCCAACTCAAGGTCGTGAGTGGGGCCATTTTTCTCGTGGGGCTTAATCTTTTAAGATGCATAAGATATATCCCTCTTCTCCTGCTGCAATACACTCCCAAGTCCTTGCAATGATGCATCAATATAGACCTGGTACTCCTCTCCACTCCTAGGCAATGCAAGTATTGGCACTAATAAACTTATCCTTCAGCTCATCGAAGGTTAGCTGACAATGATCACTCCACACAAACGGTATGCCCTTGTGAGTTAGGTTCATCAACGGACCCATAATTTTTTAGAATCCCTTAATGAAGCGGTGATAATACCCGGCCAACCCCCAAAAGTTGTGAATCTCTATCGGTGTCATGGACTGTCCCTTCTCCCTCACCGTTGATAACTTACTCAGATCAACTTTCATACCCCTGTCATAAACGATGTGTTCGAGAAACTGTACCTCCCCTAACCAAAATCCACACTTCTCGAATTTGGAAAACAGTAGATGCTCCCGTAGTTCCTGTAGAATGATGCTCAAATGCTCAACATGCTCCTCCTCAGTGCGAGAGTAGACTAGAATATTATCTATGAACACGATAATAAACTGGTCCAAAAACTCCCTAAATATGTTGTTCATGAGATCCATGAACATTTCTGGTGCATTGGTGAGCCCAAACGACATCACCCTGAACTTATATGACCCTATTGCGATAAGAAAGCGATCTCGGGCACATCCTCCTCCCGAAAGCGCAACTGGTGATAACCCGATCTCAAGTCAATCTTTGAGAAGTAATCCTACCCTTTCAACTCATCAAATAGGTTATCGATCCTCGACAATGGATACTTATTCCATATCGTGACCTTCTTCAGCTCCCTGTAATCCACACATAAGCGAAGCGAACTGTCCATCTTCTTCACAAACAACACCAACGCACCTTAAATCCTGACCCAAGAGCTGTTGAATCTGCCCTCTCAACTCACACATCTCTAAGGGGGCCATACGGTTAGGTGCTCGGGCAATCGGTCTTAACTGCAATGCTAAATCGATTACAAACTCAATCTCTCTGCTGGGTTATAACCCTGGTATCTCCTGAAATACGTCCATGAAATCCCTCATGACTGGAATCGAATCTAATATAGTGACTCTATACTTTGAGGTCTCTTCTTTGATATAATATAAATGTGTGCACAACCCTCCCTCAGGAAGAGTCGTGGACATAAGGAACATCTCCTATCCTGGAATGGAGAACACCATGGTCCTCTCATAATAGTCTACCATCGCCCTATACCCTGCCAACCAATCCATACCCATAATGACATCGTAACCCTCCATATCTAACACTATAAGGTCTTCCACTAAGCTCAGTCTCCCTATAATGATATTGACCCCTTTACAAATCGAGTGTATCAGCGAACAACTACCCATAGGTGACTATACAAACATAAGGAGACTACTGGCGATCTTTAATAAACCGGTAGCTCTAAAAAATCTTATCTTAATAAATAAATGTGATGCCCCAGTATAAAAGGAATCCTACCCCCTACTGCTAGCGGCGCCTAAGGTGCTGGTGGCATCGGTATATCCCAGAAGTTATACACACGCTCGTAGTGCATCGATCCCTGCTGCTACTGAGGTGCTGGTGGTGCAGGGGGTAAAGGAGCCTACTTCCCCTACTAGGCACCCTACTGTTGTGCCCTGCCCTGCTGTAGGCAATTTCTCCTCTTGTGACCCTGTAGGCCACAGATGAAGCACTGTCCCGAGAACTCTCACTCTCTCTGAGTTTGAACTAGTTTCAAAGTGAGGTAAGTTGAGCTTAAGTTCTCATGAACCTAGGTTCAATGTTTAATTGAACCAAGAGCAGGTTTTAATGCCTCATATTAAAGCTTGAAGTTTTCTGGCCTGGAAATTTTAGAAAACAAATTCATGGGTTTTACTCCACCAAAATTCCTCAAACTAGGCTTATTCTTCCACATTTTTTATATAGAACAAAACCCTTATGATGTCGGAATAAGAATTATAGCTTTCAGTTACTTATGTTTGGTCAAAATTTCATCATTTTTACAGAAACCCAATAGCTCGATTTAGCTCACAAAAATTCTTGAAACCAATATGGTTGGAATCCTCTTAAAAGATTATGCAACTTTCATTCAGGAGTCAACCCAAAAGGATTTCTAAAACGTTTTGAATTTTAGGTCAAACTTTTAAAATCCTAAAGTCAAACTATCGAAGGTTGAAGATGAGTGGGTTACACGTGCGTGAGTGGGAGTCAAACCAGGTGCGTGATTAGTTTGACTCAGTGCATGAGGGCGCGTCTCCAATCATAAATTTTGATTTTTTTTTTGAAAAATTTATTTTTAAATTCTGAACAAAATGGTATATTACATCATTCTCTTTGGATCCCTGGAAAGCATTTTCTCGAGAAAACTAATTTTATGTTTAAAAAATTAAGTTTTTAGTTTACATATAAAGCCCTGGCTATTTTTCAATTATTCAAAAATGACCCAAAACTTTTTTTTTAAATTTCTTTACCCTAAATAAAACTAATTTTCCTTCTATCAGAAAGTTCAAATTCAAATAGAAATGTAGGAATCATTAATTTTAAAAACTTTTTAAAATTGCATATATAACCGTCTTAGTTAATTTTACACTGTAATGTGTTTTAATTTGGTACCTTAATTCATCACATAAACATTATATTAAGCCTATATGACCTACTTACAGTCTCCATGTTTCAGACTTCCCAGTCAACCCCATTAATTAGATGCACACAATTGAAATCCGTAGAAAAAATTCAAAGTAGGTGATTTTAATTTCCATTAAGCTTATGTCTTTAAAAAATTAATTTTTATATCATGATGTGATAATTTGGAACTCATGTTTCAATTACGAGCTCATTTGTGCAGTTCATATTTATTACGTATTGATTATCTCAAGGATTGAGTTATCCTTAAGCCCGATAAACTATTACAACCTATAACTTCAGAAAGAGCCGCCAGACTCTTTTACCCTTAATTGTGGTAAAACCCTGCAACCTATATATGTGATTGCGTATTACCCTACAATTTATTACCAACATCAGTGAAAACCCTAGTAGCATATCTTATGATTCAAGAATTAGACCCCTGTATACCACAACAGTTCTAATTGGCCTGTAGGACTCTTATATTGAGTGCCTAGATTTTTATTATTTGCTACATGCTTATGAATGCCACTTTAGCTAAGTGTGTCAAGCCTTTATTATATATTCCCCAATTAATTGGGATCTCCTGTACAAAAGTATGATATGCATTGGATGATATTGTGGCAATATGTCTACGCATTTGAAGCCCTTATAGCTGATAATTTATGGGTTATCTTATTATAGTCTTAACCCTCATCTTGATAACTTGAGATACGATTTTTCCAGTTATCTTCACCATATTTTCTTTTACATATCATTAGACTCTAGTATACCCGTGACAGCTCTATGATATTCCATCTTGCTTCCAGATGTTTTTATACATAATATCATATTCAGTTACTTACTAACAACATATTTATTCTATACCTTGTATAGAATTAAAATTATATACTTGGCCTGATCATTGGAATTTTATTCGATATTACCTCAAAAAATATTTTTGGTTATGTACGTATGGGCGGTAGCAGACAAGAATGGTAGTCCTTGTTGGAATATCTAAACCGTAACTTATCTGCTCTTGTGATTTTTAATAATTTCTACGCATTTTATATTATGTACTAGCAAACAATAATGTAATTTCATTTTTTTCATTGTCGTTGCTTTTAATTTAATTGTTATAGTTATTGATACTCCTTATTTACGACCAAACAAACCTAATAATTCACAGACGTGACAAAAACATTCATCAAATCATCTACCAAATGACATGCTATAAACCTTAAATTATTATACTCGATAAATTTCAGTACAATATCCTATTAGCGTGGAAGTGAAGCTGTTAGGAGAAGAGAAGAAGCAAAGACGTTGTTTAATACAAAAATGATCAACGGAATTGATTTTATGCAGACTACATTATAGGGAATTATAATCATAGGAAAAACATGATATCATAAGCTTTAAGCTATGATTCTACATGTAAATCCACTCTTAAGAGAAACATTAAATTAATCATAAATTCATTAACATGATCATACACAAACATGTAACTTGCTCTTAATTAACAATCCTAATCTCCATATATTCACATATTATGCATATACTTTAACGGAACAAGAACATATACCTTTATTTATTGATATTAATTACTTTATTACAAAATTTCATGTTATAATTCCATCCTTTGATTTCTCCAACAACCTCTTGTTCTTGGACAAAAAATTTCAATCACTAAAATTTTAGAATTTTCTCTCCTTTGCACTATGCTTTGTGTTTTATTTCTACGGATATTATTGATGAAATATAATATACTATATATAAAGTGAGAGGGGAAACATATTTCATAATTTTGCTTTAATTCTACCATCTATCATAGTAGACTTAATTAGTAAAGTAACTCACCATACTTATCTTTAAAAATATGATAACTTATCGAAAGAATCCTTCTCAAATTCAAATTCTTAAGTGGACCACATTATGTAGGGCAAACATATTAAATTACATATTAATTATGAATATCCATTATATCTGAAATTAATTATTTAATAAAAATATACTTAACATAATCACTATTCGTATTTAAACAAAATTATTTATTACCTAAAGTAATATTGATATAGATAAAAATAAGGTTTATAACTTCAAATTTCGGTGACAAATGTATTTCCAAAGGTGGAAGAATGTGACGTTTTGAACTTACAAATAGTTTTAATGTTTTTTGGAATAACTCCCTGATCAGTAATTTTATTTTTTTGGTTTATAACAATGTTATAATGTACATGAATTTTTTCTTATAAGTAAATGATTCATTAAAACAAACCCGCCTAAGGAGGCGGAATCTCGTATACAGGAGGTATACACAACATAAACGATGTGACTATACCCACAAGAATCTAGCCTACCACATGATACTCCTAAAAACTCTAAGAATGGATAGAGAAAAAAATTATGCCTTTTCCTATGCCAGATGAGGAGCGAGCTCAAGAAACTATAACATATACGATGAGGATCAAGTTCTACCCATTCAAAGCATCTCGGATTCCTCCCCTGCCAGACTGTCTAGAAAATACAATGAGGGACCATATTCCACACTATCCTCGGACCCATCCAACCCCTGGGACCCCTCCATGCCGCCAATACCTCTCTCGCTGAACGAGGTATAACCCATTGAATATGCCATAAATATAGGAGTATAGTCTATAATCCCCTAGTCACATGACATTGTAAAAGAAGATGATTTGTCATCTCTTCCTCCTTTTTAAACAACCAACATCTACTCTCCATCCTACTCTACTTTTTTTTAACCCTTTAATCATCAAAATAGCCTTCTTGACTACGTTCTAAATAAATAAACTAACCTTTGGAGGAACATGACTCTTCCATACAGCCTTCCTGGGGAAAGGATAACTCCCAATCCACTTGAGCACAAAATAATATTTCTTAATCTAGAACTGTCCATCCTGAGAGCTTGATCATCTTAACCCATCCTCTCCATTGGTCGGGATAGGCGCCAAGTCTATCCAATCAAAGAACTCCCCCATCATCGATAGTCCCCAATCATGGAGGCCCCTCCTAAGCTTAGAATTCCACACCACACAATCACCCTCCCTCCACATGTGATCCTCCATTAACCCCTCCCTATCCCTACCAAGACCATATATCCCTGAGAAAAGATCCTCTAGTGAGCCATCCTTTCCCCACTTATCCCTCTAGAATATAATCATATTCCCTTTCTCGAGATGGTTGGAAGTTAGTAGCAAAACATCCTCTGATCCTTATGATATCCTCCTCCGCATCCCTACCCCATGACCATAATTCCCCATTAAAGGGCCCCACCCACTAGGGGCGACCCCACACCGGGACACCACCATTTTCCGTCATAGTCTGATATCATCTCTATTAAAACACCATAACCCCTTGCCTAACAGAGCTTTATTGAAGTAATATAACCTCCTCACCCCTGCCCCACTCTCATTCAACGGCTTATAGACCTCATCCCAACTCATCAAGAAGAATTTAAATGTATCCTCATTACCATACCACATGAAATCCCTCATCATCTTCTCTAGCCTCTTTTTAACACAACCTGATCAAGGAAGGACTGGCCTAAAGTAAATCAAAAGGTTCGATAATACACTTTTTATCAGTGTCAGCTGCCCCCTTTAGAAGGGTAACTATGCTTCCAACCTGCTAACCTCCTTTTGATCCTCTCGATAATCGAATACAACACACATGTAGACTTAAAAATTTTCCCTAAATGGAGGCCAAGATAAGCAGGGGAGCAATCGAATCTTGTGTGTAAGAATAACCAAATAGCCCACATTAGTCACATGGACTATGACAATCATCTAACTTTTAATGATAGTGATGTACAACCCTGACACAGCCTCAAAACATAACAATTACAACCTCATTGTCCTCTCTTAATCCTCAACCACATTAACATGATAATAGTGTCATCTGTGAACAATAGATGAGATATCCTAACAGGGTGGGAATTTGAGTTCCCGACCCTAAATTCGGAGATCTGACCTGCCTCAATCATAAGGATCATCATACAAAAGAGTGCCTCCATAACCTAAATGAAGAGTAACGGAGACAACGATTCACCATGTCGAAGTCCATGAGAGCCCTAGAAACATCCTTCTGGAAACCCATTCACCAATATGGAATATTTGATGGAAAAAATATAACTTTTCATCCACCGCTCCCCAAACCTCATCCTTTTCAATATTTGTAAAAGGAATCCCCAATTCACGTAATCATAAGACTTCTCGATGTCAAGCTTGTAGATGATTCTCGATTACCCACTCCTCATTCCGGACTAGATAAACTCATTTGCCACTGGCACTACATCAAGGATCAACTGGCCACCCACTAAAGAATTTTGAGCTTCAGAGGTAAGAGGATTGATCACCCTTGTAAGTCTAATGAACAATACCTTTGAAATAAGTTTATACACACTGCCTACTATAAAATGATAGGTCTAAAGTCTCTCATATTCATCGATCCCCCCTTCACGGCAACCAATGTAAGTAAAGTAGAATTCAAGCTCCTTAGAAATTACCCCCTTATCGTAAAACTCACTGAAGACAACCATCACATTAACCTAAATAACTATCCAATGCTGTTGGAAAAAGGCCATAGTGAACCCATTAGGGCATGGCGCTTTATTTACCACTCATCGACCTCAACACATGAACAACCTCCTCCTCCATAAATTCCTTCTCCAACTGATCTACCCCCCCTAAACACATTCTATTGGTAACTCATTCATCATGGGTATCCAGGTTACCTCCTCCATGTACAACCTCTCGTAATACTGACTGATCGCCCTACGAACCTCACTCTCCTAGTGTAACACCACGTGTTTTTATAAAATTTAAATTGGTAAATTTAAAATAAATAAACTGCATGAAAAAACTACTTGAATATGATTATGCATGGTTATATGATTCGATTATGTTGAGTGTGTGTATTAGTAGATAATTAATTTGCATGTTAAGTGTGTAAGAGGGTACTTTAGATTATAGATAGATGGAGGCGTAACCCCTTTGAATTATGGTGATGATAAGCTAATTGGCCAAAGCTTTGGGTTAATGATAGGACATACAAAAACAAACCCCAATGAAGATAAGACTCAGTCTAGACTCAAAAATCTCTCGTGTATGACTCAGGAGATAGTAATGAACTTATAAGTAACTTAGCTAGAGGGAGAGAGAAGTAAGCACCCTAGATACACCTTGGTAGGCAGGTGAAAACACACCAAACACCCTCAAGAATCTCTGTTAAGTATTAAAATCTTCGTAATAATTAACAATGGTGAGTGAGTAAACTCTCTGGTTTTTCAATAACTCTCTCTGATGTGTATTCTCTCTAGCAATAACTCCTAAACTCTCAAAAGATCATCATCTCCTCAGGGATGATTGGGGTCCTTAAATATCCCCCAACACCATCCCCGAGGCAACTCAGTCATTAAAGACTATGAAAGCCATCCCTCATACTTTATGTCACAACATTAAATGCCTGATGCACTAGTTCTCTCCACGTCATAAACATTAAATGCCAAGACATGCCTTTTGTCTAACCACTATGTGTTAGGGGCTGTTGTCGCAGAGGTGGCTCACCAACTGCCTGACAGCCCCAAATACCATGGTGGTTTACTCAAGTGCATGTCTAACATTGTTTAGCTGGCTAGTGAAATCACCTATAGTAGATGTGACATTAAGTAGATGGTTGTTTGGTTCATAGCCTAACGCCCGATGGAACTCCAAGTTTCTCTGCTCGAGGTTCCATGGTCAGGGTTCTTCGGTGTTTTACCAGGTGTATCTAAGATGGTCAGGACAAGCCCTAACGGTGCCTGACTTATCAATCCTCCAAGCTAAGTCCCACTAAAGTTTCCGTGGTGAGGTCATTCGATAGAGCATGAAAGCTCTCCCAGGCCCTGCCAAGCCTGGTCTCTCGCGAGTACCGTTTGACCTCACACTAAAACTCATTATTATTCTCGTTTCATCATTACAACCGTTATAGATTACATTCAACATAAATAGAAATACGATATGACTAATACAACAAGGTAAAGTATGAGTTTTCATACCAAGCTACCTCGCTGAGTTGTCACGCTTGAGCTGCCTCGGTTGTTTAATCTCAAACACTATTGCTAATTAGGGAATTATCCATAATCTCAGAATTACCTTCAAGCTCCCTCTATATTTTCCCCTTCATGGAGAGATTTATTGGAACAAGAGATGTCTGTACGAAACTTCTCAATTCGATGAACCCTCTCTGCGTGAAAAAATCTTGCCTCCTCTATTCGTTAGAACTGCAGCCTTATAGTCTCTTGGAAAAAGTAAAATTCTCCCCGATGTACCTGAGCCGAAGTGCCATGACTTATTGGGTCTTGGGAGAAGGGACATCGCCACTTTTTCCTCATGCTGAGTCTCAACCAATCTAGCTTTATGATTTGAAATTCTCCCGAAAGGCCTACTAACCTTCTCAAATACTCGTTTGGACTTTTGGCAAGTGAAATTTTCCCTTGTAATGCTTCGCTACCGTCAAAAAAGCATAAATTCTCCCCGATGTAACTGAGTCATGAATTAAACAACGTTTGGACTTGCGGGGAGGGGACATCGTAGATTTTTTGAATCGTTGTGGGACTGCCTTCGTTGGGAGTGATTGGATATGTCTGATAAAAATTCTGGCGCCAAAACTCAAACTTGCTGGAGAAGACAACCACCTTCTTTTCCCCAAGCGTCACTTCATTAATGACGTGGCACTATATTTTCAATTGTTGAGACCCTTCCCGATGTGCCACGTGTTCATTTGAAATGATTATAGGCGGCCCTCGCGCGTGCGTTGGTGGGAAACTCAAAAGTCAGGTTTACAAACCTTTAAACGTCTCTTTTATTTCAAAACCCTTCTCTTTTCCTTCATCTTCTTCAAGCTCCCCGCTTTTTGTAGAGAGAGAAATTATGTGCGAACTCTATGCAAACTCCATTGTTGCCCCAATCTTTACTCAGACTCCTCCCTCTTTCATCTTTTATGCCAACAACTGCGGTTGTGCTCCTCCCCTTTTGTTCTTAGGCCTTCTTACCCATGTATATCATTCATCACTACTCTATCATGGCTTATCCAAGTACTTCCAAGGTTGCCACCATCGCCACTCAGCCAGACTCCCCCTCCGCCACTTCTGGCACTGCTGCCACTAGCGCCGCTGCCCTGAATGCTGCTCGTCAAGAGAAACTACGCTTCTATCACCGGGAGACCATCTTTGATGAAGATGACAAATTTTTTGAGGCATGAAAGACCTTCCATTTCTCCTCCAAGTTTAACCCTTTACTGTTGGGTGATGAGGAATTAGATTCATCGAAGTGGGGCTATCTACCCCCAGAGGGGACTCTGCATTTTCGTTTAGACCGTGCCGACTTCCCTTGTTCTCAAATTGACTTCGAAGCACCCGAGGGGTCACCATCCCATTTTAGTGCCTGGCATGCACATATGTAGAGTTCTCACACTGCTACTCTTATGAAGGTTGGGATGGATCGAGCCTACTGATTTGGCGAGTTCACACTCTCTAAGCACAACACGACGCTCCAAGTGCTAGTCTCCCGATGGAACATCATAACCCACACCTTCTTAACTGCGTGGGGGGATTTTACTATTACACTGGAGGATGTTAGTGAACTCCTTGGGTTTAAACCCATGGGTGAGTTCACCTATGATGGTGAGGCTCTGGATGCCGAAAAGGCTGCTGATCGAGCTGAGTTGGGCCAAATCTGCCGCAGTTGCACTGGTTCCTCAAAGAAAGCCACGTTTACTCCCCTTATAAACTATTTTTTCAAAGCTCCAACTCCGAAGGGCGCGAATGCCGTAACGGGCCTAGGTAGAGGTACATCTATGGAACTATCGGCCTACATACTTATGTTGCTTTCACGGTTCTTCCTAACTGGGAAGCCCAATGATCAACCTAGGAGGGACCTAATAAATATTTTCGTCCATTTGGCGAGGGGGTTCAACCTTCCTCTGGCCGCCATCGCCTTTGGGTCCCTCTACACCTGGTTGGATCGAACCGACGTTGACATGGAACGATCACTGGGCCATTATAACTTAGCTAACTTCGCCAACACCATTATTCTGATGGGTTTCCTTTACACCCTCTTTCCTGCTATTATCGCCAAGTCAGTTTCTCTACCCGTGAGTGAAGGTATCAAGCCCCCACGGCTCATATGTTTTTATAAGAAGCAAAGTCGAAAGGAGATAATGGAGGTTTTTGATCATGTAGACTCCTTCGTGATGAGGCCATATAGTGAGTCTACCTTTGCCCATAGTTGGGGCTTCTTTTCTTCTGCAGCCACAATGGTCAAGTTCAGTCCGGTTGTAGAAAACCCCTCGCAAGCCGTAGTGCTTCTTTTCACCCCGGGGTTTCTCCCCTCTTACACTCAATGGGGATACATCTCAGAGCCTTACAACCCTGATAGATGCAGCAGGCAGTTTGGGTTCGATCAGGGGGGCCCTCGACCGGTGTTCCAAGCTAACCACTAAAAGGACACCTTCGCTGAAGCCTGCACCTTCTATACTACAGCCGCAGTGCTTGGTGTGTCATCTACCATCGATGTCCATATCACCCTCCCTAGTGCCACTAGGAAGGGGGATGAATCCACTTCCTTTGCCACCAAGTTCCATCTGAGGAAGTTGGAACAAATTCGTGAGTACATTCAGTCCCCCCCTCAATAACCCCCAGTACTTTCTTTCTCTTCTTCTGAACTAGGTCTTAAGGGGAAATCCGTACTTAGGGTTGAGTTTCCCTTGAGTACAACCATTAAATAATCTCCCCAAGAGTTACCCCCTTATTTCCCAATGATTCCCACTACCATCTCGAAGTCCAAGTCCGCTGCAACCCCCAAACTATCTGCCCCCTTAGCCGAAGCTGCCACGGGAGAAGGGACTTCTCATCCACCTGCTAAGAAGGCCCAGAAGTCCAAATCTAAGAAGTCTAAGGCCCAAGTTCAAACACAAACTCCATTGGATTCATTCTCGATTACCTCCATTCCCCCTCCCATGTCTCTAAAGATGGCTGAGGAGGCGAGTGCAAGCTGAAGTTGACAGAATACATGCTGAGTTTCAACGGCACGCTGTCGCCATTCCTCCTCCGGGCACGTTTCCCAAGATCATGGTTGATCCCACGGAGCCAATGGAAAAAAGGAGAAGAAGGACGAGGGTGCCAGAAACTGGTGGTGCAACGGGGTCAAGGAAGAAAATGCTGGGTTGCAAGACCCAAAAGAGACAACCACTCGAGAAACCTCCATCACCAGTTCCCTCTGTCGCTGCCTCCTCGTTGCCTTCACCTATAATTGTACATTCTTGTTCTCCCTCTCGATCTGAGGTATGTGTGTATTCTTTATTTCTTATTCCTCTTCTCATCAGGAGTGTTTCATCTGCCCATTTCTTAATAAGAAGCTATTTTGTTACAGGGATTTAAAGGAGAAAGGCCCTATCCCCCCGGTCTCCCTGTAAGTCTCTTTATGGGGGGGGGGGGTGTTGCGGTGTCTCTCTAGCAGACACTACTCTTCCCCATTCCCCCTGATAAGTCTCACTTATTCTCACAGTTCATCCTCGCAATGGGCCAAAGAAGCTGCGATGGAGGCTGCCACTGCTGAGTCTGCTGAGATGCCTGGTCAACTAGAGGAAACTATTGTTACCCCCTTTGAGTTACCATCGGAGAAAGAGGTGTCTCTACCCCTTGTTGTGGTCGAGGAGAGTGCCCTGCAGGTAATTTTCCTTCCAAGTCTTACATCTTTTATTTGTTCCCTTATTTTGTTTATCATCTCTAACATGCTGGGCCGCTTTAGGTGGAAGTGGCGTCACTGATAGCCAACATTCTCCTTTCGCCTGCATTGACCAGACCCCTTACTGTGATTCCTCTTTTTGGTGCCATAACGGGGGTAAGTTAGATGCATTCCTACCCCTTATCCTTTTGTGTTTACTCCTTGCGTCTAACACTTGATTTTACATTTACAGCTTTCTCCAAGTCTCTCTCCACCTTTTGCCTTTAGTGGTCTTTTCCCTTCTAGGCCCAGGTTGGTGCTACTATTCTCGTTGGGGCATCTCTTGAAGATCCAATGTCTTCTTCTGATGATGCGCCCGTATTGGATTTAGTACCTTATATTGGCGAGGGAACTTTGTTTACCGATGAAGCTTCTTCAGCCAAGGGCCCCGTTGAAGCTGCTGAGGCAATGATCCCGCCTCCAACAGTTTCTACCCTTATGGCCCCTGTAGTGACTCCCATTCTCGCTCCTATTGCTACTAAGGTACTTCGCTAATTTCTCTGTGTTTCTTAGTTTCTCAACCTTCACCTATATGGGTGACTTAATAATGAAAGCGCTTGTTAAGATTTTCTCAAAAACTCGACCTATATCAGTGACTTAACAACAAAAGCACTTGTTAAGATTTTTCTCAAACTCCACCTATATCGGTGACTTAACAACGAAAACACTTGTTAAGGTTTTTTCAAAAACTCCACCTATATCGGTGACTTAACAACGAAAGCGCTTGCTAAGATTTTTCTCAAACTCCACCTATATCGGTGACTTAACAATGAAAACACTTGTTAAGATTTTCTCAAAAACTCCACCTATATCGGTGACTTAACAACGAAAACGCTTGTTAAGATTTTTCCCAAAAACTCCACCTATATTGGTGACTTAACAATAAAAGCGCTTGTTAATATTTTTCTCAAACTCCACCTATATTGGTGACTTAACAACGAAAGTGCTTGTTAAGATTTTTATGAACTCTTTATTTCCTCTGACTGTTCTCAGGTTGCTCGATAAGACTCTCCACCAGCTTCTTCGCATATTGCCTCGCCGCATCGTGAACCTGTCTCCTCCGAAGCATCTAGCCATAATGATCAAGGTTCCACGATTGATGCCCCTGCGAAAAGCGAATCTGGGTGTGAGCTTCCTCTGCCCGACTTGGCTCCTCATGCCTTCTGCCTGATGGTACTCCAACGTTCTCTCCACATGCCTGCCAACCACCGTTTGGCAATTGAGCAACTTGCGAGACATCATCCTGAAACCTTCATGGTGGACTGCCTACGTTCAAACATCTCAGTTATGAGCTATAGGATTCAAGGCATGGCCACCTCATTGCTAAAATTACCACTAATCCCACTGCGAACGTGACCAGACCCCTTCTTAACAATTTCTTGGGCTATCTGAGGGAGTTGGGTCGTGACGAGTTCCATTTTGACTGGCTCATTGCACATTTGAAGACTTTGAAGAGCCAGCGGTTGGACAGTTAGAGGGAGATCTTATAAAAACATCAGGAGGATCTGAGGGCCGAGGAAGCCAAGTTGGCCGAGCTTGCACCTCTTATTAAAACCATTGACAAGTAGGTTGAGGACCTCGAAGAAGCTCTACGCGCGGCAAAGTCGAAACGAGAGAAACTCCTGATTGAGCGCACACAGGCGCAGACAAGGTTGGAGGTCTCTATCAATGCCCAGCGGTCCTGCCAAGAAGCTTCTTCGGGTCTCCCTGGAGATTTTTTCTCTTCTCCGGATCTGTGGTTTCTCCTGGTCCAATGAGTTTTTGTATATGTATTTTTCCTTCGTCTCATGTAATTCTGGGGCGATAGCTCCCAATTTTATAATACCCCAAAGTTTATGAATGGAAAAAGATACTTATTTTCTTATGCCATCTCTTTGTGTTCTCTTTGTGTTACAACTATTTGCATAGATTATGAAGTGTGAAGTTCTATAATTATTTCATCCCTTCTTGAGCTATAATAAAAAGAATTTGTATACTCATCATAATAAGAATAAAGAACTTGTGTATTCATAACAGCCAACTACATCAGTGGTCAAAACATAACTGCCTACACATGATAGACATTCAACCATTTATTGTTAATCTTGAATGATTTGTCTTCTTCCATCTTAGAGATTAAGAAATAACTTAAGTCATGAGCCTCTTTTACAATAAAGGGCCCTTCCCAATTTGTTATAAACTTGGGAAGAGGAAGCCCCCTAATGTGTTTCACTGCCGCTTTTAATACGAGGTCTCCCTCCATGAACTTCCTTGGTCTCACTAAGTTATCATACGCCCTTGAGAGTTACTTCGTATATATTTGAAAGTATTTCATCGTATTGTCTCTGTATTCGTCCAACGCTTCCAACTGCACATGTCTATTCTGGGGAAGCATGTTACTTCGCAAGGCATATCAAGCAGAGAGGACTTCCAACTCTACTGGGAGAATCACCTTAGCTCCATAGACAAGAGAGAACGGTGTATATCATGTGGGATTCCTCTTAGTCATTCGATAGGCCCATAAAATGACTGGTATCTTATCATCCCATGATCCTGGGAAGTCCTCCATCATTTTAGGTAAGATATTAACCAAAGTTTTATTAGTCACTTCGTCCTGATCATTTCCCTTTGGGTATGCCACCATCAAAGTGTGATGGATAATGGAGTATTTGTCTATGAGCATCATTACTTCTGAGTTGACAAAAAGGGTTCCATTATCTGAAAGGATAACCTTTGGGATCCCGAAACGACAGATGTTGTATTCTCTGATGAACTTTCTCACTACTCCTCCTAATCCCCTTATCAGTGGTATAGCCTCAGCCCACTTTGTGAAGCACTCCGTTGCTACTAGTATTCATATCTTCCACCTTGAAGAAGGATGTATCACCCCTACGAGGTCAAATGCCCAAGTGTGAAAAGGATAAGGCGTTGTCGGGGAGTGTAAGTCCACTGATAGGGCATGGATCATATTTCCATGGAGTTAGCAAGCCTTTCACTTTCAAACGTACTCAGCTGAATCTTTCACCATCATTGGTCAATAGTATCCCAAAGTCATCAACTAGTCATATAACTTGGCCCATCCTATGTGAGCTGGATCATGCGCCTACTTGAGGACTTATGTTGCCTCTTCTCTTGTGATACAATGCAAAGGCCTGTTGAAGTATCCCCTTCGATAAAGCTTCCCCTCCTGAACATAGAATCTTAGGGCCCTTCGCTAAAGTCCCATCGCATTAATTTTCTCCGTCGGGACAACTCCGTCTTTAATGAAGTCAATATAGGGCTGCCTCCAGTCAGGTTGAGCTTCTATGAAATGAAATTTCGCTGCCTCGAAGAATAACTTGCATCTATCACACTTCCATTGTAGCTCTGTCGCATCATATTTCATCTTAGGCTAAAAATACCCCTTTCTTTGAATTCTCCGGTAGAGGGGTATCTCAGTTGTTTCGTAACGTGCTTCGTGTGTTTTCTTCAATCTTTGCTCTGCCTCTTCTGGACCTATGCATCTCGACAGCCATCCTCCTACATTTTTGAAGTAAAGGTTTCCCTAGTTCGTGAAGTACTGAGCTAATTATCTCAGCCCCATCGCTCCTTCCCCGGATTCTAATTATATTTTAATCTCTCCCCTCCAGTCTACTTCATCCTCCATTGGTAGTATCGATTGTACTATCGAAGGATCTGTTCTTCGTTGGATCACGACGATAGTTGTATCGCTCCTCATGATCATCTTCTGGGGAATGGTGGCATATGCATCCGGGTGGCGGTTCATCGTTCTGGGCTTCTTTCTGATCTTGGTCCGATGGAACTGGCGAAGAAATCTCTAGATGATTGTGTTGTATGGTGCCAGGCTCATGTGTTTCAATGCATATTCTCCATTCACTTTCTGAACCACCAAGTTTGAATCTCCCTTGATGCAAAGTGAGCGAATCCCTCTTCGAAGAGCCTCTAGTAATCCCAATACCGATGCCTCATATTCTGCTTCATTGTTGGATCAAGGAAAATATAACTTGTAGGAAAGGCAAATCTCCTCCATTCCTTTTGAAAGAATAACCCCTTCCCCTCCCTTCTTTTCCAATAAAGATCCATCGAAGTGCATTATTCATTCCTCCTCCGTTGCGTCTAAGTGATTGTCCTATAAATCGTCTCTCAGAACGCTTTCCTTGGGTGGCTTAAAAGTTCCCGAAGGAAAAATAGCCAATGGGTCAACGTACGCCTGGATCTTGATTGTGCGAGGCACCACGCACTTCAAGTCATACTCGGATAGGATGACGAACCACCTAGCTGCCCTGCCAATCAGTATAGTTCTTGCTAGCAAATACTTAATAGGATCACATCTAGTTACAATATAAATAGTAAAAGATAGCATATAATGTATAAGTTTTTGTGCTACAAATACTAAGGCTAAGCAATACCTCTCTAAACTACTATATCTGACTTCTGGCCCATGGACGATCCTGCTGAGGTAATAAACTAGTCGTTCTTTCCCATCGATCTCTTATGCCAGTAAAGCTCCGACGAAACTCGTGGTGGACATGAGATACAGCTGCAACGGTATTCTTGCTTTTAGGGGAACCATATTCTGTGGTGAAACGAGCAGTTTCTTCAGCCTATCAAGAGACTCCTGGTGAATAGCCTCCCATTTGAACTTCATGTTCTTTCATAACAGATGCATCAAGGAATGTGTTACCTAGGCTAACCTAGGCATAAATCTCCTAAGGTAGGAGACTTTATCGAGGAAACTCTTCAGTTCTTTCGCCGTTCTTGGATATGGCATTTCTAAGATTGCCCGCTGCTTGTCCCGGTCCATCTGCACCCCTTGTCGATCAACCACGAAACCTAGGAACTTCCCACTTGTTACTCCAAAAACACACTTTAATGGATTCATCTTTAATTTGAACTTCCTACAACAGGAAAATACCTTCCTCAAATCGCTCAGATGGGACTCCTCCTTCCTCGACTTGATGACCAAATCATCCACATAAAATTCCACAAATTTGTGAAAGAAGTCGTGGAAAATGGCCATCATCATTCTCTAATAGGTTGCCCCAGCATTCTTGAGTCTAAATGGCATCACCTTGTACATGAAGTTGCCCAACGGGGTTCTGAATACTGTTTTTTCTGCATCCACGGGGTCCATCTTGGTCTGGTTATACCCTACATACCCATCCATGAAGTTGTACATTTCATGACCTACCATTGCATCTATCAAGCTATCAATGGAGGGCAGAGGGCACTCATCTTTGGGACAAGCTCTATTCAAATCTCTGAATTCCACGTAGATCCTTATTTGGTTTTTGTCTTTCTTCCCCACCGGGATAATACTGGATAGCCAAAGCGAGTGTTGTATTGGTGTGATGAACCCTGCCATTAGTAAGCGTTGAACCTCCTCTTTGATCTTCAAATCTAGATCAGGATTGTAATTTCTCGTCGCTTATTTTACTGGAAAGGCTGAAGGCATTACGTTCAACTTTTGGCAACTTACTTCCTCATCCAGCCCTTCAATCTCTGTGTATTTCCACGTGAAGACGTCTATAAATTCCCTAACCAACTCAACCAAGGCCTCTCGTTTCTCTTTACTGAGATCCTTCGAAATGAAGATGGGCCTTGGATCTTCTCCTTCTTTTGCCAGGTTCAATTTCTCCAACTCTTGTGCCTGGGGCTTTGGCTAATTTTCCATGTAATCTGGTTCTTCAGTGACTTTCTTCCACAAATTCGTGTATGCTAGAATTGTCTATCACCATGCACTGCCCCCATTGATCTACCAGAAAGCATTCATGTATCGGGTCAACCTCATCCTCAACTTCCTCGGCCGCCCGCTCCCACCATTACAATCGATACACCACCTTTCCTTCCTCGATAACGACCTTCTTGCATTACTTGCTTGTAGTGGCGATCGCCTTCCTCTTCTTCTCTCTAGAAGCTTCGACCACTCTTTCTTTTGAGAACTGTCTCAGCATGCTCTGCTATTGAACCTCATGCTCCATCGGGTCCCCTCTGGGCCTCATTCTGTCTTTATGATTCTTCGAGATGCCTTGGGGCCGTGGGACCATCTGGTGAGTTTCTTTGGCAATTTTCCTTGTGCTGCTCGCAACCTCGTTCTTCTTCTCATTTAAAGGCCCCATCCTTTCTCTGATCGAGGGAACCCATGCCCCCTCCATTCTTCTTGTCAAGACCCGGACATCTTCCTCTAACTCTGTGTAAAATGCTGCGTCCACCAGGTGAGCTTCCTCGACAGCGAAGGGCCTCTTTGTAGCCCAAATAGTCACCTCTGTTCCCTTAACATTTTCTTTGGCACATTGGTGGTATGTAGAAGGAACTAGCCTTTGGTTGTGCATCCACACCCTCCTTATTAGCAGATGATAGGAAGTTGCACTCTCTATTACATGGAACTTGATATGGGAACTCATATTTCCCATCATGATCCCAACATTAACGTACCCAATGGATTTGGAAGATTGATTATCATACCCCAAAATTACCAAAGGCATGGGGACCAACCTTTCTTCCAGGATATTGGTTGCATGGAAAGAGTTTATTGGCATGATGTTGATGGAAGATCCTCCATACATATGAGTCCTTAAGAAGCTAACTTCGTTGACACTGGCAGTCATATCTAATGGCCTGCTGTGAGGGAACCTTATAACCCTATCTGCATCGCTGCAGGTTACTTCTGACAGAAACCTTCTCACTAACCTGGCCATGGGTCCCTTCTATCTCAGCGAAGGGACTGCGTTCTTCCTTGCAATATCGAGTATTTCCTGGGTTATCTCAAGCCTACTTTACTTTGTTATCCCCACTTGGTTGAAGAACCAAGTGAACTTCGGGGACTTCGAAACTGCACGGTATATATTCTAGAACTGGATCTACTTCCTCACCTTCAACGCCATACACCTCCTCCACATCCTTGGCACTTGCCTCGTTATAATCCAATATAATGTTAGCCATTCCCCTCGTACAATCTTCTAGATCCTCTTCGTACTCTTCTTGCTTCGTTGTTGACTCTCTTTCCCCTCTCTCGACCTCTTCATCATATGCCACCACGAGATTGGACCCATGTGCTAGCAAGGGGTTGTTGTTGACATTTAGTGGAGGGGTTTGCAATGTCCCTGCCTTCACGTACTTGTCGATGATTCTTCTCAGCATAAAGCAGCTCTTAGTTGGATGATGGATCCTTCGATGAACCTGGCAGTACTTTGGATATGCCTTCGTTGTCGCATCGAGCTCCCCAGCGGGAATGTCCTTTAGCTCATAGACCGTCCCCCCTTAGGCCATCGCGTTGTAACAGCTGACAGCCTCTTCCACTATACAAGTCAATAGTGGTGGGTCCTCCCTGTCTCTTCCGAACTTCCTCTTGTTATCCTTCTTCGGTGCTTTGCCCATATCTCCCCCTTGGTGTACCCTACTCGTGGGGGCTGAGACCTTCCCCCCGCGAGTTGCATCATCTACCTAAACATCATGGGCACCACCACCGGATTGGGCCGCACCACCAAGGGGATTTTCCTCGCTATTTTTAAGAACGCCTTAAAAGTCTCCTCGCATGTCTCGTTGATAAGATGTCAGATGTATTCAGGAAGCATCGCTTCAGCGCAGATCTGTAATAACTTGGATTATTTCGCTTCCTCCCTCACGTTGAGGGATCTTTCCCCGAACCTTTGAATATTGGCCACCACTTCTTCCCCAGGTCTTTACTTCTCCCTACCAACTTGAGTCAAGGTGAATTCATCTTCTTCCAGAAAGAACTTCTGGACAAACAATACATGCATCTCCTCCCACGTAGAAACGATGTTAGGAGTTAAATGGGAGTACTAGGTGTATGCTTTATCGATTAGAGATTTGGAAAACTCCCTCAACCTAAGCTTCTTATTATTGCAATGCGCTCCCAAGTGTTCAACAAAGCGCTTAATGTGCTCCTTCGGGTTCCCACCTTTCCCTGTATATTTTTCAAAGATAGGGGGAATATAGTCCTTTGGATAGGGCTCATCGTTGTACTCCTGAGGATAAGGTGTTAAAAAGTCATCATAAACTGAAGCCACCTCGCTAGCAGATTGTGAGGAAGCTTGGATAAACTTCAACATCTCTTTCTGCATTTTTTTTTTCATTTCCTCCTTGGGAGATGCCACTGGAGCAACCAGCAACGGGGCCACGGGCTGAGTGCCTGTTGCAACTGGAACGAACATTACAGGTGGTACCGTTGAAACTCCTGAGGTTCCCATTGTTGGATTCACAACAGAGGGTACGCTTGCTGGTATCGTTCCCGCAATACCTGCACCTGGTGGGTCCGTTGTAGCTACCCCTGGTGTTACGAAAGCATTAGCTTCCAATCCTCCCCATATAGTTGAAGCTACTAGAGTTTGCAAAAACACATAAAACTTGCTAATGAGGAGCGCGACCTGAGTGGGTCCCAACCCCGCACTCATGGAAGGTTGTGTCACCCCCGGAATGCCTGACGTCGCCGGAACCGGAGGTACCTCTACTCGAGGAGCCCCATCCCTTAGGGCCTCTTATTATTTCGCGGCTTGTTCTTCATTATGTTGGATATCATCAAAGTTGAGTTTTTGAGTAGCATTATCTTGCACCATACTCCTTACTTAGAAGAATGACTCCCCAGCGGAGTCGCCAAATGTAAGAGGGTACTTTAGATTATAGATAGATGGAGGTGTAACCCCTTTAAAGTATGGTGATGATAAGCTGATTGGCCAAAGCTTTGGGTTAATGATAAGACATACAAACACAAACCCCAATGAAGATAAGACTTAGTATAGACTCACAAATCTCTCGTGTATGACTCAGGAGATAGTAATGAACTTAGAAGTAACTTAGCTAGAGGGAGAGAGAAGTAAGAACCCTAGATTCACCTTGGTAGGCAGGTAAAAACACACCAAACACCCTCAAGAATCTCTATCAAGTATTAAAAGCTTCATAATAAATAACAATGGTGAGTGAGTAAACTATTTGGTTTTGTAATAACTCTCTCTGATGTGTATTCTCTCTAGAAATAACTCCTGAACTCTCAAGAGATCATCATCTCCTCAGGGGTGGTTGGGGTCCTTCAATAGCCCCCCACACCATCCCCGAGGCAACTCAGTCATTAAATACTATGAAAGACATCCCTTATACTTTATGTCACAACATTAAATGCCTGATGCACTAGTTGTCTCCACGTTATAAACATTAAATGCCAAGACATGCCTTTTGCCTAACCACTGTGTGTCAGGGGACTATTGTCACAGAGGTGGCTCACCAACTACCTGACAACCCCAAATACCACGGTGGTTTACTCAAGTGCATGTCTGACATTGTTTAGCTGGCTAGTTATATCACCTACAGTAGATGTGACATTAAGTAGAGGGCTATTTTGTTCATAGCCTAACTCTCGATGGAACTCCAAGCTGCATCGCCCGAGGTTCCACGGTTAAGGTTCTTCGATGTTTTACCAGGTGTATCTAAGATGGTCAGGACAAGCCCTAACGGTGCCTCACTTCTCAATCCTCCAAACTAAGTTCCTCTAAAGTTCCCGTGGCGAGGTCATTCGATAGAGCATGAAATCTCTCCTAGGCCCTGCCAAGGCTGATCTCTTATGAGTACCATTTGACCTCACACTAAAACTCATTATTATTCTCGTTTCATCATTACAACCGTTATATCTAACAGTCAACATAAACAGAAATACAATATGACTAATACAACAAGGTAAAGTATGAGTTTCCACGCCAAGCTGCCTCGCTGAGTTGCCACGCTTGAGCTTCCTCAATTGCTTAATCTCAAACACTGTTGCTAATTAGGGAATTATCCCTAATCTCAGGATTACCTTCAAGCCCCCTCTACAACGTGAATTATTATTATTATTATTATTATTATTATTATTAATATTATTATTATTATTATTATTATTATTATTATTATTATTATTATTATTATTATCTCATGATTAGCAGACAAAATGTGTAATTTGTGAAGAACATTGTTTGAGTACGTTTTGGAGTTCTTTAGGAACTCGTTTAGGCATTTTAAGCATCTTAATTTGGGCCAAGGGACTAGGTTACCCTTAGGGGAGATTTTGGACCAATCCGAGTGTTATTATAGGCTTGTTTGGTGGCCCAAAATTGGGTATTAAGGGGAGATACGAAATTAAGGGTTTAAGTAAATTAATAACCCAACCTAATTACACATTCCATCCACTTTTGAGTTAACCTATTAGCCCTACACTCTATGGAGGAAATTACCAAAGTTGGAGAAGAAGAGAAGACAAAGACTTAAGGGAGGAGGCTCATATCATCTCTTGAAGGCAAGATTTTTCTTAAAAAACTTTTAATAAGTGTTTCTTGATTCATATGCATGTCTCTCATACCAATTCTGAGTTATAAATTTGATTGGTGATTGAAACATAGATGAATTTGAATCTAGGACTATTTAGAATTAATTGATGCATAATTGTGTTTTAAGAATTACACACCTTGGTGACAAATCCAGAATTGATATCATTTGATTGGAGACACTATTACTAGAATCCATGTGGTAGGATTAATGTTTACAACTTAATTCAAATCATGTATTGATCTTACTGGTCTGGGAATTTTTAGATAAGAATTATGAAATTGTTGGGTTAGACAACTTGTGATGTTTTAGATCCAACTACTTAAATTTACGGGGGGTTATCATGCGTAGAATGGGTATGTATTAATGTTAACATGTTTTCTTCACTATAATAAGGTTATGGTTCTTGAAATTGAAGTATATAAGACTTCAAAAATGAATATGGAATTTTGGGGAAGAAACTCGTATAGAAAAAAATTAGCACATCTCGGCTACTGCCGAAAAGAAAATCTATTAGGCCTGACGAATCGATTCGTCTCCTGGGCTTGGGTTAAGGTTAGACCGTGGGAACCTTCGAGTGATTTTTAAGAGTCCAAGTGAGTACCTGGGAGGTTGTCCAAGTGAAGAAATATTTAATTCAAAACGGATTTGTGTCGTTATATAATAATTGGTGAATTTAATAATTAAGTAGAGTGTTAATTTTTAAGACAAAGATTGTATTTTGAGATTGTTGAAATCTAGTTGCGGTATATATATATATATATATATATATATTGTGGTGACTATTAAATTCAACACAAATTAATGAGAAAGCGCAATCACCAGGGGAAATAAAGAATATAAAAAATGCCAATCACAAAACACAGTATGTACGTGGTTCAGCAAGAATGCCTACGTCCACGGTGGTGCTCTCGGTATTATTTCGATATACTCCGGGGAGTGTTTTTACAGAGAATACAATACGTGCCCCTTTCCCCAGGCTTAGGGTTTGTTATATATATGCTTGTTCTCGGGGAGTGGGGGTGTTGGACTCCCCCACGCTCGTCCATCACTTCCTAGAATATCTCCTTACGAGATTTTAGGAAGAGACTAAGTCATAACTAATTTTGGTAGGGATGCGGGGCTCTCTAGAATTTGGGCCTTTACCGGGCTACTTGCCTGGGCCCATGGTGGTTAAAAATGGTACCCACAATTGCCCCGAAAGTTGTTGGGCCACAATTTGGGCTTAATAAATTTAAATGATTTGTCATAATGACTTCCTTGTAAATTGTGCATCTCTTCACTGGATTGAAAACTGATTTAGGCGGCAGCTTGCTTCGTGTCCTGTGCGCGATGATTGGAAGCATTTAAAAGTCCTTTGGAACAGCAGTTTGTAGTTGCCATTTCAAACTTATTCAAATTTTCTCATCTTCTCTAAGCTCCTACCGCTGCGCCCTCGTTCCCAGGTCATCATCTTTCAATCTCAATCTCCTCCATCATCTTCGCTTGTGACTTCGCGTCGTCCCTAGCCAAGTTCGTATTTCGTAAGTTCTTCTTATTCTCTTTTTGTGCTTTTTTCTTTTGCAATCTCCTCGTATTTATAGTTAGGGTTTTGCAAATGGTGAAAATAGGCAATAGGTCTGTAACTGAATTTAGGAAATATTACAGCATCCCAGATTAAGTAGACATTGAGTGTGCCTCTATCCCTAAAAATATTAGAGAAATAGAGGGTGCTCACTGGATTCACGTTCTTTTACTGTCCCAAGGGGGATCACTTTCCCCCAAGTAATTTGTTTTTGCACTTCTTTGGTTACTTCAATATTTTCCCTGCACAGTGCTCGCCAAATGTGTGGAAGATAGTTAATGGTGTCCATAGAATAAACCAACTCTATGGTACCAATCTACAACTTGCTGAAATATGATTCTGCTACACTTTCTCACGAACAAGTTCTGGTCTTCTTTACCTCAAAGCCAAGAGTTCTGACAAGGTATTGATAGTAAGTCTACCTGATTCCCATAAGGATTAATGTCAAGAGGGTTTTCTTTCTAGAAATTGGCAATTTCCTCCCCATACTGAGGAGTACATAGGTAGGCTTAATTTTTGTTCTGCTCTTCAATGTTCTTGTTAATATATGATTTCTCTGATATTCTTCTCTCTTCTTTTCAGTGAGGATAAAGAATTTGGAACATGCTCTCAGTGAGGTTCGAGCTGCCGAGCTGATTAAAGCTTGGAACATCAGAGAACCTTTGGCTGATGGTGAACATCCTCGGTCCGCTGCCTTTCTTTTGGAGTATAAGAATATTGGGTCTAGTTTCATCGCACGACCTATAGATATCATCCTTGAGTTGGAAATTACTGAGGAAGTTGTAGTAGACCCCATTCAGTTGGAAGAGGAAGAGAGAAGCTATGGTGAGGACAGTGAAGGTGATACTAGGGGCGCTACTAAAGGTGGTGCTAGTGAGACGAGATCTAGTGAAGAGTCTTCCAGCTCAGAAGAGGTTTCAAAGGCTCGAGAGTCTTCCAGCGAGTCAAGCAGTTCTAGTGAGGCAGAAATGGATCCTCCCATAAGAAATCTTATCAGGGATGATGATTATGAGGATGATGTGCTTCTTTTCAGGAGGTCGAAGAAGCAAAAGTCAGGTAGTGGAGAAGTTGCCACTAGCTCTCAGCCTGCTGCCATCGAGCAGGAAAAGAAGAGGAGAGAAGAAGAACAGTTGAGGGAGAAAGAGAGAAAAAAAGAAGAAGAGAGGAAGAAGGTGGAACAGAGGAAGAAGGATGAGAGGGAGAAAGAGAGGGAAGAGGAGAGAAGGAGGGTGGAAGCGAGGATGAAGGTCGGGCAAGATTTGGTGCCCACGTTCCAGTTACCCGAGGGGGCCTCGTTCACCACCTCTCCCCAGTTGGCTCCTGCACTGCTCGAGAGAGCGATTTTACCTGATGATCGACAGAGGCAATGGGGACCAACCAGTTAACTCTGCAAGCGAGTCAGAGGCTAGCCTTGGTAAGTCTGTTTCCGTTTTCCAATACTTGTGATATTCTGTTCAATGCTTTCTTCTAATGCTTCCTTTTTACTTGTAGTTCGTGATCGAATTCGCTATTCTCTATCATACTCGCGACGAGCTGGTGAGTAGGAATATAGATTTGGAGAACCAGAATGCTGAACTAAAGGGGAAAGGTGTCAAGCTGGAGGCCAGTTTGAAGGCGTCCAATAAGGCCCAGAAGTCCTCTGATATCGCCCTCGCCAAAGCCAATAGAGCAAAGGAAGTGGCGATCAAGGAGCTAAACGATTTAAGGCAGTCCTATGATCTGGTCTGCATGATCAAGCTGGACGTGGTAGAGGAAAATAAGGTGCTGGCAGAGAAGGTGAAGAAGATGCAGTCCGAGGCAACCGCTATTAAGGAAAGTTTATACAATTCTAGGTGGGCTTCTGCATATGAGGACCCTGATGTTCAGATAGGCTACATCAGCCATCTGAACTTCAAGAAGATCTAGAACAAGGCTCTTCTGGCTTCCGGGGTGGATGTTGACTCTCCCTTGTTCGATGAGCATGATCCAAGCCCAAAGCATGTTGTAGATGATGCGCCTTCCCCAGCCGCTGAAGGTGTAGTCCCTGCCTCTCAAACCGTTCCTATTGGTGCTTCTCCTGCTCAGGGAATAATAGTTGGTCCATCCGATAGAGCTGTCTCTGCTGCTTTTGATAAGGGAAAGCAACCAGCGGCCTCTAAATAAACTAAGGTTGCTAGCTAGCCTGTTCTTAGGATTTCCTCTGTATCTGTTGCTTTATTTGTACTGCTCTTTTTTTAATTACCGATGTATTTGGACCCCTTTATTTGAATGAAATGGAAGTACTCTCTTTTTTGCGCAATGATTCTTCTGCTTCTTACTGCTTGTATGGCTTGTAGTTGATTGATGTAAATGAATATATACCTCCCACCTCTAAACTGGGAAGGATCCTTGGACCTAACACGAGCAACCAAGTTCATCAGGCCTTCGTTAGGATTTTCAAGTCTCTTAGGTCGAGGAATAAGCGCTTTAAGGACCAGTCTGAGCTTGTCGCCAAACTGAAGGATAGATTTCAGGAGATGGAAGAAGTTGGTGCCTCTGTCCAAGAAGAGGTGAACACTTTGAGAGCTAAGCTTCTAGATGCCTCTGAAATCAATCAAGTCGAAGAATTTCTTCAACAGGAGAACGAGACTTTGAGGAGGGAGGTGTCGCGACTCAGGGAGCATGCATCGAGCGTCGCGCCTCGTGTTTTACGAGGTTCCTCTTCATCGGAAAAAATCCTATACAAATATAATACCCTCCCAGAAACCCACAAATGGAAAGATACAAAACATGTACAAGTCTTCCATATCTTCAACTTTCCAAATCTTCAATTCTCTTGCTTTCTTTTTATCTTCTTTTTGGGAGCTTTGTCTTATGTGTACTTTGCATATGCTCATCAATGTGTACCTGCACACAATAGACAAAGAAATATACCTTGTAATGCATCGATCTTGAAATAAGATAAAACTCATAAATTAACAAAGAAATATACCTTGGATGCACCGAGTTTGAAATAAGATAAAACTCATAAATCAATTTCTCCCCCATAAATCAAACTCTCACTTCCCCATAATTCGTTTTCCCCCTTTCTATTTGTCAGAAATAGACAAGGAAAAGAAACAAAAATAATAAACCAAAGTAAACAACACATACAATGAACTAACATTAAGATAACCAAATCATGAATGCGTAATGAATGGGTGTGAACAAATTCGATAGGAAAATCAACTCAAACAATCATAACATATATGCACGATTGATATTGGATACTCCTGAAAAATGAACTCAAAATCGTCCTTAAGTGTAAAAATGTTGAATTCATATGATATCGACTCGATCTAATCAACAAATCAAAGTCTAGAATGGCTTTCACACCAATAGCACCTAAAACTATATAATGCGTTTACGAGACTTTTTCAGAATGTGCAAATCCATTGATCTTCGACTAAACTCCCTCAAAACTCGCATATTGAATATTTATCTCAATTATTTTGATTTTGAAGAAATCAATGCTCATATGTAGTAAGGCATAATTTTCTTTGAATTTAGCCTGACACTTAATATTTTTTCTTTCTTGTGCCTTTATTCTTTTACGCTCTTTCCTTTTTGCAAATGGTGGCTATTCATGCAAAGATCTTTTATTTTTCTCAACCTAATTCCATTGCTTAAAATTAACGCTTTTACCAAAGAAATCAATTTTAATTTTTCTAATCTGGAAAATGGTTCTTGCAAGCACTAATTTCATTATCTCATTTTATCGCATTTGGTTCATTTTAAAAGTAAGACCGAGATGAAAATATTTTGACCAACATGTGATAGAAAAATGCAATATCATAAAGTCATGTGGATAATGGTTTCATATTGTGACTTGGCAATCCTAAATGTCCATCCATATAAGGTGTAAAAAAATACAAAACTCTTTTTGAATTTTTCAAAAAAAATTTCAAAAATAAAATCTTTTTGTTTTTTTGTGACACCCTGTCTAATTAAATACCGGGTAGCTACTCCTTTATTAAATTAATACATAATATCAAGTGGTTCAGTCTTAGCATCATTGTCAAAAATATTTAATTAATTACTAGCCACCTAATATTTAAAAAAGAGAGATGCCAAATTTTATTAATTAAGTTAACAATTAACCAAGTAATTAAATCGTCAACCATCAATTGCATAAACAATCTCATATGAATAACTAATGAAATGAAATAAACTGAGTCTGGAGTAAACACTCCAATAATAATAATACCAGAGTAAATAAAGTCCCAATACAAGATTCTGAATAAATAAACCAATATCTGAAATAATGAAAGTCTGTATGTACAACCTCGCTCGGTAAAAATTCAGTTATCCGAATCATTTAAATGGGTCTCCTCCTTGTGGTGCTTCACTAACACCGTTTTCCCCAGTCTTAATCTCTGACTAAATTCTTCGATTCTTATAGCTCCCCGTACAAGGAAGCGTTAGCATCCATATTGATAAACACAACATTGTTGTTATCTCCATTGATCGCCCAAATCTGAATTTCCCATAAGTGCTAGCAATTTTTTTTATGAGTTAATTTCACACTTTAAAATCCGCTTCTCTATTGTACCTACTTCATCCAGTGCAAGATTCGCTAATTAATTAAATTTCTTTTCACAAATGGACCTCTGTCTGGCCCTCTGGTGTGAGTTCAGAACAACGTTCGCTTCTTATCCTGAACATTTAATGAAGGAACTTGTGGTTAAACTGTACTCAATCTCCTTCAATTGATAGAACGTTCCACTTATAAAAGTGGTGGTTGACTTCTACCTTTATTACTTTGCTCCGACGAGCCAAGAAAAATTTCTTACCCTAAATTTCACTTCCGGTTAGCCACACTCCGACATATGCCCAAACCTTTGGATATTTTACCGTCGTTGGCTAACATGCACGATCTTCGCATTCCTAGAATTTCCATTACTGGTTCTCTTCAATGTTTCATCTGACTCTCTCCTTATCCAACCTTTTTGGGTGAGTCTAATTTGACTCCACTTTCTACTATAGCGGTACCTGAAAGTCATATGTTAAGCCTAAGCCATCTTTACCATCCTGGATTTTCGCACCATAATAGGGGTGACCTCAACTACGATCATCATTCTTGAATATACCCCATAACCTCAACTGAGTGTTGCCTCCTGCTGTCCGCCCAACAGCCCTCGTCGGACATACTGCATTGTTCGACACACGAACACACCCGAACACAAATAAGATTCACTATCATATACATTATAGCAGGAGAACAAAATCTCACCAAAGGAATCAACAATCCTAAACGTAGGGCTTTATATCGAAAAAAGTTACGCTAGAAGCATAATAAGCCGCACAGATCCTACAGGATACTAGAACCTGATGCTCTGATACCACCTGTGACACCCCATCTAATTAAATACCGGGTAGTTACTCATTTATTAAATTAATACAGAATATCAAGTTCGTTCAGTCTTAGCATCACTGTCGAAAATATTTAATTAATTACTAGCCACCTAATATTTAAAAAGAGAGATGCCAAATTTTATTAATTAAGTTAACAATTAATAAAGTAATTAAATAATCAACCATCAATTGCATAAACAATCTCATATGAATAACCAACGAAATGAAATAAACTGAGTCTGGAGTAAACACTCCAATAATAATAATACTAGAGTAAATAAAGTCCCAATACAAGAGTCTGAATAAATAAACCAATATCTGAAATAATGAAAGTATGTATCTATAACCTCTACATAAGAATGGGAAACATGCCTCAATTAATATGAATGACTCTGAAGGAACCAAGGATAAATGTGGAGGCGTCTAATACCGAGATCCTGTAGCTTCCACAGCAGCTAAAGCACGTCATCAGAATGGACTCCTATGCTTGGTGTCCCTATGGTTGGGCACCTAAAATGTTTATACAAAAAGAAATAGATTTGGAAGCAAACGGGTCAGGGCCCGAGGTGAAAATATTTTAAAAACAACAAGTGTTTAAATCACAATATTAAACAATACATATTTTAAACATGTTAGTCACGTGCCCTCACCTGAGATCCTCACCCCTCAACTATTCTGCACGCCTAACGCATCCTCTAAATTCCATACTAGTTATTCCACTATCTAACTAGTCCGTACTAACTCCTTCTTTCATATTCTATCATAGGGTATCTACTCGTATTACCCCAAACAAGTCATATTTATATCCCATTTTCACATTTGTTAAACTACTTATCCCAAATGTTATTTAAATTCTCACATTCTTAGCCCATTCAAATATCTTAGTTATTCACATCTACTAAGCAACAGTGAACCAGTTACAAGTACATATATAAATCACTCTCAGTACATATTTACATATATGTCACCCCTAGGCTAAGCTGCAGTGCATGCATACTCTGCTATCAAATTCATGTACATCACGTACATAAGGATCACGTGTTCCGAATCACTCGAGAATCGTGTCAATACAAATCACACATATTGGAGGCGAACATAGTTCACATACCCATGGGTCACGCACATACCTACGCTATCATGGTTAGATGACTTATTAACTCACAAATAATTCATTCACAGTCCTATGTCCTTAAGGTACCAATCTAAATCCCCCCGAAGGCACACAAAGATAAGATGGTCCTTTTTCGAAAATCAACCTCCCGTGAGAGCAAGTATGGTAGGTATGTCATCCACACAATAATCTAGATACTAAGTAATCACGCAACTTAGGTAATCATCACATTAATATAGGTATACACCATCCCTATATCTGTAGTCTCATACTAATCATAGCGTCATCCTGAATATTCCACGTAATATGTTTAGAGCAACAACTCTCTTCGTCTAAGTCCCAATACTTAAACCTACCTCATAAGGTTACTAAGTCACCCACTAGTCTCTAAGGTTATCTCAGTAATTCCAAGTCCCTCTTCTACTCGTCCTAACCTTAAATTAGCATTCATCCGCTTTAAATCCCAGCTTTTATGAAACTTCAACCGTACCTCACTCGGTAAACACTCGTGATTATTCCATTCAATCCCATAATGTATAACACATTTCAGACATTAACTATAACCCTACTGATCTTAACCAATCCCCTTAATATTCTATTAAAACCCCTAAGAGTTTGTAATACCCCGAATTTTATTGATTTTATTTAATGGAATTAATTAAATTAAATGGGATAATTATTTGGAAATTAATGCAGATTTAAACAATAGCAAGACAAGAGTTGGTATTTGATTATGATAATAATGTTGAAATTACAGAGTGAATATGGTAATATATGATTACTGAATTTATTAATATTGTCGCGAGTTATAAATACGACAATTCGGAAATTAAATAGGGACACGCATGTCAATCGCGTCAGGAATCATTTTAAATGGATTTAAAAGTAAATTATATTTGTATCATCCGTATGGTCATTTCGAGTGCGCCAACATGTCCGAAGGGGTCGAGATAGTCAGTAAACACAAGTCGGAGGCTTAATTTGGATCCCAAGGCATTTTTAGGCCAAATTGGCAACCCGGGAGGATATTTTAGTCATTTTAAATTTTGATGAATAGTGACCTACGAAAATTAGGTTTTGTTTATCATCCAACCTTAGGGCCATTAGGGCCATTATCTGTCAAAAACTAAGTAGTGGGAAACGTGTGAAGAGAGGAAAAGTTCCAAGGGTTCCAAGACCATAACCACCACACACCACCACTATCGCCGGATTTGTGACCGGAAAGAGAAAGGGAACCAACCTTTATCGTCATCAAAGGATCAGAACATCGAATTTCCAGGAAAGTGATTTAATTCATTAAGATTCATCAAATAATCTATCCACGATAGTTTAGGATTATATAATCCATGTAAATGTTGAAACTCATGAAATTTGGAGACGAAACCTTAATTCTGGGTAGGATTTAGATGTAGTTTTAATTCTGGGAGTATCTCAATAACAAAATTACAATCCCATGCATAGTTATCTATGAATTGATGAGAATATGTATGATGATTCTTGAAGAAAATAGAAAAATAGGGTTTTTCGTGATAATAGGATGATTTGATCCAAGAAAATTATAAATGATGATGATTTAAGAATTTTGGAACGTTAAGAATCATGTATCTAGGTTGTATGATTACCCAATATGTTAACTTTAGAATTTAACAATTTGTAATGAAGATTTGGCACAAAATTAGGACTGAAAACGCAGAAGTCCGAGACCTACACCTGCTCGATCGATCGATCGACATTCATAGGTCGATCGATCGACTTCCCCAGAAAATGTGATATTTTTCCTTTTTGGATTTAAGAGATTTCATTTAGTGAAAGTTGTAGGTGGGGATTAGGTGAATACATTAGGACTTTAGGGAGACCAGTAGGAATGTAATTGAAGCCCAAACATATTAGAATTGGTTTGGAACATAATGTTGAACTTACGAGTGTCCGATGAGTAAATTATCATTATAAGTTGCGAGAGCATGACTTAAATTCATATGAGTGATAAGTTAGGATTAGAGACAGAAATATGGACCTCGAAGGACTGAATTGACATTTGGGATACGTAAGAGGCTTAGTAACCTTTTCGGGATAGGTTTAAGTACTCGAAACTATACGACATGAGATTTATCGACAAAGAATATTATGTATGAGTAGGAATGATATTAATGTACAAATAAGACTGATGGTATAGGGTTGAAAATATACCTTTAATAATATAATAATTACATAAGTTGTGTGAATGCTTAGTATATGGACTATTGTGTGTATGACAAACCTACCATACTTGCTATTGCGGGAGGTTCGCTTTCGAAAAAGGACCATCTTATCTTCATTAGCTTATGGGGGGATTTATATTGGTACCTTAAGGACATAGGACTGTGAGTGACTTATTTGTGAGTTGATAAGTCAGCTGACCATGGGAGTGTAGGTATGTGCGTGACCCATGGGTATGTGACTATGTTCGCCTCTAATATGTGTGGTTTTGTTTATTAAAATGGTTCCTAGAGAATTCAGAACACGTAGTCCTTATGTATGTGATGTATTGGGATTCGATAGCAAAGTATAAGTGCACCGCAGCTTAGCCTAGGGGTGCCACCTTTGTATATATATATGTGCTGAGAATAATATACTTGTACTTGTAGCTGGCTCTCTGTTAAATTGTGAATGCGAATAATCGAGATATGTAAATGGGATTAAAAATGTGAGAATCCATATCGTAATTGATTTAGTAATCTGATTTATGTAAGGGTGAGTTATACGCAGAATATATTAAAATGATACGAATAGACCCCTATAATATAATGTGAAGTAAGGAAGTGGTACAGACTAGTTAGTTAGCGCATAACTACGATGGATTGAGGGTATACATTAGGCATGCACATTAGTTGAGGGGTGAGGACTCATGTGAGAGCACGTAACTAGCATGTATATAATATTTACTGTTTAATGCAATTAAACACTTGCTATATTTTTAAACTGTTTTCACATGGGGCTCTGACCCATTTACTTCCAAATCTATTTTTCTTGTAAAATATTTTTAGGTGCCCAGCCACAGGGATGGCAAGCTTAGGAGTTCCATTCCATTGACGTGTTGCTACTGTGGAAGTTACAAGATCTTGTTACTAAACGCCTACACATCTATCCTTGCTTCTTTGGGGAGTCTGTATTCCAGTTAGGTCATGTTGCCCATTCTATTCAGTGACAGCAGTTTTAGACTTTCAGTTAATTCAGTCTTTGAATGTATTTACTTCATTCAGTTATTTGTATTGGGTTTATTTACATTGCTATTATTATTGGAGTGTTTACTCCAGACATCAGTTATTCATTACATTGATTACCTTATGAAAATGTTCATATGATGGTTGTATGATGATTTAGATTACTTTGTTGTTGGTTATATAAAACTAAAACTTGACACTTCACTATTTTTAAATATTAGATGGTTAGTAATTAATCAAATATTTTCGACAGTGATGCTATGAACTGAAACAACTTGACATTTTGCATTAATTTAAATAAAGGAGCAGCTACCTGGTATTTAATTAGTCAGGGTGCCACAGGTGGTATCAGAGCATCAGGTTCTAGAGTCCTTAGGATTTGTACGGTTTGTTATGTTTCCGCATTGCGTCCTTTGATATAGAGGTCTATATTTTAGGATTGTTGTACTCTTTTGTGTATCTTACGTTCTTAAGCTATTTTGAGATATTAATGGTGGACTTATAAAACTTATCACTCATTTCAGATGCCTCCACGACGTGCACAACGAGTTCCCAGGGGTGTCCAGCCCGAACCTCAACCTACACCAGTTTAGGGTTCTATGAATGCTACTGAAGTTGCCACCATTGTAGCTCAAGCGGTAAATACCGTGTTAGCAGTTGTGCAGCAGGCACCACCTCAGGTACCGGTTGTAGCCCGCTGCTTGGGAACGTGTCCGTGATGCCTTTCAGAAGGCGCACCCTCCGGAGTTTGCTGGGAGCTCCGAAGTTGTTATGTCGAGCTAGTGGAAGAACATCCAAAGATATTTGAGGATGTATGAGTGTACAGATATGCAGAGGCAGATACTGGAAACGTTTAAGCTGGTAGGAGTAGCTTTATAGTGGTGGGAGTCCTTTACCATCGTCGAGGAGATAAATGTTCTTTCTATTCAGGAGTATAGGATATATTTCCCCTCGACAGTTCAGACAGAGATGAGGCAAAAATTGATGAACCTTAAGCAAAAAGGAAGGACAATGGCAGAGTATGAGGTCGAGTTCACCAATCTTCTGAACATAGTTCCCGATGAGATCCCCCAATATCCACTAGATTCATCAATGCATCATAAAACCCAAATATTATCAATTACTTTAATGGTAAAATCCAAGAAGAAAAAACACAATACATAGAGCAAAAATAATAAGAAAATACAAAAAAAAGTATTGGTAAGTCTTATTTTTAATGGGATATAGAGTGTCGAACATAAATAGAGAAAGGGATGCCAAAAGAGTCTGACATATACCTTTTAGAGTCTAAATTTTGATTTTTTGTAAGATGACTCTGTCCCACTCATGTTATATATCCCCTGTCAGGTGAAGAGGCAACGGAGGATAAAGTAAATAAATGTGCCTCCTTAATTTTTTTTTTTTTGCAAAAAGGTAATTTTACCATTAACACAAAAATTGATTATCGTGATACTTCCAAAATTGATGTAATCAAACAATGTTGATGAAGTTTATAGCCTTCCCAACGCAAAATATAAGCATCAAGATACAATGTTTAAAATTTATCTCCAAAAATACTCATAATCCTTAATGTCCACTATCATAATTGATGAGAGTAAGGTATTCACATAAAGTGAGGTTGGGCCATCGATGTTGCAACTGACAACTAATTAGATGGATCAGATCTAATCATCTACAAACCCTTAAATCAAAATACCAAAAGAAAAGGATCAAAAGTCAATCAAAAGAGAATATAAACATTCACCTATCATGTTTGACCCGATCTATGGTGGGACCCGTCTGTGATCCCAAGATGAATAAAACCTTCGAGCTTCATAGACACGTGATCAAACCTTGTTAATTCAATATGATGACTAGTGAATGAATCTCCCAAATCAATCATAACTTTTCAACACGATTTAAAGAAATGTTTATTTATGGAAATATATGAATGACGTATGCCATTCCCATGCAAATCCATCTCAACTTATTAAACCCAGAACATATTTGAAAAGATAACAATATGAATCATTAACAACAATAACCTTATGACCACTTATCCCAAAATTCTCTAAACCACTGAAAAATTAATATTCCATCATGAGGTATGTTGAAGACCATGCACCACTAAGGATAGTAATTTCATTAGACCAAACATACCACGCAGTCACGTGATGTGGAGGGAACCCTTGAAATAGCCTGCAATTGATCTCTAGTTCCATTGTTATGTGATGACCACTGGATTGAATCCAATTTGACTACCAATTGAAGAAATAAGAAGCAAATTCTATCATAACTAGAATAATAAAAGGGACCCACATGAATGGATTCCTCATGTTGTAAAAAAGACTGTCAATGGGCCGCCACATGAAATAAGTAAAATAACTTTGGGGAAAATATTGGGGAACATGAATTGAATAATGGAGAAGTTGTGAGACATTTTGTCTCTCCTGACATGTTCTTTTTGTATTCTCTCTCTTTCATTAGATGTTACTTTTATCTTAATGTGAAAAGGAAGACTTACAGAAACTAATTTAAGGAGAAAGAGAGTCAGGCATTTAATGGAAGTGAAGAGGTAAGGAGAATATTATAAGATGCTTCGAATAGATTGATGGTTTGAGGGAGATGAACCGACTAGAAGTCTATGGAGAAATAGATTCATGGGGAATGGGTGATATAAAATTGTCCACGTGAGGAGCATAATAGATTGGAAGATGAGGCCACATTGACAAGCCTACAGAAGAGGAGAGGATATAACTCTTATATAGCATCTTAGAGTATATTTTTTTTTGGCTTAGTCCCATCTCTAAAAATTTGTGAGGCTCCACTCCCATGTATTTTTAAAATTGTAATAGGTCCTATAACCACCAAAAATTGTGCATAACTATCCTGTAACTACCCTCTTTTTTTTTTTTTTTTTGCAGAGAATGGCACTTGTCCCGTATTTGTTACAATAGGACTAATAACTAAAAAAGCAATGACATGAGTGTGACCACAAGTGATTCTTCGAAAAGACGACTAAATACTTAAGATCCTTTTAGAGTATATAAAGATACACAACTCCGTAAAGCTTTTCCTCAATTATTGGGGGTCACCTTATTAATGTACATACAATTACACTTTTCAACTAGTATACTACCCGGGCGATGCTGGGGCGATTTACAATAAACAAAGATAATGATAATTATAAAAATTAGATCATAAATTCAATATCTTATCTTAGATTCATTATAAAAGGTTAATTTTTTCATAAATAAAATTTGTCTATTATTTTTAAATGTTTTCATTATATAAAAACTACTTTTTATAAATAAAAACTTCAAAAGAACTGCTCATATTTCACGATACATATTTTATTTGTTTTTAGTTTAAAAGACTGTAATTTTGAAAATTTGAATTTTTCTAACTTTAAAACTATTTTTTATAAAAAAAAACTTCAAAAAACTATACATATTTATATAAAAATATTATACATATTTTTATTTGTTTTTAGTTTAAAAAACTTTCTATCATTTATAAATGATAAACTTAAATTTTTTCTATAAATATAACGTTTAAAATGTTATTATAACCAAAAACTTTTTTTATTTATATAAAAATAATTTTGATATTTTGAAAACTTTTTTTAACTTTTTTTCTGGAAATAAAAATGTTATATATAAGCAATGGTATTAATAGCATTGCGTAATGTGATTTGAGTGGAGAATGATGAAAATAGATTTATTGAATCTAGACTGGGTTGGATCAAGAGATTAATTAATGGAGTCCATAATGGATTATCTTTTTAGTTTTCAAGAGACTTTTAATTTATTCATTTTTTTAGTTTCAAAGAGATTTTTGATTTATTTGATTTAAAAAAATACAATGTTCAAAATAAGAGAGAGATAAATAATAGGTATTAAAGAGTTATTTTGATTTAAAAAACACAATGTTCAAGATAAGAGAGAGAAAGATAGTAAGTATTAAAGGGTCATTAACTCCTCTAATACTTTCATATTAGAGGTATAATATAGACTAGGTGTAAACCCGTGCGATGCGCGGATTACACTATTGTGATATTCATTTCACAAAAATCACCCTTATACCTTAGCAAATGATGATACTAATTGTGCACTGTAAAAATGAAAAAATCAGAAAATTCTTATAGATGGATTAATAACATATATAGTGTGAAAAAAATGAAATGTATATAAATTGACAAATATACATTCTACATATTATAATTAAGTCTTTCATATAACATTAAATAATATTTGTACAAATTATGGAACTCCCGTTAGAAAAAGCATATGAGAAACTATTTATGATTATTTTCTTCCTCATACCTAATCAACAAATATTATATCCTCTTCATTTATAAACATCGTGAAGACTAATTTTACAGGAGATGTAATGTTAGAGGAAGGTGACGAGTTGGATGTGGAGCGCGAGTGTGTCACAAGATGGAGAAAATCTTACTAAAAATAAATTTTAGACTAAAAATGAATAATGCAATAGCCGTCTTCTGATCTTATAAAGAAATAAAATTCCTTAATCATAATATACTTAAAACAATATATACATCTGATTTGAAATGAATGTCGTTGTGGATAAATAATCTAATTTCTAACATAGAAATGTAAACAATAACACTACCTACATACCCAATCAAAAGAAAACCCATTCCAGCTAATTCATCCCAATAAAGAATCCACATAAAAAAATTCCTAAAAATTAATACGCATTAACTACAAATACTTGGGCAATCAAAAGCAACCTATTCCAAAAAATCATCCAAATAAAGAATCCACAACAAAACTTCCTTGAAGTTTAACAATTATTGTTTCTTCTGCAAGAGAAGCACACATATGTACATAATTCATATTGTGGGTTAGTTTGACTCTTACCAGGTTTATCTTCAATAGTTGAGCTAACACCTAATCGTTGTTGCTCCTGTAAATGTGAAAGAAATGAGAATATCAAGTTAAAGAATGGAATATACAATAAACATAGCCTAGTGATAATAAAAAATAGTTTGGACAGTAGAAAAAATTAAAGAAGAAAACGATATTGATACCCTAATTTCCTAAACTCAAGAGAGGGGTCTCCAAACATTGAAAAACAATAGACAAATTGTAAAAGCTTTATGGAAAATCATCAAACATCTAGTAGAATTTTTTTTAATAAAAGACATACATTATTATAATAATCAAATCCTAAAATATCCATTGTACACAATACGGAGGGATGAATATTGATATGAACACCACATTAAAATCTTAAGCCAATCCAAATGAATAGTCAATAACATTTGGAACAAAAAAGATAGATCATGGAAAACAAATAGCATTATAACCCACTTTAATGCAAAGAAATTCTTCATCCACAGATCTTTACTATTATAGCCCAATGTTTAGAAAACCAATTGACAATTGACACACACACACACACACACACACACACACATATATATATATATATGTGTTATATATATATATATATATCTGTGTGTGTGTGCGCGCGCGCGCATAGGAGCCCTAGCCAAAAAGTCTATAAAGACAAAAAATAATATTACATGTACTCACAATCAAAAGAACTTAATAAAATAGAAGAAAATGATTTTAAATCGGGACACTTGAATTAGTAACGTGCACCAAATTTTGCTAAAATGGATTCTCAAATGTAGTAACATGAAAAGAAAGATCTTAAAATAATAACCATAGTGTTCCAGCAAAACATGTGATTATATCTCTAAAAGTTGCCAAATTTTCTAGCTTAATTGGATAGTACGATAATACATACGGGAGATAAAATTACATGATAGATTTTCAATGATCTCCAATTTGTTAGTAATCAAAAGGCACAAAAAAGAAGAAGAAATTTCATGGATATTTAAGAAGAGGGAGAGGGAGAGGAATTGAAGATTGTGTGTGAGAGTGAGGCCTTCAGACGTGAGAGTGATTAACATGCATTAAAGGAAAAGGGAGAGGAAGATACAAGATATTAAATCTCACGAAAGAAAGAGGCAAGAGGTGGATAAAACAAAGCAGTCCTACGTAGATATCATAGAAAAAGAGGAGACTTCAATTCTTGTATAACATTTTATAAGATATAAAATATGTGATACAATTGTAATTGTAAATGTATTCATCATTATAACTCTATGTATATTAACAAGTGTAATTGTATAGTTGTATCTATATTAATAATTTTAACACACTTTGACTTATTAAAATGTCTAAAAATCGCATGTCTTTAATGTTAATTACGATAGAGTTAGGATATTTTTCACTATTTTCTCGTTTTATTTATTTCTTTATTTTTTTATAAACTAGTTTTTTTATTTTCTTCTTATTATAACAATCATACATATGCAACAATCATATTTATGATTACTTAACAACTGACTGATGTCATAATTTTAAAATGGTATGGCTAAAAGTGAGTAACTCTAACACTCCAAAATAATGTATAAAGACATTCTATAATAATCTTTTGTGACATTTCTTATTTTTTAGGACATTTTTTGGAGTAATAGAGTATTCACTAGATATGCATTTAACCAAGCCCTTCAAAATTATCAGTAGTTTATTATAGAAGAAAAATAGTAATACTATATATTTAGATATATACACAACATTATATTCAATAGCTTCAATTTGTCACTCAGAATACTTTGGCAATTCTAAAAAAATATTATATAAAAAAGTCATGCATAGTATGCAATTAAATCTAGATATCTCTCCATTTTAGTTCATGTCCACTAATAATTTTTTGATTTTGTTGTGCAATAAGGCTCATCACCCTTTAATGGAGACTTTATAAACTATACGATACACAAACCTAGTACGTGTAAATTACAAAAAAATCATATATATATACATACACACACATGTATAATTTTTTTGAAGTTTTTAAAAATATTCATGTGAATATTACAAAATTTGATGTACCCATTATTAAAAATCCATGTTCATAGTAATGGTGCCATTAACAAAAAAAAATATCGATTAGGGAGTTAAAACAAAAATAAAATTAAAACTATTTCTAAGCTTAAAGCGTCACATTCTTCCACATTTGGAAATACATGTCACCAAAATTTGAAGTTAAAAACCTCATTTTTAAATATATCAATACAAAATTAGGTAACGGATAATTTAGTTCAAATACAAATGGTGATTATGCTACGTATATTTTTATTAAATAAATAATTTTAGATATAATGGATATTCAGATTTAATATTTAATTAAATATGTTTGTCCAGCGTAATGTGGTATAATTAAGAATTTGAATTTGAGTTCGATAAGTCATCATATTTTTTAAGAGAGTTATGGTGAGTTAGTTTCGTAATTAAGTATACTGTGATGGATGGTGCAATTAAAGTAAAATTATGAAATTTGTGTCCTCTCTTACTTTATATATAGTAGATTATATTTCATCCATAATCTCCATAAAAATAAAACATAAAGTATTGCGCAAAAGAGAAAAAATTCTAAAATTCCAATGGTTGAAATCTTTTGTCCAAGAACACGAGGTTGTTGGAGCAATCAAAGGAAGAATTAGAACAAGAAATTTTGCATCAAAGTAATTTCTATCAAGGAATACATGTATATGTTCTTGTTCCATTAAAGTATATGTATAGTATGTGAATATATAAAGATTAAGATCATTTATTAAGTACGAGTTACAAGTTTACGTATGATCATATTAATGAATTCATGATTAGAATTTTGTTGTTCTTAAGATTGGTTTTACATGTAGCATCAAAGCTTTAAGTCTAGGATATCATGCTTTTATTATAATGATAATTACCTATAATGAAGTCTGCATAAAATCGATTTTACATGCTTATGATTTTTGACATTTTTAGCAACGTGTTACAGACGCCTTTAAATCTACTTGAAAAAACAATGCGTATGTGCCTAGAAAATTACGCAACCTTTTTGTGATGATTTATGTATGTATGTAAATATGCTTGAAATCGATTATGTGTGTCAATTACCTTTAGGGATGTTTCCAACGACAATAATTTTACGTTGTCTAAAGGGCGCACTAGTAGAATTCAAAACCAACTAGTATGGAATTTCATAAAACTTTATAAGTCGGTTGAAAATGGCCAGATGATCATGCTATACACCACAAGAAAAAATAGCTTTTGCAACGATTTATTTAGAAAGGAAATCAATTTCGTTGTTAAAAGTATACTATTAGCATGGAAAAATAAATATTATTGCTAAAAATATACTAGTATCAAAAATATTTTGTGAGGAATAATTTTGTTGCAAAAACTCACTTTTGTAGAGGAATTATTAGAACCCTAGCTACAAATAAGGTTCAAAAAAGTTTCGATAGAAGTTGAGGAGTGCAACGACGTTGTTAATATGGTGATTGTGTCAGCCAATGCTAATTCTCACAACAACTCATCCCACATGGCTCTTCATGGCTGTAATCCTCTTTGCATAATTGTCGAGGAGAGCGAAGGATAATCGTAGGGTTGGACTTATGAGCATAGGTTGTTTGACGCCTCAAGGAGGTCGTTGAATGGTGGAGGATTCGAGTTTTGTTGATCGCCAGTCTCCCAGGTTGTGGGTTGATACTACGCAAATATTGTGTATTTCATCCCTCGAATCGACGCATTTTAGCCCCCTCAGGTATCTTATTCCCTATATTTATGCTCGTTAACCAAAAAACCTCCGATTTCTATGATAGCATGTTTTTCAGGGGTTAATTGAGCTTTTATAGGTATTTGGATGCTAAGTGTGAAGTTCGGATGCATTCCGCTCGATTTTTGTACACGTTCAAGGGAAATTCAGTCAATTCACAACTTGGGCATTTGGCCCAACATCTAGTATCCCTCCTCGTAAGCTTCGCGTGATCGTGAACAGTGCACGATTCTGATTCAGAACGAAGAAGTTACGGCGATTTTAGCGGAAGGGAATTTCAACACACTAAAAATAGGGGAAGGATTCAAGACCTGTAGGTCCGAATCGATTCGGCCAAATCCGAATCGATTCGGGTTGAGATAGAGTGCCGGTTATTCCATTCTGAATCGATTCAGATTTCAGCCGAATCGATTCGTCCCCCATTCCGAATCTATTCGGATTTCACCTGAATCGATTCGCCTCTTTGGTATCCTCGAGATATTTTCATCCGAAACGATTCGGCCCAATTACGAATCGATTCGACCGTGCCGATATTTGTTTTCTTCCTTTTATTTACAAGTTTTCCATGGGATATATTGTATATAACTCATTTCTCTCATTTGGGAGAGGTCATCTTCATTAATTCTAGTTTTAGGGCTTGTAAGCTTGGGAGATAAACCATACTCATCCCTTGTACTCTTTGTTTTGTAAGTTGTACCTTAACTTTAATCACATTAATTTAGTTGTCTTCCTTAATTTCCATGCTTTCATTTAATTCTTTGCCTAGATAATTAGTTGTAGTTATTTATTTATTGCTTTTATAGTTTAATTAGTTGTTAATTAGTTTATTCATGCTTAGCCCTAAGATAAATAGGGTTGGGATTTCATTCCGCCATTTACGGGTTTGGACCTCGAAAGCTAGGGTTTTGTGTAAAATTACATTTAATTGAAACCTCGCGTATTAAAGTCGGATTGTTATGCGTTTAACTTTCTTGGTCACGCAATGTTAGTGTTTATAGCGACAATCCGAATTTAATTCGCATGTGACCATTTTCAGTTAAATGTTTAATCTCGCAACTTTGGATGGAATTCCTTATTGTGTGATGGTTATGCTTAAAAAAAAATGCTCGATTAAATTTCTTTCAAGACACAATCTTGATTAGTAGTTGTTTTGATCCGTGTGGTACGATGCGATACCGATCCTCGCTTTACTTTTGTGTAGCGTAACTTCTCTTTTTCTTTTTCCACCATAACCAGCCATCACCTTTTCTTTTATTTATTTTACACTTTTATTTTTGAAGTAATTAAAGTAATAAAAATCTAGAATTGAATCACTCCCTATGGATTTCTTACGATACTCGACTCACCATTGTGCTTGCCTCGCGAGTGTAGTAGTAGCTTAGGTTTTTGCATGTAGAGCGGGAGCCGAAATCAACGACAGTGTCCCTACACGAACACTCGATTATCCTCGCATCAAAATGGCGCCATTGCAGGGGAGTGTGTTTTAGATTGTAATTGTTTTATTATTTTATTGTATTTCTTTCATTCATATTTGTATTCTTTATTTTCCCCTTTCTTTTTGACTTTCGCTAGATTGTTTCGAGAAATTGAAATTTTGGTGCTTGTCGCTGTATTGAATAGATTATTTTGAAATGTCTCGCTATTAAGATTTAGATAACTTTAATTGTTATTAGAATATTTTTCCAAGTTATACTCCCAAAACAATGAGAGAATGCCTACAAATTCTTGAAGATGAGCGCATTGAGCGTGAAATTCAAGAGTATGTAAGTGATCCCTCATTGCCTTATGAGGGTAATTTGGAATGCGGGGAATCCATTAGCTATGGGAAACCTGCACAAGAAGATGTAATGTCTTCTTGATTGTTTGATTATGAGTTAATGATTAAGGAAATCAATGACCTATCTGAAAGTTTTGAAGCTTGGTTATTAGAAAATGATGCCATGCTCGATGAGATTATTTCTTTAAAAAACTGGGTCAAGGTTTAAACTTGCATTTCATCTGCACCCCTTTTTATTGAAGAAATAATTGAGAGTGATCCAAGCTTTAGCACTTTCGATTTTCAACCTCTTATTAATTCTTCTGATTGTATCGAGGTTGTTGCTCCTTCCTTTCCTTTATTCCCTACTATTCCCGAACAATTAAATTTATCACAAGAATCGGTTGAAAGTTTTGAGGACTTTGACCCAATTCTTGAATGGGAATGTTATTTTGAGACGCTTCATCTCATGAGCTATTCACTTGCACTTGTCCCACCTCCCCTTCCAATTGAAAAACCTTGAGGATGTAATTTTGATTTTCTCGAGATTAATGTAGTCTTGTCCCCCATTTTATCCAAATCCCCCATCGTCCCCCCAAAATTTATAATTGGAGATGGTTCATTTCTTATGCCTTTCACATGCCTTCCGTTTTTCAAACGAAATTATTATTTTTCGGGAGGCATGTTCGCTTTGGAGGGTCCACCATTGATCTTTCAAAGTCAAATCCCTGTTTAGGTGGACCCTCAACTATTTTGACTTCTAGTGTATAGTTAGTGTGAAGCCTAAATAGTAGGTTGTAAATAGTTAGCTTTTTAATTTTCTTTATTTCTTTTTTATTTAGTCTAGTGTAATTAGTTAACTTTTTGTTATTTGTTTTTGCTATGCTCGGTATTAACTTGTTTTGTAGATTTCATTGGACTCGTGCTTATGGAGATCGCTCCAATTTTGGGAAATATCGTTCTTTTCCTCTCTTGGTGTTGTGTTCTTAATGCGCATTGAGGATAATGTAACATTTAAGTTAGGGGGTGTAGGATATTCCATCAATTTCATGTTTAGTCCATGGATTTTATCACATGTTAGTTACTAAGCATGCTTTTTGTTAAAAATTAAAAAATTTCAAAAATATTTTCTTTCTTTTTTCTCCTTTGTTGGGCATTTTGCCTTGTTTCCAATGATAAATTTCAATAATTGCCCGATCCAATAGACAACTCAACGATGCATGTTCTCGATTTTAAAAGTTATTAGACTTTAGTCCTCAAATCATTGATATTATGAATAACTTCATGAATTAAACTTTAATCCCATGAGCACATGTGTTTTTCTTATTTTATTGATTTGGTTTATGATTTTTATAACTCGGTAATCTTTTGCTGCATTGTATATACTTACACCGAGTAAGCATTGTACCTTTCGTCATTTGTGAGTGTATACACTATTAATTCCTCTTTGAAAACATTGAATTCGTCGGTAATCTCTCTATTCTTTCATTGATCGTTCATTAATTGAGTTTATATCTTGAAATGTGTTACTTGAGCATGATTTTCATATATTGTTTTGACTCGAAATTGCGTAAACTTTATGAAATGATCATAGGCAATCTTTGTTATATCACTTATATTAGCCTTGACCTCACCTTATGTTTTCCTTAGTCAACCCCTTTGAGCCTAAATATAGCCTTTCATTTCATTACCCAAAATCCATTAACCAACTCCACATTGGAGTTTTAAACCATACATATTACCTTCCATACCTTTGTTTGGAATGTTGCTTGGGATTGAATGATGTTGTGTAGTGTAGTTGCAATTTGAGCATGAAAAGAGTGAGAAATGTAAAGAAGAAAGAGTAGTGAAAAAGAAAACAAAAGAAAAAGTGAGAAAAAGAAGAAAAGAAAAGAAAGAGAAAGTTATATATGTTGTATATGGTTTAATAAGCTTTGATTACTCTCCCATTGTCATATTTATTGCTTGTTTTGGAACTTGTTTTCCAATTTTGGAATTGCCCGCATTCTTTCCATTATTCCAAGTTTTTCATCTCCGAACGCTTTGAACAGGTACATACATTTCTTTCATTTCGTACCCTAGCCTAGCCTACATTATAACCTTATCAAGTCCTATGTGTTCTTAGGGAGAATTTAATTTAAAAGTCATAATAGTTTTGATAATCTGTGAAAATACATTTCGCCTTCTTTAATGAGCGGTATCTTTCATTGAGATTACAGTTTTTCATTTTATATATAGCATTTTTCATTTGTGACATGTGCGCGGCCTAGTTTCCATTTACATTTACTGTTTGTACCCGCATGTTGCGTGTGTTACCTCCCTGTTTCAAGTGAATTCATTTTTTGAGTGTAATAATCGTGAGGATTGAATATATGCTTGCTTTTATGTTTATTCGGTTTATTTAAGTTTTTACCAAATCATACTCTGCATGTTATCTCCCCACCTCCCACTTTTAAAGTTTCAATTCTATGATGTGCACTCAACCTGGTAATAACAACGGACTTTAGCTTGAATTCATTCAATATGCTAATAACGCGTTTGAAATCTTTTTCGTTGTTGTTGAGTTTATCGCATGTTGGGTTGGGCATATTTTGAGGAAACCATGTGATGTTTGTGGGTATCATCCCTGAAAACCCTCATGAGACGACACTCGTCCACTAGGGTGACCTAGGGGTTTAACGGCTTATTGCATATGCTAAATGCAATCGAATCGCCTGCAAAAGTGGCCTTTTTCTTTTATACCATACTTTTGTACTATCACCTGCTTTTGGTTTGATTGTAGTTCTTGTTGCATCCTATTTCATTGGAAGGGACTATTAATGTGTAAGTTAGGGGGTGTGATACTACGCAAATATTGCGTATTTCATCCCTCGAACCGATGCATTTTAGCCCCCTCGGACATCTTATTCCCTATATTTATGCTCGTTATCCAGAAAACCTCGGATTTCTATGATAACATGTTTTGCAGGGGTTAATTGAGCTTTTATAGGTATTTGGATGATAAGTGTAAAGTTCAGATGCATTCCGCTCGATTTTCATACACGATCGCACGCTCAAGGGCAATTCGGTCAATTTATATCTTAGGCACCTGGCCCAACATCTACACGGAAGTTGTATCCCTCCTCTCAAGATTCGCATGGCCGCAAACAGTGCACGATTCCGATTCAGAACGAAGAAGTTACGACGATTTTAGCGGAAGGGAATTTCAACACACCAAAAACAGGGGAAGAATTCAAGACCTGTAGGTCCGAATCGATTCAGCCAAATCCGAATCGATTCGGGTTGAGACAGAGTACCAGTTATTCCATTCCGAATCGATTCGTATTTTATCCAAATCGATTTGCCCCCATTCCGAATAGATTCGGATTTCACCCGAATCAATTCGTCCCTTTGGCAGCCTCGAGATATTTTCATCCGAATCGATTCGGCCCAATTCCGAATCGATTCGGCCCTGCAGATATTTGTTTTTCTTACTTTTATTTACAATTTTTCCATTGGATATTTTCTATATAACTCATTCCTCTCGTTTGGGAGAGGACATTTTCATTATTTCTAGTTTTAGGGCTTGTAAGCTTAGGAGCTAAACCCTACTCATCTCTTGTACTCTTTGTTTTGTAAGTTGTACCTTAACTTTAATTACATTAATTTAGTTGTCTTCCTTAATTTCCATGCTTTCATTTAATTCTTTGCCTAGATAATTAGTTGTAGTTATTTATTTATTGCTTTTATAGTTTAATTAGTTGTTAATTAGTTTATTCATGCTTAGCCCTTAGATAAATAGGGTTGGGATTTTGTTTCGCCATTTATGGGTTTGGACCTGGAAAGCTAGGGTTTCGTGTAAAATTTCATTTAATTGAAACCTCGCATATTAAAGTCGGATTGTTATGCGTTTAACTTTCTTTGTCATGCAACGTTAGTGTTTATAGCGACAATCCGAATTTAATCCGCGTGTGACCATTTTCCGTTAAATGTTTAATCTCGCAACTTTGGATGGAATTCCTTATTGTGTGATGTTTATGCTTAATTGAAAATGCTCGATTAAATTGCTTTCGAGATGGAATCTTGATTAGTAGTTGTTTCAATCCGTGTGGTAGGATGTTATCCCGATCCTCGCTTTACTTTTGTGTAGTGTAACTTCTCTTTTTCTTTTTCCATCATAACCAACCATCACCTTTTCTTTTATTTATTTTACACTTTTATTCCTGAAGTAATTAAAGAAATAAAAATATAAAATTGAATCACTCGCTGTGGATTTCTTACGATACCCGACTTACCGTTGTGCTTTCCTCGCAAGTGTAGTAGTAGCTTAGGTTTTTGCATGTAGAGCGGGAGCCAAAATCAACGACAGTTTCCCTACACGAACACTCGGTTCCCCCTTGTATCATAGGTATAGCTGGAGGTGTCGGGGGGGGGGGGGGGAGGAGGGAAGGGTTAGGAATAATGATAGGGTTATTGAGGTAGAGGCGGGAAGTAGGTTACCATTGAGATTGGAGGTTTTAGAGAAAAAAAATTAGGTATAACTTACTAGGGTAATGAAAATGTGGCATTGTTGTTTTTTCAAAGCATAGAGGATATACGCAGGGGTAGAGTGGGGGTGGAAGACAACGAGAAGGAGGATAAATAAGAGGTTACCAATGAGATTACGTTTTATCTCATGGAATGTGAGGGGTTTAAAAAACACCGAGAAAAGAGGAGTAGTTAGTGCGGACATTTTTAGATGGTGTCTGGATATTATTTGTTTACAGGAGTCTAAAATGGGGTGTTTGGGTAAGACGATGGCTCGGTGAATGTGGTGTGGAATAAGGGTAGAGTGTTGTTTATTGGATGCAAAGGGGGACTTGAGAGGGGTGATCATCTTGTGGGATTCTTGGTCCTTTTCCTGCTTATTTAGGAACTTGGAAGATGGGTTCATTTGGAGTTTGTCAGGAGCTTACGGGTCGATGGAGGACTCGATTAGATGAGAGTTGTAGGAGGCACTAGCAGGGTCAGGGGTCTTGGGGAGTTACATAGTGCATTGGGGTTGACTTCAACATAGTTCAGTTCCCCTCAGAGCGAATCTTGGGGTGGGGGGATCAAACTCTTATATGCGGGATTTTTTTAACTTCATTGATGAACTAGAGTTGGTTGACCTCCCGTTGGAGGGGGATTTTACTTGCTCTAGAAATAGGGATGGCCCCTCTCTATCTCAGTTAGAGCGGTTTTTACTATCTAATGATTGGGATGAGCATTTTTTGGGGGTGAGTCAGTTTTGTTTGCTCCGAATGACCTCAGATCCCTCTCCAATTGTTCCTAAGTGTGGTGGATATAGAGGAGGGAGGAACCCGTTATGCTTAAAAAAATGTGGTTAAGGGAGGAGTAGTTTGTATATAATGTGTAGGAGTGGTGGCAGTGGCATGAGATGGTGGGGAATGTGAGCTTCAGATTGGCGTCCAATTTTCCTCGACTTAATAGGGATATTAGATGGTGGAACATATAGGTGTTTGGGAATTTGGGGGGTTGTATAGAGCATTATATGGAGGAAATTCAGATTCCGGGTGAGAAACAAGGGTAGCTGGAGACAGAAGTTTAGAGCGTTATGGCTTAGAGAAGAGGACTTCAATATTAAATTTTTCCATAAAGCGGCTAACTTCCATCGTCACTTTAATCACATTGGGAAAATTGTAGTAGGGGAGGAAGAGTACATAGAGATCCAACAACCCCCATTTTCCACGTAAAGGTTGGCCGGACACAATACGCCAAAGATGGGGCTTGTGAAATAATTCATACCATTCTTAGCATCTAACCGTAAAAATGAATTTTTTACTTAAAACATTCATGCCCAATAAAACCATATGAAATAATAAACTGATTGTGAATAAATCTTAAATCACATAAGACATAAAACATCCATCCCAACATACTGGAAATAAATGACTTTAATAAATAAATCTCGGGCTTATGCTCATACAATCTCTAGAATAATAAAAACTAAATGAAATAAATAGTTGCAACTTGTGCTATAATCAAATAAACGAATCCTCTACTAAGTAAGTGCAACTACAAATCTGATCCTCTATCAGCCCTCTTGTTCCTATCTAGGATAACTTGGGGGGGGGGGGGAATATTTTTATAATTTTGGTCGGAACCCTTAAGTTGAAAGAATATACTTACAAAACCAATAGATAATAATATAGTCAATTCACATTACATACCGTCCATCGGCGCTCACATGCAGTAAGGATCTAACCCCTCATCTAACTGTAATACTATACGCATCTCCAACCCAAGTCCAAACATGGAATCCGTTTTTCAAGCTAACGTAAAAATATCAAGGGCAACTAGCACACATATAAAATGGGAGATAAATATCTACCGACATGATCTCAGTCCTAAGACTAGCCCCCATAATACTACCCCACAGAAAATACCATTACATCACATTATGTATTTTATACAGTATTGTGTTCATTAATATTTGTCTACCGCATTAGACTATATATATATATATATATATATATATATATATATATATATATATAAATAGAAAATGAAGGCGCCTACCTTTGATGTCTACCTCTTGCTTTATCGGTAACTACGGAGGAGTCCCTCACCAAACAAATGTAAACAAACATATATAAGTGGGGCGGTTAATACGCAGTACACCATCTCATGGCCCATACCCCCCGCTATGATAATGGATCCATCTATCCCACCTCTCTTATCAAAAATAGATTCCCCTATATGCAGGACCTAAAATAACAACCTACACTATGCCTAAAACCACCTATGTTGGTGCGTGCTATCGGTTCGACGACATACGGAACCCTAAGTGATAGATCTTCCACAAACATGGGTATGTTCACATAAATAATAAACACATGCATATAGCACAATATATATATATATATATATATATATATATATATGGGTACCATTTTTAGCCACCACGGGCTCAGATAAGTAGCCCGGTAAAGGCCCAAAGTCTAGAGAGCCCTGCATCCCTACCGAAATTAGTTATGACTTAGTCTCTTCCTAAAATCTCGTAAGGAGATATTCTAAGAAGTGATGGACGAGTGTGTGGGAGTCCAACACCCCGACTCCCCGAGAACAAGCATATATATAACAAACCCTAAGCCTGGGGAAAGGGGAACCTATTGTATTCTATGTAAAAACACTCCCCGGAGTATATTGAAGTAATACCGAGAGCACCACTATGGATGTAGGCATTCTTGCTGAACCATGTACATATTGTGTTATGTGATTGGCATTTTGTATATTCTTTATTTCCCCTGGTGATTACGCTTTCTCATTAATTTTCTTTGAATTTAATAGTCACCACAATTGGCACTGTCTGTGGGAACATTTGTCTTCCTTTAAGAAAGCCCTCACCAACAAAGGATTTGAAATGTCTGGTCAAAGTAGCAATGCCCTTCAGGCAGGGGATATCCAAGAACAGCCTGCCCCTCGCAGGATCAGATCTTAAGTTCGGCGTTCAGATCAGAGGGCTCTCCCGAAGAGGCAAGCCTCAGAGGAGAGCCAGGGACCAGCGAGGTCCACACAAATCTTTAGATTGATTGATGCATATGAGGTAAGGTTCCAAGAGCAAAGGGAGTACGCTCACAAGCAAGAGGCTGAGAATGCTCGGCTCAAAAGGAAATTATAAAGTATGGAGAAAGAACTCCATCGCAACATGAGGCGACGTCCATATCGCACTCATAGCCCTTAGGCGAGCAAGTCTCGCAGCCGAGGAAGGAGCCCAAGAAGTGGGTCCCAAAGAAGTGAAAAGATTGAGTCATATGATGATTTGATCGAGAAAAAGAGACCAGCTCACCATTCCAGGAGCCCAGCTCGAGGTAATGAGGATATACGACATTTGGTCCGAAGAGAAATGGACCAGCACCCAACACATCGAGGTGCCAGATCAACCAGAGAGTTTGCTTGATGAGCTCTCAGGACCCAGATGAAATCCCCTTTCTCAAGGGAGATAGAAGAAGAGGCCCCCAAGAAGTTTGCTATTCCAAGATTCAAGATCTATAACAGAAAGACTGACCTTATCGATCACGTTAGGCAGTACAGGCCGACCATGAATCTCTGGAACCACTGGAATGCACTAATATGACGGATCTTCCCCTCGAGCCTGCACGATGTGGCACAGAACTGGTTCGAGAGGCTCCCTCATAGGTCCATCAGGAGCCTCGAGTCCCTGGCCGAGCTCTTCATAGCTCGATCCATTACCAGCAGCTCCTAGCCTAAGAGGATGGATGCTTTGCTAACAATGAAGAGGATGCTACAGGAGAGCCTTCGGGACTACTCAAAGAGGTACTGGGAGTTATTCAACGAGGTCAAGGACTGCTCGTAATAGGTAGCAGTGGCCTCTTTCAAGATTGGCCTACCCAGCTCTTGCCTTCTGCACCAATCCCTAACGAAGAAGGAGGACACGACCATTGATGACCTGATGGCTCGTATCGAGAAGTACGCCAAGGTGGAAGATGTGACCTACCTCAGCTCAGAGGAGAATGGCCGTGCTAAGCTCGCTGCCAAGGGAAATGATAAGGCCGAGAACCAGAAGAAAGGAGGCAAGAATGGTGGCAAGAATGGAGGCAAGAACGATGTTTTGAGAGCATTTTAGGCAGTAAACACTGTCTTCAAAGAACAAATTTACAAGATCCTAGTGAAGACCAAAGACGATCCATTTGTTAAGTGGCCCATAAGGATGGGGGAGACCCCTCGAAAAGAAACAACGCGTTGAGATGCGCTTTCCACAAAGAGGGAGGGCATAAGACTGAGAACTACAAGGCTCTCAAGTCTCACCTTGAAGAGTTGTCCCAAACTGAGCATCTGAACGATTTTTTGGAGAAGAAGGCAGAGAAGGTTGTTGCCATTGGAGACACAAGGCCTGATAACGTACTAGAGGACGATGCTAGACATGAATTTGCTGTAATTCACGGGGTATTTGACATGAAGCAGATTCAAGGGAATTCAGCTTGGATGGAGGTGAAAAATCTTACAGCAGTAATGCAAGCTTTTCAGATCGATCCACCAAAGACACAGTCAGGGAAGCATCGACGATCAGATGACATTGACTACAGCAAACACATCATGTTTACAGATAAGGATCTAATAGGGGTGAGAACCCCGCATCATGACGCTTTAATCATTACGCTCAAGATAGACAACTATGACATCGAAAAGTTGCTTGTTGACCAGGGAAGCTCATTCGAGGTAATGTATCTTGAACTATTCAGAAAATTGAAGTTAAGCGTTACCGACTTGAAAAATCCACTGTCCCTCTAGTTGGATTCGCTGGAAAAGTAATTATTCCATTGGGAAAGATCGTGCTTCCAGTAAGGGCAGGGAGTGTCTCCAAGATGATCGAGTTCCTGGTAGTCGATATTTACTCGCCATACCAAGAAATCCTCGACAGAGGGTGGCTACATGCAATGAAGGCAGTCCCCTCGACCTACCATCAAAAACTCAAGTACATGACTGAGTGAGGAGTTATAAAGATTCACGAAGATCAAGCGAGGTCAAGAAGTTGATTCATAGCATCCATCTGCCTAAAACAAGAGAAGAATAATGAGAAGGCCAAAGAAAAGATTGAGGAGCAATAAGGCCTGATACCTTCAAAATAGCAGTTTAATTCTGGAAGACCCGAAATGGAGGAGACCAGGCTCCTCCCATCTGAGCGGGTCATTGAGAACCTGGAACAAGTCACAGCTGATGGTAACAAAAAAGACAAGAGTTTCTTGATTGGAACATCTCTCAAAGATAAAGAGAATATAGAATTGACGATGCTACTAAGGAGTAACCTAGATATTTTTGCATGGGAACCGTACGAGCTACCTAGAATTAATCCTAGTGTGGTATATCATCGGTTGCACATCGACCCCACTTTCAGACCTATCACACAGAAGGCACGTCGAACTGCGCTAGAAAAGGCCAAGATAGTAGAGAAGGAAGTAGAGAAGTTGTTGGATACAAGATCTATACGGGAAGTTCAATTCCCTAAATGTCCGTCCAACCCAGTAGTGGTTCCGAAGAAAAATGGGAAATGAAGAGTTTGTATCGATTTCACTGACCTAAACAGGGCATACCCTAAGGACAATTTCCCTCTCCCAAAGATCGACCAATTGGTAGATGCTACAGCAGCTCATGAGAGAATGAGTTTTCTAGACGCATATTCGGGGTATCACCAGATTCCTCTATATGCACCAGACCAAGACAAGACCGCATTCATTACCACCGTCGTTTTGTACTATTATAAAGTTATGCCCTTTGGGCTCAAGAATCCAGGAGCAACTTACCAGAGGCTAGTCACCAAGATGTTCAAGGACCAAATGGGAGATACCATGGAAGTCTACATTGACGATATGATCGTCAAGAGTAAGCGCAAAGAGGACCATCTCTCACACCTATCAAATACCTTTGAGATCCTCTGGAAATACCGAATGAAACTCAACGCGAGCAAGTGTTCTTTCGATGTCCAGTCAGGAAAATTTCTTGGGTATTTGGTTAGCGAGAGAGGCATTGAGGCCAACTCGGACCAGATCGACGCAATCAACCGGGTACAGCCCCCTCGCATGATACGAGACGTACAGAAGCTCACGGGCATACTCACCACTTTAAATTATTTCATCTCGAATTCCTCCGGAAAGTGCAAGCCGTTCTTCAAGCTCTTGAAAGGAAAAAAGACAGTAGAGTGGGCTCAAGATTGCTCGAAAGCATTGGAAGAACTCAAGGATTATCTCAGCACACCACACTTTCTCGTCATACCTCAAGAAAGTGATTCCCTGTACTTATACCTCATCGTCTCCAGCTACGCCGTCAGTTCTGCATTAGTGTACAAAAAAGCAGGAATCCAATACCCAGTCTACTACGCGAGCAAGACCTTATTGGACGTCGGTCAGCGGTACCTACCACTGGAAAAACTTGCCTTTGCACTAGTGATAGCTGCGAGGAAGCTAAAGCACTACTTCGAAGCCCATACTATCATCTTCCTTACATCACACCATCTTAAAGCAATCCTGTGGAAAGAGGATCTGTCTGGAAGACTATCCAAGTGGTCAGTCGAGCTCGGTCGATTTGATATCCAATTTTAACCTAGGAATGCAATCAAGGGGCAAGTCCTCGCTGATTTCATCACGGAGTTCACGGGCGAGTAGCCTTACGAACAGCCTCGGTCCATAAAGAAAAGGGAAGATCACTCATCAGAAGGAGTTTAGCGACTGTTTGTTGATGGAGCCTCCAACTCAAAAGGGGCAGGAGTACGCATTGTACTTGTTACTCCAGAAGACATAATCTCGAGCAGGGAATTAGACTTGGATTTGAAGCCTACAATAACGAGGAAGAATATGAGGCTTTGATAGCCGGCCTACAGAAGGCACATGCATTGGGGGAAAAGCAGTTGCAGGTGTTCGGCGACTCGCAATTAGTCTCCAATCAGATAAGTGGGGACTTTAACGCAAAATATGAAAGAATGGCAGCCTACCTCTCCCTAGAAAAAAAGTTAATGTCCAAATTTGAGTAAGTCGATGTCCAATAGTTTCCCAGAGGACAGAACAGTCGTGACGACGCCCTGGTAGCCATGAGTTCAGTAATCGATTCCAACTTAAAGAGAACAATCCCCATTAACTTCCTACCCATCCAAGCATCAACCAGAGCGACGAGCTGCCGGATATAGGACATATGCTCCAGATTGAGTCAGCACCCAACTGGATGGACCTCAGAGGGACTATTTGTAGGACGGTGTACTTCTAGACAATAAGAAGGTCGCTCATCAGATAAGAGTCAAAGCTTCCCACTTTCACTTATCCCCTGAGGGCAGACTATACAAGAGATCATTCACCGGCCCTTACCTTCAATGTGTTCACTCGAAGGACGTCGAGAAAGTTCTCCGCGAGATTTATGAAGGAATCTGTGGAAGACATATTAGAGGAAGGTCATTAGCTTTCCGAGCAATGAAGGAAGGCTACTGGTGGCTATACATGCAGAGAAATTCTGGGGTATATGCTCGCAAGTGCGAGAAATGCCAACTACATGCTCCTATAGTCCACCAACCTGCCAGCAATCTAAAATCACTCACCAACCCCTGGCCTTTCACCTAATGGGGAATGGACATCGTAGGGCCTCTTCCTACCGCTGCCGACAATCACAAGTATCTGTTGGTCGCAACAGATTACTTCACCAAATGGATCGAGGCAGAGCCACTGGCGAACATCAGAGATGCAACTATGATGAGATTCATATGGAAAAATATAATTACTCATTTTGGAATCCCCAGAACCATCATCACGGACAAGGGAATGCAGTTCGAGAATGGTCCCTTCCGGTACTTCTGCAATGAACATGGGATTAGGCACCATTTCAACTCGGTGGACTACCCCCAGAGTAACGGTCAAGCCAATGCTTCTAATAAAACAGTAATCGATGGGCTGAAGAAACGACTAGAACGAGCCAAGGGCGCATGGGTGAGTGAGATGCCACATATTTTATGGGCCTACCGCACTAACCCACGATGATCAACTGGGGAAACCCCATTCTCACTGACATATGGAATGGAAGCTATCATCCCTCTAGAAGCTATCCTCCCAACCATGAGATCCACCTTGGTCGACCAAGGCCAGAATGATGCAGCATTACTCGCTGAACTAGACCTAGCCGACGAACGCAGAGAACTAGCCCTAGTAAGATTAGCGAGCTATCAGCAGAAGCTCGCAAAGCACTATAACAGAAAGGTTAATCCAAGGACATTCCAGGTTAGGGACTACGTCCTAAGAAAGTTCTTGGCAGCGCAGTAAAACCATCTGATGGAAAGTTGGGTCCAAACTGGGAGGGACCATTCAAGGTGATAAGGGACGAACTACAAGGAGCCTATCACTTAGAAATGCAGGAGGACAGAGAGATACCCCGAGCTTAGAATGCAACCAATCTGAAAAAATTCTACTGCTAGTTTTTCCCATTCATCTTTTATCGAATTTTTAGAATTGGAAACTCAGTTTTTATTGCTTGTGATTAATAAAAGATTGTTTGGCAGTGACATTTTATGAAGTGTTAATTTTGTATTATGAACTTTAAAACATGTACACCTTTTCCAAGTGATGGGCCTATCACTAAGTATGTAAAAGCAGGGAACCACCCTCCTTATGTCTTCGTTATGAAACACGAACAACCTCTTAGCATTGCTCCTGGTAATATATGAAGCCCTACAGGGGACCCTTAGGCAGTTCGGCCAAATTGAATTGGTCGCCAAATAATATTTGGCTCAAAAAGCCTGATCGGATAGAACATCTAACACCAGGTGTGTCCTCGCCATTGCCATACTTAGGCCTAAGGGAGTGTGACACACGACCTAAAAGGTAAAGTAAGGCAGAATGGTATCTCATAAGTATACTGGACTGGGAGGATTTTCACGCAACAAAACAAGTTTACCTACATCAATTCTAGTCGGCTACGAAGATCCCAAGATAATCAGACGAAAATGAAGTAAAAATACACAACACATGTTTAGTCGGCCCCCAAAACATAAATATTTTATTACTTCGTTACATTTACAAAGAGTTACATTGAAGTAAGAAAATATTAATAGGGATTAGGCCTCTGAGTAAGGTAATCATCCACTTGTGCTCTTCAGCCATCGTCTGGATGAGGAGCCAATCCCTCCTTGACCTCATTCACATCTGACTCTAATAGCTTCCTAGGGATAGCATCTAGAGGGATCCACTGGTCATCCCTCCTAAAAGGATTAAGCCTCAGGGTTGAAGGAGATATCTCGTGATGGTACCAGAGTACTGAGTTCCTGGGAACTTGCAGCTTCTTGAGGGCACTAAATCGTCCCCTAATAAAGGACAGCTCTTCAAACTCTGTCAACCTCATCGGAGCATCTATCCAACCTTGATCATAACCATCAGCCCATACTCGTCGAGGGCCTTTTTTAAACAGATGCCTCAGCCGTGTGACATCTCTTTGAAGCCAAGCAGCAATAACGTATTCTCGACGAACATCTTCTCGGAGCTCTTCCATCTCCCTAGCTGGACCCCCTACATCTGGACCAGCTCACGGAGTAGTCGATGAGGTAGAACCTCGTAAAACTGGGGGAGCACCGCTCGATCCTGTGTCAGCTCGCGGAATTTACGAATGGTGGGTTTTCATGTTGTGATTTATATATTCAGAATATTTTATTCATCTTCATTCTTTTTTTTATCTTTTTTATATGAGTTATTTGAAGTCATTCAAGTTTCTTATTGTGGAGACCGAGTTCCAAACCTATTTTTTACGGCAGTCATCGGAGGAAAGTTTATCTCCCACATTTAGAACAATTATTATTTTTAAATATGTAGCATATATAAAATTTAGGTCCATGAATTTATCTTCTACTTTTGGGGTTTTCTTATGAATTTAGTTGTTTGACCCAAATTGGTTTAGTGTTGATAGCATTAGTATATTTTGTCAGTGATTCAACTTTAGATTCAAGATATTAAAGATTAAAAAAAATAATGGAGAGATCTTTTTATTATACTCTTTCTTTATATGGTGTATATATGGGGCTACTGTGTTGTGTTATAATTGAATTTGATATTTACATAAATCTTTTGAAAACAAAATCTCACATAAGTCATATAGAGTTTTTTTTATAACCAATTCTAACTATGGAAATGGTGAGTCTGTAGGAATATTTGACATTAGTTAATTTCTGGCACCACATTTATCAGTTGTTAAACCAATTCAATAAAAACTGCTGGAGACAAATTGTAAACACATTTTCTATGATATCGAGAAAGATAACGTGTGGGTAAAATTGACTTAGAAAGTTACAGTGCTAATTAAATTGGAAATAGCATCTCTCTCGGTCTTGATCTCCATAAACATATATAGACTCAATTGATAAAGAAAAAGTTGTCTAAATGATAAAAAAATCAATTATCCTCTAATCCGATATATAATTATATACAAAATGATAGATATATAATCATGTATTTCCATTAAGAACTGTACAGTTATATATTTGTTCAATCCTACTACCTATCCTAAACCTTTTCTATTATTTTGGTGTATGTTACTAAGTAGAAGTGTGGGATATTGATGAGCTCAGAATTTATATATGTTTAGTATTATTCAACCGAGGCTTGTTTAAGTTTATCCAATCATATAAAATTATGTAAAGTTTAATTGTTCATTAAAAAAATTCTATATTATTTAATTTTAAATTGAAATTTTTTGACTTATTATACCACTGTAAACACCACATTCTAGGACCCTATAAGTCTCTCCTTAGGTCCCTAGAACATCCTCATTTCACTATAAACCCTATATCATACTCTGAGTACTGATCTAGAGGAGATCTGACGCTCTTGAGCCCTATTTGACTTCGGTCAACTTTATCGTCAGAGTGAAAGCTCAATGAATCCTCGAGGGGACCTGAATTCCCTTTCCAACGGTCCACCCCTACGCAAATCAACATAACAGTTCAGACGAACTGACCATTTTACTATCGAAAATAGATTTGGAGGCCATTGGGCGCTCCCGGGCCCTGATTTGACCCCAATCAACTTCATCGTCAGAGTGAAAGCTCTTTGAATCTTTGAAGGCCACTGAAACCCCTTTCAACAGTCTGCCCCGTACGTGAAATAGCATAACCATTCGGATAAACAATCCATTTTCCAAAAACTCATTCGGAGGCCACCGGACGATCCCGAGATCCATTTGACCAAGGTCAACTCTTCATCTCGAATGAGACTGAATGAATCTTCTGTAGGTCATTGAATACCCTTTTCAACGGTCCGCTCCATGCGCAAATCATCCTTATGGAATAGACTAATGACCCATTTTACTCCGAAAGGTTACCGGGCGCTTTTGGGCCTCGATTGACCAAAGTCAACTCTCTGAACCGAGCGAAGCTCTTTAGAACGTCGAAGTGCCTTGCATAACCTTTTCAAATGTCTATCATGTGTGCAATTCTGACTTACAGTTGTAATACCCCGTATTTTTATGCTATAATTAATTTGGGGATTTATTTAATAAAAATCCAGAAATTAATTATGTTATAATTATTAACGTGACGTGAGTTAGTAATAATATGAAATTGTTGAATATTACTTAGGAGCATAGTAATATATGGTAAATGTCACGAGTGAATGAAAATGACAATTTTGGTAATTTTAGTCGGGACGCGCCCGTGTCGCGTCGGGACTAATTATTGAGGTATAAAAGTAAATATTTTATGAGTTGTCCGTATGGTCGTTTTGAGTGCGCCAACGCGTCCGGAAGGGTCGAGATAGTCAGAAAAGTGTACCCGGGGGTTTAGTTTGGGTCTCGGGATGTTTTTAGGCTTAATTAGTGACCCGGGAGGGCGTTTTGGTCATTTTACAAACTAGGATAATTAAACCCACGAATTTCAGCCATCCTTAGCAGCCATTTAAGTCAGCCTTTTAGGGTTAGATCATTCAGAACCCTAAGACGGCTAGTGGAGAAGAGAGGAGAGACCTTGCTAGGTGATTCAAGGCAAAAAACACCACCTTTTGCACCACCGTCACCACCAACGCGTAAATCGCGAGGAGGAGAACGCAGCCACACCAATATCAGCAGGAAACCAGACCTCTGAAATCCCAGGCAAGTGTTTAACTTGCGTATTTTCGTTGGTGCAATAATCATGTTAGTGTAGGAATGATTAGGAGTATAATTCATGGAAGAAAACCCCACTTTGTGATAGGAATTTGCATGTAGACAAGATTAAAATTATATCCTGGAAGTCTTATGTAATGTAGATGATAGACCCACGAATTTTTGATGTTATTGTAGAAGAAAATTCTGGAGAAAACTGATTAGAACAAAAGATTAATAAAACTTAGGGTTCTTGATGATTAGATGAGATTTTAGGTTGTTTAATCATGTTTAATGATGGTTATATGCATGCTTAACGTTAGAAACATCTGGAAATATATTACCATGATTGTAGTATAAGTTTTGGGACGATTAGTGTTAGAAATTATGGATTTGAATGAAGAATATTAGTTAAACCCGTAACTGCACTTCTGCAGAAATCGAAATACCTGTTTGATCGATCGATCGACCCTATAGAATCGATCGATCGAAGGTTCGATCGATCGAACCCCAGTAGTCGATCGATCGACCCTTCCTGGCAGCCTATTATTTCCCTTGTTTAATTAGTTGAATTAACTTATCATGAAAGAATTCTTGGGTATTTCAAATAAAATGTTTTGGGATATAAGAGAGACCAGTAGGACATATGATTAAGTGTTGAGAACTTTATTATGAAATGATAATTGGGTTTAAGGAATAGTTAATTAAGGAACGACGAACTACCTATTTCAAATGAGAGATTTCAACGAATACCTACGTTAGTGAATAGACGTCTACCTACTGAATATATTACTTGGATGGATAGAACCCACGAGTGTCCCATAACTAGTGAGAAAACCCCTTCAAATTAAGGTTAGAGGCGAAACCTTATACGTTATACTAATAAGGTGAAATTTAGGACAAAGGTTGTAATTATGGGTAATGAGAGTGACCTATATTAATATGATGAAATTGGTATATTTATATGAATGTGTGTACATATATTATATACATGTGAAAAACGTACCCGCGCTACTTGCTATCCCTGAGGTTACCGCGCTGGGACGATCGTATCCTGTGTTGCTTTATGGGGATATTGAATCGTACCCTAGAAGATAGAGATCCTAGGTACGGGCTATTAAATTGATAGTCGGACGGTCCTAAGAGACGTGTGGGTATGTACTGACCTCTCGGACTTGGAATCTATGCTTCGCCTCAACGTTGTTTTGTTTATGTTAATACAGTTCGAGAGCGATTCCGAACTTGTATTCCCTTTGTGTGAACGATACAGGAACTGGATAGCAGAGTATGCCCGCACCATAAATTAGTTGGGGTGCTGTTGTATATATATATTATTCGAGTAGTTAATATATATATGGTGATAAACTTTAATATGCCTACTATAATGTGTTAAGTGGGACTTAGTTGTTGACGCAATTATAAATATTTATTTTGTGAAAATATGAGAAGACACTGAGAAACCTTATGATTTAATGAAACTAAAACGAGAGGAGTACTTCAGATTGAAAGTTATATTTTTATAAAACATTGTCATCGTCCGGTTTTGTATACATATGAATAAGTTAAGATAAACGAACCATTGGGAAGGTTAGTACGATAGGAGTGCACATTAGAAGAGAGGTGAGTATTTCTCAAGAGAGAGACGAACTAATATGATGTTGCATTGGCCTGTATTCATTTAAATACTTGCTTAACGTAATTTTAAAATCAAACACACTTTCGGGCCCTGACCCGTTTCCTTCTCTCTCTCTCTCTTGTATATATATATATGTATATTTTCAGGTGCCCAGCCACAGGGGCGTCTTGCTTAGGATTCTTTGAGAAGAACGAGCTGCAGCTTAGGTGGGAGTTGCAGGTCCCTTGAGTAGACGGCTTCTGTCATTGACTCCACTCTTATTACTCTCATTTATGGGGCACATGTCGCCCTTTTCATCATTTCATTTATTGTTGGGGATTTTTATATTTCAGTTATTCCGGTATTGTTTATGGGATTTGTTTCAGGATGGTTTATGATTTTAGTTTTATATTATTGACATTCGTTTGGTGAATGTATGGTTTTATTTAAATTTCGTGGTGTGATTCTCTATTGTAGAAATGTTGTTTTGAATTAATAAAAATCTTTTCTTTAATTAAAATTTGGAAGTTCGTATGAAAAATGTTTTTGACACTTAGCTTAATTATTTAGGGTGTTAAATTGGAAAAAAAATTATTATTTTTATCGACAGTGATGCTGAGAATGAACCAACTGTTTACCTTGACTTAATTTAATAAAGTAGTGATCGCCCGGTATTTAATTAGGCGGGGTGTCACGGGTGGTATCAGAGCATCAGGTTCTAGTGTCCATAGGATCTGTACGGCTTATTTCGCTTTCAGCTTAACGTTACTTGCCATAGAGCCCTATTTTTAGGACTGTTGTATTCTTGCTTTTACGTTTAAGTCTTCAGCTATTCGAGATTTGTTGATAACTGTAGACTAATAAACTTGTTCACGTTTCAGATGCCTCCGAGACGTGCTCCAAAAGATAGGCGTGCCCAAGCCGACCAGCCAGCAGTTCCGGCACCAGGCACTATGAATGCGAATGAGGTAGCCTCCATCGTTGCTCAGGCGGTAAATGCCGTGATAGCGGTGATTCAGCAGGCTCCACCACAGGTCCAGGCAGTGGCGCCAGTACCAGCACAGCTTCCATCTGCATGGGAGAGGGTTCGGGATGCTTTTCAGAAAGCACATCCCCCTGAGTTTTCTGGTAGCTCCGATATTATTACTGTCAGCCAATGGAAGAAGGACATCCAGCGGCACCTCCGTATGTATGAGTGCACCGAAGTGCAGAAGCAGCTATTGGCCTCTTTTAAACTGGTGAGAGCCGCATTACAGTAGTGGGAGTCCACTACTACTTTGGAGGAGAGGGACACGATCCCTATTCAGATGTTCTGGGAGCGGTTTGACCGCAAGTACTTTCCACCCGCAATGCAGACTGAGATGAGGCGGAAATTGCTAAATCTGAAGCAGGAGAACCTTACTGTAGCCGAGTATGAGGAGGAGTTCACGAGACTTCTTACTATTGTGCCGGATGAGGCACCCACTGAGAGCAAGAAAATTTTGCTGTTCGTCGACGGGTTAGCTTGGAGGATCCGTCAGCACCTTATTGGGAATCTATCCCTGAGTACTTTCACTGACGTACTCAATGCAGCGCTACTACATTGCCAGGATCACCGCTTCCATCTTCAGGGAAGCAAGAGAGCAGGAGAGTCCAGCCAGCAGGGCAGGACCGGGGGTAATAGTGCCAGTGGGGCGCCAACTCAGGGACAGACTCGTCAGCACGAGCAGAGTTCCCATCAGGGGGACCCTGCTAAGCGATTCCGTTCAGGTGATTCTAGGCAGGGATTCGGGGGATTCAGGCAGGGCCATCAGGGTCAGCCTAATCAGCAGGTCCAGCAGGGCCAACACCGATCGCAGGGTCAACAGCAGGGCCAGCAAGGCCAACAGCGTGCACATCAGGGCCAACAGGGCCAATGGCGTGGAGGTAACGGCCAGCAGGGCCGTGGTCAGCAGGGACAGAGGAGAGGTAATTTCAGAGGCCGGTGTTTTGTGTGTGGCAAACACGGCCATAAGCGTCAGGATTGCCCAGAGGGCGATAGGGCCCCACAGCAGCAGGGAGCCCGTAATGAGCCGCAGAGACCACTCTTTCCACCTGACCTTCCAGCTCCAGCCCAGATGCCAGCCCTACCAGCCATTCCAGCAGCTCCAGTACAGCAGGGGAAATTGCAGTACGGACGTGTTTATAACGTCCACCAGGCAGCAGCTCCACAGGCACCACCCGCGATTGAGGGTATGTTTCCTATCCATGGTACTATGGGTAAAGTTTTGTTTGATACGGGGGCAACGCACTGTTTTATAGCTACGCATTTTGCGAAGTCCTTAGGATTATTAGCCACAGCAGAGAGCACCGTGACGTGTGTCGACTCACCTTTGGGGAGTGGGTCGCTTATATTCTTTATATGCCGAGGAGTAGGAATAGAGATTGGTAGCTTGGTACTGCCTGCAGACATGCTAGTCTTAGATATGCACGAGCATGACGTGATTATTGGTATGGATTGGCTCGCATCTTATAGAGCCATGATTGATTGCTTCGGTGGGAGCATTATTTTTGCCATTCCGGGGCAAAAGATGTTTATAGTGGCGATGCCTCGTCCAGAGGGAGGTTCGACCGCTCATTTATATTACATTGAGGAGGATACCTCTAAGGAGGTTGTGATTCCTTTGGATTCGATCCCAGTTGTTAGGGAGTATTCCGATGTGTTTCAGGAGATACCAGGCCTACCGCCCAGTCGTGAGATAGACTTCGTTATAGATTTATTGCAGGATACGAGACCTATAGCACGCGCACCGTACCGTATGGCTCCGGCAGAGATGCGAGAGCTACGAGATCAGATTGGGCAGCTATTAGGTCAGGGTTTCATTCGTAGGAGTACCTCACCGTGGGGCGCTCCAGTCTTATTTGTGAAAAAGAGAGATGGCTCACTGAGATTGTGTGTGGACTACAGGGAGTTGAACAAGGTCACGATACGGAACAAGTATCCGTTGCCTCGAATCGATGATCTGTTCGACCAGTTAAGGGGAGCAACTTTCTTTTCGAAGATAGATCTGAGGTCGGGGTACCATCAGTTACGGATTAGAGAGTAGGATGTTTCGAAGACTGCCTTCTTGTCGAGATATGGGTCCTATGAGTTCAGGGTGATGCCGTTCGGACTCACAAATGCCCCAGCCGTTTTCATGGACTTGATGAACCGAGTGTTCAGAGAGTTCTTGGATCAGTTCGTCATCGTCTTCATAGATGATATCTTGATATATTCACACTCCGAGGAGGAGCATGCCGAACACTTGAGGCAGGTTCTCCAGACCCTACGAGAGCATCAGTTGTATGCTAAGTACGAGAAGTGTGGATTCTGGTTGCGAGAGGTACAATTCTTGGGCCATGTTGTTTCTGAGCAGGGGATAGCAGTTGACCCGAGCAAGGTGTCAGCGGTGAGGGAGTGGGGGCATCCCACAACACCGACGGAAGTACGTAGTTTCTTGGGGTTAGCCGGATACTACAGGAGGTTCATTCGGGGATTCTCCAAAATAGCGGGTCCATTGACGAATCTTACTCGCAAGGGGGTACCATATGTTTGGGATGACGCTTGTCAGTTGGCTTTCGACGAGCTGAAGGACAAGCTTACTTCGGCACCAGTCCTTGCTTTACCGAAGCCGGGTGTAGAGTACCTGGTTTACACTGATGCGTCCTTACGAGGACTTGGGGGAGTACTTCAGCAGGAAGAGAAGGCTATAGCTTTTGCTTCCCGCAAGCTTAAGCCGCATGAGAAGAATTACCCTACCCATGACCTGGAGTTAGCGGCGGTCGTCTTTGCATTGAGAATTTGGAGGCACTATTTATTGGGCGAGAAATTCCGTTTGTTCACAGACCATAAGTCACTGCAGTACCTGTTCACTCAGCAAGAGCTAAATATGCGTCAACGCAGATGGTTAGAGTTTGTGAAAGATTACCAGTTCGATATACAGTATCATCCGGGGAAAGCCAACGTAGTTGCTGATGCGTTGAGCCGTAGACCGGTTGACGATGTAGCGAACATCTGGAAAGCAAAATGGAAGGAGTTGGGTCACTAGGATGCGGTAGCACGTTCTTTCATATCCGTGATGACAGTCACACCTGAGATTGTTACGAGGGTGATACAGGCACAGACCACAGATCCGTTTTGTCAGGAGCAGATTGTACGACTTCTAGCCGAGGGTGCTGAGTCCTATTCTGTTAGTTCGGATGGAGGGTTGCGGTTTAATGGGAGATTAGTGGTTCCAGAAGGAGCAGAGCTACGTCATGAAGTGATGGCTCATTCTCATGGGTCCCGATTTGCAGTACATCCGGGAGGCGATAAGATGTATCAGGACATGAGGCGACAGTACTGGTGGAGTGGGATGAAGAAGGACATCGCTGAATTTGTGTCCAAATGTTCTACCTGCCAGCTGGTGAAGGTGGATCACCAGAAACCGTCGGGATTTCTTCAGCCATTGGAAGTACCTGCGTGGAAGTGGGAAAGTATTTCCATGGATTTCATTACAGGTTTGCCTACATCACAGCGAGGCCACGATTCTATCTGGGTGATTGTAGACCGTCTGACCAAGGTGGCTCATTTTCTGCCAGTAAGGATAGATTATACCACAGGTCAGTATGCCCAGTTGTTCATCGCTGAGATTGTCAGATTACATGGGGTGCCCCTGAATATTGTGTCAGATAGAGACAAGATTTTTGTGTCGCGTTTCTGGGAAAGCTTTCAGGAGGCTATGGGTACAGAGTTGAGACTGAGTTCAGCTTACCACCCACAGACAGATGGACAGACAGAGCGTACTAATCAGATGTTGGAAGATATGCTACGCATGTGTATCCTCGATTTCGGGGGAGGTTAGGAGCCACATCTTCCACTGGTCGAGTTTGCTTATAATAACTCCTATCAGTTTACGATTGGCATGGCTCCATTTGAGGCTTTGTACGGCAGGCCTTGTCGCTCTCCAACCTGTTGGCTCGAGGTGGGGGACAACAAGTTATTGGGACCAGAAGTGATCCAGGAGACCTCCGCGAGGATTGAGATAATCAGGAGTCGTATTCGGGTAGCCCAAGACAGACAGAAGAGCTACGCCGATGCGAAACGATTCTTCCGGGAGTTTAATGTGGGAGATCAAGTGTTGTTACGTGTATCTCCTATGAAAGGAGTGATGAGGTTCGGGAAGAAGGGAAAGTTGGCTCCGAGGTACGTAGGACCATTTCCCATCATCGAGAGAATTGGGCCAGTAGCATACAAGTTGGGTTTGCCAGAACATTTACATCGCATCCACGATGTATTCCACATCTCGTCGTTGAGACGATACCTTCGGAATGATATGGCCCATACTCACATTACGATAGATGAAATCGACTTGCAGTCGGATAGCTCTTACGAGGAGAGACCGGTGGCTATTCTAGACTACAGTGAGAGGAGATTGAGGTCGAAGATAGTTCCACTCGTGCGGGTTCAGTGGGAACATCATAATGTGGAGGAATCCACTTGGGAGCGTGAGGCAGATATGCGTGAGAAATATCCAGAGTTGTTTTTACCAGGTATGCCTTATTTTCCGAATTTCGGGACGAAATTCCGTTATTAGGGGGGAAGTATGTAATACCCCGTATTTTTATGCTATAATTAATTTGGGGATTTATTTAATAAAAATTCGGAAATTAATTATGTTATAATTATTAACGTGACGTGAGTTAGTAATAATATGAAATTGTTGAATATTACTTAGGAGCATAGTAATATATGGTAAATGTCACGAGTGAATGAAAATGACAATTTTGGTAATTTTAGTCGGGACGCGCCCGTGTCGCGTCGGGACTAATTATTGAGGTATAAAAGTAAATATTTTATGAGTTGCCCGTATGGTCATTTTGAGTGCGCCAACGCGTCCGGAAGGGTCGAGATAGTCAGAAAAGTGTACCCGGGGGTTTAGTTTGGGTCTCGGGATGTTTTTAGGCTTAATTAGTGACCCGGGAGGGCGTTTTGGTCATTTTACAAACTAGGATAATTAAACCCACGAATTTCAGCCATCCTTAGCAGCCATTTAAGTCAGCCTTTTAGGGTTAGATCATTCAGAACCCTAAGACGGCTAGTGGAGAAGAGAGGAGAGACCTTGCTAGGTGATTCAAGGCCAAAAACACCACCTTTTGCACCACCGTCACCACCAATGCGTAAATCGCGAGGAGGAGAACGCAGCCACACCAATATCAGCAGGAAACCAGACCTCTGAAATCCCAGGCAAGTGTTTAACTTGCTTATTTTCGTTGGTGCAATAATCATGTTAGTGTAGGAATGATTAGGAGTATAATTCATGGAAGAAAACCCCACTTTGTGATAGGAATTTGCATGTAGACAAGATTAAAATTATATCCTGGAAGTCTTATGTAATGTAGATGATAGACCCACGAATTTTTGATGTTATTGTAGAAGAAAATTCTGGAGAAAACTGATTAGAACAAAAGATTAATAAAACTTAGGGTTCTTGATGATTAGATGAGATTTTAGGTTGTTTAATCATGTTTAATGATGGTTATATGCATGCTTAACGTTAGAAACATCTGGAAATATATTACCATGATTGTAGTATAAGTTTTGGGACGATTAGTTTTAGAAATTATGGATTTGAATGAAGAATATTAGTTAAACCCGTAACTGCACTTCTGCAGAAATCGAAATACCTGTTTGATCGATCGATCGACCCTATAGAATCGATCGATCGAAGGTTCGATCGATCGAACCCCAGTAGTCGATCGATCGACCCTTCCTGGCAGCCTATTATTTCCCTTGTTTAATTAGTTGAATTAACTTATCATGAAAGAATTCTTGGGTATTTCAAATAAAATGTTTTGGGATATAAGAGAGACCAGTAGGACATATGATTAAGTGTTGAGAACTTTATTATGAAATGATAATTGGGTTTAAGGAATAGTTAATTAAGGAACGACGAACTACCTATTTCAAATGAGAGATTTCAACGAATACCTACGTTAGTGAATAGACGTCTACCTACTGAATATATTACTTGGATGGATAGAACCCACGAGTGTCCCATAACTAGTGAGAAAACCCCTTCGAATTAAGGTTAGAGGCGAAACCTTATACGTTATACTAATAAGGTGAAATTTAGGACAAAGGTTGTAATTATGGGTAATGAGAGTGACCTATATTAATATGATGAAATTGGTATATTTATATGAATGTGTGTACATATATTATATACATGTGAAAAACGTACCCGCGCTACTTGCTATCCCTGAGGTTACCGCGCTGGGACGATCGTATCCTGTGTTGCTTTATGGGGATATTGAATCGTACCCTAGAAGATAGAGATCCTAGGTACGGGCTATTAAATTGATAGTCGGACGGTCCTAAGAGACGTGTGGGTATGTACTGACCTCTCGGACTTGGAATCTATGCTTCGCCTCAACGTTGTTTTGTTTATGTTAATACAGTTCGAGAGCGATTCCGAACTTGTATTCCCTTTGTGTGAACGATACAGGGACTGGATAGCAGAGTATGCCCGCACCATAAATTAGTTGGGGTGCTGTTGTATATATATATTATTCGAGTAGTTAATATATATATGGTGATAAACTTTAATATGCCTACTATAATGTGTTAAGTGGGACTTAGTTGTTGACGCAATTATAAATATTTATTTTGTGAAAATATGAGAAGACACTGAGAAACCTTATGATTTAATGAAACTAAAACGAGAGGAGTACTTCAGATTGAAAGTTATATTTTTATAAAACATTGTCATCGTCCGGTTTTGTATACATATGAATAAGTTAAGATAAACGAACCATTGGGAAGGTTAGTACGATAGGAGTGCACATTAGAAGAGAGGTGAGTATTTCTCAAGAGAGAGACGAACTAATATGATGTTGCATTGGCCTGTATTCATTTAAATACTTGCTTAACGTAATTTCAAAATCAAACACACTTTCGGGCCCTGACCCGTTTCCTTCTCTCTCTCTCTCTTGTATATATATATATGTATATTTTCAGGTGCCCAGCCACAGGGGCGTCTTGCTTAGGATTCTTTGAGAAGAACGAGCTGCAGCTTAGGTGGGAGTTGCAGGTCCCTTGAGTAGACGGCTTCTGTCATTGACTCCACTCTTATTACTCTCATTTATGGGGCACGTGTCGCCCTTTTCATCATTTCATTTATTGTTGGGGATTTTTATATTTCAGTTATTCCGGTATTGTTTATGGGATTTGTTTCAGGATGGTTTATGATTTTAGTTTTATATTATTGACATTCGTTTGGTGAATGTATGGTTTTATTTAAATTTCGTGGTGTGATTCTCTATTGTAGAAATGTTGTTTTGAATTAATAAAAATCTTTTCTTTAATTAAAATTTGGAAGTTCGTATGAAAAATGTTTTTGACACTTAGCTTAATTATTTAGGGTGTTAAATTGGAAAAAAAATTATTATTTTTATCGACAGTGATGCTGAGAATGAACCAACTGTTTACCTTGACTTAATTTAATAAAGGAGTGATCGCTCGGTATTTAATTAGGCGGGGTGTCACAACAGTCTCGACAAATGATACATTAGCGTCCGACGATCTCCCGTCCAAAGGATCAAAGAGCGATCTCGAGCTCCATTTGACCCAAAGTCATCTCCTGGATCCGGGAGCAACCCAAAGAACTCTTAAAGGTCTATGAATTACCTTTCTAACGGTATTGCACGACTTGGATTTATGGATTGCGTTCTATAACCATTTTTCCAAAAAAATTTGCACGAGACTGCCAATTGGCAGGTCCATTTCCCTACCTATCGCCATTGCACCCAGGGTTACCTACTGATTGGCAGGGCTAGGGCTATGCCGATTGACACCCCCTACCCTATAAATGGAGGGCACAAGCTCACTCCCAAAGCACACCTCACATCCATCGATATCAGTGATCTCATCACCATTATTTTTCAATCAACGAAGTTTCCTTGTGTGAAATTCCTTCCCATTATTTTCATATCCAATTCAGCAAAATCTCCTTCTCACTCATCCATCATTCAGCCTAACATTCAAGGGAGCTCATCAAGGATCAAAATCAAGCCTCAATTCACCAAAGAAGGTCAACATATTTCTCCTCTCTCTTTAAATTTTGTTATTTTTGCATTAGTTATATAAGTTCTAATCTAATTTTTACTTTAGTTCATACACATTAACACATCATCCTTTATTAGTTGTATTGGACATACTATATTTTCTATAAAATAACAAAGAAAAAAAGGGTTACACCTATAAATTCCAACGGGATTATCCACCATAATTTTTCAAAACTAAAAATACATGTTCTACACACACACATATAATAAACTCATGTTCGAATCTATGCGATAAACTCTACCCTTATGTTGCATGCAAACTACGTGGACTATGATGCCTTTATAGGCTACGTAGGCGTCTCGGGCTAAAACCCGAGACTTGAGTCCAATTTCCCAATTTTCCCATTTCGCATTTACATCTTTTTCATCTATACACTATTTAATATATACTATTTGTGATCCATGTTGGAGTTTTATCTAACATACATTATCGTTTCATCATAACAATTAATATCTCGATAAACGCATACATCGTATTTTCTAGATATTATTTTGGAAACATTCCTATGGATGACATCACTCTATCTTCTCCATGATATCAGTTGGGAGATTTCGATCTCCATTTATATATACATGCACAGACACTTCACAATGAAATTAAGAAAAATAGTAACACAAGCCCATGAGAGAGCGAAAGGGGGGATGGGTGCCTAACACCTTTCTATTCCGTAACTTAGCCCCCAAACCTCTAAAGTATTGGTTTCGTAAGCATCGGTTTATCTTTGAGGGCTCTCTCTCGAGACGACGACATGTTCTTTTGCCTATTTTGTGCAAAATAGGCTGGGAACTCCATCTTTTTACATCACCCCATACCGATGACGGCCGAAGCAATCTTAGAGAAAGAGGTCATGAGACCTTCACTCCTTCTTCCCCCTTGGGAAAGGAAAAAGGAAGGGATGGGCACAATGGCGACTCTACAGGGGACTTCTTAAGAGGGATAGACTCTATTTGCATGGGTGTTATCATTTTCTACTTGTGTGCGTATGCACCTACCTGTATGTTCCATTTTCTCCTTTATTATTTCGTGTACGTACCTACCTCATGCTTATATCACTACACACTTGTACACTTCACACTACTTACACTTAGGATCACTTATACCCACATGTTGCACACACCACTTATAATATCCATGCTTAGATGTCACTAACACACACCTCCACTTATCACACTTGTATATATCCATGCTCACACTTATCACACACCACTTGTGGTTGATACATGCTTAGGTTCACTACCACACACTCACTTGTAGATATCACACACTCTTACATATCCATGCTTAGTGTAATTTCCATGCTAGATTTACTTTTCATGTTTCTTATATATTCTTTCCTATTAGCTTAGTGCTCATAATATACTAATCAAGAATCATGCATTTTTGCACACTACAACACCAAAGAGCATGGCTATTGACCAAATTTTGTCCCGTAACTGGGGGGTCACTTTGTGATGGGCGATGGTCTGGCAGGTCGCAGTTAGCCTAAGAAATATGACTCTCACCTTTCATTGGCCATGTAACTTCGACGTATATCAAATGGTTCCCCCCGCATCGTATCTATTAACCATAGTCATGATGGGAGGTATATAGCAGGGAACTCATTCATGTTCGTCGGGTATATCAAATTTTCTCTCACACGTATTATCCCCCACGAGGTATATAGTAAGGAAATTCACATACACTCGGGTATATCAAATGGCTTGTCCACACGTAACGATTGACCTAAAAAGAAAAACTTATATCATGGAAGTCATGCCAAAGGGGGGAACCCTTCCAATTAACCCAACAACTACATACCCTCATATAGGCGTCAAACCTAGGGCACTCATATTTAGTTTGCCGATTACTACCCGAAACTCTGCCGAAATGATGTGTCGGTATGTCGGCTAAATTTTCACGTAATTTTATCTTTTTCAAAATGGGACCCTGTCCATGAGCCTGGTAACAAGTCAAACCATGTTTTACATATTTTTCAAACCCAATTTTCCAAGGCTCGGGTCCCGTCTGGCATTTATTTTGCATTTAGGTAAACCTAATGCAAGTGAAAACATAAACATAAATAATAATCATGCTGTGACCCTTCTCTCGTCCTTTCTCTTCCCTTACAAAAGTGTCAAAAACATTTTCTTCCTCCATTTCCAAAAAATTGTCAATGCAAATTTTCCTCTTTTTTTCAATAATAAAGTTTCCCCTCTTATCTTTTAAAATAAATTCGAATCATTTTTCCTTCTTCGATCGATCTCATACCCGACCCTTGGCCCGACTCTTTATTGGCTTTGGTCTTTCATCAAACCTCCCCAAAGCTCCATCAGTTCACTCGCTACTTCCTTTGAGTTCGGAATCCACTTTCACCCATTTTCCATGGAGAATGCAGACCAAATACTGAATGTTCAGCCTGATTTGATGATGGTTCTAGCCCAACTTACCACTAAGATTGATAACCTTCAAATTGAGGTTTATGAAATGAAGCGAAACATGTCCCTATCCCCAAAGAGACTGAGGTCCTTTTCCCTTGTGCTGTGGGACCACCCACACCTGAGCCTATTTGGGTCACGAAAGAATATCAGCATGGTCCACATTTCCCTCCTGCCAATGGGCCACCGCCAGCTCAACTCCCTATGCCAAATCTTGCTCAGATAGGAGCTAACATGCCCATGATCGTTGATCTGAAAGAAGAAGAGTTGAACAAGGTCAAGGAGGACCTTAAATGTTAACCAAGAAGTTTAACCAAGTCCAAATCTCCGAAAACTACATGGATTACGCCCATAAGTCCCCCTACCCTAAAGTAAGGCTATTGGAAAAGTTTAAGATGCCTAACATTGAGAAGCTTGGGGGATAGCAACCCCAAATTATTCATCTCCAAAGTTACCACCGATCCATGATTCTCGTTGGTGACTTCGAGGAAATAATGGCCCAGATGTTCCAACAGACTTTGAAAGATAATGCTCTTCACTGGTTCCTATCCCTTGAAGAATCCAGAATTCACAGTTAGGAGGATGTTGCTCGTGAATTCATGTAACAGTACAAGTACAACGAGGAGTTGGAGATTACCCGCCGTGATTTAGAACTTCTGAAGTAGAATCTCGGGGAAAGTATCTGTAGCTTTATAGAAAGATGGAGGGAAAAAGTGGCCACCATGACCAACTAGCCTTCTGAGGAGGAACATGTCCGAGAGATACTCGAAGGCTAATATTACCCCCACTTTCGAGCCCTCCGGGAAGCAGGAGTGAAGATCGAAGAAAGTCTTGCCAAGACAGAATTTGAGCCAAAAAAAGTATCCGAACAGTTCACTCAAAGAACGTATGGGAAGCTTGCCAATACCACACTTTCAACCATCAATAATATCTCTCAACCTGCCACTTCATGGGCAGTAGAAAGCCGCCCTAACCCAGTCAAAAAAGCATCCACCGAGCTTCATGCTCCCCTCTCCAAAGTTTACTAATCCCATTTGATCCAAAATCTTATTAAGCCATTGGAATCTCGTCCATTACCAAACCCACTTCCCAAAAATTTCAAAACCGACGCCCATTATAATTTTCACCAAACTACAAGCCATACCCCTGATCAGTGCTTCCATCTCTAAAATGTAATCCAAGGCCTAATTGACCAGGGTACCATCGCCTTACCAGTTAATTCAAAACCAAATACCACTAACAATCCCCTTTTAAAATCATGCAAATGCTATCTTCATAAAAGAAGACCCAGAATTTGACCCATCTACCTAGATTGTACCCAGTAAATCGCCCATCATACCCATATATTCCCCTAAACCCCTCAAATTTTTCCCATATTTTCTCATACGCCCTACTGATTTTGATGACCAGGACTTATCATTTATTATAAGAGCATGCATTACCGTTCGTACTTATTCTGGGGGGAAAGATATGGAATTTCCAGTAGTAATGAACTAGCTCCTAGAATTTCGGCTGAAATTGCCCTCAGAAATGACCATTGACTACTAAAAATTTAACACACTATTCTTGGAAGCTCAGAAGTGGGATCAAGAGTCAGATAATTGGGTGGTACCCATCAATGAAGCCACCCTAGATGATGTCGTCTAGATTATGGCAGACTTATTCCGATAAATTTGTGAAATTTACAGTATGTTCGAGCCACATTATGCTTTGAAACTATAAGGGTTTGTTGGTCCCTTCACTTCTGCATCTCCCCGGTGAGTGGGAGGATCTATATGAAGAGGTCATTGAGATTATAGAATGCATAGACTTCTCATGGAAAGATGACATCATTGCTCGACAGTCAGTATATGTGGAATGATATCATTTGTAGATCTATTAGGAGAGATCAATAAAGTGGATGAACAACTCGAGATAGATCAAGAAACATGGTTTCTATTTTACCCCTCTTATGTGAACCATATGACTAGATCTGGGAGGCACTACCAGGTTTTAAACCCTCAATTAGCAATAACTGATAAGGGAAAAGGTGTTGAGACACTTCCTTTACTGGAAATGTCCCTTGAGGAAAGTAAAATCCTCAATCAGTTGAAGAAAACTCAAGTTAACATCACTCTATGGGGACTCTTTATGTCTTCCTAGATAAACCGAAATGCCTTGATTAAATTGATTACTAGGCCTATAGTCCCTCCTTTCACCATACCATAAGAAGTAGTAAATCTAGTCGGATCTATAACCTCTAGCAAAATGCTCTCATTCTCCGAATAACAAATCCCTAAGTTTGGTTCAAATCACGACTATGCTCTCAATATCTCTGTCGAGGTCATAGGAAAGACCGTCTCGCTTTCACTTATCGATAATGGGTCAGCACTTAATGTTTGCCCGTTAAGAACCCTCAACAGCTTAGGACTGAAAGTAAATAACATTGCCCAAAATTATGTCGTGGTGCATGCTTATGACAATACGCGTCGGGAAGTGATGGGATCCATAAAGCTTATAATAGGGGCTGGCCCTATAAATCCCATTACTTAATTCCAAGTCATCAACATACCATCTTGTTTCAACCTGTTGCTCGGACGACCATGGCTCTACAGTATCAAGGGTATGTATTCCTCCCTTTATAAAAAACTGAAGTTCTTTGCCAATGGGCAGGTCATCACCATGTTGGTCAAAGATGATAATATCGATAATGCGAGCACCACGAATCCGGTACTAGAGATAATTATGGGGAGAATGATATGCTTATGTCTGGTATTTGAGTCGAACTGCTTCCACTCCCAATAGGGGATGAATTCAAAGATAGAATTTTTCTAGAGCACAACCCTCACGACATTGTCAATATGATACAGATGTTCAAAAACATACCCAAACTGGGGCTCGAACAACGACAACATGGAATACTAGAACCCATAGTGTTGAAGAAGTCCTTTGCTCCATGTAGCCTGGGTTATCAACCATTATCGGAGGAGCTCAGGATCCTCCACCAATCTCGATTGAAGAGAATGATAGAAAATACCAAGACTATCTCAGGGGATTCCTTGAAACAAAGATTCATTAAAGAGGGTGAAGATATCCCCTTTTGCGATCTTCCCGAAATGTGGTAGGATCATGTGGACAAGAAGATGAAGCCAAGAATGGAGATATTCTTTGAAGACAGCTACTCATGGGTAAAAAGTTCCCAACACCGTGTGCAACCACTCATGGAAAAAACTACAGTTGTTGTTGAGGAAAGTGTCTCTGAGGACTCCTTCGATCCGTAAACACTGGGACTAACACTCTGCATGGTTCACTCAAGCACTACATCATCGGATCCGTCCATCCTTATTAAAGTTTCTGATGCACCTCTCATCAACTGTCATGCTACACATGTCCCACATGCTTAAATACAACCCAACTCTTATATTTATCCTATTCATCCTCTATTGTTATTCCTCCTTGTTCTAATCACATTTTAATCGAGACCTCCTTTGATGAGGTTCTCAACACTGTTTTTTAGAATGAAATAAAAGATTTTTTTGAGTATCTTGTTGTGCCTTATATTAATTGTCTTGATTCTAATCAAACTCTTGATGATGATGATTTTTCAAATGAATAATTCTTAACTGATCTTAATAAGGTTAATAACAAACAACATAGCCTCGTTCAAATTAATGAAGATGAAATTGTTGTTATTAATCTCGATTCTAGTAGTCAATTGTCCGAGATTAGGATAGGGACCACCCTTGATGATTATGAGCGTGCGAAACTTGAAGAACTGATGAAGGAATTTGTGGACGTCTTCATATGGTCCTACGATGATATGCTCAGTATTGATCTCAAGATATCCCAGCACATAATTCCAACTCTACCATAACGCAAGTCGGTTGATTAGGCACATATTCTTCACATTTATCCCCTTAATTTCGGTATTTTTATGATCCCGTGTAGTGTAAATATCTTGGATTTGTCTCGTATTTATGATACTAACCCCTTTTGGCAAGTATTTCATGTTTTGTTTATTTCTCATGTGTTTTACAGGTATTTCACGCAAGTTAATGCGAAGGAGAACTCAAAACAGTGAAAGAAACCAAGAAATGGAGAGTTGAAGGGCATTTTCGTAATTTTTCAGCCTTAGTCCAGAGGTGGGGCCAACTAGAAAGTTGAAGAGCTCTAAATTACAAGAATACTGGAAAAATGGCACCTCAATCCGAGCTACGGTGAAGAAGTTACGATGTTTTGAAGTTGCGCGATAATGAAGAGTCTGGATGTGCGGATTTCTGCCATTAATTATGCAGATTTTATGGGGATTGGTTGGCAAAAACTTGTGCCACAAGAGAAATTTGATGTCAAATTTGTCCAACTTGGTGCTATAAAAGACCAAGCCCTAACTCATTCAGAAGGGGGACTCAAAATTAGAGAGAGAAATTCATTTTTTTAGAAATCCTTTTTAGTTTTTCATACTCTTAGAAAATCCCTAGTTTGTATGTTTGAAGATTCAAGTTCATCTAGTGAAGATTTCAAGTATCAATTCTTCAATTCAATTCAAGTATCAAATTCCCTTCTCTTATTTAATCTCAATTTTTATTTAATCATCTTTTCTTGTTTTGTAATTTTTGTTTTTACCATGTTTCTTAGATCTACAATTATATGCATTGTTATGAAATTGTTTTCCCATAAAAATCATGAGTAGCTAAATTCCCAAGGGTTGGGGTACATGAACTCAATCCAAGGCAAATTATTTATGTAGAAAATAGAGGTTAAATTAAAATATTGATTGAATCGTGAAAGAAAATCATACAAACATTGTCAATCTTTTAATCTCTCTTGCCCTAGGTACTTGAGATGTTTAAGAACGCTTTGCGAGTATGATTTATCATTCACCGCTTTATATCTATCTTTGATTTCATATGATGCGGGCTAGATCCCTCATATATGTAATGCTTAGAATTTATAAAGACCGGATCTAGTCAATAATTTTAATTTACAATTTTAGTATTCTATAAGGTAATTTGTTAAGGATTGAGGGATTGTACCCTACCCTATTTTCTCCCATTTGTCAGATCTAAATCTTTTTGCAATTTTCAGTTTGTTTTTCTTAAGTAAAGATTTTATTTCACTAGATATTTTCCCAATCATTAATCATCTTTTTTGTTTCTTTTGAGAAATCATTTCAAGATTTAATAATTTTTCTGATTATTATTTGGCAATCTCGATCCCTGTGGATACGATCCCGATTTACCGGGTTACTACTTGAGCGATAGGCTTGCACTTGAGCCTAGAGTAAAACGCACTTTTGAGACAAAATCTTAGTCGCGTCATTGGTCAAACAGAAACTGTGAAAGATCTGCATTGAATGGTCAGTTAAGTTTAAGGAATAGGTGGTTAAACAGTTAAACGTAGGCTTCATCTGAGTATTTGAATATCCCACATGGTTAGACAATATCGTACCCGTGCCAATATCAGGAGTAAAGGTTCACATGTGCGTCAATTACAGAGATTTAAACAAAGCCTCCCCGAAGGATGATTACCTGCTGCCTAATATCAACATAATTGTGGACAATATGGCTAGTCATGCTCTCAAGTCATTTGTTGATGGGTTCGTCAGATACAATCAGATCAAAATGCACCCGGATCATCAAGAGAAAATAACATTCATCACCCCTTCGGGAACCTTCTATTACACAATTATGCCATTTGGACTAAAAAATACAGGGGCTACCTACCAAAGGGCTACCATAACCATCTTGCATGATCCGATAAACAAAGAAGTCGAGCTCTATGTAGATAGTATGATTATCAAGTTTAAGACCCTAAAAGGTCATGTTCCCACTCTTCAAAAATTCTTCGAACAACTGCAAAAATACCAGATGTGACTTAACCCACAAAAATGTCTCTTTGGCATGACCAAAGGAAAGACCTTGGGATTCATGGTTAGGGAAAAGGGGATTAAAGAAGATCTTGCTAAACTAAAATCCATACTCTAAATTCCACCACCTCGAACGGAGAAAGAAGTCAGGGGATTCCTTTGAAAATTATAGTATATTAGCCGGTTCATTAGTCAGTTGACTTACATTTGTGAACCCGTCTTCAAACTTCTCCGAAAGGATTCCACCAAAGTTTGGAAAGAAGCCAGACATAAAGCCTTTGACCGAATCAAGAAATATTTAACCTGACCTCCGATACTCATGCCACCACAACCTAGCCTACCCCTACTCCTGAACTTGATCATAACAAACACCACAGCTGGTGATCTATTGGCCCATTACCTTGAAGAATCCCGTAAAGACAGGGAAATCTACTATGCCAGTCGCAAGTTGGCTAGGTATGAAGTCAACAACATTACCTTAGAGAAAGCATGTGTTGCCCTTGTTTGGGTCACCTAAAAATTATGACACTACATGCTCACTTTTCCCATCAGACTTATGTCCCAAATGGATCCTATTAAATACCTACTCGATAAACCTACTCTCTCTATCCAAATGCCTCAATGGTTGATGATGTTAGATGAATTCGATATCGTGTATGTTGCACTAAAAGCTATGAAAGGAAGAGCCATATCTGATTACCTTTTTGACCATCCTATGGAATAAATGGATATTAAGATTTCCAAATTCCTGAACGAAAATATCCTTTGTACCTCCCAAGAAGACTTTCGGTGGTAAATGTTCTTTGATGGCGCTACCAACAAGAAAGGATACGACATTGGGATACCCCAAATCGTCCCTGATAACTCTCACACTTCCATTTCCATCAAGCTAGATTTTCCCTGCACCAACAACATGATCGAGTACGAGGCATGGACAGTAAGCCGCAAAGTCGCTCTAAAGAAAGGAATCCGATGTCTAGATGTCTACGAGGATTCATCCCTCATCATCAGTCAGGTCATTAGAAAATAGAAAGTCACATATGAAAAACTCTTACCCTTCCACGCCCACCTAGAATAGTTTACCTCCTAGTTTTGAGATATCACCTTCCACTACTTGCCCCAAACAAGGAACAACTTAGTTGATTCCCTTGCTATTTTGGCCTTCATGGTCGACATGCGCGAAGGAATAACGATGGCCCCCTTCCTAGTCTAAAAGCAAGTCAAGCCAACCCACTGCTACCATATTAACCTCATCATAAAAGAAGACTCTGATATGGACTAATGATGGTACTATGATATTTAGATCCTCCTCAAGCATGGTAGGTCCCCCCCAAGATGCTAACAAGAGAGATCGAGTAACCCTCCGCAAACTGGCTACTAATACATTATCTGTGATAAAGCACTATTTAAGAGAAACTTTGATAGAACCCACCTACACTACATCACATGGGCTAACATTGAAAAAATGATGCAGAAAATCCATAATGGGGAGTGTGGACCCCACATGCATAGCCATATGCTTGCCAAGAAGATTACCTGACAAGGTTACTATTAGACTACCATGATTCCGGATTTCACCGCCTATGTTCGGAGATGTCTTAAATGTCAATAGTTTTCTAATCTCCAACACTTGCCTCCGTGAGAATTATGCAACATGACCTCTCCCTGACTACTTTCCCCCTGGGTCATCGATATCATAGGAAAAGTTACACCCAAAGCATCCAACGGGCATGAATTCGTCTTAGTTGCCATCGATTACTTCACCAAATGGGTCGAAGTTGAGCCATCCACAGTGATGAATGCCAAAAAGATAGCTAAGTTTATTCAAAAAAACATCATCTGCCTATACGGGGTACCACATGATCTAGTATCAGATAATGGCTTACATTTTGAGGCATAAGTCACGAAATTGGTCAATGAGTATGGGATACATAGGCACAAATCTTCACCCTACCGACCTCAAACCAACGGTGCAGTTAAAGCCTCTAATAAGAACCTCAAAGTAATCATTAGCAAGATGATGGGGAGTTATCGAGATTGGACCGATCGGATCCCATACGCCCTCTAGGGCTAGCGCACTTCAGTTCGAGCATCTACTGGGGATACCCCTTACAATCTGGTATATGGCATGGAAGTTGTCCTACCCATTGAATTAGAAATTCCCTCACTACGTGTCATGCTTGAAAGAAAAGTCAGCGAAGAAGACTTGCATTAGAGAGGAATTGACGAGTTGTTAATCTTGGACGAAAGGAGGCTAAAGGCTCTGTATCATATACAAGAGTACCATCGCCGAATAACACGATCATTCAATAGGAAAGTTAAAGACTGTGGTGTTCGATAAGGAGACTTAGCCCTTAAAGAAATCGTAGAGCCCATCTGGGACCCCAAATGGAAATTAAAGCCAAATTGGGGTGGACCTACATCATAAAAAATATCATATTCGGTGGTGCCTCTATGCTCACCGACCTCGATGGAGAAGAGATGGCGTGGCCAGTCAACCTGGACCGTCTCAAGAAATTTTACCCCTAACCTAAAATCTCAGCGCACTACGACTCTCCTCACCCCCCTTCTATTCAAAAAAATATTCATTTCCATTTACTCAGAAGTACGTGGATCTTGATCCTCTAAAAATCTTTTTGCTTTCAAAAATGAAACTCGGAAAATTTTCAAACCCCTTAGAGGTAGGCAACTCATACACTTCACATGGGCAAAGTCCCATTCTTTTTCACAAAATGCTAGTCTTTTCTTATCCCCGAGAACAATAATTCATTTTATGATTTACATGAACAAAAGAATTATGTATGCCTTAGCGATTGGTATAGATAATTCCAATGCAAAACTCATCAAGAGGCCCAACAATATTATTAAAATCGTTTTTCCATTAATGAGAAATTTCGGTACGATTACAGGAAATATCAGCATAGGGAGTTAAACAACTTTCCTTGCCAACCTAACCTTGTTTCCCTAAAATATGAATAAAAAACTATGCAAACTGCCCAAACCTTCCCAAATTATTACTACACAACTAAAATCTAAACACATAACCAAACGCAACACCGTACAAAAGCTTCATAAGTAAAACTCCCCAGGGGATCCTAATCGCAGCTACCAGAGGACCCAGCTCCATCATCATCTTTATCTTGGGACCCCCAAACTTCTCCTGCCTGCATAGTATACCGCAGGAACTCCATGGAACGGTAAGCCTAGAGCAGCCCGGGGAAAACCACTATACCTCCCTCCTAGTGTCAAACATGGAAAACCATATCTTCCCGATTTCTTAGGCTAATATCTTAGCCACTACACTCCTCCACAACGATTCCATGAAGTCCCTAGAAATATGCCACACTCTGCCAACAGATTGGGAAGGACGGGTCACAAAGATCCCAACCGCATGCACATGCGTTCTGTCAAATCCTCCACGAGAAAGAAGTCTAATGTCCGAGGTGGCACAACCTTCCCCTACCCGACTTGACACAGGAGCCACCAGGGAAGTTAGAAAGAGGTTTTTCAGAGGCCAACCAACTGAACATAATGGTATTCCCCTAGTTCCAGAATAGGCTACAACTCTCCCCACCAGGGTACCAACCAATGCAGGCATCGAGCTCCATGCTCCACAAACCAGTTCTCGACAGTTGGGATAAAGATGATGAAATAATGGTTGAAAAAATTTGGCACAGCTACCAAGGGATATTGAGGGGGTACCGCCAGAATCTCTTAGGCATCCACATGAACAGCATAACTGGGCTGATTCATAGAAAGTCAGAACGGCCTTCTCGCCAAGCATCGAGCCCATTCGGGGTCTCTACTAATATCACCGCCACATGATTGCGACGGTATGACATCCACGTAGTGGTGGCTGCAAGTTGAGGGTATTCTAGCAGGTCCCTCATCACCAATAATAACTTTGAAGTTGAGCCAAGAGTTATGACGTCAGCATAACTTGCATCACCAATATCATCCAGACGCACAAAATACAACATAGCTGGAAAGGATATCATTCTGCTAATAATCAAATGATCGATCCGTCGAAGGAGAGATATGGAGAAGTTTTGCTAATACATAACGTGGATATCGAGAGAATTCTGGCATTATCGCCGCCACACTGGGATTCACCCCCAGCATAGCAGAAAACTCCTCATAAGTCAGGGAGACTTTGTCCAAGACAAAATGAAAAACATGATCCTCGGGGTACCAGAATTGTACTGTCACCATCATCATGTTCCAATCAATGGATCGGTTGTACCATAATGAAACCTGACATAGGTTGAAGGCATTGTAGTCTACATTGTATGAGCACATAGCCTCTCTATTCTCATGGTAAGAGCCAAATTTAGCACTTATGGGAAGAGGAATTTTGGAAAGAAACAAAACACAAGCAAGGAATAAACAAGAGAAGGAAAATGTGAATGGGTGAAGAAAAACCCTCCACCTTTCCACCTTTTATACTTGAAAAACTTGGCTAAAGAACAAAAGGCCTACAAAATTCGGATCAAACCCCACCCCATCAAGGACAAGGTAGCTGAAGAAAGTGAAATCAAAGCCTCTCTGTGATTAGATTGGACTGACCTGTTGATAGGCAGGACAAGGGGCATCTCGATCAGCATCCCCCTATTTTAAGAAAATTTCCTTTTTTCTTTTTTGTCAAAATAAAAAAACTCAATAAAAATATCTTTTAATTCAGACTTTCTTTCTCTTCGTACACTTTTAACTCATACTGTTTAAAACAAATTCTCTTTGTAATCTTAATCCTTTTACGGTCTCCGTAAACAAAGTGAAAAGTGCATGTGCATTAAGTCATTTGAAGAAAGATAAAATAAATACGATACCATTCATTTCATATATATGTGATGAAGCCATTACATATTTTGCTGGAAAAAAAATAAGAAGAAAAATATTGGGACTCAGCTCGAAACCACAAAAGCATTTTCTCGCTCCCACACACTATATCTCTCTCTCTCTCTCTCTCTCTCTCCCCCTCTATGAACCCCATCCCTGCGGAGTACGTGCTTTCCCCGATGACAAACTGAGGAACCCCCGCTACCAAATCCAAATCCCTCCTCAGAAGAAGCTGACGACACAAACTAGGAAGGCACCAGGATCGCTTCACGAATATGTACAGTCCCAGAAGATGCCCAGTCCTAGATTTTTCTCAGTGAGGTGGTCGACACCCGTAAATACTGCAATAAAGGCAAAGACAGATATGTTAGTGTAAAGCGAAAGAAAAAAATTAGAAAGAAAAAAGTCAAAGAAATGAAAGGTATACCTATGGCTAAAGGACGCCCTCCCTCATCCACAACACCGTCGGATACATCGCAGGAGGCCCATGCAGCATACTCACCGACCCCCCTTCGGGTAGTCTAATGACGTAAGGAGGTGCCAACTGAAGAAAGGGAACCTTTGTTTCCACCATTGTCCCCACCACTGATGACGATGCGCCACCCATATTGTGGGAAGACACCACTAGTCGACTCATGCCCTTGCCAAAAATCGTAAGAGGAGGAGGCATATTCACAACGTCATATATGCTGGGAGGCATCATCCAGGTCATCATAAAATCAAGATAATCGTGGATTGCCGCCATGTCGATATACAATGAGTAAGTCTCATCGACCATTGCCGCCACCCTTGCCTCCTCCGAAATCTCCCGCACCCGCCTCATGTATCTCGAGGGCATCGCAGGTGGCACCATTACCTCGTCCTCCACCAATTGTCATACCACTCTCTGCCCCAGATCCCAGGATTAGCTGAAATCATGCGCCAGTAATCGATGCAGCTGCGTATTCCCCCCGGTCACCCTCGTGTGCTGGATAGTTGTCCCCCAGGGATAGAAGGTTACCTGTAAGATCCCCAGTAAAAAATAAATATCTAAAAAAGGACATCGAAGAAAGGTGGTCTTAAGAGGAAAGAAGAATTTACCCGATCGCTCGTTAGCCCATTCAATACCTGATGCACCACCGCCAACGAGAGAGATTGCCTCAACTGCTGGTTGGACTTCCGCCATCGATACATATGGCAGAATCCCCCAACTGACTTATCCATCAAACATATCAAATGGGCATTGATCCCCATCACCTCGTAGAACCACATCTGAAATATGACAATAATTATCTATCAATAAAAAGGAAATAAAAGGAAATGCATAAATACAAAGATAAAAATACCTCCAAAAGATATGTGGTGCCAGTAAAGATCTATCGATAGCATCGACTTAATGCATCCAAAGATGAACAAAGGGTCGCCAGATTAAGGCTCCCCCAGTCAAAGAGAGGGTTATCCAAAAATACCCTCAATAAAGCAAAAAAACCACAAGTGGACGACGTCGCCACTAGTAGACACCAAAAACCCTCCCAACAACAAAAGAATGAATAAATGGGCCATCTTATGAACCTGCAGCCCATTGGTCCCGTTGATCTTACGACTCAACAAAAGCTCAATCAGAAGAGAGTGACCTACATCACCCAACGTTGCCTCCATCGCTATCGGCTCACCCTCAGTGTGCGATCCACCTTTATCTGGGTCCCTTCGCAGTCTAACTATAATAGTTGATGTACATCAATGGGAGACACTGTCATATCCCCAAAACCAAAATGTATGGTGTGGTTAGTATCCCACCACCTCTCTCCCAGAGCACATAAAATCGTCGTCAAACGAGGCATCTCATCCAATGCCGCTGCCAAACTGTCAAAACTAGATGACGAAACCACCCAATGCATCACTGGAGGAAGGTTCTCCCAAAGTCCTTAAACCCAATCAACCCTAGAGAATGCAGTCTCCACGCAGATATATCAGTCTGTCAAAACAAAAATAAAAATCCTTATCAAAATTCAGAAAAAATAAAAAAATATGAAAATAAAAATTAAATGATAAAATGATTACCAAAGGTCATTAACACTTACATAACCACTAGGGTCCACCACCCTAGAAGATCGATGGTATGTAGGCTCACGCAAAAGAGTCTGCTCATTGGCAACCGGATCAAACAACTCAAAGGCATTATCGCGGCCTAGCGCTAAAGGCATCTTGGCACGGCATTCCAAACTAGACCAGTCATCAACACCTAGCCAGGCCAAATGGACCGCACTGCTTGAAAAGTCCCCCATTTTCTAAATTCAAAGGGAGAAGGGACGCTAGAACATTTCGCAGAAAATAAAGGCAGAAGGTAGAAGATCTGAAAGCTATGCAAAATGAAGAAATCTCGCCCCTTTTTATAAGAGGTTAAGGGGCATGCTGATCGAAAGTCCTTGGCCACATACCAATCAACATTGTCCCTTCACCTACCCGAGGTAGTTCAAAAGACCATGCCACTTTCATTTGGCACCCCCTAAACCCTGTCGATTGGCACCTCCCTGAAATTTCATTCAAAAATATCCTAGAAAATATATTAAATTCTTAAAATTACCAAATAAATATTAGAACATTTCTTCGCCAAGAAAGTCATTTTTTAGGCTCTCAAAATCCCCAGCTTAAAACCCACAATTCCTTAACGGAATCCCAGAATTATTTCTCCAATGGAATTTTCAAATCCAACTTCCCCGACGGAACTTTAAATCACATATCTCTCCAGCAACATCTCCAAGGAACACAATAGAAAATGAAAAGGTCCCCAAGCAAGGCAACTTATAATCCTTGGATTCATATCTTTTCCTAGTGGAGTCTTCAAAATTTCTCAGGAAAACTGTACCCCACATTACAAACTTAAGGTCGTCAGAATTGACCTCCACCCCCAGGATTAGTCGTCTCTCTTCAAGGTCCACAGAATTAACCTCGAACCACAGAATTGGTCACCTCTACTTAATCCCTCGAACTTGGCTTCAAGCCGCGGAATTGGTCACCTCTACTTAAGCCCTCAGAATTAGCTTTGACTCACGAAATTGGTCACCTCTACTTAAGACCTCAAAATTGGATCCAACCCACAGAATTGGTCACCGCTACTTGAGCCCTCAGAATTGGCTTCGAGCTGCAGAATCGGTCACCTCCACCTAAGGTCCTCAAAATTGACCTCAACCCTCAGAATTGGTCACCTCTACTTCGAACCTCGGAATCGACTTCAATCCTCAGAATCGGTCGTTCCAACTTAAGGTCCTCAGTATTGACCTTGACCCTCGGAATTGGTCTCTCTCCACTTAAGGTCCTCAAAATTGATCTCCACCTTTAGAATTGGTCCCTCCATCTTAAGGACCTCAGAATTGACCTCGACCCTCAAAATTGGTCGCTATCCACTTAAGGTCCTCATAATTGACCTCGACCCTCAGAATTGGTCGCTCCAACTTAAGGCTCTCAAAATTGACCTCGACCCTCAGAATTGGTCTCTGTAACTTAAGGTCCTCAGAATTTAACTCGACTCTCAGAATTGGTCGCTCCAACTTAAGGTCCTCAGTATTGACCTCAACCCTCGAAATTGGTCACTCCCAACTCAAGGTCCTCAGAATGAACCTTATCCTATAGAATTGACCACCCCCAGTATTACTATTAGGACCTCAGAATCGACCTCGACCCACTGTATCAGTCACTTTCATCCCATTAGGTCCTCAAAATTAACCTCCCTCCTCAACATCAAGTGGCGTCTATTCGATGGTTTTCACTTGTTCCAAGCTCACTTGGCGAGATGCTCTATAGAGACCACATTCTGGACCCCCTAAGTCTTCCTTTATGTCCATAACACCTCCCCATCTAACTACAAACCCTAGATCATACTCCGAGTACTGATCTAGAGGCCATGGGGCGCTCTCGAGCCCCGTTTGACTTCGGTCAACTCTATCATCAGAGTGAAAGATCAATGAATCTTTGAAGGGCTCAAAATCCCCTTTCCAATGATCCACCCAGTGTGCAAATCAACATAATACTTCATATGAACGGACCATTTTACTACCAAAAATTGATTTAGAGGTCACCAGGTGCTCCCGAGTCCCGATTTGACCCTAACAAACTTCATCGTTGGAGCGAAAGATCTTCGAATCTTTGAAGGTAACTAAAACCCCTTTACAACGGTCCACCCCATGCATGAAATAGCATAACCGTTTGAATGAACGACACGTTTTCCCCTAAAAATTGATTCGGAGCCTACCGGACAGTCCTAAGCTCCATTTGACCAAGATCAACTCAAATCATACTGAATGAATATTTGTAGGTCATTTAATACCCTTCCTAATGGTCTATTCCGTGCGCAAATCATCCTTACGGTATGTACGAATGAGCCATTTTACATCGAAAGGTCACCGGGCACTTTCGGGCCCCGGTTGACCAAATTCGACTCTCCAAACTGAGCGAAGATATTTGGAACATAAAATTTCCTCGCATAAACTTTTCGATGATCTAACCTTTGCACGATTCTGACTTACAGTTTGGATGAATGATCCATTACCGTCCAACGATCTCCCGTCCAACGAATTGATAATTTCTTTAGAATCCCGTTTGACCTAAAGTCAACTCTTGGATCTGGGAACGTCCCAAGTACTCTTGAAGGTATCTGAATTACCTTTCTAATGGTATGCCCTGTGCACAATTTGGATTTATGGATTGCGTTCTACGACCATTTTTCCCAAAAATCTGCACGGGACTACCAATTGGCAGGTCCATTTCCCTGCTTATCGGTAGTGTACCTAGGGTTACCTGGAGATTGGAAAGTCTAGGGCTATGATAATAGACAGTCCCCCTACCCTATACATTGAGGACATGAGCTCACTCCCAAAGCACACCTCAGAGCCATCAATATGAGTGATCTCAGCAACATTCTCTTCCAATCAGTGAAGTTTCCTATTGTGGAATTCCTTCCCACCATTTTCATACACAATTTAGCAAAATATTCTTCTCTCTCATCCAACATTCATCCCAACGTTCAAGGGAGCTCATTAAGGATCAAGATCAAGCCTCAATTATCCAAAGAATGTCCAAATATTTCTCCTCTCTCTTTAAATTTCTTTATTTTTCCATTGGTCACATAAGTTCTAATCTAGTTTTTACTTTAGTTCATATAGATTAACACCTCATCCTTTATTAGTTATATTTCACATACTATATTTTCTATTAAAAAAAATAAAGAAAAAGAGAGTTACACCTCTAAATTCCAACGGGATTGTCCACCATAATTTTTCAAAACTAAAAATATATTTTCTACACACACATATAATAAACTCTTGTTCGAATCTATGGGATAAACCTTACCCTTATGTTACATGAAAAGTACGTGGAGTTTGCGCCCTTTATCGTCTACGTAGGCATCTCAGGCTAAAACTCGAGACTCTAGTCAAATTACCCAATTTTTCAATTTTTCCATTTTCGCATTTGCATCCTTTTCATCTATACATTATTTAATATATACTATAGTTGTGATCCATATTGGCGTTCTATCTAACATATATTATCGTTTCACCATAGCGATCAATATCTCAATAAACGCATACATCGTATTTTCTAGATATTATTTTGGGAACATTACTATGGATGACGTCACTTTATCTTCTCCATTATATGAGTTGGGTGATTTTGATCTCCATTTATATATACACACACACACATTTCACAATGAAATTAAGAAAAATAGTAATGCAACCCCATGAGAGACCAAAAGGGTGGATGGGTTCCTAACACCTTACCATTCCGTAACTTAGCCCCCGAACTTTTGAACTATTGGTTTCGTAAGCATCAGTTTGTCTTTGATGCCAGGACGACATGTTCTTTTGCCTGTTTTGTGCAAAATAAGCTGGCAACTCCATATTTTTACATCACCCCACACCGATGAAGGTTGAAGCACTCTTAGAGAAAGAGGGCGTGAGAACTACACTCCTTTTTCCCCCTCAGGGGAGGAAAAGGGAAGGGATGGCCACAATCGCAATCGCTATATATGTGTTATCAAAATTATTAATAGGTTTGCATTACGTAAGAGAAGAACCCAAACTAAAATATTCTAAACAACCAGTCTCTTCCTTTATTACATTTCTTTATTTTTTGTATTCTAACCAACTAGTCCCAAAAAGTAAAATGTTTGTAGGTGTTTCTCTATTTTAGTATTGGCCATTATCAAAGAACGACCCAAACAAAACTATACTATTTCTTTACATCTCCTTCTTTTCATTTATTTATATTTAACATCAACTATATATCTTGGTGTAGTATAATTTTGTTTTGACTATAATAAATGACTTGGTATGTGATGGAGATTGTGGTTCTGTGTATTATGTATATAGGGATATGATGGTCTAGAATTTTAATTCGAAACTACAAAGTTCAATAATTTGAGATTTGTTTCGGTTTATATTTGTTCAATAGATTTAGGTTTTGGAAATAATCAAACCTTAAGGAAGAAAAAATAAGTCATAACTAATATTATCTAATAGCTTTTTTGAAATATACACTACCTATTAGTTTTTAAATATGGGAATGGTTTCGCTACATGATCAAACATTTGTAAGAAGCTGAAACATTGAAATATGTTCATACTTTTTATGTTTGTGTTATTCGTTAATATTTAAGATGCCTTGAGATGTCTTTGAGACATGAACATGGATTCTAAATATTTTTTCTAAGGGATACATAAATGGTGAGTTGGTCTTTCAAGGTGGTGTTGCATATTTCACAATAGACATAATTCTTATGTATTGTGACTCAAACTTATGTATCATGGCGGTGTTCCTATTTTGTTAGTGTTCGAGTTTCAATTGAAAGGCACCAAACTATCCAAGAAAAATGATATTGATTGATGCTCATATTGAATAGATATTGCCCTCAATCTACCCCTACCCCTCCTCTTCCCCCTCCACGCACACAAAAAATTAAAATCACAAAATTGTCGCACACTGCGCCTTGCCCGTGCATCGCGCGTGCTTACACCTAGTTTACATTAATAAGTGTAGCTGTAACATTTGAACTAATCATTAATTAACTGAAAATTTTATGTATTTAAGATATCAATAAGATTGTCTCTTGAACTAATCATATATAATTATATATATAAGTAAACTTTTAAGTTATTTATTAACTAAAGACCATGTATAAAAAACATAGGTCATTCATTTATATCACTTGATGTGAGTTTTGGTCGATGATAATCTCCGTACGTTGGGAACCCAGGATGTTGTGTAGGATTTATTACAATTGAAAGGGTGTGGATAAAGTAGGTTTGCATCACCAAAAATACATATTTGTCATATATTAAATTCAATCATCCGTACATAGTAATTAGTTGTTGTTGATGCCACTAAAATGCAAAGGCCATTTGTATGGTATTTCTTAGTTGTGGTATCCCCTCCCCTTCTATGATGGGTTTAAAATGTATTTATAGCCTAGAGGTTGTCAATATGAAAAGGTGATGTGTTGTCATCTAGTAGACATCTATTGATAGAGTAGAAATGTACACTAAGGCTCATTAAATGAGTTGTTATCTTCATTAATGAGTCATCCTTTGATCTAGAGTTGCTTTGCACGCCTTGAGTTGCTCTGCACGCAAGGTTGCTCGTTGCTCGGTGCTCTACATAGTTGCTCATTTCTCTGCACAGTTGCTCATTGCTCTGCACACTTTGAGTTGCTGGGTATGCCAGGTGTTGGTTGGTATGCCGACCAACTCTCCTCGCGTGACGACTAACTCTCCTCGGGTGCCGAACAAATATAAATATTTCCACGTAGGATGACAGGTGTCCTTGTCTGACTGGTCCTCGTAGATGGAGAATTTTTATGTCAACAGAAGCCCCCAATGTTCCATGCTTGATGCTTCACTGAAAGGATGGAGTATTTATTCTACCGTGTTGCTCGGTACTCATGAAATTATTAATCTTCCTTCTTGATTTGTTCAACATAAAGTGCACTATCTCCTGGATGTCATATGATGCAGGTTGATCGATGGTTGCTAATCTCTCTTTTGAGGAACTCCGTGTGCTATGTATCACCCCTGGGAATTTGGATGCAGCCATGCCATAGTATGCAACTTGTATCTTGTCATAATCTTCAAGTATGTTGATTGGTTTGCTAGCCGACCAACTGCCTCCTGTGCCGAACAACTGAGTGTTAACTTCACGTGCTTAATTTTTCTGCTTTATGCTCCTCTGAATTCTTTGTCGAGTAACATACCAGCTTTTGAACCCAACTCTTCAATCTTATTAGTACTAAGCTAGCGGTGGACTTTGAAACATTTTCATACAACTTCTTCTTCATTGTTGGTCGGTACAGTAGTAGTAAAGATCTCAGTGATGTAGATGCTGAATTTGACCCCTGAACTTCAATAGCATGTTCATAATAACTCCCGAATATGCCTCCTGAACTTCAACAGCCCAACTAACTCCTGAATATGCCTCCTGAACTTCTGAATACGCCTCCTGAACTTCAATATGCCTCCTGAACTTCAATATCAAAACTAATTCTTGAGCAAGAAAAATAACTCCTGAATGCTGATTGGTCGAGGCCCCGACCATGTAAGTTTGTGGAGTTGAATTTGATGCTCGACTGCATGATGTTATAAGAATATGCCACCGAATGAATCAACTATATTTGTAATAGAATCCCCCAAGTGTGGAATATGAACTTTGAATGTTTTCTCGGCCTTGAAGTATGTTGGTCTTGCTAGAAAAATAAGGCCGAAGAAATGTTCCCTGAGATCTTTGCATGTTTGCATTTTCATTTTCTTAGAAATACTTTGTAAGATGATTTCCTTGTTATTTGCTGATGAATATATATATGTAGAAGGAAAAATTGTCCTATTTTGCATAGACAATGAAACTTGCTCCACCTTCTGTTTAATTATAGTGACTTGTCACTCTTTGGGCCTAAGCAATGGAATGATTTTCATCCCATATTCCTGCTTAGTTGTAGTAATCCCGTTAAGATTACCTTGTTGCCTAGACAGTGGATGCCCCGGGAGGTGATCCATCTTCTTGCCTAGTTTGGTACCAACCAACCGGAGTTGGTAGTTAATGAATTACCGACCAATCGGAGTTGGTGGTAATTGAGTTCCCGACCAACCGGAGTTGGTGGTAATTGAGTATATATAGAGAAAAGAATTTTCCTGAATAACAGTTCGTTGGGGATAAAATATAATAAATACTGGAGACCTCCTTGGAGCTGAATATATGATAATAAATATTTTGCCGAGCTCCATGCTAAGATAAATATAGAATATGCGTCCGAATAGATATAAAGAATGATTCAGAATAATAATAAAGTGTCTCTCTGATTTGTCGAGGCAAAATTGTATAATGCCGAACAAGAATAATATTTTCCAGAACATGATAAAATGGCCGAGTACTTTGCCGGACCTATAAATAAGAATTGCCCCAACCAACTATCCGTTGGGGGCGAAATATAATAACTGTTGTAGTTCTCCTCGGAGCTGAATAAGTATCTTGTCGAGGCAAAATTTTGCATAATGCCGAGCAAGAATAATATTTTCCAGAAGATAAGAATATGTCTGAGAACATTGTCGGTCCTAAATATAAATAATAATGACCCAGACCAACTGTCCGTTGGGGGTGAAATATAATAAATGTTGTAGATCTCTTCGGGACTGAATAAGTATCTCGTCGATATCCATGCTGAGATGAGTATAGGATATGAATCCGAATGAATATATAGAATAATTCGTGCTTGAGCATAGATCAGAGCAATAATAAAATTAATAGTGTCTCGCTGAGGTAAAATTTCATAATGCCGAGCCATGATAATATTTTCCAGAAGTTTAAGATTATTTCCGAGCATTCGTCGGCACTGAATCTTGTACCTGTAAAAATCAATAACTTGCCCTACCATACGTGTAGGCTGAATTGATTAGTCAATATATATGATATGTATATGCTCGGGGAATAAAATTATCAATTTCAAAATATGAAATAATAGATGTTGGCTGATCTGTCAGGGTATAATTGCCAAATGTTGAGCAATAACAGTTTCCATAAAGTTTAAGATTGCGGCCGAGCTTTCGTCGGGATTGAATCATATCCCTATGGAATTTTAATAAATTGCTCGAACTCCTGTTGAGACTAGTTCAAATAGTTAGTCATGAGAATAATTATTTAGCCAAACAATATATGATGTGTATCAGCATAAAGCAATAAAAATTTCAAAATATGAAATAATATTTTTGAGCCACACGTGTATCATGTGGGCAAATTTTTATCAAACATGTGCCATAATTAGGGCTAATTAATCTTTCTAGGAATTATTTGAAATTCAGTAAATGTTCGAATATAAGTTGATTTCAAAAATATTTATAAATTAGTTTTGGAGTAAAATTTTTTATTGTGTTAGAAAGGTATGAATTAATAAATGGTAGGGGTGAATTTGTCTTGTGTCATGTCGAATATGTGCCATGTGAGCAAATATATAAAAGACATGAGGTTTGATATAGCCTCTTTGCAAAATAATTTTAATTTTAAGCAAATGCCCAAATTTAAGTCGATTTTAAAAATATTTTTCTCATGTGGTTGTGAAATAAAGACTCGGTGTAATAAATCATAAGATTTTAACAATTGAGTTTTTAACAGCAAAAGGTTTTATTTTGACCCAAAAAACCAAAGGATTATAACCCGTTATGCACTACCAGGACTCTGTCAGAGATTTAAGCTGTATATCCCTATTTTGCCTCTGACCAGTCAATGATGTTCAAATTACAATTTTCTCCATCTCCGATCAGCGATATGTGACGTTGACCAATAAAAATGACTCGTTGACTAAACAAAAATTGGTCGAGCACCGTTATCAACCTGTGCATCTTTCGTACAGAAAAATACCACCGATTATCAAAAAAATGTCTCTGACGAAAAATAATGTCTCCGGCCAACAAATAAAGAGCTGACCAACAAGTGGTTTCGTCAACCTGCAATATGAGTCTTCGACCAACAATAGATCAGCACCTGGTACTGTCGACCAACAACAATCGCAAAATTCATATTGCCGAAAAATAATAGCAATTCAATTAATCACAATATCCGCGTCCTACCAACAACAAGTTCCAGTATCAAGTGTTTTCGAAGTGCCAACCAATAATGACTCATTTTCTGACCATAAATTCTAGGTCGTAGAGTTGCCGAGATCGAACATCTCAACGCTCTTGGTCGAAGTTTGGCAGATCACTGGGCCATCAGACCCAAAATCGGGATGGTGGAGATGAAGTGTGAATCTTCCATAAACCATAATATTGTTGGTCGGGAAGGAAATCAATGAATGTCGATAAGAAATAGATGTTGTCGACCTGTATTGGAAAAATCTCCCCACCTGTGCAAACCTGCGTCAGTTTTGATTCTGGAACAGCCATGTCGCAGACCAACTAAAATTCTCCGACCCATAAAATGTTACCGACCAATGTATAAGAGCTTCCGGCTAATAAGCAGAAGTCACCTGCCAGTAAAAAAGGTAAGACAAATGTGCCGACCTGGTCTGTTCATCGTACGAGTCGCCGACCACCCTGTGCAAACGAATGAAACTCCAGATATTGTAATATAATGGTGCCGACCACTTCGGAGATCATCAACCTGTGTAGAAAGACTTGCAGTAACCATGTTGGTCGAATTGTTGATCAAAATTTTTTTGCTTATCGTTCTCGTTCTTTCTGTCTACCAACTGAATACAGTTTGTTCTTCCTGGGTCTGTGAGTACCGGGCATCGCAGGTCGATTGGGGAACAATCGTTGTCATGTTGTTGGATGCCTTATTTTTGTGTGAATTTGTTGCCGACTCAAAGCAAGCTTGAGTTACCTGATATCAAGATGGGTCTGATTGAATTTGGAGAGTGAAATTTTACTGGCTCAAATTTACCTGATATCAAGATATGTGTAAATAAATTCAGGTTCGGCATCTTTGATTGGGATTTTTCAAAACTAAATTTCCCCATATTTAGTATTGTGATCTGCTGATAAATTCAGTTCCTTGTGTTGTGATCTTCTAATCACGAATGAACCCAGATATCCAGTTGGGGTTTGATACTTTTCAATATCTATGTTGCTTAATGACAAATCATGGGAAATTTTTTTGTACGGATTGGTGTCCCAATTTTGTAATTTTCGTTACTGTAGAACGTTGAATTCGAAACGATTGATATGAAATTAATAAACCCAAAACTTCATCATCTTCCTGGGAAAGTTTCTCCATTGCCCTTTCTTGAACGACTGTTCATTTTTCATTCTCTTTATGAAAGTGGGTCATTGGTTTTTAGGAGAGAGAGTTATTTTTTACTTTTATATAAACAAAAATATGATGAACAAGTGTATGTCATGTCTAAACAAAATATTATGGAACTTATACGAAACTGACACATTTTGTGCAGATCCATGGAAGAATTATGATTTAGTATCACAAATGAAAATATGTAATCGTTCTGATTGTTAATTTCATGATATAAATTTTAAACTTGAGAATCAAGCCAAAAGTTATGATTGTGAAATCCACCATTTTATAGATTTCTCAATAAGGATTAATCTAACAGTTATGACTATAAGATCATGATATGCAATATTTTGCAAATTTTGTAACTAAAAATTGGGTAACTAATTTTATGTATATAAACATAAAAATCATGACCGAATCAAAAGATGTATGCACAACATATAATTGATTATAAGCCAAGATAAAAGAAAACTTAGCGTATGAGGATGATCTTCATCTCTTTTAATAAATAAAGAATTCTTGTGTCGAATTCCCACAGACGGCACCAATCTGTTGAAGACAGAAAATGGCCTCTGCTATTTTAGTGGCGTCAACAGCAGATACATGATGAGGATTAGATTGAAGATAAAGATAAACATTCACATCAAACATGTAAGAGACAAAAGGTTTTTAAAGTGGTTCGTCTGTGAATAAAGCCTACGTCCACTGTTATTTTATTCCCAAGGGTTTACAATAGCACAATATGGTGTAGGGAGAGAAAGAGTGTGTATCTTGTGTATGGTGTTTCTTAGTTGTGTGTTCCCCTCCCCTTATATGATGGGGTTAAAATTTATTTATAGCCTAGAGGTTGTCAATATGAAAAGGCGATGTGTTGTCATCTAGTAGACATATATTGATACAGTAGAAACGTACATTAAGGCTCATTAAATGAGTTGTTATCTTCATTAATTCACATTAAATGCATAGTTATCCTTTGATCTAGAGTTGTTCTGCATGCCTTGAGTTGCTCTGCACGCAAGGTTGCTCGTTTCTCGTTGCTCTGCACAGTTTCTCGTTGCTCTGCACAGTTGCTCATTGCTCTGCACACTTTGAGTTGCTTGGTATGCCAGGTGTTGATTGGTATGCCGACCAACTCTCCTCGGGGGCCGACTAACTCTCCTCGGGTTCCGAACAAATATAAATATTGTCACGTAGGATGACAGGTGTCCTTTTCTGACTAGTCCTCATAGATGGAGAATTTTTGTGTCAACAGTTGTATTAATATATTGAATGCTAGTTTAGTCTACTAGTATACAATGACTTTACACCGTTTACAAAGGAAATTAGTGAGACATATATTTGTGTTTAAGTAACATGGATGAGGATATGTTTTTTTTTAAAAGTAAACTCTTGAGGAGAAAAGTTTTATTAAAGGAAGTAAAAATGGGTGGATGGGTGTGCCCACCCAAGGCAAACAAGAGAGACATGAAAACAAAATAAAAATATTTAAATGACGAGTGTTAACTTCACTCATCTCACAATGAAACTAAACCAACTAATATTAACCATATGCTCCAAGGTCCAGTCCATGCGTGTAATGCAACATAATTTGGAGAAATTTGCTCGGTGGGCCAATAGAGTTGAAACCCATATAAGAACAAGTCAACAAGCAGATATAAACCACAACAGCCAAAATTTTATTTTAAAAATTCAAAACTAGAAAGCTCTCCTCAAGCACGAGTTTCTTTGAGAATCCTTGTATTACGTGGACAGAGCATGAAATAGAAATTTATAAACAGGATTTCTAAATGTAAAAATTCCACTCCCCAATTTCTATATGACGTGGACCAAAAATTATTGGAGATAATTTTTGGAGATGTGCTTTTCTCTCTCGATATTTGTTCCAACTGATTTTTTTTTAAAGTAATTGCTAACTATGTGAGCTATACATAGAAAATGATAGCATTGGAGATGTGCTTTTTCTTAGCATTTCTATTCATGGAAAAACTATTGATTGTACACATAGAAATTTCTAAAAGAGACTTGAAACTGGAATAAAACTACCACTAGATGTTGTAGATGAACCTACTAAAGAAGAAGTTGAGTATATCATAGCTGACCGCACCATGGGCTAGCCCATACACCCACTGCACGAGTGGAATACTACTTACCATTGGAGATGGCATGAGTCAAAAATTGAAGTCCTTTGCAAATAATATCCATAAAATATGCAATCAATTTCAGTCCAATCCGACTTGATCGGACCATCCAAAATTGAAAAATACCCTTTCAAAAATAAAGATGAAATCCCGATGATATATATGGATTGCTATCTGTATTTGATATATACAATATTATACTCTTTTTTATATGTTCGATAATTGATTTTGATTTTTTGGAAACACTAATCAATACCAAATACTTCGGTATTTCAGTGTTTAAGGTATTTTTCATGAATTTGTCTTTCACTAAGTTTATCTTTCGGTATTTGTTAGTGATTATTTTGTCATCATTTTTTTATATTGTCAATTTTTTATTTGAAATTTATTTATGTATCGACTAAACTAACATAAAATCTATCAAATAACAAAAATATTTATACCGAATGCACATAAAATATCAAAGGGTGTTTTTGGATGAGCCCACATAAGCCCCCCTCCGATTTTATTTTCCCTTAATGAAGTGAATCAAATTATAATACTAATGTAATATTGTTTTAGAACCCACGTACAACAAGGAATTTTACACCTGAGAGTCCATCTCGGATAGAACTCAGTGCAACATAAACTATTATTTACAACATAAGTTATATACATAAAAGCTTACACGCACATAACCCAAAAAAGGGAAGATTCTCTCCATTCCCAATCTAAAACAAATGAAACAAAGAAGAAGAAAAAAGGATCGGTACAACTTTGCATTATGGTAAGAGCCAAAGACACTATTTTCCCATTTATAATGTCTATATAGATCTATACAATTTTGCATTATGGGAAGAGTTACGGGCTCGTGTAATTCTATTTTGGTCGAAGACAATAATTAGATTTGTGTGAAATATAATTGAAACTGTGTAAAAGCTTATTTATTCTATTTTCCTCTACACACCAGAAGATATGGTATATTGAATAAATTTAAACCCACATATGTGGGGTTAATAAAAGTTGGGTCTCTTAACAGGAACAAGGGGTCCAAATAAAAGTACCTAATATCAAATACACTAGGAATTGACCCGAATTCCTTACATGAGAATTGAAAAGATCTCTTAGCGAAGATAAAACAAATTAATAAATATGTATCCTTAATTTGAAAACCTACTGCATATACTTTCTAGAAAGATAAAGTACAACCAACTTGTTGATGTTAAAAACTGGACTTGATCCAATTTTATAATCACAAATAAAATATAGAATTGTAATGAGATAATTAAAAGAGAAACACCCAGTTTTAAAGTGGTTCGGCTATGTAAGAAAACCTACGTACACTATTATGGTATTCATTTCAGAGATTACAGAAAGCTGGGTAATCTTGTCAATAAGAATATCCTAGAATTCGTTATATCTTACCTTTGATGAAAGGAACACAGTGTATTTTTAGTGACTCGAAGATCAAGGGTTGGAATGCCTTTATACATTTAAGCATTTACACCCATACATAATGAATGTGATGGTTGGTTGAATGAAAGACCCTTGGTTGTACTTCCCGTGTGGTGGCTTTTCATTTATATTGATGGTTTGCATGCTTCATGTTGGTCGGCATGCCTACTGAGCAACAACCTGCTGACTAAGATTTATTCCACATAGGGAGACACCTGTCCACTTCTGATTGGTCCACATGGGAGGATAATTTTTTACAGAAGCCCCGAATACTTCATTCTTGACGGTTTTGTTGAAAGGATGGAGTATATTTTCTTCAGTGTTGATCGGCGCATGCCGATATGTGGGACTTGTAAAACTTTTCCATTTTTTTCTTTTCCATTGGAATTTTTGTAAATAATTTGAAAATTAGCGAACCACAAAAGGATAAATTTGTATTTTTGTGTTATCAGAACTTCAAAACCGTCAGAATGTCAATCATCGAATAAGATAATCATTTCATGTACGATTTCCCAGGTAAGTTATAAAAGGTGAGATTTTTCCAGATTTTCTTTACCAAACCTTTCTCAATCTTTCAAACTATTCATCTTCCTCAATTTCTTTGTCTCTAAGACTTCTTTGTGTTCCTCCTTCACTTTAGTTTCCATTTTATTTGTAAGCTTTCCTTTTTTGTTTTGCTTTATTTCTTTTACTGTAGCCATGGTTTACATCGTAAATGGGGATTCCTTTGAAGAATTTATTCGGGAATGAAATATTCCGAATTGGGTAGACTTAAAACTACCCATACCCCTTGTTGAGGTGTTCTCATTACCTGAGGGTCATTGGATTCCCTCTCTCTATATTGTTGAGTGTGGCTTCACATTTCCCCTAATAGGTTTTGTTTAGAATTTTGCCAATATTTTGATGTCGTCCTATCTAGGGTAGCCCCCAATTCTTGGAGAGTGGTCAATGGATTCATAAGCTGAATTAGATATATGTAACCCACATTTGTATCCTAGAACTGATGTTCTATTACAAATGGGTTACCCGTAACAATACATACTATATGAAAACTAGGTTTGCCAACAGGTCTTTAGTTGTCTATTTTCCAGACTCTAATAAAGATTATTATGATTATGGAGTCATTGCTAAGAATTGGCAACATGCTCCTTTACCAACAGGGGAAGTATATGATGGGCCCAGGTGCCCTCGAGTAGGTCATGGCATAGGTTGACAATTTCCATTACTGTACTCTTATGTTCCTTGTTTAATAATTATTTGATAATATGCTAACTAATAGTTTCTTGTCTTGCTTCTATTTATTGCACAGTTGAGAGAAAGAAGAAGTGCCCTACAGAAGAGGACGTGAACATCTAAGAATTAAAATTCCTTTGGAACATCCACCAGAGGATTGATGAGGAACATCCGAGAGCTGCCTCTTATCTGTTGTAATATAGGAGTTCTATAACTTTATTTATTGCTCAACTCACCACTTCAACAGTTGCTAATCCCATTAATCTTAAAGAAGAGCCTATCCCTACTTCCTCTACTGAAGAATCTGATGGTGCAGAAAAGAATATGGGGACTTATTCATCTTTTAAGTCCATAGATACTTTAAATATTCCCTTTTCTCTACTTGTTTCTATGGGAAAGAGAAAAATTCATGACTTGATTACTGAAGCCTTCTCTCCAATTGCCAAGAAAGATACTGGGAATACTAAGAAGCACGAAAAAGTGCCCAAGGTTTCTGAGAAGGAGAAGGTGCCTCAGGTCATCATTTTTGAGAAAGTAAATATTGTTGCTCCTCAATTTAAGTGGTTGAAGAAAGTCTTACTTGAGAAGCAAGTTGAGAAAAGATCTGCTACCGACCAGGAGTTGGTCGAGAAGATCCAAGAATATTTGACTTTTGCTGAGTCATCCTCCATAACTATCCATCCTGGTGTTGTCAGGAAATTAATCAAAACTGTAACTCATTTTATTGACAAAGCAGCTCTTGCCCGTCTACTAAGACTGAAGTTAGCATAAAATGCTTGCCAAAGTTTGGCAATTTTAATCATCTCTTCTTTATCGATTTCCTCTTGATACCTCTTTTTTTACGCTCCTTCTAATTTCATATTGTTCTTTATGCTATTTTAAGAAAATTTTAACCAAATGCTTGAGAAGGATGAGCAGGTTCATTCTTCTAGTGAATAAGTTGAAGAGGCCCTCGAAGGTCTGAGGAAGTCTGTTAAGGCTTCTAGGAAACTGTTAGAATTCAAGCAAAAGACTTGGGATGAGGAGATGTAGAAGTCTATTAATAGGGCCACTCTTGCTAAGGGAAAACTGGTTACTGCTGAGACCAGCTTGACAACTGCTGAAGGCAAATTGGCTACTACCGAGGCTAATTAATTATCAGCTAAAAAGAAGACCGAGGAGAAATTAGCTATAAGTGAAGGTATTTTGAAGGCTACCGAGGAACAAGCTGTTGGTTTGTCCTCTGAGTTAGTCGTAGAGAATGCCAAAAATAAGGAGCATAAGGAGGACTCCTTCAACAAGGGTTGGGACAAGGGTTTTTTGGCAGCCTCTTCTCAGATAGAGTTTATGAGGAAGAAATCTTTCAAGGATGGATGGTCGATGGTACTTAAGGAGGTTGGCACCCCAGCAGAGTTTAAGTTATTTTTTAGGCATGATCCAGATTCTCCTTTTAACTTGGAGGAAGAATTTGATAATGAGGAAGGATTTAGGAAATCTTCCCTTCAGCCTGATGGGTCTACTTTAAAGAACATTGATGAAGTGACCCCTTCTACTGACCAACCTTCTGGAAGTAATGCCTAGGACAAGGAGAAGGTTTAGTTCCCTGCTATTTTTATTTTCATGTTTCTCTACTATGTAATAGGATTAGGACAAGTTGTAATACTTTTTTTGTTATCAATGAAATCTTTTGAATTTTCCTGCTATTTGTGTTGTACTTATCATATTTTCTTCTCTTCTTGATTGGTTGACTGAATTTTCATATTTGAGTTATAGTTGCTCAGTATTATACCTATATACTTACATTTGCAATTTTTTAGTTTTACTAGAAAGTAGGCTATAGTTTTTGTTGAATCTGACCTACTCAGGTGGAGTAGAAAACCTTTGAAAGCTGTCCATATTGATTTATCTGAGGAAGACTTCATCGGTATACTTGGTCCACATGTGTCTGAACAAGCTAAAGAAGCATATATTCATGCTTATGGTTTGCTGATCAGGGTTGTGGCTAATAATGTTGTTTATTACAAGATGATTGAAGACTTGCAAGAAGACCATAATGAAACCAAATCTTTACTACATATCGACTATGAAGCCAAATACAAGGCATTGAGTGAAGGATGGGGTTTTGAAGAGATGTTTGAAAAATATGCTTCTATGTATAGGAGAAATGAGTTCTTGCTGAAACGTGAAGTTGATGAAGCTAGGGATATTGATAAGCTCTTGAAAAAGGAAAATAACAAGCTTAAAAAATTAATTAGAGAATTTGAAACAATCTTCAGTCAGTGGTGCCGATGAATGGGCATCTTTCTTGGAGACTAAGAATGCCAGGCTTGTGGAGGAACTTAAAGCTATGAATAAATCCAAACCCGGAAAAACTTCCAGACAATAAAGGACGAGCCGACCAACTATTAAAGAGTCCAGGACCAAGAAAACCTTAGCTAACCAGGATGACCAGCTGAAGGCAAAGAGTCAAACTATTGATAATTTGTCAACAAAGATGAAAGCTAAGGATAAGGCCATTGTTGACCAATCTGTAAAGAAACTTCAACATCAAGTTGAAAGGTTAATCTTTCAATTTTATAAATAACCCTGAGAGGTTTGGATGAAAGGCTATAATCAAGCTCTCAGCCATGTTGATGATCACCTTTCCCAGACCTATCGTGAAGGCTATAAGTGGGGATGGACCAATTGCTTGACTTTGTTGAAACATGATCGTAATATCCAGTTGTGGTAATGGAACGAGCCTGGTCAACTAAATTGTCAAGATCCTCTGTTCAAGTTGGACACATCATGGATACCTGTTGATGCCGTTCCGCAATGTCTAATCACTAAATATTTGGGAGATTATTGTTTACATAATGTTCATGAGATAGTTTATCATCCTCATTTGATCAATGCGCCTAGCAGGAGTAACTAAAGAATGTTGAGAGATTTTAACTTCAATAATTTTTCTTATACTTTGGATGATCCTCTCATGGGAATGGAGAGAGTGTAGCCAGCTCAGCCAACTTCTAAGGCTCAAGAAAAAAGTCTTGATGAATAGTTCATCTATTTTTTGTTATTCACTTGAATGTAATATAGTTATATGAATGAAAATCCATATTTTTGTGTTGTTAGATTTTGATTATTTAATCAATCAGGCAACTTATGATTATAGTACCAAGTTTAGCATTAGTTATCAATGGAGACCTAGTGTATGGGGAATATATATTTGTATTCCACTGATTAGGAATGTTTACATGTCTTCCTGCATTTAACATAGTCAAATAAAACTTGTTTGTAACTTTTTTAGTTGTATATGAAGTTTTACAGACTTCTTGTTCTTGACTTGTCAAAAACGAAGTCATACATGAAGTAGATATTTCTTGCGGACCAATTTTATTAGGATTATATTCCTGTGTAACTTGGTCGAGCAATATTTCTTGTTCGTGACTTGTTAATAAAGAGTCATACATCCATTAATGATTAGTTCTTGTTCGTGACTTGTACATATGAAGTCATACATGAAGTCTAATCTTTGGCAAAAACCGATTGCACTTTAAGTTGTTGGTGCATCTGGAATTTGATAAATTCAATCTGATTAAGTTTGTTCTATTGATCAACGAATAAGTTCCACCTGATTAAGTATGTATGTATTGTTGATCGACAAGAGCTATTTTTGGGGAATGTATATCGCCGTACTCTAAAAAAAATTAAAAAAATTGAAATAGCTAAAATCAAAATTTTATTGATACTTGAAGATAAAGAAAAAGAAATAAAATTATAGCAATCCCTTGCATCATTGATAATACTTTCAGAGGTGCTCGGCATTCCAGGGGTTTTTGAATTCTTCCCCTTCCAAAGTCTCAAGCCGATAGCTTCCTAGTCGGATGACTGATGAAATACGATACGGGCCATGCCAATTATCCTTAAGCATGTTTCTCTTTTGAATGATTTTCCTAAGGACATAGTCACCTTCTTTTAAGTGGGTCGTCTTGACCCTTTTGTTATCGAAGCGAGCTATCATGTGTTGGTATGCAGCATTTCGTATAGGAGCATCTTCTAAGACTTCCTCTAACATATCTAGATCCAATCGCCTCATTAAGTCATTGGTCAAAAAATCGTAGTTTAGAACCCTGTGAGTTGGTAGGCCTATCTCGGCAGGCACTATGGATTCAATCCCAAATGTAAGAACGTAAGGTGTTTTAGCAGTTGCTATTCTCGACGTTGTCTTGTAAGCCCAAAGAACAAAGTGTAACTCATTAATCCAGTTACCCTTAGTAGCATCAAGCCTCTTCTTCAATCCGTTGAGAAAGGTTCTATTTGTTACTTCTATTTGAACCTTACTTTATGAATGGCCTGGTGCATAAGGAAGTTTCTGGATCTTGGACTGGACACAATTGTAATACCAGGTATTTTTATGGCTTTTAAATTATGGGATTTATTAATTTTAATTGAGATAAATTAATTTAATTTTAATCCGGAATGTTGTTTTTAATATTTACTAGCGTGACGAGAGTTAGTAATTATTAGAAATTTGTTATTTTTTGAATGTTACTGGATGAGTATAGTAATATATGAGATTTATTTTTATAAAATTGTCACGTGTGAATAAAATGGCAATTATGGAAATTTAAGTCGGGACGCGCATGTGTCGTGTCGGGACAAAATGTTGATTAATAAAAGTGAATAAATTATAAGTTGCTCGTATGGTCGTTTTGAGTGCGCCAAAGTGTCCGGAAGGGTCTAGATAGTCAGAAAAGTGTACCCGAGGGTTTAGTTTGAGTCTCGGTGCATTTTTAGGCTTAATTAACACCCCGGGAGGGCGTTTTGGACATTTCATAATTATGGGTAATTAAACCCACGAATTTGCAAGGGCTATATCAGATGTTAAGTGTCATCTTTTAGGGTTAACACAACCTAAAACTAATGATGGCCATTGGAGAGGAAGAGGAGAAGCTCTCCAAGGAGTTCTAGGCCAAGAACACCTCTGATTGCACCGCCGTCACCGCCAAATCGTAGATCGCGCGAAGGGGATCACAACCACATCTTTTTCTTCCACAAATCAGAGATTAAATTTCCAGGCATGTATCTATCTTGCTTTTATCAAGTTAATGCATCCTTTTATATTAGTCTTAGGTTGATTAGAATTAGTGTTCTTGAAGAAAAATGTTAATTGGAGATACAAATTGCATGTTATAGTGATAGAGATCATATTATTGGAAATCCATTTCAGATGTAGAGGTTGAGCCACGAATTTCCATGGTATTAGTGATAGAAAATCTGGAAAAAGAATTAAAGAAATGAAGTTAAAGAAAAATTAGGGTTCTTGAGAGTTATAAAGATTTTGACTCTTTTTCCTTGTTATAGATGATGAAAATTCGCATGTGTTACGTAGGATATTATTTAAATGGGTATACAATACTTGTAGTATGAATTTTTGGGAGTTTGGGACCGTAATACGATGGTTTGGAGGAGTTTCGGGTAACAATTCCGTAGCTGGGTTTTCTGTAGTTTTGCCATAACTGCTTGATCGATCGATCGAGCCCAGAGCATCAATCGATCGACGGTTCGATCGATCGACCCCCTTTCATCGATCGATCGACCCTCCTGGGAAAACTGCATTTTTTCTCGTGTTAGCTTAATCCGATTTTATGCGTTGTAAACCTTGATTAGGGTTGCTAGAATATAATCGAACATAAAGAGGACCAGTAGGGTCAAGAGAAATATCATAAAGTGGAACTTTAACGTTAAGTGAAATAAAGGGTAAATGGGGAGACTTTCAGACTTAAGAAATCATACATGTGTTGATTAAATAATCAAAACATCTAATAAGTTGGATTAGAAGGCGAGAGAGGACCTACTGAAATTGTACTTAGATTAAGAAAACACTTCGAGTGACAAGAAGTGAGTTTAGAATAAATTAATTACGAGAATAAAACGGAATGAGGTCGTTATACGATATAATGGAGTAAAACTTGTAATAACGGATAATGAAAATTTTGGGTCATGAGAGTACCTAATTTAATAATGTGGATGTGAATACATATGTATATATGACGGTGTGATTGTGCATATATTATTTATGTGTAAAAATCGTACCCGCGCTACTTGCTATCCCTGAGGTTACCGCACTTGGACAGTCTTATCTCGATGTGCTTTTATGGGGGATATTGACTCGTACCCTAGAATATAGATATCCTTGGTATAGGCTATCTGATCGATGGTCAGACGGTCATAAGAGACGTGAGGGTATGTACTGACCTCTTAGAGACTTGGAATCTATGCTTCACCTCAATGTTGTTTGTGTTTGTGTTAATACAGTTCGAGAGTGATTCCGAACTAGTATTTCCCTTAGTTTGTGTGATATGGGGACTTGATAGCAGAGTATGCCAGCACCATAGTTTTTATGTGGGGTGTCGTTAGTATATATATAATTTATGAGTGATTGGTATATGTATACTTATATATGGAAGTCTAACACCATAGATTTTATGTGGGGTGCTGTTTGTATATATATATTATACGAGTGATTAATATATATACGTGTAACTGTATGAGAACTTTCTACTGAGTAAAATAGTAGTTGAGTATATTATGAAATTCATCAACTTCACTGTAAGTATTCGAAAACATTATAACAATACGGAATTATTCTAAATAACGGAAGAAATCTTGAAGAGATAGACTTTTTAAAGTGAATATCATCACCTTAATTTCACGTGTTAAAACTTATGGAGAATAAGTTAAAGAGATATATGGGGTTCATTAGTACGATAGACGTGCACACTAGATGAGAGGTGAGAATTCTCAAGAGAGTGTCGCATACTAATATGACTGTTGCATTATCATGTAAACATTTTAAAAACTTGCTAAACTATTTTAAAACTGTTTTACATTCGGGCTCTGACCCGTTTGTTGTTATCTCTTGTCCCTTGTGTATATATATATATATATATGTATTACAGGTGCCCAGCCACAGGAGCGTCTGGCTTAGCATTATTTGGATGGAACGTGCTGTAGCTTTTGCGGGAGTTGCAGGCCATTGCTTAGACGTCCTCATTGTTGACTCTACTTCTAGTTCAGCTTTATCCAGTGGGGGCATGTGTCGCCCTTTTCCATTATTTAGTTGATATTATCAGAGACTGTAATTCTTTTTACTTTCATCATTTTTATTTCGGGATTTATTGTTGTCAGGATGTTTTCCTTTAGTGTTGTAAATGTTGGGATTTATTATTGATGGTTAAATTCTTGAATGTTCATTTTTATTCTTATACTAAATATGTGACTCTTAATATGTTAATGATTAAAGGTTTTATAATCGGATTTAATAAAATGGATGTAAGGTTTCAAATGGTTTTGACACTTAGCTTAATTATTTAGGATGTTTAATTGGAAAAGTTACTTTGCAACAGTGATGCTAAGAATGAACCAACTATTCACCTTGATTTTAATTTAATAAAGGAGTGATCGTCTGGTATTTAATTAGGCGAGGTGTCACAGGTGGTATCAGGGCATCAGGTTCTAGTGTCCTTTAGGATCTGTGCGGCTTATTATGCTTTCAGCGTTGCTTTGTTTGATATAGAGCCCTATGTTTAGGATTGTCGATTTCTTTGATGAGATTTCGTTCTCCTGCTATGACGTATATACATTAGTGAATTATAGTTTCGTTCAGATGTGTGCATGTGCCGAGCAATAACGGATGTCTGAAGAGGACCATTAAGCGGACATCAAGAGGCAAGGCTCAGTTGAGATTATAAAATATATCCAAGGATGATGACCGTAGTCGAGGTCACCCCCATTATGGCGCGAGAAGCCAAGACTAGAAAGGCGACTAAGGCGCAGAAATGATTTCCAAGTGCTGCTATGATCAAATGAGGTGCGAGAGTAAACATACCCAACGTGTTACCAAATGTGTAGGGAACTGTCAGTGGGAAATTCTAGAAACGCGGAGATTATTTGTGTTTACCAAAGGAGTTAAAGTATCCAAAGGTTTAGATATAGAACGGGGTGTGACTAACTGAAAGTAAATATTTAGAGAAAATTTTTCTTGACTTTCGGGACGAAGTTATAATGATGGGAGTCAACCACCAATTTTAGAAGTGGAATGCTATGCCTATAGGAGAACCTTAGGCACAGTGTTGACCGTATGTTCCTTCCCCAACTGTTCAGGATTAGAAGAAAATGTGGTTCTGAACTCATTGCGGGAGGGCATGACAGGGGTCCATTTGTGAATATGAATCTTAACCGCGAGCGAATTTTGTATCGGAATATGTAGATACGAGTGGAGGAAACGACTCCAAGTGGGATATCGACTCGTAATAATAGTTGATAACACTCAAAGAGGAAATTCTGATGGACGGACGATTTAGAGGTTGACAACGTCGTATTTTGTCAAAATAGATGAAAACGCTTCTTTGTTGGGGAAAGCTAAAAGAATCGAAGAATTTAGTCGAGAGTAAGACTGAATACAACGATGGTGGTGTAGCACCACAAAGGGATGTGGATACACATCAGGGGACCCATTTAAATGCTTCAGATAGTTAAATTCTTACCAAGAGATGGTAAATCCAGTAAGGACTATTATAGTTAGTGACATGTTCTTTAGGGCCTAAAAGGCTAAGGGTATAATCCGGATAGCTAATAGAAATCGAGTTTACTAAAAGTCCGAGAGAAGGACAATCCTAACCTGGTTAGTAGGACCGGTAGCAAGTGGATTATGTGTTGAGGTATTTTTGTGCGGAGTGAAATCGCTCGCGATAATATGTTCCGAAGTGAGAAAAAGGGATAAGAATACGGTGACTAGTAAAGGATGACGATTAAAATAATTTTGTTTTGGTTTGGGCAAACGTGTTACGTTCGAAAACCATTTGTGCAGTCAAGACGATTGCCAGGATGGAAGCATAAATTGTATCCTTAGAGGATGCGGCGTGTTTATGTGACACCAGCGAGTCACCATACTTTGTTCATTGCTATATTAGCATGTGAGACAATTTTAATGCATATAATTATAAACGTTATTAAAATGTGTATATTATTCCCTAGTGTAGCGGGATTTTTCTTTAGTGCTATCCGCGGAGAATGAATGAGTATATTAACAGTGTTATGAACTTTATTGAGGTTACTCGTCGTAGTGATGCGATATACGAATATGGTATTATCTTTTATAAAACGTTGTAAAAATGGTTAGTACGATAGTGGGCATTTATTGCAAGACTATCGGAGTGGTTGCATTAGTGCAACATGTTTCATTTTTGTTCTGGCGAGACTTCACCTGAAAGAAGGTCGGACTCGCACTTATTTTATCTATCCTAGAGACTTCGGAGGAGATAGTGGGCTTGAGATATTCGATGCCAATGTATGTATAGACTTTGTCAGTATGATTCAGTATGTATCGGGATTTACCGTTGAGCGAAAAGATTTGACTCAGTATTATGTTTAGCACTCCGGACTTAGTGATAGGAAGAGTGCAGTGTTATACCTATCCTTTAGAGATGTGGGAGTTAAGAGCTATACCCCTAATATTAAGGAAAGGAATTTTGAGAATTCCGATCGTATGTATTCGAGGTTTATAGAATGAAATTACCATCAACCAATACGGGACGATAGTGAAATTGGTGAAACGTTCTTTGTTAAGCATAATTACGGGAGGAATTGTAACTTTTTCGTCAAGGGACGGAATAAAGGGGTACATGCTATGGACGGAGGACCTAACGGATTTCGATAACCGACAATGTTAGGTAGTAGTGTATCGGGGGGGGTTCCTTGTTTAGATTTCGCTTTGCGAGACATCTCACGCATGAAACTTAGCGTAAGGTTGGAGATAGGGAGACGTTTGTTCACTATTCTATGAGTTCGGTACCCTGGTCAAAATGGGATCAAGTAATTACATATGTAAGTTGGCAGTTGAATTTTGTTTTAAAGCCATTGGAGCCGGATTTTGTGGTAAGAAGGCATTGAAAGTTATCCTCACGAGTTGAGGGGTGGAACGATGATAAGGAGAATTTAAAAGTTTTGATTTCCAAGGTGAATAAAGAGTTAGAATGATTTTTAGCATGGATTATCTGGAAAGAACTCTATTATACGAAAGAGATGATCTGTAATTATTTTGATTAATAAAGAGTCAGTGATTTAATTTGGTCGTTGTACCTATTTGGGAAATTGTTGTACTTATCTGAAGAAGGTTGAGATTTGTTATTCCTCTTTTATGGTCATGAAATTTGAATGCCCTATTCCTTACACTTTGTTGGATTTAGTTAATTTCACTGATGTGTAGCACGTCGTTCGCTATCCTAGGGCGGTTGGGGTGTTGCAAAATGTGGGCATCTGGGTTAGCTGCTGTTAAAATAGTCCGAGTCGAAGGGACGTGGTAATAGACGTGTGAAATATATGTTTGTGGGACTAGTATAACGAAGTGGAAGTGATAGAGTGGATTAAACGTCACATGAGGGGCGATAATCCATACATAAGTGTGCAATTAGAATAGCACGCCCTAATTTGATTGGAAGGCTATGGGAAGCCATTTAAGAAGGGGTATCCCTTGAATAGAGCACAATTAAATTATTATGAAGAACACTCGGAGCGGAGTTGTTAGTAGTCAAGTGTGAGAGAGACTTGAGCGTACAAATAGTAATGATGTTAGTATGGTATAAGAGATCCTGAAGTGCGTACCGTGGAAGAAAGAGCACGGGTCGGGAATTCGGCATACACCAAGGAATTGAAGGAGAGTATTACGTGTCACATAATGTAAGACATTTAAGGGGAAAAAATCGATGTTTAGCGGGACGTAGTGAGTAATCTCTATATGCACCGCCCATAGGTAATGTTTGGTTGAAAGAGGAGAATCAACCAAAGAATTTTGTGTTTATCGACAATTCCTAAAAATGGAAGAGGTCGGTAAAGTTGGTAAAGTTCTTGGATGGGTTGCCATCCTCAAAATAAGATCAAAGGTTCATCCCGAACATGTGAATTAAGTCGCCAAGAAGGAAGTGATTGATATTCCTTTGGGCTGGTTTACAATATTAACCAGTATGCCCCGGACTTCCTTTGAAAGGAAGGATCGCGCCAGTGCATGGTCTGGTGCAGTATAAATTTCTGAATCAGGATGAGATTGGTGAATCCCACCTTTGATATGGGATTTCAAGAACCAGCGGAGATAAGGTTTCGTTTCGAGTAGGATGTATCACCCTTAGCAAGGACATAGGCGCACGGTGATTAAAGATTAGTGGAGCAACGTAAAGGAGATTTTGGAATCTTGGTATGATGATTTCAGGAATGCTCTGTAGAAGCACTCGTACCTGTCTATCGCGCACGAGGTGCTTATTAAGGTTTTGTTATGGAAGAACCTCGACTATTCTCCTTCCGTATGTTTAGAGGTGAGTAGATAATCAAAATTTTTGGATCGGCCGAGATAATATCCGATAACTATGGTGGAATTCCACGACTGTTTTAGGCAAACAATAGTGGTTAAATGTTCGTATGGTTTTCTCAGAATGGGAGTTTTGAATATCAATAAATCCAAGTAGTTGTCATGTAGTGAGTTGCGGACTCCTAATGATAGTGAGATAATGGAAATTTATAACGTATAGGCGTGACCTATTCGAATGTTGTCGGTTGGGAGCGCAATGTGAAGTGTCTCCAATGAGAATGTAAAACAGGATTGCTGTGAAGAAAGGGTTATAGGGATTGAGCCCCTTACGATGTAAATAGTTTGTGTATGGAAAAGGATATCCAGAATTATGTTACCTGATAGGCCTTATTTTCCGAATTTCGGGACGAAATTCCATTATTAGGGGGGAAGTATGTAATATCCCGTATTTTTATGACTTTTAAATTATGGGATTTATTCATTTTAATTGAGATAAATTAATTTAATTTTAATCCGGAATGTTTTTTTAATATTTACTAGCGTGACAAGAGTTAGTAATTATTGGAAATTCGTTATTTGTTGAATGTTACTAGATGAGTATAGTAATATATGAGATTTATTTTTATAAAATTGTCACGTCTGAATAAAATGTCAATTATGGAAATTTAAATAGGGACGCGCCTGTGTCGTGTCGGGATAAAATGTTGATTAATAAAAGTGAATAAATTTTAAGTTGCTCGTATGGTCGTTTTGAGTGGGCCAAAGTGTCGGGAAGGGTTGAGATAGTCAGAAAAGTGTACCCGGGGGTTTAGTTTGAGTCTTGGTGCATTTTTAGGCTTAATTAGCACCCCGGGAGGGCGTTTTGGACATTTCGTAATTATGGGTAATTAAACCCACGAATTTGCAAGGGTTATATCAGATGTTAAGTGTCATCTTTTAGGGTTAACACAACCTAAAAATAATGATGGCCATTGGAGAGGAAGAGGAGAAGCTCTCCAAGGAGTTCTAGGCCAAGAACACCTCCGATTGCACCGCCGTCACCGCCAAATCGTAGATCGCGCGAAGGGGATCACAACCACACCTTTTTCTTCCACAAATCAGAGACTAAATTTCCAGGCATGTATCTATCTTGCTTTTATCAAGTTAATGCATCCTTTTATATTAGTCTTAGGTTGATTAGAATTAGTGTTCTGGAAGAAAAATGTTAATTGGAGATACAAATTGCATGTTATAGTGATAGAGATCATATTTCTGGAAATCCATTTCAGATGTAGAGGTTGAGCCACGAATTTCCATGGTATTAGTGATAGAAAATCTAGAAAAAGAATTAAAGAAACGAAGTTAAAGAAAAATTAGGGTTCTTGAGAGTTATAAAGATTTTGACCCTTTTTCCTTGTTATAGATGATGAAAATTCGCATGTGTTACGTAGGATATTGTGTAAATGGGTATACAATACTTGTAGTATGAATTGTTGGGAGTTTGGGACTGTAATACGATGGTTTGGAGGAGTTTCAGGTAACAATTTCGTAGCTGGGTTTTCTATAGTTTCGCCATAACTGCTTGATCGATCGATCGAGCTCAGAGCATCGATCGATCGACGGTTCGATTGATCGACCCCCTTTCATCGATCGATCGACCATCCTGGGAAAACTGCATTTTTTCTCGTGTTAGCTTAATCCGATTTTATGCGTAGTAAACCTTGATTAGGGTTGCTAGAATATAATGGAACATAAAGAGGACCAGTAGGGTCAAGAGAAATCCCATAAAGTGGAACTTTAACGTGAAGGGAAATAAAGGGTAAACGGGGAGACTTTCAGACTTAAGAAATCATACGTGTGTTGATTAAATAATCAAAACATCTAATAAGTTGGATTAGAAGGCGAGAGAGGACCTACTGAAATTGTACTTAGATTAATAAAACACTTCGAGTGACAAGAAGTAAGTTTAGAACAAATTAATTACGAGAATAAAACGGAATGAGGTCGTTATACGATATAATGGAGTAAAACGTGTAATAACGGATAATGAAAATTTTGGGTCGTGAGAGTACCTAATTTAATAATGTGGATGTGAATACATATTTATATATGACGGTGTGATTGTGCATATATTATTTATGCGTAAAAATCGTACCCGCGCTACTTGTTATCCCTGAGGTTACCGCACTGGGACAGTCTTATCTCGATGTGCCTTTATGGGGGATATTGACTCGTACCCTAGAAGATAGATATCCTTGGTACAGGCTATCTCATCGATGGTCAGACGGTCCTAAGAGATGTGAGGGTATGTACTGACCTCTTAGAGACTTGGAATCTATGCTTCGCCTCAATGTTGTTTGTGTTTGTGTTAATACAGTTCGAGAGTGATTCCGAACTAGTATTTCCCTTAGTTTGTGTGATATGGGGACTTGATAGCGGAGTATGCCAGCACCATAGTTTTTATGTGGGGTGCCGTTAGTATATATATAATTTATGAGTGATTGGTATATATATACTTATATATGGAAGTCTAGCACCATAGATTTTATGTGGGGTGCTGTTTGTATATATATATTATACGAGTGATTAATATATATACGTGTAACTGTATGAGAACTTTTTACTGAGTAAAATAGTAGTTGAGTATATTATGAAATTCATCAACTTCACTGTAAGTATTCGGAAACATTATAACAATACGGAATTATTCTATATAACGGAAGAAATCTTAAAGAGATAGACTTTTCTAAAGTGAATATCATAACCTTAATTTCACATGTTAAAACTTATGGAGAATAAGTTAGAGAGATATATGGGGTTCATTAGTACGATAGACGTGCACACTAGATGAGAGGTGAGAATTCTCAAGGGAGTTTCGCATACTAATATGACTATTGCATTAGCCGGTAAACATTTTAAAAACTTGCTAAACTATTTTAAAACTGCTTTACATTCGGGCTCTGACCCGTTTGTTGTTATATCTTCTCCCTTGTGTATATATATATGTATTACCAGTGCCCAGCCACAGGGGCGTCTGGCTTTGGATTCTTTGGATGGAATGTGCTGTAGCATTTGTGGGAGTTGCAGGCCATTGCTTAGATGACCTCATTGTTGACTCTACTTCTAGTTCAGCGTTATCCATTGGGGGCATGTGTAGCCCTTTTCCATTATTTAGTTGATATTATCAGAGACTGTAATTCTTTTTACTTTCAGCATTTTTATTTCGGGATTTATTATTGTTAGGATGTTTTCCTTTAGTGTTGTAAATGTTGGGATTTATTATTGATGGTTAAATTCTTGAATGTTCATTTTTATTCTTATGCTAAATGTGACTCTTAATATGTTAATGATTAAAGGTTTTATAATTGGATTTAATAAAATGGATGTAAGGTTTCAAATGGTTTTGACACTTAGCTTAATTATCTAGGGTGTTTAATTGGAAAAGTTTCTTTGCGACAGTGATGCTAATAATGAGCCAACTGTTCACCTTGATTTTAATTTAATAAAGGAGTGATCGCCCGGTATTTAATTAGGCGGGATGTCACAACAATATGATTCAAACTCATCATTGTCAAATTGGGTGCCATGGTCTGTAATAAAGGTATAGGGAATCCCATACCTACACATGATGTTCTTCCAGATGAACTGGTAAACCTTTTCATATGGAATTTTAACCAAAGGCTCTGCCTCCACCCATTTTGTGAAGTAATCAACAGAAACGACCAACTACTTGAACCTGCCTTTGGTCGTCAGCAGTGGGCCGACTAGGTCAATTACCCAAATAGCGAATGGCCAAGGCAAAGTTATTGGTTCGAGAGCAGCATTGGGTGCTTTATGAATTGTAGAGAACTGCTGACATTTATCACACTTTATTACAAAGTCTGTACAATCTTCCCTTATAGTTGGCCAGTAGTATCCCTGAGTGTTGATTCGTTGAAGTAAAGACCGACCAGCTGAGTGCACTCCACATGAACCTTTATGCACTTCTTTAACAAACTTTTCCACCTTCATTGGATGAACACAGCGTAGCAAGGAGATAGTTAATCCCCCTATGTATAAAACTCCTTTATCCAAAACATATCTTGTTACTTTATACCGGAGATTTTTAGCCTCTTTGAGATCAGGTGGTAGGATTCCATCTTCAGTATAAGCTTTCATTGGGTCCATATACATCAATCAAATTAACCATTAAGTCCTTATCAACGCTTCGGTTAGCCAAGATTTTTATTAGAATTATTCTCCTGAGCTCAATTCTTGTTACTGACGCTAGCCGAGTAAGGGTATCATGGGCATTTGTTATTCTTGGGATCCTGTTCATTTATATGGTAGGAAACTTGGCAATGAATTCCATGTCTTTGTCTAGATATCTGGTCATAAACTCTCCTTTGACTCCCTATAAATGAAGCACTTGATTAATCACTAACTGTGAATCACTGTGCGTCACTACTTGCTCGACGCCTAATAAATGTGCCAAATCTACTCCAACTATCAAAGCTTCGTATTCTACCTCATTGTTTAATGCTTCGAACTGAAACCTAAGTGCATACTCAATATCAATATCATAAGCAGTATTAAGTATTATACCTGCTCCACTATCAGTCGCACATGAAGATCCATTCATGTACAAATTCAGCAATTGATATCACCATTGAATCTTTCTTCAATAGAACTCTGTGATGGAATATTTTCTTTCTCTCCTCTGTATATTTTTAAGCCATTTCCTCAGTTCTGGATGACTCGGATTGATTGGTAGCAACTTTAGCTTGCTTTTGAGTTGAGCTCTCTTCCTTAGAAGTCTGCTAGCACGCAAGTTTAATTGGTCAGGAACCTCTCGATAAGTGAACTTAGTAATAAAATATGCCGAAGCTTAGACAATTTCATATTCTCCCAGCTCTGCTTTCCAGTACATCAATCTATCTCCATTCTCAGGCTTGTGGAGCTCTTGTCGAAGAGGTAGATCAGTTTATGCAACTATAGTGTGTGCATGGAAATAGAGTTTCAAATGTCTGGAGGCTTCAATGAGTACTAAGGCCAGCTTTTCCATGTGTGGATACCTAATTTCGGCTCCCCTGAATGCTTTATTGACGAAGTAAACTGATTTTTGGATCCCATTATCTAATTTAACCAAGGCCAAGCTAACTGCAGATTCAGAAACAACCAGGTATAAGTACAATTTCTCTCCCAAAACTGGTTGGGATATCAAAGGTGGTGATCCTAGATACTTCTTCAATTCTTAGAATGCTTCCTCACATTCTGCATTCCACACCAACGTCTTTCCCAACACCTTAAAAAATGGAAAACACCTATTTGTTGCCCGAGAAACAAATTTGTTTAATATCGCCACTCTTCCAGTGAGCCTTTGTACATCTTTCTTATAAATTGGCGAATGCATTTTGACCAAAGCTTTGATCTTTGTTGGATTAACTTGAATTCTGCTTTGATTGACTATGAAGATTAGCAACATTCCTTCTTGGACCCCAAACACATACTTGGTCGAATTCAGCTTCATATGATGCTTTTCTAGCTGATTAAATGTCAGACTGAGATCGCTGATATGAACTGAGCTTTTCTTTCTTTTTGTTGACATATCATCATCATAAACCTCCATATTCTTACCTATATGTTGTTCAAATACCTTGTTCACTAACCTATGATACGTCGCTCCGGAGTTTTTGAGCCCAAAGGGCATTACGTTGTAGCAATAAATTCCTTAGTTGGTGATAAAAGTTGTGCGTTTCCTATCTTTCAACTTTATCTTACTCTGATTATACCCAGAATAAGCATCCATGAATCAGTAAAATCCTCTCACATTCTCCACTTATCATTTTTATTTTTGACCATTATAATGTTAGCCAACCAGATTAGATACTTAACATCTTCAATAAACTGAGCTTTTTGAAGGTTCTCCACTTCTTCCTGAATAGCTTGATTTTTCTTTGGACTAAAAACCTTGTGCATCTATTTGATCAACTTGGCATCCTTATTGATGTTGAGCTCATGGCCGAGGAAATTGGGATCAATCCCAGGGATATCCTCATAGCTCCAAGAAAATATATTTCTTTGTGGCCTCGGGAACATAATCAATTACTGTTTAAGGATTAGGTCTAGTGTTGAGACAATCTGCATTGTCCTTTCAGGATTTTCGTCGTCCGAAAAATGCTTTCAGTAGCTTCCACAATCTGCCCTTTGACTAACTTTTTCTCCACTCGGGGATCTAAAGTTTCAACTTCATAGTCACTATTGGGCTTAGTAGTATATGCCTAATAAGTGGTGGTCTTTTTCTTCAACTCAATCAAGTCCTCTTTCTCGGCGGGTGAGTAGTAACACTCTCTAACCACCTTTTGGTCACCTTTCACAACACCTGCCCCAAAATGAGTTGGAAAGTTCAACTATTGATGGACTATTGATGGTACGGCTTGAAATTTCTTTAATCCTACTCTACTAAGTATTAGATTATAGGCAGATTGAATATTTTTATCCATCACGAAAAAGTGTATTTTCTCAGTATGGCTCGCTAGCCAAATGTCAAACAACACTTCTATGTTGACTCTCCCAAGAGGGTAAACTTTTTCACCTGGAAAACCTATTAATGGCATGTGATAAGGTTCCAGTTGGCTGAGTTTCAAATTTAAAATCTGAAAGCAAGGGTAAAATATAATACCTACTAAGCTCCTATTATCAATCAAAACCCTGGGGATGATGACATCTTGAATTCTGAATTTGACGAACAATGGATCACATGGGGATAAAGTACCCCAGAGAGGTCGTTCTTAGAGAAACTGATTACCATTTTATCTTTATTGACCTTCCTGGGCCGATCATCTTTGTTTAGATTGATTCTCTGGATATAAAAACATGCCTGGACCTCATTCAGGTAAGCCTTTCTTTCGATAATGTAATTGCCTCCTCCTTCATTGCCACTTATAATTACATGATAGTCAAATGAACCAAAACTTATCATAGCTACCTCGCGTTCTAACTGCTTGGGCATCTTCAACATGTCAGGATCATCTTCATAACCATCTTCATGGTTTCTCTTTCGATCATCTCTGGACTTACATAGAGAATTTGACCTTCCTCTTACTTCTCGGGCTTCTCACCGATCAAAAAATTTGTCCAGTTTTCCTCGGTGGATAAGAGAGTCTACTTCATTTTTTAAAGAGATATAGTTATCCATTGTATGGCCATGATCCTTATGGAATTCATAGTATTTAAATTTGTCCCTCCTGTTAGGAGGCTCCTTCAACCTTTCAGGCCATTGCAAATCCTTATTGTGTTTGATTTCCTCTAGGATTTGGTGAATTCTAACACTTAATGGAGTATAGTTCCATATTTTTTGAGCTTGTACTCCTTCTTATCCTTCTTATCAGGCTTAGTGGATGGAGTCTATTTTGCAGCCATTTTTTCCTCGGCGTCGATTATTTTTCTTGCTTTAGCTATGACCTCAGTCATGGTTTTAGGAGGATTATTGGCCAGAGCGTAATACAGTTTCTCGAGAAGTAATCCACTCATAAGAGCAGTGATAGTTGTTTTTTCATCATAATCAACCACTTTTAATTTCTCAATGTTAATACGAGTGATGTATTCCCTATTTATTTCCCCTACTCACTGCCTTACACTCAAGAGATGGGATACTCTCTTCACGGGTTTGGTCCCAAAATAGAAATTTCTAATAAACAGCTTGGCAAGATGGTTGAAGTTGGCAATTTTACCTCGAGGAAAGTTATTGTACCATATTTAGGTAGATCCTGTAATGGTGATTGAGAATGCTCTACATCCCATCTCACCGGGGACTGAATAAATGTCAGCGACAGCTTGATATTGCTCAATGTGTAGAACTGGATCTGTTTTGCCATCATATTTGGGGATGACCACAGGAGCTTTACACTTAGATGGAGTTGGAAAATCCACAATCGTTTGAATAAAAGGGGATCATTTGACAAAACTCCCATGCAAGGGGTTATTTGCATTTACCATTTCTCCCAGCCGATCTTCCAATCACTGGATTGATCCTTCCCATGATGGATTGCCTGCGTCAGATTTATGTGAAGCAACTTGGCCATCCCGACCATATGTCTGCATTGATCTCTCTTCCTAAGAAGTCTTCTCGGCGTGTACAGATCGTCGGACACTTGATCTCGGCCTGCCTGAGGCTTCACGATGGTCGAGTGGATGCTGAGTGTTCTGGATAACGCTCTATGAGGGTTTCTATTTGCTCGAGATCCCAAATAATCAAAAGGCTAAGCTCGGCTTAACCTTTCAAGGATGTTTTGCCTTTCAAGAGGGAAACAATGGCCATTATAGAACTCTGAGGATCTAATTGATGAACTAACTCCTGGATTATAAGTCCTACCCTAAGATGATCTGGAATAGCTGTGTCGACTATGCCTAGGAGGTGGAAGCAGAATTTTTCTCCTTGGTGAAGGAATTGCTTGCTGCCTAGATAGGGCTGGAGATATGGCTTGTATGGACTGCACCAATTGTCTCATTGTTCCTTGCATAGCATCTTGACGCCTAGCAATACTGGCAAGAATCCCATTTAGGTCGGCTGCTGTAGGCGGAGCAAATGGAATAGTTGTCTTGCCTTCTTTTCTGGCACTGGGCTCTGGGACCTGACCCGACTTATATATTATTAGTTTTTAAATATATATATATATATATATATATATATATATATATATATACACGCTATAAATTTATATATATATTTATAAATACATCTTATCAACATAACATGCAAATATTATATATAAAAATATATATATATATTTATGTATATAATATGTTTTATTTATACTAATCATATACTATAATACATTACAAAATATTTTAATCTAAGATAAAAAAAATAGAGAAGGGGGATAAAATAAAACTAAATATAAAATAAATGTATATATATTGACAGACTCGGACCCGAAGACCCGTTTTAGATCTGGATTTGGATCCATTATCGTAGACTCGATAAAGACCTAGACCCAAACCCGATGAAGACCCTATTAAACATATATGTCTCTCCCTAAACTCAATCCGGCTCCGACCCATTGACAGGCCTACTCTAGATCATTCATTTTTCCTTGAGTAAGAATGCACAAGATTAAGAATGATGATTAGACACGTGTTCCCTCAGACGACGCCAATCTGCTGATGTTAAAAACTGGACTTGATCCAATTTTATAATCACATATAAAATATAGAATTACAATGAGATAATTAAAAGAGAGACAAGAGGTTTTAAATTGGTTCGGCTGTGTAAGAAAGTCGATGTCCATTGTTATGGTATTGATTTCAGAGATTACAGAAAGCTAGGTACTCTTGTGAATAAGAATATCCTAGAATTCGTTTTATCTTACCTTTGATGAAAGGAATATAATGCATTTATAGTTACCCGGAGATCAAGGGTTGGAATGCCTTTATACATTTAAGCATTTACACCCAAACATAATGAATGTGACGGTTGGTTTTATGAAAGACCTTTGGTTATGCTTCTCATGTGGTGGCTTTTCATTAATATTGATGGTTTGCATTCTTCACGTTGGTCGGCATGCCTGCCGAGCAACTATCTACTGACTAATATTTTTGCCACATAAGGGGACACCTGTCCACTTCTAATTCGTCCACGCGGGTGGATAATTTTTTGTATCAACACCACTTATCCAATTGAAAGAGAAAATTAATGAAGATCTTTGTTATGTGAGATAATAGTAATAGTTGTGATAAATGAGTACAATTAATCATATAAATTAACAAATTCAACATAATTTGGTACTTTTTTCATATTAATTTTGTATTTTGGATGCCAATTTTTTTTTTGGTAAGTTAATTTTGTTAAATTAGGTTTTTACATGTCTAAAAACTATTCACAAAATTTTTTGGCAATTTTCGATTTCAGTAGTTTCGGTTGTCGGTAATGAAAAATAGTAAACAACAACCATAATTTTTCAAACCAAAACGATGCGATGCGGAAAACAATCATACCATAACTACCCCATATATCAATACACATTCTAGAGACTACTAGTTAGATTAGAATGAAGTTATTTTTTACTTCACGCCTCATATAGTGACAAAATTAAACTTAGCACCTCTCTCTTAAAAAAAGGTAGACTTACTTTCCCGAATTGTAATGAAAGTCTAACATAGTTAACTATGGTCGATAATTGATAATTTGACATTCTCCTTAGTATTTTAAGGTTCAAAATTCCCATCATTCCCCATAGTAATTATAATTCCACCTAGTGGTTTAAGGTCCAAAATAATTGATAATTAGAGATTCCCCCTAGTAATTTTATTACACATTTTTAATTTGTGTTATATTTCAATATCGATTTGATTAATAAGGTTCATTGATTAGTGATTTGCAATTAATTATGCTTTTAACCAACATGCATAAGTCTAATTATTGATTATTAGTGTCATTTAACGGTTTGAGTCATATGGTAAAATTCGGGTGGTCAGGATAATCATTTGATTGGGGAAGCTGGGGGGGGGGGGGGGGGGGTATGTCTAATATTGACATTATTTTAGGGGGAGTCAAAAAACTTGAAAATGAATTTTGTACGGACAATTTTAAAATATTATGACATCTCTTTCAAACATTTGTTCTCATGTAGGCAAGCAAAAAATGAACACATAACATGCTTTTCTTGCTATCATGGTCGTCCTTGAGGAGAGGCAAGACAGGTGGCCGCCTCGGGCTCCCAAATTTTGGACAATTTTATGGGCCCGAAAAATTTGAAAATGCTTATTTATGTAGATTTATTTTAAATATGTGTTGTAAATTACACAATATGACTTTTATGCTAGGTGGCCACATGCATTTTTGCAGGAACAATAGGTCGCATGTTCAATCCCATGTAGTTGTGTTAAGTCATGTTTATTTATTAGAAACAAGGTAACTTGAATCCAATTGTGTGCGAAGCAATATAAATTACCAAAAAACAATTATTATGTCACACTTTTAGAGTCCCAATATATTTAAAATTATGAGTTTTATGTTTAATTATTAAAATTTTCGTACGTATTTAATTTAATTTACTATTGGCTAATCAAATTGAATTAAAATAGTCTAAACATTAAACCAAACCCTCAAAAATAATATATTTACTTCTCTTTTTCTTTAATAACCTATTCAACACACTTGAATTTTGGGATGAAATTTCATCAAATTTTAAGGTTTTACTATAATAAATCAATATATTTTAGCGTGAATAAAACATAATATTTCTATTTAAGATTTTAAAAAATCTAGGGACTTCATTTCGATAGTTCTCTTCGAGTCCCCATATTCTCAAGGTTGGCCTAGCCTCCTATTCAAATAATTGAAAATGGTAAAGAAAATCAACTTCGAGTCATAAGCTCATCCAATCTCTAAATAAAAATCTCTGTGAGCTAAGAAATTAGGTTAATATTTTATCTATAATTTTTTGAACTATTGTTGATAATCTTATATCAATTTGTATGTGAATCAAGAAAATTTAGTAATTTCAGACAAAACAATAATTGATTAAGGCCTAGTTGATTCACTTATAATAAACCATGTGATGAAATGATTCTATTTGCGATAACTTTTAGTGTTAAGATTGAAATTAATATATTTGGTTAGTAAATACAAACACGCAATTAACAATAATAGGCATGAACTATTCATAATTAACCAATAATTTTTTGCATTCATGACATATTATGCTAATGAACTTTTTTGGTTGGAACAAGTAATGTGCGATTAGGGTTTCAAGTAATCAATTTGAATTTCATTACTAAATGATTGGTAGTTTTTTAGTAAAGGTTAACAAGTTAATGAAAAATCTAATTATGATATAGTGCATAATAATCCTTTTATTTTGGTCAGAAAAAAGTATTATATAAAATATGATTGGTAGACTAATTATAATTATAATTATAATTATTCTATATTATAAGTATACGGCCTTAGACACATGGAGGATAATAGGTTACTCTGTTCAAGAATTTAAAAAAAAAAACTTGTATAATTTGTATATATATATAGATATACACACACACACACACACACACACACACACACATTGAAATAAAAAAATTAGAATACACCACCACATAAGAAAATGAACGTGATAATGAGATTATTTGATAGAAAAATCTATTTTAGCGTCATGTGACTGATAGATGAATGTGAATATCCATTAATTTATTGAACAAATTTAAAAGAACTGTCATAATAATAGTAAGTTACATAAATTATCCATCGCAAATAACTTTGAGGAAGTAGATACTCCCTCACAATCTACCATAGGCACTTCATGACATGAAAATAATGAAAATTTCAAAATACTGGACTAAAGTGTTGAGGAAATACGGTATTTTTCCTTTGGGTATTATAATGTCTACAATTTCATGTTCCATTTTAATCCAAATGAAAGTTCATATGAATCAATTGCGATGGAAGTATCAATTATGTAGAGTAATAAAAAGAGTGAGTAAGTGAATGATTGTTGACTTAGGAATAAAGAGATACAAATTATTAATAATAAATTAAGGAAAAACAGTTATCAATTTTTTAGTTCCCTATAGTCAGTATTAACTACCAAGCTATAAAACTCTCAACTATCGATTACTTTTCAATACTGCAATGATACTAATAAAAAAGTAATAATAACTCAAATTGTTTGCATATACTTCGCATTTTTTAACTATAAATTACTTCTTAGGGCTTTCCAAACAATAACTTAAATATAGAAAATATATATGCGTAATTATATTACCCCTTACAAATTTCTCAAAATATCGTCAAAAGTGCATTATGAGAAACTTTGCTGATTTTCTTTGCAAAAATGTTCCCATATCCTAGACAAATATATTATTGCAACAAATATTTCATTGTTGCAAAAGATATTTGAGACAACTAAAAAACCATTTTAAAAGTTAATTGTTACGGCTAAAAGTATTTTGTAACATTTTTTCCGTTGCAAAAGAAAGTTTTGGATGCAAAAAAAGTTTTGTTTCCTTAACAATAGAGATTTTGCAACGATTACTGAAAAGATATGGTCACTTAAAAAGATCTGATACCAATTTGAGAAAGCAATGTGATATCGATTTAAACCAATTTGCAAATCCAATTGTAAAATTATTTCATTATAGTCAATTTTTCAACCAATTTAATTCAGCCCTAAAACATGCAACTACGTGGGTAAAATCAAACCATCATAAATAATTGTTGACACACATATTTAAGGAAAAATTCAAAAGGGAAAACCTTTTTATTTCACTTAATAATACTCACAAGATTACAAGTGAAATATGCAATAAATATCCGTAGATACCCACAAGAACATGCAGTTCTGAATCACCAATGGAATTCCGCAGCAACTCCATAAGTCAGCAAGGATCACCCAACAGTACTCCCAAAGACCTCAGTCGTAGTCAGCCTAGCACCTCCCTCAAGTGGTACTTTATCATCAGTAAGATATATTCCCTACAAGAGAAACTCCATTAAAGCTCTTATCTTGGGTTCCAAAACAATTCACTAAACTATTGGGATTTTTGTGAATTAAAAACAAAGGTTTGAACCATAAATTGAAGAAGGCAAAAGTGTTCTACTATTTGCAGAATGAAAAACATCAAGTCTTCTTAAGAAAAACGACTCATTAACACCCTGTATATAAAAAATTGAATTAGAAGATCGCTTGAACGACGTAACAACGTCGCTCGAACGAGGATATGTGTCGTTCAAACGACTTCGCACGACTTCCTTATGTCACTCGAATGACATACTGATGTCGTTTGAATGACGTCAGAGACAAAGTTTTTTTACCTCAACACTTAGAAAAATTCAATTTGACGAAACACAATGCCTCAACTGATTAAAAACAATTCAGAAAAATTTTCTAACCCTTAGAAAAAGTATCCCAACACTTTAGATGAATCGTAATGGGATTTAAATACAACCTTACCAAAATTCATCTCGTAGAGGATTTTCTATTGAAGAACGTTGTATTCGGATCCATCTCGATGCATGATTGAACTTGAATAAATCTTCGACGGGTGTAGCGGTATACGACATACACTAATGTAAATGTAAATTATGTCCTTACAAATCTCCCACTATGTTTTAACCGGTATAAACTAAAAACATTCGAATTATCAAATTAAATGTCCCATACAAATCTAATACCCTCCCATGAACCCAAAACTGAAAAGGACCTAAAATGCAAGTCTGTAAACTTTCTTCGAAAATCTTCAACTTCAAATCTTCAAATCTCCAAGGTTTCTTTGTCATCATTAGGGTGTGCAAAACTTGATCTTAAATTTTTTACCTACACACATCATACAAGAAAAAAAATACCTTCATGATGTATCGATCTTGAAATGAGATAAATCAAAACAATTATCGAATCTCAAATCTCCCCCATAATGTAAAAACTCCACCATAAAATCATAATTCGTTCTACCCCTTTTTGTTTTTCTGAAATAGAAAAGGAAAAGAAAAAACAAAACATAACATGGAGTTTCATGACAAGCAAATCAAAAGCTTCCACTAACTATTTTTTATTTTTACATTTTTTATACAAAAATGCAAAAATAATTTTTCAAAAAGTCACACACCATGAATTTATACTAAGATAACCAAATCATGGAAACGAAATGAATGGGTGTGAACAAATTCAATAGAAAAAACAAAGAAATCAAACATAACATATGTGCACGATGAATATAGATACTCCTAACGAACGATCTCAAAATTAATCGTCGGTGTCAAAAATGTGAATTCATATGACATCAACTCAATCTAATCAACACATCAAAGTCTAAACTGATTGCCACACCAATAACATCTAAAACTATGTAAAGCTTTTTCAAGACTTTGTCAGGACGTGCAAACATGTTGTTTATTTTTCAACCAATCTCCCTCATAAATAATAAACTCTTATTTTTTTTCTTTTGAGGTGATCTAAAACCCTTTGTCCCCATTTTTGACATATTTATCTTTTTGTTACCTTAATTTTTTCTCGAAATCTTTTAAATGGTGACTTTCACGATGAGTTAATGTTTTACTCTCGCATCCCTTTCTCATGTTCACTCATCATTTTTTCAAATTTTAAACAATTCCTCACGGGCAACGGTTCTTACATGCACTCTTTCATTGTCAAGTTTTATCGCATTTGGTTTATTTTGAAGACATGATTGAGAAGAAAACACTTCGATCAACATGTGATAGACAAGTAAAATAATCAAACAAATCCATGCAAGTGTGCATTAAAGGATACTAAGAGTCAAACATGTAGAAAGTTATACCAAATTACGTCTTAATGACTCGAAACATTATAAATCACAAAAATGAAATGATGATGCATATCAAAACACTATCAAATAGTCACATGAATATGGAATGATGTTGTGACTCGATCATCCTAAATGTCCATTCATAAACAGTGTAAACAAAATACAAAACTCTTTTTGTCTTTTTTCAAAAAATTTATTAAAATAAAATATTTTCGGCTTTTTCAATTTTTTTATAAAAAAAATATTTTTGTATTTTTTCAAAAAATTTCAAAAACAAAAATCTTTTTAGTTTTTCAAAAAATATATAAAAATGGAAAATATAAATACAAAAATGGTACACACTAGCAATATGCATAAAATATCATCATGAAAATCATCATATGCTAGCAAACAAGTCTAAACCTCAACCGTTAGGTGCGGTGAGTTTTCCAAAAGTGGTGTCATCCTATTAAAAACACCCATCAAATAATGTGAAGTCTAGACCAAAAACTTAACTTACTACCTAATATGTGCAAACTCTCTTATATAATCATCTGGAGCATCGTGTGTACGTGCGCGTACGTTTCAAAACTCTATGCGACACACCACCCAACTTAAAGCAAAATTCCCTAAGGTATCATTTCTTCTTACAAAGGGTGAAAACATACATGGGCCTAGGAACACCTCTCACAAAACGTCAATGGTGCACTCTTCTATCCAGAACGGGACACCTAGGAGGGTTGGGTTGAGTTCCATATGGATCAATCACAAACTCAAGAACCGCCTCGAGTGCAACGTGGGAATTGGACGCATCGTCATGACCTATTCCTAGTCTCTCAACATTACCCAAAGTGCGACCGAGGAGCATCTTTAATACCTTCTTAGATGTGTCCTATTTAATGACATTGACCTACCGAGAACGTTTGATATCACTCTCGAGTTGGGATACACGTGTCGCCAGAGTAGATACCGTGTTGGTCAAATCACTATTTTCCCGATTTACGATGATCAACTGCTCACTCAAAGAAACCTTCACCTTCTCGAGTTACCTAGTCGACGCCTCAAATCCCCTCAAAATCCCAATACCTCTCTCCAAATCTATCACACTAAGACCTAACTCCTTATTCAACTTCTTAGTCTTTAAGGTCTCAACGTACAAATCTCTAAATGCAATTTGGAGCTTACTATCATCATCACTAGAGCACTCACTCTCACACTCGCTAGAAACACTCAAACTATCATCCTCCTCGGGGGTCTCATGTGCAAAAGTATCCTCATCCTCATGGGACAAACTAGGTGTGATCATGTGACCAGCTAAAAGGGCTACACACATACTATGTGAAGATTCATCCCCAGAATCCTTCACCTCTTCCTCACTATCGCTAAGAGTGGCTGGCATGGAAATCTTTTTACCCATTCTCTTTAGCCTAGTGGGACACTCAAACGCGTTATGCCCCTTACCTTCACACTCAAAACATATCTCCTCTTCCTTATCCTCTCTCTCATTTTCATTCTCACCGCTCTCTTTGGCCTCATAATTATTTTTAATTTTCTCAAAAAATATTTTATTGGAAGAATTTTCTTTGGAAATTTTGGGAAACTTTTTTAAAAAATTTGCAAGCAAGGCCATATCAAAATTAAACTCGCCTCAGACTCGGACTCACAAACTTTCCCTTTCTTTTTCTTACCTCTCTTGGACACTTCCTTTCCCTTCCTAGACTGGGCTCTAAGTGATATCCCTCTATCCTTAGGTTTAATAGTGTCAGGAAACATGTCAATTTCATATGTGTGGAGGTCTCCAACTAGCTCTTCTAATTTTATATTGGTCAAATTACCTAAGGTATTAAAAACATTCACTTTAGGGATAAAACGTTTTAGCAACAATCTCAAAATATTTTTAACCACTCGTGCATCAGGAATGAGCTCACCAAGATTGAAACTAGTGTTAACAATGTCAAACAAACGTGAATAAAAGTCATCCAAACACTCGGACTCAAGAATGGTTATTGTTTCAAATTGAGTAGTCAAAATTTGAAGTTTTGACTCTTTGACCACATTAGTGCCTTTGTGGGTGAGTTCTAAAACATCCCATGTTTCTTGAGATGTGGTTCACGTCATAATACGTCGGAACTCTTTAGGAGTGATGACACCAGATATTGCACTTAGCCCACGGAAATTAAAGTGCTCCACCTAAACTCATCCTAAGTCCACTCAAGCAGGGGTTTAAGATTAGTGAGATTTTCTACGATACCGGTGGGAGGTTTCCACCCTCTTTCACAAATAACCCAAACACGCTCGTCGATTGCTTTTAAATGTGATTTCATAGTGTCATTCCAGTATGCATAATTAGACCCTTTAAAAATTGGCAACCGATTATATAAGTTTTCATTCGAAAACATTGCGACAATTTAAATAAAGAATTTAAAAAAAAATCATCACAAAAATTTAGCAAAAAAACGAATTCACAATAAATTAGTGAAACTTACTCTGATACCAATTTGAGAAGGTATGGTGGCTTAAAAAACTCTGATACCAATGTGAGAAAGCAATGTGATATCGATTTAATCCAATTCGTAAATTCCAATTGTAAACTTAATTACTTAGAGTCCATTTTTAAACCAATTTAATTCATCCCTAAAACATGCAACTACGTGGGTAAAATCAAATCATCGTAAATACTTGCTAACACATAGATTTCAGGAAAAAAACAAAAGGGAAAACCTTTTTATTTCACTCAATAATACTCACAAGATTACAAAAAAAATCTGCAATGAATATTCGTAGATACCCGTAAGAACACGTAGTTCTGAATCAGCAATGGAATTGCTCAAGAACTCCACAAGTCAGCAAGGATCACCCATGAGTACTCCGAAAGACCTCAGTCGTAGTCAGCCCAGGACCTCCCTCAAGTGGTACTTAATCATCAGTAGGAAATCTTCCCTACAAGATAAACTCCAACAAAGATCGTATCTTGGGTTCCAAAACAACTCACTAAACTATTGGGATTTTTGTGAATAAAAAAAAAGGTTTGAACCCTAAATTGAAGAAGAAAAAAGTGTTTTTTTGTTTGTAGTTTTTGCAGAATGAACAATGTTAGGTCTTCTTAAGAAAAATGACTCATTTAACACACTATATATAAAAATTTGAGTCAGTAGATTGCTCGAATGAATTAACTATGACGCTCGAATGAGGACACGTGTCGCTCAAACGACTTCGCGCGACATTCTTATGTCTCTCGAACAACATATTGATATCGTTTGAACGACGTCAGCGAAAAATTTTGTTCACCTCAAAACTTAGAAAAAAAATCCATTTGATGAAACACAACGCCTCAACTGATTAAAAATAGTTTACAAAAAAATTTCAACACTTAGAAAAATATCCCAACACTTTAAATAAATCGTAAAGGGACTTAAATATAACCTTACCAAAATTCATCTTGCAGGGGATTTTCTTTTGAAGAACGTTGATATTCATATCCATCTCGATGCATGATTGAAATTGAATAAATCTTCAACGGTTGTAATAGTTTACGACATACACTAATGTAAATAGGACTATGTAAAATATGTCCTTACAATTATTTCGTTGCAAAGGATATTTTGAGACTACTAAAATTCTTGGCTAAAAGTTATTGTTTTAGTTGCAATTGATAATGAAATAATTTGATCAATGAAATTTAGAGTCTTTTGTTTTCCTTGTTAAAGTATTAAAAACATTACAAAATGTTTTTAATGTTTAATGTAATTCCTTCCTAAAAGTTTTTTTTTCAATTTATTTTAAAAAAAGTGTGAATTTATTCGTTAACAAAATATGTTTGTCTACTAACAGTCTTTCCAGTACATTAGACATTTTAAAATGCCAAATCCTGAATAGTAAAATATAAAGAACAAGAGTGTAAGGGCACTTCTGACACTACCCCTAGAATCTAGAACTTGTCTGTAGTTTTTAGATTACATTAGTTAAGGCATATCCCGCTACATCAGTTATGGCACAACATGTATCCATAATCATACATGACGTCAAAGATCTGAATATTCGAAAATGTGAAACACTATGTCTTCATTACGCTCCATGTTCATCTTCAACATACTCCACAACTCCACGTAATAATGGTATATTTTATATTTTGGAGATCGTTGTTTTTCATAATTATATTGGGAGTATTCTACTTTCTTTTAGTTTAAAAAATGAGGCCGGGTTTTTTTATTAAAAAATTATTTCCATCTATTTTTATTCTAACGAGATGGAGATCTCGTTCAAACGAGCCCAGAAGCTAGTTAAAAATCTCGTTTGATGTCCTAGATCAAATGAGGTTCAAAAGAGGGCGTACTGACATTTTTTATGTCGTTAGAAGGTCGTTTGAATCTCGCTTCTAACAAGAACCCTATCTCATTCGAACGATGCTTCAACCTCGTTTGAACAGCTTTACACTGCCTCGATTCTTATGTCCGCCTATAAAAACCTGCTTTGTATATGTACTTTGAAAGACTTTTGAAACCTCATTTTATGAGACCTGCTGCACAATGTCTCACTTTTAAAAAGGAAAATCACCCTTTGATTCACACATCACCTCACATATATTTCTTGAATCACTTTGAAACCCTCACATAATTCCATACCGGAGTTACTCTTGTGGAGAAGGCTTCTTCACTGCTGATCTTATGGTTCCCGTGGGAACCATTGTTGAAGGAAGATGAAAGGTCACCTGTAGAAGATTCGTTTTACATTGTTGTCGTTCACTTGCATATTTGTAAGTTGCGATTTGTGAATTATATAAGTGAAATAGAAAATGTTTTACCCCGAAGGGGAATTTTTCCTGGAATCCTTATTGCTTGGTTTGATTGCAAGCTTTCATGTTTTATGGTTTTAATGACATAGTTTCATGTTCTATGGTTTAAAGGAATTAAAACTGGTGTGAGTTGACATTTGATTAAATAAGTTAAGACCATTGGACTATAGCTCACTCTCAAATTGGTATCAAAGCCATTTACACAACTTTATCGTGTAACTTATTTTCCACAAAAAAATTGTGATATCAATTTTCTGAAAAAATTTATTTTGAAAAGGCTGAGTTCAAAATGGATAACTTATATAACAAAATGCCAACTTTTGATGTATCCAATTATGCCTATTGCGAAGCGAGAATGAGATCCACATTAAAAGCAATTGCTGAAAGATTTGGATAACTTATGAAAGAGGGTGGACACCACCCACTCTCGTAGAGGGTATTGAAATCAACCCTAAACCTGTCTTTATGGACTGAAGAATAATTTAAATGGAGTAATTTTAATTCACAAGGGTTAAGTGATATTTTTGAAGCCATCACACCTGACGAATTATAGCATAGAATGACATGCACCATATCAAAAGAGGCATGTGATATCCTGCAACTCACACATAAAGGTACAAACACTGTTACGGTGTCTAAATTACAAAATTTGACTACCCAGTTCGAGACCATAACAATGCTTAAGTCCGAGAGATTTGATGATTTCTATGCTCTCCTGTCGAATATTGTTAATTCTAGTTTTAATCTTGGTGAAAATTTCTTGAAACTAGAGTAGTTAAAAAGGTTTTAAGATCACTCCCTGTCCATTTTATCTTGTAAGTCACAGTTCTTAATTCTTTATCGATCTTAGATAGACTTGTGTTCGAAGAACTCGTAGGAGACTTTCAAACTTATGAAATTGACATGTTCCCTAAAATAGTAAAACCAAAAGAGAACGGAATTGCACTTAAGGCCCAGTCTAGAAAGAGAGAGGATGTGTCTTTTAATTCCGAGTACGACTTAGACTTAAATGATTTAGCCCTCTTTGCTAAGAATTTTAAGAAATTTTGCAAACTTAAAAATAACTTCTCATCTAAAGATAAAAAGAGTTTTGAGAAAAATAAAATTGGAAAGAAATTTGAAAAAGATAAAAAGGACACCCCAAAGAGAGAGGAAGAGAAGTGTTATGTGTGTGATGGGAGAGGTCACAAAGCATATGAGTGACCCACTAGATTAAAGCATCAAGGCAAAGAAAAAAATGCTTTAAATGCCACCCTTAGTGATAATAGAAAGGTCGAGTCAGTGGATTCATGAGAAGAATCAACCCATGAATGTAACTTCACCGCAAGCATGGCTAGTCATGTGAGTACGTCTATTACACCTCATGACGATGAGGATGCTACTTAACAGGGACACCTCAAAAGTTAGATTGACATGAGTGAGGGTGAGAGTGACCTACAGCGCGCATATTCTGAGTTATACGCTGAGAACTTTAAAACGAAAAAGAAAAACCAAGGGTTAGAAACTTGGATCATAGCGCTAGAGAAGGAGTTAGGAGAGAGAGAGAGAGAGAGAGAGAGAGAGAGAGAGAGAGAGAGAGAGAGAGAGAGAGTCCTCCATTAGAGAGTCTTTGGGAGAGAGGGAGAGTTTTTAGAGAGAGGGAGGGAGTTTGTGAGAAAGAGAGAGGGGGCTTGACCAAGTTTTGAGAGTGAGATCCTTGCATCTGTGGAAACTTGTAAGAAACTTGAAGCCCTTGTATCCTAACTCGGGAAATATCTAGAGAGATCCTAGGAGGTCAAGGTGAAAATAGAGGACACATCTAAGAAGATAGGAAATATGTTCCTCAGCCCCGCATTAGGGTTTTGTGAAAGGCAAGTAATAAGTTTCGACGGTGAATCCACTTCACATGTCGAACCGAAACTGGTTCCTAAAATCATAGTCAATCTTTAAGTCCCTCAACCAAAACCTTAAGGAAAGATTCTACTAAGAAAAGCAAACCAAGGTAGGCCTGAGAATGTTTATTTCTGCACATATTCCAAGAGAAGGGGGAACCTTAGGGAGTTTTGCTATAGTTTAGGTCGAACTCGATGTACACATACTCAATCGCATGACTTTAGTGATTTTTATAGCCTCGGAGAGTAGGTTGAGTGTCTAGTATCCACTTCTCATAGTTTGATGGAAGAGTTCTAAAGAATTCCAAAGAGTGTAACATTTTTTATCAAGCCAATAAACGTTTACTGCAAGGGGTGAGGACAGAAGATAAATGTTACAAGATTATTCCTAATTACTCATTTGTGTGTAATAGCGACACAATATCATCTATGTATTTGTGGCATCAATGTATAGGTCACGTTAATTTTAGATAGTTGAAGCGATTAGCTAAAAAAGACCTAGTACGTGGCATACCGTCTCTTGGAAAGACAACTTCCACAGTTTTTCGTCCTTGTCAGCAAGGAAAATAAGTCTAAAGTCCCCATTAAAAGTTGAATTTCATTACCACCACACGTGTTCTTGAGTTGATACATATGGATCTTATGGTTCCTACTTTCACTGAGAGTTTGGGAGGTAAGAGGTATATTCTTGTGATGGTAGATGATTGCTCTCGTTATTCCATAGTTGGTTTCCTGAGTGAGAAATTCGATGATATAAAGTTTCTTACAACCAAGTGTCGTGTCCTACAAAATCAACACGGTGTCACCATTAATAGGATATGTAGTGATAACATCAAAAAATTTATAGAGGCAAACGTGGATAGCTACTAATAGCTTGGGAATTAAACACGAATTTTGGGCCGTGGAAACTCTTAAAAAATGGGATAGTTGAGAGGAAGAATTGGACGATTCAAGAGATGGATAAATGTATGCTCCTCGGCCATAGAGTGCCTCAATGGTTTCGAGAAGAAGTGGTGTCTACCGCTTGCCATACAGTGCATAGGGTATATCTTCATCCACACATACTTCAGACTCCTTATGAGTTGTGGACGGGGGAGAAACCCAACCTTTCTTATTTTGTGTCTTTAGGAGTAAATACTATAAGCGATGAGGGAATTCTGTTAGGATATTCATCGACGAGTAGAGCATAATGAATTTTTAACTCGAGCATCTCTAAGGTTATGGAATCAATAAACTTCATTGTTAAAGATGAAGAGTCGTCGATGTTTGTTGATCCTAATATTTTGTCTGGGGATGATTCACCCCTTGGTGATGATACCATTGTTCCTCATACACCTAGGGTCGACCCTATTTATATTTTGGGGTACACACCTTCTTGGGTTCGCAAGAGTCAGGATCCTTTCGCCATCTTAGGAGATACTACTTTATGTGTCAAGGATCATGCTCATTTTAAGAACGTTGCTAGATATCTATGCTACTTGCCCAAAGTTGAGACCAAGAACATCAAAGAAGCACTCAAATAAGAACACTGAATATCCTCTATACAGGATGAGTTTCTTTAGTTTAGAAAGAATGATGTCTGGGAACTTGTCCCCCGACCTAGTAAGACAAATATGATTAGTAGTAAATGGATCTTTAAGAATAAGATCGATGATAATGGTACCATTATCCATAATAAGTCTAGGTTGGTCACTCAAATCTACACAGAGATTGAGGATGTAGAATTTGAGGAGACATTCACTCTTATTGCGAGGCTTGAGTCCGTCCACTTACTACTCGTCATCGCATGTCATTTATGCTTTAAGTTATATGAGATGAATGTCAAGATTTCCTTTAGGAATGACATTCTACATGAGGAAGTTTACGTGGAACAACCAAAGGGTTTGAAGAACCTAAGCACCCAGGACACGTCTATTATCTAAGGAAATCAGTGTATGGTTTGAAGCAAGCACCTCGAGCTTGGTAAAAAAGTCTTACTTCCTATATATTAGCCCGGGGCTTCAAAAAAGGGGGAGTATATAAGACATTGTTTGTGAGGAGAGAAAAAGGTGTTATTCTAGTTGCCCAAGTCTATGTGGATGACATAGTATTTGGATCCACATGCTCCTGCCATGCTCACGACTTTGATGAGCAGATGATGAGTGAGTTCGAGATGAGCATTGTTAGTGAGCTTATGTTCTTCATTGGTCTCTAGGTTCATCAGCTAGAGTATGAGATGTTCCTATTCCAATCCCAGCATGAAAAAGAACTTATGAAGAGGTTTAGGTTAGACTCCACTAAGCACTCTGACCAAGCATAAATTCTTCCGAATTTAGCCCCTTAAGTTAGTGATTTTAATATCTCGAACAAGGTAATTGAATAATTCTTAGTCCATTTCACTCTATTGTTCATTTCTAACAAAATTCCCTAGTTTTTGTGTAATTGTGATAAAGATTTCAGGAATGGAATGCAATAAAAGAAAAGAAGAAAACTAGAAGAAATGTAAAAGGGCAAAAGTGTAAATTCCATTCAGAATTCAGAAGCAATGTCAAATCGAAGTTGAAAAGCATGAGTTCACAAGAGCATAGGAAGAAACGGCATTCAAATCGGAGTTCTAGATCAAAAGATATGGTCAGTCAAAGTTTCAAGGAAAAAGTCAAATTAGAAGAATTTCGGACCGATCCGGGTTGGATCCGGATCCATCCGAATTGACAAAGTCCAGTAGACCCCGGATTGATGACGAACCGATGGAAGAAAAAATTTTGGACCCATCCGACTAAGCCCAGACCGATCCGGTAAAAAGAAAAGAACCGATCTGGTCGTGTGAAATGCTGACAATTAATTGTTCAATTAAAACAGAGCAACTCTTGGGAAAACGTACCAACAAGCATTATTGGCTATCAAATTCGATACTTGGTGTTATAAAATCTAGTGCCCTATATCATTTGAAGGGAGATCAACTAAGTGAGTAGAGAGAGAATTATAGCAAGTAGTTAGATTACAAATTAGCTAAAGAATTTTAGAGTGAGTTTTTGAGAGAATCATTTAGAAGTTTAAATTTCTTTCATAAGAACCATAGTTTGTACTGCTGATCAAGAAGAAGTTATCTGGATTTCAATTTCATTTACTTGCCTGTTGCTGAATACAAGTAATATCATTCTATTCTGTTTTACTTTATTATTTGCAAATTTATTTCCCATGTTCTGTAGTTCCATAATTCTGAGTATGAATTTGTTCTTCAATCCAATCATGAGTAGCTAAATTTTTCAAGGGTTGGGATACATGAACTCAATCCAAGGCAGATTATCTATGTAGAAAATAGAGGTAAAATTCAAATATTGATTGAATCGTGAAAGAAAATTATACAAAAACTATCAATCTTTTAATCTCTCTTGCCCTAGGTACTTGAGATGTTTAAGAAAGCTTTGCTAGTATAATTTATCATTCACTGCTTTATACCTATTTTTGATTTCATATTGTGCGGGCTAGATCCCTCATATATGTAATGCTTAGAAGTTATAAAGGCTGGATCTAATCAAGTATTTTAATTTACAAATCTAGTATTCTCTATGATAATTTGCTAAGGATTGAGGGATTGTATTCTACCCTGTTTTCTCCCATTTGATTAAAAGTTTTTCCTGTAATTTTTAGTCTTCTTTCATTAAAATTTCCAGTTTGCTTTTGTTAAGAAAAGTTTTATTTTGCTAGAAATCTTCCAAAATCATTAATCATCTTTTTATTTCTTTTAAGAAATCATTTTCAAATTTAATAAGTTTCCTGATTACTATTTGATATTTTCTTTTCCCTGTGGATTCGATCCCGACTTACCGGGTTATTACTTGAATGATAGGTTTGCACTTGAACCTAGAGTGAACACACTTTTAAGACAAATTTTAAGTCGTGTCAAGTTTTTGGCGCCGTTGCCGGGGAATCGAAAAATTGTCAAATTTTCAAGAAAGTTATTTGTATCTACAAGTGATTTCTATAAAAAAAAAAAATCATTTCATCTCTTATGTGCTTATGCTGAATTCATCCCCCACCCAAGTTCACGAAAATCCTATAGCCTAAGCAAGTTCTGAAAATTCAGAGTCTCTTACTTTTTGGGTTCCACCTCTTTCACCTAATAATTCCATCACTAGTCGTACATTGAGTCAAATCCAGAGTGAGAGTTCTGAACCTTTTGGTAGCGATATGTCGGATCATGGTAGTGTTGGTGTTGGTGCTGGAGAGGATGAGATACCCTATCTTCCTATGAAAGATTTGTTATTTCCAGAGCGAACTGTTACCCCTGGTTGCATTTTACTCCCGTATAATGCCGGTCAGTTCCATTTTCGGAATGGCATAATCCAAATCCTTCCTACATTTCATGGGATGGATTCTGAAAAACCATATCTCCATATTCGAGAGTTCGAAGATACATGTGAGACTTTTGGAGACCAAGCTTGTCCACAAGATGTAGTCCGGTTGAAGCTCTTCCCTTTTTCCTTAAAGGATAAAGCTAAAACTTGGTTATGGTCCCTACCCCCAAATTCTGTGTTATCTTGGAGAGATATGCAAAACAAATTTATATCAAAATTTTTTCCACAGCACAAAACTAATTCTGTTAAAGCCCAAATTCAAGCTTTTCGACAGAATGAGAATGAGGCTTTTGATAAATGTTGGGAGAGATTTCAGGAGTTAGTTAGTGCGTGCCCACATCACGGTTTTGAAAAGCATCATTTAATTTCATTTTTCCATCAAGGTCTTACATTAGCGTCGAAACAACTTGTCCAAACCATGTGTGAAAGACCTTTTTGGGAGTTAAATTCGAGCGATGCTGAAGCTCATTTGAAATATATAGCTGAGACTACCCAAGCATGGGATACTTCTGATCCCAATAGTCAAAATAGAAATCGACAAGTGTCCAACTTGCCTGCTGCGTCCGGTATTTATCACTTGGACAAGGACACTTTGTTGGATAGAAAATTTGACCAATTAGAGAAGAATTTCAGAGATATGCTTGAAGTGAGATTGAGAGATGTGTCGGGATCCGTACAATCTGGAAAGGAGAACGTGTGTGCCATTCGTAATGCGGGTCATTCTACCAAAGGATGTCCTACCATTCCTGCATACAAAGCAATGTATACTAAACAGGTTGAGGCGATAGGATGTTTTCGAGGAAATTATAATGCACAGCAAGGGAATGCATATAATCAGTCTTGGAGGAATCCTGGGTATAGTTATGGACAACCTCAAGGTGGGATGGTTCATAACCCACAAATGACTCTACCACCACCTACTCAATTTCAGCAAGTGGCTCCTCCAATGCCAAATTCTATGCAAGTACCACCTCCTGGTCCTTATGTAGCTCCACCTAGGAGAAATCTTGAAGATAATTTCAATCAATTCATCCAATCCCAAAAAGAGAGAGATGCTACATATGATCGAATGTTCGCTGAAATGCATACTAGCATCTCTAGGTTGCAAGCTGCGGCGAATACTCAAGAGAAAGGTAAACTTCCAGCCCAAGGCCAAAGACCTCCTCTTCAAGGTCAAACCACGGTTGGCTCCACATCATCGGATTTGCAAGAACAATGTCAAGCTGTCACTACTCTTCGAAGTGGCCGCGTAATTGATCTAGCACCTAAACTTCCAAAGGTGAACGATGATGAAGTTGAACCTGAAATTTCTAAGGAATCTGAAGCTATTGAGTCCGAAGAACCTCCCTTAGAAAAGGAATTGAAAGATGAGGAAGTTCGACCTGAAATTGAAGTCAAGTTGCCTATTGCTGCTGCATTTCCTCAACGTTTAGAGCCACCCAAGAAAGGGGCTTTACGTACCGAGGTGTTGGATGTGTTGAAGCAAGTAAAATTGAATTTGCCATTCCTTGATGCTATTCAACAAATTCCAGCATATGCTAAGGTTATCAAAGATCTTTTGATTGTCAAAAGACGGCTTAAGGTAAAGAAAAATGTTTTCTTGGCACAAAATGTGAGCTCGATCCTTCTCAACGATCTTACACCTAAATTCAAAGATCCAGGTGCACCTACCATTTCGTGCGTCATAGGAGAAAAAAGAGTGGAAAAAGCATTGCTTGATTTAGGTGCGAGTGTCAATATCCTTCCATATTCCATTTATAAGCATCTTGAATTAGGTGATTTAAAACCTACCCGAATCACTCTACATTTAGCGGATAGAACAGTGAAAGTGCCTCGAGGGATTGTAGAAGATGTGATAGTTCAAGTGGACACGTTCTACTTTCCGGTTGATTTTGTCATTTGGGACACTGAGCCTGTACCCCATACAAGAAATCATGTTCCAATAATATTGGGCCGTCCATTCTTCGCTACTGCTAATGCTTTGATAAATACACGGAATGGCCAAATGCAACTCACTTTTGGAAACATGACTCTCGAGACCAATATTTTTAATGTCGCTAACCAAATGGGTGATGAGGATGAAATTCTTGAGGTTGATCTTATTGAAGAAGTAGTGGATGAGAATATTGAGAAAATCATAAGAGGAGATGCTTTGGAAGTGTGTTTAGTGCAAAGTGGTGAGGAAAAGAGTTCTTATACTAAGTTTGAGCGTGAGATGGAAGAGTTGAAAAATTGGTTACAAGATGAAGAGAGTTTTGAGAGTTTGAGAGATGTTGACTGGATTTCTAGGTATGAAGAATTACCTCCGAGGGAGACAACCATGAGTCCCTCTGAAAATAGATTTCCTAGTCTTGAGTTGAAGAAACTACCCTCACATGTCAAATATGCCTTTCTAGGAGAGAATGATACATTTCCTGTTGTTGTGTCTTCCCGTTTAGAAAAAGGGCAAGAGGGTATGTTGTTGGATGTGTTGCGAAAGCATAAAAGTGCTTTTGGATGGACTATAGAAGATTTGAAAGGTATAAGTCCATTGATTTGTACCCATAAAATCCATCTTGAGGAAGAAGTGAAGCCCTCGCGTGAGAAGCAAAGGCATTTAAACCCAACCATGAAAGATGTAGTAAGAGCGGAAATCATCAAATTGTTAGATGCTGGAATTATCTATCCCATATCGGATAGTAAATGAGTGAGCCCAATTCAAGTTGTTCCAAAAAAATCAGGAATGACCGTGGTTGAAAATGCTAAGGGAGAATTAATACCTCAACGCACCACCACCGGGTGGCGTGTTTGCATTGACTACCGAAAGTTCAATGCCGAAACTCGAAAAGATCATTTTCCCTTACCGTTCATCAATCAAGTGATTGAACGAGTGGCGGTCCATCCTTACTATTGTTTCCTAGATGGGTATTCCGGATATAACCAGATTGAAGTGGATGTACTTGATCAAGAAAAGACGACTTTTACATGCCCGTTTGGTAGGTTTGCCTATAAACGTATGCCATTTGGGTTATGTAATGCGCCAGCTACTTTTCAAAGGTGCATGTTAAGTCTCTTTAGCGACATGATTGAAAAAGGTCTTGAGGTGTTCATGGACGATTTCAGCGTTTTTGGTCCATATTTTGACCAATGCTTAGCTAATCTTGAAAGAGTTCTATTCCGATGTGTGGAAAAAGACTTAGTCCTCAATTGGGAAAAATCCCATTTTATGGTTACCGAGGGTGTAGTTTTAGGCCACATAGTCTCATTTAGGGGGATTGAAGTTGATCGAGCCAAAATTGAAGTAATAGCTGAGTTACCCCCGCCAAAATCACTTAAAGATGTGAGGTCCTTTTTAGGCCATGCTGGATTTTATAGGAGGTTTATCAAAGACTTTAGTGCCATTGCTAGACCTTTGAGTAATCTTCTCATGAAAGACACTCCATTTGAGTGGAATAAAGCATGTCAAGAAGCTTTTGATAAACTTAAAAGTATGTTTGTTTCCGCACCTATCATGCAAGCTCCGGATTGGTCACTACCATTTGAGCTTATGTGTGATGCAAGTGATTACGCTATTGGGGCTGTTCTTAGACAGAGGAAAGACAAAAAAAACTCATGTTATTTACTATGCTAGTAGAACTTTATCTGGCCCTCAGCTTAACTACTCTACTACAGAGAAAGAGTTACTAGCAGTTGTTTTTACTCTCCATAAATTTCGCTCATACATTGTTGGGTCACCTATCATATGCTTCACTGATCATTCGGCACTTAAATACCTCTTGAGTAAAAAAGATGCCAAACCCCGACTAATCAGGTGGATCCTACTCCTACAAGAGTTTAATCTCTCGATTCAAGATAAGAAAGGAGTAGAAAACGTCGTCGCGGACCATTTGTCATGCCTCTCGTCCGACGTGCCTATTGATCCCATTCCCATAGACGAGTATTTCCCGGGTGAAAATTTATTTGCTACTTCCTCTCTCCCTTGGTTTGCGGATATAGTTAACTATCTTGTCACTAGTGTCGTTCCATCTAATTGGACTCCGCAAGAGAAAAGGAAGTTCGTTACTTGGTCACGCATGTTCTTTTATGATGATCCCTATTTATTTAAGTATTGTGCTGACCAAATCATCCAGAGATGTGTACCCGATGAAGAAATACAAGGGGTAATTCGATTTTGTCATACGGAAGCATGTGGAGGTCATTTTTCTAAAAATAAAACTGCTACAAAAATCCTTCAAAGTGGTCTCTATTGGCCCACAATCTTCCGGGATGTGAATGCTTTTTGTAAATCATGCGATAGATGCCAAAGAATGGGTGCTATTACACGCCGTGACATGATGCCATTAACCCCAATTTTAGTTTTGGAGTTGTTTGATTGTTGGCGTATTGACTTCATGGGCCCATTTCCACCTTCTTTTGGTTTTCTATAGATCCTTGTTGCTGTAGATTACGTCTCAAAATGGGTTGAGGCGATAGCTACAAGGACGAATGACACTAAAGTGGTGATAAAATTCATTCAAGAAAATATACTTTCTCCTTTTGGTATGCCTAAGGCCATAATCAGTGATAATGGATCTCATTTTTGAAATAGGCATATGGAGAAACTAATGCGGAAGTATGGAATTGTCCATAAAGTTGGAACAACTTATCACCCTCAATCGAATGGCCAAGCCGAGCTTGCTAATCGGGAAATTACAAATATCTTGGAAAAGACAGTCGATCCTCATAGGAAAGATTGGTCTATCAGATTAAGTGATGCACTTTGGGCCTATAGAACCGCATACAAGAATCCCCTTGGGATGTCCCCATTTCGATTTGTGTATGGCAAACCTTGTCATCTTCCTGTAGAAATCGAACACAAAGCCTATTGGGCTATCAAAAGGGTGAACTTCAGTATGGATAAAGCCGGTGAAACACGTAAACTTCAGTTGAATGAGTTGGAAGAAATACGCAATGATGCGTATGAAAGTGCTAAAATATCTAAGGACCGAATGAAACGAGTTCATGACGGAATCATTCGTAAGAAAGAATTTCATTCGGGATAAAAAGTAATTCTCTACAACTCGAGGTTGCACTTATTTCCCGGAATATTGCAGTCACGATGGTCAGGTCCATTCATTGTGAAAGAGGTATTTCCCCATGGAGCTGTTGAACTCATAGATGAGAAAGGGGGAACCACATTTAAAGTTAATGGGCATCGTCTCAAGCCCTACTTGGAAGCAATTGTCAAGGAAGCTGACACCATCTGGCTGTCGGACCCCATTTATGGGGATTGATTGAACAAAAAGAGGTGAGGTCGTCGCACCCCCGACATGTATAGGGTGATTGTAGTACATAGGAGTTTTAGGAGTTAGGAGTCTTAGGTTTGAGTCAGTCCCAGGGTTGAGCATCCTAAGGGTGAGGGGTGGTTCATTTTCGATGAGCATTGAGGATAGTATGTAGTGTGAGGAGTGGAAAATTCATGTTTGGAAGAGAGTATTGAAGCATTTTTGAAGAAAAGAAGAGAGAGGAAGAATTTAGAAATCAGCAGACTGGATCGGTCCGGCTGATATTAAAAGAACCGATCCGGTAAGACGGATCGGTCCGGGTGAATTAAAGAACCGATCCGGTAAGGCGGATCGGTCCGGTCCCAAAACCGGATCGGTTCGGTGGTCTGCAGATTTCATTTCCCAAGAACCACCTCTTCGATCCTCACCTCTTCACTTTCGCCAATCCCTTCACTTCCTTCAAAAATTCGTCCAAATTCATCCACCTTTTCATTCCCTCCAAATTCCTACTCACCCACTATAAATACACCCATCACCCTACCCATTTTCTTCACACCTTCACCTACACATACCTTCTCTTCTCCATTACTGTTTTTATCCTCCATATCCATGGCTGCTTCTCAGAAGTACACTTCCATTTAAGTCCTTCCAGACGGACATGGAGAGTACCGTTCCCGCCGTGAAGCAAATTGGTGCCGTAGGTTTTTCAGCCCTACGCACAAAATTCATATTGAACGACAAGTGTTGTGGGATCAAATGCCCAATTCTGTCACCGCCCTTTTCCTGTCACAGGGCTGGTGCCGTTTCTTCAATGAACCTTATGAGGCAGTTTGGGAAAATGAAGTGCAACAGTTTTACGGATCTCTTGTTCGTACTACTGAATTTGAATCCCAAGCCTATGTGGATTCCATCCCTATCCCGTTCTCACTTGACCTTGTGGCGCAAAAGCTAGAGTCTTTTGGTGTGATCACTCCAACCCAATTTGATTATCCGGGTCCCGAGCCCGTTCTCTCTAAGGAGGTTTGTATCTCGCGAATCCAGCCCGGTGCGGTTTGGAATACCGAGACCTTTCCTGTCGGTCGCTTATCCGACAAGGCACGCTTCACCTTTCATATCGTTTGTGCCAATATCTTGCAAACGTCCAATGATTCGGCGATGAGGCCTCGCCAAGCCACTATGATGTATCATCTGTTCGACCCTGCGACCGTGATCAATTTGGCACGGACATTTTACACCGATATCCTTTTTGTGGCTTATGATAAAAAGGGCCGCGCTCCTCTTCCTTATGGTCGACTCATTACATCCATGCTTCGAGATGCCGGGATTGCACCACCTCAAGATCTTATCAACTTTCCTAAGCCTTTAGTTCAAGAGCCCCGCACTCGAAGTGAGCGGCACATTCAGCTAGTCCGTGCACGGCGCGGTGGAAATTCGAGTGACGAAGAGAGCGACGAGGAGGATGTTGAGATGGGGGAAGGTGACGAGGAAGAGTATGATGAGACGGCTGATCCGGATTATGTTCCGGTTGGTACGGGCTTTACCGAGCGCGTTCTCTCTCTTGAAACGCGTTTTGACTCGCATGTGTCTTCCTACGAGAGGGACATGAGTTTGGTCCTGCGTATGCAGGTCGACTTGTATCATCTCCAAGCGGGACTCGAGGCCCCTCTTCCTCCTTACTATTATAATCCATATGATCCTACTACTCCCAGTACTTCCCATCCCCCACCCGCCCCTTCGGCTTCCCTCTCCCCTTTTAGGATCTTTCTACCTATGTTTGTATTTTTCTTTTATTTTTGCTTACACAGTATTGTCACAGTTTGTACTCTACAGTTTTAGTATAATATTGGCTTGTTTTCTTTCTCGCACTCTTTATGTTATCTTCTTTATCTCTCTTATCCGTTGTTTGAGGACAATGCAACTCCTTAAGTTAGGGGGATGACAGGTGCGTATTCATAAAACTAGTATATATAAAAAAAAAAAAAATTTGATCAAAATCAATAAAAATTGGAATTTAAATTTTTCAAAAATGTCACCTTTAGTCTATTTAAAGTCTCAAATTGTTAACAATCAAAATGCACTAAGCCAAAATTGACCGAAGATGGAAATTGAAAGAAAATTGACGACTTAACGAATAAATGTGGAGATTAGTCCAACCCGGTGAGATTTCGAGCCTTTCAATTTTTATGAGTTTTTAAATCAATCCGAGTTTATGATTAACTCAAAGTCCTTTTCAGCGTTTTCATAAGTCGTTGATGATCTCAATCCTTTGTTTTGATCGGTTATGGGAAATGTGTGAAATGTTGTCTCGAAATTCGTGCTAAATATATCTCTAAACTTAATTAATCTCGAGATGCATATGGTAATGTGATTAGCAATTTGGACAATGAAGTAGGCCCTCTTTTGTTTAACCCAAAAATATTAGCCATAAAAAGTTGTGAAAAACAAAATTATCCCTTTGCAACCCACTTTGAGCCTAATAAAATATTTCCCTTTCGTTTGATAACCCGAAAAACCAAATAGCCTGGAATTGCGAAAATGGAATATTGATTAAGTCCAAAAAGTGCAACAAAAAGGGGCAAGAAGAAAAAAAAAGATATTCTCAACAAAAATAACAAGTAAAAAGAAAAGAAAAAAATATGAAAATAGAAAAAGAAAGAGAAAAATGAGCCAATGCCCGAAAAAGCACTAATGGACATCATAAGGACATTTTCCAATTCCAACATTCCCTACCATTTCCATTTTTTCCCTTTTACACCTTAACCCCAAAAAGTCCTAACCGAGTCCGAATGGCGAAATTAATTACTGCGTGGAGAGCTAAGACATGAAAACATAATATGAGAGATTAAATGGTGTGAAATAGAGGTGATGTTCCCGTTTCCTAATAACTGTACTCTAATGATGAGATCTTTTCACTATATATTTCCTTCTTTTCAATTTTGTATGCATGAATTTGTGTCCATTATATTTACTCTTTATATCATGCATACTGAGAGAAAATAGCCACAATCCGAGTGATTCGTTTGTGAGTGTATCCGTAAGAATTTGAATCAAAACGAATTTTCGGAAAGTAACGTAATGCTCAATCGGTGGAAATTTGAGGTTGAATTTTTGGCTTTGCACACACACACTATGGTTTGAGATAGTTGAATATGAGTTGGTGGTGATTATTTTGTAGAAAAGTTTAAATTGTACAATTTTTAAGTATTTTGATATTTATTTGAGTCAATAAAGAATTTTGTGGGTGTATTCACTGCAAACCCTCACGAGACAAAACTCGTCCTACTAGGGTAACCTAGGGGTTTAAAGCTTGTTGCATATGCTCAATGCAATCGCGTGCCTGCGAAAGTGGAATTGTATTTTAATAAAGGAATTTTCAAGAGTTGAGTTTCTGTTTAGATTCAGATACATTGCCCGGGACGAGCAAAGTCCTAAGTTAGGGGGATTTGATCAAGCATAAATTCTTCCGAATTTAGCCCCTTAAGTTAGTGATTTTAATATCTCGAACAAGGTAATTGAATCATTCTTAGTCCATATCACTCTATTGTTTGTTTCTAACAAAATTCCCTAGTTTTTGTGTAATTGTGATAAAGATTTCAGGAATGGAATGCAATAAAAGAAAAGAAGAAAACTAGAAGAAATGTAAAAGGGAAAAAGTGTAAATTCCATTCAGAATTCAGAAGCAATGTCAAATTAAAGTTGAAAAGCATGAGTTCACAAGAGCATAGGAAGAAACGGCATTCAAATCGGAGTTCTAGATCAAAAGATATGGTCAGTCAAAGTTTCAAGGAAAAAGTCAAATTAGAAGAATTTCGGACCGATCCGGGTTGGATCCGGATCCATCCGAATTGACAAAGTCCAGTAGACCCCGGATTGATGACGAACCGATGGAAGCAAAAATTTCGGACCCATCCGACTAAGCCCAGACCGATCCGGTAAAAAGAAAAGAACCGATCCGGTGTATTCGGATCGATCCGAGGTTAAGCCGGATCGATCCGGTCGTGTGAAATGCTGACAATTAATTGTTCAATTAAAACAGAGCAACTCTTGGAAAAACGTACCAACAAGCATTATTGGCTATCAATTTCGATACTTGGTGTTATAAAAGCTAGTGCCCTATATCATTTGAAGGGAGATCAACTAAGTGAGTAGAGAGAGAATTGTAGCAAGTTGTTAGATTACAAATTAGCTAAAGAATTTTAGAGTGAGTTTTTGAGAGAATCATTCAGAAGTTTAAATTTCTTTCATAAGAACCATAGTTTGTACTGCTGATCAAGAAGAAGTTATCTGGATTTCAATTTCATTTACTTGCCTGTTGCTGAATACAAGTAATATCATTCTATTCTCTTTTACTTTATTATTTGCAAATTTATTTCCCATGTTCTGTAGTTCCATAATTCTGAGTATGAATTTGTTCTTCAATCCAATCATGAGTAGCTAAATTTCCCAAGGGTTGGGATGCATGAACTCAATCCAAGGCAGATTATCTATGTAGAAAATAGAGGTTAAATTCAAATATTGATTGAATCGTGAAAGAAAATTATACAAAAACTGTCAATCTTTTAATCTCTCTTGCCCTAGGTACTTGAGATGTTTAAGAAAGCTTTGCTAGTATAATTTATCATTCACTGATTTATACCTATTTTTGATTTCATATTGTGCGGGCTAGATCCCTCATATATGTAATGCTTAGAAGTTATAAAGGTTGGATCTAATCAAGTATTTTAATTTATAAATCTAGTATTCTCTATGATAATTTGCTAAGGATTGAGGGATTGTATTCTACCCTGTTTTCTCCCATTTGATTAAAAGTTTTTCCTGCAATTTTTAGTCTGCTTTCATTAAAATTTCCAGTTTGCTTTTGTTAAGAAAAGTTTTATTTTGCTAGAAATCTTCCAAAATCATTAATCATCTTTTTATTTCTTTTAAGAAATCATTTTCAGATTTAATAAGTTTCCTGATTACTATTTGATATTTTCTTTTCCCTGTGGATTCGATCCCGACTTACCGGGTTATTACTTGAACGATAGCACTTGAACCTAGAGTGAACACACTTTTAAGACAAATTTTAAGTCGTGTCACACTCACGCCCCCTATAAGTGCCTCAATTAAGCTTATCAATGACACTTCAAGCAAAGACAAAAAGCAAACATTGTATCGAAGTATAATTGGTGGTATTCTCTACTTGACTTCCAGTCATCGTGACATAGCATTTAATTTTAGATTATGTGCGTAATATCAGGTGTCCCCGAAAGAGTTACACTTACTTTCTCTTAATGTATCATCAAATACTTGAGTGGGACTCTCTCATATGGAATTTGATATTCCTTTGATACCGATGACCGTTTATCCACCTATTCGGATGCCGATTGGGCCGAGGATGTACATAGATGTAGGAGAACTTTGGGTGGGTGTTTCTACTTTGGTAATTCCCTTGTCTCTTGGTTCAGAAAGAAGAATAACTCCATCTCTTTGTCCACTGTGGAGGCTGAGTACATCAACACCGGGAGTTGTTGCACCTAACACTTACGGATGAAGAAAATGTTGGAGGATTACAGTATTTCATAGGACATTATGACCACTTCCTGTGATAACACGAGCGTGATTCACATATCTCAAAATCCAATCCAGCATTCGCGCATGAAGCATATTAGGATACACGAGCATTTTATCCAAGACCTAGTAGAGGAGAAGGTCGTGTCCTTGAGCTTTGTGACCACCGATCGTTAGTTAGCTGATATTTTCATGAAACCTTATAAGGACATATTTTTAATAAGTCCATCATAATTAATTATGTCGTATACCGCTACAAGTCGTCGAAGAATTTTGATGATTGCATCTACAAAAGACGGATACGAATTACCATTTGCCTTCAATATTCAAGCCCAACAATATGAACTTTGGTAAGATATTGATTTAAAGTTTCATTTACATTTCATATTAAGAGTGTTGGGATGTTTTTAAAAGGGTTTTAAAAAGCTTATATAAAAATGTTTTTTAAAGAGGTTTTATAACTGTTATTAAGAGAAAGTTTTGTTTTGAAAAGCTTTGTGAAAAACTGCTACAGCAATAAACGTACCTCAGTTTCGATGCCAAGGTTGTTCAAGAGAGATCTCAACCTCATTCGAACGACATTGGGATGTCACGCATAGTCGTTCAAACGACACGCGATCTCGTTCAAGCGAGATGGGGTTCTCGTTCGAACGACCCTGCTTTTTGGCTGACACGCTGCTGTAATGCTTATCCTTTGACCGACTCAAATTTTATATAAAAAGGGGTCCCGACAGCCTAGAAAAATGTGGAGAACAGTTTCAACTTTAAAGAGTCTTATTCTTTTGAAACTTTTGTGTATCTGCCCAGATTTAATTCAATACCTTTTGGCAGAAAGTTTTTCTCCAACAATTTTAAGGGTTCAAATATTTTTGTTTTAAATCAAAAAATCCCAATTACTTTTATGTGAATTGTTTTGTGGAACCCAAGAACATATTTTTCTTTGGTTTATTCTTTGTGGGGAAAGATCTACAACCGACAGCTGTGTGCTATTGTGGAGGGAGTCCTTATAAAGTTCACAACTTGTGGAGGATCCGTCTTCTTCTTCACTACTGCCCTCCTGGAAAGGGAAAGTTCCAGCCAAGACATCGGAACCGACACCTGCGGGTATTTCATATGTCACCCTATTTCATTATAATTCGTGTAAGTCGTTTTCTTACAAAATTATAGTGAAATAAAAGGTTTTGCCCCTTTGGGGGATTTTTCCTGAAATTGTTTGTTTTATCCTGCATGCTTTACTTTATTAGATAAATCATCTAGATGCATGTTTAGGGGCTGAATTTATTTGGTTTAAAAATAGACTCTAATTAAATAAGTGTGCCAACGTTGAAAGTTGCGAATTTAATCAATTATCACACAGTCACATTTTTACAAATTGGTATCAGAGCGGGTTACGCTAATTTATTGCGTATTCCTATTTTCCGCAAAATTGTGTGATATTGATTTTTTTTAAAACCTGTTTTGTCATACGCTAGTTATGCATTTTGATATAATTTTGCCAGCATTGTGACATGTACTTTTTGTATAGATTTTTGCTTTTGAAAAATTTTGAAAAATAAAAAAATATTTTATTTTGACAAAATTATTTGAAAAATCTAAAAAGATTTTTGTATTTTGTTTACACCGTTTATGGATGGAAACTTAGGATGATCGAGTCACAACATCATTCCATTATTTTCATGTGACTATTTGATAGGGTTTTGAGACAATAGGTCAATTCATCCATGTACTTTACAATGTTTGGAATCATTGAGATGTAATTTAGTGTTACTTCTGACATGTTTGACTCATGATTTCCTTTATTGCACACACGTAGGGATTTGTTTGATTATTTTGCTTGTCTTATCACAAGTTGGTTGGGTATTTTCATCTCAATCCTGTCCTTTAAAACGAACCAAGCATGATAAATTTTGCTAAGGAAATTGTGCATATAAGAACCATTTTGTGAGTTTGTGTGCTTTGTTTGAAAACGGGGAAGGGCTATTAAAGGTTCATTTTGCCTTTGCGAAAACTAAGCCACCGTTAAATTGGACCTAAAAAATGGAGGAATTTCACTATCCGGGGTCCAAAGAGGCTTAAAAAAGCTCGAAAAAAATTTAAAGGCAATAAAAAGAAATTTATGACAATTATGGGTCAATTAGGTTTTTGTACCAATTCTCCAAAGTTTGAGAATTTAGATTACCTCTAAAAGAAAATATATATGAGGGAGCTTTGGATGGAGAATTAAAATGGATTTGCACGTCCTTGAAATTCTTGAAAATGCGCTTTATAGTTTTGGACGTTATTAGTGTGGAAATCATTTTGACTTTGATTTGTTGATTTGCATAAGACGGTGTCATTTAAATTCAACAAATTTTTGCACCTAAGGATACTTTTGATGTTCATTCGTTAGGGGTACACATATGCATCGTGCACATATGATTGATTGAGTTTATTTACCTATCGAATGTGTTCAACCCCATTCATTACGTTTCCATGACTTAGTTGTTTGAGTTTAAATCCATGGTGTGATTTTTTTTTATCCTATTTTTGTATGAAAAATTGAAAAACCCAAAAATAGTTTGTGAAATTTTTTAAATACTCATTTGCACTCGCGTAGCTTGATCTTTGTTTGCTATGAATTTTGTCGTGACACTCCATGTTTTGATTTTTTTTCTTCTTATCTATCTATTTGGGGACGTCATAAAAAGGGGGAGAAAGAATTATCATGTTATGGGGGAGGTTTTTGCATTATGGGAGAGATTTGATTTATTAATTCTTTATTATTATATCATTTCAAACTCGATGGGTCACGAAGGTATTTTTCATTATCTCATGTGTGTAGGTACGAAGACATGATGTTGCCCACCCTGATGAGAAAAGATTTGAGAGTTTTGATGTTGAAGAAAAATTTGAGAACTTACAAATTTTACCTTTTCAGTTTTGGGATTCGTGGGAGGGTAGATTTGTATAGGCATTTTGGTTTTTGATAATTCGGATGTTTTTATGTATGTACCGGCATAGACATAGGGGGAGATTTATAAGGACATATTTTTAATAAGTCTGTCATAATTAATTATGTCGTATACCGCTACAAGTCACCGAAGAATTGTGATGATTGCATCTACAAAAGACGGATCCGCATTACGAGTTGCCTTCAACATTCAAGCCCAACAATATCAAATTTTGTAATATATTACTTTAAAGTTTCATTTACATTTCATATTAAGAGTGTTGGGATATTTTTAAAAGGGTTTTAAAAAGCTTATATAAAAATGTTTTTTAAAGAGGCTTTATAACTGTTATTAAGAGAAAGTTTTGTTTTGAAAAGCTTTGTGAAAAACTGCTACAATAGTAAACGTACCTCGGTTTCGACGCCAAGTTCGTTCAAGCGAGATCTCAATCTCGTTCGAATGACATTGGCATGTCGCGCATAGTCGTTCAAACGACACGCGATCTTGTTCAAGCGAGATGGGGTTCTCATTCGAACGACCTTGCTTTTTGGTTGACACGCTGCTGTAATGCTTATCCTTTGACCGACTCAGATTTTGTATAAAAAGGGGTCCGTGCAGCCCAGAAAAATGTGGAGAACAGTTTTAACTTTTAAGAGTCTTATTGTTTTGAAACTTTTGTGTATCTGCCCAGATTTAATTCAATACCTTTTGGCAGAAAATTTTTCTCCAACAATTTTAGGGGTTCAAATATTTTTGTTTTAATTCACAAAATCCCAATTACTTTTATGTGAATTATTTTGTGGAACCCATGAACATATTTTGCTTTGGTTTATTCTTTATGGGGAAAACTCTACAATCGACAGTTGCGTGCTATTGTGGAGGGAGTCCTTATAAAGTTCACAACTTGTGAAGGAGCCGTCTTCTTCTTCACTGCTGCCCTCCTAGAAAGGGAAAGTTCCAGCTGAGACATCGGAACCGACACCTGCGGGTATTTCGTATGTCATCCTATTTCATTGTAATCTGTGTAAGCCGTTTTATTACAAAATTATAGTGAAATAAAAGGTTTTACCCCTTTGGGGGATTTCTCCTGAAATTGTTTGTTTTATCCAGCATGCTTTACTTTATTAGATAAATCATCTAGATGCATGTTTAGGGGCTGAATTATTTGGTTTAAAAATAGACTCTAATTAAATAAGTGTGCCAACGTAGAAAGGTGTGAATTTAATCAATTATGACACAGTCACATTTTTACAAACCTTTAGAGGCCCTTAGATTCGAGAGTCTTAGGAAGTCTTTAGGTATCTGCACAGTTGACTGAGGGTTGGTTACTTTATCTAGTATAGGATGATTTTTCATGTTCATATCCTTGATTCCTGTTGATAGATTGCTACTATTTGTATTATCCTTGTATTATTTTTTTTCTCTATATTTTAGAAAAATACGAAAAGTTTTTTGGTTTTTAAGAAAAGAGAAAGTCAAAAATATTTTCTATTTTTAAGAAAAATAAAAAAGTCAAAATGATTTTCTTTTTATATAAAAATTTTGAAAAACACAAAAAACATTTATGTAGTTTGTTTACACCTTATATGGGTGGACAAGATTGTCGAGTCACAATATCATTTCATTATCCATGTGACTTTTTGATAGTGTTTTGAGACACATCATCATCTTATCCATGACCTTTATAATGTGGTGGATTCATTAAGATGTGATTAGTCGATTACTTTCTACATGTTTGACTCATTTTCTCCTTTATTGCACACATGCGTGGATTTATTTGAGCATTACACTTGTCTGTCACGTGTTGGTCAAGGTGTTCTAGTCTCAATTTTTCCTAAAATGAAAAATATATTACATGAGATAAAGGTTGAGCTCATAAGAACCATTGCCCGGATTGAAAAAATTAAAAATCATATCTCCGGTAAATGTGTTAAATTTAATGGAATCGAATCGGAATGTGAAAGACAGGTTGACTTTGCATAAATAGCCACCATTTTCAAAAAGAAAAGAGCCTAAAAGATTAAAGGCACATAAAAACAGAAGTGCAAAGCCAAATTTACATTTGATCATTGATGCTTCATTACACATGAGAATTAATTTCTTCATATTCTGTTGAGTGCATTTCTATATTATGAGAGGATTTTGAGGGGTTTAAAGTAGAAGATCAATGAGTTTGCACATACCATGTAATCTCTAAAAGCATTAACTAGTTTTGTTCACTATTACTGTGAAAATCATTTTAGACTTTGATTCGTCAATTAAATTGATTCGATATCATATAAATTAAACATTTTTTACACCTAAGACCGACTTTGAGTATATTCGTTAGGAGTATCCAAAATCCATCGTGCAAATATGTTATGATTTTTTGAATTGATTTTCATATCGGATTTGTCCACACCCATTCATTACACTTTCATGACTTGGTTATCTTAGTGTTAGTTCATGGTGTGTATTGTATTTATATTTATTATTCTTGGTAAAAATTTGGAAAAATTTAAGAATAGTTAGTTTTATTTGTGACACACTCCGATTATTGCTTATGTTTCTTTTCCTTGTCTATTTCGGACACCTTAAAAAGGAGGAGAACGAATTATAAAGGAGTTGGCATTTAATGATTGTTATGCTTATCATTTATTATTTTATTTCAAACTTTTGTGCATCACGAGTATTTTCTTGTTAGCCTCATGTGTGTAGGCTCATTTGAAGATCACATTAATAACACACTTGATGAAGACAAAATATCCAAAAGAAGATTAAAAGAAGTTGGAGAATTAAAGACAATTTGAAGATTTCAAGACTTAAGTATTTTGATATAATTCCATTTGTGGGTTTTGGGAGGGTATTAGAATATTGAATGTCTTAGGATATTTAGTTTCATAATTCGTATTTTTTATGTATGTATCAGCATAGCCATAGGGGGAGACTTGTAAGGGCATTTTTCTGACACTGCCACTAGAATCTAAGACTATTTTGTAGTTTCTAGATTACATTAGTTATGGAATATCCTGATACATCAGTTATGGCAAAACATGTCTCCACCATCATATACGATGTCAAAGATTCGAATATCAGGCAATGTGCATCTCCAACGTGCACCACTACGTCTTCATTATGCTCCACGTCCATATTAAATGTACTCCACAACTCCATGTAAGGTACATTTTATATTTTGGAGTTCGCTATTCTTCAGAATTATATTAGGAGTATTTTACTTTGTTTTAATTTAAAAAATGAGGCTAGTTTTATTTATTAAAAAAATATTTTCGCCTACTATCGTTCTAACGAGATGGAGACCTCATTCGAATGAGCCCAGCAACTCATTCGAAATATTGTTATATGGCCTAGATCAAATTAGGTTCAAACGAGGCGTACTTGTAACACCCCGTACTTCTGAGCACTTATTATTAAATTAATTCAAGTATTTTTAAATTACGTGTGTGCCATAATTTAATTGAATTAATTATTATGTGTGAATTAAAAGTATTCATTGAGAGAGATGATGGTTAATATTTGTGGAATAAGATTACTATGTAACTAGTAAATAATTATGTTATTTCCTAGCAAGCGATAGTGACATGGAAACATTATATCCCAACGAGAATTCATGTGTAGACTATTTGGGGTCGGGGTAGGACTTCATTGTATAGTGGCTTGTATGGTGATTTCGAGGTCACGGTTGGTTCCAGAAGGATCTAGATAGTCAAAATAGTGTACCCGGGAGTAGTAATTGGGTCCCGTGGCCTTTTTAGACAAAATCGGGTCCACATGGGGGTGTTTGGGTCATTTAGCCTTGGGCCATTAGCCTAATTTCAGGATTAAGAGGTTTAAACCTAAGTTATGGAATTAGAGGCATCCATATCTCAAATTGAAAACCCTATAACTTGAGAGAAGAGAAGAGGAAGAAAGTGAGGAGCCTTTGGTATCCAAATCAAAGATGAATTGGGTGTGGTCTTCATCAATTCATCTACTACACAACGTAGTCAAACCCTGTGAATCTAATCAGGAAAGTTGTTAACTTTCTTTCAATTTAAATTGAAGTATTTCAATTCATATCATAGTGGGTGTGATCAAAAATTCATTTTTGGGTGGGTTCACATGAAAAATTGGGTTTTTAATGAATTGGACATTATGTGTAGATAAAAGGTTCAATTGATTGTGTGGTATGATTCAATGTTGTAGAAATCTGAACTTCATGATAAACCCAGTAGATGATGATGTTTAATTTTGGATTATATAATCAAATTTGAAAACGATTGAATAAAACCCTGATAAAATCCAAATCAAGAAATATTGGATGATGAGTTAAATTATTGATGATTAAAGGTTTCTCGGATGATTAGGGCCTATTTTTACATGAATTAATGTTGATTATGATAGAGTGAATATTTGAGAGTAACTGTAAAGCTTAACTGGGTAACAATGGTAGAAAGGGAGCCGTGAGGAAGAAGGCAGCCACCTCGATCGATCGATTTATCGATCGATTGATGAGGCTTGGTTTTTTACAATTCAGCCTTTTTTTTATTCTAGCCTTAATTATTTTTAAGGTGGATTTAATTAGTGAAAATTTAAATGGGAACTAATACCTAGGGTCTTAGGAGATGGGTCTTAAGAATTTAAAGCTTAAGAAAGTATGTGAAACTTAAGGACATAATTTTATGAAATAAATTCTAAAGTATTAACATACGGACCAATTGAGTGAGTATGGGTATCGTAGTAGAGTGTCACTACGTTAATAAATTAATTAATATGTAATTAATTAAATTAAGAGTCGGTGAAATAGACTCGAGTATTATGGGCTAGTGCTACGGGAGTTAGGTACGGGTTAGCCGAATTTTATTTAATTATATATATACGGATAGTGTGATAGTTATATATATATATATATATATATATATGCTTGTGTGCTCATTAAATATTGGTGTTAGATATTTTTTTGAATACACACCTCTCTAGTGCTATCATAGGAGGTTGCACGATGTGGGTGAATCCCCTGGCTAGTGAATGCATGGAAAGTATAGTCCCTGGGTCATATCGTTAGGTATTTTTATTCTGTGATTAATTTCGAGGTGGGATGTTTTGGGTATGATTCGGTCTCACACTTGGGGAAATATAACGACCGCCTCCACTATGTTTGCGATTTATTTACCAATTTCGATGTGATTTAACCGATTTATGGTAACCGGGTTAGAGTGAGCATACCTAGGATGATAGCATTTTAGAGACAAGCATTTGGTGAGTGATAGCTCGGAAGGATGGTTATTATACGTGACATGGGCATGAATGTGGTAGTGTGCTAGTATGTATATAATACGAGTAAATAATTATATACGGGATACATACATAAAGTGTGAATGTATTTCACATATAACTAATGTGAAGGTTATATAAATATTTAAAGTTAAATTGATTAAATGAGTTAATGAGTAAAATAATTATAAATCAAAGTAAGGAATACTCGGGTTATAGTGGAAAGTTAGAATGTGTGTACCGAGACTAGTTAGGTGGGTAACATAACTAGTGGGGTAGAAGTTAAGCAATAGGTGTGCACATTAGTTGAGAGGTGAGATATATCTCAATAGATTTAATATGAAAAGGGTTCATGCATATTTAAATTATTTCATTTTAATCACTTGAAAAACATTTTCAAAGGTTTTCTTTGGCTTTGACCCGTGTCAAAATATTTTTTAAACAATTTTTGGTATCTAGCCATTAGGACGCCCAACTTGATGACTCTTTTTGAGGATTCATAACTGCAGCATTGTGGAGGCTTGCAGGATTTGATTTAGACGCTTCAGCTTATTTGTTCCTAGTTAGGAGTTTTATCTCATTGTTTTCCTTTGAGCGTGTTTCCCTTTCAGATTCTTCATTACTTTTTTTATTTATCAGATTGTGTTGAGATTCAGTTTATTTTTTCAGATTGTAGTTGGATTAATTGTTCTGGGAACCGATGGTTTATTCGGTCGTATTTATTTATATATCTGTCGTGGATTGTTCAGACTATTATTATTTGTGTGGATGGTTTGGTTAAATCATTTTAGCTTTATTTCCACATGTTGTTAAGTTAATAACATGATAAAAATTTGGCACCGGCTTAATTTCACATAGGTGGTTAGTAAATTAAATAGTTTTTGGCAGTGATGCTAAGAATGGACCATATGCGATTCCTGTTTATTTTGATAAAGGACTGATCACCCGTGATTAAATAAAGCGGGGTGTCATAGTACTGTCTTATTTTCTCAATGTCGTTAGAAGGTCGTTTGAATCTCGCTTCTGACGAGAACCATATCTCGTTCGAACGACCTTATGCTACCTTGATTTTTGTGTTCGGGTATAGGAACATGCTTTGCGTAGGTATTTTGCAAGACTTTTGAAACCTCATTTTATGCAGATATATTGCACAAAGTCTCACTTTTTAAAAGTAATAAACACAAATGTATGTCTAGAGACAAAAAACACTAATAATGGAATAAACAGGAAAATTAACTTGACATGATATTCCAAACATTTAACTGTATAGTTCAAACTATTAATTTATCAAGTATCCATCCAAATAGTTTCTTAAAGAAACAAAATGCAAAGCACTTGAAGACCATACATTTTTTTCTTTAGTTACCAAAAGATGGTGAAAATTGTGGATGAACTTTGATTGTTCATCTCACACAATGAGAGTAATAATCTATATTACCAAATTATCATAGGGAATCCTCATACACTAATCTAATATTTAATGCAAATGAATGTTGTTTTTTTATAATTAAGCATGAAGTAACACATAAAATACATTTGGTATTTAACTTACGCAAAAGCTAAGTGATAAGCTCAATAAACATTAAATTGTCTTTAGAGATGAAAAAAATACATTCAGATTCATCTACGATGGAAGTCATATGAAAATATGTGACCCCAAACTTAATATAACGAGAACTAATGGATCCCAAATAATAAATGTGCCATTTTTTTTTATGTTATAAGACTCCAAAACTATATGGAACACCAAAACTCGATATAATATGTCAGAAGATGAAATAAAGGTTGTGAATGAATGAAATTGTCATTGCAAACAGAACAAGATTTTTTACTTAAAAAACAAAATGAATCATAAAATGAACTAGTCACTTGGAAAATTTCACAACCGTAGTTAGACTGATTTGTTGGATGAGGGCGGTATTCACTTAGAAAATTCTAGACCAAAATAATATAGATTAATTTATAAACACACATTGTTTAGTATTTTATAGGGTTATTTATACATTTCTATATAAAAACAACATTCTCAAGATAGGACTAAGCAAGTTACGTTTTTATGGGATCTCATGTGATGACCACAACACCACAAGATATGCATTTTTTAAGTCTATGTGGATATTGGAATTAAGAATATAGTAGTGTATTATCACTAGGTAGATGTAAAAGGTATCAAACTTTTGCGATCAAAGTCTGAAACATTTTATCATAATCCTCTTAGCGAGCCTCAAGAGACTCCATACGTTCATCACGAGCTTCCAATTGCTCAGTTAATTGATGATTAGTTCTCAAATATTCCCTAAGATCTCCTTCCAACTTAGAGTTCCACCATGGAAAACTTGATCTAGTAGACTTTGGACAAGGCCAAGTTGTATTATGTACCCAAATTTTGTGCGAAGCACCCGATCAACAGTCTCATCAGGACTCAATGGTTCACCACCCTCTGGCATAGGTTTGACTTTTAAACATCTCATCTCATTCTACAAACAAAAATTAATATTATATCTAAATATATAAATACATAAAACAATTTATAATAAAGCTTAAAATTATATAACATTTATGTGAATATATTTTTCTACATAAATTCTCTCGAATTCCGGCATCGACCATTTCCCATTAATCCAATGGGTTTCTTTATAGAACTTGATACGATCCAACTGCACGCTCTTGTCTTCACTCTATTTAATTGGTAAGAAAATCATTAGGAAGCGTAATTGTAAAAGGAATGATTCATTTGAAAATATTACAACATACCAAGTGGTAATGTTCCATCATGAATGCCCTCAACACTTGGTTGTGCTTGATAGTTTGTTTTGATCAATTTATTTTGTTGGTTGCACATTCATGCTTCATCAAACATTGAGACAAGTTAGTCACCTTTTTTTATAAGTAAATGAATCATATAAAATCAACCCTCCTAAGGCGGGGAATCACGTATACAGGAAGTATACACTACGAAAAGGAGTAGATCGGCCTAACCGCATCCCCCTCCCAACTCAATATTAGTTATGTAATGTGGTACACTACTTGGTATGTTTTTTTTATAGATTACCATTTCGATTAATATTAGTTCTTAAAGAGACAATGCTTATGAAAATTTTAGGCAATAGTTCAGATGAATTTGGAAGAGATATATGTAAAAAAGAGTGTTGAAAAATTATTTATGGGATAGGAAGATGTCTGCAATTCGATAAAGAAATGGATTAGGGTAAAGAGTATGGAGAATTTCAAATAAGAGATATTAGGGAAATGGCTATGGAGATTCAATCAAGATGAGAATAGACTATGGATAAGGGTTGTTGTGGGTAGGGGAAGGTTATATCAACATTAGTGGGGCCCAAGGGTACGGTGCTATGCACTTAGAGTTGGGGTGTGGAAGAACATATCAAAAGGATGGGAGGAGTTCTCATGTTGCATGTCCTTTCGCCTTGAGTTATGGAACATAATTAAATCTTGGAGAGATAGATAGGAGAAGGAAGGAAATATGGAGGATATTTTCCCAATAATGTTCCGCATTGGGACTAATAAGGATAGGTGGCTGCTAATCATATGACTATGGTAGGATATCGAGTGATGTGGAACCCAAACCTAAAGTTTAGAAGAAGACTTTGGGATTGGAGTTAGAGGAAGCAAAAGCCTTTTTTGACTAGTTAGGTACAAAAATGGAATCTTGAGTTGCTCAGGATGGCTTCAGTTGGTATCCAGGGAGGAAGGTTTTTTCTTAATGATGAGATATTATTAAATTCTAAGGGGGATGGGGAGATCTATAATTTCGTTAAAAGTTATATGGAGATCAAAGGCACCTCCTGAAGTGACACTCTTCATTTGGACAACTATTAGACGTGATATATTGACGATACAGGGACTGCATAAAGGGGGAGGCGGATGTCCAATCGATGTTGGTTATGCAAGGAGGTGGAGGAGATGACTAACCATCTGTTATCGCACTCCTGGGCAACCCAGGGATTATGGGAGGTCTTCTTCTTCCTGTTTATAACACCCCTCATTTTTAGGAATATTATAAATTACACGTTTTCTCATAATTTAATTAATTTGAGAAGTAAAGTGAACCGAGTAAATGTTAATCAGAGAATAATTAGATTAATATTTTTGTATTGTTATATCTACTCGTGTGATAAGTAAATGAAAACATATTAATTTACACTACGTCATGAGTAAAATTGACGGGTTTGACGGCATCTCATTCGGGACGCGCATGTGGGATTGAATTAGAGATGAGATGGGAAATTTATGTTGTATGCCTAGGATGGTGATTTTGATAGTCACAATGATCCGTAATGGGTCGAGATATTCAAAATTAGGTACCCCGAGTTGGTCATCGGGTCTCGGGACCTTTTTGGACTAAATTGAATCCGTATAAAGGCGTTTGATCATTTTACGCTTACCACTTAACCTAATTTTTGGATTGAGGTTATATATAGGGAAGGTGTATGGAGTGTAAATCCATTCCACCATTCCAAAAGACCTAGGGTTGAGAGAGAATAGAGAAGAGAATGTATAACTCAAGAGAAAGTGAAGAGAATCATTCCGGGGATAAAATTAGAGTAATTCCGGGCATCAAACTCTTGTGTAAAGAAGATTAATCGAGGAAAAATCATAATATCTGCAATCTAAAGGAAATTGTTTATCTTTCTTTGATGTTTATGTTTTTGTCAATAATTCATATCATAGTTAGTGTAGAAATATGAAATTTTGGGGTGGGATTCACATGTAAAAATGGATTTTTGAAGACGAAATTATAAAAAGATAAATTGATTGTAATACCATAATAAATTTGAGATTGATTCATGTGAAAAGATGTGATCTTTTATGGTTCTTATGAGAATTGAAGGAATCTTGAAATTTAATTAAGAATTTTTTTTATTCTTAATAACTATATTGAATCCCAGAAATTGATAAGTTTTTGGATGAATTCGGAAGTAAAAATGATTATCATTATGTATAAGATTTTTAAAAAGACCTTATTTTGGGTTTGATTGAGGTTGGGTATGAATATGGTTAATGGGATGAAGACAAAACCCGTCAAAAACCAGGCTACTTGTTCAGGGGAACCGAACTAGTTCACAGAACAGGGGAGAACCGGTTCATCGATAGAACCAGTCTGGGCAGCCTTGCGAACCGGTTTGTTGGGTAGGGTTGTCCCACTTTTTATTGGTTGTTATGTCTCGTGTCGTCGAGGTTCCAACTTAGTTTAAGAAGTTAACTGGGTTATTTAGGACTTCTGGGAATCCATGGTGGAGACTATAACCTACCTAGGGTTAGACGGGAATAAATTCGAGTACAGGAATGCATGTCTTTTAGGCCAAATGACATTCGGCATATAATTAATGAAATCGGTTTAGTATTTCTGAAAGAGTTAGGCTACAGGCTAGAGTAGAATTGCTTAGTGGACAGAATGACAATATTTATGAATTTACTATAAGTAAGTGAATACTTTAATATTCGGGAGTGAGGGATAGACTCGAAAATTATGGACTAGTGCTATGAGAGACTTATATATATATATATATATATGTGTGTGTGTGTGTGTGTGTGTGTGTGTGTGTGTGTGTGTGTGTGTGATTGATATATATGAACTACCTACTCTATGGATGCTATCGTTGGAGGTTGCGCATAGTGGGTGACCCACCCTAGCGTGGACCAGCAGGTGTTGGATCGATTCCCCAGGTCACAGGACTATTGCATGACCACTTTTGTGTGAGTTTAGAGTCTAGTGGTGTAATGTGGTATGGTTATGACTTACGGATGTATGTTTATAACCAACTCTAGTTATGTGTTTACGATTTGGTTTGGTGGTGAGATTCTGACCCGGTGGCCCAAGAGTTGTACACGATGTACATGGAGCCTGAGGAGTGCATTCACGAGGTCTTAGCTATGGGATGCAGTTGTATGTGTGTGTGTGTGTCTTTATATATATATATATATATATATATATATATATATATGTATATCTGTGTGTGTGTGTGTGTGTGTGTGTCATATGTATATACATATATAAGAGCGTTATATGTATATGTGTGAATTAAATAAATGAGTGAACATTGAAATTATAACTAGAGTAAAGTTATGTAAATCGGTTAATTATGAGATTGCAATTAAAAATTATAATGATAAAGATTATGTGATAGCTAAATGGGAAAGGAAGGAAAGTAAAATACGTGTAGCCTAGTTGGGCTAGACGATTGGCGTGTGGCGCTAAGTGAGGTGATTATATTGGTTAGGCAGGGTAGCATAACTAGGAAATTTAAATGAATGTGTTAGGTGTGCACTATATATGATGGAAGAGAATTATCTCATGTTAGTGCGAGATCATTTTAAATATGAACGATTATGCTTCATTTGCATTATTGAATTTTAAGTACTTCCAAATATTTTCAAATGGTGTTGGGTTCTGACCCGTATCAAAAATCCTTTTTCAAAACCTTTTAGGTGCTCAACCATGGGAACGCCAAGCTTAGCTATCCTTCTGGTTAAACGATGTTGTAGCAGCCGTGGATGCTTGTACGAATTGGATAAATGCTTTTATCTTTATTATCTAGATAGGGTGTGTACTTCAGGTCCTATTTCAGGCATGTTTCCCAGTTATACAGTCTTTATATTATTCAAACTTTATGTTATTTCTTTTTTGTGGGATTATTGTATTGGGATTTACTGAGAGTTATTCAGTTAATTTATTTATTTTATCTCTCAGTATTCATTTTATTATTATGCTGAATGTGGATTTAAATTATTGGAATGTTTTGTTATATGGTAGAAAGTTTTATTAAGGAAATTTAATAAGCTTTAAAATTTCACACCGAGCTTAATAGGTTACTAGTAAGTAATTTGCCTTTCGACAGTGATGTTAAGAATGAGCCAGTCTGAGATTCCTATTTTATTTTAGTAGACAAATGGACATCCATTATTTAAATAGGCATGAGTGTTAGGGATGGTATCAGATTTTAGAGTCCTTAGGATCTGTGCGGTCTTGCTACATTTTCAGTGTTACTTTTCTTTAATGTAGAGCCTTATGCTTAGGACTGTTGATTCATATTGCGCTTTTATGTTCTCCTGCTATTGTTTACAATTAAATTGAATCTTATACGAGGTTGGCTTGGTTTAAAATGCCAAATAGGAGAGGATGATAATTTAGGGCTGCCAGGAGGACAGCAGGAGGAGAGGCTCAGTCGAATCCGCACACCATCCAAGGGATGGTGAACGCAATAGAGTTGCCACCATTATTGCTTAGGCAGTGACGTGATGATCGCAATGGCACAACAGTTTCCCCAAGCACCGCCACAATAACTAGTGGTGCCAATTCATGCTCACTCAGTGCAGTAAATATGGGAGAGAGTTATAGGGGCCTTTTAGAAGGTTCATTCGTCGAAGTTTCAGAGAAATACGGACGTTGTAAGAGCGAGACAATGGAAGAAAGACATCCGTAGGCATTTACATGTAGTTGAGTGAGGTCACACTCAGAATTTTTTAGCAACTTTTAAGCTTGTAGGAGCGACATTGCAGTGGTGAGAGTCAGTTACCACATCTGGGGAGAGAAATAACATGACTATCGGGGAATATTAGGTGCGGTTTGACAACAAGTTCTTTCTATCTGTTGTTCAGACAAAGATACGGAGGAGATTTTATACTTATCATAGGAGGGATGGACAGTGGCCAATTATGAGGAAAAATTCACTGGTTTGGTGAACTTCATGCCCGAAGAGGTGGATATGGAGGAGAAAAGGGTCCTTATGTTTATTGATGGACTCACGTGGAGAATTCACTAGCACTTATCGGGAATTCAACTTTGATGACTTATGTTGATGTCATCAATGTCATAATTTTAAATTATAAAGATTATCGCTTCCATATGAAGAGAGCTAAGAGAATTGGAAAGTCTAGCCAATAGGGCAAGACGAGAGGTAATAAAACTAGTGGGGCACCATAGGGGGATACCCAACATGGGGACTCTTCTAGGAGATTCATATCAGGGGGATTTTGAACGAGTGACGGTGGCTAGTAGCGTGTTTCACAAAACTAGCAAGGACAAAAGAATGACGGGGGTGGCCATCAGGGCCGAGGCCACCATGGACAGAGAGCAGGGAAACCTCGACATCGCCAGTAGGGCCATAGATAGGGGGAGGTTACGGGCATGTGTTTTATATGTAAAGATAAAGGGCCACATGCTTTGAACTTGTCACTAATGAGTGAGGAGATAGGATAAGGGAACCCAATAGGAATAATAGTTGCAGTAGTTTTTGGGTCAATTCAGGCATGAGTAATACATCCAGGTACCAGTTGAATAGCTAATGCCATTGGCAATTGAAGGTACGATTTCTAACCATGGGTAAATGGGGTAAGTTTTTAGTGACACGGGTGCATCACAGTGTTTCGTTGGAATTAGATTTGCGCCTGAGATGGGTTTAGTGTATGTATTATTAGTATTAGTATTAGTATTATGTGTATATATTTACCATTAGGCAATATTTTTATCTGTAGGGGAGAGGGTTTGGACATTGGGAGGATATGTTTTGTTGATCTACTTATTTTAGAGAGATACTTTATTCGAGTATGATGTTAACCTTGGTATGGACTTGTTAGTGAAGATTTGAGTGATGGTCGACTGTTTTAATAAAGCTATCATGTTCGTTGTTCTAGGGCGGGATGTGTTTTTTCTCAATGTCTTATCATGAGAGAGAGTCAATACCTCATTTAGAGTATATTGTATATGAGACTTCGAAGAGTATATTTATCTCATCATATTCGATCCCCATATATAGTGACTTTACTGATGTAATTTTGGGGATATCGGTATTATCATCGATCTGAGTGATTTAGCTTGTTATTGATTTAGCAATGGGGACTTAGTGATAATGCGACGTCGTATTGTATGACTCCTTTAGAGATGTGAGAGTTAAGGATTAGACTTGATACGTTTGAGGACATGATTTAGAGTGTCTCAGTTATGTGCTTTGGGCCTACGGATCTCGATGACCAATAATTCTAGGTAGTAGTGTATCTTTGGGTTCCTTATTTGGATTTATCTTACGACACATTCCATGGTCTACCCGTATGGAACCGTCATCGTAGTTTTTGGCATGTGGAAAGGGGCTCACTACTCCCCATGTCCGTGATAGTTGGGCAGTACCGGTCTAGCGAAGTGTTTCACATAGCCCAGTCTTATACCTCTATCAATAGCTGCCTTCTTGTACTCTCCCCTATTCTGATCTTGTCTTGTTATCCATTAAGAGAACCACAACCCGTAGTCCGGCCCCCTATTCTAATAAGCTCCTAAAGCTCAAAGGAATAATATCGCATCTACCTCAGCGAACCACACCTGAGGATAACCAGTCAACGCCAGCATTGTGTCATATGGAAGAAACCTCATACACATCACTTGTCAAGATTGGATTGAAATTCCCAAATAGCTTTGAGCGATTTCGAACATCACTTACGCAATGGAAGTTAGACAAAAATCACAACTTCAATTTAAGTAATTTGTCCCTTTTTCGTTCTATTTATTTTTATGGATTCTACTATCAGAGAATACGCGAATAGAAATGATCAGAGAATAGCAATAATTTTGGATTTATAGATCGAGATTAATAAACGAAAAGCTGAGGGAAGGATTAGCGGTAGCGTAAGAGACTTCCCGAGAAATTAGTACTTAATAGTGGTTGATATCCTAATGATTGCACGTGCATGAAAAGCCCGATGCAATCCTACATCTTAAGCTTTCATGAGTAAGGAATTTGATGAAGGGAATGTGAAACAGTGAGTGAAGGGATCCACCTCCTGAAGAGCGGGAGCCCGAATGGTACTTCATAGACTTCCTTTCTTTCTTAGTAAGCATTGGTAGCCGTGTTAGGTGCTAAGGCATCGATTTAGTATGTTGGTAATTTTATTTATGTAGATAACACCTTGAGATGATAAATATTATACGATATAAGGGTGGAACTAGGTTGTGTTGTGTAGAAAGCACTGTGGAACGTTTGCACCACCAGTTGATAAGTGGGGCAATCTAGAGAATAATTGAGTCACGATTAGTAGGGTAATCGAGTTTACCTTTACTATATAGTCATGCCAAGTATGCATGGCGAGTTTGATGTATATGTATGTTACGTCTCTGATATCAGTGTACATATGCACGGGGTATAGGGTGTATGGTCACCCTGGTTAGTTCGATTTTTAGTATCGTTCAAGATAAGGGGACATGGAAATAAATGTGTTGAGCCGTATGCCGATAGGGCAGTTAGCAGCAGAGTTGGAATAATAAGGTGGACTGAACTTCATTAGAGGAAGAAGATAGTCTAGATATGTACAGAAAGGAGAGATATCACACCCAAGTAATATGTACCACATGATGTGGGATACTGAACATGTGGGTCTGTGTGAAATGAGACATAGCGAAGTTCGCCTCCAGGTGCAGCACTCGTTAGATGGAAAAATATTGGTTCTAGGCAATCAACTAGAGTTTTACTATACTTGGTAATTCCAGTGATGGAATGGATAGGTAGACCGATGGAGTTCATTATTGGGTTACTAACATCGCAGGAAGGTTAAGATTTCCTTTGGGTTTTTAGGATCGGTTGACTAAAATAGAGCAGTGCTAATTTGGATGAATTGCACAATCGGACAGTGTGCCCAATATTTCATTAATGAAAGGGAATGAGCCGAAACGAGGTGCCTCCCAACATGGTTATATATCAAGGTAAGGTCCTTGTGTCCCACTTCTAATAGGGTTATCAAGAGGAAATGGATATGGAGTCACATTTGAGCTAGCGTATCACCCGGAGACCGATGGGTAGACGAAAGGGGTGATTAAGATGTTGGAGAATATGCGGGTGATGCATATTCTAGATTTTTAGGGTAATTGGATGTAGTAATTACTGTTGGTAAAGTTACGTGTAATAACTTGTATCCATTTATTATTCACTTCTCACCTTTTAAGTATTGGTATGGGATACCTTGTGGTCTTCCCTCTGGTTGGTTAAAGGTGGGGGATAACAAGCTTCTCGGGCTGGACATGATTCAGGGTCCGTCGACAAGGACTGAGTTAATTGGGAGTTATTTTCCTATAGCTATGGAATGTCATAGGAGTAACTTCATTGCGAATCGAAATTTTTGGAAGCCTGACATTAGTGGTGACGTATTATTGCTGGTGTCTCCCATGAAGGGAGTGATGCAGTTCGGGAATAAGGTAGGTTAGCACCAAGGGATATGGGGCTTTTACTCATTATTGAGATGGTAGAGCCAGTGGTCTATAGGCTCGTCTTAATGGAACATTTACATCAGGTTCATGAGGGGATTCATGCATAGTCATCTAGGAGAGATCTTAGGAATGACGTAGTATAATAGTACATAATTATTTCAAGAGACTTGCCACTAGTTTTGGGCTATAGTGAGTAGGCATTCAATCAAGGTGGTATGGTTAATGTGTGTATAATAGAGGCACCACAATGTTGTTCTGCGTTGATTTGGGAACGTGAATATATCGTTCAGGATAAGTATCCAGAGTTCTTGGTACCAGGTATATCCAAATTTTGAAGACAAAATTTCAATTTAAGGGGAAGTATGTAACACCCCATATTTTTGGAAATATTTTAAATTACACGTATGCTAGTAATTTAATTAATTTAGGAAGTAAAGTGAATTGAATAAATTTTATTTAGTGAATATTTGAATTAATATTTATGTGTTCTTATATTTACTCGTGTGATAAGTAAATGAAAACGTGTTAATTTACATTATGTCGTAAGAGAGTAAAATTGGCGGGTTTGACGACATCTCATTTTGGGCGACGTGTGGGGTCATGCTGGGAATGAGATTTAAATTTATGTTGGGTGAGTCAGATGGTGATTTTGTGTGAACCATTGATCCATAATGGGTCGAGATATTCAGAATTAAGTACTTCGGATTGGTAATCGGGTTCTGGTGTCTTTTTGGACTAAATGGGACCCGTATAAAATTATTCAGGTCATTTTACACTTAGAACTTAGCCTAATTTCGAGAATGAAGTTATATCTAAGGACGGTGGATGGAGTGGTCAGCCATTCCATCTTTCCAAAAGACTTAAGTTGAGAGAGAAGAGAAAAAAAATAGGGTAGAACTCAGATATAGTGAAGAGAATCATTTTGAGGAGAAAATTTTAGCAATTATGGGCATCAAACTCTTGTGTAAAGAAGATTCATAGAGGGAAAATCAAAATCTCTAAAATCTAAAGGCAAGTGTTTATCTTGATTTGATGAGTTATGTTGTGTCAATAATTCATATCATAGTTGGTGTAATATGAAATTCAGGGTGGGATTCACATGTAAAAATGGGATTTTGTAGAAAGATAAATTAATTGTAATCCCGTAGTAAATTTGAGATTGATTCATATAAAAAGATGTGATCTTGAATGATTCTTTTGAGAATTGAAGGGATCTTGAAATTTAATTAAGAAAGTTGATGATTCTTTATAACTATATTGAATCCCGTGAAATTGATAAGTTTTTGGATGAATTTGGGCGTAATTAGCAATACGTTTAGGATTTTTAAAAATACCTTATTATGGGTTTGATTGAGGTTGGGTATGTATATGGTTGATGGGATGAAGGCGAAACCCGTTAAAATTAGGTTACCTATTTAGGGGAACCAAATTGGTTTGCTGAATAGGGGCAAACCGGTTCACCCACTGAATCGGTTCGGGCAGCCTTGCGAATCGGTTCACTGGGTAGGGATGTCCCACTTTTTGTTAGTTGTTATTTCCCGTGTCGTTGAGGTTTCGGATTAGTTTAAGAGGTTCTCTATGTTATTTAGGACTTTTGGGAATCCATGGGGGAAACTATAACATACTTAGGGTTAGACGAGAATAAAATCTGAGTACACGAATGCGTGTGTTTTAGGGTGAATGACACTCAGCACATAATTAATGAAACCAATTTAGGATTTTGAAAATAGTTAGGCTATAAGATGGAGTAGAAGAGCTTAGTGTCCAGAATAATGATACTTATGAATTTAATATAAGTAAGTGAATACTTGAATATTTGGGAGTCAAGGATAGACTCGGGAATTATCGGATAGTGATACGAGTGACTTATGCACGTTTAGGTGGTTATATATATATATATATATATATATATATATATATATATATATATATATGTGTGTGTGTGTGTGTGTGTGTGTGTGTGTGTGTGTGTGTGTGTGTGTGTGTGTCCGTGCGTGTGAATATATTTGTGTGAGTGATATACATGAACATACCTACCGTATGGATGATATCGTTAAAGGTTGCGCTAGTAGGTCTCCCACCTTAGCGTGGACAAGAAGGTGTTGGGTTGGTTCCCTAGGTCATAGGACTGTTACACGACCACTTTATGTGAGTTTAGAGTCTAGTGGAATAGTGTGGCATGGTTATGACCCACCGATGTAATTTAGTATGGTTACAACCCACAAGACAAACCGTTGGAAAGGATATTCAAATCCCTTTAAGAATCCATTGGCCACCCTCTCTTGAGTTCGAGAATTGACTGTGATCAAATGGGGCTCGGAAGCACTCTAAGATCTTTTGGATAAGAAATTCCTGAAGGAAAAAGAATCATTCATCCAAATCGTAAGGTCAATTCATGCACGGGGCAGACTGTTCGACAGGTTATGTAGGGCTCTCTGACGTTCCAAAGAGCTTTGCTCGGTTCAAAGAGTTGACTTTGGTCAAACAGGGCTCGAAAGCACTCGATGACCCTTTGGAGTAAATCGGGATGTGTATTCGTGCCGTAAGGCTAAATTGCAAATGGAGCAGACTATTAGAAAGGGTATTCAGGGCCCTTTGAATATTCATTCAGTCTTGTTCGTGTTGAAGAATTGACGGGAGTCTAATGGAACCCGAGAGCGCCCGTGGCCTACGTATTGGTTTTTAGTGGGAAAATAAACCATTCATCTGAATCATAAGGTCGATTCGTGCATGGGGTGGAACATTGGAAAGGGCATTCAGATCCCTTCAAATAGTTATTGAGCTTTTGCTCAGGCGTGAAAGTTGATTGGGGTCAAAATGGAGCACATGAGCACCTGGTGGCCTCCAAATTTGTTTTTAATAGTAAAACAAACCATTCGTCTAAATTGTAAGGCTGATTTGTACAAAGGGTGGACCATTGGAAAAGGGATTTAGAGCCTTTTGCAGATTCTTTGTGCTTTAGCTCAGATAGAAAGTTGACCAAAGTTAAACAGGTCCGGGAGTGCCCAATGGCCTCTATAACGGTAATCAAATTATGACCTAGGGGTTTTGGTGAAGTAGAAAATGCTAGGGACCTAAGGAGATGCTTAGTAGGGTCTTAAAAAGTGTTGTATACATACCCTCTCGATGGGTGAGATTGGATCAAGTGATGGTCATTGAATAGACACCATATTGATGTTAGGAGAGAGAGTGTTTGAGGACAATTCTGCAGACCAAAAGGAAGAGGGTGATCGTTTCATAGGGTCGAGTGTGATCGGTTCATAGGGTCAAGGGTGACCGGTTCAGAGGGTTAAGGTCAATTTTGAGGACTTTAGGTTGTGATGATCGATTCTAAGGGCTTAAGATTCTGACGACCGATTCTGAGGGCCGAGGTCAATTCTAAGGACCTAAAGTTAATGATGGACGATTCTGAGGTTCGAGGTTTAATTCTAGGGACCTAAAGTTATGACAACCAATTCTGAGGGCCGAGGTCAATTCTTAGGAACTAAAGTTGTGATGACCGATTCTGCGAGTCGAAGTCAATTTTGAGGAGCTAAAGTTGTAGTGACCAATTCTGAGGGTAGATGTCAATTCTAAGGACCTAAAGTTGTAGCGACCAATTCTGTGAGCTGCGGTCAATTCTGATGACCTAAAATTATGATGACTAATTATGAGGTCCGAGGTCAATTCTGAGGACCTAAAGTTGTGATGAACAATTCTGAGGGCCGAGGTCAATTCTGAGTACCTAAAGTTGTGACGACCGATTATGCGTGCCAAAAGTTGTGACAATCAATTCTGAGGGTCGAGGTCAATTCTGAGGACATCAATTTTTTATAACCAATTCTGCGTGCCGAGGTCAATTCTGGTGACCTGAAGTTGTTGTGACCAATTTTGAGGGACAAGGTCAATTCTGAGGACCTAAAGTTGTGACGTGGGGAGTTTTTCTCCTTGGGAATTGATATCTTATTTTCGGGATGCACATGCACTTGCTGTTACGCCAAGGATTGGGTTGTGTGAGACTCTATTATGGAAGGTTTTACCCTTCAGACATCCGACTAGGGATTATGCTATTTTAAGAGGGAATAGCTTCGCTGGGGAAGCGGTGAGGGGTTCTAATTGTAGGAATATCTTAAAATTCTTCTAATGGATGAATGGGGAGAGAGTTTAGCCTGGATATTCCGCTGAGGAAATTGGGAAGGTATTATTTTCTAATCTTATTAGGTAGGCATTTGTGTTCTAGCGGATGACTGGGTTGAGGGATGTATGGGAGCATCTTTCGACGGTGGTGTACTGGATGGTTACTACTACTGGTTTTGGACATCTGGCTCAGGCTTTGGATGAGAAGTCGTTTTCCATAGTGGCGATGTGCGCTTTGGGAGAGAGGTGGTGGGACACTACCCACACCTTCTATTTGGGTTTTGGTGAGATGACTGTTACTCCAACTGATGTTCAGTAATTGCAAGGGATAGATTGCAAGGATGCACAGATAGAGATGGATCATATTGTGAGGGTGACGTCGCAGGCGATTTTGGTCGTTCAGGTGGCGTTAGGGAACGTGGGTAGGATCATTTATGGGGATTATATCCGCATCTCTTCTCTTAGAGAGGTGATCTTGAGTAAGAGGATACATGAGACTGATGGGTGGCAGGTGAGATAGATGGCTCAATTATTTATTCTGCTTTTGTTGGGTGATTTTCTGGTGGCAATGAGTGGCGACGTCATTCATTTCTAGTTTTTTCCATTTATGAGGACATTTATTGATGTCCCGCTCTATGATTGGGGGGACTGACTTTGGAGAACCCTTATTCTTCTTTGGATACATTCAACCGGTGATGCCGCTAGACTTTTTTAGGGGCCATGTATCTTTTCGAGGTAATTGTTGCATTTCTTTTTCTCCTTATGCATTTTCATTTAGATTTTTATTTGTTGATGTCTGTCTGCTTGCAGACGTGTTTTTATGAGGTGATTGGGCTAAATATGAGGTTGATAGCCCTGAAGGATGAGGGTTTAGGAGACTTTTTTCAAATCAACCGATGACGAAAGTCCAATAGGCAGTTGAATCAGTACTTATCCCTGGCAGCGGTGCATTAGATTCTGAACACGCTGACGAGTGATCATGTTATTTCATTTTTCTCTTGAGTCCTTTTTTGGCATTTTCTTTCTTTACATGAATATTTATCTTTTGCCAGGGATTTCAAGTGACCTTTTACCTTTGGGGGATGACTCCTCCGCATACGGTGGTGATAGGAAGGCATGCGTTGATGCAGCAGTTGATGGCGCATGAGTTTGGGTATGCCTGGTACTTGGGGGAGCAGGTGGTATGAAAGATCATGGAGAATAAGGTGGCGGTCCCACCGTAGGTGCCCCCATGTATATGAGACGGGTGAGGGAAATGTCTATAGAGGCTAGGATAGCAGCGATGGTTGGCGAGGCTTATATGTCCTATACGGACACGATGGCGGGCTATGACTACCTGGACTTCATGATGAGATGGTTGATGCCATTTTTCATTTATGACATGGTGAACATGCCTCTACCTCCTACAGCTTCAGATAGGGGTACCAGCAGTCGATGGGATCTACCCATAATATAAGTGGTACGTCTTCAGCGACCGAAGCGGCAGAGGAGGCTCTGCTTATTCAGGTCACTCCACCTTATAATTTCTTGTTGACTAGCGGGGGAAGCTGAGTATGTTGCACTGCCCTAATTCAGCGGCGCCAGGGTTGATGGGTCTTACGAAAGATGTCCTTTAGACTGAGGTATATTTTTCTCCTTTCTTGTCTTGTCTCCTTTTGTTCCTTCTTTGCTTTTTACCGATAGGTATTTTGTTTTTTATTTCTTTGCTTGCAGCATGTTCGGGTACCGACCACCTGGATGAAGGATATTAAGGATTGGATGGCCTCCATGACATCTTATATCTAAGACTTCGTTCCTTCTTTTTTGGTTTCATCTTCCACCTCGAATGAGGGATCAGGATTTGGTACTCAGGTTCTATCGCTCATCTCCGGGGAAAGCTCGTTCTCCATGGGGGTGAGGGTTTGAGAGAGAGAGAGGTTGTGGGTTCAGGCTGAGTCCCGTTGTATTAGTTTTTCTGGTTTTTCTTCTTTTCTACAGAGATGTAATCAATGACAACATATATATATATATAAAGGAATTTTTTTATTATTAATTCTTATTTTAATGACTTATCCTATATGCACTTTTACTTTGTTGCTGAGACTTACAAAACGACAAGATGTTTATTTAGAAAAGGAGAGCTTAATTATATGTTTATTTTGGGAAATGATAACTAAAATTGGATAAGTAAGAAGAAATAACTCTGGGGTTTTAAAATAAGGATTTATTTTTTTGAGAATTTGATTTTTGACAAAAAAGGAAAGATAGAATCTTCTAAAATATGGGAGTTACCGATCAGCAATCCCCTTCTCCTTCCTATCGGCATATGAGTCAAGTCAAATCACTCTAAGGCTTTGATTTCACTTTCCTACATATCATATTACTTTGTAGGGAAGGATTGATTCGGACTCCTCAGATCCTTTATCTTTTTCCAAGCCATTTGTGTATAAAGGGGGGGGGGGGGGGGGGGTAAGGAGTGTAGTTTTTCCAACCACACCCACTTTCTTTTTCTTACTCCTTGATTTTTGTTTCTTCTCCATTATTCACCAAATGGACCTTTCGATGCATGCAAAATTTTCTCCTTACCTCGAAAGTCTTGAGACCATGTGTTTATATAACGTGTACTATGAGGATTTAAACTTGTGTTGAGTCTCCTTTTGGCGTAACAGAGCCATTGAATGTAATATGCTGGCGGCATAGTTTTGGTATCCCGAAGACCATGTTTTTCATTTATGTTTAGATGATGTTTGCCTGACCGATGTAGCGTTCTTAGCCGTGTTGGGAATCAATCCCAACGTAGCGACGGCTATGCCCGAATTTTCTCGATCTCCCCGGGCGTTGTTAGTGGAGTTTCTATATATTTCCTTTTCGATGGCTCGATCATTGGTTATAGGGGGTATGATTTACCTTCGATCTGTCATGCATTCCATGCACTTGAGGGATTTTAATAACACGGGTTATACCGAAGTTGTTGCCTCGGGCCTAACTTCGAGGCTTTTACTGGTGATGGGGGACTTAATAGTGGATCCCCAATTGGTCACGATAATAGTGTGGATGTCATATCGTCACAATACTGAAGTGGTGATACTAGTGAAGACTCTGAATGGTCCTGATGCTTGGAGGTAAAGTATCTCTGAGTTTCGAAGAGGGAGCCCAATGATGTTTTTTATGTGGCTAGCTGCGAGGTTTCGTCTGACAGTTCCTCCTGAGTATCCCTTTGTATGCATGTTGAATTTTTTTGCTCGGTACTTTATCAGTTTTGGCCCATTTGTGGATAATTGGGTCAATTAGTTCATGGATCACGGATCCTAGTGACTTCGTTGGTTGGTGTCGTCATGGAGGGAACTATAGTCTGTTATGGAATTAGAAGAGTATCGATATGCTATATTAGTTGGCGTATGACAGACTTCATTCTATTTCCCTTGTCATCTTGTATGTCAAGTTGGATAGGAGCAAATAGTGCCTCCTCAAATACTAGACTTCTTTTCGGTGGAAGATTTATCTGAATCTATGTGCATGAGGTTAGGTTCTTTGTGGGAAAATTATCGACCATCGACCCATCTATCTCAATCCATGGGTAGGGTATGGCATGTGTTCGAAGATTATCTAAAATGGTTGTGGAAGCAAGTAGTGGTGAATATTTAGATAAAAGAGACCATCCATAGGTGGTTTATTCTTTTTGACACCATGAAATGAGGGGTAGTGGTTTTTCCTAGCTGGTCAGGACATACGGCTCTATGGAGCGTATTTATAATATCAACTAGGCAAGGCAAGTTTTGGGACCTCTGAGGGTTGATGATGATGTGGATGGGTCTTCTAGCAACTGTGGATAGGTTTTCGTTAAGCTGGAATTCTTTATGTGAAGCTTTTGGGATGTTTTTGTATTGGGGGTTTTACAAATAATCTTGTGAAGTTTGGTTAGGCTTGTTTAGAAATAGTTTGGTTAGCAAGGAGGGGTGGTTTGTTGACTCCCTTCGTTGATACTTCATGTAAGGGTACCGAACTTCCTTATTTTAAATAAAAGGGATTTTGATCATATTTTTGTGCCTCTTGATGAGTTCTATATTTGAGTTATCTATAATAATCGCCAAGGCATTCATAATCCTTTTGTTCATGTAATTGAAAAAATGAACCGTCGTTCCCGAATATTAGAAAAGAATATCATTTTGTGAAAAAGAAGGGGATTGTGCCCATATAAAGTGTATGATCTGCCTACGTACCTCTGGGGGGTTTTAAAAAGTTTTGAGTTCCATTTTGAAAGAAAAATGTTTTTAGAGGATCAGGCCTACGTAGTTCTAGGTAGAGAGAAATGAAGAGATTTTTTTAGAATAGACGGGATATGTGAAAAGTCGTAGTGCGTCGAGATTTTGGATTAAGGGTAAAACTTCTTGAGACGGTCTACATTAACTAGACGTGCCATTTCTTCCTTCTTCGAGTTCTATGAGCATAGCGGCGCCTCCTGAGAGAATCTTCTTCACTATGTAGGGGCCACTCCAGTTTGACTTGAATTTCCATCTGGGGTCCCAGACGGGTTCTATGATCTCTTTGAGGGAAAAGCAACCTTCCTTAACACCACGGTCCTTGACTTTTCAGTTGAATGATCGCGTTATCTGGTGATGGTACCCTTGTATATGGTATAGATCTTTCGCCCACTGAATCAGTTCGACCAGGGTTGCGAACTGAATCCATTTTTTCTTGGTTATTATTTTGTGTGACGTTAAGGGTTCGTCTTGGTTTAAGAGGTTCTTTGGGTGATTTAGGACTTTTAGGAATGCATGGGGGAGACTATAACCTACCTACGGATAGACAAAAATAAAATCCGAGTACAAAAATGCAAGTGTTTTAGGGTGAATGACACTTGGGACATAATTAATGAAATAAGTTTGGGATTTCGAAATGAGTTAGGCTATGGACTGGAGGAGAATAGTTTAATGGAGAAAAAAGAATGATATTTATGAATTTACTATAAGTATGTGAATACTTGAATATTCGGGAGTCAGGGATAGATTCGATAGGGGTGTAAACAGATATCAAAAATTCGAATCCATCCGGTATATGAGTCTGAATTTTGAGGATATTTATTCAAAAAAATGAATGTGAGTAAGGATATGAATAGTGTGTTAAAATATTCGGAAAAATGGAGAGTATGTATATTCAACACGGATAATCCTTATCCAAGGCAGAGTATCCATATTTACGGATATCTATTTTTTCGAATATACTTATTCGATTTAATATTAATTTACAATTAATATTAGTTATATATATTTATTATTTATAACATTTATTATATGTAATTTAAAATATAAATATGTAATATAAAAATGTTAATCATCGCCTTTCACTCATTTAAAAAAAATAAATAAATAATTGTAAAAACGCGACTGTGTGATAATTGATTAAATTCTCAACTTTCTACGTTAGCACACTTATTTAATTAGTGTCTATTTTTAAACCAAAATAAATCAGCCCCAAATCATTCAACTGCGTGTGTGCGTGTGTCAAACCATAAAATAAATGAAGCATGCGACACAAGCTTAAGGAAAAATCCCCCAAAGGGGCAAAACCTTTTATTTCACTCTAATTTGTAAGAAAACGGCTTACACGGATTACAATGAAATAGGGTGACATACGAAGTACCTGCAGGTGTCGGTTCCGATGTCTGGGCTGGAACTTTCCCTTTCCAGGAGGGCATCAGTGAAGAAGACGACGGCTCCTCCACAAGTTACGGCTGGAATTTTCCCTTTCGAGGAGGGCAACAATGAAGAAGAAAAATGGCTTCTCCACAAGAGTGAACTTTATAAGGACTCCCTCCACAATAGCATGCAGCTTTCGGTTGTAGAGCTCTCTCCACAAAGTATAAATAAGAGCAAAGTATGTTCTTGAAAACCAAAACAATTCACTAAGGCATATGGGAGTTTTGTGAATTGAAAACAAAAAGGGATTAAAACCCTAAAGGAAGAAGCCAAAAAAGAATTCTGCTTTCGCAATTTTTTTGTTCGTGAAAACACTGTGACTTCTTAATGAAAACGTTACCAAATAATGAGTATTTATAGAAAAATGCGCCGCCTCAAAAACAGATCTCGTTCGAACGAGATCAACATGTCGCTCGAACGAAGAACAGCTGTCGTTCGAATGAGATCGCGTGACATGCTATCTCGCGCGAAAGACATGCTATGTTGCTCGAACGAGTGTTGCGAAAAAAATCATTATTTTAATGTTCGCTTCAACACTTAGAAAAAATACTCATTCTCAAATTTTGACGAAAAAGTCCGCTCCAACACTTAGAAAATATTTTGTAAAAATATCGCAAAAGCTCTAAGTGAAAAGTTAAGGTATTTAAAACATAAGCTTACCAAAGTAAACTTCGCGGAGTCTTGAATGATGAAGAACTTGTGTAATTCGGATCCTTCTTTGATGTAGATGTCTCTTGAATGTTCTTCGACGGTGTAGAGGTATATGACATAATGAATTGATAACGGACCTATAAAAATATGTCCTTACAAATCTCCCCCTATGTCTATGCCGGTACGTACATAAAAAATCCAAATTATCAAAAACCAAAATGCCTATTCAAATCTACCATCCCATGAATAAATTTGCAAGACCGCAAAACTGAAAAGGTAAAATTTGTAAGTTATCAAATTTTTCTTCAACATCAAAACTCTCAAAACTTTTCTCATCAGGGTGTGAACATCATGATCTTCAATCTTCATACCTACACATGAGATAAAGAAAAAACCTTCGTGACGCATCGAGTTTGAAATGATATAAGAATAAAGCATTATTAATCAAATCTCCCCCATAATACAAAAACTCCCCCATAACTGATAATTCTTTCTCCCCCTTTTTATGATGTCCCCAAATAGACATATAAGAAGAAACAATCAAAACATGGAGTGTCACGATAAAATGCATAGCAAACAAAGATCAAGCTACGCTCATGCAAAGGGATATCTCAAAAACATCCACAAACTATTTTTGATTTTTCAAAATTTTTTTATACAAAAATAGGATACAAAAAAATCACACCATGGATTTAAACTCAAACAACCAAGTCATGGAAATGGAATGTATGGGTGTGAACACATTCGATAGGTAAATCAACTCAATCAAGAATATGTGCATGATGCATATGTGTACCCCTAACGAATGAACATCAAAAGAATCCTTAGGTGTAAAAATTTGTTGAATTTAAATGACATCGTCTTGTGCAAATCAACAAATCAAAGTCAAATGATTTCCACACCAATAACGTCCAAAACTATTTAGCGCTTTTTTAAGATTTTCAAGGACGTGCAAACCCGTTAGAAAATCTCCAACCAAACTCCCTCATATATATTTTCTTTTTAGAGATAATCTAAATTCTCAAACTTTGGAGAATTCGTACAAAAACCTAAATGGCCCATAATTTGGCATGAATTTCTTTTTATTGCCTTTAAATTTTTTCTGGGGCTCTTTTAAACCTCTTTGGACCCCAGATAATAAAATTCCTCCACTTTTTAGGTCCAATTTAACGGTGGCTTAGTATTCGCAAAGGCAAAATGAACCTTTCGTAGCCCTTCCCCGTTTTCAAACAAAGCACACAAACTCACAAAACAGTTCTTATATGCACAATCTCCTTATCAAAATTTATCGCGCTTGGTTCATTTTAAAGGACAGGATTGAAGTGAAAACACCCAACCAACATGTGATAAGATAAGCACAATAATCAAACAAATCCGTGCATGTGTGCAATAAAAGAAACATGAGTTAAACATGCGGGAAGTAACACTTAATTACATCTTAGTGACTCCAAACATTATAAATTAGAAGGATGAATTGACCCATTGTCTCAAAACACTATCAAATAGTCACAAGAAAAATAGAATGATGTTGTGACTCGGTCATCCTAAGTGTTCATCCATAAACGGTGCAAACAAAATACAAAAATCTTATTGGATTTTCTCAAAATTTTATCAAAAGTAAAATCTGTTTGTATTTTTTAAAATAAAAAATTTATACAAAAAGTACATGTCACAACGCTAGCAAACATAAATATCATGAAACAAAAAAAACTAGCGTATGACAAACATGCAAACACAATCATCTATATGATATGGCAAGAGAAGAATCATGTGCAAGCAAATGAGAATCGACTATTCTAAAATCTAGTGTATCCAAAAGTGATTTGCTAACCCAAACAGATGTAACACGTTGACACGGGATTTTGGGAACCAACAAAATACTAGACTTTGAATTCCTAGGACCTCTTCCAAGATCAAGACAAAATCTCCTATGGTGATCTTTCCTACCACAATATCAACATGTGTAAATGGGTGGAATGACACCTAAAGTGTGATCTTTTCTAACATCCTTGGAATTAGTTAACCCTCTAAAATAAATAATGGTTTTGGCTTTAGCATTAGAAGCATAATAACACAATGAGCCATTACCATCACTATGAAACCTACTTGAGTCTGTCAAATCATTTTTTAATTTCAAAATTTTTTACTCAAGCAAAGAATTAGACTCTTCCAAATTAAGGGACGCTTTTTCAAGTTTTCAATAATTCCAAAAAGCGTATCTCTCTCTCCCTCAATTAAAGCAAACTTTTTCCTAAGAGTCTTTTCACATGCCACAAACTCATTGACTAAAATATTTTTCTCCTCTTTGGCACAAACACAAACCATCGAATTTTTAAGGTCCTCCAATTCTTTCTCTAAAAATAGGACCCTATCATCACTCTCCTTCTTGGACAATTTTAAAGCAATTAGGTCATGGTCCAAGGAAACAAAATTTTCACGATAAAAATCTAGTTGATTTTGAACCGTTTGCAAAAGATCCATCGCCGATTTAAAACGAGAATTTTCTTTTTCCAAAACTTTAATTCTTTTTACAAACGTCAAATTCAAACGATTTATATCATCAAAACTTTGACTCGGGTTATCAAAGGAGGGCATCCGATTAGATAAGTGCTCCATCGAAAAAATTGTGATTTTAAAAAAACTAATTTTTCAAAAAAAATCAATATCACACAATTTTTGCGGAAAATAGGAATATGCAATAAATTAGCGCAACCTGCTCTGATACGAATTTGACGACGTGAGAAGTCAAATTGTATCAAAAAAATAAATCATTGAACAATCAGGATCACACGATAAATTAGCGTAACCTGCTCTGATACCAATTTGTAAAAACGCGATTGTGTGATAATTGATTAAATTCGCAACTTTTTACATTGGCACACTTATTTAATTAGTGTCTATTTTTAAACCAAAATAAATCAGTCCCAAATCATTCAACTGCGTGTGTGCGTGTGTCAAACCATAAAATAAATAAAGCATGCGACACAAGCTTAAGGAAAAATCCCCGAAATGGGCAAAACCTTTTATTTCACTCTAATTTGTAAGAAAACGGCTTACACGTACTACAATGAAATAGGGTGACATACGAAATACCCGCAGGTATCAATTCTGATGTCTCGGCTGGAACTTTCCCTTTCCAGGAGGGCAGTAGTGAAGAAGAAGATGGCTCCTCCACAAGTTACGGCTGGAATCTTCCCTTTCCAGGAGGGCAGCAATGAAGAAGAAAAATGGCTTCTCCACTAGAGTGAACTTTATAAGGACTCCCTTCACAATAGCATGCAACTGTCGGTTGTAGATCTCTCCCTACAAAGTATAAATAAGAGCAAAGTATGTTCTTGAAAACCAAAACCATTCACTAAGGCATATGGGAGTTGTGTGAATTGAAAACAAAAAGGGATTAAAACCCTAAAGGAAGAAGCCAAAAAAGGATTCTGCTTTCGCAGTTTTTCTGTTCGTCAAAACGCTGCCAAATAATGAGTATTTATAGAAAAATACGCCGCCTCGAAAATAGATCTCGTTCGAACGAGATCAGCTGTCGCTCGAACGAAGGACAGCTGTCGTTCGAACGAGATCGCGCGACATGCTATCTCGAGCGAACGACTGTTGCGAAAAAAATCATTATTTTAATGTTCGCTTCAACACTTACAAAAAATACTCATTCTCAAATTTTGACGAAAAAGTCCGCTCCAACACTTAGAAATTATTTTGTAAAAATATCCCAAAAGCTCTAGTGAAAAGTTAAGGTATTTAAAACATAACCTTACCAAAGTAAACTTCGCGGAGTCTTGAATGATGAAGAACTTGTGTAATTCGGATCCGTCTTTGATGTAGATGTCTCTTGAATGTTCTTCAACGGTGTAGTGGTATATGACATAATAAATTGATAACGGACCTATGAAAATCTGTCCTTACAATAATGTTTATAAAACAATATAAGGTAATGAATGTCTTAAAAGGGAAAGCAAGAAAACAATAGAAAAGAACAAAACACGGGCAAAATGAACTCAAAAAAAAAACATTTGGCCCAAAATCTTTCTCTTTCATTTCACCTGTTTCCCCCTTCTTCCTCATTTTCGGCGCACACCCTCTTCTCTAAAACCTTCCCTCTAGTGGTAACTTGGTAAGATCCCCTCTCTCTTTCTCTCTCTCACTCACTCACTCATACACACACACACACACTCACTCACACACCCACACACAAACACACACCACACATAAACATAACAACACTTGCAGGCACATGCACAAAACAAGACACACACAAAAAAAAAGTGTATCCACTTGGTATGTTAATGTCCAACAGGTTTATTTGAAAATTTCATTGCAGTGATGGTTTAAGGAATGAAAAAGAATTGTGATCACACATAATAGAATAGGTAATGTTGTTTACTTATTTAATTATTCATTCACTAGAGTAGTGTTGGTTCATAAATTTAAGAGTTTTGATATCTATTTTCCATTATTAACACATGGAAATGCGTGTTAAGGACGTATAGACATTCAATAAGAGGGAAACAAACTCATTACTTGGGAATATGAATATTAAATGTTAGTAATTGATTTCAAAAATTCTCTTAGGAGTTTATATTATTGCTTTTTTTCTTATTATAGCAAAATTCTCTTGGAATTTGATCGTTTAATTTTTATTCATTTTGAATTTTAGTTAATTTCAAAAGAAGTGTTAATTGTAATATCTAAGCAATGTAAACGGATACAGATATTATCCAAATCCGGGGAATCCGAGAAGATATAGATATGGATAGTTTTTTTAATTATCTGGGCGAATACAAATACGGATATCGATGGTGCATCCAAATAGCGGATATGGATATGGATAACATGATATCCACTTCGTATTTGTCCGTTTATCACCCCTAAGATTCGGGAATTATGGGCTAGTGCTGTAAGAGAATGGGCTAGTGATGTAAGAGACTTGATCACGTTTATCCGGTTATATATATATATATATATATATATATATATATATATATATATATATATATATATATATATATATATATATATATATATAGAGAGAGAGAGAGAGAGAGAGAGGAAGAGAGACAGAGAGACGCAGACTTCTGTGCACACCAACTTTGCATACTTGCTAGCGCAAACCTATTTTTTTAAAATATTAAAAAATATATTTTTGAGATAAAAAATTTATGTGATATTTAAACATTTAAAGGGACCCATATAAAAAATCAGGTAAAAAAACTTTTTTGCTATCTTAAAAAAAGGTCAAAGTTTTGTCGCTTTTAAAGTGCTTTAAAAGTTGTGACAGAATATATATATATATATATATATATATATATATATATGTGTGTGTGTGTGTGTGTGTGTGTGTGTGTGTGTGTGTGTGTGATTGATATATGTGAACATACTTAATCTATGGATGCTAGCATTCGAGGTTGCACGTAGTGGGCGACCAACCCTGCCGTGAACCAGCAGGTGTTGGGTCAGTTCTCCAGGTCATAGGAATATTGCATGACCACTGTATGTGAGTTTAGAGTCTAGTGGGGTAATGTTGTATGGTTATGACCCGTGAATGTATGTCTATGACCGCCTCTAGTTATGTGTTTATGATTTGGGTTCAGTGGTGAGATTCCGACCCGATGGCCCTGGAGTGCTACGTGATATACCTGGAGCTTGATGTGTGTGTGTGTGTGTGTGTGTGTGTGTGAGACAGAGAGAGATATGTATATAAATATATAAGAGTGTTATATGTATATGTGTGAATTAAACTAATTAGGGAAAATTGATATTAAAACTAGTATAAAGTTATGTAAATCGGTTAATGATGAGATTATAATTGATAAAACTTATGTGAAAGATAAATGGGAAATTAAGCAAAGTAAAATACGTGTATCCCGGTTGGGCTAGAGGACTAGTGTGTGTGGTTAAGTTAGGTGATTATACTAGTTTGATGGGGTAGCATGACTAGGGATTTAAAATGAATGCGTTAGGTGCGAACTATAAATGAGGGGCGAGGATTATCTCATGTGAGTGCGACACCAATTTAAATATGAACGATTATGATGCATTTCCATGATTTCATTTTAAATACTTGTAAATATTTTTAAATATCTTTCGAATTTGACCCGTATCAGAAATCCTTTTTCAAAACCTTTTACGTTCTCAGCCATAGGGACGGCAGGCTTATCAATCCTTCCGGTCAGATGATGCTGCAGCAGCTGTGAATGTCTTCATGAATTGAATAAATGTTTCTATCATTGTTATCTAGATAGGTTGTGTACTTCAGGCCCTATTTCAAGGATGTTGCCCAGTTAGACAGTCTTTATATTAGACTTTATGTTATTTCATTTTCAGTGGGTTATTGTTTTGAGATTCATCGAGAGTTACTTGGTCAAATTATTTATTTTATCTCTCGTTATTCATTTTATTTTGTGGTGAATGTGGATTTAAATTATTGGAATTTTTTTATATACATTTGAAAGTTTTATTAAGCCAAATTAATAAGTTTCAAAATTTGACACCAGGCTTAATTGGTTATTACTAAGTAATTTGGTTTTTGACAGTGATGCTAAGAATGAGCCAGTCTGAGAATTATATTTTATTTTAATAGAGGGATGGACATGCATTATTTAAAATGGTGGGGTGTCACACTTTTCTAGGTTTAATGGGTAATGCCCTAGTAGATGAGAGAGTTGTTAGTATCTTTGAAGGGGTGGGAAGGACAGAGGAACGTTTGGAGGATGGACCCTCATTATATTTTCTAGACGACATGGAAGGAAAGAAATATGAATTTCTTTAAAGGGAAGGAATCAACACCACATAGACTTCGTGTGACACCCCGCCCAATTAAATATCGGGTGATCAGCCCTTTATAAAATTTATAACAGAATGTTCGGTTGGTTCATTCTTAGCATCACTGCCGAAAACTTAATTCCAATTAATTACCTAACATTTAATTAAAATAGTGTCAAAAAAATTTCCAATTAAACTTGAAGCCAATTAATTTAATTAATTTCTAAACATGCAATTTTAAACCATACACAAGAATTGAATACTAAATGAATCAATTACTAAATAATTAAGACTGGATACAAATATTCCAGTTCAAAGCCACAAATCAAACTATAATAAATACTCAATCCAACTAAAAAGAACTATAAAGTAAACTGAGTACAACTCCGTTAATGAGAATGGGCGACACATGCCCGAACTGAGATATCTGAACTAGGAACTGAATGAAATGAGGGAAGCGTCTAATCTTAAATGACCCGTAACTTCCACAACAGCTATAGCTCGGTAAACCATTCAAGTATCTAGAACTGGTGTCCCTGTCGCTAGGAACCTGTACTAATACACACACACACACACACACACACATATATATATATATATATATATATATATATATATATATATAGCAAATGAGAGAAGAAATGCAAGAGATGGGTCAGAGCCCGATGTTTTAAAAATATTTATTAGCAAGTATTTAAAACAGCATTAAAGCAAGTATCATATGCATGTTATTTCGAACTCTCACATGAGATTCTCACCTCTCGACTAGTGTGCACGCCTAACGTACATCTAATCCAACCTAGCCACCTGACACACTCTTAACTAGAGAAAAGGCTTATCCTATTAGTTACCCCTCATAGTAGTATCCCGTATTCGATCTCGACATTTATCATTTTAAATAAGTGTTATCACACTAAGGTCAAGTATTTACTATTTACGTTACTGAAGATTTCACTATCTTAATAATCTGCAATTATCTCCTTGTTGATATACCATAAGCATACATATATATATATATATACATATACATATACATATATATATATATATATATATACATATACATATACATATATATATTATATATATATATATATATATATATATATATATATATATATATATATATATGTGTGTGTGTGTGTGTGTGTGTGTGTGTTAAAATAATCTTAATAGCCTACAAATATCTCATTGTAAGTATAACACAAGTGTACATATATATCCACCCCTATTATATATATGTACTAACACAGCACCCCAAGGATACACCTGTAGTGCATTGCATACTCTGCTATCATGTCCCGGTACATCTCGTACTCAAATAAGGACTATCGGTTTGGAAATCTCCCACGAACCATGTAACAAATCACATATATTGGCAGCGAACATAGTTCACATACCTATGGGTCACGCACATACCTACGCTCCCATAGTCAGTGACTTATTAACTCACAAATAAGTCTTCACAGTACTATGTTCTGAGATACAAGTCAAATATCCCCCCGAAGGTCACTCGAGATAAGACCGTTTCTACACAACCCCCCGTGATAGCAAGAAGCTAGGTATGTCATACACATAATATCAAATATAGGTATACACACAACCCATCCATCAAACGGTATACACACAACCAAATGTCATATTTCACACGTAGTATTTCCATCACTAAATACTATCAACATATTTTTAAATCACGATATTCCCTCTCTCGTAATATATATAAGGATAACATGCCACTCGAAAATCCTTAATACAAAATCATAAGAAGTCCTACAAGTAACCACTAATTTTTATTCTTATAAGTTCCAAATATTCAGAACTAATGTCGTATGTACTTATCACGTAAAACTCCCGATGCATTTACAATTACGATTATCTCTCTTTCGTAATCTTCAAGGTAAACTCACCGTCCCAAATATTTAAATCATTACAACTAAACAACTCCCAATAATTCTGCGCTATTTTGGGTTCATCGAAAACTAATTCTTCTCACTCAAATTGACTGTTTACACAAATAAGGGAAAAATAGGAAATTATTTGAAAATTAGGAATCTCGCTCGAACCAGAACGGATCTCGCTCGAACGACTTCCACATGTCGCTCGAACGACTTCGCGCGACAACCAATCTCGCTTGAACGACTTCGAGCGACATCTCGCGACCTGGGTTGTTTCGTCTTCAACCTTAGACAGCCTCATTTTCACCGTGTTTCAACCTTAAACCTCTATAATATTATCCCAAACTCTAATCAATCAGTCCCAATTCGGATCCTAACATTTTAAATGAATTCTAACAACCTAGAATCATTAAATAATTACAAATCATTAATGAAATATCAAATCCCCAATTTAATTTCAAAAACCCTAGTTTTTCCAATTTTCATTCGAGAACATATAATTCCCAGATTCGTTCATAAGATAAAGTCATCAAAACGTGATTTTAAATCTACATACACGAAGGGTTCAACCTAATTTACTCTTAAATTAAAATCGTGTATATCCAATCTCCAATTTTCATCAATATTATGAACAATATGTTGGTGTTTCATCCCTACACTAACATGAACATGGTTATTGCTAAAGAAAAGTAAGTAATAAACACTTGCCTCGATTTCAAAGTTCTGATCCGTTGGTGTTGTTGGTATGGATGCGCTCCTCGCGTTTCGATCTACACGATGGTGGTGGTGGTTGTGCATGGTGGTGTAAATTGACTCTTCTCCTTTGGAATTTGCTCTCCCTCACCCACTGTGGCTCTATCTTGATTTTGGTGTAACCTAACTCTAATTGTCCCCAATTAGTTGATATATTATTTCTCCAATTTTCGTCCATCTAATTCCTCCAAAAATTCAAATTACAAAACTACCTCTACCGAGTGCCGGCTTGGCTTGAAAATATCCCGGAGTCCAAATAGAATACTCGGGTAGAGTTTTCTGACTATTTCGACCCCTCCGGACTCAACAGCGCACTCGAAATGATCATACGAGTTACTTAAAATAATTTACCTTTTTATTCCACTTAATTAGTCCTGATACGACTCACACGCGCGTCCCCTACTTAATATACCAAATTGTCGTATTTCTCTATCACGACAAGTTATATAAAATCGTCATTCCATATTACTTATTCTCACAATAATATTAATAATTACTAACTTCTCGTCAGGCTAGTAAATATTCAAATTTAATCTGAATTAATAATTAATTCTCACATTTTAATTTAATTAATCCCACAATAATAATAAATCACATAATTATTTAAATCTTTGAAAATACGAGGTATTACATACTTCCCCCCTAATAACGGAATTTCGTCCCGAAATTCAAAAAATAAGGCAATTCTGGTAAGGACAACTTCGTGTATTAACATCACATCTCATTTAATCTACGCAGTACCGCCCATACGGTACATTACCGAATACCCTTAATAATGAACACCTCACTGATGCTATAATTTACTCTCCAAGACTTACCATTTAAGTTTCAACACTTAACTTTTAGATAGTTACTATCTATCCTCCTACTAATCGCACTAGTAGGTTAATTAATATTTAGATATATACAAATTTGTCTTACACACAATATATATTATGAATGTTAACACATTTTCGCCATACTGCCTCCGCAAAGGACTGTGGAACCTAAGCTTGTACGCTACCGGCTCAATCTCAACAATAATAGGAAAAGATCCCACATCACTCGGTACCAATTTCCTCATTCCAACATGCAATAATGCAACTCCCAATCATTTCCACCCTGGTTAATGGGCCCTAAAATTTCTGTGGACCTAGTAGATTATTGTCCTCCCCTCTATCCAATAAGCACAAGCATAAGGATAACAAGGACTGATATATATAACGCCTCGAATGGAATCCTATTGATAATAAGTTGAGGCGAGTCGTCTTACACTAACTCCACCATTGGAAGATATTACCCTAAACCTTCCCATAATTGGAAATGCAACATACCTCGCAATGTGCAACTAAAACTCTCAGTCTTCCTATCTGCCTGCGAGTGTGTTAGGACAAAAATATTCGCATCTCGTTATTCATGGCCTCCCGAAAACTCTTCCCAATAATCTAGTCATAACTCTCTTGACTCTTTCGAAAAAAAACTCTATTTGTACCCCATATAACCTTACTATCCCAGGAATAATGGTTGGGGTTTACTATTGCACGTTATGATTTGTCCTAACTTGGCATAAAGTGAGCTACTTTAATTACCCGACCCACTTTCACCCACATAGGGTCGTGATCCCTTTTCTAAGTAATTAAGTTTGTAATGGTTCAGGGATTCACTCTCCCATTACTACCAAGGAATTCCTAATGCTGAAGGAACTCTATTATTTCCTGATGGTTCACTTCCAATTGGATCTCAGTAATGTCTTGCTTTGCTTATGCCATCACCACTATGGCTTTATATCATTATGCATTTTACCTTTACTATAACCACATCCATATCAATGGCTCAGGCGACAGTGTCATCACTGCATGTCGCAAGTCCTTCCCCCTCTCGCTAAGCCTCAGATTCTCTTGAAACATGCTCTATCCATGTCCTATCAAGTAAGTTTCAACATCCCCAAGTTAAACTTTATCGAATTCTTCCTATACTATCCTCGTGGAAAATCTGGGAATTAACGGTCCTAACTGCCCTAACCCATCAAACAACTAATATCTAAAGTCACACTCTTCTACATTCAGTTACCTCACGCAATACGCATTGTGCCACAATTCTCAATTATGGAAAAATACTATAATTCAACTATCTAGGGCGCCCATACACCCTATGTTCTGTGCATTGTAGCACCACCGTACTAGACGTTTTATATAAATAACAAATTATGCCCCACATACTTGGCATGACTTTATGGTAATGTCCTAGTCAGTCACCCTACCTTTTCCACCTAATCATATCTTAGGTTGTCCCACCGGTCCGCTCGTGGTGTCAACGATTGGTAACATTATCACATATTAATCTTATACAGCACTATCGGCCTTGGTTTGTAATATAACCATTACTTCACAGCTATAACTACTAATATTGCAATTACTACGATATTAAATCTATGTCCTAAAGGCAAACTTCTCCCAACTTTCGACATTGGCTAACTTTCATGCGTGAAATGTCTCGCAAAGAAAAATCCAAACAAGGAACCCCCCGATACACTACTACCTAACACTGTTGGTCGTCGAGATCTGTTAAGTCCTTACTCCATAACATATATGCCTTAATTACCATATACGAACATAAAAGTCTACTCCTCTACTTTCATGTCACTAAAGACAGCATACAATGCGGCGCTCTCCCGATCATAAGTTATTAGCGCTATAATTAAGGAACTATATCTCCTCTCTATAATAAGTCAATACACCCTGAATCACATCAGTAAAACATCCCTGCTCACTGGGATTAACATAGTAAGACAACATACTCACCAAAGTCTACAATACATTACAACACATATGCAGACTCAACCGTCTTTCAGGTGATTCCTCGTGAAAACCATATTTTTAAATTTTTAAATTTTTAGTACAATAGTCTTATCACACAATTTACTACCGTTCAAACCCTCGGTAACCAGTAACCGTACAATATAATCATATTATGCTCTACTATCATAACACTCAAAGGAGCACGAATCGTTACATAATACCATATACAAATTTCTCTTAGTGTCCACACTTGCTCCTCCCCGCAGGTGGCACAAAAATCTCGCTACCAAATGATAGTCATGTACATAATAAGGCTGTTGTCGCCAGGGTACCCACTAAACCGAATGCACACTCAAATTCTTAGTGTTAACTATTCACATATGTTGTGACACACCCACGTCACTTGAACTCATCATTTATTCATAAGGATGAAACAAAGCTCCATCAGTCTATCCTAATCGTAGAGTCCTCGTACGCTCATTTTGTGACCCATAATTATCTATAATCGTTATACGTTTCGGATTCCATTCATTATATTTTCCTTTCATTTTTTGTGGGTAAATTATTCTGTTTTACGTCTCACCCGCCCAACATTGATACATTGGCCCCATATCTCTAGGCCTCAATTATGGCCTTACTGACCTTCCCTTGATTTCCTGGGCCCCGTCGATCCTGAAATACGGTATGCTACAGTTACTGAGGACTACGTTGGTCCTGACTAGAACCACTACTCTCGGGTTATTAGTTCCTGGGTCCAATTCTCTTGACCCGATTCCTACACTGGGCATTTTACTCCTCCAACTGGAATGCCTTACAGGCATGGTTTATTACTCCCGATACTATCAATTTCTCTTCTCAAGTGATCACATTCCATACTGGTAACCCTTATCTCTACATACAGGGTAATTTCCCTTTCACTGGTCCTCTTGGCTTTGTTGGGATGTCCTTCTCTTGAACCTAGCAGTCTTAACTCCCAGTTGTTATTTTTGTTATTCCTTGCGCTTTACAGGGCACATGGAACACATGGTCGACCCGCTGGTCTTAACTGAGTCCATCCCCATTTCGTTAAGATTTAATCATATCATTTAAATAGGTTTCCCCCACTGGGTATACGTTCTGGTGATATTCTAATAACACTATTGAATTCAACCTTTCCCTTCGGCTAGGTATCACAACTCAACTGGCTCCCTTTCTTCTAGGGCGTTGACATATTCTAGTAAACATATACTTTGATGATATTGACACTAATCACCTTAGTCTCACCTCCCATGCGCACTAGGGAATTCTACCCATGAGTCCATTTTCAATTTACGAACCCTTTTTATCTTCCGTGACTCCTACTTCGGTTACGAAGTTCGCTTAACAAGTTAACTCATCCTTTACTGTCAGTCCTTACCCGACCAACTGGTGGAAGATTAAACGGTCAACGTGCACCCAATATCTCGATTTGATTGACTATTTTACTCTTGCAAATTCTCTGAGCAAGAAAAATTTCTTATGAATTTAAAATTCTGAGTGTTACAGCACTCTACTTTATATTATTGCCTTTGGATTAGCTCCCCCACTTAGCCCATCACACTTAGATATTACGGTTGGTGACTTCTATCGCGATCACCGTTCTTAGAATGCTTCACAACTTTGAATTGTTTTCCTCCTCCTGAAGTCCCGCTAACGGCCTTCGCTGGTCATCCCATATTGTTCGGAGTACAAAGTCCAATCACTCTCGCATGTGAATTGGATTCACTAAACTAAATCGCAGGAGAGCATAAATCGCATACGCAGTGGAATACAACAGTCCTAGTATAAGGCTCTAAATCAAAGAACGCTAAGCTAAAACGTAATAAGTCATACAGATCCTAAAGGACACTAGAACCTCATCCTCTGATACCACCTGTGACACCCCGCCCAATTAAATTTCGGGTGATCAGTCCCTTATAAAATTTATAACAGAATGCTCGGTTGGTTCATTCTTAGTATCACTATCAAAAACTTAATTCCAATTAATTACCTAACATTTAATTAAGCTAGTGTCAAAACATTTTCCAATTAAACTTGAAGCCAATTAATTTAATTAATTTCTGAACATGCAATTTTAAACCATACACAAGAATTGAATGCTGATTGAATCAATTACTAAATAATTAAGACTGGATAAAAATCTTCCAGTTCAAAGACACAAACCAAACCATAATAAGTACTCAATTCAACTGTAAAGAAATACAAAGTAAACTAAGTACAACTCCGCTAATGAGAATGGGCAACACATGCCCGAACTGAGATATCTGAACTAGGAACTGAATGAAATGAGAGAAGCGTATAATCTCAAATGACCCGCAACTTCGACAACAGTTGCAGCTCGGCAAACCGTCCAAATATCTAGAATCGGTGTCCCTGTGGCTGGGCACCTGTACTAATACATATATATATATAGCAAAATAGAGAAGAAATGCAAGAGACGGGTCAGAGCCCGATGTTCTAAAAAGATTTATTAGCAAGTATTTAAAACTGCATTAAAGTAAGTATCATATGCATGTTAGTTCGAACTCTCACATGAGATTTTCACCTCTTGACTAGTGTTCACGCCTAACGTACATCTAATCCAACCTAGCCACCCGACACACTCTTAAATAGAGAAAAGGCATATCCAACTAGTTACCCCTCGTAGTAGTATCCCGTATTTGATCTCGACATTTATCATTTTAAATAAGTGTTATCACACTAAGGTTAAGTATTTACTATTTACTTTACTGAAGATTTCATTATCTTAATAATCTGTAATTATCTCCTTGTTGATATACCATAAGCATACATATACATATCCTTCACTATTATATATATATATATATATATATATATATGTGTGTGTGTGTGTGTGTGTGTGTGTGTGTGTGTGTGTGTGTGTTAACATAATCTTAATAGCCTACAAATATCACATTGAAAGTATAACACAAGTATACATATATATCCACCCCTATTATATATATGTACTAACACAGCACCCCAAGGATACACCTGTAATGCATTGCATACTCTGCTATCATGTCTGGGTACATCTCGTACTCAAGTAAGGACTATCGGTTTGGAAATCTCCCACGAACGATATAACAAATCACACATATTGGCGGCGAACATAGTTCACATACCTATGGGTCATGCACATACCTATGCCCCCATAGTCAGCGACTTATCAACTCACAAATAAGTCTTCACAGTACTATGTTCTGAGATACAAGTCAAATATCCCCTCGAAGGTCACTTAGGATAAGACCGTTTCTACACAACCCCCCGTGATAGCAAGCAGCTAGGTATGTCATACACATAATATCAAATATAGGTATACACACAACCCATCCATAAAACGGTATACACACAACCAAATGTCATATTTCATACGTAGTATTTCCATCACTAAATACTATCAACGTATTTTTAAATCACGATATTCCTTCTCTCTTAATATATATAAGGATAATATGCCACCCGAAAATCCTTAATACAAAATCATAAGAAGTCCTACAAGTAACCACTAATTTTTATTTTTATAAGTTCCATATCTTCAGAAGTAATTGTGTATGTACTTATCACGTAATACTCTCGACGCATTGACAATTATGATTATCTGTCTCTCATAATCTTCAAGGTAAACTCACTGTCCGAAATATTTAAATCATTACACCTAAACAACTCCCAATAATTATGCACTATTTTGGGTTCATCGAACACTAATTCTTCTCACTCAAATTGACTGTTTACACAAAGAGGGGCAAAATAGGAAATTATTTGAAAATTAGGAATCTCGCTCGAACCAGAATGGATCTCGCTCGAACGACTTCCACATGTTGCTCGAATAACTTCGCACGACAACCAATCTCGCTCGAACGACTTCTAGCGACTTCTAGCGACCTGGGCTGTTTCCTCTTCAACCTTAGACAACCTCGTTTTTCACCATTTTTCAACCCTAAAACCTCTAAAATATTATCCCAAACTCCAATCAATTAGTCCCAATTCAAATCTTAACATTTGTAAATGAATTCTAACAACCTAAAATCATTAAATCATTACAAATCGTTAATGAAATATGAAATCCCCAATTTAATTTCATAAACCCTAGTTCTTCCAATTTTCATTCGAGAACATATAATTCCCAGATTCGTTCATAACATAAAGTCATCAAAACGTTATTTCAAATCTACATACACGAAGGGTTTAACCTAAATTACTCTCAAATTAAAATCGTGTATATCCAATCTCCAATTTTCATCAATATTATGAACAATATGTTGGTGTTTCATCCCTACACTAACATGAACATGGTTATTGCTAAAGAAAAGAAAGTAATAAACACTTGCCTCGATTTTGAAGGTCTGATCAGTTGGTGTTGTTGGTATGGATGCGCTCCTCGCATTTCGATCTACACGATGGTGGTGGTGGTTGTGCAAGGTGGTGTAAATTGACTTTTCTCCTTTGGAATTGGCTCTCCCTCACCCACTGTGGCTCTCTCTTGATTTTGGTGTAACCTAACTCTAATTGTCCCCAATTAGCTGATATATTATTTCTCCAATTTTCGTCCTTTTAATTCCTCCAAAAATCCAAATTACAAAACTACCCCTACCGAGTGTCGGCTTGGCCTAAAAATATCCCGAAGTCCAAATAGAATAACCGGGTAGAGTTTTCTTACTATCTCGACCCCTACGGAGTCAACGGTGCACTCGAAATGATCATACGAGTTACTTAAAATAACTTACCTCTTTATTCCACTTAATTAGTCCTGACACGACTCACACGCGCATCCCCGACTTAATATACCAAACTGTCGTATTTCTCTCTCATGACAAGTTATATAAAATCGTTATTCCATATTACGTATTCCCACAGTAATATTAATAATTACTAACTTCTCGTCACGCTAGTAAATATTCAAATTTAATCCGGATTAATAATTAATTCTCACATTTTAATTTAATTAATCCCACAATAATAATAAATCACATAATTATTTAAATCTTCAAAAATACAGGGTATTACACTTCGCTACTTATTTTTTTACTCTGTTAGTTTAGTGATATTACATATTTTATGTGTATCATTATTACAAACACCTTTAATCAAAAAGACCTTTTGTACCCACAAATACACTAAAACATGTATACAGGCAAGTACAGGGGTCAATATGCCCTTCTTAATGTGGACAAGAGCAATTTGAAGAATTAGTAATGATTTTTAAAATAAAGGTTAAGAGATGATTTATATTAACTAATAAAACTAATGCTTAAACTAAACGAATAAATAATTATTAAGGATAAGAAATGAGTGAAGCAAAAAACTACGAGAACAATCAAAGGATGAGCATCCACTTCCATCACTTAATTATTTATTTTAATTAAGTGACTTTTAATTTTAGAATACTCCAAGATTTATTTAAATTACAAATGGACTCTCGTCAAAAATTTGATAGAAACAAAGTCTTCTTTAGAAAATTAATTTTATACACTCACAAAACTCTCAAAAACAAGACTTAAAACTTTCCTAATAAACTACCAGTTAGGAGTCATTTATGAAAATTATTTTAAGTCTTTAAAAACTAGTTTTAGAGTTAGAAAATATTAAAACAACATTTATCTTAGGAAAAGTCTATCTCTAGTTTGAATCCTAAGAAAATGATATAATAAAAAATTTAGGTTCTTTCTTAATAACCAGATCACCCATCTCTCATGAGATGGGAATTTTTCGATTCATTAACAAAAATCACCTTCTCTCGAAGCATGACTAGAAACGAATGCTTTCTCTTGAAATCCATTTTGATATGTAAATGTCCAAAATCAATTTTCAAAAGAACATAATAAAATTAGAACTTACAAAACTAAATTAAATAGAAGAAGAACATAGAAGTTTCATCTCTCCTCTTGAATGGGTCATTTAGCCTAACATGTGAATTATTTTTACATTGAAAATATAAAATAATTCATTAGAGGCATAAAAGAAAGAATTAAAGATGAAGAGAACAATATATAAACCAAATCTACTTGCATTTTTATTGAACTTTGAAGCTTAGGAATTTAAGAACACCCACAAATCTGAATTTTATGATAATATTGGCCCTCGGAATATATCTCAAAAACTCTCAATTTTCATCTCGAAGTACAATTTATTTCACATAATATGAACTAAGAGGATGTCCACTCTCTACAAATTAGTCCTAAGTTATCTCTAGGTTAGTCCTAAGTTATCTCCTTGAATTGAAGATCAAATGCCCTTTTCATATGTGGAAATTAGGGTTTAGGAGACTTTTCAGTATTTTACAAAAGCATTGATTAATAAATAAAATAATAAAATGAGGTATGGGTGAAGGTTTATTTAAATTAAAAGGTAGGGCTACTGATATAGAGGTCTGAGAGAAAACATTATTTTTGCTTATTTTCTAGAAAAAAAAAAGAAAGAAAGGAGGAATAATGGAGAAATTATGAAGAAATAAAGTTCTGGGTGTAAAGTGAAAATAAGGAAAAAGATTGGAATCTTAGCCGCTGGACATGCTCGCATGGGGGAGGCATGAGGTGCATGGTTGGGCACATCTTGGGCTGCTGATTTAACGTCTGAAGAGCAGCCACATGGATCCATCACGGTCGTCCACGTGGTACGCTGGTTTAAAAAAAATGGGGATAAACCCCTCCCATGTGAGAATCAAACCAGTGACCTATTGGTTGCAAAATGTGGCCTTAACTAGATGAGCCAACTTGTGGCTCAATAATATTACTGAGTGAAACAATACTTATGCTTTTATTTTATTTTTACATTTTCCTTAATCGCATAATATACCCAAAATGTTATATGTTCTTCACACGACCTCCAAATGATGGACCGCAAGAACATAGGTGACTCTCTTTTTTATGCCGATAATATTTCAATAGTGCTTGGGTCAAGTACTATTTTGAACTTTGCACATTCATAACTTCTTCATTTGAAATCCGATTGACATGTCGTTTGAACTCAGGCATCTCTTAATTCGAGGCCTATAATTTTCGTGATTTGTTCGAGTCTGAAATTAGTTGTCTGAAATTACCCTTTTTCCCTAAAAGTGCATATGCAATCATTTGTTGCTCAAATTAATGCGTTTGAATCCGTATGAATGTTTTTACTTATAAGATGAAAAAAACACCCGCATAAGGTCAATTTTATCGAGAACTAGAATTTAAAATGTGTCTAGTTGAGGTATAAATATAACACTTTTGGGTGCTTATCATACCACCACCAAACAGAAAATTGCTAGTGCTCGACCAAAGATAGAAAGAAATAAAGAAAGAAAGAGATAAGGATAAGAAACCAAAAGTGTGCCACTTTCGTGGGTACAAGTGATTCACTTAGCATGTTTAATAAGACGTTAAACTTTTATGTTGCCCGAGAGGACGAGTGTTGTCTCGTAAGGGTTTGTAGTGAATATGCCCACAGAATTCAAAATATTTTATTTTGAAAATTATTTATTAGAAGGGAAATTAATCTCATCTTTAAACATATAATAAATAACACAACTTATCATTTAAGGAATACGGACAATGAACTATGAAGTGTATGAAACGTTCCTCCTAAACGTTCCTTCTTAGAACTCAACATTTGTAGTGTAATCACTAAAAACTATTTTCAAATATCATAAGAATAGTTATTAGATTTTCTTTTAGAATCAATGCTTCAACTTTCAAATCTCACCGAATATATCTATATAAAACAAACTCCCAAGATTCGAGTTAGTGTATATCTCTTGTGTATGAGGAAAGGAGTAAATATAAACAAGGTCAAATGACTCACATGCGTATAAAAAAGAACGGATACTAGAATGAATTTGATTTCATGGAAGGAATGCAAACCACTATATTGAGAATGTTGAGTTATTTGCCATGTAGACTTTTCATTCGTTTGAACACTTTATCAAATGTAAAAATGGTGTTTAATGTAAAGGATAAGGGGAAATGAGATGGGTAACCTGGATGATACGATAATTTTAAGATTTTGAGAAGAGTGGAATCTAACTTGAATTACTAATGTCTTCATTTCATAAAATTTGATCACATGTTTTTTTTCTATTTTTTCTCCTTTATATTTTTTTCTATCTCTATTTTTTATTTGAAACTTGTTTTTTTTTTTGCGATGTGATTGTCTTTGGAGCACAAATGAAGACATTTTTTACATTTATAATTTCAACCACTATTTTTCTCAAAACCAATGGTGATAATAGGATAATGATATCTAGATGGTGTGGGGGAGTATATATGGGTATGTGGTAATAATGAATGGTGGAAATGGGAAATGGGCAATGGGCGAAGGATTAGTGATCGAGCCAAACTACAAGGCCCGTGTTTCTTATAACTCGAAAGTGATGTAATTCTCCATGATTTAAGAATAATAAAATGAATAATGAGATCATGCAACAACTTTTAGTTCAGTACCTGAAAAATACCACTTAAGTTGTTTAATTCAAGATTAAATAGTCTAAATGGCTCCGAACAGTTTTTTGAACAAACTCTTTTCTTAAAACAAATAGCTAACACAAGAAGCGTATAAAAATAATTATGAATGAGATATTTCAGATATTATGTATTGAAGTTTTGAAAACCAAAACTAAAAAAGTTTTTAAATCAGCACGCCAATAGAAGGAGATGAGAGGAAGAGTAAGTACGCAAGTGAACAAGAATTTTAACGTGGTAAAACCCCACCCAATTGGGGAAACATCCACGGAGGTCTCTATACCTAAAAAATCCATTAAAATTGAGTAACAGATTACAAACTATTTAACAATTTAAGCACACAATCAGACCTAATCTAAGTTCAGAAATTATACTAGCTCCTTTGGATTATTCTGACTTCTCCCAAGGCTTCTGATGTTGTAGATGTTCTCTCAGCTTTGTAAGTCCACTCCTTTTAGCTTTCAGTCGACTCCAAAAGTCAAGAATCTCTCTACCAACACTTATTTTAGTGATGTAGTGTGAAAGTGTTGTGATGTTATGTGTCTAACACATGCATGCAAATCGCACACACTTATACATACAATATTCCTAACAATTTGCAAATATCGTTCTAAGATGCAAAAAATATTTCTGAATCACAGTTTGTGTGATAGTCTCAGACTACTGATCTTTATTTCTATCCACAGATCTTGAGGGAACCTTGCTATATAAAGAAGCTAAGGTCCTAAACACTTTCTTTATTTTATTTACAAATCTATTTCACAAAGTGTGAAATATTTCACGAAAGTGTAAACCCCCATTCAAGATCTTAACTAGATCTAAGTCTAATTTTTCTCGTAAACTGAAGACAGAAATAAGTTTGTTGGTTCTGGTTTTGAAAAATAATCAAATAAAAATAAATCAACCAACAAAAATGGATTTCATGAAAAATAAATCAACGTAAGAATATTAAACGTGTTTGTATCACAAACAGTTTAGATCTGCACTTTCTATGAAAAGAAAATGAAATCAAAACTTTGTGAATGTTGGACAAGAGATTAAAGACAATAGAGGGTGGATCTTCTCAACTAACGAACACACTCAAACTCATAGGTTATTTTTCTGAAGAAAATTCAAGAGTTTGGTTTAGGGTTTCGAATTCTCTCTCTGTCTTCTCTCTCTCTGTATTCTCTCTTTTTTCTCTCAGAGATGAAATGATCCAAAGATCGTAAACGTGTCACATACGGCTCTTATTTATACTAGAGCATTGAAGACTCTGGAAGGCCTGAGCAAAGCAATGGTCAAGATTAATTAAAAATGATCGATGTAAATCTTATAGCTGAGATGTAACCGCAGTTAAAAGAATTTTGATTGGTTAACTCAGTTGTTACAAGGATTGAAAAAGATAACATGCATACCGTAGATAATATAGATCCAAGGGTTCTCAATCAATCTCAGATATGTGAGAGTAGAGAAACATAGATTCAACCGATAACTCAGCAACACGTGTAAGGCCATTATTAATTGAAAAAAATGTGTTTTAGATTTCAAAAGAATCTCATTTTCCACATCATAATTCTCTAGCGCTTTCAGATCCTACCCAAGAAAGTTTTTAAGAGAAAAGGGTAATTATAAATCAACCCACAAAATTATTAAAACCAACTTTTAAATGATAAAAAAAATTTAAAAATTCCTAAAAACATTTACCATATCAATTATTAAAAAATCATTTTTATGGGATTTAACACACACACATATAATTTATGAAGAATGCAACGAATGAATGCAATCCTAGGTGCAGTGTTGGTATTCTACCTTTGAGACTTTTAGAGGAATTTGATATGTAGATTCTGAGGCTCTTTGGTAGACTAGGATATGACTCAATTTTGTCACTATTTCTAAACTAGACAAGTGCCTATATAATGTAGACTCAAGTGAGTCAAAGATATAGGGTGCTTCAATCTCCCCCTTTGGAAATATGAGACAAAATCTCCTTTGAGTCATCGAGGTCTCGCAGGGATATAAAATAAATAAGAAAAATCTATACCTATACAAATTTCTAACTACCCCATATCTTAGAAAAGAAAAATTACATTACTCAACAAAATACAAACCAATACCCTAACAACATTCTGATAACATGAGGTATTGATCTCTTGAAAATAAGATAACTAAGATCAAGTTTTTTAGTTGAAGTAATCAAAATAATGTCTAAGTGGACTCAAAGCTTCTCCCCCATTTTGTCTCCAATGGACAAAGGATCTATACACAAATAAGAGAGAGAAATATCAAAGATATATTGCACATCTACCATAACCATCCTAATTGATTTACGCAAGGATTCAAACCGAATATTGTCCAAGGGTTTAGTCAATTAATTAGCTAATTGCAATTCAGTAGGCACATAATTAATCTCCAAATCCTTTTATTCGACTAACTCGCATATAAAATGATGCCTAATTTTAATATGTTTAGTACGAGAGTATTGAACAGGATTTTTGGAAATGTTAATCGCACTTTGATTATCACAATAGAGATGTAACTGTTCTTCAATAATACCATAATCTCTTAACAATTGTTTTAGCCAAAGTAATTGAGCCCAGCAACTGCCTGTGGCGATATATTCAAATTCAGCTGTGGATAAAGAAGTGCAATTTTATTTCTTACTATTCCACCCTACCAAATTATTACTTATGTAATAACATGCTCCTGATGTAATTTTACTATCATCATAACATCCATCCCAATCAGCATCGGTGTAGCCAATGATCGTGTTAGATGTGTCATTTGCGTACTAAAGCCCTAAGTTGAGAATTCCTTTAACATATTTTATAATTCTTTTAACACAAAGTAAGTGACTATCTTTAGGATTATTTTGATAGTGGGCACAGTAAGTGACTATATTTAACCTATAATGTGTATTTGGATTGCGATGCAAACAAACCATTTGAATTTTGCTTAACTTGAAGACCTGAGAAGAATTGTAACTCCCCCATAAGTGACATATAAAATTCTTTATGCATAATGTCAGAAAATGTTTTGACATCTGTTAGGGAGGTAGATCCAAAAATTATATCATCTACGTATACTTGGGCTATGGTAATGTTTTTGTCAAAGTGTTTGACAAAAAGTGTCTGGTCATTCCCTCCTCATTTAAAATCGTTGTTTAGAAGGAATGTAAATAGACGTTCATGCCAAGCTATAGGAGTTTGTTTTAACCCATAAAGATATTTCTTAAGTCGGTAGACGTGATTTGGATAATGAGGGTCAATGAACCCTTTGGGTTGTTCTACACAGGTCTCTTCAGTCAAGATGCGATTAAGGAAAGCATATTTAAGATACATTTGATAAAGTGTGAAAGGCAAATAATACGCTATTACAAAGAGTAAGTGAACAGACTCAAGGCGGGTGACAGGTGAAAAAGTTTCCTCTAAATCTATCCCTTAAATCTGAGAGTAGACCTAGGCAACTAATCTAGCTTTATTCTGAATAATCATCCTAGATTCATTTGTTTTATTTTTGAAAATTCAACGTGTGTCGATAACCCTTTTATTTTTAGGTCGATGTATAAGATACCATACATCATGAATTTCAAATTGAAGAAGTTACTCATGCATAGAACTTATCCCCAATGGGCCATTCAATGCTTCGTTAACATTCTTTGGTTCTATAAGAGAAACAAAGCATGAATAATGAGCAAGAGTGCGTAGTTGAGATCTTGTACGAACTGGCTCAGTAGGATTACCAACTACACTATCTAAAGGATGATCTTTGGAAACCCAGTTAGGCACTTCAGGGATCTCAGTTGGTAAGGACTCATATATATCCCTCGAGAATCATAAGTTAAATTTTTTTTGGATTTATCCGCTATAGTTGGTCCTTTGTTCTTACTCTCTACATTATTGTCACTTACAACCACATTAATGGATTCCATTAAGGTTTTGGTACAAAGATTGTAGACACGGTAGGCTCTACTATTTGGAGAATATCCTAAGAAAATCGCTTTATCTCCTTTGGCTTCGAATTTGGACATATGTTCTCTATCCTTGCAGACATAACAAGTGCTACAAAAAGTTCTAAAGTATTATAGGTTAGGTTTCTTCCCATACCAAATTTCACAGGATGTTTCATTGGTGTTTTTACTTAGGTGAACTCGATTGATTATGTGATAATATGTACGAATGGTTTCTACCCAGAAATATTTAGGTAAGTTCTTCGCATGAATCATCACATGGGCCATTTCTTGGAGAGTGCAATTTTTATACTCAGCAATTCCATTTTGTGGAGGTGTCTTAGGGGCACTAAATTCATGTTTGTAACCATTATAGTCATAGTATTCGATGACATTTGAATCTATAAATTCACCTCCTCTATTACTACAAATTATATCAACTTGGGAGTCTTTTTCATTTTCTATACGAACTAAATTTTTTAAAAACTTACGAAAAGTTTCTGATTTTTATTTTGAAAAGGCAACCCAGGTAATTCGAGTGAAGTCATCAAACATAACTAGGATATAACTGTTGCCACAAAGCCTAATGATACGAGAAGGACCCATTAGGTCCATATGGATGAGTTATAGAGTTTTAGTGGATAGAATTTCTTTAACTTTCTTATGGGGAGCCTTAATAATTTTTCCTTCTTGACAGGGACCACATATGATGTTTGAAATTTATTTGATCTTCAGAAGACCTCTAACTATCTCTTAGGAGCACAATTTACTAAGACTGTCGTAATTAATATGACCCAACCTATTATGCCATATCTCCTTGTCATCCATTCTGGAAATGTTACAAACCTCTGTACTTGGATTGACTGTGTAATAGTTATCTGGAGTACGGAGTCCTGTAATAAAGTAATCACCTTTTTCATTTAAAATTTTGCAATTGGTTTTTAAAAAGCTGACAGTATGGTTGGAGTCACAAAATTGCGATATACTTAGTAAATTAGATTTAAGACCTTTTACCAAAACAACATCCTCAATAATAGGTAATCCTTCTTTATGGAGTGTTCCTTTACCAATGATCTAGGCTGATACAACATCACCAAATAAGACTGTTCCTCCGAAGAAGTCAGTTTTGTTTGAAAGTTTAGAATCATCCCCGGTCATATCTTTGGAACATCCAGAGTCTAAATCCCAACCAGATGTTGTATGTTCTGCTTTAAAAGCAGTGATCACAATGTTGCATTTCATCTGGGGTAACATATCATCTTTTCTAACCCAAATTGCTCAAATTTTCAATTTGCGCTTATTAGCTCGTATTTTATAAAACTTGCAATCTTTAGTCTTTAATTTAAAATATTTTTGCGCAGGTTTATGAGTATTATAAACAGTTTGAGCATTTGGTTTAGAAAAGAATCTAGGATTCCTTCTTGTTGATGATCTATTAGTATTTATTCTTCTCTTCCTATTTTGATATTTAGAATTTTTGTCTGGTTGTCTAGGTAGGACATAATTGTTTCGGCTTCTACTAGAATAGTTGAGGTTATGGTAAGCAAGAGAGCGATAGATTGGTTTATATAGACGTTTAAAACAGCAACCATCAAGGGAATGTCCATAGACATCACAATAGGATCAGTAAAGATGGCTCGTAGAACTCTTAACCTTAGGAAAATTGTTAATTAAAGGCTTGTCTAATTTTTTATCTCTAGTCTTGTTCCAAGGTGGCACAGGATGAAATGACGAATTAGCTCGTCAAATAGGAGGGCAGACGTATTTAGCCTTATGTTTAACATTACGCTTAGAGTTACTTGATTCACCAGTGTCTAAATTTTTTTTGTTTCGAGTCAAAATCATTTTTCAAAGTTTGAAAATCCGGACAAGTTTCAATAGGTCTTTTTCCACCAGACACAAACTTGATAGGTTCAAAAGTTTTAGTTTTCTTGGAATTGTTAGGGAAAAAACCTATTCAAGTTCTGTCATCAGAATTGGTCTTACTTTCAGCGACATGGTATTCAAAACATTTTGAGTTATTTTCTAATTTAGCAAACTTTTTGAAGACTGTTGATGTCTTTTCTTTTGTTTATTCCAATTCTAACAACGTCCCTTTGTATTTCTTTTCCAGAATTTCATTTGAGTCAGATAACTCTTTCAGTTTTGTTCAAAAGTTTTAGTTTCATTCTTATGAATTAGACATTGAGAAGTGTACTCTTCAGCTTTCTTTTTAATAATATGACTTAGGGTTTCTACCTTTTGTGTAATATCTTTGACTATCTTTTCGAGTCTAGTGCTTTTCTTAAGAGTTTTTTAGTATAGTGTGTGAATGTCAAGAAGGTCCTCATCGTCGAAGTCACTAAGTGTGCAGTGTCCCCTAGTGATTCATTTTTAGGACTCACGCACCCATTTCCATCAACAATAGATTGTTCCCTTTGACTCACACACACCGCGTTTCAAGCATTATCAGCATTCTCAAGTAACAAAGCAGACAAATCACTAGGGATAACATCATTCAACATAGAATGATCAGATTCCTTATCATCAGTGTATATGATTATAGCAAAGAATGACATATAAGGGTCATAAGTATTAAATGACTCAGGTTCATCAGTTTCTGATTCACTTGAGTCATCCCAAGTCTTGCACAAGTTAGACCTAGTGTTCTTGTTCTTATTCAAATTAACTCTACAGTCACTGGCTATGTGTCCTAACTTTCCACATCTGTAGAATTCAGTGTTCTTAAGGTCTCTACTTTTGTTGTCAAGTCTTTTCTCATGAGGCCTATTAATAGAGTTGTTTGAATAGGTAGGTTTGTCTTGTCTATTTGCAATTTTATTTCTGAGTTTCATAATTTTCTTGAAATGTTTAGACATTAAGGCAATCTGATTATCCAAGCTCTCTAAATTACAGTCCTCGTCAGAATCTAAGTCAATTTCAGGTAAATGACATTCAGGTTTAGTCAACTTAGAGGTCAAGACAAGATTGGAGGTAGACTGTTTCTCATGTGTCTGTATTAATTTCTTCTTAAACTCTAATTTGATTTCCACAATTCTTAGCTTGCTACTGAGGAGTTCAGGCATAAGGTTTTGATCGTCCATCTCCTCAATTGCACAGTGCTTATTATCATTTTTTTGTGGAAGTGACCTTATAATTTTAGAGACAATTTCTTTCATATCATAAATTTTCCCATTAGCATGCATCTTAGTCACTATGTCTGACAACTTAATGTAGAAGTCATCAAATGACTCAGCCTCAGTCATTACTTAAGTGTTGTACTGCTGGACTAACATTTGGGTTTTAGCAGCTTTAACACGTGTGTCACCTTCATGTGTAGTCCCTAGGGTGTCCCATACGTCCTTGGAGGTAGTACAAAAAGATATCCTCTTGAAATCGTGTTCATTGATAGACATGAATATGGCATTTTTTTCGTTGTTATTATTTAGGGAAGTTTGTTTTTCTTCTTTAGTGATTTCACTTAGAAACTTCCTAATCCTCACAATAGTTCCTTCAGCGGTTGGTTTAGTAGGAAAAGTGTAGCCATTTTCAATAGCATCCCAGACATCATCTGCCAGTGTCCCATGGATAAAAACAACCATCATTACTTTCTAGTAAGGGAAGTTGGTTCCATCAAAGAGAGGGGGCCTAGACAGGTTACCTAATCTCTCAAATTTCTCGTCCATAGTTTGTTTTGAGAAAACAATTTCAAAAACTCAAGATCTAAAAGAATTTATAAAACCAAAGCTCTGAAACCAATTGAAAAATACCACCTAAGTAGTTTAATTAAATATTCAACAGTCTAAATGGATCCGAACAGTTTTTTGAAGAAATTCTTTTCTTAAAACAAACAGCTAACACAAGATGCATATGAAAAGAATTATGAACGAGATATTTTAGATATTATGTATCCAAGTTTTGAAAACCATAACTAAAATAGTTTTTAAATCAGCACACCAATAGAATGAGATAAGAGGAAGAGTAAGTACGTAAGTGCACAAGACATTTAACATGGTAAAACCCCACCCAATTGGGGAACATCCACGGAGGTCTCTACACCTCAAAATAAAAACCACTAAAATAGAGTAACGGATTACAAACTATTTAACAATCTAAACACACAATCAGACCTAATCTAAGTTCAAAAATTATACCAGCTCCTTTGGATTATTCTGGCTTCTCCCAAGGCTTCCGATGTTGTAGATGTTATCTTAGCTTTATAACTCCACTCCTTTTAGCTTTCAGTCGACTCCAAAAGTCAAGAATCCCTCTACCAAAACTTATTTTGGTGTTGTAGTGTGAAAGTTTTTTGATGTGATGTGCCTAAAACATTCATGTAACTCCCACACACTTATACATAAAATATTCCTAAAAATTTACAAATATCGTTCTAAGATGCAGAAAATATTTCTGAATCACAAATTGTTTGATAGTCTCAGACTACTGCTCTTTATTTCTATCCACGGATCTTGAGGGAACCTTGCTATATAAAGCAACCAAGGTCCTAAACACTTTCTTTATTTTATTTACAAAGTTATTTCACAAAGTGTGAAATATTTCATGAAAAACAATCAAATAAGAATAAATCAACCAACAAAAATGGATTTCTTGAAAAAAGAAATCAACCTAAGAATATTAAACCGTTTTGTATCACAAACAGTTTAGATCTGCATTTTCTATGAAAAGAAACTGAAATCAAAACTTTGTGAATGTTGGGCAAGAGATTAAAGACAGCAGACGATGGATCTTATCAACTAACGAACACACTCAAACTCACAGGGTTTTTTTCGGAAGAAAAATCGAGAGTTTGGTTTAGGGTTTCGAATTCTCTCTCTGTTTTCTGTCTCTCTCTCTCTCTCTCTCTCTATATATATATATATATATATATATATATATATATATATATATCCAAAGATCGTAAACGTCTCACATATGGCTTCTATTTATACTAGAGCATGGAAAACTCTGGAAGCCCTGGGCAAAGCAACGGTCAAGATTAATTACAAATGATCGATGTAAATCTTACGGCTGAGATGTAACCGCTGTAAAAAGAATTTTGATTGGTTAAGTCAGTTGTTACAAGGATTGAAAAAGATAACATGCAAACCGTAGATAATATATATCCAAGGTTTCTCAATCAATCTCAGATATGTGAGAGTAAAAAAACACAAATCCAACTGATATCTCAGCAACACGTGTAAGGCCATGATCAATTGAAAAATGCATGTTTTAGATTTCAAAAGAATCTCATTTTCCACCGCATAATTCTCTATTGATTTCGAATCCTACCCAAGCAAGTGTCTAGGAGAAAAGGGTAATTATAAATCAAATCACAAAATTATTAAAATCAACTTTTAAATGATAAAAAATATTTTGAAAATTCCTAAAGATATTTTCGATATCCCAAAAATTATGAAAAAAATATTTTTATGGGATTTAACACACACACAACTAATTTGTGAAGAATGTAACAAATGAATGCAATCCTAGGTTCAGTCTTGGTATTCTACCTTTGAGACTTCTAGGGGAATTTGATATGTAGTGTTTGAGGCTCTTTGGTAGACTAGGATATGACTCAATTTTGTCACTATTTCCAAACTAGACAAGCGCCTATATAATGTACAGTCAAGTGAGTCAAAGATATAGGGTGCTTCAGTACCCAAGGGAAGTTGAGCTAACTTGTGACTTAAAGATTGCATAAAAACTCTTAAAATGGTGAAAAGCTCAAATCTCATGGCTCTAAGTCTCCACTAGTGATCCTTAAGTCTTTCTCGAAAATTTTCACACTCTTCAACTTTAGACTGTCATGACATGGTAAGTGAGATAATAGTGTTGAATCTAGGAATTCATGGTTAAATATACATTACGAAATATTACTTAAGTTTTTAAGTTTAAAGGTCGACTTCAAGTTCGACTTAGAGTATTCTAGACTTAAATGATAGATGATAGATAAATCACATCAAGAATGGGATAAAACCACATGAAAATTAAAAAATATAGCTTGTTTATGACAAAAAATTTCAAAATAGGTACAGTTTTGATAAATGCCCCAACCCAAACAAAAGAGAACATTGTCCTTGATGTTTAAAATAATATTTTGAAATTTTTTAAGCACCAAGTAGGATAGAGTATACCAAAATAAGCCGATAATGAAGTTTCACTGCATGATGGATCAAGTGGTAAGCCCGAAGAACAATGGAGACACAAAAATATGTACAAATCTATAAATCATCAAGCATCAGGGTGCAGGTAGAACGCTACCCCAAAACATGGTAAGACTCGTACCCAAAAATAAGAAAAGACTAGTTGCCTACCGATAGTGCTAAGTTTAACGTCTTCAGCGACACGGACAGTTACTCACCCCTAATTATATGAACTATGACAACATGGGGTGGCAGAAGGTGTGGGTGATGGGATTCACCCCCAACAATACTGAAAAGTCAATTTTATTTGAATAAAGCCTACTCGGGTCAATACAATTGTATGGCAAAGTTCTTCTCGCAATGTAAAGCATCGATGGACTAAGGGTGGGTGGGAAGATGGGTAGATGGAAAAAAATGAAGGGTGATGGTGAAGAAGCACCGACCACATGCCTTATTGAGATCAAAGGTAAGGGAAAAAGTACCCTATAAGCATGGTTCTCTAGTTAGTGAGGAAGGCGGAAAGGTTTGTGAATGGGGATAGTATGGGTGTCATGGAAATTATGCAACCGTTATAAAAAGAGCAATTATAAAGGTCACTTTGTGACACATCAAGGAGATGACGATAGTAATAAGAACTACAAGGAATGGGTGCATAAGGGTGATTAATATCGGTGTCACGTAAGTTGCGAGAGCCACATCAAATACTCTCATGAATGGCGGGATGGATGAAGAACTCAAGATATTTCTTGTGGAGTTTAAAGATGGAGTATGGGTGTAATTAAGGACCTAAAGAGATAGTTGGCAATGGGAGAGGTATGGTAACAAGGTCCAAACATGGTGGTGGTTGGGGTAGGACAATGGGTTGGTCTGGAGGGACAGTGGGTGGGAGGAGATGATATAACTTAAGAGTAGGGGATACAAGCTCATCTGGAGGGTCAGGATATCCCAAAGGTCTTCCTGAAAAGTGAGTGTAGTATTAAGTGATGGAGAGATCAAGTGAGCCACCAATGTATTACCATCCTAATGGTGAAAGGATTTGACGAGACATTAAGATCCGAGATATACCAATCAACTTCAATATCAGACTCGAAGTAAGACCAATACGTCTGGAGAGGATCCATGTGAAGAGAGGTTGGAACCATCTTTGATTCAACGTCTGTGTAATGGGTGACACTCATAGACGGAGTGAACTTATAAGGAAGAGGTGCCTCGGGGAAACACATCATGGGCTCAATAAGTGTAAATATGGGCATATTATTGGATACGACGAGTAGGGAAATCACAAAGGTGGGTCCGTTTGGATTATCGGGGTAGGGATCAGCATCACATTTTATGGATAAATCAACACAATTGTGAACTTAGGTTCGGACCACGGGGTGGTCTTAACTTCAAAGTTCTCAGGGTGATAGGGTTGGTCATACTGAAAATTCATGTCACAAGATGACTTATCATCGTTCCACAAGGGTGCAATAATGGGTTGACTTGGGGGTGATATTCGAATCTCTCACATATTCAAATTCATTTAAGCTCAAGCCGTTGAAGGGCTTGGTTTTGATATTGAGAATTTTTCTCTTGCTCGAGGATGAACATTTTCTAGAGGCATTCGAGAGAGGATGTGGATGATGGTGGGGAAGTGTTGGGTGGCGATGGAACAGACTAAGATTGAGGTGGACACAACTCGCTATTAGAATGCCTAAATGGAGAATACATATATTAAGTGTGGGGAATGGGACCAAGTTCGTCATACATGAAAGGAGGGCCTCTGTGAGAGAAAAAAGGTTGAAATCATGTGGAGCGTAGTGTAGGGATTGATTAGGATGGGGTGATCTTGGTTGCCATGGTGACTAGAAAATATCGTGAGGATCCATAATATGAGGATGGGACACCACTGAGTATTAGATATGTCATGATAATAGGACAAAGTGGTTTCCGAAATAGTGTCATATGGATACACTTTTTCCATGGTTAGTTCAGACGGATAAAGAAGGTATGGGAATTCACAAAACAAGTGACTGGCTTGATAGTAATAGGTGCACAACGATTGTGGGAAATGGACAAAGTGTCCCTTAAAGGACTTTCTTCAACTATGATGGGATCGATAAAAGAGAAAAACGATTCTCCAAAATATTTTTAATATTTGAAAAAAAATAATGAAATCTTTTTGGATTTTGAATTTTGAATTTTTGAAAAAGAAAGAAATATTGTTGAGATTTTTAATAGAAGAAAAATAATTAAAATATGTTTTTGGATTATTGAAAAGGGATAAAAATGAACTCGCTTTAAAATACATGAGGATTTGAATTACACACATACAAGAATGGGATAAATCCTAAATAACACGTAGCCAATTTTTATCTTCAATTAAGTGATGGGGCGGTCAAATTTTATTTATTCCATGGGTGAGAAAAGAATGGAATTTTATATGTTGCCTTTGAAACTTGATTGCCACTACTTTCATCATAAGACAACTAGAGTCTTTCCGCATAGATTCTCCACAAAGCTACTACGACGAAGCGGTCGATCGATACAATACTCAGGACAGTAAAAAATTATTTTTCTTGGCGACCTCACTTAAAACCCAGTTTCCGTGGATACTGACATGCCTCAAAATGAACCGAACGAGGATATACCGGGTGGAGAGGACCCTACGATTTTGTCCTACAATTTAATTTGTTTAAAAAGGGTCATATGAGCATCGTATCCTATAGGGCTAGATTGTTGATATTTTAAATTTAATTATACCTAGGGTTGCACACAATGGATAATTCATTGAGTAGAGTGATGAAATCCCTTTTATGTTCAATAACTGGGTATAGGCTTTAAGTCCAATTGATTCATTAAACCATTCAAAGTAAGATTATGTATGAATAAATAAAGTCACATATGAGCAAATAGTCATTCAATAAATGGACTCACTAACTGGAGATGCGTTAGTGATAAATAAATGTACCTCCTATGGCTTTTACACACATAGGGTGAAGACCAAGCTGAGTCGATCGGGGGAAGTTCACCTAACTTCAGTCATCCTCGGGAGTCCTACGGACCCAAAATAGAGAGGCTTGTAATCCACTTCAATGACTCTCTCTCTCTCTCTCTCTCTCTCTCTCTCTCTGTCCCCCCATATTTTGTCATGTTTCTCTTTTTGCTTTTCATCTTATTTTATTTAACTATTATAAAAAAAAATGGTGTTCAAAATCATCACAAATGAATTTACAGGCACTTAATAGTCCTAATGCAACCAATCTACGAAAATAAAGAATATATACCTAATGAACAAATATACAAGTCTTTAAAATGCTTCTCAACTCAAAAATTTGGCAACAACGCTTTATGAAAAGTCTTTCGTCAAAATTGGAGCAAAGTCTAACATTTAAAAAGACGGCAATGGCACCATTTGATATTATATCTTTTTTGTGTATCTTTTTGCAAATATCGTTAATGAAAATATCCTTTTGTACCTACAAATACACTAAAACAAGTATACGGGTTTAACGCCTCGACTCGGATTTATGGGTTACCCGTAGTCAACCTGGTCCGCCCCGAGTGTTATGTGTGAATTACAATGACATAAACTGATAACTTTGATTTTTTGTGTGTTGTTAGAGCAAGCCAAGTTAGTTAAAACCTCAATTACCTACAAAATAATAACATCTCAAGTGTAGCGGTAAATAAGGGTATCAATCCACTTCCAAGGGGGTAATCTAGAGACAAATTCAATTGTAATTCACTTTTTATTTTCTTTTTGTTCTTTTTCAGTTTTTTACTTTTTTGGGCTTTTTCAATATTAAAATAATTAGGTGAGGTGAGGATTTAAACTAAACTAAACTAAATGTGCTATGATAACAATTAAATAGAAAGTTACTAAAATGAAAAATAAAGTCTAAACTAAAATAAGAGATAAAGTGAGGTAAATAATTGTAAGAACAATCAAGGAATGGGATTACACCACAAATTTTAGCTATTCTAACTAATTAATTTAATTAATTGAATTCTCCCAAATTAATATCAAAATTACAAATCAACTCTCGTTGCAAATGTAATTTTAATATTAACCTTTTAGAAAATTAAGTTTAACACCCCACAACTCTAGAAAATAGATCCACACTCTTAATTAATCACCCGCTAGGATTGATCAATTAAAATTTATGTCAATCTTAGAAAATAAATTTAGAGTTGTAATTTAAGTTATAATACCCCACTTAAGAAACCCATATCTCTAGTTCGAATCTAAAATGGGTATTATAACTAAAATTTCGATTTTCTCTCGAAAATCATTTACCCTCTCTCGAGGCGTAAATTTAAAGGTGAGGGATTAAAATTAACATCAAAAGGGACTTTTCAAGTAATTAAACTAATTAAAATAAAATAACATCAAATAAGGGTTTTACCCCACCCCTTGAAAGGGGATTTAGCCTAACATGATATGAAATGTGACAAATTAATAATCAAAGGCATAAAATAAATTAGATGAGAAAAGAACAATCAAAGCCCAATCTCTTGATGCTTAATTGATCTTCAATCCATGAGTTGAAATTCATAATCCATCAACTTGAGTGGTCCAAACAATATTACATACAAAATTCACTCAAATTAATCCTCGCAACAATTTATTTTCTCCTCACTATCTAAAAAAATAAAATAAAAATTATAATCTAAAAACCTACACTAAAATATTATTTCTCTCTCTAACAATTCCTATCTAAAAGCTCTTTGAATCTAAACTAAAAATCACAAAATAAAAATAAAAAGCATAGTGGATGAATTCATAATGGACAATTAAATAATAAAAGAGATTTGCTAAAAATGCAAATCCTAACATTATAAAATTGTACATTAGAACTCATCCAAAGAAATAAATCCTAAATCGTTACTTTATATTGAGATAATTGCTAAAAATGCAAAATCTCAACAAAAAGGAATGGATTAGAATTTACTTCCCATAATGGATAAATTCAACTACATCAATTTATTTTGAATTAATTGCTAAAAATGCAAAAATCAATAATAGAGGGGTGGGGTGAAATTTATCCTAGAGATAATTTTCACTACACACCTGTATATTGAGGTATTTGCTAAAAATGCAAATACTCAACATAAAGGGGTGGAGAGAATTTTATCACACCAAGCTTAAAACGAAATTTGAGATCCCTCTTCAATGGCACCAAGTCTTCAATTTATATGGTGCACATGAAGGCTAGGGGTAAATTGGGTAGAACAAAGTTGCACATGGGGTGAGTGAGGTGATAAAATCTGATTTGGTCATGGGTTTTGAAAGGTGCAAGTGGAGTGGTTTGTTTGGGGGTATTTTAGAAATAAAGGTTAAATGGGGATAAAACACATGTGGGTTTTAATATTTAAGTTGGCTTCTTTGGTTTGTTGGCAGGTGGGAAAAATCGTGGCTTAGTTGGGAGTTGAAATGGGTTGAAATGGGTTTGGGTGCTTCTGGGAATTGGGTTGCGATTCTGGCGGGTATACCCGATTTCGGGTCTTGGGTTCAAGAGAGGCGGAGTTTGGGGGGTCGGCTATGGTGTCGCCGACCAGAAATGAGGGCTGCGTGGATGAGGTCGTCGCTGGCGGAGGGGTTAAGGGGTTGCCGAAAGTAAGGGTTAATGCCGACGGTGGCGTCGGCAGGGTCGCGACCGGGCTGGCCGGAGGGTGGCAGCGCCGGGGATGGATCGAGGAGAGAGAGAGGGGTCGGATTGGTGGGTTATGGGCGTCGTCGGGTTATGAAGTAGGGGCTGAACAGCGGCTGGAGGGTTTTGCTGGTATAGGTTGAGAAAGAGAGAGTGATGATTTTTAATGGAGGTATGAATGGTGAGAGGTGTGGAGTTGGTTATGGGGGAAAAGAGGAGAGAGAAAATAGGTGTTGGGAGGTTGAAGAAGAAGTGGGGGTAATTGGGTGTGTGTGAGGTTTAGGGAATTAGAGTGAGGGTGAGGGTGAGGGTGAGGGTGAGGGTGAGGGCTTGGTTTGTGTGTATGATGTGTGTAGGATAAGTCGGGTGTGAGTGAGTATGTGTGTGTATTAATTTGTGACCCTTAAATAATTAAGGCTCAACTAAAATTAATAAAAATAAAAATAAAAATAAATTCTAACTAAAAATAAAACAAACTAAAAACAATAAAAATAAAAATATTAAAACTAAAAAAAATAAAATCCTAAGCTTATATAAAAATTAAAATAAAAAAAAGAAATAAAAACTTAAAATCTAAATGAAAATTAAAGTCCTAAAAAATATAAAATCTAATAAACTAAAAATAAACTCCTAAAAATTAATCCTAATAAAACTAAAAACTAATAAAAATCAAAATAAAATAAAATTATACTAAAAAAATAAAAATAGAAAATAAAATCAAGAAATCCTAAATAAATAAATAATAAATCCTAAAAATAAAAATGACTCAAACTAAAAATATAAAAAATATAAAAAGACACAAACTAAACACACACGGGCTTGGAGTGATTCGTTGGGCTAGGTTTAGGCTCGGGTTTGGTTACGGAGGAGGGAATTAGCTCCATTCAACGTGCATTTGCCTCGATATATAGCTTTTGACATCGTAAACGGACGTTTGACCTACAAGATAAACATTTAAGCGCATAAGACCCAAATTGCCAAGAATTAGTAACTAAAGTACGTCTATTCGGGGTATAAAATGTACAGTTTTGGGTGCTTATCATAAACTATATAATATTTCTAATCCATTTTTATTTTAATTAACATTTCACTTGTTTAACATGCAATTCAAATTTCAAACTGAACTGCGTGAGAGACCCGTGGGGAGTACCCCGAAGTCCAAGCATATAGAGATACTAATGTAAAAATAAAAGAGAGTACTTACCTGTATAATTCTATCAAAATAGAAAATCGCACCGAACTTGCATAACAAAATGAGGGAGTGAGCCAAATGCTTAATAAAAAATATACAAATGCAATAGAGAATCGAACAGCGGAAAGAAGATTCTAACACGTTATACTTACGTGCACATGCAACTACCTTATATACACATACACACACACACACACACACATATACATATACTTAATGCATATAGAGATACTAATGTAAAAATAAAATAGAGTACTTACCTGTATAATTCTATCAAAATAGAAAATCGCACCTAACTTGCATAACAAAATGAGCGAGTGAGCCAAATGCTTAATAAAAAATATACAAATGCAATATAGAATCGAACACCGGAAAGAAGATTCTAACACGTTATACTTACGTGCACATGCAACTACCTTATATACACATACACATACACACACACACACATATACATATAATTAATGCACGAAACCGTTTTACTTCCGAAAATGCGATTGATTAACCTTAATCTTACAAAAGGACTTTCTCTTTCTTAACATGCAATTTACCCCTTTACTTAACGCACGCGATAAAACACTTGAACAACTACATCTTATTTAACCAAAACCATTTCTTTATCGAAATTACCCTTTTCCATTTTAATCAGTCCATATTAGTATTTTTGTTCAAAATCACCTTTTCAACACACGCAAACACTGTGTTAGAAAATCCATATTCAGACTTTGAACACTTTTCACAACACACCTTTCTGTTAAGTATGGGTTAAACCTCTTAGGTTGATCAACAACCTATTTACCCACTAGATTTACCTTTTCTTTACATTATGGAGATTAATCAATTCACACGTTTCTTGTCCATTTTTACCTTTACCATAACATTTATTAATTTATTCAAGTTTGGTTGTATTAACACATTTTCACCACACAACCCATTTATTGACATGTTCCAATTTCATTAGCTTTTTCTCAAAATCTTCCAATAATCGCGTACTCTAATGGGCTCCACACCGTTGACGACACCACCATATACTCTGACCAGTGTTTTGGGTCTTTCACCCCAGGGCTTCGGGCTCTCCTTAATTTTCTTAGTGTCATCCGAGTTCCTTTATAATATGTTTTAACATTTTGCAAATTTCCATATTATTCCACCTTTCCTTTTACCCCAGTCGAATCAAAAACTCTGGGTCTTACCCCAACTTCTGTTACACTTAAAAATCGTCATTTTTTGTCCTTTACACTTTAGCCTTGATTTTATTCTAAAATCATATTCATTTAGGGGCATCATATGTAACACCCTTCCCAACATTTTTATTTCATAAAAATGTTCCACTTTACATAAAATTACCATGTTACTCATTTGTTTCCTAACTCATCTTTTACTCCATTTTCACAAGTGTTAATTTTCCAAAATACCATTAAGTTACCCACACTAACTTCTTAAGTATTTTTAACACCTTTTAGCCTTTTAACCTTTTAGACTAATATTATTCTCAATTGAAAACATCTTTATTTCAATACTTTTATTTCTAGGAATCGTTGAACATATAAGACTACTTTATAAGAAACATATCATTTTCTTTATTAACACTTGTAGGCTTGAAATCTTATGTTTTTAACACATTTCAACACCCATTACACATACCTTAAGGGCTGAATTTTTTATTTATTTATTTCATGTTTAAACCCAACAAAACCTTCTTTAAACTTGTTTATATGTCCATTATCAAAATAATACAAGTTTATATGCATGAGAAGATGGATTTTAATCCTAAAACCCTATCAAATGGGTTAAACATACATTTCATTCTAGGAATACTTAATACTTTGGAAAAATGCACTTTCAAGACATAAAAGACATTTCATTTCTTCAAACTCAATAAATGTCTCACTTCATAAAATCGTCCTTTTTCAAGAGACTTTGGAACATTATTTCACCAAACACTTTTAGCAAGATCAACATCATTTTTTAAAACATTTTATTTAATAAAATGCTTAACTTCAAACTTATTATTTTTCCAACATTTTTATTTTAGAAAAATGTTTAATATCAATTCTACTAAAAATCTAACATTTTAGTCATATGCATCCTACTCTTATTATCTAATAAACAAGACTACAAATAGGCAAAAGAGTCTTAATAATAAGAGTAGAGTTTCCCACCTCAAATGAAGCTCCAACAATGGAAGGCAAGAAATGTCTAAGAAGATGGAAAAATATTACCTCCTAAGGTGGCCTCAAGGAGGTTACCTAGCTCCAACAATCTTGTCTCCATGAAACCTACAACAAAAGCCCTATTTCAAGCTCCGTTAATATTCCATCTTCTTCTTCTTCAAAACCCCCAATCAATATCTCTACAAATTCGTAGGTATGCCCAACAATGGCGAAAATGGGTATCTAAAGCTTGGATATGGTGAAGAATAGAAGAATATGATGGTTTAAGTTTAATATTTGGTGGTGGAACGGTGGTTTGAGATGGAGATGTGCTAAATAATGGTGGAAAACCACCTCTCTCTCTCTCTCTCTATCTATCTATCTATCTATCTATCTATCTATCTATCTCTTTTTCCAACTTCAAAAAACTAAAATGAACCCAAAAAATCCCTATTAAAAACCATTAAACACTAAAATCCTATTTTTACCCAATATGGGTTCGCCAGAGCTCAACAACTCATCCATCCAATGACTTAAAATGAGATAGCACACAAGGACAGACTGATTTAAAATCTGAATAGCCTCGTTTAAACAATAAAGGCCTCTCATCCGAACCTCATTCGATCCTCCACTGCAAACGACCTTCAAATGACCTAGACCTATTATGCAGTGGGATCTAGTTTGAACCTCATTCGATCCACTGCAAACGACCCTCTTTTCTCGTTTGAACTACCCTTTTACTTTATTTCTCCAAATTTACAAGTTAACCCATAAATTTCCAATAATTATCATCAAGCCTTCAAAATAGTCGATTAAGAATATAAACCAAGACGTAATCATTCAAATCTTAACGTCTTCATGTTATTGCAACTTATGCGGGGAAAATAAATAAAATATTAGGCCAGGGTATTACAAACTCCCCTCCTTGGGGAATTTTGTTTCTGAAATTCTCAATCCATCATTTCTTCAAATTCATGTGGTTTACCAATTCTCATTCTAAGTCATAGAAACCCTCAAAGACAACATCATCGAAGTCCTCATTAACTAAAATCACATCATACGCCCTTACACGGGGTTTGTCGCCAAAGGCCCAACATATGATATGCTCTAACACTCACCATTTCTCTAACCATCAACATCACATCACCAACTCTGAGTCTTCACTGACTTGATGGTCGTGCTTAACAAAGTTCTAGGACTACCTTTTCTAAGAACCAAGAATACCTATTCCTTCACGATCAACCCTCTCTAGTAGTCGGCACTCAATTAAGAGCGTACCATAACACAACCAATCATCAAATTCATCATCAAGAATCATTGCTAATCTTAGGACTACACCTCATGCATCCCATTTTTCCAGGTTATCCTGACTACAAAAATTTTACTTGGGCTTGACATTAACAATATATTGTTAATTTATCACCACGAGAAGTAATACACCTACCAAATCATCATCATTTATTCGACTGACACCTTTCGTTGCGTCACTCTGATGATCTGAGTACTACTTTAGGTGTCTCACCATTACTTGAGCCTTGCACCAATCCACTCACCGTGGAAAAGAAACACTATGTGATAAGTTATCCTCTATTTTTAGCATTGTACAATAACCTCAAGTCATTATCCCTCTCTTTAAAACCCAAGCCACTGACTGCCATTCCGGTCAGTCGAAAGGTTGCTAATCCTAAGAAAAGTAATTACTAGGAGAAGATCGTGAGGCCAAAAATTCAGCCATCCATACGCTAAACTTTGTGGAAGAACAAGAATGCCTCAGATAGGGAGAACCCAGTTACTGAGCCACATTTACCATAGTAGGTCCACCCGCGCTTTACAGGTCTAACTACGTCGTTCCATGGCATGGTAACAATCTAAGCTATCTCATAAGTGAGAATATCGATCCTCGATTACCGAAATCAAAAAGGACACAAAGGAGCCAGAAGGAATACGCAATTGTTCTGAGAAAATCCCTCTCGTATGCGTAGGACTATGCTTTATGAAAATAAAACCTATGTTATATGCTTGAATTCTGATCACGCATCCCAGACATTCTCGTAGGGTACTATCCTAGCCACATACCATGTCTTGTGTTACCAACCGTGATGAGTTAGATCTTAACCATTCATCCTCGCAAGATGAAAGCAACATATGAACCTATCATTCTCTAGAAAGTCAAACGGCCGACTTCCTTCCTTAGGAGTAAGGCCCTTCCCCTTACATCCTTGGCACATATGAAACACTCCGTTTGTCGAATGACTAACACCCTTGTCTACACTGACCTTGTCCATTTACTGATGATGACTTCACCAACTTACTGCACTAATGCTATTGTCTTCCTTATCATATCGTGATCGCAACCCCAAAATCCCCTTTGGTAGTATTCCGTTCAATAGAGACATTCACCTTATTGTATTCTTTGACTATACGAGATTTTCACTGACCCAACTTCTAGGTTCTACACGAACTCAACACATGTTTCGGCCACACAGGTCTCCATTGGCATTCTAAGGGTAGTAAGTATCACACAGGGCTACAACTTCTAATCCATACTGGCTTGGCAAGATGTGCCAAGAACTAGTCCTTACCTTTTTAAGGCTATCCTAGCATATACTCTCGACACATGCCAACTTTTTAAATAGGCTTCGATATTACCCCACCCCGGTTACCATTTTAAATCTCCACATGGCATCATCAACATAAGTCTAGAATAAATTTCCTAATACTCCTCAAAGTCAAGTGTCACACCTGCACTACTAGTCATTTCATGACACCCGGGCATCATGCCCCATAAACGACACGATCTTCTAACTCCTCTTTGGAGGATACACCACCCATATTTGTCGATTCAAGAAACCACACCCACGTGGTACGTTATTCGACTCATCTAATACTTGACCAATATCCTGAGATCATCACCTGACCCTCATCACAATCATTACTAAGACACTAATTCTTCTACATATCAGACTTAACTTGTCTCATAAGGACACCAAACACATTCCATGTAAAAGTCCCCAAAACCCGACAAGATTTCATCATCCATACGTTTATCATGATAAGTGCGCTCTACAGGACTTTCAATACCCATATCGTGATTAGTTGGTGCTCACAAAGACAATAGTCGATGAGCTTCTATATATGGCGCACCTTAATCACTGAATACCTAAAGATGTCATAACACGTCAATTTCTATTCCCAATAATGCCACACACAATAAATCTTATGAACACTCCAAGATTCCCTTAAACCACACTAACGCTAGGTTTACCTCGCATTTAACCGTTACCTAGGTCACAAAAATGAGCCTTGACACTTAGATAGCAATCTTATCTTTCTTCCAAATGGCCGTGACCATGTGCCAAGTACAAAATACAACTAATGCTACTAAGGATTCTGGAAGGATACAGGATGTCACCCATAACCTATAAACCTCTAGATTTGCATCATTGACATCATTAAAGATCCTATTCCTTGAAATCACATCATATTTTCTAAAACTCTGACATAGAAGATTACCTAGAGTTCACTCTTAAGTCTCCTCAACCATTATCGTTCCATACGTAATAAACTTATTGCAATTTGCTTGTAACTCTTATTATACCCTACAATGTACAATCTTCAATCAAGAATCACAAAGACACTTACTTATAACGATATTATCCGGCTGGCATAGAGCGAGTATGCATCCCAAGTGTTGACCAACACGGCTCATCATGCCCACTAAATCATTAATTTCCTTGCGATGTGATACTATCCCAAGGATCTATTCGTCTAATCACATCATTGGTAATAACAACTACAATAAAACTGTCGAGTTTTCATGGTCAAAAACAGCGACCACGAAGACTTGTCCTGGTAAAAAAATGTGACAACAATTAGGGTGACAGCGTTCTTTATCACGGACGTGCACAGTTATTATTCGGGACAAGCTACCCAAAATTTTTACAGACATTGACCGTGACAAGACTGTGGCAAGTTAATATTTGTCAAAGTTCATGACAAGTTTTCCTTTGTCACGAATTTATCACGGTCAATGTCTATAATAATTCATGGCAGAATTTCCAAAAAAACTGTTAGGCTGTATGGCCACTGCCACTACCCACCAATCTATTTTAACCTATAACAGCACCACTTTATATATATATATATATATATATATATATATATATATATATATATATATATATCTACCAATTCATTCATAAGATTTAAAGATATACAACATTCATTCAATCATTATATCAAATAATAAATAACATTCAATATTCAAATTGTCACTCATAATCATAATATAAACAAACAGTTATAAAATTATTACCAAATGTTGTTCATTTATCATCACTTTGAAGGAGGAATGTAGGTCATACTATATAGGAACTGAGAAAACCATCCAATATTATTAACGTTGCACTGCTCGGTCAACCACAAGGGTTCATTCTCTTTTTCCACGATCACATCCGTGATGAGGACCCGTACCTCATGTGATTGCAACAGAAGGTAGTGCACTATAGAACTAATAGGACAACCTCATGGTCCTTCAACCCCTAGTTGTTGTATGCCCACCTCGTGTGTCTATTATATACTCAGTAGGCCAACCAATAGTTAAAACTGGCCTTAGGACAGTGGTGGGGGGCGAACTTGTCATATTGGAGGGGAAATCGATGAGTGTGGGGGTGAAAAGGATTGACCAGTGGTCCCCTTATCCACCACTTTCTCCTTGCTCTTCCCCGAGATGGACCCCTTAAAAGCACCCTTGATATAATCAAACATTTTATACATTGTCCGCTCCAAATTTTCTAACTTCTCATCGCGGTTGGTCGATAACTCATCCACCTTGCAAGCTGTGGACATACCTCCTTGGCTCTTTCCTCCAATCTCGGGGGTTCGTGATGCTCGCGCGTGCGCACTCGGAGAGGGATAGAAGGTCACACGCCCTTTTTTAGGAGCGCTTCGGTCGTCGTAGCTGTGGGTGATGTAAAGAGATGGAGTCGCCATCCTATTTTGCACAAAACAGATAAAAGAACATGTCGCAACCTCGAGAGAGCGGCATCAAAGACAAATTGATGCTTACAAAACTAATAGTCCAGAGGTTCGGGGGCTAAGTTATGAAATGGGAAGGTTTTAGTCACCCATCCCGCCCTTTCGATCTCTCATGGGATAATGTTACTGTTTTCCTTAATTTTTCCGTGAACTGTGTGCGTGTGTATATATAAATGTATATCGGAATTACTCAACTCATATCATGGAAAAGATAGAATGAGGTCATTCAAAGGAATGATGTTTCCAAAATAATAATTAAAAAATATGATGAGCGCGCTTATCAAGATATTGATCGTTATAATGGAACGACAATATTTGTTAGATAAAATTCAAATATGACTCACAAGTATAATATATGGAGTAATGTATGGATAAAATAAGGGACAGGCGATAATATGAAAATATGAAAATTTGGAAAATGGGAAAATTGGACTCAAGTCTCGAATTTTAGTCCGAAACGCCTATGTAGCCTATAAAGGCATCAAAGTCCACGTAGTTCGCATGCTGCACAAGAGTGAGGTTTATCCCATGAATTCAAATGGGAGTTTATTATATGTGTGTGTGGTGAAAATACATTTTAGTTTCGCAAAAATGTGGTGAATAATCCTGTTGAAATTTACTAGCGTAACCCTCTTTTTCTTTGTTTTTTTTATAGAAAATAAAGTATGTACAATATAACTAATAAAGTATGAGATGTTAACTTGTGTGAACTAAAGTAAAAAACTAGATTAAGAATTTATATAACTAATGCGAAAATAAAGAATTTAAAGAGAGAGAAGGACTTTTGGGCCTTCTTTGGAGAATTGAGGCTTGATCTTGATCCTTGATGAGCTTCCTTAAATGTTGGGATAAATGTTGGGAGATTTTTCTAAATTGGGTATGAAAATGATGGGAAGTAAAGATGAAAGGGATATTACACATGGAATTTTCGTTGATTGCAAGAGAATGCTGTTGAGATCACTAATATTAATGGATCTCAGGTGTTCCTTGAGAGTGAGCTCATACCCTCCTTTTATAGGGTAGGGGGACTATCGATTGGCATACTCCTTACCCTACAAATCGATAGGTGACCCTAGACACACTACCGATTAACAGGGAAATGGTCCTTCCAATCGACAGTCTCGTGCAAATTTTTTCATAAAAATGATCATAGAACGCAATTTGTAAATCCAAATAGTACACGGGGCATACCATTAGAAAGGAAATTTAGATACCTTCAAGATTCCATTAGACCGCTCCAAGGTTTAGGAGTTTATTTTGGGTCAAACGGGGCTCAAAAGCGCCAATTGGTCCTTTGGATGGGAGATCCTCGGATGGTAATGGATCATTCCACCAAAACATAAGTCAGAATCATGTATGGGGTAGACTGTTGGAAATTTTCCATAAAATACTTTGATGTTCCAAAGAGCTTTGCTAGGTTCAAACATTGAGTTTGGTCAACAAGGGCCCAAAAGCACCCGGTGACCTTTCGAAGTGAAATGGGTCGTTCGTCCGTATAGTAAGGATGATTCACACATGGGGAGGATTATTGGAAAGGGTATTTAGTGACCTTCAAAGATTAATTTAGTCTCATTCAATCTAAATAATTGACTCTAGTCAAACATAGCCCGAGAGCACCCAGTGGTCTTCGAATAAGTTTCTAGGGGAAAATGAATCATTTGTTCGAACGGTTATGCCATTTTACGTACGGGATGGACCGCTAGAAAGGGGTTTCCATGAACTTCGAGGATCCATTTAGTTTTCACTCTGACGATGAAGTTTATTGGCATTAAGATGGAGCCCGGTAGCGCTCGATGGCCTTCGGATGGATTTTTGGTAGTAAATTAGTATGTTCGTCCGAATCATTATGCTGATTTACACACGGGATAGACCATTGGAAAGTGAATTCTAATCCCTTTAAAGATATATTAAGCTTTTGCTCTGATGATAGAGTTGATTGGAGTCAAATGGGGTCCGAAAGTGCCCAGTGGTCTCTATATCAGTACTCGGAGTATGGACTAGGGTTGCTAGTGAATTAGGGAGGTGCTAAGGACCTAAGGAGAGAATTAGGGGGGCCTAGAATGTGGTTTGTATAGATCCCCTCAATGGGTGATCTTGGAACAAGTGAGAGCCATTGAATAGACACCACATGATGTTTCAGGAAGGAGGTCGATTCTGCAGACCTAAAAGCATGAGGATGACCGATTCAGAGGTCGAGGTCGAGGTCATTTCTGAGGACCTAAGGTAATGCTGGGGATGTCCAATTCTGTGGGTCAAGGTCAATTATGAGGACCTTAAGTGGGAGAGACCAATTATGAGGGTCGAAGTCAATTCTGAGGACCTTAAGTGGTAACGACCAATTCTGAGGGTCAAGGTCAATTCTAAGGTCCTTAAATGGGGTAACCAATTCTGAGGGTCGAGGTCAATTCTGAGGACCTTAAGTGGTAACGACCAATTCTGAGGGTCAGTGTCAACTCTAAGGACCCTAAGTGGGAGCGACAAATTCTGAGGGTCGAGGTCAATTCTAAGGACCTTAAATGGGGTGACGAATTCTAAAGGTTGAGGTCAATTCTGATGACCTTAAGTGGGAGCGACCAATTCTGAGGGTTGAGGTCAATTCTGAGGACCTTAAATGGGGCTACCAATTCTGAGGGTCAATGTAAATTCTAAGGACCTTAAAGGGAGCGACCAATTCTGAAGGTCGAGGTCAATTCTAAGGACCTTAAGTGGGAGCGATCGATTTTGAGGATGGAGGTCAATTCTAAGGACCTTATGCAAAGGCGACCAATTCTGAGGTTTAAGGTCAATTCTAAGGACCTTAAGTGGGACGACTAATTATGAGGGTCGAGGTTAATTCTGAGGACCTTAAGTGGGAGATAGCTTTCCTAGGGAATTTTGTTTTGGCTCGAGACTCTAATGAGGATGAGACATCTGTGTGAGGATCATGTACTTTTGAGAAGAAAAATTCTTAATCTTGAAATACCGTTGGGGAAACATTTGATGACTTGAGGCTTTGAGATTCCACTGAGGATTGTGTTGCTGGGGAGAACATGTCCGGTTAGGCTTCTAGCTCTGCTAAGGAAGTATTTGATTACTCTTGATTTTAATGTTATCGGGATTCCTATGCGGAGTGCTAACGGGTGATCTGCATTTTTTATCTTTGAAATGGGGATAAAAATGTGGTATAAATCCCTCTAGGGACTTAGGGAACATGAGAAATTATTTTCTTGGTGAAGAATTGTTCTAATATTCATTGGGTAATTTTAGGAATTTTTTGGGGAATTTTTAATATTTTATAGCATTATTTTGTGATTTTTTTTGTATGAAATTTCAGGGGGTTGCCGAGTTGCCAAACGGCGATGGCATGGTCTTTTGGACTACCTAGGGAAGGGGAAAGGACAGTGTCGATCGGCGGGTGTTAGGGGATTGCCAATCGACATACCCCTTAGCCTTCTATAAAAAGGGTCTAGTTCTCTTCATTTTTCAGAGCTTATAGCTTTCTCATTTTCTACTTCTCTCTTCTGAGATTTGTTCTTGCGTTCCTTCTTCATTCAATTTAGAGAATGGTGGACTTTTCTAAAAGTGAGATCCATGTGGCGTGGCTACGTGTAGATGACTGGGGGCACTTGGAGTGATGGGGAAGGGTGACTCTAATGTTAGGCAACGAGATTGCTTTGACTTGTTTATGCATGTTGCTCATGATCAGACTCTTCTGCATGAGCCTACCCACCATCAATCGTCCAGAGTGAGAAATCCTAATGGTTATGTAAGTACTTATTGACTTTTGGCAATATTTTTTACATTTTTCTTTTTTCATTCTCTTGTTTCTTCCAAATTTTGACAAAATGTTTCTTCTTTTTTATTTTGATAGACTGATATTACTGCGATGAGTCTTCGCTCCCGAAGGATTACGGGGTTCAAAGATGTGTGGGAGCAGCTTCCTGCATTAATGCATTGGGTGGTTTCTTCGGCGGGTTTTTATAGTCTAGCATCTGCATTGAATGACCCGCCTTGTTCTATGGTAGTTCTATGTGCTCTGAGGGAGAAGTGGTGGGATACTACCCATACCGTTCGTTTAGGTTTTGGGGTGATGATAGTGACTTCCAATAATGTACATTAGCTGATGGGGATAGATTGTGAGGGTAACCGGATAAAGGTGGATCGCACGCTGAGGGTGATGCTGCTGGTGGTGGAGTCGGCATTGGGTGATGTTGGACAGATAGTCTCGGGGGACTCGATCCGCATATCTCTTTTTCGGGTGGTTTTCTTGAGCCGATAGATCGACGAGACCAATGGGCTGCAGGTTTGTCAGATGGCTAGTTTATTCATTATTTTGTTGTTGGTAGAATTTCTGGTGGCATCGAGCGACGACGTTTTCCACTTAACATTTTTACCATATTTGAGGCTATTTTCGAATATCCCTCCCTTTCACCGAGGGAGCCTGGCTTTGGTGACCCTTTATTCATATTTATATACTTTCAACCGGTGGTGCCAGCAGACTTTTACTGGAGCCACGTATCTTTTGGAGGTATTTTTCCTTTTTACATTTTCCTTTATGCATTTTCCTTTTATTTTCTATTTTTTCCTGATTGCTTTCTTCTGATTGATGACCATTGTCCTTTTGCAAATGTGGTTCTATGAGGCGATGGGGCTCAATGCCAATTGGATTAGTTTGTAGGATGCGTCGATGGGGGGCTTCTACTGGATGTACCGGTAGAGGAAGTGCAACTAACAATCGAGGTTGTCTCTCTCCTTGGCAACGATGCATTAGGTCTTGAATGACCTGATGAGCGATCGGGTTACATCCTCTTTTCTTTTGAATTTTCCTTTTTCGTATTTTCCTTTGTGTTAGTGTTAACTTCATGTTTATAAAAATGTAGCTGAACTTTTATCCATGGGGGATGACCATCTAGCATACGGGGGTGACCGGAGTGAATGCACAGATGCACCGACTACTGGAGTATGAGTTTGGTACTCCAAGTATCTGGGAGAGAGACTAGTCAGGAAGATTGTGGAGGATGAGGTGGCGGTCCCACTAGCGATGCCCTCGAGATATATATGGCAGGTGCAAGAGATGTGAGAGGATGCTCGGGTGGCGGTGATGATCGACGAGCCCTATTATTTGTACACGAACACGGCGGCGATGTTTGAATACCTCGATTTCATGATGAGATGGCTGATACCGTCATGCATATATGATGTGGTGAATATTCTTCCACATCCTACAGCTTAAGGCAGGGGTATCAGTCGACCAGTGGGGTTTTCCCACAGTGCGGGTGGTGCATCAACATCAGCTGTGGCGGCGACGTCAACAGTGGCGGCGACATTAGAGGTTTAGTTTATTAGGATTTACCCCCTTACAACATCAGATTACCTAGGGGAGGATTAGTGAGTATGCTTCATCGCCCCCAATGAAATGGATTCGGAGGTGTTGGGGTTGACTGAGGATGTTCTCCAGTTAGAGGTATAACTTTGTCCTTTGTCTTTTTATTTTTCTGATTCCTTTTTTGCCTCAGACGGATTGATTTGCCCCTTTTTTCTTTTCATGCAGCATGTCCGGGTGTCGACTAGCTGGCTGAGTGATATTCAGTATTGGGTGGCTTCTACGACTACTCATATTCGGGAGTCAATCCTGGTTCCTTCCTATTTTATGCCATCTTCTACATCTTATGAGGGATCTCAATCGTGTAGCGGAGGCTCCTTAGCTCGTCACCAGGAGCAGAGTGCGCATCGCTGAGATAGGGGATCATAGAGATAGAGAGAGTGAGAGAGAGAAAAAAAGGTGAGAGAGAAAGTGTGGGGCGTTGGGCTGAGTACCATTGTTTTTTGTCATTTCTATAAAAAAGGATGGAATGATAGCAATATGTATGAAACTAATGGAGTTTTATTTATTTATCTTCTCTTTAAATGACTTAATCTACATGCACTTTTTACTTTATTTGCTGAGATCGTAAAACGGATTAGAATTACTTAAAAGAGAATTTATTTTAAAACATGATAAGTTAAAACTATAAGGAAAGGAAAATTTTGAATTCTTCTCGAATTATTTTATTTAGTTTTTTACTATGACAAAAAAGGAAAAGGGAAATTTTCTAAAAATGGGGGGATGTCGATCGACACACCCTTTGTCCTGCCTATCGACAATACAATTTTGGTACCACGAGGATCATGTTTTTCATTTTGGCTGGGACGAAGTCTGCCCTACTTACGAGGAGTTTTTTGCTATGCTGAGGGCAAATCCCAATGTGGCAACGGCCATGCCCTAATTCTCTCGATCTCCTCGAGGACTATTCATGGAATTTCTTCATATCTTACCCTCGGTGGCTCGGGTCATTGGTTACTACAGGGATGATCTCCCTCCTGCATGAGTTGTATTCCATTCATCTACGGGATGTCAATGATGCGGGCTATCCCGAAGCCGTCGCCATTGGCTTAATTTCAAAGTTACTATTGGTGATCGAGGACCTGCTGGAGGATCCTTAAATTTCTGCCATTACTGCATCGATGTCATATCGTCGTAACCCTGCGGAGGTGAGACTAATAGTGACCCTAAGTGGTCTAGATGCTTGGAGAGAAGGCCATTCTGATTTTCTGAGAGGTAGCCCAATTATGTTGTTCATGTGGATGTCTGAGAGATTCCATTTGGCGGTCCCCCAGAATATCAATTGATAGTTGTGCCAAATTTTTTCACCCGTTATTTCATCAGTTTGGGTCCAACATTTAGAATTAGATAAACTATTTTGGATAATAGGGCTCGATGTCAGCATTGGTCAGTACCCTGGTGGGGGGAGTTGCAGCCCATTCTTAAACTAGGGGAATACTAGTATGTTCAGTTGTTTGGCCTTTGGCAGACGTATTTATACTTTCCTTGGCGGCTCCTATGTCAAGTTGGATGGGACAAGATCTTGCTTACTCATATTCTATACTTTTTTCCTATAGAGGATTTGACAAAAGGCGTGCGCATGCGGTTAGGCTCTTTGTGAGAAAGCCATCGGTCGTCAACCCATCCTTCCAATCTGTTAGGAGAGTTTGGTACGTTTCTTTGTATTACGTGAAATGGCTATAAAGGAGGTTAGTGGTTAAGATGTTGGCTGAGGAGATCGGGTAAAGATGACTTGCTATGTTTGATACCGTAGAGGGAGGCATATTGGTTTTTCCTAGGCTAGTTCGGGCTTATTGTTCGATGGAACGCCTTTGACACACTATCTAGGCAGGAGAAGTTTGGGGACCTCAAGATGTAGATGATGATAGGGCTGGGTCATCTGGCAGCTGAAGGTAGGCCCTATTATGAAGCTGATGGTATTTATGAAGCCAGTTATGTGTTTGGTAGCTTTTAGTAGGTGGGAATAAATTTGGGACATTTATTTAGCTTAGTCTATTTTGTTTTTAGGACAATAAGGTTGGCAGGGGAAGTTGTTTGATTCCCTACGTTGATATTTCATGTAATCGCACTGACTTTTTCCATAATGGAACAAAAAGGGATTTTAATTATATTGTTGTGCCTCTTGATGAGTTTCACATTATAATTATCTATACTAATAGCTAAGGCATACATAATCCTCTTATTCATCTAAATGATAATACTAACTGTCGTTCACGGGGATAAGGAAATAATAGTATTTTATGAAAAATAAAGGGGTCGTGCTCATGTCAAGCATATGAGCTGCCTACATACCTCTGGGGGTTCAAACATTTTCTAAGTTTCATTTTTGAAAGTATAAAGAAATTTTAAAGGGTCAGGTACTACATAGCTTTGAGTAGAGGGAGCTCTGAGTAGAGGGAAATGGATATTTTTTTTTAGAATAGAAGGGGGTTAGAAGAGTTGAAGCGCGTCGAGATTTTGGACTAGGGTAAAATTTCTTGAGACGGTGTAGGTTCACTGTATGGGCCATCTCTTCCCCATCGAGGTCGGTGAGCATAGCAGTGCCACTAGATAGGATCTTATTCATAATGTAGGGTCCACTCCATTTTGGCTTGAATTTCCCTCTGGGGTCCCAAACGGGTTTTATGATTTCTTTAAGGGCTAAATTCTCTACTTGGACTCCTCGATCCTTGACTCTCCTGCTGAATGATCGTGTTATTTGGAGATGGTACCCTTGTATATGATACAGAGACTTTAGCCTCCTTTTATCCAGTAGTGGCAACTCATCAAGACGGCTCTGGTGCTAGTCTTCTTCATTGACTTTGCTTTCAAGCATGATGTGTAGCAAAGGTATTTCTAGCTCAATGGGTAGGCTGCTTCCATACCGTATACCAGAGAGTAAGGGGTAGCCCCATTAGATGCTCGAACTAAAATACGTTAGCCTCAGACATCATAAGGGATCCGATCAGCCCAATCTCAGTATCTCTCGATCATCTTGCTCATAATTTCTTTGAGGTTCATATTATCGGCTTTAACTACACCGTTGGTTTGACGTTGATAGAAATAATATTTGTTTCTATGGATCCCATACTCCTGGATTGATTCTGTGACTTCTTCCTCAAAATTTAAGCCATTTTTTGACACTAAATCATGAGGGAACCCATATCGGCAGATGATATTCTTTATGATGATCTTGGCCAACTTTTTGGCATTTAGCACTACGTATGACTCGACTTTGACCCATTTAGTGAAGTAATTAATGGCAACCAGGATGAACTCATGCCCATTTGAGGCTTTGGATGTAACTTTCCTATGATATTAGATGCCACATGTAGAAAATGTCCAGGGAGAGGTCATGTTATATAATTCTTGGCGAAGCAAGTGCTATAGATTAGAAATTTTTTGGCATTTAAGGCATATCTTAACATAGGCAGTGTAATATTGAACCATGGTAATCTAATAGTAACCCCGTCAGATAATCGTTTGGCAAGCATATGGCCATTTATGTGGGGTCCACACTCCCCGCTATGGATTTTCTGCATCATTTCTTCAATGGCAGCCCCTGCGATGCACTGTAAGTGGGTTCCATCGAAGTTTCTCTTGAATAGTGCTTTATCACAGACAATGTACTGGGCATCCAATTTGCGGATGGTTGCTCGGTCTTTCTTGTTAGAATCATGGGGATACCTACCGTGCTTGAGGAGGTACCGAATGTCGTAGTACCAGCATTCGGACATATCAGGATCTTCTTCTGTGATGAGCTCGATATGGTAGCAATGGGTTAGTTTAGCCAGCTTTTGGACTGGGAAAGGGGCTATCGTTATTCCTTCGGGCATGTCGACTATGTAGGCTAAGGTAGCGAGATCATCGTCTAAGATGTTCCTCGTTCGTGGAAAGTAGTGGAATGTGATATCTCAAAATTAGGAGGCTAGCTCTTCTAGGTGGGTGTGGAAGGGTAAGTGTGACAACCCGAATATAATTATGATAAATTATATTTAAATCATGCTTACCTTCTGTGATATTAATAATATGTTATTAGTATATCTAATGTTAAGTGATTATGTTTAGTCTAATCCTAATTTCATAAATCATGAAAGGTCGAATTATTTACAAACACAATTTTTTTTTGTTTTCCATAGAAATGTCCCTGTTTAAGACTAGTTTTGATATTTATAACATAACAATTGACTTGAGGTGAAAACTATATAATTGTAGACATATGAGTTATGGTTGTAACACAATAAACAGTGCATCAAACGGATGTACGAGTAAGAACTTAGGCCAAATTTACGAACAAGGGGTAAATCTGTCAATTCCCTTTAAGTGGTAAATTGTCTTTTATTAAACCAAATGGTTTAATTTGATTGCTTGGCTTGGTAGGCAGCCTTGGCCGACTTAAAACTCTCCCTCTAACTTATTTCTTAATCAAATTAAGCCCTAGGTTCAGTTTCAAGTGTTGTTAGCTTGAGGGAAGAGAAAGTAGAAGTTTAGGAAGAAAAAGTGATGAGAAAAAGTGTAGACAAATCTATAGAAATTACGTAAAAGTCCCGAAGGTGTAAGGTCTAATCAACCCAGTTTAGCTCCACCTAAAGGAAACACAAATACATAGTTGACAACCCAAGGTGAGTGTACTCACTGGAATGATGTATCTGTATACTGTTATAAATATGATCATAATGTAGTAAATATAAAATTGTTCATTTCGGTTTACCGAAATGGGAGGTCACTCCTCGACCCGGAATGGGGGAGATTTGTCTATTAATGACAAGGGGTTACTCCTCGACCAAGAATGGGGGAGAATTGTCTATTTAGACAGGATATACGAATCATGATTCGGAAAAGTTGGTCATTCATTATGAATGAGCCGAATAAGTTAATACATAATTATATGGACATGATTTAGTGCATTTAAATTCATGCAGTAGTATAGTAGTGATGCATTCACTGGGCGACTTTGCTCATGGTTCCTATGAACACATTTTTTTTAGGTAACGCGATGTCACTGTTAAATCTAGGAGGTCGGGTTGGGTTAGCCAGGAATGGGAGAAACAGAGATTTGGTTTAATGTAAATGATGTAATTAAGTTAACTTATCCTTCAAGCAAGTTTTTATGGGCATGACTACTCTGATGTTGTAAAAAGGTTTTTAGTTATATGGATTTACGATGACTCTGAAATTAAAACTCGTGTTTATGGTTTGGTTAAATTAATCATGGTTTGACTCACTTTGACTTTCAAACATAATTATATGTAACTGGGTTAGGGTGTGTCACCTTTGGGTATCAGAGCCTAGGTTTTACAGCTTCTGGAGTGAGAAGAGTCTAGATTTGGAAGTGAATGTTAAAAATATGTATTGTTTGATACTAACGATTATGGTCAGAAAGATATGTATATATGTATATTGTTATATCTTTGATTCATTTCAAATATAAAAGAATGGAATGAGGGAATGTGAATGTGAATGTAGGAATAGAAGATGACGCTTCAAATATGGCAGCATGAGTGGAGGTTGAGCAACGTGTTCATAGAAATGTAGAACCCGAGCCGGAATAATTGACAGACATGCCAAAAATGGCACGTTCCATGACTCTAATGGCAGTGAAGCAAGCTAGATTTATGGATCAGATGGAAGAACAACAGACCAGGCAACTGGAGGCACAAGCATTAGCTAGGGCTGAGGAGGTGATACACCGGGAAGAAAGGAGTACTTCACATGAGAAATTTATTATGATGAACCCACCATCGTTCGAAGGAGCAGTTGATCCAACAGAGGCAGAAGTCTGGGTTAAAGAGATTGAACTTATGTTTGGGGTAATGAGGATGCCTGAAAATCAACAGGTGACCTTGGCAGCGTATATGCTGAAAGGAGAAGCTAAGTACTGGTGGGATTCCACAAAACATTTGTTGATTACTCCAGGAGGCGGGAATGTGATCTCATGGGATGCTTTTGTTAAAGCCTTGTATGACAAATATTTTCCCCCAATGTATCGAAAATAAAAAGAGAAGTAATATTTCATGTTGAATCGGGGGAGTATGACAGTTAGAGAATATGAAGCTAAACTTACAGCCTTATCTCGTTTTGCTTCGAGGTTTATACGGAATAAGGAAGATATGTGCAGCCGATTTCTCGATGGACGAGAGTTAGTTATTAAATCAAGGCTATCGGCTTTAGATACTGTTAATTATTCAGCCTTGGTGAACAAAGCTTTGCTGGTAGAAAAGGACGTGAATGGAGCGAGAGGGAATCGAGAATGAGGTGTGAAGAGAAGCAGATTTGATCCGAATTATCAAAAAGGTAGTGGTACAAAATATTCGAGACTTGGAGGGAAGAAATTTGAACATAGTAGAGGTATGGGAGGTAGTTCGCAAAGGGATGAAGCAATTAGTGGAAGAGGTTCAAGAGTTTCAGCACAAGGAGATCCGAATGTGTGTTTCTTTTGTGGTACATCGGGCCATGTAAAGAGAAATTGCCCCAAGTTACAAAATATAGAATGTTTTAAATGTCATCAAAAGGGCCATTTGAGAAAGAATTGTCATATATTATCTAGAGCGGTTTCAGTTAGTAGCGTGGGGCCTCATAAAGGATCATCTCGAGGGAATGCAACCAGGGGAAGGGATACAGGACAAGCAAGTGGATCGAAGGCAGGAGGAAGAGTGTTTGCGATGACATTGCAAGATGCCCATGCTACACCAGAAGTGGTTATAGGTAAACTCTCTATTGCAAATAAATATTTATATGCACTCATTGATCCTGGATCTACGCATTCATTTGTGGCATTACATACTGTTTCATATTTGGGTAGACCATGTTCATTTATCAATTGTGCCTTATATATTTCTACACCAATGGAAAGTGTGATTTTGGTTGAGCACGTTTATAAAGATTGTGTCTTACGAATGGGTGAGCGAGATTTCTATATTGACATGACATTGTTGGCCATTCGGGATTTTGATATTATATTGGGTATGGATTGGTTATCATCGTATCATGCTTCCATTGATTATTTTCAAAAAGAAGTTAAATTTCATCTTCCTAGTGAACCCGAGTTCCAGTTTATAGGAGAAAGGAATGTTGTCCCTAATTGTCTTATCTCAACAATTAAGAGTAGAAAGTTATTGAGTAAAGGTTGTACAGGGTATTTAGCTTATGTTGTTGATTTTAGTAAGGAAGCACTTAAAGTTGAAGATATACCAGTAGTTAGAGAATTTTCTTATGTCTTCCCATAGGAATTGCCAGGATTTCCACCCGATAGGGAAGTAGAGTTTTCCATTGCATTAATTCCAGGTACTGGTCCGATTTCCCTTGCTCCTTACAGAATGGCACCAATAGAGTTGAAAGAATTAAAAGTGAAATTACAAGATCTGATAAGAAGAGGTTCCATTCGGCCTAGTGTTTCTCCATGGGGAGCCCCAGTGTTATTTGTGAAAAAGAAAGATGGGACAATGCGATTATGTATTGATTATCGACAATTGAATAAGGTGAATCCTCTACCTCGTATTGATGATTTGTTTGACCAATTACAGGGGCCACATTATTTTTAAAGATTGATTTGAGATCGGATTACCACCAATTGAAAGTAAAGGATAGTGATATTTCCAAAATAGCTTTTCGGACTAGATATGGGCATTATGAGTTTTTGGTGATGCCATTTCGATTAACTAATGCTCCAACAGTTTTTATGGATTTGATGAACCAGGTATTCCACCCTTTCATTGATTCATTTGTGGTTGTATTCATAGACGATGTGTTGATTTACTCGCGTAGCATGGAGGAACATGAGAAATATTTGAGACTTGTATTACAGATTTTGAGAGAGAAGAAATTATTTGCTAAATTCAGCAAGTGTGAGTTTTAGTTGAATGAGATTATGTTTTTAGGGCACGTTGTCTCGGGAAATGGGATATATGTTGATCCAAAGAAGGTATAAGCGATTGTTGAATGGGTGAGTCATAAGAATGTAACAGAAATTAGGAGTTTCCTAGGATTGGCAGGTTACTATCGCAGATTCATTAAGGGATTTTCAGCAATAGCGTTACCACTAACAAAGTTGACTCGTAAAGAAGTGAAGTTTGTATGGGATGAAGAATGCGAGGGGAGTTTTAAAGAATTAAATAATCGGTTGGTTTTAGCCCCTATACTTACTATTCCATATGGGAATGAGTCTTTTGTGATCTATACAGACGCTTCATTTCAGGGGTTAGGATGTGTTCTTATGCAGAATGGGAAGGTAATAGCATATGCTTCCAGACAATTAAAGACGCATCAAAAAAACTATCCTACACACGATTTGGAGCGAGCAGCCATTGTTTTTGCTTTAAAGTTGTGGAGACATTACTTGTATGGGGAAACTTATGAGATATTTACAAATCATTAAAGTTTGAAATACTTGTTTACACAGAAAGAATTGAATTTGAGACGCAGGCGTTGGATAGAGCTGATTAAAAACTATGACTGTACCATCCATTATCATCCTGGTAAGGCCAATGTAGTAGCAGATGCTTTGAGTCAAAAATCATCAGGGATTCTTGGTTGCATACGATGTGCCCGTGTTGGAAATATTCTTGACTTGGCATCGATGGGGATTGAATTGAAGTTTTTAAAAAGCAGAGGATTATTAGCACATGTCACATTGAGACCTTTATTGGCCAAATGCATACGAAATTTGCAAATCAGTGATCCATTCCTTAAGAACAAAAAACAAGATGTCCTGGATGGTAAAGAGAGTGACTTTGAAATTAAGAATGATGAATCGTTGTGTTATAAAAACAGGATTTGTGTACCAAATGATCCACCCTTAAAGAAAGATATATTAGAAGAGGCACATAGTTCTATTTACTCAATTCATCCGGGAGGTACCAAAATGTATAGATATTTGAAAGAGTATTACTGGTGCAACAATATGAAACGTGAGATTGCAGAGTTTGTAGCTAAATGTTTAGTATGCCAGCAAGTAAAGGCGGAACATCAGAAGCCGACGGGATTATTACAGTCATTGTCTACTCCGGAATGGAAGTGGGAGCATATAACGATGGACTTTGTTATAGGATTACCCCGGTCACCAAAGGGGCATGATTCTATTTGGGTGATTGTAGACCGATTGACGAAGTCGGCCCATTTTCTTCCAGTTAAGACCACCTACACTGTTGACAAGTATGCACATATGTATGTTGATGAGATTATCCGTTTACATGGGGCACCAGTGTCAATTGTATCATATAGAGATCCAACGTTCACTTCTAAGTTTCGGCCTCATTTACAGAATGCCATGGGCACAAGTTTGAAGTTCAGCACTGCATTTCATCCACAAATTGATGGGCAATCTGAAAAGACAATTCAAATATTAGAAGACATGTTGCGAGCTTGTGTATTTGACTTTAAGGGTAGTTGGGATGATCATTTTCCATTGATGGAATTCTCCTATAATAATAGTTAGCAGTCCATCATTGGTATGGCTCTGTATGAAACTTTATACGGGAGGAGATGTAGAACGCCTTTGTGTTGGGATGAAGTAGGTGAAAGGAAAATTTTGGGTCCTGAATTGATAGATATGACAACAGAAAATATTAAAATGATTCGGGAATGAATAAAGATAGCACAAAGTAGGCAAAAAATTTATGCACATAAAAGGAAGTATCCATTGGAATTTCAGAAGGGAGATTTTGTATTCCGGCATATTTCACCAGGGAAAGGCGTTATGAGATTTGGGAAGAAGGGGAAACTAAGTCCAAGATACATTGGACCATATGAGGTGTTGAAAAGAATTGGAAACCTGGCATATAGATTAGCATTACCTCCAGATTTATCCCGTTTACATGATGTGTTTCACGTATCGATGCTTCGTAAGTATTTGGCGGATCCATCTCATCAGTTGAAAACTCAACCAATTGACCTGAAGGAAGACTTGTCGTACCTCGAGGAACCAATGGAAATTATTGATCAAAAGGAGCAAGTATTGAGAAATAAATTTATTTCCTTGGTTAAAGTTATGTGGATGAGCCATGGAATTAAAGAAGTAACTTGGGAAATGGAGGATAGGATGAAGAAACAGTATCCCCATTTGTTTGGTAACTGACCTTTATATTAAATTTCGGGGATGAAATTTTCTAGGGGTGAGTTGTGACAACCCGAATATAATTATGATAAATTATATTTAAATCATGCTTACCTGATGTGATATTAATAATGTGTTATGAGTATATCTAATGTTAAGTAATTATGTTTAGTCTAATCCTACTTTCATAAATCATGAAATGTCGAATTATTTACAAACACAAAATTTTGTTATTTTTGATAGAAATGTCCCTGTTTAAGACTAGTTTTGACCTTTATAACATAACAATTGATTTGAGGTGAAAACTATATAATTGTAGACATATGAGTTAGGGTTGTAAGACAACAAACGGTACATCAAACGGATGTACGACTAAGAAGTTAGGCCAAATTTATGAACAAGGGGCAAACTTGTCAATTGCCTGTAAGTGGTAAATTGTGTTTTATTAAACCAAATGGTTTAATTTGATTGGATGTCTTGGGAGGCAGCCATGGACGACGTAAAACTCTCCCTCTAACTTATTTCTTCATCAAATTAAGCCCTAGGTTCAGTTTCAAGTGTTGTTAGCTTAAGGGAATAGAAAATAGAAATTTAGGAAGAAAAAGTGAGGAGAAAAAGTGTAGAAAAATCCATAGAAATTACGTAAAAGTCCCGAAGGTGTAAGGTCTAATCAACCAAGTTCAGCTCCACCCGAAGGAAACACAAATACATAGTTGACAACCCAAAGTGAGTGTACTCACTGGAATGATGTATTTGTATACTGTTACGAATATGATCATAATGTTATGAATATAAAAAATTTCATTTCGGTTTACCGAAATAGGAGGTTACTCCTCGACCCGGAATGGGGGAGATTTGTCTATTAATGACAAGGGGTTACTCCTCGACCACGAATGGGGGAGAATTGTCTATTTAGACAGGATATGTGAATCATGATTCAGAAAAGTTGGTCATTCATTATGAATGAGACGGATAAGTTAATACATAATTATATGGACATGATTTATTGCATTTAAATTCATGCAGTAGTATAGTAGTGATGCATTCACTGGGAGATTTTGCTCATGATTCCTATGACCACATTTTTTTCAGGTAACGCGATGTCACTGCCAAATCTAGGAGGTCGGGTTGGGTTAGCCAGGAATGGGAGAAATAAAGATTTGGTTTAATGTAAATGATGTAATTAAGTTAACTTATCCTTCAAGCAAGTTTTTATGGGCATGACTAATCTGATGTTGTAAAAAGGTTTTTAGTTATATGGATTTATGATGACTCTGGAATTAAAACTCGTATTGATGGTTTGGTTAAATCAATCATGGTTTGACTCACTTTGACTTTCAAACATAATTATAAGTAACTGGGTTAGGGTGTGTCAGTAAGAGTTTTTCATCTTTGACTTTCCATCTTCTAAGGACCTGGACGATGATAAGGGCAAAATTTTTGTAAACATCTAGGCATCAGATACCTTTATTGAGAGCGACTTATGAGGTCTACTTTGCACGCCCCGTATTCGGCCATGTTATTGGTGTAGGGAAAATCTAGCTTGATGGCAATGGGAGTGTGAGAGTCATTAAGGGAGATTAGGAGTATCCCAATGCCATATCCTTTCTTGATGGAAGCACTGCAAAGAACATTTTCCATCGGAGGTCTTCTTGGGAGGTAAAAAGGATATCTTCATTTGGGAATCTGGAGATCCAAACATCGACTTCTTCCATAGGGTAGTCAACAAGGTAGTTAAAGATGGACCTTTCTTTCATGGCATTCTGTGTGACATACACAATATCAAATTCGGCTAGAAACATTAACCATAGGGCCATTCAACTAGACGGGGTAGGTTTCTCGAGAAGGTATTTGATAGGATCCATTCAGGACATAAGTCTGATGGGAAACGCGAGCATGTATGGCTATAATTTTCCAGTGACATGGACAAGGTCTACACATGCTTTATCCAAGGCTGTGTAGTTGACTTCGTACCCAGCCAATTTGCGACTGTCTTAGTATATGGCCCTCTTTTTGCAAGATTCTTCAATGTATTGGGCTAGCAGGGCCCTAGCTACGGTGTCTGTTACGGTTAATTATATGAGTAATGGGAGATCAGGCTGCGATAGCATGAGTATCGGAGGTTGGGTAAGGTACATTTTGATTTGATTAAAGGCTTCTCGACAATCTTGATTCTAAACTTTGGTCGAATTCTTTTGGAGGAGTTTAAAGAGGGGTTCAAAAATAGAAGTCAATTGGCTGATGAGCTAGATGATATACTATAATTTTCCCAAAAATCCTCGAACTTCCATCTCCATTCGGGGTGGTGGCATCTCGAGTATGGCTTTTAGTTTGGAAGGATCTTCTTCAATCCCCTTGTCACTAACCATGAATCCCAAAAGCTTTCCTTTGGTAATGCCAAAGACACATTTATGTGGGTTAAGTCGCATCTGGTATTGTCGTAACCATTCGAATAACTTTCAGAGAGCAGGAACATGGATCTCCCGAGTCTTAGACTTAATAATCATATCGTCCACATAGACCTCGACTTCTTTGTGCATTAAATCATGCAAGATGGTTGAGACTGCCCTTTGGTAGGTATCCCCTGCATTTTTTAGACCGAATGTCATAACTGTGTAACAGAAGGTTCCCCATGGGGCGATGAATGTGTTTTTTTCTTGATGATCATGGTGCATCTTGATCTGATTGTGTCCGATGAACCCATCAACAAATGACTTGAGAGCGTGGCTGGCCGTGTTGTCCAAAATCATGTTGATATTGGGCAATGGGTAATCGTCCTTCAGAGAATCCTTGTTCAAATCTTGGTAATCAATGCACATGCAAATCTTAACTCCTAAGTTAGGCATAGGTACAATATTAGCTAACCATGTGGGATATTCAATCACTCGAATAAAGCCCACGTTCAACTTTTTAACCACCTCTTCCTTAACCTTGAGTGATCATTCGGTGTAGAGCTTTCGCAGTTTCTATTTGATCGTTTTACATTCTAGGAGTATGGGAATCTCGTGCTAGGCTATTTTAGGATCAATGCAGGGCATGTTTTCGGAGGACCATACAAAGATGTCTACAAATTCTTTCAGCAGTTCTTCGAGTTCTGTGGTCTCATACTCGTCAAGGGTGGACCCTATCCTAATCTCACGTAGTTGGCTACTAGAACCAAGATTTATAACAACAGTTTCATTTTCATTAAGTTGAATATGGTTATGTTGTTTATTATTAACCTTATTAAGAACAGTTAAGAATTGTTCATTTGTAAAATCATCATGATGAAGAGTTTGATTGGAATCAAGACAATTAATGTAAGGCACAACATGATACTCAAAATCCTCATTTACACAATTCTTGGGGAAAACAGGGTTGAGAACCTCATCAAAGGAGGTATCGATTACATTACGATGAGAACAGGGAGGAACAATAAAAGAGGAACAAGTAGGATAAACGTTCGGGTTGGGATGCATCTCAGTGGGTGGAACCAGTATAGCATTCCAGTTGAGGAGGGGTGTATTAGCAACTTTGATTAGGATGGATGGATCTAATGATATGGTGACTGAGTGTATCATGCAGAGTGACATCCCTAGTGTCTGCATGTTGAACGAATCTTTGGAGTCACTTCCCTCAAAATCTTCGGTAACAGTTGTCGTCTTTTCAACAAGCAATTGCACACGATGCTGGGAAATTTTGACCCATGAGTAACTATCTTGGAAGAAGATATCCATCCCTGACTCCATCTTCTTGTCCACATGATCATACCACAATTCGGTAAAGCCACCGAAGGGAAAATCTTCACCCTCTTTTACAAATCATTCATTTAAGGAGTCCCCTGAGACAGAATCTCCACCCTCTTTTATAAATCTTGGTACTTTCTAGCCTTGTCTTCAACCAAGGTTGACAGAGCATTCTAAGTTCCTATGACGATGGTTGATAACCCAGGACACATGGAGGAAAGGCCTTATTTAACACTATGGGTTCTAATATTACTTATTGTCGTCATCCCAGCCCGAGTCTGAGCATGAAGTGCATATTCTTGAACATTTGTATCACATTGACATTGTCGTGAGGGTTGTGCTCTAGACAGACTCTATCTTTGAAATAATCTACTGCTGGGAACGAAAATGGTTCAACTTGAAAGCCTTATAGAAGCATATCATTCGCCTCATGTTGTATCTCTAGTACCGGATTACTGGTTCTCACATTCTCAGTGTTATCATTGTCTCCAAACATGGTGATGACGTTCACATTAGCGAAGAACATCATCTTTTGATGGAAAGAGGAAGACAACCCCTTGATACTATGGAGCCATGGTCGTCCAAGAAATAGGTCGAAACAAGTCGGTATATCGATGACTTGGAATTCAGTAACGGGATTTATAGGTCTAGCCCCTATTGTAAGCTTTATAGATCCCATCACTTCCCGATAATTATTATCATAAGCACGCACCGTGGTGGAAGTTGGAGCAAGGTCGCTTACTTTCAATCCCAAGCAGTTGAGGGTTCTTAATGGACAAACATTCACTACACCAAAGAGGCCAAATTGTCACCTTTCAATCGGCCAGCCTTGTCACAGTCATTGACCGTGATAAAAAAAAACATGTATTTTTTGTCACGGTTATTGACCGTGAGAAGTCCATGACAAAGGCTTGTCACGATCATTGACCGTTATAACCTTATAAAGTTGTCACGGTCAAAGATCGTGACAGGTCCGTTATAAATTTGTCAGTAAAAAACCCCTCCCCCCTTCTTTTTTCCCACCGTTTTCACTTCCCTCCGTTATTCTCTCTCTAAGCGACTACTTTCTCTCTCTCTATAATTTTAGGTTAGTTTGTTTATCTCTTTCTCTTTCCTTTGTATATATGTGTATGTATATGTATGTGTGTGTGTGTGTGTGTGTGTGTGTGTGTGTAGGTGGGTGGTGGTGCGTGTGTGCATGTGTGTGCATGTGTGCGTGTGTGGGGAGTCATGGGTGCTAGGGGGTGGGGTGTGTGTGTGTGTGTGTGTGTGTGTGTGTGACGGTGTGGTGGGGGAAGGGGCCAATGGGGGGTGGTAGGGCAGGAGTTCTGGGGATGGGGGTGGTAGGGGAGGGTAGGGGGTGAGTGGGGGAGGGGTGGGGGGGTTCAATTTAGTTTTAGGAATTATAAATATTGATTGGGTATTTTTATTTTTAGTTTAGGCCTTGAAATTAATTGTTAATGTTGCTTGGGTGAAGTTAGTTGGGATTGAAATTAATAAGTATTGTTAATATTGATTGAATATTATTGTATATTCTTATTTAGGTTTGAAATTGGTTAGAAATTGTTAATGTTGAATTAATTGAGTAGATGAATTAGAAGGAGTATGGGATACACACTTGTCAGTTTGTTATTGTTGTTGGATTATATTAAATGGATGTGGTTGGATATGGAAGTAAGTTGTTTAATTTTTTTTAAATCCTTAATTTAATTCACAATAATAAATCCTTAAATAATTATATTGTCTTAATTTTTGGGTTGGTTAATTCTGGAAGTGGCACGACCAGTGGATTATTGTCAAAATGGGGGGAGGGGGAGTTTTCAACTTTTTTCTAAAATAACTTTGTGTCACGACCTGTACGAGAGCGGCACGACCACGGACTTATTATAATTAAATGAAACATACTTGAAATTACACATACTCCGCATAGATACCAACTTCTATTTCTTATGTGTACGCATTCAATAGCCCTTAGACTTGTTCAAGAATCATTACCCCTGTAATGAGATCTCTCGAATTGTCCCGTTTGGACAGTTTGGGACTGCATAGTTTCTGTATAATAATATTCTTAGTGGCGTAAACTTGATACTTTTGGAAGAAGTTCTACAGTCATATCTTAATGTTCTTTGAGTACATACTAGATGGTTCAATGTTAAGTGTGAGTTCAATTATCAATTGAAATAACACTCACACTTGCGAATCTACGTCGTGTACTTGGAGAACTATGGGGATATGCTGAGAATTTTCCTCAAATTGGAACAATATGCATGAGTTGTTAAGTATATTACAGAAATATGTCGTCTTGAATGGGATAGGACCACTCACCTTTCAGAGAAGATGGAGGAAATAGAAATTAATATTATAAATTGAATTTGAAATTTAAAAATCAAAATAAAATAAGACATAATTAAATGAAACATACTATAAATTTTCACACTTTTGTTTATACTAATCCATGAATATACGCTTTTTACCTATAATAGGTGATTGTTTGGAGTAGCTGTGATGGGATATCCTAAATACAAAGAGTGGATGGGTGAGACAAATAGATTAGGGGATGTGCTTCGCAGAGGTGCTAATGAATTTGTCAAATATACAAAGAGACGTCATAATGATGAAAAGTTTCCATGTATGTAAACTAGGTGAGAATGGTAAGGTGTTTGAGTGGAAAACAGTTGAACTACATTTGTTAAGATGGTGTATGCAAGATAGTTATCGATTTTGGAGTTTTCACGGGGAATCGAAAGTTCCTTTTGTCCCCGAGCAACATTCACAATGAGTTTGCAACATGAACAAGTAGCTCGTTATCTATTTGACACAGATGAAGATGTCGAAGAATGGAAAAAGTAAGTTTAAATTATTTTAAGTTTTACATTATTTTAGATTATTTTATACATGATTAATTTTTTAATACATTCGTCATATTAATTTTATGCAGAAAATATTAAGCCTGTGAGAACAATAAAAAACGAAAAACAATGGCACAATCAGATAGTGAATTTAGGTTGTGGTTGTCACACGAGGTAATTATAATGAAAATGGTGTTATATAATGTTACATTACTATAAAAATTTATAACTAACCTAATTAATTTATCTATATTCTCAGCTCTTAAAGACGGGTGATGCGACATCAAGGCTTGCTTGTCTAGCCATTGGACCTTTGTTCAAGGCACAAGAGTACAATAAGTATCGAATGAACTGTTACGTATGTACGAGGAAAGTACAAATGTACAGAACTTAGGCATTTCATACAATCTTACTTTCTTTCGAGCGAGCACGAAAGATAAAAACCTCATTGAAGCTGAAATGGCTTACTATGGTGCAATTCGAAATCTATTTGAATAGGACTATGTAAGCTTCAAAGAGGTTGTATTTTACTATGATTGGGAAAGAGTTGAGGATAAAAATGCTTGTAAAGTTGATCCTGGCACCCATTTGATCACGGTTGAGTTGTCCAAGTTGAACAGTAACGAACACGTGAGCGATGAGCCGTTTGTTTGTGCATTTAAAAAGGTCAAGCAAGTGTTTTACTCGGAGTATATCAACAACGAGTCGTAAAGTGTCTAAACAATTGTGTGGATGACTTAGCTGCTCTTACCGAATATCAATCCATTTTTTATATTAACCCAAATTTGAAAAAAAAATAGATTTGTAATAAGTATTCCAATTATCTTACATTAATTTAATGCTTTTAATTCATTTTTACTTGATCAGTTTATTGCATGTAAAATTTAGATTTAATTCTTAAGCATTAATACAAAGTCCATGTCCAGTGGTATATTATTCTAGTGTTTTATTATTATCAGACATCAGTTTAATGCTTTTAATTCATTTGTACTTTATTAGTTTAGTGCATTAATTCAAAGTTGCCAGTGTTTTGTTATAATATGGTTAGTGCTTCGTATTCTTCTAATTCATTTGGATTTGTACTAATAATAACAATTTTTACAGAAAATATCTTCTTCAAGGCTCGGTGGTAGCGGACGCGACGAGGGCTCCTAGGCCCCTAGGCTCCCAAAATGGGGTAAATTGGGATCGACCGTTGAGAACAAGACGGGAATATTGGCTAGATCCCTCGACTTGGTGAAGATGATTATCGGCTCGGGGTACACTAGTTGGAGGGAGGTGCCAAATGAGCTCAAGTTGCTATTTGGGCGGCACTACGGGCAATATATTTCAATTTCATTTTCATTTTCAATTTCAATTTATATTTATATTTATTAGCAACTAACATTTACTTTCTTTTTGTTTTGTATTTATTTGACATGAACAATTCAACCCGCCACCACAACTCCGTGATTTCATGTTGGAGCAGTTGAGGGAACAACATAAGAAGTGAAAGAAAAAATTACGGATTCGGTACTTTGGGAAGACCCAGGACTCCATCCTCAAACACCATGAGTTCATCCCTCTGAAGGAGCCTATCGCATTGGCACAGTGGCAAAGGTTTATCGACAATGAGATCAAGGAGTGATAATTGGCATCTCGCCAATCGGCGAGGGAAAATCAGGCAAAAAAGACGGGTGTGCACTACTCCAGGCGGACATATTACACCGAGGTGGAGCACAGGATGGTAAGTTTTTATTTTTCTATAATTATAGTTTTATTTTATTCTGCATTATTTTATTTTACATTACTTACTAATTTTGCATTATTTTATTTTAGGAGACGGTGAGTGGCCCTGGGGGTAGGCCACATAGGCTCGATGCCTATGTGGCAATTTGGACGAAGAAGGGTAAGGACAAGGAGGTGTCCCTGAGCGTCGCGGCCATGATTGTAAGTTATAAATGTTTAATATTTGTTAGTTATGTTATAATTTATTTATTTATTTAATTAACTAGTCGTGTGCTTTTTCTCGTTTTAGGCAACGCTTAAGGAAGTGCATGAGTCGCAGTCTGATGCCGACAAGGCATCTTTGGCTACGAACGCACTCAGCCAAGTGCTAGGCATTGATCGCAATGGGAGTACTAGGGGGTGAGCTCGTAGGTGGGAAAGTATAGGATCATCGGATTGGAGATGAGCAACATCGGGTTGGCTCGTCAAGTGGACACGCATGACGAGAAGCTATCAAAGTTGGAGGCTACGGTCTAAGATATGTACGCTTTCATGAAGCGTAAGTTGTGAAAGGGAAAGGAGAAGAGGGTGGAGGAGGACGTGGACGTGGACGTGGATGTCACTTCTTCAATGTCGATACGCACAGACTCGCCGCTTGATGATCCAGTTCCCATCTTGGCTCCCATCCAGTGGCCTATGTCAATAATCGGTTAACCGAGCATGTTATTACTCTACATATATGGTGGCCAGCGGATAGAGAGGGGGTTGAGGGACCCGAGAACCCTCCCGGGTATGCCGATTCATGGACGTGTCCTTCAAGACATCGAGGCCAAGGTGCTCGTCACGCATGTGATACCCAAAAAGGAGAACTCTGCATTGTATTTGCACGAACAATGCGGTGTGTCTTAATGCGTATATCGTGTGGCCTTCCTTCCTCCTCCAACCTACCCCAGACTCTATGCATTGATATTTGTATCTATTTTATTTGGACACTTGGATTATATTTGTATTGTTTTTATTTGTTGCATTTTGGTTTGGATATGGATTGTATTTCTATTTTATTTGGATATGGAATTATATATGCAATGATTTGGTGAATTCTTTCTATTTTATTTGGATATATGTTGTTTGAACAGGTACAATTTTGCTATAATAGGTGCAAATATACCGCTGGGCAGTGGTAGTGGCCATATTGCCCAATATATTTTTTTTGAACTCCACTCAGAATTATCACAGTCTTTGATCGTGATAATTTTTTAAGGTTTGTCATGATTTTTAACCGTGACAAAACTTGTCACGGTCAAGGACCGTCACAATTCTAAGAACTTATCATGGTCATTGACCGTAACAAGTCCATGATAAAAATAGTCACGATCATTGACCTTAACAAGTTGAACTTGTAACGGTCAATGACCATGGCAATTCGGTAGTTTTGGTGTAGTGATTAAGTGCTGACCCGTTGTCCACAAGCGAAAGAGGGATGGTCTTTCCCATGACTTATACAAAGATATTGAGTGCATAGGTGGGATTTGGACCAAACTTAGAATTTCTTCTTCGAAGAGGAGAGAATTCTAGTACAGGTTAGAGATCCGACCAGATTCATTGCTTCTTCTAGCGTGGTGGAAGGAGGGACTGTGGGCCCCGTAAGTAGTTTAATCAAGGAATTTTGGTGTTGTTGGGAAGACATAAAGAGTCCCCACATAGTAATATTATCTTGATTTTTCTTCAACTGATCGAGGATCCTTCTCTCCTCGAGGGTCATCTCCGGCATAAGGAGTTTCTCAACACCTTTTTCCTTATCTGTCGTTGTTGATTGAGGGTTCGAAACCTAGTAATGCCTCACAGATCTAGTCATATGGTACACAAAAGTAGGGAAAAATATAAACCTTGTTTCTTCATATATCTGGGGTTATTCGACTAATTTGTTAATATCTCCTAGCAGATCCTCAAATGATATCATTCCACATATACTAACTACTGGTCTAGTCTTTTATGGGCTTTGCTCTTGATCTGAACTATCGAATATGTCCCCCACCCGGTGGCAACATTGTCATCCTTCCACGATAAGCCAATGCATTCTAGAACCTCAACAGCATATTCGTATAGATCCTCCAACTCAATGGGTATATGTAGAAGCGAAGGGACCAAGCTCCCTTGTAGTTTCAAAGTATCAAGTAGTTTTTATGTACTACAAATTTTAATGGTATGTTAGAATAAGTCTTCCATGATCTGGATGGCATCGCCTAAGCTAACTTCATCAGTGCGTACTACCCAATTATTTGACTCAATGTCTCACCTTCGAGCTTCAATAAATAGTGCACTAAATTTTTGGCAGTCAATGGTCATCTCTGAGGGAAATTTCATCCTGAACTCTAGGAGCTAGTTCAATACCACTGGAAATTCCATGTCTTTTCCCCTAGAATTAGTATGAATGGTAATTCATGCTCTTGTAAGAAGTGACAGGGCCTGATCAAAAAAATAGGTAGAGTGTAAGAGAAAGTACGGGAAAACTTTGAGGGGTTTAGGTGAATATACGGGTATAATGGGTGATTTACGAGGTACAATCTGGGTATATGGGTTGAATTCTGAGTCTTCTTCTTGGAAGATAGCATATTCTTGATTTGGGAGTAGATTATGGGTAGTGTTTGGTTAAGGATTGTCTATGGGGCGATGATATCCAGATCAATCAGACCTTGGATTATATTTCGGAGATGGAAACACTGATCAGCGGTATGGCAGACATTTTGATGGAAATCACAATGGGCATCGGGTTTGAAATTTTTAGGAAGTGGGTCTGGTAATAGACGAGAGTCTAATGCCTTGATAAGGTTTTGTCTCAAAAGGGCTTAGTAGACTTTAGAGAGGCGAGCAAGAAGCTTGATGTGTTCCTTTCTAACTAAGTTATTGCGGCTTTCTGGTGTCCATGAAGTGGCAAGATGAGAGATGTTATTAATGGTTGAAACTATGGTATTGGTAGGGTTTTCATACTTTTTGGGAGTGAACTATCTGATCACTCTCTTTGGCTCAACTTCTGTGTTCGTAATATTTTCTTCAATCTCCACTCTTGTTCCTCAGAGGGCTCAGAAATGGGGGTAGTACTATCCTCCCATTGTCGCTCGGACATGGGGTAATAAGTTCTTCTTCACAATATTGACTTGCACCTTTTTGAAAGGTCGGTTGGTCATGGTGGCTACTGTTTCTCTCCACCTTGCTATGAAATTATTGATAGTTTCCCTGAGATTCTATATGAAAAGTTCTAAATCATGGTCAGTAACCTCCAAATCCTCGTTGTACTTATACTATGACATGAATTCACAGGCATCATCCTCCCAACTTCGAATTCTCGATTCCTCGAGGGATAGGAACCAGTGAAGAGAGTTGTCCTTTAAAGTTTGTTGGAACATCTAGTTCATTATTTCCTCGAATGATCTTAGGAGAGTCATGGATCGGTGGTAACTTCAGAGACGAACAATTGGGGCCCTCTACCCTCGAACTTCTCAATATTTGGCATCTTAAACTTTTCAGGAAGCCTTGTTTTAAGGAAGGGAGACCTATGGGTGTAATCCATGTAATTCTCGAAGATTCTGACTTGTTCAAACTTATTCATCAACACCTTAAGGTCCTCCTTGACCTTGTTCAACTCTTTTTCCTTTGGATCAATGGTCACAGGCAGGTTAGCCCCTGGCTGGGCAAGATTTGGAATAGGGAGTAGAGCTAGCAGTGCCCCATTGGCCAGCGGGGCACGTAGAGCATGCTGATATTCTTTCGGGACCCAAATAGGTGCAGGCAGACATATAGCGCGAGGGAAGAGAACCTCGGGCTCTTTGAGAAAAACTCAATTTTGCTACATCTCATGAACCTTGATTTGAATATTGTCAATCTTGGCAATAAGTTAAGCTAGAACCATCATCAAATCAGGTTGCACATTCGGTAGTTGGTCTGCATTCTCCATGGAAAGAGGGTGAAGGTGGATTATGAACTCGAAGGAAGTAGCTGGAGAACTGACGTACCTTCGAGACAGTTTGACGAAAGACCTATGCCAATAGGGAGCCAAGCCAAGGGTCGGGTATGCGATCGATCTGAGAAGGAAAATGGTTCGAATTTATTTTTGAAAGAGATGAGGAAAACCTTATATTATTAAAAAAGGAGGAAAATACTTTTGGTATTTTTTTGGAAAGGAAGGGATAAAATATTTTTGGTATTTTTTTCTTGATAAAGGGAGGAAAAAATGTCTTTTGACATCTATAATAAAAGGAAGGAAAATGTTTTTGATATTTTGATAAAAGAGGGGAGAAATGTTTTTTGATACTTTTGATAAGGAAAGAGAGAAAACGAGAGAAGAGTCTCAGTATGATTATTATTATTATTATTATTATTATTATTATTATTATTATTATTATTATTATTATTATTATTATTATGATGATGATGATGATGATGATGATGATGATGATGATGTATTCATTTGCATTAGTTTTACCAAAATGCAAAAGAAATGTCGGACGGGGCCCGAGCTTGGGAAACTTGGGTTTGAAAAGTATGTAAAATATGGTTTGACTCCTTACCAGTCTCATGAACAGGGTCCTGTTTTGAAAAAAGACAAAATCGGGAGAAAATTTGGGCAGCATGCCAACCCATCATTTTGGCAGAGTTTTGGATAGTAACTGGCAAACTAAATATGAGTGCCCTAGTTTTGACACCTATATGAGGGTATGCACTTGTTAGGTTAGTGGAAAGATTCCCCGCCCCCCCTCCTGACATGACTTTCACGATATATGTGTAACACCCCACCCGTCCGGAGAGAGCGAACAGAGTACTACTATCGATAAAACTAATCAATTCCACAATATAACAAGGTATAGAGCATCTAATTCCCACAACAAAAGGAGAAACCACTAATCTCAATGTCTTCAAATACAAATACAACCAAGTCTATCGAATTAACTTGAAAATAAAATAAATCTCCAATGCTCTATACATAAAAAAAATCCAATCTTCTCAACTTGTATTAAAAATATTCCCAAAATAATCCTCGCTAAAATCAATCTCCATAGCGCCCCAAAATCCGTGCTAACCTTCCACTAAAAGAAAATATGGGGAAGTACACAATACGACAGGAAGATGCTCAATAAATATTAGCGGTGAATAAAACGCAACCATACGAATACGAATATTCAAATCAAATGCGAATCTCATAAGCAATTATATCAATATAATTTCTCAACAACACATTAACCGGGTCACCAGGCCTCACCACCATACCGCGCCTATGCATTTTTAAGCATATCCAAAAAAATTAATATTGGCGGGTGCCCAACCTCAGTGCCATATTAAAATCTCATGACAACATGCTCAACATTAAATATAATACCACATGAATCGAAATTAAATTCCAACAAATATTTTTAGATTTCTAAATGAATTTATCAATTCAAATAAGAGTCAATAATCATAAGAAAACAACGAGAATAATACTCGCGAGATTAAGGAGCATATTGTATAAAACCCCATACCTCAACATCATCACATGAATTATCACATAATTCTGCCCAGAAATCACAGAATAAGCCATCAAAAATCTGCTCCAAGAATCATCAAAAAGTCCTCTAAGAACAACCTCAAAACAACCCCAAGAACACCTCAAAAACCTAAGGTTGAATGCATAAATTAAAGGTCATGTTTGTATATAAAAAGAGAGGAAATAACAAAAATGTTTTCTGAGTATTTTTGTGCCCCAGGGCTATTCCAAAACAATAGCCAACATCCCTTTTTATAAGGTAAAAATATAAGAGTTTGAATCAAACCATAACTCCTCAAAAATACTTGTTGTTCACGTTTTTTGGGACCATCGATCGATCTATGAAAATCATCAATCGATCGATCATGCTTAAAATCTGACATTTTCCCTTAAAAATGCCATAAGGCAAAATATTAAAAAATTCATATAAAATCTTTTTAACTCCAATTTCAATTCCTCTTGAAGTTTTATTCTTCTAAAATCATAACCAACATATTTGAGCAATAAAAATAATTTATCTCAAAATTTATTTTTCCTCTTTATTTTGAAAATACCCTAAAAATTACGCGGGTTATTACAATATGTCATGCTTTTGCAGACAAGGCATTTGATATACATGAGTGTACATGAACTGCCTCACTGTATACCTCGTGGGGACAGTGCGTGTGAGAGAGAATTCTATATAATCGATGTACCCGAATGAGTTCCTTGTCATATACCTCCCGTCATGACTTTGGTCAAGAAGTATGGTGCCAAGGGAACAGTTTGATACAAATTGAAGGCACTTGTCTAATGGAAGGTGAGAGTCATATTGCTTAGTCTAACTGCAGCCTACCGGACCAACGCCCATCACAAAGTGACCCCCTATTACGGGACAAATTTTGTTCAGCAGCCATGGTCTTTTGTGATGTAATGTGTAAAATGCATGATTCTTGATTAGTATATTATAGAGAGAGTATTTTATTTGGCATGATGGGCACTATACTAATAAGGACGAATGTACAAAAAAGTAAATCTATCATGGAAAATGAAGATTACACGAAGCATGGATATGTGAGAGTGTGTGATGTGTGAATATCTATGAGTGAGTGTGTGGTAGTGAACCTACGCATGGATCAACTACAAGTGGTGTGTGACAAGTGTGAGTGATCATGGATATATACAAGTGTTATAAGTGGAGGTGTGTGCAACATATGGATATAAGTGATCCTACGTGTAAGTAGGGTGAAGTGTACATAGAAAGTATATAGAAGTGTGTGAATGAGGAGAGTTATAAGCATGAGGTAGATATATACAAGAAATAATAGAAGAGAAAAAAGGTAACATACAGTTAGGTGCATACACAGACAAGAAAAAAATGATAAAACCCATGCAAACAGAGTTTAGCCCTCTTAAGTCAGTCCCCAGTGGAGTCGACACTAGGGCTATCCCTCATTGGCTCTTTCCTCCCGTCTCGGGGGTTCTCGACACTCACGCGCGCGCACTCGAAGAGGGAGATAAGGTTTCGTTCCCTTTTATTAGGAGCGCTTTGGTCGTCGTCGATGTGGGGTGATGTAAGGAGATGGAGTCGCCAGCCTATTTTGCACAAAATTGTGACACCCCGCCTAATTAAATACCGGGCGATCACTCCTTTATTAAATTTAAATCAAGGTGAACAGTTGGTTCAGTCTTAGCATCACTGTCGAAAATACTATCCCAATTTAAACACCCTAAATAATTAAGCTAAGTGTCAAAACCATTTTAGACATTACTTTCCAAATTTTATTTTATATAAGCCAACATTTAAAACTTTACAAGATTCATAATTTAAAGAATCACACCACAATTAACCTGGAACATATAATCCAAATAATTAAACATCCAACTAAACGAATCCAACATTTAATACTTAAATGGAAACATCCTGACAATAATAATCCCAAAGAGTAAAATACTGGAAAAATAAATGAATCACAAAGTCTGCTAAATAACTGAATAATGAAAGGGCGACACATGCCCAACTGAATAAATAGTGCTAGAAATAGAATCAAGAAATGAGGTCGTCTAAGCAAGATGCCTGCAACTCCGACCTAAGCTGCAACACGTTCCTTACAAAGGATCCTATGCAAGACGCCCCTTTGGCTGGGCACCTGTAATACATACATATATATACAAGAGAGAAAAGAAAATGGAAACGGGTCAGATCCCGATTGTGAAAATGATTTAAATTAGTTTAGCAAGTATTTAAAATGTTTACAGGCCAATGCAACAACATGTTAGTGCGAGACTCCCTTGAGAAATTCTCACCTCTCTTCTAATGTGCATACCTATCGCACTAACCTTCCCAACGTTTTAACTTATCTTATCTTAGTTTACTCGTAAGATTTAAAACTAAACAATTAAATTGTTTAAGAGGATAATTTCATTTGATCACTAGGTTCTCATTAAATTCTTATTTGCTAATAAAATTTCTCAGTGTCCTATTATACTTTTCAAAACAAGTGTATCCAAATTGAAATCATTATTCATCTCTTACTTACCATAAACACAGTCGGAAATTATAAATTTTAGAATTTAATATATATATTAAATACTCATATAATATATATATATATTCTAATAGCACCCCATATAAAAATTATGGTGCGGGCATACTCTGCTATCCACTCCCCGTCTCACTCATACTAAGGGATATACAAGCTAGGAATCACTCTCAAACTGTATTAACACATACACAAACAATATTGAGGCGAGGCACAGATTCCAAGTCTCTAAGAGGTCAGTACATACCCTCACGTCTCTTAGGACCGTCTGACCATCGATCAGATAGCATGTACCAAGGATATCTATCTTCTAGGGTACGAGTCAATATCCCCCATAAAGGTCCCATCGAGATAAGACTGTCCCAGCGCGATAACCTCAGGGATAGCAAGTAGCGCGGGAATGATTTTCACACGTATATAGTATATGCATAAACACAGTCATATAAATATACTACTTTTACCATATCAAATTTAGGTTCATCCCATAACCCATAATTATAACATTAATCCTTATTTCTCATTATTTAGTTATCACTTATAATGGTTCGTCTCTTACCTTAATTTGAGGGATTATTCCAACTCACTACGTAACACTCATGGACTCTATCCTCCCAGGTGTAGAATTTCAGTAGGTACTCATCTAATTTCCAACGTAGCTCCCTTTAATACATAATTCCATCGTCCCTTATATGTAAATATCCCAAAAATGTACATCTCGTCTTACATTAAAGGTCTCATAATTATTAATAAGTTCTACTGGTTTCCTTTACCTTCCAAAATATTTTAATAAGGATGTCCAAATATTTTACTAATTTAATTTGAATATAACTATTTACAAGGGGAAATATGAATCTGCCAGAAGGGGTCGATCGATCGATGGCAGGAGCTCGATCGATCGATGCGTCGATCGATCGATGGCAGGAGCTCGATCGATCGATGTGTCGATTGATCGATGGCAGGAGCTCGATCCTCCTGGTTCGATCGATCGATCAAACAGGTATGGCGAATTCTGCAGATTAACAGTTACGGGTTTCATAATCCAACCTCAATCAAATCCAGATTTTTCACACCTAAACTCCCTAAAATTCGTACTACAAATAGTATAAACCCATACTATACCTCTTCTACATAAAGCATGCAAATTTTCATCAATAACCATGGATTAATGGGGCAAACTCATATCAATCTCAAGAACCCTAGAAATTATTTAACTTTTCTCTAATCAGTCTTTTTCCAGAAATTTCTACTCCTAATTCATCATAAATTCGTGGTTAAGCCTCTACATATGAAGGGGTTTCCAGATTATCATTCAAATCATTACTACATGCGATTTTCCTATCTCCACCATGGATTTTCTTCTACCAAACTCATCCTAATCACCCTAGACTAACATGAACGATGCATTAACCAAAATAAGCAAGATAAACACTTGCTTGGGAATTTCAGAGTTCTGATTTGTGGACGAATTTGGTGTTATCGTGTTCCCCGTCGCGCGATCTACGCGTTGGTGGTGGTGGTGGTGCAACCGGATGGATTTTTGACCTTGGATTGCTTCGAAAGCTTTCTCCTTTCCTCTCCTATGGCCGTTCTAATGTTTTGAGTCTGCTAACCCTAAAGGACCATTCCAAATGGCTGATATAACCTAATAAATTTCGTGGGTTTAATTACCCAAAAATGCAAAATGTCGAAAATGCCCTCCCGGGGCGCTAAATAAGCCTAAAAACACCCCAAGACCCAAACTAAACCCCCGGGTACACTTTTCGAACTATCTCGACCCTTCTGGACACTTTGGCGCACTCAAAATGACGATACGAGCGACTTATAATTTATTCACTTTTATAAATCAATATTTAGTCCCGACGCGACACGGGCGCGTCCCGACTCAAATTTCCAAAATTGTCATTTTATTCACTCGTGACATTTCATAGAACAATATTATATTACTTTACTCATTTGTCACGTTAATAATTATAAAATAATTAATTTCCGAATTTATATTAAATTAATAACTCACATTAAATTTAATAAATTCCCAAATTTATAAAGCATAAAAATACGGGGTATTACAAAAATAAGCTAAAGAACCTGTCTCCGCCTCGAGAGAGAAGCATCAAAGACAAACTAATGCTTACAAAACAAATAGTTCAGCATTTCGAGAGCTAAGTTACGAAATAGGAAGGTGTTAGGCACCCATCTCGCCGTTTCGGTCTCTCATGGGCTTATGTTACTATTTTCCTTAATTTCTCCGTGAAGTGTATGGACGTGTATACATAAAGGGAGATCGGAATCGCTCGACTCATATCATGGAAAAGATAAAGTGAGGTCATCCAAATGAATGTTCCCAAAATAATAATTTGAAAATATAATGTGTGCATTTATCGAGATATTGAACGCTATAATGGAACGACAATATTTGTTAGAGAAAACACAAATATGAATCACAAGTATAATATATGGAGTAATGTATGGATAAATTAAGGGAAAGGTGAAAATAGAAAAATTTGGAAATGGAAAAATTGGACTCAAGTCTCGGATTTTAGCCCGAAATGCCTACGTAGATTATAAAGGCATCAAAGTCCACATCGTTCACATGCAGCACAAGGGTGGGGGTTATCCCATGAATTCGATTGGGAGTTTCTTATATGTGTGTGTGTGTAGAAAAGATATTTTAGTGTCGCAAAAATGAGGTGAATAATCCCGTTGAAATTTACATGAGTAACCCTCTTTTTCTTTGTTTTGGGTTTTTTATAGAAATTAAAGTATGTACAATATAACTAATAAAGGATGAGATGTTAATGTGTGTGAACTAAAGTAACAAACTAGATTAAAAATTTATAAGACTAGTGCAAAAATAAAGAATTTGAAGAGAGAGAAGGATTTTTGGACCTCCTTTAGAAAATTAAGGCTTGACCTTGATCCTTGATGAGCTTCCTTGAATGTTTGGATGCATGTTGTATGAAAGAGAATGATATTTTTCTAAATTGCGCATGAAAATGATGGAAATGAAAGATGAAAGGGATTTCACACAAAGAAACTTCACTGATTGCAAGAGAATGTTGTTGAGATCACTGATATTGATGGATCTGAGGAGTGCCTTAAGAGTGAGCTCATTACATCCTTTTATAGGGTAGGGGGACTACTGATCGGCATACCCTCGGCCCTGCCAATTGGTAAGTAACACTAGACACGCTGTCGATTGGCAGGGAAATTGACCTACCAATCGGCAATCTCGTGCAGATTTTTCAAAAAAATGGTCGTAGAACGCAATCCGTAAATCCAAATTGCACAGGGGCATACCGTTAGAAAGATAATTCAGAAACCTTTAAGAGTCATTTAGGATTATCCTGAGTTCAGTAGTTAACTTTGGGTCAAACGGGGCTCAAAGAGCCCATTAGTCCTTTGGATGGGAGATCAATGGACGGTAATGGATCGTTCATCTAAATCGTAAGTCAGAATCACGCACGAGGAAGATCGTTGGAAATATTATGGTAGTTACTTCGACGTTTAAATGAGCAACGCTCAGTTGGTAAACTTTACTTTGGTCAACTGAGGTCCGAAAGCGTCTAGTGACCTTTTGAAGTAAAATGCGTTGTTCATCCGAATTGTATGGTTGATTCGCTTACGGGGCAAATCATTGGAATAGGTATTCAATGCCCTGTAAAGATTCATTCACTACAATTCAAGATGAAGAGTTGACTCTTGTCAAACGGAGCTCGGGAGCACTAGGTGGTCTTCGAATCAATTTTCGGGGGGAAAGGATCTTTCGTGCGAACGGTTATGCCTTTCACGCATGGGGCGGACTGTTGGAAAGGGGTTTCAGTGCCCTTTGAGGTTCCATTGCTATTTCTCTCTGATGATGAAGTTGATTGGGGTTAAGATGGCCCCGAGAGCGCCCGGTGGCCTCCAGATCGATTTTTGTTATTAAAATAGTTCATTCGTCTAAAGTGTTATGCCGATTTGCAGACAAGCTGGACCGTTGGAAAGGGGATTCAGAGTCCTTTGAAGATCTATTGAGATTTTGCTCTGATGATAGAGTTGACTAGAGTCAAATGGGGTCCGGGAGTGACCGATGGCATCTAGATCGGTACTCGGAGTATGACCTAGGGTTCATAGTGAATTGGGGAGGTGCTAGGGACCTAAGGAGAGACTTAGGTTGTCATAGAATGTGGTGTCTACACAAGCCAGGCCAGTATTGCTTGACACAATCCCGATTAGCTTCAACTTCCCCACCCAAGAGCTCACCCCCCCCCCCCCCTCGAGTACAACCCTTGTGATCTTGCGATAACACTTGGTTGAGTGCGTCCATAGCAAGAGATGCCTTGTCAGCTTCACTCTGGGAGTTGTGCACTTCCTTCAACTTTTCCTAAAATAACATAAATGTAGACAGTTAGCTAAATTAATTCAAAAATATGTTATTATAAATTTTTATTTTTATAACGTAATTAATATTTTAACTTAAAAATTGGCGGCCACATGCAGAATGACCTCCGCATCCTTCCCCTTCTTCATTCAAATTGCCGCATAGGCATTGAGCCTTTGTGTCTTACCACCAGGGCCACTTCCCGTCTCTTGTTAAAATAATGAAAAATTAGTACATTAGTACATAATTATCACTAAATAGAATGATTTAAACTAAAATGAAAGAACATAAAAAACTTACCATCCTGCACCCTACCTCGGCATAATATGTACACCTGGAGTAGTGCATGTCCACCTTCTTGGCCCGATTTTCCCTCCCCGATTGATGAGAGGAAAGTTGCCTCTCCGATACCTTATTATCGACAAACTGTTGCCAGCTTTCCAATATGATTGGATCCTTCGAGGGTACGGTGTACCTATGTCACAAGATGGACTGTCGGCCCTGGCCAAAGCACCGAGCGCACATGTTGTATACTAATCTCTTAATTTTTCCAACATAGAGTCGCGTAAATGTGAGGTCAAACCGAATTGTTCTGGTCAAAAAAATACAAAACAAAGTGAGTTAGTAGTATTTAATTTATAAAATATATAAATTATAAATATGAATACAAAACAATAAGAAAATGTGCAAGTACATGTAATGCCGCCCAGACGCCCATGTTAAGATCATAAGGCACATTCCTCTAATCCGTGTACCCGGGCCTAACAATTGTCTTCAGCAACTCTACAGCCCTAGCTTGTAAGGTCGTCTTGTACTATACTACAGTCCCCAATTTTCCCCACTTTGGGGGCCTAGTGCTGACGAGCCTTCCTCACCCCCGTTTCCCTGACGCCTTGAAGTAGATATTTCATGTAAAAATTATTGTTATTAGTAGAAACATATATATGGGAAAATGATGAAATCCAAATGAATAAAAGCATTAAATTGATTAAAATCCCAATTAATTAAGGCGCTAGAAGAATACAAGTTAACGAAAACAAAAATAAGCATTATTTCAAATAATTCGAATACTTATTACATATCTAAAAATTGTTTCAAATTGGGGTCATGTCACGGACTAAGAATTAACGCATAAACCAATTAAGATCCAAATTAATGTATTCAATAACCAACCTACTAATTTTGATTCAAATCCACCACAACTGATCAAATCCAAATGAATAAAATCATTAAATTGGCATTCGATATTAATAAATCACTGGAAGAATACAAGTTAACGACATTATAAGAATACAAATCCATATCATAAACCAAACTAAGCATTGTTTCAAATAATTGGAATACTTAGTACAAATCCAAAAATGGTTTCAAAGTTGGATTATAACCGAAAATGGATTGATATTTTGTAGGAGCAGCCAAGTCATCCACACTACTGGTTATATGCTTCGGCACGTGTAGGATGATTGACCATGGCTCATTGTTAAAATACTCCGAGTAAAACACTTGCTTGACCTTTTGAAAAGCACAAATAAATGGTCCATCACTCACATGCTCGTTGCTCTTCAACTTAAACAAGTGAACCATGATTAAATTGGTACCATGATCAACTTTACAAGCATTTTTATCCTCAACTCTTACCCAATCACAGTAAAACACAACCTCTTATATATTCCGAATGACACCATAGTAAGTAATTTTAGATTCAACGGGGTTTTTATCTTTTGCGCTCGCTTAAAAATAAGTAAGAGCCTTGTATGAAATGCATGAGTTCTGTACATTTGTATTTTTCTCGTACACCCTTGCACCGAATACATAACCGTTCAATCGATACTTTTTTCACTCGTATGCCATGAACAAGGGTTTGGTGTCTAGACGAGCAAGCCTTGATGTCACATCACCCATCTTTAAGAGCTTAGATTATTGATAAAAATAATTAGGTTAGTTTTATAGCTTTCGTGGAATATTTCATTTAATAAGAGACATTGTCATTATATTTACCTCGTATGACACCCACAACCTAAATTCACTTTCTGATTACGCCATCGTTCTTCATCTTTTATTGTTCCCACATGCATCATATTTCTTGCATTGATTATGAAGAATGTATTAGGAAATTGATCATGTCTAAAATTGAAATAATATAAAAGTTAAAATAAAATAAACTTACTTTTTCTATTTTTCTACATCGTCATGTGTAATGAGCTACTTGTTCATGTTGTAAACTCGTTAATTTCACTCGTGTGCCCACCACCTGGCCACCCTTATCGATGAACTCTTCACGACTATCCATGTTGTTTGGGTCAGCCATATATTCCCGAGTGTATATTGATGACTCCATGGTGATGTATTCCTCTGCAATTGATCCTTAAATGTATCATGTATTCTTAACATAATTTTTGATAACTTTCATAAACCTTCCAAATGGGTACATCCACCGATATCTAAGTGGGCCACAAGAAGTGCCTCGTCACATAAGTGTACCAATAAGTGAACATTTATTTTAAAAATAATGGTGGAAAGTACATCTCTAACACACAAATCGCTTCAGTAATGGCTCTGTGGCCATCTCGATCGGCTCCTGGGAGGAGGAAAGAGTGAGAGAGATACATATCCCCTCAGGAAGGTTGTGCCACGATCTTGTACCCCTCTTGGGAAGATTTCTTCAGTCTTCGTCGGTATGGGGGTAAATGTGAAGAGATAGAGCCGCTAACCTATTTTGCACAAAACAGGCAACATAAATGTTTCAACTGCGAGAGAGAGGCATCAAGAGAAAACTGATGCATATGAAACCAATAGTTCGAAAGTCCGGGGGATAAGTTACGGAATGGGAAGGTGTTAAGAACCCATCCTGCCCTTTCAATCTCTCATGGGCTTGTATTATTAATTTCCTTTACATCCCCGTGAAGTGTGTGAGCGTGTTTATATAATGGAGATCAGAATCATTCAACTCATACCATGTACAAGGTAGAGTGAGGTCATCCATAGGAATATTCCCAAAATAACATATGTAGAAAGTGTGATATGTGCGTTCATCATGATATTGATCGTTATTAGGAAACGATAATATGTGTTGAATGAAATGCAAACAAGCATGATATATTTATATATATATATATATATTTATATATATATATATATATATATATATATATATATATATATATATATATATATATATATATATATATGGGAGATTTTAGAAAATTAGGGAATTTGAGAAATTGAGAAAATTGGAAAATTGGACTCGAGTCATGGATCTTAATACGAGATGCCTACATAGCCTGTAAAGGCATCAAATTCCACGTAGTTTGAATATAGCATAGGGGTGAGGTTTATCCCATAGATTCGAATGGAATTTTATTATATGTGTATGTAAAGAAAATGTGTTGTTTAGATTTTGGAAAAAGTATAATGGATAATTCCGTTCAGAATTTATGAGTGTAACCCTCTTTTATTTGTTTTTGGGATCTTTTGTATAAAATAAAGTACGCAAAATATACTAATAAAAGTGTAGATTTTAATGTGTATGAACTAAAGTAAGAACTAGATTATGAATCTAATGTTTATTATGCATAAACAGGGAATTTAAAGAGAGAATGAAGGAATTGGACCTTCTTTAAAGCTTGATCTTTGATCTTGGATGAACTCCTTTGAGTGTTGATGAATGTTGATGAGAGAGAATGATATTTTGGCAAAGTGGTCATGAAAAGGATGGGAATGTAAACTTGGATGGAACTTCACATGAGGAACTTCGCTAATTTCGAGGAAATGTTGCTGAGATCACTGATGCTAATGGATTTGTTCTCTGTTTCTGGAGGGAGGTCATGGCCCCAATTTATAGGGTCAGTGTAATACCCCATATTTTTTATGACTTAAATAATGATGGGAGTGATTATTATAGTGGGATTAATTGAATTAAAATGTGAGAATTTAATTGTTAAATTAATCCAAATTTAAAAATAAATATTAACTAGCGTGACAAGGTTAATACTTATTGAGTTAGTATTACCGTGTGACAAGTAATATGGAACTATACACTTTGATAAATTGTTGAGAGTGAATAATACGACAGTTTGGTAATTTAAGTCCGACACGCGTGTGAGTCGTGTCGGGACTAATTGAATGGAAAATAAAGATAAATTATTTTTATTCAACTTCTATGGTAATTTTGACTGCGCTGTTGAGTCTGGGAGGGTCGAGATAATCAGAAAACTCTACCCGAGTATTTTATTTGGACTCCGGAAGATTTTAGGCCAAACCGGCACCCCGTAGGGGTAGTTTGGTAATTTGGACTTTTGAGAAAATTAAATGGACGAAAATTAGAGAATAATTATATCACCTACGGGAGTTCCATTAGGGTTAAGTTACACAAAAATCAAGAACGGCCATAGAGGGTGTGAGGGAGAACCAAATTCCAAGAGGGGAGGCCAAATTATCCTCACCTTGCACAACCGTGACCCTTAACACGTAGAACGAGAAAAGAGGAACGCGTCTATACCCACGTCACCAAAGAATTCAGACCTTCGATTTAAGGCAAGTGTTTATAACTCATTTTCTTTAGCAGTAATCATATTCATGTTAGAGTACGTGAAATTAATCTTTGATTTACATGTTAATTGGGTGAAAATTGTAGTTTAAATGATGGATAGAGACTGGGCAAAATTAGTTGTTGATATCCCTTCTTGTACGTAGAGGTTAAACTACGAAATTGAATCATATATTGATGAATAAATCTAGGTTGATTAGATTCTGTAATTAAAATTTTGGAAACTAGGGTTCATGTGAATTAATTTGGGGGTTTCATATAATTATGATGATTAATGACGAATTAAGGATACTAGGATGTTAGGAATGACTTATAATATGTTGTATGTTGATGGGTATTGATGACGAGATGTTGAGTATTGAATCTTAGGGTTTTTTTAGGTTCAGTAATGGGGAAAAATGCTAAAAATCTGGCCAGGAAGACGAACAGTGCAATCTCGTTCGAAGTCGCGCGGAGTCATTCGAGCGAGATGGCATCTCGAGCGAAGTCGCTCGAGCGACATGTGGCAGTCATTCAAACGACATGCCATCTGGTTCGAGCGACAGAAGGAATTTTTGGAATTTTTCTTTGAGTCCAAATTTGGGTTTACCGGGTTCTTCGAGTGAGAGAAAATGTCGGTCAGTAAACTTAAACAAGAAAGGATTTCAAGAAAAGTATGCGAGGCTTAATACATTAATTATTTCGGTATAGAGAGAATGTACCTTGGAGATTACGAGAGAGATAGTAATCTAAATATTTATACTATACGTAGTGTTGAGATTAAAATACGTATGAGGAGTATATATGTAGGTTGTAGAAATACCTATAAATTATAATAGGATGTGTGTATGCCTATTATGTGATATTATTGTTAAGAGCACTAATGGGTGATAACCCGGGGTGCATGAATCTTATTGTTAGGTGCACTAATGAGTGATAACTCGGGGGTGCATGGATTCCATTGTTAGGTGCACTAATGAGTGATAACTCAGGGGTGCAGGGATTCCATTGTTAAGTGTACTAATGGGTGATAACCCGGGGGTACAAGAAAATTATTATAAGTATACTAATGGGTGATAACCCGGGGGTACAAGATTATTGTTATAGGTGCACTACTGGATGATAATCCGGGGGTGCAGTATTATTATGGTTAGTTGTACTAATGGATCTTAGCCCGGGGGCGCGGTATTAGAATATATATATATATATATATATATATATATATATAAGGAAGATGTGATTATGTATATATACGTAAACTTCTGAATCATTCTACTGTGTACAGTTAGTAGCGATGAAAATGTTGATATATAAAATAAACCCTAGGAGTATAATTGATTTATTATGAAAACGAGAAAACATATTAATTAGTTGTTCGACATAGGCTAATTTGAAAGCGTATTATATGGGCGATACGGGTATACTACCGGTGAGTATAGATACTATTAGAATGAATTCAGACTAGTTAGACCTGGTGGTTTAACTAGGGGAGAATTAGATGTATGTTAGGCATTCACAAAAGATGAGAGGTGAGAAGCTCATGTGAGAGTTCGATAAATAACATGCGTATAAGACTTGTTTTAAGAACCAGTTTTAAATACTTGCTAAATCATTTTTAAACCTCGGGCCCTCACCCGTCTATTGCATCTTTTGTCTCTTCTGCTATACATATATTATTCCAGGTGCTCAGCCGCAGGGGTACCAGAATTAGAGGTTGGATTATTAGATGTGTTGCAGCTATTGTGGAAGTTGTAGGTCCTTGCAGTAGGCGCAATCTATTCTTTCATTCAGTTTCTCTTAGACTTCTTATTTAGGGCATGTGTCACCCGCTTCTAGTCTTTTATCTGAGATATTGTATTTAGTTTCTTTTATGGTTTGGAGTTTTGAACTGGGAGGTTTTACCCAGTCTTATTTAATTCCGTATTAAATTCTTATTTAGTATTTATTTTTCCTATGTATGGTGAATGGTTTATAAATTACTTTTGGAATGTTGTGGTTAAATGGTTTTATTAAAAATTGGAAATGTTTTGACACCTAGCTTAATTTTATATTAAGTGATTAATATGTTAACAAGTTTTTCGATAGTGATGATAAGAATGAACCAACCGAAGATTCTACTTTAAATTGGTACGGGACTGATCACCCTTTATTTAATTGGGAGAGGTGTCACAGGTGGTATCAGAGCATCAGGTTCTAGAGTCCTTTAGGATCTGTACGGTTTACTATAATTTCAGTTTTGCATCCATTGATATAGAACCCTATTTTTAGGACTGTTGTGATCTTAGTTTTTCGATTACATCTTCAGCTATTTGAGATTTAGTAATAATTGTGGACTAATAAAATTCTATCTCATCTCAGATGCCTCCTCGACGTGCACTAAGAGACAGACAGGCCCAGCCAGAATAGCCGACAATGCAGGCTCAAGGGATAATGAACAGAGTAGAGGTTGCCGCGATAGTTACACAAGCGGTGAATGCATCCCTAGCGGTGGTGCAGCAGACCCCACCCCGGGTTCAGGCAGTAGCACCGGTTCCAGTGCATCCATTTCCCACTGCATGGGAAAGAGTGAGAGATTCCTTTCAGAGGGCATGTCCCCCAGAGTTCATGGGCAGTTCTAATGTGGTTTTTCCTAGTCAGTGGAAGAAGGACACACTGCGACACCTTCGTATGTATGAGTGCACTGAGGTACAGAGGCAAGTTTTGGCTACCTTTAAGCTAAGAGGGTCAGCCTTACAGTGGTGGGAGTCCACTACTACTACTGAGGAGCGACAATTGATGTCGATCACTGATTTCTGGGTGCAGTTCGACCGCAAGTACTTTCCTTCCGTCATCAAGACTGAGATAAGGAGAAAACTTTTGGACCTCACCCAGGAAGGGAGAACAGTTGCGGAATACGAGGAGGAGTTCACATAATTGACAAACATGGTACCGAATGAGGTGCCTACTAAGGAGAAGTGCATTCAGATGTTCATGGATGGCTTAACTTGGAGGATATGCCAGCATCTCTTGGGTAATCTTTCTATACACTCATATACAGACGTTCTGAATGCATCCTTATTGCATTGTTAGGACAACCGCTTCCATACTAAGGGAAGCAAGTGAGGGGGAGAGCCCAACCAGTTGGGCAAGACAGGGAGAGGTAGTGCTAGTGGGGCACCAGTTGAGCAGAGGCAGAGGCAGGGTTCCCAACAGGGGGAGTCTGCTAAGAGGTTTCGTTCTCGAGGTTTCAGGCATGTCATGGGGGTTGGAGGTAGGGCCAACAGCAGGGCCAGTCGCAAGGCCAGCAGCAGGGCCAACAGCAGGGAGAACAGCAGGGCCAAGGTAGGGGTGGTAATGGCCAGCAGGGCCGAGGCTATCAGGGACAGAGGGGAGGAAACTTCATCAAGAAATTTTATACTTGTGGCAAGACTGGCCATAAAAAACAAGAGTGCCTCGATAAGAATAGAGTTCCCCGGCAACAGGGTGCTCACCAGGAGCCCTAGAGACCTATTTTTCTCGCCATTTTACCAGCACCAGCTCAAGTTCCATCTTTGCCCACAGTTTCGATGCAGCAGGGGAAGTTGCTGTATGGACGTGTCTATAAAGTCCACCAGGCCGTAGTTCCGCAAGCACCACCCGCAGTGGAGGGTAAGTTTTCTATCCATGGTACGCTGGGTCGTATCTTATTTGACACAGGGGCATTACACTCCTTTATAGCCACTAGCTTTGCACGGTCCACTGGATTGTTAGGCACGGCAGAGAGTACAGTGACATGTGTAGACTCACTGTTAGGTAGTGGGTCGCTGATTTTCTTCATATGCCGAGGAGTTAGCATAGAGATTGGCAGTTTGATTTTACCGGCTGATATGCTAGTGTTAGATATGTTTGAGTACGATGCCATTATTGGCATGGATTGGCTAGTCGAGTATCGGGACATGATTGATTGCTTTAGTAGGAGTATTGTGTTCTCCATTTTAGGACAGGAGATGTTCTTAGTGGCGATGCCTCGTTCTGAGGGATGGTCGTCCACCCACTTGTTTTATATAGAGAATGAGACCTCTGCAGTAGTGATTCCACTCGATTCAATACCAGTCATCTGCGAGTTTGCTGACGTATTTCAGGATACACTGGGGTTGCCTCCGAGTAGGGAGATCGAGTTTGTGATAGACTTAACACCGGGCACTCGTCCGATAGTACGTGCGCCTTACCGTATGGTTTCGATGGAGATAAGGGATTTATGGGAGCAGATAGAACAGTTATTGGGACAGGGTTTCATCCATAGGAGTACCTTGCCTTGGGGTTCCCCAGTTCTGTTTGTGAAGAAGAGGGATGGGTCCCTATGATTTTGTATTGATTATTGGGAGCTTAACAAAGTCACAATCCAGAATAAGTATCCATTTCCTCGCATCGATGACTTATTCGACCAGCTGAGAGGAGTAGCCCACTTCTCGAAGATAGACTTGAGATTCGGGTATCATCATCTACGCATCAGGGAGCAGGACGTGGCTAAGACTGCTTTTCTGACGAGGTATGGGTCGTATGAATTCAGGGTTATGCCATTTGGGTTAACCAACGCCCTAGCAGTATTTATGGACTTAATGAATAGAGTATTCAGAGAGTGAATAGATCAGTTTGTCATTGTCTTCATAGATGACATCCTGATTTATTCTCGCACCGAGGAGTAGCATGCAGAGCACTTACGTACGGTTCTACAGACCTTACGAGAGCATGAGTGTACGCCAAGTATGATAAGTGTGAATTTTGGCAGAGGGAGGTACATTTTTTAGGACACATTGTATCAGAGAGAGGGATATCTATGGATCCTAGTAAGGTGTCAGTGGTGAGGGAGTGGGGACAGTCTATGACACTGACAAAGGTAGGAAGTTTTTTGGGATTAGCTGGGTACTACAGACGGTTTATTTGGGGATTCTCGAAAATTGCGAGTCCGATGACGAATTTGACTCGTAAGGGTGTGCCGTTTGTTTGGAATGATGCATGTCAGCTGGCGTTCGATGAACTGAAGGATAAGCTGACTTCAACACAGGTACTAGCACTACCCAGGGCAGGGATTGAGTACCTGGTTTATACAAACGCATCCTTACAGGGGCTTGGGGGAGTACTCTAGCAAGAGGAGAAGGCTATAGCTTTTGCTTCCCGAAAGCTTAAGCCTCACGAGAAGAATTACCCCACCCACAACTTAGAGCTAGCAGTAGTCGTGTTTGCGCTTCGAATTTGGAGGCATTATTTACTGGGGGAACAGTTTCGCTTATTTAAAGACCATAAGTCACTATGGTACTTGTTCACGCAGAAAGAGTTGAATATGCGTCAACGCATGTGGCTCGAGTTTGTAAACGATTATCAGTTCGAGATACACTATCACTCGGGGAAGGCTAATGTAGTATCTTATGCGTTGAGCCGTAGGCCGGTAGATAAGACAATCGAGGTGTGGAAAGCGAAATGGAAGGAATTTGGGCACCAGGATGTAGCTGCCCGGTCCTTCATGTCAGTTATGAACGTCACACCACAAATAGTGACGATGGTGGTTCGGGCACAGGAGACAGATCCTTTTTTCCAGGAAAGGATTAGATGGCTTTTAGTTGGTGGGGCTGAGTCATATTAGGTGAGATCCGAGGGGGGTTTACACTTCAATGGGAGACTCAATGTCCCAGAGAAGGAGGACCTTCGACATGCACTGATGACGGAGTCACATGGGTCCCAATTTGCGGTACATCCCGGTGGGGACAAAATGTACAAGGATATGAGGTGGCAGTATTGGTGGAGCGGAATGAAAAAGGATATCGCAGAGTTCGTATCTAAGTGTACCACTTGCCAGTTAGTGAAAGTGGACCATCAGAGACCACCGGGTTTTCTTCAGCTGTTGGAGATTCCTACATGGAAATGGGAAGGCATTTCCATGGATTTTATTTTCGGGTTGCCCACTTCGCAAAGGGGGCACGATTCTATATGGGTTATTGTGGATCGATTGACGAAAGTAGCCCACTTTTTGCCCGTCAGGACAGACTACACAGCGGGATAGTATTGTCAGCTATTTATTTCAGAGATAGTGAGATTGCATGGAGTGCCTCTTAATATCGTGTCGGATAGAGACAAGACATTTGTATCTCATTTTTTGGAGAGCTTCCAGGAGGCTATGGGCACCGAGTTACGATTGAGTACGGCGTATCACCCGCAGACCGATGGGCAGACTGAGCGCACTAATCAGATGCTCGAGGATATGTTGCGTATATGTATCCTTGATTTTGGTGGAGGTTGGGAGCAGTACCTTCCACTAGTGGAGCTTGCTTATAACAACTCCTATCAGTTTACGATTGACATGGCCCCGTTTGAGGCATTGTACGGTAGACCTTGTCGTTTTCTGGCTTGTTGGCTAGAGGTGGGGGATAATAAAATACTCGGGCCAGAGGTGATTTAGGACACCTCGAGCAGAATCTATATGATTTGAGGTCGCATAGGGTAGCGCGGGACAGGCAGAAAAGCTGCGCCGATGTTAAGCGGTCCTTCAGAGAGTTCGCTATAGGGGATCAAGTTTTGCTGAGAGTATCTCCTATGAAGGGGGTAATGAGATTTGGGAAAAAAAGGAAAATTGGCTCCGAGATATGTATGACCGTTTCCTATTATCGAGAGGATCGGACCAGTGGCATATAGGCTTGGGTTGCCAGACCACTTGCATCGTATCCATGATGTGTTCCCCATTTCGTCACTGGGGCGGTATCTTCGGGATGAGTTAGTACACACTCACATCGCGATTGAGGAGATTGAGTTACAGCCCGACAATTCATATGAGGAGAGACCGGTGGCTATCATAGATTATAGTGAGAGAAGGTTGAGGTCAAAGGTAGTTCCACTTGTTTGAGTGTAGTGGTAATATCACAATGTGGAGGAGTCCACTTGGGAGCGTGCGGCGGATATGCGTGAGAAATATCCAGATTTATTCGTACCAGGTATGCCTTATTTTTTGAATTTCGAGACGAAATTCCATTATTAGGGGGAAGTATGTTACCCCATATTTTTTATGACTTAAATAATTATGGGAGTAATTATTATAGTGGGATTAATTGAATTAAAATGTGAGAATTTAATTGTTAAATTAATCCAAATTTAAAAATAAATATTAACTAGCGTGCCAAGGGTTAATACTTATTGAGTTAATATTACCGTGTGACATGTAATATGGAACTATACACTTTGATAAGTTATCGAGAGTGAATAATACGACAGTTTGGTAATTTAAGTCTGACACGCGTGTGAGTCGTGTCGGGACTAATTGAATGGAAAATAAAGATAAATTATTTGTATGTAACTCGTATGGTAATTTTGAGTGTGCCGTTGAGTCCGGGAGGGTCGAGATAGTCAGAAAACTCTACCCGGGTATTTTATTTGGACTCTGGGAGATTTTAGGCCAAACCGGCACCCCGTAGGGGTAGTTTGGTAATTTGGACTTTTGAGAAAATTAAATGGACGAAAATTAGAGAATAATTATATCATCTACGGGAGTTCCATTAGGGTTAAGTGACATAAAAATCAAGAACGGACATAGAGGATGTGAGGGAGAACCAAATTCCAAGAGGGAAGGCCAAATTATCCTCACCTTGCACAACTGTGACCCCCAACGCGTAGATCGAGAAGAGAGGAATGCGTCTATACCAACATCACCAAATAATTCAGAACTTTGATTTAATGCAAGTGTTTATTACTTTTTTTCTTTAGCAATAAACATACTCATGTTAGAGTACGTGAAAATAATCTTTGATTTACATGTTAATTGGGTGAAAATTGGTGTTTAAATGATGAATATAGACTGGGCTAATTAGTTGTTGTTATCCCTTCTTGTATGTAGAGTTTAAATTATGAAATCGAATCATATATTGATGAATAAATCTAGGTTGATTAGATTCTGTAATTAAGATTTTGGAAACTAGGGTTCATGTGAATTAATTTGGGGGTTTCACATAATTATGATGATTAATGATGAATTAAGGATCCTATGATCCTATGATGTTAGGAATGACTTATAATTTGTTGTGTGTTGATGGGTATTGATGAAGAGATGTTGGGTATTGAATATTAGAGTTTTTTTAGGTTTAATAATGGTAAAAAAACGCTGAAAATTTGGCTAGGAAGACGAACAGTGCAATCTTGCGCAAAGTCGCGCGAAGTCGCTCGAGCGACATGTGGCAGTCGTTCAAATGACATGCCACCTGGTTCGAGTGACAGAGGGAATTTATGGAATTTTTCTTTGAGTCCAAATTTGGGATTACCGGGTTCTTGGAGTGAGATAAAATGTCAGTTAGTAAACCTAAACAAGAAAGGATTTCGAGAAAAGTATGCGAGGCTTAATACTTTAATTATTTCGGTATATAGAGAATGTACCTTGGAGATTATGAGAGAGATATTAATCTAAATATTTATACTATACATAGTGTTGAGATTAAAATACGTATGAGGAGTATATATGTAGGTTGGAGAAATACCTATAAATTATAATAGGATGCGTGTATGCCTATTGTGTGATATTATTGTTAGGAGAACTAATGGGTGATAACCCGGGGGTGCAAGAATCTTATTGTTAGGTGAACTAATGAGTGATAACTAGAGGGTGCAGGGATTCCATTGTTAGGTGCACTAATGAGTGATAACTCGGGGGTGTAGGGATTCCATTGTTAAGTGTACTAGTAGATGATAACCCGGGAGTACAAGAGTATTATTATAAGTGTACTAATGGGTGATAACCCGGGGGTACAAGATTATTGTTATAGGTGCACTAATGGATGATAATCCGGGGGTGCAATATTATTATGGTTAGTTGTGCTGATGGGTCTTAGCCCAGGGGCGCAATATTAGAATATATATATAAGGAAGATGTGACAATATGTATATATACATAAACTTGTGAATCATTCTACTGTGTATAGTTAGTAGCGATGAAAATGTTGACATATAAGATAAATCCTAAGAGTATAATTGATTTATTATGAAAACGAAAAAACATATTAATTAGCTGTTCGACATAGGCTCATTTGAAAGTGTACTGTATGGGAGATACGGGTATACTACTGGTGAGTATAAATACTATTAGAATGACTTCAAACTAGTTAGACCGGGTGGTATAACTAGGGGAGAATTAGATGTACGTTAGGCAAGCACAATAGATGATAGGTGAGACGCTCATGTGAGAGTTCGATAACTAACATGCGTATAAGACTTGTTTTAAGAACCAGTTTTAAATACTTGCTAAATCATTTTTAAACCTCGGGCCCTGACCCGTCTATTGCATCTTTTGTCTCTTTTGATATACATATATTATTCCAGGTGCTTAGCAGCAGGTGTACCAAAATTATAGGTTGGATTGTTAGACGTGCTGCAACTATTGTGGAAGCTGTAGGTCCTTGCAGTAGGCGCAATTTATTCTTTCATTCACTTTGTCTTAGACTTCCTATTTAGGGCATGTGTCGCCCGCTTCTAGTCTTTTATCATAGATATTATATTTAGTTTCTTTTATGGTTTGGAGTTTTGAACTGGGAGGTTTTACCCAGTCTTATTTAATTCCGTATTAAATTCTTGTTCAGTACTTATTATTCTTATGTATGGTGAATGGCTTATAAATTACTTTTGGAATGCTGTGGTTAAATGGTTTTATTAAAAATTGGAAATGTTTTGACACCTAGCGTAATTTTATATTAGGTGATTAATATGTTAAAAAGTTTTTTGATAGTGATGCTAAGAATGAACCAACCGAACATTTTGTTTTAACTTGGTACAGGACTGATCGCCCTTTATTTAATTAGGCGGGGTATCCCAGTCAGGGGGGTGCTGATTGGCCTACCCCTGGGGGTGCCTATCGCCATGTGACCCCAGACACTGTGCCAATAGGAAGGGATGAGGACCTGCAAATTGGAATTCCCGTGCAAAGTTTCTTGGAAAAATGGTCATAGAGCACAAAATGTTGATCCGAATCGTGCATTGGTCATACCGTTAGAAAGGCATTTCAAAGACCTTCAAGAGTCATTTGGAATGCTCCTGGGTCCGGGAGTTAACTTTGGGTCAAATATGGCTTGGAAGCGCACGTCGGTCCTTTCGACGGGAGATTATCAGACACAAACGGATCGTTCATCCGCATGGTAAGTCAGAATCACGTATGGGGAGGACCGTTGGAAATGTTAGGAGATGTACTTAGACATTCCAAAGGGTTTTTCTTTCTTCATAAAGTTGACCTTTGTCAACTTGGGCTCGAAAGCGCTCGGGAACCTCTCGAAGTAAAACAGATCGTTCGTCCTACAGTAGGTCAGAATCGTGCCCAGGGTGGATCATTAGAATTGGTATTCAGTTCCATTTAGGGATTCATTCATGCTTATTTGAGCTGAAGATTTGACTTTGGTGAAACGAAGCCCGGGAGTGCCCGATGGTCTTCGGATCGAGTTTTAGGGGAAAAATAATTATTTATCCAAATGGTTATGCTATTTTGTGCACAAGGTGGATTGTTAGAAAGGGGTTTCAGTGACCTTTGAATATTCAAAGAGATTTTGCTCTAACGATAAAGTTGATTTAGCTCAAATCGAGGCCCGAGAGTGACCGATGGCCTCCGAATCGATCTTCGGTAGTAAAATGGCCTTTTCGTCTGAACCATTATAACAATTCTCACACGGGATCATCCATTAGATAGGTTATTTAGATCCTTTAAAATATTTAAAAGCTTTCACTCTGATGATAGAGTTGATCGGAGTCAAACGGTGGTCGCGGGCGCCCGGTGGCTTCTAGATCGGTACTCGAAGTGCAACCTGGGGTTTATAGTGATATGGGGAGGTTATAGGGACCTAAATGAAGACCTAGGGGGTCTTAGAATGTGGTGTCCATAGAGCCCCTAGATGGGTGATCTTGGAACAGGTGATAGCCGTCGAATAGATACCACGTGATAGAGGTCGGTTATGTGGACCTAAGGGAAGATGATGACCGATTCAGAGGGTCGAGGTCGATGCTGAGACCTAAGGTGATGTTAGGGTGGCCGATTTTGAGGACCTAGAGGAGGTGAGGAGTAAGGAGGCACCCAATTCTACGGGTTGGGGTTAGTTCTGAGGATATAGATTAAAGCGACCAATATTGCGGGTCGAAGCCAATTCTGAAGGTCAAATCCAATTCTGCGGGCTTAAGATAGGGGTGACCAATTCTGCGGGTCAAAGGTAATTCTGTAGGCTTAAGTAGGAGTGACCAATTTTGAGGGTAAAATCCAATTATGAGGGATCAAGTATAAGTGATCAATTCTGAGGGTATTCGAAGCCAATTATGTTGGCTTAACATAGAGATGACCAATTCTGAGGGTCGAAGACAATTTTGAGGGCTTATTTGGGGTGACCAATTCTGAGGGTCGAAGACAATTCTGAGGGCTTAAGTATAAGCGACCAATTCTGAGAGCTTAAGTAGAAGCGACCAATTCTGAAGGCTTATTTGGGGTGACCCACTCTGCGGGTTAGAGCCAATTCGGAGGGCTTATTTTGGGTGACCAATTCTGCGGGTCAAAGACAATTCTTTCAGGCTTAGGATATAGGTGATCAATTATGAGGATCAAAGCCAATTCTGTGGGCTTAAGTATAAGCGACCAATTTTGAGGTTCAAGGCCAATTCTGAGGTCTTATGTAGGGTGACTAATTCTGCGGGTCAACGCCAATTCTACGGGATTATTTTTCCTTTGGGAAGTTTGGGAAATCCATTGGGGATGAGTGATCTTTATCTGGGGATTTGCGGAAGCATTTGGTTTTAAGTTCCGCTGCGAAAGAGGGAATGATCCGATGATTTTAAGCTGGGGATTTTTTTTTTAGAATTTTGGAGCGTCCTCTGGAGACCTTACTGGGGAGAATTATTTCCTGGAATTGTAAAAAAATATTTTTCTTGCTGAAAAGGTTCCAAAGTTAATCTGGTGGTTTTAGGAATTTTTTAGGGATTTTTTGGTAATTTTTTTGGACATTTTGTATAAAATTTTAAGGGGGTGCCGATCGGCATAGATGGAGGGGTGCCAAACGGCAGTGGCACGGCCTTTGGGGTACCTCGAGCAGGTGGAGGGTCAGTTCCGATCGATGGTGTAAAGGAATAAAAAGGGGACGGGTTCTCCTCATTTTGCATAGTTTTTTTACTTGCATTGTTCTGCAGTTACGTTCTGCAAATCATTCAGACGTTCTAAATTCAAAAGATGGCTGGGTTTTCAAGCAACGCTACTCAGATGGCATGGCATAATTTCGACGATTGGGTAGGGTTGGAGTGGAGGGCTAGGGTTCCCCTTGCATTAGGCAGCGAGAATTGATTTAACGCATTTGAGCCAGTGGTGGATGATCGAATTCTTCTATGTGAGACTTCGCATCATTGTTCTTCTAGGGTGGTGAACCCTGGTGTTTATGTATGTATTGAATGACCTTTGGTATTCTTTTCCTTTTTTCTTGACGAAATTGCTTTATTTTTTGCACTTGACAATGGTTTTCTTTATTCTTCGACAGTATGACGTTTCCATGTCAACAGTACGTGCCTGAGGGATGACGAGGCTTAAGGATGTTTGGGAGCACCTTCCATAACTGGTGGGCTGGATGGTGTCGTCCGTCCGCTTTGGGAGGTTGGTGTCTTCTCTGGATGAGTCACCTCGTTCTATGATCGTTCTGTGTGCTCTGAGGGAGAGGTGGTGGGACACTACCCACACCTTCCATTTTGACTTTGGGGAGATTAAGGTGACTCTCATTGATGTACAAAAGCTACTAGGGTTGGACTGTGATGGTGTTCAGATTGAGGTAGATAGGACGCTGAGGGTGACGGGTGAGGCGGTGACGGCGGCGCTGGGTGATGTGGAGAGGGTGGTTTCTGGGGACTTTCTTTGTTTGTCTCTGTTGAGGGAGTTATTTTTTAGGAGGAGGATTGATGAGAACGACGGGCAGCAGGTGTGTCAGATGGGCCACTTGTTTATTATGTTTATACTGGGAGGTTTTCTGGTGTCGATGAGTGGCGGCGGCGTGCACTTGGGGTTTCTACCATTTTTTAGGGTGTTCTCGGACATCTGCCTTTATGATTGGGGGAGCATGACTTTGGAAAACCTTTATTATTCTCTTTATGCATTCAACCGATGCAGCCGGTAGTCTTTTACTGGAGCCACGTATCTTCTGGAGGTTTTCTTTATTTTTTTGGCATTTTCCTTTATGCATTCGCATTTTCCTTCATTCTCTTTTTCTTGATTTCTTAAATGTTGGCATTTGCCCTTTGTAGACGTGGTTATACGAGGTGATTGGGTTAAATAAACAGTTTATATCTTTGAAGGATGACTCTATTAGGGACTTCTTCCGGATGTACCGGTGGTGGAGGTCCAACCGATAGTCGAAGAGGCCTCTCTCTCTGGAGGCAGTGCGTCAGGTCTTGAATGGCCAGACGAGCGAGCGAGTAAGCCCTCTTTTATCTCGGGACTATCCTTTCCTTTAATGGTTTTGATATTTATATTTATCTTTTTCTCTTGCTGGGGATTTTTAGGTGACCTTTTATCCTTGGGGGACGACCATTCAGCACAGTGGGGTTACTGGGGGACGTGCAGATGCGGCATCTACTGGAACATGAGTTTGGTTATTCATGGTACCTCGGGGAGAGGTTAGTTCGAAATATGATGGAGGATTAGGTTGCAATGTTGTCGGCCAAGCCCCCTATGTTCATTAGGAGAGTGCGGAAGATATTAGAGGATTCCCGGGTGGCGGAGACTATGGGAGAGTTGTACTCGATAAATACCGACACGACTGTGATGTATGACTATATGGATTTCGTGTTGAGATTTCCAATGCCTCCCAGTAAATACGATGTGATGCCTCTTGCTCGCCCGGGTTTGAGTAGGCACGTGGGGTCCTCCCACAGTGCGGGTGGTGCGATGACGTCGGCTGCGACAATGACTTCGGAGGCTCCCATTGTACGGTTGTTTTCGCCTGGTTACAACATTCGGTGAGCTGATGGAGGGTCGGTGCATTTATAGTATTATCCCAATGCAATCGACTCGGAGGATTTGCACCTAACAGAGGAGGTCCTTCCACCTGATGTACACTTTGTGTGTTTTTTTCTTTTGATTTCCTGATTCCTTTTTTTCTTTCATACTTGACTGATTTGATTTCTCTATTTTCTTTTGCAGCACATCCAGGTCTCCACCACTTGGTTGAGGGATATTAGGGATTGGATATCTTCTGCGTCCGCCCATATTAAGGATGTTATTTCGGTTCCTTTTTGCTTTGTTTAGTCTGCCTCGTTCGGGGTAAGGTCGAATTCTAGAAGTGGCGGCACATCATCTCATCACAGGGGGAAAAGGGCTCTCCGTAGGGATGGAGGCTCTTAGAGAGAGAGAGTAAAAGTTTGTTGGTAAAGAGAGAGGTATAGAAAACGTGGGTGAGAGGGAGAAAAAGAAAATTGGGTTCGGGTTGAGTCCCGTTGTTTTGTTTTTTTGTTTTTCCTGTAAAATGTCAATGTAACACTGAAAAATATACGCAAAATAAGTTATTTTTTATTAATTCATGCTTCAGTGATTAATGTGCATGCTCTTTTTACTTTGCTACTGAGATCGTAAAAGGAATTTGGAAATTGATTTGGGAGGGATTCTATTTTTAAAATGGGATAAGTAAAAGCATAAGGAAATTCAGAATTCTCTTGAGATAAAAATTATTTTTATTGGGTTTTTTATCTTGACAAAAGAGGGAAAAGGGAATTTTCCCAAAATAGGGGGTTGTCGATCAGCATTACCCTTGTCCTACCTATCGGCATATCAGTCCAGTCCAATCAACCCAAGGCTTTGATTGCACTTTCTTCAATTGCTTGGTACTTGGTGGGGCAAGTTTACACCGATTTCAGCAGGGTTTCTTATCTTTGCTTGAGAGTTTTCAAGTATAAATAGGGCTGTGAATGGGGCTTTTCTCCTCACACTTTCATTTCCTTCCCATTTAAATTCTTATTTTCTCCTTATATTCTTGTTTTGCAAGATGTCTCTCCCTGGTAGCATTGAGTTCGCCAACTACCTCGAAGTCTTGGAAGCAATGTTTTCTTACAATGTTGATTATGACGCCTTCCACATACGGCGAGTCTCTTTTGGCGCAACCAGCCCATTGAGTAAAATATGTTGATGGCGGCAGTTTAGTTCTAGAACCCCGAGGATTATGTCTTTCGCTTCGAGTTGGATGAAATTTGTCCCACCTACGAGGAATTTTCTGGCATGTTGGGGATAAATCCCAGTATTGCTGCGGCTTTGCCAGAGTTTTCTCATTCTCCCACGGAATTATTGGTTGGACTTCTCCATATCTCGCATACGGTAGCCAGGTTTTTGGTTATGGGAGGCCTGATTTATCTTTCGACAGTGTCGAGATCCATGCATTCGCAGGATGTGGGTTATGTTGGCTATGTTGGGGCCGTTATTCTGGGATGGTTTCGAAAGTGTTGTTGGTGACTGGGAAAACTCTAGTGGACCCCCAACTTGCAACTAATGTTTCTTTGATGTCCTATTATCTCAATCTTACGGTAGTGATACTGGCTGAGACTTTTAATGGCCCGGATGCCTGACAGGGGGGTCGTTCTGACTTTCTAAAGGATAGCCATGTAATGTTGTTCATGTGGCTGTCAGAGAGGTTTTGGATGGCGGTTCAACCTTAGTATCCTCTGTTGGCGGTGAAAAACTTCTTCTTGCGCTATTTCATTGGCGTAGTCCTGGACAATAAGAGTTGGGGGAACTAGCTTGACACACCCCAACCCAGTTACATATAAATAAGTTTGAAAGTCAAAGTGAGTCAAACCATAATTAATCTAACCAAACCATAATCACGAGTTTTGATTTCGGAGTCATCATTGTAAATTCATATAACTGAAAACCTTTTTACAACATCAGAGTAATCATGTCCATAAAAACTTTCTTGAAGGATAAGTTAACTTAATTACATCATTTACATTTACACAAAATCATAGTTTCTCCCATTCCTGGCTAACCCAACCCGACCTCCTAGATTTGGCAGTGACATCGCGTTACCTGAAAAATGTGAACATAGGAACCATGAGCAAAATAGCCCAGTGAATGCATCACTACTATACTACTGCATAAATTTACATGCAATATATCACGTCCATATAATTATGAATTAACTTATCCGGCTCATTCATAATGAATGACCAACTTTTCCGAATCATGATTCACATATCCTGTCAAAGTAGACAATTCTCCCCCATTCCTGGTCGAGGAGTAACCCCTTGTCATTAATAGACAAATCTCCCCCATTCCTGGTCGAGGAGTAACCCCTCATTTCGGTAAACCGAAATGAACAATTTCATATTCATTATACTATGATCATACCAACAACACAATACAAATATCTCTTTCCAGTGAGTACACTCACCTTGGTTGACAACTATGTATTCACGTTTTCTTTTGGTGGAGCTATACTGGGTTGATTAGACCTTACACCAGTCAATCCAACTAAATCAGTACTGAACCTCAATCATAAATATTATCCAAACATAATTATGTAACTTTCCATGACTATACATCAACAATATAATTCCAATTAAGTCACACTCCATAAAACATAGGAAAGGCAAAACAATGATATACATGTTGATAAAGTTACGGACATTCAACAGTAGGAAATACCTTATGAGGAATTTATAACCAAAGTCAAGTAAACATGAAATTATACTCCTCAATGTATATACACATGAAACATGTACTCAAAGTACCCTTTGTAAGGACGAAACACAAACATTCATTCAAGGGGTATCCAGTATGGCCTGAAATTATTGTCCTACATACCTGACCATCCTATATTCCTAAATTGTACAAATACAGGGGTCCAAACTCGTCAATATGAAAACATATATGAATATACTATCCAGTACAAGTGACGGTGTAATTTTTCAAGCTTCCTAGGGCAAGTTATGACCATTTCTCTACAACACAAGAAATCTGCCCTACAAGTTCCTCTATTGTTCCTTCAACTTGCAAGAATTTTCATAATTTTTCTACAGCATAACTTTCCATGATTTTCGAAAAATTTCCAGTACACATACGTAATAGTACAGAATTAAATTTTCATAATTTTTTGACTTCATTTTCTATCTCAAAAGCTTGACTAAACTTAGGGCATACCGAAATCAAGTATACAAACAGCAACCATGTACCAACTTGAAATCATCATTACGGCCTAACCACAAGGAGATAAATTCTCATTTTCGGGTATGATATGAATATATGAGTCTAATTTCATATCCAATTGTAATTTCTCAATTCGAGTAAGTACACAAAGAGATATGCAAGTTTGAATGCAAGGGGTTTCAATACAAAGCAATTTTAAGGGTTTCTACATTCAACTTAACATAAACTTGCATCTAACCATACATACATATAAAGGGATGAAACTTTAGTAAAACTATGATTATTTATATCATATAAATCATTAATATAAGATAAATAACTAGAATTTCAATTAGGATTACCTTCAGGGCTTTTACGTAATTTCCACGGATTTTTCTACACTTTTTCTCCTCACTTTTTCTTCCTAAACATCAACTTTCTATTTCCTCAAGCTAACAACACTTGAAACTGAACCTAGGGTTTGTTTTGCTGAAGAAATATGTTAGAGGGAGGGTTTTAAGTCGGCCAAGGCTGCCTCCCAAGCCCACCAATCAATTTAAAACATTTGGTTTAATAAAAGACAATTTACCACTTAAAGGGAATGGACAGCTTTGCCCTTTGTTCGTAAATTCGGTATAACTCTTTACTCGGGCATCCATTTGATGATACGTTTGTTGTGTTACAACCCTAACTCACATGTATACAACTATCTAGTTTTCACCTCAAGTCATTTATAATGTTATAAAGGTCAAAACTAGTCTCTAACAGGAACATTTCTACCGAAAACAACAAAATTTGTGTTTGTAAATAATTCGACCTTTCATGATTTATGAAAGTAGGATTATAATAAACATAATCACTTAATATTAGATATAGTAATATCACATTATTCATATCACATAAGATAAGCATGATTTAAATATAATTCATTATAATTATATTCGGGTTGTCACAACTTCCCCCCCTAGAAAATTTTGTCCCCGAAATTTAATATGAAGGTCACTTACCAAATTAATGGGGATACTGTTTCCTCATGCTATCCTCCGTGTCCCAAGTTGCTTCTTTAACTCCATGGATCATCCACATAACCTTAACTAAGGGAATAACTTTATTTCTCAATACTTGGTCCTTACTATCAATAATTTCCATTGGTTCCTCGATGTACGATAATTCTTCCTTCAGTTCAATTGGTTGAGTTTTCAACTGGTGAGATGGATCTGCCAAATACTTACGAAGCATCGATACGTGAAACACATCATGTAACCGAGATAAATCTGGAGGTAAAGCTAATCTATAAGACAGGGGCCCAATTCTTTCCAACACTTCAAATGGTCCAATGTATCTTGGACTTAGTTTCCCCTTCTTCCCAAATCTCATAACACCTTTCCATGGTGAAATACGCAGGAATAAAAAATCTCCCTTTTGAAATTCCAATGGATGCTTCCTCTTATCTGCATAAAATTTTTGCCTTCTTTGCGCTATCTTTATCCGTTCCCGAATCATTTTGATCTTTTCAGTTGTCATATCTATCAATTCAGGACCCAAAATTTTCCTTTCACCCACTTCATCCCAACACAAAGGCATTCTACATCTCCTCCCATATAAAGCTTCATAAGGAGCCATACCAATAGTCGACTGATAACTATTATTATATGAAAATTCCATCAATGGCAAATGATCATCCCAACTACCTTTGAAGTCAAATACACAGGCTCGTAACATGTCTTCTAATATTTGAATCGTCCTTTCTGATTCCCCATCAGTTTGTGGATGAAACGCAGTTCTGAACTTCAAACATGTGCCCATGGCGTTCTGGAGACGAGGCCAAAACTTAGAAGTGAACGTTGGATCTCTATCTGATACTATTGACACTGGTGCCCAATGTAAACGAATATTCTCATCAACGTACATACGTGCATACTTATCAACATTGTAGGTGGTCTTAACTGGAAGAAAATGAGCTGACTTCGTCAGTCGGTCTACAATCACCCAAATAGAATCATGCCCCTTTGGTGACCGGGGTAATCCTGTAACAAAGTCCATCGTTATATGCTCCCACTTCCATTTCGAAATAGGCAATGACTGTAATAATCCTGTCAGCTTCTGATGCTCCGCCTTTACTTGCTGGCACACTAAACATTTAGCTACGAACTCTGCAATCTCACGTTTCATATTATTCCACCAGTAATACTCTTTCAAATCTCTGTACATTTTGGTACCTCCCGGATGCATAGAGTAAATTGAACTATGTGCCTCTTCTAATATATCTTTCTTTAAGGGTGGATCATTAGGTACACAAATCCTATTTTTATAACACAACGATTCATCATTCTTAATTTCAAAGTCACTCTCTTTACCATCCAGGACATCTTGTTTCTTCTTCTCAAGGAATGGATCACTCGTCTGCAAATTTCGTATGCGTTCGGCCAATAAAGGTCTCACTGTGACATGTGCTAATAATCCTCTGCTTTTTGAAAACTTCAATTCAATCCCCATCGATGTCAAGTCAAGAATATTTCCAACATGGGCACACCGTATGCAACCAAGAATCCCTGATGATTTTTGACTCAAAGCATCTGCTACCACATTGGCCTTTGCAGGATGATGATGAATGGTACAGTCATAGTCTTTAATCAGCTCTATCCAACGCCTCTGTCTTAAATTCAGTTCCTTCTGTGTAAACAAGTATTTCAAACTTTGATGATCTGTAAATATCTCACAAGTTTCTCCATACAAATAATGTCTCCACAACTTTAAAGCAAAAACAATGGTTGCTAGCTCCAAGTCATGTGTAGGGTAATTTCGTTCATGCGTCTTTAATTGTCTGGAAGCATATGCTATTACCTTCCCATTCTGCATAAGAACACATCCTAAACCCTGAAATGAAGCATCTGTATAGATCACAAAAGACTCATTCCCACATGGAATAGTAAGTATAGGGGCTGAAACCAACCGATTCTTTAATTCTTTAAAACTCCTCTCACATTCTTCATCCCATACAAACTTCACTTCTTTACGAGTCAATTTTGTCAGTGGTAATGCTATTGCTGAAAATCCCTTAATGAATCTGCGATAGTAACCTGCCAATCCTAGGAAACTCCTAATTTCTGTCACATTCTTAGGACTTTCCCATTCAACAATTTCTTCCACTTTCTTTGGATCAACATAAATCCCATTTCCCGAGACCACGTGCCCTAAAAACACAATTTCATTCAACCAAAACTCACACTTGCTGAATTTAGCAAACAATTTCTTCTCTCTCAAAATCTGCAATACAAGTCTCAAATGTTTCTCATGTTCCTCCATGCTATGCGAATAAATCAACACATCGTCTATGAATACAATCACGAATGAATCAATGAAAGGGTGGAATACCCGGTTCATCAAATCCATAAAAACTGTCGGAGCATTAGTCAATCCAAATGGCATCACCAAAAACTCATGGTGCCCATATCGAGTCCGAAAAGCTATTTTGGAAATATCACTATCCTTCACTTTCAGTTGGTGGTAACCCGATCTCAAATCAATCTTCGAAAATACTGTGGCCCCCTGTAATTGGTCAAACAAGTCATCGATACGAGGTAGAGGGTACTTATTTCTAATGGTCACCTTATTCAACTACCGATAATCAATACATAATCGCACTGTCCCATCTTTCTTTTTCACAAATAACACCGGTGCTCCCCATGGCGAAACACTAGGCCGAATGAAACCTCTGCTTATCAGATCTTGTAATTGCACTTTTAATTCTTTTAACTCTGCTGGTGCCATTCTATATGGAGCAAGAGAAATTGGACCAGTACCTGGAATTAATTCAATAGAAAACTCTACTTCCCTATCGGGTGGCAATCCTGGAAATTCTACTGGGAAGACATCAGAAAACTCTCCAACCACTGGTATATCTTCAACTTTATGTGCTTCCTTACTAACATCAACCACATACGCTAAATACCCTGTACTACCCTTACTCAATAACTTTTTGCTCTTTATTGCTGAGATAAGACAATTAGGGACAACATTCCTTTCTCCTATAAATTGGAACTCGGGTTCACCAGGCAAATGAAATGTAACTTCTTTATGAAAACAATCAATGGAAGCATGGTATAATGATAACCAATCCATCCCCAATATAATATCAAAATCTCGAACAGCCAACGGTATCAAATCAACATATAAATCTCGTTCCCCCATTCGTAAGATACAATCTTTATAAACATGCTCAACCAGAATCACACTTTCCATTGGGGTAGAAATATATAAGGAACAATTGAGAAATGAACATGGTCTACCCAAATATGAAACAATATCTAATGCCACAAATGAATGCGTAGATCCAGGATCAATGAGTGCATATAAATCTTTGTTCGCAATAGAGAGTTTACCTGTAACCACTTCAGGTGTAGCATGGGCATCTTTCAGCGTCATCGCAAACACTCTTCCTCCTTCCTTCTATCCAGTTGCTTGTTCTGTACCTCTCCCCCTGGTGGCACTGCCTAGAGAAGATCCTTTATGAGGCCCCACACTACTGACTGAAACTATTCTCGCCAACATAGGACAATTCTTTCTCAAATGACCCTTCTGGTGGCAGTTAAAACATTCTATATTCAGTAACTTTGGGAAATTTCTCTTTATATGACCTGATGCCCCACAAAAGAAACAAACATTTGGATCTCCTTGTGCTGAAACTCCTGAACCTCTTCCACCACTAGCTTCACCCCTTTGTAAACTACTTCCACCTCTACCCTGTTGGAATTTCTTCCCTCCAAACCTCTAATATTCTGTACCGCTACCCTTTTGATAAGTTGAATCAACTCTTCTTCTCTTTACACTTCGTTCTCGATTCCCTCTAGCTTCATTCACGTCCCTTTCTACTAGCATGGCTTTGTTCACCAATGATGAATAGTTAGAAGTCTCTAAAGCCGACAATCTAGATTTAATGACTAACTCAAGCCCGTCAAGAAATCGGCTACACATGTCTTCCTCATTCCGTATGAACCTCGATGCAAACCGAGATAAGGCTGTCAGTTTAGCTTCGTATTCTCTAACTGTCATACTCCCCTGATTCAACATGAAATATTCCTTCTCCTTTTGTTTTTGATACATTGGGGGAAAATACTTATCATATAAAGCTTTGACAAAAGCATTCCATGAGATCACATTCCCACCTTCTGGAGTAATCAACAAATGTTTTGTGGCATCCCACCAATATTTAGCTTCTCCTTTCAGCATATACGTCGCCAAGGTCACTCGTTGATTTTCAGGCATCTTCATTACCCCAAAGATAAGTTCAATCTCTTTAACCCAGACTTCTGCCTCTGCGGGATCAACTGCTCCTTCGAACGATAGTGGGTTCATCTTAATAAATTTCTCATGTGAAGTACTTATTTCTTCCCGGTGTATCACCTCCTCAGCCCTAGACAAGGCTTGTGCCTCCAGTTGCCTGGTCTGTTGTTCTTCCATCTGTGCTATAAATATAGCTTGCTGCTCTGCCATTAGCATCATAGCATGTGCCATTTTTTACATATCTGTCAGTTGTTCCTGCTCGGGTTCTACATTTCCATGAACAGGTTTCTCAACCTCCACTTCTGCTGGAATATTTGAAGCCTCATCTTCTAATCTCGCATTTACATTCCCTCGTTCCATTCTCTTATATCTGAAATGAATCAACGATATAACAACATGCAGATATACATATCTTTCCTAACATAATCGTTAGTATCAAATAAAATGTATTTCTAACATTCACCGCCAAATCTAGACTCATCTCACTCCAGAACCTCTAAAACCTAGGCTCTGATACCAAAAGCTGACACACCCCAACCCAGTTACTTATAAATAAGTTTGAAAGTCAAAGTGAGTCAAACCATAATTAATCTAACCAAACCATAATCACGAGTTTTGATTTCGGAGTCATCATTGTAAATTCATATAACTGAAAACCTTTTTACAACATCAGAGTAATCATGTCCATAAAAGCTTTCTTGAAGGATAAGTTAACTTAATTAAATCATTTACATTTACACAAAATCATAGTTTCTCCCATTCCTGGCTAACCCAACCCGACCTCCTAGATTTGGCAGTGACATCGCGTTACCTGAAAAATGTGAACATAGGAACCATGAGCAAAATAGCCCAGTGAATGCATCACTACTATACTACTGCATAAATTTACATGCAATATATCACGTCCATATAATTATGAATTAACTTATCCGGCTCATTCATAATGAATGACCAACTTTTCCGAATCATGATTCACATATCCCGTCTAAGTAGACAATTCTCCCCCATTCCTGGTCGAGGAGTAACCCCTTGTCATTAATAGACAAATCTCCCCCATTCCTGGTCGAGGAGTAACCCCTCATTTCGGTAAACCAAAATGAACAATTTCATATTCATTATACTATGATTATACCAACAACACAATACAAATATCTCTTTCCAGTGAGTACACTCACCTTGGTTGACAACTATGTATTCACGTTTTCTTCTGGTGGAGCTATACTGGGTTGATTAGACCTTACACCTGTCAATCCAACTAAATCAGTACTTAACCTTAATCATAAATATTATCCAAACATAATTATGTAACTTTCCATGACTATACATCAACAATATAATTCCAATTAAGTCACATTCCATAAAACATAGGTAAAGGCAAAACAATGATATACATGTTGATAAAGTTACGGACATTCAACCGTAGGAAATACCTTATGAGGAATTTATAACCAAAGTCAAGTAAACATGAAATTACACTCCTCAATGTATATACACATGAAACATGTACTCAAAGTACCCTTTGTAAGGACGAAACACAAACATTCATTCAAGGGGTATCCAGTATGGCCTGAAATTATTGTCCTACATACCTGACCATCCTATATTCCTAAATTGTACAAATACAGGGGTCCAAACTCATCAATATGAAAACATATATGAATATACTATCCAGTACAAGTGACGGTGTAATTTTTAAAGCTTCCTAGGGCAAGTTATGACCATTTCTCTACAACACAAGAAATCTGCCCTACAAGTTCCTCTATTGTTCCTTCAACTTGCAAGAATTTTCATAATTTTTCTACAGCATAACTTTCCATGATTTTCGAACCATTTCCAGTACACATACTTAATAGTACAAAATTAAAGTTTCATAATTTTTTGACTTCATTTTCTATCTCAAAAGCTTGACTAAACTTAGGGCATACCGAAATCAAGTATACAAACAGCAACCATGTACGACCTTGAAATCATCATTACGGCCTAACCACAAGGAGATAAATTCTCATTTTCGGGTATGATATGAATATATGAGTCTAATTTCATATCCAATTGTAATTTCTCAATTCCAGTAAGCACACAAAGAGATATGCAAGTTTGAATGCAAGGGGTTTCAATACAAAGCAATTTTAAGGGTTTCTACATTCAACTTAACATAAACTTGCATCTGACCATACATACATATAAAGGGATGAAACTTTCGTACACCTATGATTATTTATATCATATAAATCATTAATATAAGATAAATAACTAGAATTTCAATTAGGATTACCTTCAGGGCTTTTACGTAATTTCCACGGATTTTTCTACACTTTTTCTCCTCACTTTTTCTTCCTAAACATCAACTTTCTATTTCCTCAAGCTAACAACACTTGAAACTGAACCTAGGGTTTGTTTTGCTGAAGAAATATGTTAGAGGGAGGGTTTTAAGTCGGCCAAGGCTGCCTACCAAGCCAACCAATCAATTTAAAACATTTGGTTTAATAAAAGACAATTTACCACTTAAAGGGAATGGACAGCTTTGCCCTTTGTTCGTAAATTTGGTATAACTCTTTACTCGGGCATCCATTTGATGATACATTTGTTGTGTTACAACCATAACTCACATGTCTACAACTATCTAGTTTTCACCTCAAGTCATTTACAATGTTATAAAGGTCAAAACTAGTCTCTAACAGGAACATTTCTACCGAAAACAACAAAATTTGTGTTTGTAAATAATTCGACCTTTCATGATTTATGAAAGTAGGATTATAATAAACATAATCACTTAATATTAGATATAGTAATATCACATTATTCATATCACATAAGATAAGCATGATTTAAATATAATTCATTATAATTATATTCGGGTTGTCACATAGCTAGTTGAGCACGGGGCTTGAGGATTGTGCTGGTTAGTGCCTTGGTGGGGGGGGCTTCTACCTATTATGGAACTCGGGGAGTACCAATATGTTTGGTTAGTTGGCCTCAGGAAGACCTGTTTCTACTTTCCCTGGCGGCGGCTGCGCAAGTTTGGCTGGGAACAAATGGTGCCACCGCGGACACCGAACTTCTTACCTATGGAGGACCTAACAGAGCGTATATGAATGAGGCTTGGATTTGTGTGGGAGAATTATCGTCCGTCAACCCATCCATCCAAATCTATGGGTAGAGTCTGGCACGTCTCTAGGGACCACATAAAGTGGTCATAGAAGAAGGTAGTGGCCAAGATGCTGGCTATGGAGACTGGGCAAAGGTGTCTTGCCATATCTGATATTATGAAGAGAGGCGTTGTGGTTTTCCCCAAGTTAATTCGGGATTATCTCTCTATGGAGCGTATGCGATTCTCCATTCAGGCAGGGGAGGTTTAGGGACCCCAAGATGCAGGTGATGATGGGGTCGGTTCCTCTGGCAGTTGTGGGTAGGACTTTGTGAAGCTTTTGGTAATTGGTATGGTTTTGTGTTTTGTGGGAATAATTGGAGGGTGATTTTCACGAGTAATGGGTCATGTTTTTATCTGGGTTTTTTTTTAGGAAGGTAGGAGTAGGCTTGACAAGGGAAGCCATTTGACTCCCTATGCTGAAATTTTGAATAATGAAATAAAGGGGGTTTTGATTATCTATTTGTGCCTCTTGATGACTTTTTCTTTTTGAATTATCTATACCAATCGTTAAGGCATACATAATCATTTTGTTCATGTATATGTTAAAAATGAACTGTCGTTCTCGAGGATAAGAAAAGAATTGCATTTTGTGAAAAAGAAGGGGGTCGTGCTCATGTAAGGCAGATGAGTTACCTACGTACCTCTGAGGATTTTGAAAATTTTCTAAAATTTATTTTTTTGAAAGAAAAAGGTTTTTAGAGGATCAGGCCCCATGTAGTTCTGATTATGGGGAAATGAAGAGTTTTTCTCTTCTTTTTTTTAGAATAGAAGGGAGATGAGAAGAGTCGTAGTGCGCCGAGATTTTGAACTAGTGGTAAAATTTCTTCAGATGGTCCAGGTTGACTGGACGCGCTATTTCTTCTCCATCAAGGTTAGTGAGCATAGCGGCGCCGCCTGACAAAATCTCACGATGTACGAGCCTCTCCAATTGGGCCTGAATTTCCCTTTAGAGTCCCAGATGGGCTCTACTATTTCTTTGAGGGCTAAGTCGCCTTCTCGGACATCGTGGTCCTTGACTCTCTTATTGAATGATCACGCTATGAGGCAATGGTACCCTTGTATGTCATATAGATCTTTCATCCTCTTTTCGTCCAAGAGGAACAACTCGTCAAGACAGATTTGGTGCCAGTCTTCCTCGCTAACTTTGCTTTCTAGCATGACACGTAGCGAAGGGATTTTTAGCTCCACGGGCAGGACTTCTTCCATGCCATAGACTATAGAGTAAGGGGTAGCCCCAGTATAGGTTCGGACTGAAGTGCGGTAGCCCTAGAGGGTGTAAGGGATCTTGTTGGCCCAATCTCGATAACTCTTAATCATCTTACTGATAATGGCTTTAAGGTTCCTACTGGCTGACTCGACTGCTCCATTGGTCTGAGGTCGGTATGGAGAAGATTTATTAATTCAATACTCATCGACCACTTCTGTAACTTCTGCCTCGAAGTGTAGCCCGTTATCTGATACCAGCTCGTGCGGGACCCTATATCAATATATGATGTTTTTCTTGATGAACTTGGCCACCTTCTTGGCATTCATAACTACGTATAACTCGGCTTCAACCCATTTGGTGAAGTAATCAATTGTGACTACGATGAACTCATGCCCGTTGGATGCCTTCGGTGTAACTTTCCCTATGACGTCAATGCCCCATGTGGAGAACGGCCAGGGAGAAGTTATGTTGTACAGTTCTCGCGGATGTAAGTGTTATAGGTTGGAAAAATATTGGCATTTGAGGCATCTTCGAACGTAGGTTGTGCAATCTTGAACCATGGTAATCCAGTAGTAACCCTGTCGAATTATCTTTTTGGCAAACATATGGCCGTTCATGTGGGGTTCGCATTCCCCACTGTGGATTTTGCATTATTTCTTCAATGTTAGCCCCTGCGATGTAGTGCAAATGGGTTCCATCGAAGTTTCTCTTAAACAGTGCTTTATCGCAGACAATGTACTGGGCACCCAGCCTGTGGAGAGTTGCTCGATATTTCTTGTCAGATCCTTGGGAATACCTACCATACTAGAGGAGGTGCCAAATATCATAGTAATAATAGTCGGCTATTTCAGGATCTTCCTTCGTGCCAAACTCAATATGGTAGTAGTGGGTTAGTTTGTCTTATTTTTGCACAAGGAAAGGGGCCATAACTATTCCCTCAGGTATGTGAGTAATGGAGGCTAAGGTAGCAAGAGCGTCGACTAGGTTATTTTTTGCTCGAGGCAGGTAGTGGAAGGTGATTGCTTGTAATTGGTAAGCTAGCTCTTCTAGGTGGGCATAGAAGGGTAAGAGTTTCTCCTCCTTGACTTTCTATTTTTTGAGTGCTTGACCGATGATGAGGGTTGAATCCCCGTAGACATCGAGGTGTCGAATTCCTTTCTTGAGGGCAACTTTGAGGCCTATCATGCATGTCTCGTACCCATTCATGTTGTTGGTGTAAGAAAATCCAGCTTGATGGCAATAGGAGTGTGAGAGTCCTCAGGGGAAATTAGGAGGATCCTAATGCCATACCCTTTTTTATTGGCAGTACTGTCAAAAAACATTTTCCATTAAAGGTATTCTTGGGAGGTTCAAAGTATATTCTCATCAGGGAACTCAGAGATCCATACATCGGCCTCCTCCATAGGGTAGTCAGCAAGGTAGTCAGAGATGGCTCTTCCTTTCATGGCCTTTTGCGTGACATAGGTAATATCAAATTCGGCTAGGAGCATCAAACAATAGGACATTCAGCTTAACAGGGTAAGTTTCTCAAGAAAGTACTTAATGGGATTCATTCGGGATATAAACTTGATGGGGAAGGCGAGTATGTAGTATCGTAACTTTTGGGTAACCCAGATAAGAGCAACACATGCTTTTTCCAAGGTAGTGTAGTTAACTTCATAATCGGCCAACTTTAGATTGGAATAGTAAATGGCTCTCTCTTTGTGGGTTTCTTCGAGGTATTGGGATAGCAAAGCCCTAGTGGCAGTATCGATTATGGTTAGGTATAGGAGAAAGGGAAGATCAGGCTACGGAGGCATGACCATCGGAGGTTGGGTTAGGTATTTCTTGATACAATCAAAGGCTTCTTCGCAAGCTTCATTCCAGACTTTAGTTAAATACTTTCGGAGGAGTTTGAAGATGGGTTCACATATGAAAGTCAATTGGTTGATGAAATGGATGATATACTATAATTTCCCAAGGAACCACCAGACTTCCTTTTCCGTTCGAGGTGAAGGCATCTCAAGTATGGATTTTAGCTTGCCAAGATCTGCTTCTATCCCTTTTCTCACTGATCATGAATCCCAAAGGTTTTCATTTAGTAATGCTGAAGACACATTTATGTGGGTTGAGCGGCATCGGGTATTGTTGTAGTCATTGGAAGAGATTTCGAAGAGCGGGAACATGGCCCTCCCTAGTCTTGGACTTGATAATCATGTCGTCTACATAAACCTCGACTTCTTTGTATATCAGATCATGCAGAATAGTTGTGGAAGCCCTTCCCTGGAGTTTTTGGTGATTTGGGTGCATCTTGATGTGATTATATCCGAGAAAACCCTTCAATGAATCACTTGAGAGCATGACTGGCAGTATTGTCCACAATCATGTCGATAGTGGGTAACGGGTAATCATCCTTCGGAGAGGCCTTGTTCAACTCTCGATAGTTGATGCACATGCGAACCTTGCCTCCTGATTTTGACACGGGTACAATATTGGCTACCAAGGTGGGATATTCGATCACACGAATGAAGCCCACGTTCAGTTGCTTGACTACTACTTTTTTAACTTTTAGTGACCATTCGGTGTGGAGCTTTTTCAGTTTTTGTTTGACCGGTTTGCATTCCGGGAGAGTTGGAATCTCATGTTGTGCTATCTCAGGGTCAATGTTGCGCATGCCATCGTAGGACCATGCAAAGACATTTATGAATTCCTTTAGTAGTTCTTTGAGTTGCGTGCACTCGTGCTCATTAAGGATGGCCCCTATCCTAATCTCATGCATTTGGATACTAGAATCGATATTAATACCAACAGTTCCATCTTCATTAACTTGAATGCGATTATGTTATTTGTTATTAACCTTATTTAGATCAGTTTAGAATTGTTCATTTGCAAAATCATCATCATCATGAGTGTTGATGTAAAAAACTAGATTGCTCTAATTATTCAATCACAGATAAATAAATAAGACAAAGATTTTTAAAGTGGTTCGGCTAGGAATAAAGCCTACGTCCACTGTTATGTTATTGCTGAGTGTTTGTGGAATTCTTGATTACAAATTCTCTCAAGAAATTCCGGTCCCTTTGAATTAGGGAGATACCATGTATTTATAGCCTTGAGGCTGTACATGAAAGGTTCGATACATTAAATGACATACATATGAAAGGGTAATACATTTAATGCAGAGTGCGTGCCAAGAATATAAGCATTCAATGAATATCTGAGCTGTTGATTATCTGGCAATTAATGATACGACCGAGATGCAGCTCGGACCGCCAAAGCTGTTCGCTGATCAGGAGTTCCTCGGAACATTAGAGTACCTCGGTGCGATAGAGTTCCTCGGTGTGATAGAGTTCCTCGGTGTATTCTCGTTGCTCGGAAAGAAACATGGTTGGTCGGGAAATGATCTTCCTCGCTGCTATTGTGCCACGTAGATTGACACGTGTCTTCGTATTATTCGTCCACATCAGCATATTAATTTTGGTATCAACAGAAGCCCCCAATGTTTCATATTTCGAACTTTGAGGAGTATGTAACATTCTTTCTCGGTATATGGCAATATTAAATGACCTTCCTGGGTTTCAGGAACATTGTATTCAAATTTCCTTCTTATTTCGCTGTTTTCCGCCTTTTTTATAAGCGCTTCGATCTTCGTGCAATTTTTGTCCTTTTAGCCGCCGGAAGTTCAGTAGTTTCTTTTTGGTAATCATTTCTTTCGCCGCTTCCCAATGCAAAGTATTTAAGCTTCTTTGGTAACCATACCGTCGTCTACGTTTTCCATTTTCTGCATTCAAGCTTTCTATTCTCTTCTTCTCTCTTGTGCGTTCATCCTTGTTTCCGTTCGTTGCCAACATACCTCCCTTCTTTCTGTAAGATATTCTTCTTTTCTTCTGTATCTCTTTTATTCAATATGGTTTATATTGTGGAGTCTGTTGAGAAATTCCGTTCTGATTTTTCCATTCCTTCGTGGGTAACTCTAGAGGTTCTTTCTGAGCCTTTAGATTACTTTCGATTGGCTGAGGGACATTGGTTCCCCAGTCTTTTTGTTGCTGAATGTGGTTTTTTCTTTCCACCAAACCCATTATGTCTTGAGTTTTGTCAATATTTTGATCTTGTTCCTGCAAAAATAGCCCCCAATTCATGGAGAATTATTAATGGGGTATATAGATTAAATATAACTCATGGGACTCGCATAGGGATCCCTGAAATTATGTTTTGTTATAAATGGGCTATTCTAGATAATATTTATTATTTAAAAACTAGGTATCTGAATAGGGCTCTTGTAGTTAATCTCCCTGACTCAAATAGAGATTATTTTGAGCATGGGTTGATCATAAAAAATTGGCAACATGCGCCTTTAGCTGGGGATGAAGCGTACAACGGTCCCAGATGCCCCCCATATGGCAATGGGATAGGTTTATTTTTCTTTTTATTTTACTTATAAAATTATGCTTTCATCATGTTTGATAAAATGTATGACCGATATTTCATTATGTATCTATTTGCAGTTGATAGCAAAAGAAAAACTCCAAAGGAATCAGAAGTGAATATTAAACATCTGAAACTTATCTGGGGTTTGCATAAGAACATTGCAGACGAACACATCAGATCTGCTTCATATTTGCTACAGTATAGGAGTTACACAACCTCTTATACTGCTCGCCCTGTTGAACCAGCTTCAACTCCAGAAGGTTCATCTTCAGATTCTCATATCCCTTTATCTCAAAGAATGGGCAAGAAAAGAGCTCCTCCTGCTCTATTTGATGAAATTTCTTCTGCTGTTGGAGCCAAGAAAGGCAAAACTGATGTCCCAGAAGGGACTAAAAAGTAGATGTTGGGTCCTCCAAAGCTGCCGAGAAGCCCCCAGTGGCCCCGAGCAAGAAAAATGCTCCTGCAGATGTAATTACAATCTCCCCGACCAAGACCTCTCTGGTTGAAGGTTCTGACCGCCCGTTGAAGAGATTGAGGAAATCATCCTCGGTTACTCCGGCTGAAACTGCCTCTTCTTTACCTGCTAGTGGTACTGATGTTCCAAACATCATTCTTCCAAGCTCTGCAATGAGCTCGGTTGTACCCGAGGTCCATGGTCTTGATGAAAGAATTCCTAGGGATACGCTGACATCCCTAGCTTCTCGTCACCTTACTTCAGTAAGTTTCTCATACTTATGATTTCTCTTTCTTTCTCTGAAAGCTTGCATTTTGTATTGACTTTGCTCTTTCTCTCATCTTTCAGCTGGTGAATTGTTTTAATAACATTGTGAAGAAGGATGAGGCTATCAAAGCTTCAAGCTCCTCGTCCTGTGTAGATGATGCTTTTTTGGGTTTGACCCAGTCTTTAAAGAGATCTCGTCAACAGCATATTGACGAAAAAGCTGTTTGGGAGAAGAAATTAGCTTTGGTTGAGGCTGAGAAAGTGAAAATGGCCGAAACCTCCAAGAATTTGGAGGAGAAAGTTAAAGTTTTGGAGGTTAAACATCAGGACTCTGATGATAAGTTGAAGAAGGCAGAGGAAGAATTATCTACTATGCGAGATATCAAGGTCAAGAAAGAGGAATTGGAGGTGAAACTCTCCTCGGAGAGATTGAGGAGAAAGGTCGCAATCAAGAAACATTTCAGCGCTGGTTGGGAGAAAGGATGGGAGAGAGGGATAGCTGCAATGACATCCCAAGTCCAATATGGGAAGTCGAAATACTTCCATGAAGGCTGGGTAGCTGCTCTGCAAGAGCTAAAGGTCCAAGACGATTCTGATCTATTCCAACAACATCTCCCTGGTCCTCCTCCACCAATTGTGGAAGAAGAAGAAGATGAGCCTGCCTCAGATGAGTCTTCTATGGCTATGGGTGATCAAGTTTCTGCCTCTCAACCCTCTGTCACCGAGGACGTTTCTTCCATGCCTCCTCCTCCCGAGAAGATTCCTACCGATCAAGCTGTTGTTACCACCGAGCAACCGAGCTCCTCGTCCCAGCCTCCCGAGAAAGTCTTGGGGGACAAGGAAAAGGTGTGAAGTTATTCGGTATCATTTCTATATTTCCTTGTAATCGAACAATGTAACTTTTTGATGATCTAATAAAATATATCTTTGCTCATCTCTTTTGTTGATGATTTATATTTGTTGATTGTTGTCTTTTTCTCGTCTTTAGTTTGTTGCTAGAATGGAATTGATCTCTTCACATGATACCGAGCTGATGCAGCAATGTCACCAATACTATAAGGCTGGTCATACAATCCTTAGTACATCAGAAATTGTCGACATCCTTGGTCACGGTGCCTCAGAACAAGCAGTTGAGGCTTACCGGTATCTGAAGGATTTGCTTGATAGATCTGTGGCCAATAATGTGGCGTATTACGAACTGATCGAGGAACTTCATGGTTCCATAGAGGATCTCCAAGGTCAGCACAATGAATCAATGGCTTTGTTACACAAAGATTATGAAAATAGATACCAACAACTTTCTTCTGAAACAGGCCATAAGAAGATCATTGCTGCATATGATATTAGGGAAAGGACCCTAAAAGGTGAAGTTGAAGCCTGCAGACAAATTGCCGAGATCCTGGAACAAGAAAATAATAATTTGCAGAAAAAATTGGCTCAATATGAATCTGCTGCTTCATCTTCTACTGCATTAATACCAGTTACTGATGAAGGCTTCTCGTTCTTAGAGGTCGAAAACGCCAAACTAAGGCAAGAGCTGGAGGACTTAAGAAGATCTGCCATTTCTGGAACTGCTCGAGGACGAGGAAGAGGTTCTCGGGGGCGAGGAAGAGTCCTCAGCCAAAATGTTGAAGAGGCTCGCACTCAGTCTACTCTGGAAACTCAAGCATTCCAGTTGAAAGTAAAAGACCGTGCTCTGACTGAAATGTCCAATAAAAATCTGTCTCTGGAAGATCAGCTTACATCGACGAAATCTGCCTTGCATAATAAGGATCTTTTTGCAAAAAGCCTTCATGAACAATTGGATAGATTAACCTTCCAATTCCATAAACAACCAAGGGAATTTTGGATGGCAGGATACAATGAAGCCCTTGTTCACCTGGATGCTCGTATAGAACATGCCAACAATGAAGGTTACAAGCAAGGATGGTTAAACGCACTGGGTGTGTTAAAATTGGAGCAAGGGCATTTTTTATGGGACTATCATGCTCCATCATTATTAGACCTGCCTGTACCACCTTTCAAATTGGACATGGCATGGATCCCAGCTCGTTCCATTCCTCGCAGCCTAATTTCAAAATACCTTGGTGATTATAGCCTTCATTCCCAAGTTGAATTATCTCGTCCTGAGCATCTCTTGGATACACCTTCTGTTATGAACGTCAGAATGCTCAGAGATGTTAATTTCATCAATTCTCCCCTTTGCCTAGAAGACCCTCCTGCCGGCGAGGAACCTGTTTCTAAAGCACAGGGCAAGAAACCAATAGAATAGTAATATCCATGTAACAATTTAGTACATTCTTGTATCCTGTAATCTTAAATTTAATGAAAGAATTTCATTTTCTGTTTGCCAATTTTGCTATTGTCTTGTGTTTATCACACACCTTTATATTTGTACATATGTATCTATGTATCTGTTAAAAAGATAACAATAATATTGTTCATTAAGCAACTTAATAATAAGTTACAAGTATTAGTAATGTTTCTCGATCACTTAATAATAAAGTAATGAGTAAAAATGTTCAAACTGTTTCCAACCAACCAAGGTGGGTGAATAATGTTTGTCGACCAATTACAGTTGATGGGTTTTTATCCCCGACCAGCTATACTTGGTTCAATTATAAAAATGCGTCCGACCAACTAAGATCAATAATTTGTCCTCGTTGATCAAATACAGTTAGTGGGTCTTTATCCCCGACCAACTCTACTTGGTATATTTTGGAATATTTTGTTCTTCAAAGAACTTTTTGTAATAATATTACCTCCCGACCAACATAAGTTGTAATATGAGAGTACATTTTTATCATACCAATCGTAGTTGATCATGCTGGTGTACACCTTTTAACCAAAGGAATATTTCTTGGCTCCTTAAAGCTTTTGGCTACTTATAGCACTTTTTGGCTCCTTAGAGCTGTCCTCCTAACCAAAGGAGGTTGGCTACTTATAGCACTTTTGCTCCGTAGAGCTGTCCTCCTAACCAAAGGAGGTTGGCTACTTATAGCACTTTTGCTCCGTAGAGCTGTCAAACTAACCAAAGGAGGTTGGCTACTTATAGCACTTTTGCTCCGTAGAGCTGTCCTCCTAACCAAAGGAGGTTGGCTACTTATAGCACTTTTGCTCCGTAGAGCTGTCCTCCTAACCAAAGGAGGTTGGCTCCTTAGAGCATTTTTGTTGTGTAGTGTATTACACTAGTATTCCCCGAAAAACTTTCAACCAGAAAGAAAATGGCGAAACATCCTCGTTTTATTCATAATGAAAGAAATGCTTTACATTTGACATCACTGATAATACTTGTGCAGGTGTTCAGCATTCCATGCGTTCTTAAATTCCTCTCCTTCTAGAGTTGCTATTCTGTAAGTTCCTGGTCGAACAACCTCTGTAACTCGGTAAGGTCCATGCCAGTTTGCTTCCAGTTTATTCTGCTTCTGAATGACCTTCTTTAGCACATAATCCCCCTCTTTTAGATCACATTTCTTTACCCTTTTGTTGTAAAACAGAGCTGTTCGTTGTTGATAAGCAGCATTCCTAATGGCTGCCTCTTCTCTGACTTCCTCGAGCATATCCAAATCCAGTCTTCTCATCAAATCACTGATCGAAGAATTGAAATTTAACACCCTGTGTGTTGGTAGGCCCAACTCGGCAGGTATCACAGCCTCAATTCCAAATGCTAGCATATATGGTGATTCTCCTGTTGCTGCTCGGGGAGTTGTTCGGTAAGCCCACAAAACTGACTGTAGCTCATTAATCCAATTTGCTTTAGCCTCACTTAACCTCTTCTTCAACCCATTTAGTAATGTTCTGTTCGTCACCTCAGTCTGTCCATTGCTTTGGGGATGGCCTGGTGCTGAATGAAACTTCAAGACGTTCGACTGATGACAATAGGCAGCAAATTCTTCATTATCAAATTGCGTTTCATGGTCTGTGATGAAAGCGTGGGGGAGACCATATCGACAAATGATACTCTTCCATATGAACTGATACACCTTCTCGTACGTCATATCAATTAGTGGTTCAGCTTCCACCCACTTAGTAAAATAGTCTACTGCCACGACGAGAGACTTGAACCTTCCTCGGGTCGTCGGCAGTGGTCCAACCAGATCAATTCCCCACATGGCAAATGGCCAAGGTGATGTTATGGGTGTCAACAATGCCTGTGGAGTTCTTCGGATGGAGGAAAAACGTTGGCACTTGTCGCACTTCTTAGCATAGGCTATACAATCAGCCCTCATCGTCGGCCAGTAATATCCCTGTGTCATTACCCTTTGCAAAAGTGTCCGACCTGCTACATGAGAACCACAAGATCCTTCATGAATTTCTTCAATCAATTCTTTGACTTCTGATGGATGCACACATCTCTGCAAACCTGCCATAATTCCTCGTCTATACAAAACACCATTAGTTAACACATACCGAGCAACTTTATACTTCAATTTCTTGGCAGCTAGTTTGTCCTCCGGCAATTCTCCTTCTTCAATGTATGCTCTGATAGGATCCATCCAAGATGGTCCTAAGTCAAGGGTAATAATCTTTACCGTCAGATCTTCTTCTATGCTCCGACTTTCTAATACTTCAATGGGTATAGTTCTTCGCAGCTCGGTGCGCGTAGCTGACGCTAGTCGGGCTAATGCGTCTGCTCTAGCATTCTCCATTCTCGGTATCCTCACCAATTGAATAGCATCAAATTCTGTCAATAACTCCATCACTTTTGCATGGTATTTCACCATTAACTCTCCCTTCACTGCATATATTCCCATCATTTGATTCACAATTAATTGAGAATCACTGAAAACAATTACTTGACGTGCCTCCATAACTTTCGCCAAATGAAAACCTGCTATCATAGCCTCATATTCAGCCTCATTATTGGAAGCTTTGAATTGGAATCTCAAGGCATACTCCATGTCAATATCATCTGGAGAGTTTAAAACAATCCCTGCTCCACAACCAGCCGTGCAAGATGATCCGTCTACATATAATCTCCATGTATGTAACTCGTCTTCAAATTTCTTATCTGTTAGAGTTCCTCGGTGAAATATCATATGTTTTCTTTCATCATCCCCGGGTATCTTTCGTTCTTCGTTGGTCATTTGTTCGCGCCCTTCTACCAACCGGAGTTGGTCGGGGTTTGAATATGATGATTTTTCTACATCCACAAGTCCTTTTACCAACCTTGGTTGGTCTGGATCTGTGTCTGTTGATCCTGTATCGTCCACAGGTAGGTCAGCAAGCACTTTTTGCTCCTCGGGGGTATCAGGGTATGTGAACTCTGCTATAAAATCTGCCACGGCTTGCCCCTTCAACGATGATCTGGGTTCATACACAATATCATATTCACCGAGCTCTATTGCCCAGTACATCAATCTTCCTGATTTTCCTGGCTTGTGAAGGGCTTGTCTTAACGGCATGTCGGTATACACAATGATGGTATGGGCCTGGAAGTATGGCCTCATTCTTCTACTTGCTTCAATTAATGCCAGTGCCAATTTTTCCAGCTTTGGGTATCTGATTTCCGCACCTCGGAAGGCCTTGCTTGTGTAATAAATTGGCTTCTGGACTCCATTCTCCAATCTGATCAACGCTGAGCTAACTGCATTTTCTGATACTGCCAAATACAAGTACAGCTTCTCTCCAGTTATTGGCCTAGACAATAATGGTGGGGCTCCCAAATACTTCTTCAAATCTTGAAAGGCTTTCTCACATTCATCAGTCCACTCAAAACTTTTTCGTAGTGTTTTGAAGAATGGGAGGCATTTATCAGTTGCTCGGGATACAAATCTGTTGAGTGCTGCAACCCGTCCGGTAAGACTCTGCACTTCTTTCCTCGTCGTCGGGGATCGCAGCCCTAAAAGAGCCTTGATCTTTTCTGGATTTGCCTCAATACCTCGTTGGTTGACGATGTATCCGAGGAACATTCCTTCTCGTACTCCAAAGGTACACTTCGTCGGGTTAAGCTTCATCTGGTATTTATCCAGTTGATCAAAAGTTTGACTCAAGTCAACCAAATGATCTGCAGCTCTCTTGCTTTTGGTGAGCATGTCGTCGACATAGACCTCCATATTGCGGCTGATTTGTTCGGTAAAAACCTTGTTCATCAACCGCTGATATGTTGCACCTGCATTTTTTAAACCAAAAGGCATAACATTATAACAATAAGTTCCCCTTGGGGTAATAAAAGAAGTACTTTCCCTGTCTTCAGGTTTCATTTTGATCTGGTTGTAGCCAGAATAAGCATCCATGAAGCTGAGTAGCTCGTGTCCCGAGGTAGCATCCACTAGTTGATCAATTCTGGGCAATGGAAAATGATCTTTTGGACATGCCTTGTTGAGATCGGTAAAATCAACACACATTCTCCATTTGTTGTTCTTCTTCTTTACCATCACCACATTCGCCAACCAATCTGGATATTTCACATCTTCAATGAATTAGGCTTTCTGGAGTTTCTCGACCTCCTCTTGTATGGCCTGGTTCTTCTCGGGACTAAACACTCTTCTTCTTTGCTTCACAGGCTTGATCTCCTTATTCACGTTGAACTCATGACATAAAAAGTTTGGATCTATACCTGGCATGTCTTCATGACTCCAAGCAAAATTATTCTTCCTGCTTCTCAAGAAAGTTATCAACTCTTATTTTATTGAAACATCCAACGACGATCCTATCTGAGTTACTCGTTCAGGATGCTCGTCGTCCAGGATAACAGTTTCTGTAGATTCCATCACCTGTCCTTTTACAAGTTGAGATTCATCCCTAGGGTCAAGAGTTTCAATTGCTGTGCCCTCCTCCACTTGATAAGTAGTAGTCTTTTTCCTTGATTCTTCAAGTTCTTCTTGTTCGGCAGACGAATAATAGCATTCCCGAGCTACTTTTTGATCACCTTTCATAATTCCTACTCCAAAATTCGTTGGGAATTTCAAACATTGATGTACTGTAGATGGAACTGCTTCGAACTTCTTCAATCCAACTCTTCCCATGATGATGTTGTAGGCGGACTGCACATTCTTATCCATCACAAAGAAGCGTATTCTTTCTGTTCGACAAGCAGGCCAAGTTCCAATGAGTATATCCAACTTGATCGTCCCAAGTGGAAAAACTTTCTCGCCAGCAAAACCCAGAAGGGGTCTGTGATAAGGTTCCAATTGAGATAATTTTAAATTCAAGCTATCAAAGCATGAATAGTACATGATGTCTGCCGAACTACCATTGTCTACTAACACCCTTGAAATGACCACATCCTTCATCCTCATTTTGATCACCAAAGGATCATCATGAGGGTAAAGAACACCTGCCAGGTCGTTTTTTGAAAAACCAATCACTAGCTTCTCTTTGTTTACCTTCCTCGGACGATCATCCTCGGCCAGGTTTATTCGCTGAATGTATGAACAAGCTTGAGCCTCTCCGAGGTAAGCTTTTCTTTCTGCAGTAAGGTCTCCTCCTCCTGCATCTCCTCCTGTAATAACATTACAATCAAATGACCCAAAACGTATGGAAAATACCTCTCGTTCAGGTTTCCTTGGCTTCTTGGGAAGATCGGGGTCATCATCTGGATCCTCTTCATGGTCCCTCCTCTTTTTCTCCTCTGCACGACGAGGAGATCTAGATTTCTCTCTAGTTCTATCATCATTCTTCCTTTCACCTCTGCGATCTACATACTTTGATAATTTTCCTCTACGGATGAGTGTTTCAATCTCGTTCTGAAGGGCTATACAATTTTTGGTCATATGGCCATGATCTTTGTGAAACTCGCAATATTTGGCCTTATTCCTCAGGTCGGGATTTGTCTTCAGTTTCTCTGGCCACTTGATTTCCTCGTTATTCCTGATTTCTTCCAAAACATGATTAATACCCATTTTCAATGGAGTATAATTATCATACTTCTTTAGGACTTCCAACTTCATCCTGTTATTCCTGGAATGTTTGTCACCACCATTACCTTTCTGATCTTTCTTCTTAGAGTTGTCGACCTCCACTTTAACTTCTTTATCCATATTCTTCTTCGCAGCCATAGCCTCCTCGGCATTCATGATTTTGGCCGCCTTTGCCATCAACTCCGATATATTTTTAGGTGGATCTTTGGCCAAAGTGTAGTACAGCTTGTTAGGCAGCAAACCACTCATCAGAGCAGTGATTGCTGTCTTTTCTTCATAATCTATGACTTCCAACTTCTCGTTATTGAAACGAGTTATGTAATCTCTAGTACTTTCACCTGATTTTTGTCTAACACTTAGCAAGTGTGCTACTCGCTTTACTGGCTTTGCTCCAAAACAAAAATTGCCAATAAACAACTCGGCTAACTGAACAAAAGTTGAAATCTTACCCCGAGGAAGATTATTGTACCATATATGTGCAGATCCGGTAAGAGTTCCCGAGAATGCTCTACACCTCATCTCGTCGGGGACAGCGTAGATATCTGCAGCAGCTTGGTATTGTTCTATATGAAGTACGGGATCTGTCTTTCCATCGTACTTGGGGGTCACTACAGGTGCTTTGAATTTCGACGGTGTAGGGAAATCCACAATGGCTTGCACAAAAGGTGTCCCTTGAACAAAAGTTCTCTGTAAGGGGTTCCTCGCTTTAGCCATTTCTCCCAATCTATCCTCCAACCGTTGAATAGAACCTTTCCATGCTTCATTTCCTTCCTCAGGTCGCCTAGTCCGAGCAACTAATCGTTCCGACGTAGCTTCCTGAGATTTATCTCGACGAGTGGCTGGTCGAGATTGTGCAGATCCTTCTCTTAAACCTGGTGGTAGCCGAAAACTCTTTGATGGAGCTCTAGGTGGACTCATGTTTCTCCTTGGTCCTAACCGACTGAAAGGAGACACTCTGCTTAACCTTTCCAAAGCGCTAGTTCTCTCCGGAGAGAGAGTGATACGTTGATCTGTATACGTAGCCCGTATCGATGAAGTTCGCCCAGGTTGATAAGAAGAATCATTAGACTCCTCATTGCGATATGACCCAGTACGTCTAGATTGCGATTGCCTATGATCACTCCTTTGCCCTGAATAGGTAGGTGCACCGCCCTGAAGAGTTTGAATGAGTTACCTCATAGATTCTTGCATGGCGGTTTGTCCTTGAGCCAGATTCGTCATAATTCCAGCCAGATCTGGGGATGCAGATGGATTTGGAAGATTTCCAGTATTTCCAACATTTCGATTACTGGATTCTGGATTATCTGCCATTGGTGATAAATGATTTTTATGAAAAACGATAATAACAGTCGTTTCCCACAGACGGCGCCAATCTGTTGATGTAAAAAACTAGATTGCTCTAATTATTCAATCACAGATAAATAAATAAGACAAAGATTTTTAAAGTGGTTCGGCTAGGAATAAAGCCTACGTCCACTGTTATGTTATTGCTGAGTGTTTGTGGAATTCTTGATTACAAATTCTCTCAAGAAATTCCGGTCCCTTTGAATTAGGGAGATACCATGTATTTATAGCCTTGAGGCTGTACATGAAAGGTTCGATACATTAAATGACATACATATGAAAGGGTAATACATTTAATGCAGAGTGCGTGCCAAGAATATAAGCATTCAATGAATATCTGAGCTGTTGATTATCTGGCAATTAATGATACGACCGAGATGCAGCTCGGACCGCCATAGCTGTTCGCTGATCAGGAGTTCCTCGGAACATTAGAGTACCTCGGTGCGATAGAGTTCCTCGGTGTGATAGAGTTCCTCGGTGTATTCTCATTGCTCGGAAAGAAACATGGTTGGTCGGGAAATGATCTTCCTCGCTGCTATTGTGCCACGTAGATTGACACGTGTCTTCGTATTATTCGTCCACATCAGCATATTAATTTTGGTATCAACAATGAGTTTGATTAGAATCAAGACAATTAATGTAAGGCACAGTAAGATACTCAAAATCTTCGTTTATTTCATTGATAGGAAAAACAACATTAAGAACCTCATCAAAAGAGGTTTTGATTACACCAGAGTGAGGGGAAACAACTAAAGGGGAAGGGGGTAAACATCGGGGTTAGGTTGAACATTAGCAGGTGGCACAGGTGTAGCATGCCAGTTCAGAAGTGGTGTATCAGCATATTTGATGAGGCAGGATGGGTTAGGTGACATAGCCCCTGAGTGGATCATGCAGAGTGTCAGCCCCAGTATCTGTAAATTGAAAGAGTCCTCAGAGTCATTTCCCTCAGAATCCCTGGTATCAGCTATGGTATCTTCAATGAGTGGTTGTACACGGTGCTGGAAACTCTCAACCCATGGGTAGCTGTCTTGAAATAAGATCTTTATTCCTGGTTTCATCCTCTTGTCTATATAGTCATACAAAGGTTCGGGGTTGCCGCAGAAGGGGAAATATTCACCGTTTCTCATGAATCTTCCATTTAGGGAATTTCTCGGGGAAGTTTTGGTACATTTTTACCTCCTCTTCAGTCGGGGCTGATGGATCAATCTAATTTCTTTTTCTGACGATTGATAGCCCATACCACAGGGAGGAAAGGCCTCCTTCAACATATTAGGCTCAATTATCCCTTGTTGTCTTCACCTTAGCCCCAGACCGGTCATCAAGTGCATGTTCTTGAACATCGGGATTACATTGACATCTCCATGAGAGTCATATTCCGAACAAACCCTATTTTTAAAGTCATCCCCTATTGGGAGAACGAGTGTTTCAGCTTGGAATCCTGATAAAAGCATATCATTCACCCTGTGTTGTATTTCAAGTACTGGATTATTGGTGCTTGCATTCTCGGTGTTGTCATTGTCTCCCAAGATAGTGATGACTTATCTTTCTAATGAAGGGAAGAAGACACCCCTTTTATTGTATAGAGCCATGGTCGTTTGAGCGGTAGATTAAAATAGGCTGGGATGTCGATGACTTGGAATTTAACAACGGTATTTATAGGGACAACCCCTATTGCAAGCTTTACAGATCCCATTACTTATCAGCGGGTGTTATCGTAGGCACGTACGGCAGTAGAGGTCGAAGCAAGGTCATTCAATTTCAATCTCAGGCAATTGAGAGTTCTTAGTGGGCAAACATTTAGAGTTGATCCGTTATTAACGAGAGAGAGGGGACAGTTTTCCCCATAACTTCAACGGGATATTATGGCCATCCCCTCCGATCCTCGCAACAGGAGAGACGAAGAAGAGGGGGCTCCCCTTCATCTCGAGACGATCTTGGTCCCACGCATCCCTCTCGAGATCGATTCGGTCGACGTCAGTGATGAGGTGAAAAATATAGAGAGATGGATTCGCCAATCTATTTCACTCAAACAGACAAAAAAAAAGGGAGCCATCACGAAGGACAACATCCAAAGACATACTGATACATCCAAAGACATACTGATACATGCTGATACATCCAAATACATACTGATACATCCAAAGACATCCAAATATATATATGTATAGAGTCTAAGAGAGTTAAGTTTAAAGAATATAGAAAAAAATAGGAAAAAAGTAGGAAAAGGACTCGAGTCTCGGGTTTTACCCCGAGATGCCTACGTAGCCTATAGAGGCATTAAATTCCACGTAGTTCGTATGCAAAATGAGGGTTGGGATTTATCCCATAAATCCAATCGGGGACTTCTCTTATATGTGTGTGTGTGTGTGTGTGTGTGTGTGTGTGTGTAAAAAAGTGTTTTAGTCGTGAGAAACGTGTGAGAATTCCCATTTAGAATTTACGAGCAAACCCTCTTGTTCTTGTTTCTTGGGTTTTATTAGGTGAAAATAAGATGTGTGAAATAATACTAAATAAAAAGTATATTAGGATATGTGAGATGAGAGAATAAAAGTGCTAAGTAATAAAACAAATTAATGCGAATTTAGGGGAATTTAAAGAGAGAGTTGAGAAAGTTGGACCTTCTTGAAGATCTTGAGCTTGATCTTGGATGTTGGAGAGAAGCCCTTGCACTTGGGTGATGATGGAGGGTACTTAATTCACCAAGTTTGATGAAAAGGATGATGAAAAGTGAAGGTTGGAAAGGGAATTGGATGTGGAAATCACGCTGACTTCGAGAGGGGTTTTCTGAGCTTGCTGAGAGTGATAGGTTTCAGATATTATCCTTTTTGAAATGAGGTTAGGCCCTCCTTTTTTTAGGCCCAGGGCATTGACGATCGGCATAGCCCTGGTCCTGCTAATCGGCAGGTGTGTTTAGGCACACTGCCGATAGGCAGGGTTTGGAACCTGTCGTTTGGCAGTCTCTTTCAGGTTCCTTCGAAAAATTGGTCGTAGAGCGCGAACCGTTGATCTGAATTGTGCACAAGGTGAACCGTTGGAAAGGTACTTCAGAGACCTTCGAAAGTCTTTGGGACTACTCCCAGGTTTGGGAGTTGACTTTGGATCAAATGTGGCTCGGAAGCATTCGTCGGTCCTTTGGACGGGGAATTATCGGAGGCAAACGGATCGTTCGTCCGCATGGTAAGTCAGATACATGCACGGGGTAGACTGTTGGAAAGGTTAGGAGATGTACTTCGACATTATAAAGATCTTGACTCAGTTTAGGGAGTTGACTTTGGTCAACCAGGGCCTAGAATAGCTCGGTGACCTTTCGGAGTAAAACGGATCGTTCGTCCGTACCGTAAGTCAGAATCGTGCACGGGGCAGACCGTTGGAAAGGGGTTTTAGTGCCCTTTGAATATTCATTCAGTCTCGGTTGAGCTAAAGAGTTGACTTTGGTTAAACGGAGCTTGGGAGCATCCGGTGACCTCCTGATCAAGTATCGGGGGAAAATAGATCGTTCGTCTGTATCGTAAGTCAGAATCATGAACGAGATAGACCATTGGAAAGGGGTTTTAGTGCCCTTTGAAGATTCATTTTGTCTCATTCGAGATGAAGAGTTTTACTTTTGGTCAAACGGAGCCTGGGAGTGCCTGGTGGCCTTTAGGTCAGTACCCGAGGGGTGACTTAGGTTTGCAATGATAAAGGGAGGTGATAGGGAGCTAAGGAGAGGTTAGGGGGTATTAGAATGGGGTGTCTACAGAGCCCCTCGATGGATGAGTTTGGAACAAACGATAGCCTTCAAATAGATGCCACATAATGCCTTTGATGACCAGAGGGTCGAGGTCGATTCTGAGGGCCTAAGGATGAGGATGACCGATTCTGTGAGTCGAATCCAATTCTAGGGCTTGAAGATGAGGGTGACCGATTCTTACAGTCGAAGCCAATTCTGAGTGCTTAAGTTGAGATGACCAATTATGTGGGTCGAAGCTAATTATGCGAACTTAAAGATGAGGGTGACCGATTCTATGGGTCAAAGCCAATTCTGAGGGCTTAAGTTGAAATGACTAATTATGCGGGTCGAAGCCAATTCTGCGGGCTTGAAAATGAGGGTGGCCAATTCTGCGGGTTAAAGCCAATTCTAAGGGCTTAAGTTGAGATGACCAATCCTGCGGGTCAAAGTCAGTTCGTAGGGCTTAGGGATGAGATGACCTATTCTGTGGGTTGAAGCCAATTCTGCAGTCTTAAGTTTGAAATGGCCAATTCTGCAGGTCGAAGCCAATTCTGCAGGCTTAAGTTTGAGATGACCAATTCTGCTGGTCGAAGCCAATTCTGCGGGCTTAAGTTGAGATGACCAATTATGCGGGTCGAAGCCAATTCTACGGGATTATGTTTGAAATGACCAATTATACAGGTCAAAGCCAATTCTGTGGGATTAAGTTGGGATGACCAATTCTGTAGGTCGAAGCCAATTATGCGGGCTTAAGTTGAGATGACCAATTATGCCGGTTGAAGCTAATTCTGCCGGCTGAAGTTGAGATGACCAATTCTGTGGGTTTAAGTTTGAAATGACCAATTTTGTGGGTCGAACCCAATTCTGAGGGCTTAAATTGAAATGTTCTCGGGGAACTTTGCCGGGAAAATTACCTCATGATTTTGATTTGAGCTGGGGAGCTAATTGTTGGGGAAATCCTCATGTCTTTGGAGACTTTATCGGGGAAACAGCCAATTTGATGATGAGGATGTGATTAGGTGGACCAGGGTTTGGACGTATTTCTCGGGGAAATATGAGACCTTTGGGAAATAGAGATGATCCTCAAGTTTTGGATATTTTGGAGGTCCTCGGGGGACGTTGTCGGGGAGAAATTCACTTGGCTTTTGAGAGTTCTGCTGGGGAAATAGGGGTTCCGCTTGAGGAAGTACGAAATTTTCTTGGTGAACATGCTCTAAATCCTTTTCGGGATTTTTAAGAATTTTCTAAGGATTTTTCAAGGTAATCTGGTGTTTTTGGGGAGTTTTTATACGAAAATTAAGGGGAGTGTCGGTCGGCATGCTGTGGAGGGTGCCATTTGGCAGTGGCACGGACTTTTGAGCTGCCTCGAGAAGGCAAAGGGTCAGTGCCGATCGGAATAACCCTTGGCATCCTATATAAAGGGGCAGGTTCCCCTCATTTTTCATAGCTTCTTGCCTTCTCTCTTTCCGCAATTTTCTTCTGCGAATCGTTCTATCATTTCGCAATCCAAAAAATGGCCGCTTTTGTTAGCACTGCAGTACACAGGGAGTGGTTGGTTGTTGATGACTGGGCGAACTCGGAGTGGAGGGCCAGGGCGCCTCTTTCTTTGGGGAGTGATAACTCTTTTGACGCATTCAAGCTGGTTGCGAATGAACGGACTTTGCTGCGGGAGCCGTCGCGTCATCGCTCTTCGAGGATGGTGAACCCTGGCAGTTATGTAAGTAAAATGACTTTTGGCATTCTTTTTTTGTGGTTTTCCTTTTTTCTTGGATTTTGACAAGGTTTTTCTCTTTTGGCAATCTGATGTTTCTTTATCTACTATGCGTGCCCAGGGGACGACGGGGCTTAAGGATGTCCGGGAGCATCTTCCACCTATGATTCGTTGGGGGTATCCTCAGCAGGCTTTGGGAGGTTGGCGTCTGTGCTGGATGAGATGCCTCATTCAACTGTAGTCTTATGCGCTCTGGGGGAGAGGTGGTGGGACACTACCCTCACCTTTCATTTTGGTTTTGGGGGAGATGATTGTGACTCCCATAGAAGTGCAGCAGCTGCTGGGGCTGGATTGAGATGGGGAGCAGATAGAAATGGATCACTCTTTGCGAGTGAGGCCAGAGGCGGTGCGCGCGGCGCTTAGTGATTTGGGGAGGATAGTGTCTGGGGATTCCATTCGTTTGTCGCTGCTGAAGAATGTTTTATTGGGCAGGGTGATTGATGTGGAGGCTGGGCTGTAGGTGAGACAGATGGCCGGATTGTTCATTTTACTGGTGCTGGGGGAATTTCTGGTGGCGTCGAGCGGCGACGTTGTCCACTTATGGTTTTTACCATATCTGAGGATGTTTTCGAACATCCCTCTCTATGATTGGGGGAGCCTGACTTTGGCGACCCTTTAATTTTCTTTGGATGCATTCAGCCGGTGCTGCCGGCAGTCTTTCACTGGAACCATGTATCTTCTTGAGGTATTTTTTCATTTGCGCATTTTCCTTTCATGCATTCGCATTTTCCTTATGCATCTCATTTTAATTGCGGACTTTTGTCTTTGGCAAACGTGGTTCTATGAGGTGATTGGGTTTAATACCTAGTTGATTGCTTTGAAGGATGAGATCGTTGGGGACTTTTTTTTATTGTATCGGTGGCGAAAGGCCAATCGACAGTCGATGAGGTCTCTCTCTCTAGAGGTTGTGCGTCAGGTCTTGAATGGATTGACCAATAATAGGGTAAGATTTTTTTCTTCTTCAATCATGGTCTTTGTGTGCTCTGATTCTGTGATGACTTATATCTGCTTAGGATTTTTCAGGTGACTTTTTACCCATGGGGGATGACCGTTCAGGATACGGTGTTGACTGGAGTGAATGCGCAGATGAGGCGTTTGCTGGCGCATGAGTTTGGCCACTCTTGGTATCTCGAGGAGAGGGTGATTCATCAGATTACTGAGGAGGAGGTGGCGGTGCCACCTGCGAGGCCCCCTATGTCTATGAGGTGGGAGCTGCTGCTGCCAGAGGATGTGAGGATTGCGGTGATGATTAGTGAGTCCTACCTATTGTACACCGATACGGCTGTGCCGTATGATTATATGGACTTTGTGACGAGCTGGCTAATGGCACCCAACATATGTGATGCACTGTCCTTCCCTACTGCGGGTTTGAGTCGGCCAGTGTGGTCCTCCCACAGTGGTGGCTATCCGTCGACATCTGCGGCGGTGATGACCTCGGAGGTCCCCTTTGTACGGTTTTATACTCCTTCATACAACATCCGGAGGGCTGATGGAGGGATGGTTCTTACAGTTCATCATCCTCATGTGATGGACCCGGAGGAGTTGGGCTTGATAGAGGAGGTTCTCCGTCCTTTGGTATATCTTTTTGTTCTTCTCTTGGTTTCTTTTTGATTTATTTTGATCTTTTCTGGTTGATACTGATTATGCCTTTTCTTGCAGCAAGTCCAGGTGTCCACCACTTGGCTGAGGGCTATTAGGGACTAGATATCTTCGGAGAGTGCCCATATTTGGGATGCGGTTCATGTTCCTTCTGTCTTGGTTTCGTCTGCCTCGTTCGGGGAGGAGTCTGGTTCGAGTAGTAGTGGTGCGTCATCTCGCCACAGGGGAAAGAGAGCACACCACAGGGTTGGAAGCTCTTAGGAGAGAGAGGGGAAAGGTAAGTGTGAGAGAGAGAGAGAGATTGAATGTGGGTTCGGGCTGAGTCCAGTTGGTTTTTGCTTTTCTTTATTTTCCTGCAAAAATGATGTAACACAGAAACATATCTATATAATGCAATAAAGTTTTTTTATTATCTTCTGTTAATGATGAATGAATGAATGAGTGCTTGCACATGCGCTTTTTACTTTGCTGCTGAGACCGTAAAAAAGAAATATTTTTAGTATATTGAAGGAAAGTTCTATCCATAAAGATAAAAGGGGATTTGGAAATTCTATTGAGAATATCAATTTATTTTTATTGGGTTTTCTGAATTTTGACAAAAGAGGAAAAAGGAAAATTTCCAAAAGTAGGGGCTACCGATCATCAAGCACCTTGTCCTGCCTATCGACAGGTCATTCCAGTCCCATCAATTCAAAGCTTTGATTGGTACCCTCTTCAGCCTTTGGTACCTTGTGGGGTAGGATTTCCTCCGATTTCTACAAGGGTTATATCTTTTGTGCGGGTTTTCAAGTATAAAAGAGGGGTAAGGGTGGAGTGTTTTCATCACACCTTTACATCCTGACTTTCTTATTCTGTGAGATGGCTCTCCCTGGTAGTGTTGAGTTTTCCAACTACCTCGAGAATTTGGAGGTGATGTGCTCCTACAACGTCGACTGTGATGCTTTCAATATGCGTCGAGTTTCTTTATGGCGTAATCGTCCCATATAGTGGAACATGTTGATGGCGGCGGTACAATTTTGGTACCCCGAAGACCATGTATTATGCTTTCACTTGGATAAGACTTGTCCTACTTATGAGGAATTTTCTGCCATGCTGGGGATAAATCCCAGTGTTGTTGTGGCTCTATCAGAGTTTTCCCATTCTCCCAGGGATTTATTGGTTGGGCATCTTCGTATTTTTTCCTCGGCGTCCAGACCACTAGTGGCTGGAGGTATGATCTCCCTTCCAGCGGTGTTGCAGTTCATGAATTTGCAGGAGGCTGGTGATGCTGGATATGGCGGAGCCGTCGTTCTGGGCTTGGTTTCAAAATTGCTACTGGCGATCGGGGAGCTGCTGGTGGACCCACAACTTATAGTTATTACTTCATGGGTGTCCTACCATCGCAATCCTACGATGGTAATACTGGCGGAGCCCCTGAATGGCCTAGATGCCTGGAGAGAAGGTCGCTATGACTTTCTGAGGGGTAGCCCTGTGATGCTGTTCATGTGGTTGTCTGAAAGATTACGCCTGGTGACCCCTCCAAAATATTCTTTGTTGGTTGTACCCAACTTCTTTTCGCTCCATTTCATTAGTATTGGTCTGGATATCGAGAGTTGGGAGAACTGATTTGTAGAGCATGGGGCTCTAAATTCGTACTGGTCGATGCCTTGGTGGGGACAGTTGCTGCCTATTATAGAACTAGGAGAATACCCGTACGTCTGGCTGATTGATCTTAGACAGACCACTTTTTATTTCCCATGGTGGCTTCTGCGTTAATTTGGATGGGAGCAGATCGTGCCACCTCGGACACTAGACTTGTTTTCGATTGAAGATTTGACAGAGCGTCTCCGCATGTGGCCTGGATCTTTATGGGAAAGTCAAAGTCCGTCGATTCGTCCCTCTCAGTCTGTTGGGAGAGTTTGGAATATCCCTGAGGATTATATGAAGTGGTTGTGGACAAAGTGGTCAGCAAGACGTTGGTAGTGGAGACTGGACAAAGATGGCTTGTTTTATCTGATACAATGGAGGGAGGTGTGGTAGTTTTTTCGAGGCTGGTTCGAGCTTATTGATCCATGGAGCCTCTGCGGCACTCCATTCAGGCAGGGGAAGCCTGGGGACCCTAGGATGTAGATGACGATGATGGAGCGGGCTCCTCTAGTAGTTGTGGGTTGGGGAATAAGTTTGGGAATTCATTTGGCTCTTTTATTAAGGTAGGGGGAAGGGAGTTATCCGTTCCTTTTCTTATGTAATTGTACTGTAATCTCTTATTAGTGAAATAAATAAGTTTTTGATCATCCAGCTGTGCCTTTTGATGAATTTTGTATTTATCTATACCGATCACTAAGGCATGCATCATCCTTTTGTTCAAATATATGTTAGAATAAACTGTTGTTCTCGGAGATAAGAAAAGAATAGTTTTTTTGTGAAGAAGAAAGGGTCGTGCTCATGTAAGATGTATGAGCTGCCTACGTAACTCTGGGGGTTTTGAAAAATTTTAATTTGTTTGAAAATGATTTTTATAGAGGATCAAGTCCACGTAGTTCTGGGTAGAGATAAATGAAGAGATTTTTTTTTAGAATAGAAGGGAGATGAGAAGAATCGTAGCACGTCGAGATGTCGGACTAGGGGTAAAATTTCTTGAGACGGTCCAGGCTGACTGGACGAGCCATCTTTTCCCCATCTAAGTCGAAGAGCATGGCATCACCACCGGACAAGATCTTCTTGACAATCTATGGGCCACTCCAATTGGGCTTGAATTTCCCTCTGGGTCCCAGATGGGCTCTACTATTTCTTTGAGGGCTAAATCCCCTTTTCAGACACCGCAGTCCTTGACTCTCTTATTAAATTAATGTGTTATGTGGCTATGGTACCCTTGTATGTGATACAACGCCTTCAATATCCTTTCGTCCAAGAGTGATAGCTCATCGAGGCGGCTTTGATACCATTCCTCCTCACTGACCTTACTTTCAAGCATGACACGTAACGAGGGAATTTCTAGCTCCACGGGTAGGACTGTTTCCATGTCGTATACTAGAGAGTAAGGGGTAGCCCCAGTAGAGGTTCAGATTGAGGTTTGGTAGCCCCAGAGGGCGTATGGGATTCGATCAGCCCAATCTCTACAGCTTTCGATCATCTTGCTAATGATGGATTTAAAGTTCTTGTTGGAGGCTTCGACTGCACCATTAGTTTGAGGTCAGTAGGGAGAAGATTTGTGTCTCTGGATCCCATACTCGTTGACCACTTCTGTGACTTCTGCCTTGAAATGCAACCTGTTATCTGACACTAGCTCATGAGGGACCCTATATTGGTAGATGATGTCTTTCTTGATGAATTTGGCCACCTTCTTGGCATTCAGAACTGCGTATGACTCAGCTTCAACCCATTTGGTGAAGTAATCAATGGCAACTAGAATGAACTCATGCCCATTGGAATCCTTGGGTGTAACTTTCCCTATGATGTCGATGCCCCAGGTGGAGAACGGCCGGGGAGAAGTCATGTTGTATAATTCTCGCAGAGGCAGGTGTTGGAGGTTAGAGAATTGTTGGCATTTGAGGCATCTTCGGACATAATGGGTGCAATCCTGGATCATGGTGATCCAGTAGCCTTGTCGGATGATCTTCTTGGCAAGCATGTGACAGTTCATGCGGGGTTCGCATTCCCCCCCTATGGATTCTTTGCATCACCTCTTCAATGCCAGCCCCTGTGATGCAGTGTAGATGAGTTCCGTCGAAGTTTCCCTTGAACAGTGCTTTGTGACAGATGATGTATTGAGCGGCCAGTCTTCGAAGGGTTCTCGGTCTTTCTTGTTGGAGCCCTCGGGATACCTACCATGCCTGAGAAGGTGCCAGATGTCGTAATAACAGTAATTGACTAGCTCGGGATCTTCTTTGGTGATGATCTCAATGTGGTAGCAGTGGGTTGGTTTGTCTTACTTTGGGACTAGGAAGGGGGACCTTGTTATTCCTTCGGGCATGTCGACCATGGAGTCCAAGGTAGCAAGGCCATCAGCTATGTTATTCTTTTCTCGAGGTAGGTAGTGGAAGGTGATGTCTTAGAATTGGGAAGATAGTTCTTCTAGGTGGGCATGGAATGGTTGGAGTTTCTAATCCTTGACTTTCCATTTTTTGAGCACTTGACCATTGATGAGGACAGAATCCCCATAGACATCTAGGCATTGGATACCTTTCTGGAGAGCAACTTTGAGGACTACCGTACACGCCTCGTATTCAGTCATGTTATCGGTGCAGGGTAAATCCAATTTGATGGCGATGGAAGTGTGGGAATCATCTGGGGCGATCAGAATTATCCCAATGCCATATCCCTTTTTATTGGCCATGCCATCAAAGAACATTTTCCATCGAAGGTCATCTTGAGCAGTGCAAAGGATGTTTTAATCTAGGAATTCAGAGATCCAGACATCAGTTTCTTCTATGGGGTAGTCAGCGAGGTAGTCAGAGATGGATCTTCCTTTTATGGCTTTCTGCATGACGTACACGATATCAAACTCGGTTAGGGGCATTAACCATCGAGCCATTCGACTGGATAAGGCAGGTTTCTCATGTAGGTACTTGATGGGGTCCATTCGGGATACAAGTTTAATGAGGAAGGTGGGAATGTAGTGTCGTAACTTTTGGGTGACCCAAACAAGCACGACACGTTCTTCTTCCAAAGCAGTTTAGTTGACTTCGTACCCTGCCAATTTGTGACTGGCGTAATAGATGGATTTTTCTTTGTGGGAATCCTCAAGGTATTGGGCTAGTAAAGCCCCAGCTGCAGTGTCGGTTATGGTTACGTATAGAAGCAAGGGGAGACCAGGCTGTGGTGGCATGAGTACCGGAGGTTGGGTCAGATATTTTTTGATTTATTCAAAAGCTTCTTGGCAGTCCTCATTCCAAACTTTGGTTGAATCCTTTCGGAGGAGTTTGAAAATAGGCTCGTAGATGGAGGTTAGCTGGCTGATGAATCGACTGATGTATTGCAATTTCCCAAGGAAACCACGGACTTCTTTCTCCGTTGGGGAGGTGGCATATCAAGTATGGCTTTTCTCTTGGCATGAACTGCTTCTATCCCTTTCTCACTAACCATGAATACCAAGAGTTTTCCCTTTATAACATCGAAGACAAGTTTCTGTGGATTGAGTCTCATCTGATATCGTTGCAGTCGTTCGAAGAACTTTCGTAGAGTGGGAACATGACCTTCTCTAGTTTTAGATTTGATAATCATATCATCCACATAGACCTCGACTTCTTTGTGAATCAGATCGTGCAGGATGGTTGTGGCAGCCCTCTAGTAGGTAGCTCCAGCATTCTTGAGACCAAATGGCATAACAGTGTAGCAAAAATTTCCCCATGGGGTGATGAACGAGGTTTTTTCTTGCTGATATGGGTGCATTTTGATTTGGTTGTATCCGCTAAACCCATCGACGAATGGCTTGAGAGCATGACTAGCTGTGTTGTCCACAATCATGTCGATATTGGGTAGCGGGTAGTCATCCTTTGGAGAGGCTTTGTTCAAGTCCCGATAATCTACACACATCTGAACTTTTCCTCCTGATTTTGGCATAGGCACTATGTTGGCTAGCCATGTGGGATATTCGATCACACGAATGAAACCCACATTCAGCTGTTTGACCACCTCTTTTTTTTACTTTGAGCGACCATTCGGTGCGGAGCTTTCTCATCTTTTATTTAACCGGCTTGTAATCTGGAAGAGTGGGGATCTCATGTTGAGATATTTTAGGATCAATGCCGGGCATATCGTCGTAGGACCATGCGAAGACATCCAGGAATTCCTTCAATAATTCTTCGAGTGGTGCGCGCTCATGCTCGTCGAGGGTAGCCCCTATCCTAATCTCGCGTAGTTGGCTACTAAAATCGAGGTTGATAATAACAGTCTCTTCTTCATTAACTTGAACGCGGTTATGTTATTTGTTATTAACCTTATTTAGATCAGTTAAGAACTGTTCATTTGCAAAATCATCATCATCAAAAGTTTGATTAGAATCTAAACAATTAATGTAAGGCACAGCAAGATACTCAAAATCTTCATTTATTTCATTGATAGGAAAAATGGCATTGAGAACCTCATCAAAGGAGGTCTCGATTACATTTGAGCAAGGATAGGCAACAGAAGAAGAAATGGGGTAAATATTGGGGTTAGGTGGGATTTCAACCGATAGAGCATGCCAGTTGAGGAGAGGTGTATCAGCAACTTTAATTAGGTGGGATGGATCCAGTTATGTAGTGCTTGAATGAACCATACAGAGTGTCATCCCCAATGTCTTTAAGTTTAAGGAATCTTCGGAGTCACTTCCCTCAGAATCTTCGATATATCTGATGAGCGATTATACATGGTGTTGGGAACTTTCGACCCATAGGTAGTTGTCTTGGAAAAAGATCTCCATTACAGGCTTCATCTTCTTGTTTGTATGGTCATACCAGGGTTCCGAAAAGCCGCAAAAGGGGAATTCCTCACCCTCTTTAATGAATCGTCCATTCAAGGAGTCACCTAGGATGGTCTGGATGCAGTCAAGTTTTCTCTTTAGTCGAGACTAGAGGATCATTTTGAGCTCTTGTTCTGATGGTTGATACCCCAAACCATAAGGAGGGAAATCTTTCTTCAGGTCAATGGGCTTAAGTATCCCTTGCTGTCTTTTCCCTAGCCCCATCCTGGGCATGAAGTTCATGTTTCTGAACATCTAAATCACATTGACGTTGCCATGAGGGTCGTATTCTCGACAAACCCTTTCTTTGAAATCATTCCCTGCCGGGAGTAGAAGTGGTTCAACTCGGAATCCCGATAGGAGCATATCATTTAGCTCGTGTTGTATCTCAATAATTGGGCTACTGGTGCTTGCACCCTCGGTATTATTGTCGTCGCCCAAAATGGTGATGATTCATCCGTCGGTAAAGAATTTTAATTTTTGATGGAGTGAGGAAGATACACCCTTGATACTATGGAGCCAAGGTCATCCGAGCAACAGGTTGAAACAAGAGGGATGTCAATAACTTAGAATTCAATGACATGGTTTATAGAGCCAGCCCCTATTACAAGTTTTATGGATCCCATTACTTCTCAACGAGTATTATCATAGGCACGTATAGAATCGGAGGTTGGAGCGAGGTCACTTTCCTTCAGTCCTAAGCATTTAAAGGTTCTTAATGGGTAGACATTCAAGGCGGATCCATTATCGAGAAGAGAAAGTGGTACGATCTTCCCTATAACTTTGATGGAGATGTTGAGTGCATGATTGTGGTTTGGCCCAATTCTGGGGAATTCTTCTTCGAAAAAGGATAGCATTCGGGTAGAGGTAAAGGATCGAACTAAATTTATCGCTTCTTATGGTGTGGTAGAAGGAGGAACTGTGGGTTCAATGAGCAATTAGATCAAAGCATTTCTCTGCAGCTGGGAAGACATGAAAATCCTCCATAGAGTGATGTTAGCTTGAGTTTTCTTTAGTTGATCAAGGATCTTGCTTTCCTCGAGGGTCATTTCTGGCATAGGAAGGTTTTCAATGCCCTTCCCTTTGTCATTGGCTGGTAGTGGGCTTTGGATCTGGTAATGCCTCCCTGATCTGGTCATGTGATTTACTGAAGAAGGGAAGAACATGAACCCTATTTCTTTGTTAATCTTGGGTTGTTCTGCCATCTTGTTTATTTCTCCGAGGAGTTATTCAAATAATATCATCCCACACATGTCGACTATTGGGCCAGTATTCTCTGAAGCTTGCTGTTTATTTGAATCTTTGAATTATTCCACCCATCCGGTGGCAACAATTCTGTCTTTCCATGTAAAGTCAATGCATTCCAAAACTTCAATGGATTCTTCATACATGTCTTCCCATTCTGTGGGGATAAGTAAGGGTGAAGGGACCAGGCGCCCTTGTAACTTCATAGTATCAAGTAACTCGGTTGTACTGTAAATATCATTGGTTTTCTTGAATGATTCTCCTATGATCTAGACAACGTAATCTAGGCTGAGTTCATCGGTTGGTACCACCCAACCGTCTGATTCTCGATCCCATTTACGTGCTTCCAAGAATAGCGTATTGAACTTCTGGTAATCAATGATCATCTGTGAGGGCAATTTCAGCCCGAACTCTAGGAGTTGGTTTAACACTTCTGATAATTCCATACCTCCATTTTCAGAAGGGGAATGGACAGCGATGCATGCTCTGGTGAGGAGCGGCAGTGCCTGATCAGCGAGGCTAACAGGGTGTAAGAGGAAATATGGGAAAGTTTGGAGAGGCTTAGGAGAGTGTATGGGTGTGATTTGAGTTGAGGGATTAAATTCTAGGTCCATTTCTAGGAAGATAGTATTGGTATGATTTGGGAGTGAGTTATGAGTAGTGTTTGGCTTAGGATTGGTTGGTGGGGCAATGGTACCCCGATCAATTAGACCTTGGATTATCTTTCAAAGATGAAAGCATTAGTCGGCGGTATGTCCAGCAGTTTAGTGAAAGGCGTAATGGGCATCTGCCTTGAAGTTTCTTGGAAGTGGATTTGGCAATGGACGGAAGTCCAAGGGTTTGATGAGGTATTGGCTTAACAGGGCTTGATAAACTTTGGATAGGGGAGTGTGTAGCTCGGTGTATTTTTTCGGACTGGGACAGGGCGGCTTTCTGGTGTCCATGAAGTGGTTGGTTGAGAGATGTTGTTGATGGTTCAGACTGCAGCATTGGCAGGTTTGTCCTATTTTCTGGGGGTGAACTGTTCGGACACTTTCTTTGGTTCAACTTCTGTTTTAGTAAGACCTTCCTCGATTTCTACTCCTGCTTCTCTGAGAGCTCGGAAGTGGGTATAGTATTATCCTCCCATGGTTGCTCGGACATGAGGTGAGAAGTTCTTCTTCACTATGTTGACTTGTTCTTCCTCAGATGGTCGATTGGTCATAGTAGCCCCCTTTTCCCTCCATCGGGCTATGAAGTTCCTGACTGATTCCCCAGAGTTCTGTTTGAGTAGTACTAAATCACGGTGGGTGAACTCAAGATCTTCGTTGTATTTGTACTGCGACATGAATTCACGATCTACATCCTCCCAGCTACGAATTTTGGACTCCTCGAGAGACAAAAACCATCGGAGGGCGCTATCCTTCAAAGTTTACTGAAATAATTGGGCCATCACTTCTCTAGAACCCCTAGGAAAGTCATGGAACGGTGATAACTATGAAGATGAACAATTTGGGGTCCACTTCCTTCGAATTTCTCGATATTTGGCATCTGGAACTTCTCGGGTAACCTTGCCTTAGGATAAGGAGACATGTGGGTGTAGTCCATGTAATTTCCAGAGATTCGGACTTGGTCAAACTTCTTAGTCAGCATCTTGAGATCTTCTTTGACCATTTTCAATTCTTCCTCTTTCGGATCAACGATCATAGGCAAGTTAGCCCCAGGCTGGGCAAGCTTCGACATAGGAAGCTGGGCAAGCGGCGGCCCATTAGCAGAAGGGTCGCGTGGATCTTGCTGATACTCTTCGGGAACCCAGATAGGCTCGGGTGGACCCATAGCACGAGGGCACAGGGCCTTGAGCTCTTGAGGAATATGAACCTAATTTCGTTGCATCTCTCGGACCTCAGTATGAAGGTTGTCAATCTTAGACACGAGCTGAGCTAAGATTGCCGTCAAATTTGGCTGCACAACTCGTACTTGATCTGTTTTCTCCATGAAAAATGGATGAATACCGGACTCGAAAGAAGTAGCAGGGGAACAGACGGAGCTCCGGGGTGATTTTACTGAAGATCGAATCCAATAAGGAGCTAATCCAAGGGCGTGCGATCGACTTGAGAAGGCGTAAAATGGGATTTATTTTTTAAAAGAAAAAAGGAAAGTATTTTTAACATTTTTTCTCTTTGAGATTGAAAGACAAAATATTTTTGAATTTTTGATAAAGAAAAGAGAAAAGTTTTTGGATTTTAGATAAATAATGGAGAAGTTTTTTTGGATTTTTTATAAAGAAATGAGAAATGTTTTTGGATTTTTGATAAAGGAAGGAGAAATATTTTGGGAGACAGGCCTCAGCATGATTATTATTATTATTATTATGTTCTCACTTGTATTAAATTCTCCTAAATGCAAAATGAAATGCCGGACGGGACCCGAGCCTGGAAAAGTTGGGTTTGTAACATATGTAAACATATGGCTGGACTTGTGACCAGGCTCACGGGCAGGGTCCCATTTTAAAAATGCGTAAAAATTTAGGCGGCAGGCCGACCAGGAATTTCTACATGTGTGTCATAGGCTTGACACCTATATGCGGGTATGCAGTTGGTTGGGTGAATCAAAAAGGGTTCCCTCCTTTGGCGTGGCTTCCAAGATATACGTCTTGCTTTTGAGGGCAATCGGTATGTGTGGATATGCCATTTGATATACCTGAATGTACATGTATTGCCTCACTATATACCTCATGGGGACAGTACGCGTGAGAGCGAATTCGATACACTCGGCGTACATGAACAATTTCCCTACGATATAACTCCCGTCATGACTTCGATCAAGCGGTACGATGCGGGGGAACCGTTCAATATACGTCGAAGGTACTTGGTCAATGGAAGGTGAGAGTCATATCACTTAGGCTAACTGCGTCTTGCCGGACCAGTGCCCATCACGAAGGGACCTTCTAGTTACGGATAAAATTTGGTCAATCACAATGATCTTTGATGATATCGTGTGAATCATGCATGATTCTCTTATTAGTATCTTATGAGAGTATCTTTCTTGATTATGCCCAACAGGGAGCAAAGTATGAGTACCAATGGTATACTAAGTATGGATGGGTGATGCGTGCAACATGGGGATATATGTGATCCTAGGTGCATGTGGTGTAAAGTGTACATGGATAATTTTCTACAAGTGTGTGAATAGAAGCATAAGCATGAGGTACACATAAATAGTAAAGGGTAACATGAAAAATAGGGGAAAATATAAACAAATATAGCACCCATATAAATAGAGTGTAGCCCTCAAAATAAGACGTCCCCAGCGGAGTCGCCACTGTGGCCATCCCCTCTGATCCCCGTGGCGGGAGAGACGAAGAAGAGGGGGGGTCCCCATCGTCTCGAGAGGATCTTGGTCCCGCGCATCTCTCTCGGGAGCGCTTCGGTCGGCGTCGATGATGAGGTGAAAAATGTAGAGAGATGGAGTCACTAGTCTATTTTACTCAAAACAGACAAAACAAAAGGGAGCCATCCCGAAGGATAGCATTCAAAGAAATACTGATACATACGAAACCAAAATGATTCAAAAAGGGTCCGGAGGCTAAGTTACGAAATAGGAAGGTGTTAGGCACCCATTCCACCCTTACGGTCTCTCATGGGTTATTGCTATTTTCATTTATTTCCCCGTGATATGTGTGCATGTGTATATGTAACGGAGATAAGAATCATCAACTTGTATCATGGAAAAGATAAAGCGAGTCATCCGTAGGAATGTCCCTAAAAGTAATTTTAGAAAATAGGATTTACGCGATTATCCTAGCATTGATCATTATAAGGGAATGATAACTCATGCGGGATAATACGCCACTAAGAACAAATATATGTATATAGAGAGACTAAGAGAGTTAAGTTTAAAGAATATAGAAAAAATAGCAAAAAAGTAGGAAAAGGACTCGAGTCTTGGGTTTTACCCCGAGATGCCTACGTAGCCTATCGAGGCATCAAAGTCCATGTAGTTCGTATGCAAAATGAGGAGTGGTATTTATCCCATAAATCAAATCGGGGACTTCTCTTATATGTCTGTGTGTGTAAAAAAGTGTTTTATTCATGAGAAAAGTGTGAGAATTCCCATTTGGAATTTACGAGCAAACCCTCTTTTCTTATTTCTTGGGTCTATTTATATGAAAATAAGAGATGTGCAATAATATTAAATAAAAAGTATATTAGGATATGTGAGATGAGAGAATAAAAGTGCTAAGTAGTAAAACAAATTAATGCGAATTTAGGGGAATTTAAAGAGAGAGTTGAGAAAGTTGGACCTTCTTGAAGATCTTCAGCTTGATCTTAGATGTTGGAGAGAATACCTTAAACTTGGGTGATGATGGAGGGTACTTAATTCACCAATTTTGATGAAAATGATGATGAAAAGTGAAGGTTGGAAAGGGATTTGGATGTGGAAATCACGCTGACTTTGAGAGGGGTTTTCTGAGCTTGCTGAGAGTGATAGGGTTTAGATCTTGTCATTTTTTAAATCAGGTTAGGCCCTCCTTTTTATAGACCTAGGTCATTTCTGATTGTCATAGCCCTGGTCCTGCCAATGGGCTGGTGTGTTTAGGCACACTTCCGATAGGCAGGGTTTGCAACCTGTCGTTTGGCAGTCTCTTTCAGGTTCCTTCATAAAATCGATCGTAGAGCGCGAACCGTTGATCTGAATCGCGCACGGGATGAACCGTTGGAAAGGTAGTTAAGATACCTGTAAAAGTATTCGGACTTATCCCAGGTTCGAGAGTTGACTTTGGGTCAAATATGGCTCGAAAGCGTTCATTGGTCCTTTAGACGGGGAATTATCGGACGCAAACGGATCGTTCGCCCGCATGGTAAGTCAGAATCGTGCATGGGGTAGACCATTGTAAAGGTTAGGAGATGTACTTCGACATTCCAAAGAGATTGACTTGATTTGGGGAGTTGACTTCGGTCAACCGGTGCCTAAAACTTCTAGGTGACCTTTCAGAGTAAAACGGATTGTTCGTCCGTACTGTAAGTCAGAATCGCGCACGGGGCAGACCGTTGGAAAGGGGTTTCAGTGCCTTTCAAAGATTCATTCAGTCTAGGTTGAGATGAAGAGTTGACTTTGGTCAAACAGAGCCTGGGAGCGTTTGGTGACCTCCTGATCAAGTTTTGGGGGAAAACGGATTATTCGTTCGTACCTTAAGTCAGAATCGTGCACAAGATGGACCGTTGGAAAAGGATTTCAGTATCCTTTGAAGATTCATTTAGTCTCGTTCAAGCTGAAGAGTTTAATTTTTGGTCAAACGGATCCTGGGAGTGCCCGATGGCCTTTAGGTCAGTACCCGGGGGTGACTTAGGTTTGCAATGATGAAGGGAGGTGCTAGGGACCTAAGGAGAGGTTAGGGGGTATTATAATGGGGTCTCTACAGATATTAAGAGCATGATTGTGGTTGGGACCAGTCTTGGGGATTTTTTCTTCAGAAAAGGAGAGCATTTGGGTAAAAGTCAAGGATCCGACACTGCTTCTTCTGGCGTGGTTGAGGGAGGAACTGTGGGTCCTGTGAGTAGCTTGATTACGGAAATTTTGGTTGGGAAGATATAAAAAGTCCCTATAAAGTGATGTTGGATTGGGTTTTCTTCAGTTGATCGAGGATCTTGCTTTCCTCGAGGGTCATTTTTGGCGTAGGGAGATTCTTGACACCTTTCCCTTTGTCATTTTCTGACGGTTGTATATTTGGTATTTGGTAATGTCTTCCTGACCTGGTCATGTTGTTCACAGACGAAGGAAAAAATACAAATCATGTTTATTTCATCGATATTGGGTTGTTTAGCCACCTTATTGATTTCTCTTAATAGCTCCTTGAATGATAGCATCCCGTATATGTCGGCTATCAAACTAGTATTTTTTGAATCTTTCTCTTCATCCGAATCTTTGAAATCGTCCCCCATATGGTGGCAATGATATTTTCTTTCCATGTGATATCACTTCACTCCACAACCTCCACGATCGCTTCATATAATTCCTCCCATTTAGTAGGGAATTGCAAAACTGAAGGGACCAGGTGCCCTCGTAATTTCAAATCATCGAGTAGCTCGAATGTACTACAAATATCACCAGTCTGTTGAAATCGATTTGTCATGATCTAGACCATATCATTTGGACTAACTTCGTCGATTGGCACCAACCAATTGCCTGATTCTCGGGCCCATTTTTGATCTTGTAAGAATAACCCACTTAATCTCTAACAACCGATGGTCATCTAGGAGGGAAATTTTAGCCTGAACTCTAAGAGTTGGTTCAGCACTTCTGAAAATTCCATATATTTACCTCTAGAATGGGTGAGAACAACGATGCACTCTCTGGTGAGGAGGGATAAGGCTTGATCGGCGAAGCTGTTAGGGTGTAAGAGGAAATATGGGCATGTTTGGAAAGGTTTAGGAGAGTATATGGGTATGACTGGTGATTCACTCGGCATGATTCGGGTAGATGGGTCAAATTCAGGGTATTCTTCTAGGAAGATGGAATTTGAATGATTCGGGAGTGGATTATGGGTAGTGTTTGGTTTAGGATTATCTAGTGGGGTGATGACACCGCGGTCAATTAGGCCTTGGATCACATTTTAAAGATGGAAGCATCGGTCGGTGGTATGGCCAACAGTTTGATGAAAGTCACAATGGGCGTTAGGTTTAAAGTATTTCAGAAATGGGTTTAATAATGGATGGGGGTCCAAGGGTTTGATTAGATTTTGACTCAAGAGCGTCTGGTAGAATTTGGATAGAGGATCAAGAAGCTCGATGTATTCCTTTTGGATCTGGTTTATGCAACTTTCTAGTGCCCATGAAACGGCAGGCTGAGAGATATTGTTGATGGTAAAAATCATGGAACTAGCAGGTTTTTCAAACTTTCTAGGAGAAAACTTTCCAGTGGTCTTCCTCAATCAACTTCTGTCTTGGCAAGACTTTCTTCAATTTCCACTCCTGCTTCTCGGAGGGCTTGGACTCCCATTGTTGCTCGGACATGGTCTTGGAAGTTCTTCTTTATGATATTGACATGTTCTTCTTCAAAAGGCCAATTGGTCATGGTAGCTACTTTTTCTCTCCACCTTGCTATGAAGGTGATGACAAATTCCCAAGAGTTCTGCTTAAGTAGCTCTAAGTCACAGTGGGTAACTTCTAGCTCTTTATTGTACTTGTACTGTGACATGAACTCACAGGCGGCATCTTCCCAACTATGAATCTTGGATTCTTCAAGTGATAAGAAGTAACGGACAGTGCTATCTCTCAATGTCTGCTGGAATATCTGGGCCATTATTTCTTTAGAATCCCCTAGGAGAGTCATGGCTTTGTGATAGCCACGATGACGAACGATCGGGGGTCCACTACCTTCTAACTTCTCTATTTTGGGCATCTTGAATTGTTTTGGTAACCTAGCTTTAGGATAGGGAGACATGTGGTTGTAGTCCATATAATTCCCAAAGAGTCTTACTTGATCAACCTTCTTGATCAATATCTTGAGGTCTTCCTTGACCTTGTTCAATTCTTCCTCTTTCGGGTCAATGGTCATGGACAAGTTAGCCCCTGGCTGAACAACATTTGGCATAGGTAGATGGGTTGTTGGTGGCCCATTAGCAGAAGGAGCATGGGGAGCGTACTGATATTCCTCGGGAACCCAAATAGGCTCGGGTGAAGGCGGATACATAGAATGGGGAAAAAGGACCTCGGCGTCTTCGAGGATAAGGACTCAGTTTCTTTGCATCTCATGAACCTCGGTTTATAGGTTGTCAATTTTGGCAGTTAGGTGAGCTAGAACTGTCCATAAATCCGGATATACATTCGGCACTTGATCCGTGTTCTCCATGAAAGGTGGGTGAATCTTGAACACGAAAGAAGTAAGGGGACTGATAGAACTTCGGGGAGGTTAAACGAAGACTAAAGCCAATAGGGAACCAGGGCAATGGTATGTGATCGACCTGATAAGGAGAAAAATTGGGATTTATTTTCGAACGAGAAAAGAATGGGAATTTGTTATTTCTAGATAAGGAGGAAAATGTTTTTTGACATTTTTTTGAAAAACATGAGGATAAAAAGGTTTTTTTGGACACTTTTTGTAAGAGAGAGAAAAAGACGAGAGACGGGTCTCAGCATGATTATTATGTCTATTAGGTTCTTGCTTGTATTAAGTTTACCTAGATGCAAACAAAAATATCGGACGGGACTTGAGCCTGGAAAAATTGAGTTTACCATAAGTAGAAACTAGGGTTGGACTTGTTACCAGGCTCACAGGCAGGGCATCGATTTAAAAATTATGAGAAAATTTAGGTGGCAAGCCGACCCTGAATTTCGGTAGAGTTTCGAGTCAAAACTGACAATCTGATATGTGTGTCATAGGCTTGACATCTATATGCGGGTATGCAGTTTGTTGGGTTAAATAGAAGGTGTTTCCCCCTTTGGTGTGACTTCCACGATATACGCCTTGCCTTTGAGGTCAATTGGTACGTGTGGATAAGCCATTTAATATACCTAAGTGTACGTGAATTGCCTCACTATATACCTCATGGGGATGGTACGTGTGAGATCGAAATCAATATACTCGATGTACGTGAGTGAGTTCCCTGCGATATACCTCCCATCGTGACTTCGATCAACCAGTACAATGTGGGAGAACCGTTCGATATACGTCGAAGGCACTTGGACAATGGAAGGGGATAGTCATATCGCTAACACTAACTGCGACCTACGGACTAGTGCCCATCACGAAGTGACTCCCTAGTTCTGGGACAAAATTTGTTCAATAGTAATGACCTTTAGTGATGTTGTGTGTACCATTCAAGATTATTTGATTAGTATCCTATGGAGATAGTGCCTTTATTTATCATGCCTAGCCGAGCATTAGGCATAAGTATAAACAGTAAAGCCAACAAGTGAGAGTGGGTGTGTGTGTGTTAGTGACACCTAAGCATAGATTTCTACGTGGTGTGTGCAACATGTGGATGTATGTGAGCCAAGGTGCACATGGTGTGAAGTGTACATGGAGAATTTCGATAAGTATGTGACCAGTGGCATAAGCATGAGGTGCATATGTACAGGGAAGAATAAGGGGAACGTGAACAATAAAAGCATATAAAATACCCATGCAAACATAGTCTAGACCTATTAAAAATAGTCCCCATCGGAGTTGCCACTTTGTCCATCCCGGTCGGCGCCTGGGGGGAGGAGAGAGTGAGAGAAATACATCTCTCCTCGAGAAGGTTGTGCATCGATCTCATACCCCTCTTGGGAAGGTTGCTTCAACAGTCATCGGTGTTGGAGTAAATGTGAAGAGATAGAGTTGCCAGCCTATTTTGTACAAAACAGGCAAAAGAAATGTTGCCACTGCGAGAGAGCGGCATCAAGGACAAACTGTTGCATACGAAACCAATAGTTCGAAAGTCCGAGGGCTAAGTTACAGAATGGGAATGTGTTTGGCACCCATCCCTCCCTTTCGATCTCTCATGGGCTAGTTTTATTATTTTCCTTTACATCCTCGTGAAGTGTGTGAGCGTGTTTATATAATAGAGATTGGAATCATTCAACTCATGCCATGGATATGGTAGAGTGAGGTCATCCATAGGAATATTCCTAAAATAACGTATGTAGAAAGTCTGATATGTGCGTTCATCATGCTATTGATCGTTATTAGGAAATGATAATATGTGTTGGATGAAACGCAAACAAGCATGATATATATAAATATGAAAATGAGAGATTTTAGAAAATTAGGGAATTTGAGAAATTGACAAAATTGGAAAATTGGACTCGAGTCTCAGATCTTAATTTGAGTTGCCTACGTAGCCTATAAAGGCATCAAAGTCCCCGTAGTTCGAATGTAGCATAGGGCTGGGGTTTATCCCATAGATTTGGATGGAATTTTATTATATGTGTATGTGTAGAAAATGTGTTGTTTAGATTTTGGAAAAAGTATGATGGATAATTTCGTTCGAAATTTACGAGAGTAATCCTCTTTTATTTGTTTGAGGGATTTTTTGTAGAAAATAAAGTATGTGCAATATACTAATAAAAGTGTAGATATTCATGTTATGAACTAAAGCAAGAACAAGATTATGAATCCAAAGTTTATTATGCAAAAATAAGGAATTTAAAGAGAGAAGGAAGGAATTGGACCTTCTTTGAAGCTTGATCTTTGATCTTTGATCTTGGATGAACTCCCTTAAGTGTCGATGAATGTTGATGAGAGAGAATGATATTTTTCCAAATTGGGTATGAAAAAGATGGGAATGTAAGCATGGATGGAACTTCACATGAGGCACTAAGCTGATTTCGAGGGAATGTTGTTGAGATCACTGATGTTGATGGATCTGTTCTTTTTTTTTTGGAGTGATATCATGGCCCCAATTTATAGGGTTAGGGGGTGCCAATCGACCTACCCCTGAGGGTGCCAATCGGCATGTGACCCCAGCACTGTGCCGATAGGCAGGGATCAGGACCTGGAAATTGGCAGTCCCATGCAGATTTTCTTGGAAAAATGGTCACAGAACACAAACCGTTGATCCGAATCATGCATGGAACATACTGTTAGAAAGGTATTTTAGATAACCTCAAGGGTCCTTTAGACTTCTCCCGGGTTTAGGAATTTACTTTGGATCAAATGTGGCTTGGAAGCACACATCAGTCCTTTGGACGGGAGATCGTCGGACGCAAAAATGGATCGTTCGTCCGCATGGTAAGTCAAAATCGCGCGCGGGGCGGACCATTGGAAAGTTTTGAAGATGTACTTCGACATTCCAAAGAGTTTTTCTAGGTTAGAAAAGTTTACCTTGGTCAACCGAAGCTCAGAATATCTCGGGGAACTCTCGAAGTAAAACGAATCGTTCGTCCATACCGTAGGTCAGAATCGCATACGGGGTGGACTGTTAGAAAGGTTATTCAGTTCCCATCAGAGATTCATTTAGGGTCGTTCAATCTAAAGAGTTGAATTTGGTCAAATGGATCCCAGGAGCTCCCGATGACCTCTGGATTGATTTTTAAGGGAAAACTGATCGTTCATCCAAACGGTTATGTTATTTCGCGCACTGGCTTGACCATTGGAAAGGGATTTTAGTTCCCTTCGAAGGATCAAATAGCTTTCACTCTAACGGTGAAGTTGATTGGGGTCAAATCGGGGCTCGGGAGTGCCTGGTGGCCTCCGAATCGATCTTTGGTAGTAAAATGGTTCGTTCGTCCGAACCGTTATGCCAATTCATGCACAGGGAGATCCGTTAGAAAGGGTATTCATAGCCCTTCAAAGATTCAAAGAGCTTTCACTTTTACGCTAGAGTTGATCGTTGTCAAATGGGATCTGGGGGAGCCCGATGGGATCTAAATCGGTACTCAGAGTGCGACCTAGGATTTACAATGAGACGGGGAGGTGCTAGGGACCAAAGGGGAGACCTAGGTCATCCTAGATTATGGTGTCTATAGGCTACTTTTGCAGCCATTCTGTGACTTTGATTGACTACCTTCTCACATAAAAGTGTGAAGCAGACGCCAATTTTCATAATGGCCCTTCACAAATCCTTGTGCTTGGAGAAATAGTGCTTAAACAATAGGGGAACCAATTGCATGATCACGTGCCAATCATGGAACTTGCACTTATGTAAATCATGAGTAGTATAATGCATAATAATTTGCGAGTTAGATGAAAAATTAGATAAAACCTTCAAATTATATATTGTATCTAAAAGCACCTTTCTTTCCTCATTCGTCAAAGTAAACGCACTGGGGGGAATTATTGTCATTCCCCTACTATCTTCTTTCAATCATAGTTTTGGATTAAGTTTCAACGATTTAAGGTCTTTTCGTGCATTTTCTCCATCCCTCGAATGACACCCCTAATTTATGTGACCATAATATGTTCAATGACGTTCTTCTCTGCATGAATCACATCCAATACATGGAGCACCAAGTAACTCTTCTAATAAGGAAAGTCAAATAATATTGACCTCCTAGACCATGCCTTTCTTCTCTCGGTATTAGTACCAATTGGGGTCTTCTTATGTTTGACATTCTTGAATATAGGATTCTTATCTGGCATATTAGGGCCACAATTAGAAGATTTACTTTAATTATTTAAACCTGAAAGTTTTCTCGGAGGTAGCCTATGTTCAACCCCACCTAATAAAAAATTTGAACCTTTATCAAATCTAAAACTATAATCGAGGTTAAAAACCTCTTATGCCAGTGGTATATATTTTTCCGCTATCGATGAGACACAGAGGTTCAGTCCCCTCTCCATAAATAGGGCACCCTAAATAACCATGTACTGCACAGCCGGATAATATCCCATAAGCTGAAAAATCATGAATTGCCCACATCAACATAGCTTTCTACGTAAAATTTTCTTTTTTAAAAGAGATAAATGCTTGAACACCCTCTTCCCACAACTCATTTAATTATTCTACCAAAATATCCAAGTAGACATCGATGTCCTCACTTGGTGCTTTTGGCCAACGTTTCAACAAAGACATCATCAAAACTTCAGGTCTCATACACTATGAAGGAGGGAGGTTGAGTGGTGCTATGATTATTGTACATACACTTTGATTGGTGCTTAGATTTCTAAATGTATTGAAACCAAACGAATGTTACATTGTTTTCAAGCAAAATTGGTAAATTTAGGTCAAACTTTCGCCATTTTTATAGAAATCCAATAGCTCAAACAAGCCGGCAAAAATCTTTAAAACTAATATTGTTGGGTTACTCTTAAAAAATTACACAACTTTCATTCAGGAACTAACTTAAATGGTATTCTAAAACGTTTCAAATATAGGGTTAAAGTTTCAAAACCCTGAAGTCAGCATGTCAACGATTGAAGATGATGTGGGTCATACGCGTGTGAGAAGGAATCAAACAAGACACGTGTAAAGTTTGACCCATCGCATAAGGGCGCGTCCCCAATCAGAAAAATCTTAATTTTTTTTCCAAATATTCTATTTTTAAATTCTATAAAAAATGGTATATTACATCACCCTATTTGAGTTCCTAGAAAGCAAAATCTCGAGAAACCAGATTTAAGGTTTAAATTTTAAACTTTTACTTTACACACACACCCTGGCCAGTTTTCAGAGTATTTTAAAACAACTCCAAACTTTTTTCATAAATTCCTTTGGTCAAACATATAAAATTTGTCTCTTTCCACTAAACCAAAATCCAAATGGAAATTGGGAAAAACATTACACTTTAAACTTTTTAAAATTATACAAGTTTACCCTAGTAGTATATTTACACTGAAAACTTATTGAAATTATCACTCCACCGCATCCCATAAGCATTATATAAACATTATTTTAAGCCTATACTACCTCCTCATATTCTCCCAAGTTTCAAATTATCCAAGTCTGCTACCGTGAGTTAGAAGCATAAAATCACAGCCTGTATTTACAAACTAAGTGATTCTATTTTCAGTATTAAATAATTGAGCCTATGTCTTTGCATATTATTGTATTGTTTTATCACTCTGTGATAACTTTGAACTCATGTTGATGAATTACGAATTCTTTTGTGCAGTTCATATTTACCGTGAATATTGATTCTATTAATATTCGAGTTATTCCTAAAACCCAATAAACCACACAACTTATGAATTTAGTAAAAGCCATTAAATTCCCTTAAACGATTAATTGTGGTATAACCTTGCATCTTACTAAACTTAATTTCATTGCACCATTCAATTTATACCGATTATTAGTGAAACCCTAGTAAAATACCTTATGATTCAACCTCGGTATACCACGACAGTTCTAATTGGTCTGTAGGACTCAGATGGCGAGTGCCTAGTTTGTTATTTGCTACATACGTATGAGTGGAAATCTAGATAAGTGTGACAAGGTGTTCTATTATTCCCCAATTATTTGGGCTTTCATGTCCAAAGATTTTGGACAATATTGTAACGGTATGACACACAGTTGCAGCCCCTATAACCGATAATTTATGTTTTATGTTGTTATAGTCTGAACCCTTATACTGGTAACTTAACATATCGAGTTACAATTGACCATATTATTCTTTTACAAATCAGTAGGCTCCAGTATACCCCTTTTAGTTCTATAATATTTCCTTTTGTTTCCAACTGTGTTATAACATTCTCATGATTAAATCCCTATTATACTCTGGCAATACACTTTACTCACACCTTGTGTAGAAATAAAATTATTTACTTTGCGTATCTTCTTAATTATTTTCCTTCCAAATGGACAATGAGCTCGAAGAAGGAGCAATATCACCTGCACCTCTGTACCTTTACTCAGTTTTACCCCAAAAAATATTTTCAGTAACATACGTGTTGGTAGTAGCAGGCAAGGATGGCAGTCCTGCTAGAATATCTATACTGCAACTTATCAGCTCCTATAATTACCTTATGTTCTCTACCGTTTCTTGTTATTAATGACTTGTTGAAATAAATGTACTTTTGTTTGATGTAGACTCGTGCATGTAATAATATGATGAGCACCCCCTTATAATAAAACCATTTAATTTTCGCTTTCCTTCAATAATTCATTTTGCATTATCATTCCTTGGTTACCATTAAATCATAGAATCGCGGATGCAACAACATGCTATCAGAGCATTGCCAGGTTTTAAGCCTATGCTAGACAAAGCACAAGAATCTTCCGTCTACGACTTATAAGCTTATTATCATAAAAGTTTCTTTTGTTATATTTTGGAACTCATACTGTTTTGCAGTAATGAATATCTGGGATGACATCTACCTCGATATAGGTAGTACTACTAATGAAAGGTTTTAACAAGCTATCAAAGACGTGGGTTATGCGAAGTTATGTGAGAATATATGAAGTATAAATCGTGATCGGTCCATCGCTACCCCATAAAGCAAGCACATTTTGCTCATCAGATACCTAATGGGAGAAGCCCGAGTAACCTAACAAGCAAAATGATTCTCCAAAGATCCTAATACTCTGCAGTAGTTTATTCACCTTGCATGGAATATAGTTCTACCAAATGAAATCACTATTAATCCTCCCGACTATCCTATATATTATGGCCCCATTTCACCAACCACCACTTGTTTTACCCCCTCAACCACTAGTACCTCCTCCTATGATTTTTATCCTTTTGAACCCGACCTGGAATTTGACCAACTTGTTCCCCAAATGTCTTGAAGATTTTGTATGGAATATAGATGTAGATAAATAAATCTTCAAGTGTGGGTGTGCAAGTAGAAGAAGATCCATATTCCGTAATGATGACAATAGATGAGCTGATCGTTCTTTTGTAGTAATTAGTCATTATTTTTAATGTAAAATAGAATCCTACGAATATGTACTTTTATTTTTCTGCAAGTTTGACTGTATAATACTAAATGTAACCGGATGTGATATAATATAACAAGTCTACTTTCCTTATCTCTACTTGTAATTCATCCATCAGCATATTGTTTATATAGGATGGTTAACACTCGTGTAACTACTAGTGGGACCTATGAGGAATGACCAATTCCACAAGTGCCTAATCTAACTACCACCAATTAGGGGATTCTACATTCCTTACAAGAATTAACTATATTAACCCAGAGGCAATAAAACATATCACCCCCACAACCAGTTAATAAAGCGTTAATAGAAGAAACTCGGAGGATGAGTTCCTTTAAGGAGTTTCTGAGCCAAAAACCCTCGTATTTTTTGGGAAGCCTCATATGACTGAAGCTGAGAAGTGGATCCATCGAATGTTCAAAGTGCTAAACGTAGTAGGTATGAGTTCATAACTCAGGGTAAGATTGGCCTCTTATTTATTCGAAGAAGAAACAGACTTTTGGTGGTAGTCTATTCTACATTCCCTGGAATGGAACGAGTTAACCTAGGAGTAGTTCGAAGAAATCTTTTTCACCAAATAATTTTCCGAGTCAACAAGGTATTAGATGATTATGGATTTCTTAAGCCTACAACGACAACAGTTGAATGTGGCCCATTATGATGGTAAGTTCATAGAATTATCCTGATATTCTTAGGATTACGTCGATACTGAAACAAAGAAATGCAAGCATTTCGAACGAGGATTACCCCAGAACATCAAATCCTCCATTATCGCTTTGTAGATCTGTGAATTTAACCGAATAGTTGAAGTGGAATCTCTCATAGAAAAGAACCCAGCATCTAGTAACACAACCATATTTTCTACACCTTCTTGGAATCCTTATGCCTTTAGGAACCCACCAAATCAGTGAGATCATCCCTACATAAATCCCAAGGATGGTCGACCTTTCAGTCAAATCCACCATATTATAATCAGACCTTTTATGTATTGTCACGAATGCAACTAAGAAGGGACTTTAGGCCCCAATGCCCTCATTTACAAATGCCTCCTCCCTCTACCACCCCGAGTTTTATCAAACATCCATTCAAGAACCCAACCAATAACTCTAACCATCCAGTGCAGTAAAATCCTTGCAAGAATAAAAAAGAACCACTTAATAGGACCTGAGGTGGGAATTTCTCCCTTCTCCCAGTGAAAAATCAAAATTACAACAGGGTGGTAGAAGGTAATCTTCCTTTTTAGAACATTTCAGCACAAATATTATTTGACCTTGGATCCACATACTCTTTCATTAGTAATTCATGTATGACTCACCTGCAATTAGCTTCCGGTCCGTTAGCCCGTCCTTTCACCATAGGAATGCCAATTGAAAAAATGGCCGTCACCAATAAGGTTTGTAAACATCACACTTTACACTTTGGAATCGGGATATTAAACATAGATTTAATCATTCTTGATCTAACATTATATTTAATCATAGGGATGGACATTTTATCCCCAAACTTTGCTCACATTAACTGCCATGCGAAGACGGTAACATTCAAACCACCCCATCAATCTTCATTTTATTTTCAAGGAAGAAATCTGCATCAACCCCTACATTTTCATTGAGGTAAAAAGGAAACATCCTCCCTTTCTACCATCTTATCTAGATATAAGGACGTGTTTCTCAAAAATTTATCAAGAATACCCCATCCTCGAGAGATTGAATTTTTCATCAACCTTGTACCAAATACCTCCCATATTTCAATACCCCTAACCATATGGCTCCTTTAGAATTGCGAGAACTCATAACAAAGCTACATGATTTGTTAAAGAAATGATGTATATGCCCCATTACATGACCTTGGGGAGCCTTAGCTCTATTCCAACGAAAGAAAGACGAAGCCTTCCGACTATGTATCGACTATCGAAAGTTAAAGTAGGTAACCATAAAAAAAAATACACTTTGCCCAAGATAAGTGGTATGTTTAACAAGTTACGAGGGTAAAAAATATTCTCAAAGATTGACTTAAGATCCGAATATCACCAACTTCGCATCGGGAATGAAGATATACCTAAAACGGTTTTTTGAACACGTATGGTCATTTTGAGTTCTTAGTCATGTCTTTCGGAATGACAAACGCCCCTGCCGTTTTCATGGACCTATGCATAGAGTATTTCTCCCTTTCCTGGATCAATTTGTAATCGTCTTTATAGATGACATATTAATTTATTCCAAGAGTAGGTCAGAACACGAAGAACACCTATGAATAGTGTTGGAAACCCTTCGTAAACATCAACTTTATGCTAAGCAAAGCAAATGTGACTTCCTCGTGAAATAGGTAATGTTCCTCAGACACGTAGTCACTGAAGTAAGTATACAAGATCCGACCAAAACAACCCTACAAGAAAAAGCATCATTTATGTCAGTTTGAAAATTGACGTTATGTCAGACAAATGTAAACTGACATAAATGATATACATTTGTGTCGGTTTGGCTTTGAAGGTGAATTTTTATTTCAATTTAAGTAAAACTGAGATAAAAAAAATAAACCATTTATCTCATATTTATATATAGATGACATATATAGACCTCTTTGTAATTTATTTATTTTAGAGTTGAATTAAATACTGAGATAAAAGAAAAAAATCGAGGTGTTTTTTTCGATTCCCTCCCATTGAATTGGCACCATATAAAATTCATCGTACCCAAAACCAAAGGGGCGACTCTCTCACACACGATCAAGCAGTGTCCGGCGGCACATCTGTCTCGCACGATCTAGCAGTGCTATTCCCTAGTATCTCTTCCACCTCTCTAGGCAGCGGCGTCGGCAGCGGCGAGGATCCATCTCCATGACAGGTACAAATAATAACTCATGATTTGTCCTTAAGATTAATTCTCAGGGTTTCCTAAAGATACCAGATTTGTTCAATGAATCAATTTGTTCAGAGATATCCGGATTGAATCGATTTGTTTCGTGAATCGATATCTTAAAGGATTATTATTACTATGACTCCACTATTGTTTTAATTTTTGTGTTACATTCCTATTGAAAAATAACATAAATGAGATATACCCCTGAAAGCATCTCTAAAAAAAATTATTGATATTTTTTGTGTTGTTGTAGAACTTAGTGAGAATTTTAGGGCTCATTTGTTTAATTATTTTGTTTTTTCAGTTACTGGTTTGGTATATCTTTAATATTATGGGCATTTAAGATATCTCAGTTATAGCCTCTATAATTTATGTTTCAATTTTTAGGATTTTTGGGTGTAATGACTCATTGGTGTTTAAGATATCACTTAATTTTTAGCTTTCGTTTTGAACATCCTCTATTATTTTAATCTATCCAAGTGCTTTGGTCTTTAACATGTTCTCTCACTATGTTCTTATAAGTTATAGATAGTTATTTTTGAGGTTGTGATTTTTCATAGGTGGACTTATAATGGATGCTACCACAGTGAAAAATAATAGATGCTTTACATTTCTATTATTTGTACTCACTAATGATAGTTCATACATGATGAGTTCAAGGATATAACAATCATCTGGTTGAAATTAAAGCACTGTGGGATTACTATAAGGCAACATTAATTGTGATTCTATACAATCTTCACTATACAGTGAAGTTACCCTGAATCCATTTGGTTAACATTTAGTGATTCTCATCTAATCTCCACTCTCGTTGCTATGATTTCTACCTTCTTTACTTTTATGGTGTTAAGCATTTAGTGAACCACGTTTAAGGGTTTTAATATTGTTAATTATTGACATAAATTTGTAGTTTAATATTTAAGCTACCCTTTATCCCATTAGCAGCTACAGGTATCTCATACCTTATTGTTTTTCAATTTCGACGGTTGGTTCTTAGGGGCTTGATAAAATTCCCAAGTGAATGTTTTATTGGAGTTTTTACACATTGGTTTATTCGACTTTCTACACATTATGTGCACTTAATGTGGCCATTCACTATCTTTGCTATGATTTTTACAAGCTATGCCTTTTCATGTGCAATGGTAAATAATAGTTTGTTTACACACAGTCCTTTTCATGCAATGAGAAATAATATAGTTAAATTTGCCTTATTCTCAAAATTAGTTGCATTTAAAACAACAATTGCATTCCACTAAATGTCAAATGTCATTCATTTGTTTTATTTCTAACTCCATAACTAGTCTACCACACTATCGCATTAGACGTTAACATTCGATCTACCTTATCGTGCTAGAATAGATGATGACACTTGAAGTTTCCTTAATTAAATAATTGTATTTAATTTATACAAGTAACTTGAATAGACAAATTAAAATATAAAACAAAATAATTATAATTATAATAGTTTAGAATCTGCATATATGTTACTTAAAGCGACATGTGTTTTAAGTAAGTGTATTTTCATATGACTAGGCCCGCAGAAGAAACCTACCCCCGTCATACTACGCTCCGTCACTACTAACACATTAGTTTCCCATTCTCTTTTATGTCCTTGTTCTCACTCCCTTTCCCTGTACCACAAACCACTATCGATATAACACTAGAAATTTCCTTTACCTTTAATAATTTGTTCATTTATTGCATGGGGTTATTCAATCTAGATATTTTCCCCTCCTGGGTAATAATGATTATTTTAGGGACTTTCTGCTTCCAAATTGTTGGGTGAGTTTTTTAGTTGCTTATTTTGGATCATTTTGTGAGATATTTGCATATCATTGCTTTTGACTCGTATGCTTATGTTCACTTCACTTGTGTGTATATCTCATATCTTCATAAAATATGTGTTTATTCCTTTTTTTTATTTCGATTGAGTTCTTTTCTTTCTTTATTTGGTTGTTTGAACTTATTTTATCTCAAAGACTATTGCTAAAAATATTTTTATTTTTGGGATTCTATTCCGTCATCAGTATTCTTTTCATTCCATGAGAATCATGAATTAGTATCTTGCATTGGTAATTGGCTTTGCTTAATCATAACACTAACAAAATTACCTATTTTTTGTGTATAACGTTCTTGTGCGTTAAAGCCATGATTTCATCTCAAGTATATAATAGATTAGTTTAACGTTTCTTTAGTCCATCCCATGAGCTAAGAGATCTCAAATAGATGGAGTTTGAATAACGAATGTTTTCTGAATGGAAAAAGATACCATTAGACATAAATTGTAAAACCAACGAATGCTTATCGGTGTCATTTATAAATCATTATTATTTATAGTACCTTCTTACGTACTGAATTACTGCCATCGAACATTTTTATATGCATACTAGATATCTTCTCTTTCCTTGGTACTTTCTCTTGAGACATGTTGGGTGAATCGCTTATACTAGAAGAGTCATGGACAACATTGGCTGGTTTCTAATTTTGACCGTTTCTCAAGTTGAAAAGCTTTATAGTATTGAAAGTATACTTTAATTTTTTAATATTTATGTGGTTATTTGTATTGATTAGATAATTATAATTGTTGTTACAGTTTTTCAACGTGTAATACTTCGTTGTTCACCTATATTCTGAGCAAAATTGCCATTGTTTCCATGGTTAAATAGATTGTTCTATGAATAGAACACATGTTTGAGTTGTGAGTATCCTAACTTTATGTCTTTAAACAGTATTCTTTGTGAAATTTATCTTTAAATGGTTATGTTGGAACAATTTAACACTCCTACAATAATGTCGCGCTTCAGATAACTCAACTTAATTGTATGAACAGTAATTCTTTACTAGATGTGATATGATAATACACAGTGGCACGTGTGTGTTTTGTTGTCATGTCGCATTTAATTGAAATACTTATGTGATTCCAGCCATTCATTAAATAACACATTGGAACAAATGTACTGATTATATAATTACGTCTTCATCAAAGCTAAGTTAGTCTTTGTAGCCTCTCTCTCTCTCTCTAGCATCCCCTAGCTAACCCTAGCCTCACTAACCCTAATTAGGGTTTGCATGGCCTATTCCTCCCCCTCTAGTGGTAAGAGGGCATGCAAGCATCCCTAATCCACTATCATCCTTTTTTAACACTCAGCAAGACTTCGTAACAATGTCAGGCTCATCAAAAATCCTTTGCAGATATAGGTACCTCCTAAAAACCAAAAACCATAGTCCTACAAAACATCTCCTTAAACAAGGAGGACCAGCTATCTTGTATGATGATAAAAGTATTTAAGATATGGTAAGTCCATTCAAATATACCCTGCTTGGAAAATTTTCCCATGATTGTCCTCCCATTGATGACAAACGTGCTTTCTTTTCACTTCTAAAACTCAAAGCTTCTTTAAGCATTGGTTTAATTGATCGGAAGCATATTTTGATAATGTTGGAGCATGAAGAGGATTTTCATAGAGTCTGGTTGAAAGAGATATAGTTCATTCAAAACCATCCCATGCGTACGTTCAAATGGGAGATTGATTTCCATCCTCACAAAGAATCAACGATTGTCCCTTTATGGATATTGTTCCCACTGCTTCCCATTCATTTGTACAATCGACAGGCTCTTTTCTCAATAGCACAGACTGTAGGTACTCCTATAAAGATGGATAATGCTACTGAAATGCTTTCAAGGCTAAGCATGGCAAGAATATGCATGGACATTGATTTGAAGAAAACTCTACAATTTAGGGTTTGGATAGGCAACCAAGATAAAGGCTCAGGTTTTTGGCAACAAATAGTGTATGAGAATATTCCCCCATACTGCTATACATGTGGAAAGAAAGGCCATTCCCAAGATAAATGTTTCTTCAAGTAAGACTTGTTCCAAGCAGTGCTTAGTTTTTTACTTGGTTCAAGCCTTCCAAAGGTAATCACAACCACAAAAATTTCTTTGATTCCTAAAGTTACTTGTCCTATTTCTTTTAATGGGTACAGGCCAATAAGCATGTCGAAATTCGTCAACAAATTTTTTTGTAAAATTCTCAATGATAGATTATCCCAATTTCCTCCATTAATTATCTACCCATGCCAAACTGGATTCATAACATATAGATCCATCACTAAAAATGTCCTTGTTGCTCAAGAACGTATGGCCAGAATTCACCAAAACAACTATAGAGGCAACATTTTGATAAAGTTGGATATGTCTAAGGCATATAACAGGGTTTCTTGGTGGTCCCTTGCTAAAGTTTTGAGAAAAATGGGTTTTAATGAAACTTGGGTAGATCTAATTTGGAGAATCATTACAAATTCATGGTTTACAGTTATGATTAATGGAGAGAATGATGGTTTCTTTGCAGCCTCAAGGGGATTAAGGCAAGGGGACCCTCTGTCCCCTAGTCTCATCATAATTATGGTTGATGTCTTATCGAGGAACTTGGAGAATCTAGTTGAAAAGGAAGGTTATATGGCCTTCAAAATGCCTATAAACAGTCCAAAATTCACTCACTTAGCTTTTGCAGATGATGTTATTATCTTCTGTTCTGGTCTCAAGAAGGAAGTTAAGAATATAGTTGCAGTTCTAAGCTTATATGAAAAGGTCTCAGGGCAACAGGTAAAGAAAGATAAGAGTTTCATGGTGGCCTCAAAGAACTTGAAGCCAAAAACTCTAAATGAGTTGAAAATTTGCACAGGTATGCAGTTTAAAAAAGACCCAATCACATACCTTGTATGCCCTTTATATAGTGGGAGGAAAAGAATTATTTACTTTGAAGAAATGGTAGAAAAAATCAAGAGGAAGATTAATGGTTGGAAGGCTAAATGTTTAAGTACGGGAGGAAAAATAGTTTTGTTAAAATTAGCGCTCACTTCAATGAATATGTACTCGCTTTCAACAATGTCTCCTCGTAAAGCTATTTTCCCGAAGGATAAACTCTTTGATGGCAAAAAAATTTCTGAAGTTCTTTTCATGGGGATCAGACATTAGTGGAGTTCCTGGGACTTCATCACTAGACCAATAAATGAGGGAGGATTGGGAGTTAAAAATATTATGTACATGCAGGCAGCTTACTGTATATGCAGGCAGCTTACTGTAGATCTAAAGATTTTATATGGTCCAAGTATGAGTATGAACTATAAAGTTATGGTGGTAATTTAGATCTAAAGATTCTTTATGGTCCAAGTATATGCAGGCAGCTTACTGTAGAAATAAATATCCTTCTAATGCCCCGTTAAGGAGAAGAGCTCACACTTGGAATAGGTTGTGCTATGTTAGAAGTCTTGCAGAAGATCAATTGCTTTGGTAATTTGGTAAATTGGTAAAGGAAACATAGACATCAATTGGGATAATTGGGGTATACCCCAATGTAAAAACCTCAATTCAGATTCTAAAGTTTCTATTCACTAGTTTTGGGATAATAAGGGAAATTATAAAACTACCCTATATCAGTGGCAAGCAACATAATGAAGTTTAAGGAAATCTTTAGTGGCCAAGAAGATAATCTTTTTTGGAAGCCTTGTAGTGATGGTAATTTGTCAATAAAAATAGCCAGGGACTTATGTAGAGATAGAGGAGTATCCCTATTTACCATAAGAATCATTTGGCATCCAAAACTCCCAACTAAAATCTCCATTTTCATGTGGAAACTCCTAAATGATCTCTTACCAGCAAATGAAAAAATAAAGTCTATAGGAATCAGAGGTCCATCCAAATGTCACTATTGTGCTAATCCAAAAGAGGAGTCCATAGGCCACCTATTTGAAATAGGAAGCCTATCTACCATAGTATGGGATCAAATGACAAAGTTTTATGGGGTTCAGAGATCTGCAGGAAGAGGATACAGAAACCAAATCACTAAGTGGTGGCTTCATGAGGAAAAGCCTGACTATCTCATCAACAAAGTGGCTCCATCAATCATATGTTGGTGCTTATAGATTCAAAGAAACAAGTGAAGATATGAGGGAAGTTTTAGTAAAGCAAATTCAGTTCTACATCAAAACAAGTACGAATTAAATTCCTTCTCTCAGATTCAGTTCTCTCCTTCCAGAATAAAGAAAATCAAATGGTTGTACTCCCTACTTGAGTTCTCAAACTTAATGTAAATGGAAGTTCAATTGGGAATCCAAGTAAAAGTGGAGGGGAGGAGTTCTAAGAAAACAAACAGGTGATTTAATATGGGAATTTGATGAACAATATGGAATGGTTTCTAATATAGAGGTAGAAGCAAAGACCCTGAAGAAAGGATTGGAGTTCTATGAGGATTTAAGGGACTATAGCCTAATTATTGAAAGTGACTCCATGATCTTAGTGGACATTTTGAATAATAAAGCTAAATGACCTTGGAATATAAGATGGTTCAAGGCATTAGAAGATTGACTCAGATATTTTCTTATAACATCATGCATACTCTTAGATAAGGTAACAAAGTGGCAGACTTCTTGGAAAATTTAGGTAGCAAAGAAGGAAAATTTGGATTTTCATCCAATATAACTGATTTTCCAAAGGACCTGAAGGGCCTGCTCACTTTTGATAAGTGGGGTTTGCCAAATTTCACAGATGTTTAGAAGTCATTGGTGCAAGAGTAATTCCTCTAGTTTTCCCATTTGATTTTAATTTGTTGTTCTCCTATATTCTTTGTAAGGGCTCTATTCCATAAAGAACCTTATTTAATTTTGGTTTCTAAGACTTTCATCAACTCTGTTACTCATGTAAGCTACCTAAAAGAGGCTTTTTCTTCTATCAAATGAAATAAAATTCCAAATTCAAAAAAAAATGGTCTTAAATAAGTGTACTCTTAACACCCCTCATTTAAGGAACCAATACTTAGGGTGTTTTATCAACACTAATAATGTGTTTGTTTGGCAACATTTGCCATGGAAAATTCCATATTGTCCATAATTTTGAAATCTTGTTTAAAAAAAATAGTTATTGGTATTTGTTTCAATTTGTGTTTATTTTTAAGCAAGGCGTTATTTTTTGAAAAGATGCCATCATCAAAATTAAGAAAAGAATAAACAGTGAAATTCTCTATTTTCATTGTTGGTCAATATTAACATCATTTGTTCTCATGTAACTTTATACATCAATGCCAAATTCATTTCTTTGTTGTGTCATAAATTTTTGAGTCGATAAAACCATTTGGATGAATAAAACACTAAACTTACTTTTATCTTCATTTTGATATAAACCTTGCATAGTATATGATATTTGTGGCTCATCGGTGGTTGTGCGTCTGTGAGCTAAGATATACTTTTGTATAGGTTAGGTTCATTTCAACATGTAATTTCCACATTTTATTTCAGTGTGTCTAATATACAGATAGAGTTTGAGGATGTTATGCCCCAATATCCAATTCCTTGGTGCAACCTCCATCAACCATATCAAGATGTTGTTATAAATATTAGTATTTATCATATTTAAGTGGAGGACTCCACCAACTTGTACAATAAATAATGGGTGAACCACCATTACTGACACACCTATTAATGAGAAACTCTAAACTTCTCTCTGTGACGTATTTCTTTCAACACATCCAATGGTAATAATAACAAGCATAAAGATGCAAAATATGAGACAACAACACGGGAGACAACGATACAGGCACATGTGTTAAAATCCTTAAATATCCCTCATTTAACCTAGTTGCGTACATGTTCACTGCTACAAACAATCCTTTCGCTAGCTCTTGCCTTCGCTGTAGCTAAAAACTCCTTCACTGACTGCATACTTCTAATTCCAAAGTTAACAAAACTCTGGCCAACTTCTGGGGACATTTTGAGCCAAAACCCACAATAAAGATAAACCCTTCCATATAAGTTGGAAGTTCACCCCACCCCCCCAAAAAAAAACTAAATGATCTAATCATTCCCTAAACCATGTAAAACCATTTTGTTTTTTTATAGATACACGTCAAGTATGTATATATAAGTTTACTTTCTTCAATTTTTTCCAATGCCCATAATGTATATATTGGCTCACAAAATAACGAATCACATGAATAAGGATTTGTACAGAGAACTAATCCAAACAAAGGAAGTACATCTGAGTGTTCTAATTAAGGGCATTCAATTAAGGGCGTCTAATTAAGGGCATTCAAAGGAACAATAGTCTCAAATGTAACACTGTTCTTACTCACCCCCATAGAATTGAACTCGTTGGAAAACTGGACAAGTCGTAGGATATCTCATCTGCACTTTTTTCAACTTGTTGTGAAATGAAATATACGCACCATTAGTGTATTACCATCATTGCCTTAAAAATCTTTGTCTTAATGTGCCAATCACAGCGATTGCCCCCGTCATTATCTCCGAGTGCAAGAAATTCGAGGATATATGCACTTTAGTACATGCTTTCTACTTCATCTAGAACCCTTATTTCTATGGCTTTACAATTGTCTGTAGCGGAAGAGCGTGAACGTGCCTTTAGCAACAGAGGCGTTTGAACCATGTTCGGTCCCTTGAAGATGCTAAAAAATATTTTGAACTATCAATTTCACTTAACATCCTCCTCGAGGTACTGATCGTTTTAAATGTTTAATGTATCCTATAAAGAAAGATCCTGTATATGGTAATTTAGTATTGTTCTTCTTTTGGACATTATTTAAAGGTGCCTATAATGGGATAGAGAGGTTGGCTGCAGAGAGAAAGATTCCAAAATATGATAACTCAAAGAATGCAACGCTTATTCGTTAGGAAAATTTGAAGGTCGGTGATTTTTCGTAATTTCGTGGTTTTATCTCACCATAGTGAAGCATAACATATGAATACATAGATGGAAAGTACTTCTGATTCATTAAGTTTGTGCTTTAAAATCTGTAGGGATATATAGTATTATGAATATGTCGGTCATGCTAAATTCATTAATGTTATCAACTAAGATCAACCTAGCAAATTTTGAAGAATTTGTCCAAATGTTGAGAAATTGATCGAAAATGTTGACTTCCACTTATGAGAAACTCTTATCCTCGTGCATCATCTTTGTTAGTTTATTATGGCATCCTGATAGGACCCTATTCGTGTGTGTTTCAAACCAAACCCAATTTTCTTCAAAAATTCAATTTTCCAACTTTTAAATAAACACACCAAGTTCTGAACCAATTTTACTTTAAACCAATTTTATCTTGATTAATCCTAAACGTGCATCTAGTGATTAAAGCAAGTAAAGTAATGTAAAGAATACTCACAATGACGGATCTACGAGGAAACCACTAAGGCAAAAAAATCTCGAACGGCCCAAGCCAGACAATCACTATGATATGGTTTTACAAAGTACAAAGACAGTCTTACAAAACGACTCGATCCCCACAGGTCTTTATGCGAATTTGAATCTTCAACCACTCCTCCACAGTGCCCACGAAGAAGTTCCATCTTCCACGATGCTCGTCTACAACACACACGTCCACACATGTCTCGGTGTCCACCGATATGGCTTTGTGTCATTCAACGAAACACTTTGTTCAATTAGGCTGAACAAATCCAGGTGCAAGCAAAGATCACGATAGCATATGTAATGATAACTCGGATCTTTGTAAACTCTAAGAATGTGTTTAGACTTGAAAATGTTAGAAAACTTGTTGCAGAAACTATATTGTTCATATTCTGAAATTCGTTATGCACGCACTTCGAAATAATGAAGGAACCACGCCTTAAATAATAATTTTAAGTCGGTGGCTCGCCCGAATGACTTTGACATGTTGCTCGAACGAGATGGTGATCTCGCTCGAACGACACGTGTAATTAGAGTCCAAAAATAAACCAACTCTAATCCATCCTTATCCATTTAAAACTAATTGTAAACATTTTAAAACACTTATAAAACATGTTTTAACAATATTTCCTTTATAAAATAACAACCTCTTACACTTAAAACATTTTTTTGAGTACCATTAAAATTACGCATTCATACCTAAGTGATCTCGGAATGCAATATGACTTGAAGACATAAATTTCACTATAAACCGGTATGATAAATCTTTGAAGCTTTGTCGCAATGTCTTCAATAATTTCAATGTGTCATAGACTGTGTGGGATCGTGACAATATAAAATCTACCTATGACACAATTACAAACACAGTTTTGTTCCAGGAATAAGTCAAAACTACAAATAGACTCAATTGGAAATTTTTTCCGTACACATCCTACTTGTGTTACTCATGCTTTTAATACAAAGATGTGAGACAAGATAATGACAATGGTCTTGCGATTTTTTCAATTGCTCTATTTTGTATATGTTCTTCAATTTTAATTTTAACTGAATTGCCATTAAATTCGGCCCAATCTTTTACTAAAAGGATTGAGTCAAAGATAGGATCTTTCGTATTTCGATTCCCGAAAAAATAGGATTTCAAATAGATATGGTACATCAGCTATATATATAACAGCAGCTATATATATATATAACATCAGCGTTGCTATATATATATAAAGCTCAATTAAACTCGGCCCAATATTTTTTTTCATACATGTGTTACTCATGCTTTTAATACAAAGATGAGAGACAAGATAATAACAATGGTATTGCGATTTCTTCAATTGCTCTTTTTTGCAAGTGATATGATTTCATTTTCTTTACCTGGCTGGAACTATGATTTATTTGCATATGCAACCATGAGAAGAGGAAGTGTGTCATTGCTTGCATAATAGAAACTATTGGGGAAAAGAATCATGAACACTTCTTTGTCGCTACTTAGGATGCTAATTTGCGGAAGTAGTTCCAGGAGGTTTATCGATTATTCTTCTTATATATGTTGATGTGTCGATTACTTATATTACATGCGTAACTGATGTATTATCAGGTTTCAGTATTGAGCTATGCTATGAAGCATGTTTTCTTTACCCCCCCCCCCCCCATACCTTATTTCACCTAATAGGCGCACATGTCATGTCACCCGCACCCCTTCTCTCCCGTGCTGCTATACTTCAGCTGTTATATATATATATACGATATGTTTGTCATTTAAATAATTAGCATGGCTGACAGTTATACATTTTTGGTCGGTTATACATTTTCTGTCTTTACATGTAATTGGTATTGTTGTTATGAACTATTATTTTTGTTGTTGGAGTATTTTATATTTTTTAAACAGGGTGGATAGTCCTATAAAGAGAGAAAACTCTGCCCAAATTTTTAAAAGTTTTTACAATTGTTTGTGTTGTATAAAAAATCTTTTCGACTTGTACTCTTTTATTATTTGTCCAGTAATAATGTTTTGTGTTAACTAGTGCCCAATGAAAGGAAATGGTACTCTTCATTGTGGATATTTTGTGTTGAAGTTCATGAAGTAGTTCATGGAGGATCCTTCCATACCTTTTGAGACAAAGGTATGTCAACACTGTTTTCTCTTTTTATCCTATTATATAAAATATTGTTTAGTTATTAACTATTATATACTGTAATAATAAATCCAATTCTATCTTTAATTTTCTAGATGAGAAGATTGCCCGATAAAGTGACGTACACATTGAATGAGATAAATGAAGTTCAAATGGAGTTCATTGAGTTTGTTACGAATTATATATTAATAACTGTATTATGTTATGTCGTAATGATAATTTGTTGAGATGATTGTGCTTTGATGAAAACTATGTTAATTATATTTGATTGCATGGTTACTCATTCTGGGTTGGATAGCGTCGAGAACAAACTTGATCGAGTATTACGTTCGACAACGTCCTAGATTGAGAATTGTTTTGGATTGTGGATCTCATGATGTAGTTTGCAATGCTTGTTTTTGGATATTGTGATGTATCATCACTATTTTTAGGATATTATCACGTAGATAACTAGACATGAGCTATTTTTTTAATATCATCACGTAGCTCACACACTAGCTAGTTTTTGGATATGATGTAGCTCAAATCAATATTTTTTATTGTAAATGTCTTGATGTATATCAAGTTAATGATATTTATGACCTTGGTTGTTGTTTATTTATAATGGGATAAAGTTGACGGCACAAGGGTTGATTTAACCTCAAATAATAGTCGTCTTTTAATGGAGTAATGATTTTTTTAATTTGTATATCAACATTTATGTCAGTTTTGAAAAAACTCTCATAAAATTACTAAAACTGACATAAATGTGATCTTATTTATGTCAGTTTTTCATGAAAATGTGATTAAAAACTTGTTGAATACCGTAGTGTTTATGTGTGTTCTTAAAAACTGACATAAATGTGATCTTATTTACGTCAGTTTTACGAACATTTCTGTCAGTGATTTATATGTCAGTTTTGAGAAATTCTAAAACTGAAATAAATGATCATTTATGTCAATTTTTTACTTACATAAATGACTTTTTTCTTATACTGCAACCGCAGTAGTGGAATGGCCCCAACTCACCACCATCACATAAGTATGTAGTTTTCTAGGACTCGTCGGATACTATCGATGCTTCGTGGAAGGATTTTCCATAATTTTATTGCCTTTAATGAAGTTGACCAGAAAGGATGTTCAGTTCGTATGGAACCCCGATTGTGAACAAGCCTTCCTTATAATCAAGTAATATCTAACCACTACCCATGTCCCGACTATTCCTTCCAGTAACAATAGCTATAACGTTTATACCGACGCCTCCCAGCAGGGATTTGGTTATATTTTAATGCAACAAGGAAAAGTGATCGAATACGAATCACGAAAGTTGAAAATTCATGAACACAATTATCCGATACACGATGTACCTCAGAAATGGAATAATTTGGTTTGGGAAAAGAGGAAAGTTAGCACCACGCTATGTTGGTCCCTTTAGAATCATCGAACGTATTGGACCAATAGCTTATTGTTTGGAATTACCTCCCGAATTATCAAATATACACGATGTGTTTCATGTTTCGCATCCACATAAGTACATCCCCAATCCAAGTCACATCATCACTTGGAAGGGCATAACCGTCAACCCTAACCATGAATTTGAGGAAATCCCGATCAAAATCTTCGAACGACAAGAGAAGGTCATTCGACATAAATAAATTCTACTAGTCAAGGTTCTTTGGCAATACCAAGGAGCTGAAGAAATGACATGGGAGACTGAAGACTTTACGAGACAACAGTACCCCACGCTTTTCTCAGGTAATTTTGGGGAGGAATTTTTTTAGGAAGGTAGAATGTAACAACTCACCCAAAATGGGAAATTTAGTCCCTCCAAATCCCTAAAAATTCTTAAGGAACCAGAGACTTTTTGTCAAATTACCAATATACCCCTGAATAAAAAATTATGATAATATGTACATTACCATACTAATTAAATCCAAACTTGAACTCAAAGTTTAACCAGATAACATATATTTTTTAGGAATATCATGAACTGATTCCCTAAGTTTGAGAAATTACACAAAATCCCCTAAAACATTCAAAAAGTAGCATATAATTCGTAAAATCTAAACTAAAACAACCTAAGGACCAAAAGTAATAACCAAACTTATTTATACATTCTACCCTGATGATGTGGACCAGCTAACAGCCTACATGGCAGTTTACCACATGGGTAAAAGCCTGTACCAATATGTAACCACATGAGACCATCTTGAAACCTAAGCCCAACCAAGTTAAAACTTATAACTTTCTTCACCAATAGACCACCCTCATGAACCCTTTATAAAGCCCAACTTACCTCAATAAAATACCCACCCAGCTCAGAGCACTTTCAAAGTAAAAATTTGAGCATTTATGCATCTTTATCATTTTATGTATTAATGTTATTTTCTATCATTTAGTTATGTTTATGCACTTACCTAGAGTAAATATATGCAATTACATGTAGGTTCTAGCGTGTGAATGGCACCGAACAATCTTACAAATTAGAAAGCTCCAGTGAAGATTGAGCTTCAATGGTGTATTTTGTACCCTTAACTTTGAACTAGTTTCATAGTGAGGGGACTTAAGTTCTATCCCTCAGGAACCTAGGTGCAATGTTTGATTGAACCAAAACCAAGTTTTAATACTCCAAATTGAAGTTTGAGAACTTCGGGCCTGAGATTTTCAGAACATGAATTGAGAAGGTATACTCAACCATAATCCTTCAAACCAAATGTGTTTGATTGCATTTTCAACATAGAACATATCCATTACTATGCCGAAATCCAAATCATAGCTTTTAATCACTTATTTCCAAGTCAAACTTTAGTATTTTTTATATAAATCCCATAGCTCAAACCAGCCGACCAAAATCTTTAAAACTTATATGGTTGGATTCCTCTTAAAAAATTACACAACTTTCATTCAATAACTAACTTAAATGGTATTCTAAAACGTTCCAAATATAGGGTCAAAGTTTCAAAACCCTAAAGTCAACATGTCAACGGTTGAAGATGATATGGGTCACACGCGCGCGAGAAGGGGTAAAACAAGGCATGTGTAAAGTTTGACCCAACACGTGAGGGCGCGTCCCTAATCAAAAAATATTATTTTTTTCTCAAAAATTCTACTTTCAAATTCCGAACAAAACGGTATATTACATCAAGTTGTTGGGGTTCCTAGAAATCATAATCTCGAGAAACCATATTTAAGGTTTAAATTTTAAACTTCTACTTTAGACATAACCCCCTGACCAGTTTTTCAAGTATTTCAAAATACCCCAAACTTTGTTCATAAATTCCTTAAGTCAAACATTGCCATTTTGTCTCATTTCGCTAAACTAAAATCCAAATGGAAATTAGAAAAAAAACTATTATACTTTAAACTTTTTGAAATTATATAATTATACCCTATTAGTATCTTTACACTGAAAACATATTAGAATTATCACTCCACTGCATCCCATAAGTATTATATAAACGTTATTTTAGATCTATACTACCTACTTATAGTCTCCCTAGCTTCAAATTATCCAATCAACTAGTGAGGGTTAGAAGCACAAAACCTCAACCCGTATTTACAAAGTAGGTGATTCTATTTTAAACAATTGAGCTTATATCTTTGCATATTGTTGTATTATTTCATCACTTTGTGATAACTTTGAACTCATGTTTCCAATTACAAACTCTTTTGTGAAGTTAATATTTACCCTGAATATTGATTATATCGATATCTTAGTTATTCCTTAAACCTAATAAACCGCTACAACCTATGAATTAAGTAAAAGCCATAAAATTCCCTTAAGCCCTTAATTGTGGTATAACCTTGCATCTTACTAAACTTAATTGCATTACACTCTGCAATTTATACCCATTATCAGTGAAACCCTAGTAGCATATCTTACGATTCAGGGAGTAGACCCCGGTATACCACGGCAATTCTAATTGGCATATAGGACTCAGATGGTGACTGCCTGGTTTGTTATTTGCTATATACGTGTAACACCCCGTATTTTTTAGAACTTAAATAATTATATGATTAATTATTATTGTGGATTAATTAAATTAATATGCGAGAATTAATTGGTAATTAATCCGGATTTAAAAATAAATATTAACTAGCGTGACAAGGGTTAATACTTGTTAATGAGAATTATTGAATATTACTGAGTGAATAAGTAATATGAAATTATTGAATCTGATAAATTATCAAGAGTGAAATATAGGACAATTTGGTATTCAGTCGGGACACACGTGTGAGTCGTGTCGGGACAAATTGAATGGAATATAAAGGTAAAATATTTGTAAGTAACTCTTATGGTAATTTTGAGCGCGCCGTTGAGTCCGAGAGGGTCGAGTTAGCCAGAAAACTCTACCCAGGTATTTTATTTAGACTCCGAGATATTTTAGGCCAAACCGGCACCCCCGTAGGGGTAGTTTTGTAATTTGGGTATTTGGAGAATTAAAATGGACGAAAATCAGTAATTAAATAGAAAAGGTACGTCGGTGAGAGGTTACCTATCAGTTGCTAAACCTAAGTTAGAGAGAGGGAAAACCTAAGAGAGAGAAGAAGAACTCCATGGGGGTTCTTTGAGAAAGACTTACGCTTTTACACAAATAGTTCCACCAACGCGTGATCGGAAAGGGAGGAACGCACCAATACCAGCATCATCAACGAATCAGGCCTTTGAATTTGAGGCAAGTGTTTATTACTTGCTTTCATTTAGAAATATTCATGTTCATGTTAGTGTAGGTAAATTTGATAATGAATTTCATTGAAATTGGGTGAAAATTTAGGAAAAGTAATTTGTGATTATGGACAGATGGTTTAGTAGTTAATTCCTTCATGTATGCAAGAGAATTTAATACGAAATTGACGAGCAAATCTGAGTTAATTAAGTTCTTAAATGGAATATTGGAAAACTAGGGTTCTTATGATACTAATTGGGGATTTCATTTTTACCTTATGATTTATAATGATTGCATGATCCTAGGATGTTAGAAATTTTGTAAACATGTTGGGTTATCAATCAAAATAGTTACATTGGAGATTGGGTATGAACTATGAGGTTTTGGGTGAGAATATGGTGAAAACGTAACTGTTGAAGAACTGACATAACGGAACCAGTTCTATTTCTAGGGGATTCGGTTCCATTTCTGGGGGATTCGATTCGTTTTTTTGGGCGAATCGGTTCCTTTTTTGGGAGGGGATCGGTTCTTTATTTTAGTAGGATCGGTTCATTTTCTGCAGATTTTCAATGCCGCTGTAGAAACTTGGAAAACCTTTAGAATCTTATATTGTTGGATTTGAGGAAGAAAAATACCTGGACCAGTAGAGTATCGGGAACCTATTTACTATCTTGATATATATAAATATAGTGGTACCCTTCGAGTGAGGATAAATACTCGCGAGCACTCAGAAATGAATCTAGCTATGAATTACTACTACGTTGACGATTTGGTATAAAGTAAATATATTATACGTAGTAATGAGAGAATAATCTGTATGGAATATATATGATCAGGCTGGGTAGATACCTAATGAATTTTAATATGATGTGTGGATACCTATTACATGCTTAATATTATGTGTATGACATACCTAGCTGCTTGCTATCGCAAGAGGTTATGTAGAGACAATCTTATACTGGGTGACCTTTGGGGGATATTTTACTTGTATATCAGAAGATAGGACTGTGAAGACTTATTTGTGAGTTGATAAGTCAGCTGACTATTAGGGCGTAGGTATGTGCGTGACCCATAGGTATGTGAACTATGTTCGCCTCTACTATGTGTGATTTTTGTATATGGTTCGTGGGAGACTTTTGAGGCGATAGTCCTTATTGGAGTACGAGATGTACCGGGACATGATAGCAGAGTATGCAATACACTACAGGTTTAGCCTTGGGGTGCTATATTAGTATACGTATATTATAGTGGTGAATATATATATGTATACTTGTGTTATTCCTACTCTGAGATTACTGTAGGTTATTAGAATACTACAATCTTAAGTAACGTAAGCTGTGAATACTTAACTTAGTGTGATAACACTTAACCGGATTAATAATAAAAACGTGGAAAGCTGGGAATTTTGGGTTTCTACCACGAGGTATAACTACAAGTATAATTATTTTTCTAGTTAGAAGTGTTACGGATGGCTAGGTTAGAGTAGATGTACATTTGGCGTACACAATAGATGAGAGGTGAGGATCCCATGTGAGAGATTTCGAACTAACATGCATTTGATACTTGCTTTATTGCAAATTTTAAATACTTGCTAAAATAAATATTTTTACACGTCGGGCTCTGACCCGTTTATTACATCTATTTTCTCTCTTGCTATATATATGTATTATATCAAGTGCTCAGGCACAAGGACACCAGACTTAGAGACTTGGATTGTTTGACGTGTTGCAGCTGTTGTGGAAGCTATAGGTCTTTGCATTAGACGCCTCTATCATTTAACTCAGCTTTATCTAGACTTTTTATTTAGGGCATGTGTCGCCCACTCCTTAGGCATTTTGATCGGAGATTGTATTCAGTTTACTTTTCGGTCATTTCAGTTGGATTTATTTTTACTATGGTGCTTGGTTTAGAGTTTTGAACTGGAAATGTTTATTCCAGTCTTAGTTATTTCAGTACGTATTCAGATTCAGTATTTATTTTATGCAGTTGTGTGGTGTATGAGTTATATTTAAATTCTTGGACTTATTAAATAAATGATTTTTGGATTCAATTTAAAAAGGAAAAATAATATTTTGGCACGAGCTTAATTAACTATTAGGTGATTAATAAGGTTATTATATTTTCGACAGTGATGCTAAGAATGAACCAACCGAACATTCTATTTTAAATTTTATAAAGGATTGATCACCCGATATTTAATTGGCCGGGTGTCACAGGTGGTATCAGAGCATCAGGTTTTAGAGTCCTTTAGGATCTGTGCGGCTTATTGTGCTTTCAGCTTAGTGTTCTTTGATATAGAGCCTTATTTTTAGGATTCTTGTATTCTTGATTATGCGTTTACGTCTTCAGCTATTTGAGATTTAATGATAATTGTAGACTAATAAATTTATTTCTCGTCTCAGATGCCTCCTCGACGTGCACCAAAGGACAGGAATGCCCATCCCGAGCCACAGCCATCTCCAGCTCAGGGCATGATGAATGCTATAGAAGTTGCTGCCATCGTTGCACAGACAGTAAATGCAGCAGTAGCAGTGGTACAGCGGGAACCACCACAGGCACCAGCAGCGGCGCCAGCACCTGTTCACATCTTCCCTACTACATGGGAGAGAGTTAGGGATTCCTTCCAGAAGGCGCACCCTCCAAAGTTCGTAGGTAGTTCTGATGTGGTGATTGCTAGCCAGTGGAAGAAGGACATACAGCAACACCTCCGTATGTATGAGTGCACTGAGGTCCATAAACGGATTTTGGCTACCTTTAAGCTGACAGGATCAGCCTTATAGTGGTGGGAGTCCACTGCTACTACAGAGGAGAGAGATCTGATGACGATTGACGTTTTCTGGGTGCGGTTTGACCGTAAGTACTTTCCTTCTGTCGTCCAGACAGAGATGAGGTGGAAGTTACTAAACCTCACCCAGGAAGGGAGGATCTTAGTTGAGTACTAAGAAGAGTTTACCAGACTAGTTAATCTGGTACCAACAGAGGTACCTACCGAGGAGAAGAAGATACATATGTTCATTGATGATCTCACCGAGAGGATCCGACAGCATCTTCTAGGTAACCTCTCATTGCAGACATATACTGATGTGCTTAATGCAGTACTACTGCACTCCCAGGACCACCGCTTCCATATGATTGGGAGAAAACGAGAAGGGGAGTCCAGCCAACAGGGCAAGACAGGAGGTAATAGAGCCAACGGGGCACAGCCAGCTCAGGGTCAGCAGAGGCAGGTTGATCAGAGTTCCCAGCAGGGGGATTCTAAGCGATACAGGTCAGGGGGTTTCCATCATGGTCAGGGAGGTTTTAGGCATGGCCAGCATGGCCATCAGGGCCAATAGGGACATCAGGCCCATCAAGGCCAACAGCAGTTTCGGCAAGGTCAGCAAGGCCAGGGGGAGGTGGAAACAGCCAGCAGGGTCGAGGACAGCAGGGGCAGTGAGGGGAAAACTTTGGTGAAAAGTGTTTTATATGTGGCAAGACTGGCCATAAGCATCAAGATTGTCCTGAGAGGGGCAGGGCCCCACAGCACTAGCAGCAGGGTGCTCGACAGGAGCCCCAGAGACCGATTTTTCTCGCCGCCCTCCCAGCACCACCTCAGATGCCAGCGTTGTTAGCCATTCTAGCAGGGACAACTTCAGTATGGAAGGTTTTATAACCTCCATCAGGCTGCACCCCCACAGGCTCCACACGCGATTGAGGGTATGTTTTCTATTCAGGGGACTATGGGGAGTATTTTATTTTATACGGGGGCCACACATTGTTTTATTTCCACGAGGTTTGCACGTGCTTTGGGGTTATTAGATACAGCAAAAAGTACGGTTACATGTGTAGATTCGCCTTTGGGTAGTGGCTCACTGATTTACTTTATTTGTCGAGGGGTGGGTATAGAGATTGGTAGACTTACTTTACCTACTGACATGCTTGTATTAGAGATGTTCGAGTATGATGCGATTATCGGTATGGATTGGCTTGTTACATATAGGGCCATTATCGATTGTTTTAATAGGAGTACTATTTTTACTATACCTGGTCAGGAGATGTTCCTGGTGGCGATTCCTCGTCCTGAGGGAGGATCTTCCACTCATGTGTACTATATAGAGGAGGAGACATCTAAGGAGGTGGTGATACCTCTTGATTCGATACCGGTAGTTCGGGAGTTTGCTGATGTGTTCTGGGATATTTCGAGATTACCACCTAGCAGGGAGATAGACTTTGTTATAAATTTGACGCTGGGCACTCGGTCGATAGCCCGCGCACCTTACCGTATGGCTCCAGCAGATATGAGGGAGCTACGGGATCATATAGAATAGCAGTTGGGTCGGGGGTTTATTCGTAGGAGTACTTCACCTTGGGGTGCCCCAATGTTGTTCATTAAGAAGAGAGACGGATCGTTACGGTTGTGTGTCAATTACCGTGAGTTGAATAAGGTAACGATACTGAATAAGTATCCATTACCCCGAATCGATGACTTATTCGACCAGTTGAGAGGAACTAATTTCTTATCGAAGATTGACTTGAGGTTGGGATACCATCAGTTACGAATCAGGGAGCAGAATGTGTCGAAGACTGCCTTCTTAATGAGATATGGTTCCTACGAGTTTAGGGTTATGCCTTTTGGGATAACCAACAACCCAATCATGTTTATTAACTTGATGAACAGGGTGTTCAGAGAGTTCCTGGATCAGTTTGTCATTGTCTTCATAGATGACATCCTGATTTACCCTCAGACGGAAGAGGAGCATGCCGAACATTTGAGACATGTTTTGCAGACACTGCGTCAGCACAAGTTGTATGCAAAATATCATAAATATGGATTTTGGCTGAAGGAAGTTCAGTTTTTAGGGCACATTATTTCAGATAGAGGGATATCCGTATATCTGGGGAAAGTGTCAGCGGTGAGGGAGTGGGGACAGCCCACGACGTCGACGGAGATACGTAGTTTCTTAGGCCTAGCAGGATACTACAGGATGTTTATTCGGTGAGGGAGTGGGGACAGCCCACTTTACTCACACCTTGTATAGAAATAAAAGTATACACTTGACATATCTAGTTAATTTTTTCCTTTCCAATGGACAATGAGCTCGAAGAAGGATAAATATCACCCTCACCTATGAACAACTCAGTTTTACCCTCAAAAAATATTTTCAGTAAAATACATGTGGGTGTTAGCAACAAAGGATGGTAGTCCCCGCTGGAATATCTATACTGCAACTTATCAGCTCCTGTGATTCCCTTATGTTCTCTACAGTTTCTTATTATGAGTGGCGTGTTGGAATAAATGTACTTTTGTTTGATGTAGACTCATGAATATAATAATATACCGAGCATCCCCTAATAATAAAACCATTTAATTTTTGCTTTCTTTCAATGATTCATTTTGTGTTATTATTCCTTGGTTACCAATAGAGCATACAATTACGGATGCAACATTTTTAATCATAAACAAGAGTTTTGTCATCAAAGTCTTAACTTTGAAAGCATGATAAATTACAATAACTTCTAAATAATCCCAATCCCAAATACATATGTAAATCAACCTCCCAACATGTTTATAAACCCAAAAATGTATGAGAAGCATGATTATAAATTAAAAAACATATTATTAAAGATTTAGCAAGAAAATTATTTCCTCAGAAGATGATTGAGGGTTCCTCCATTTGAATCTCCTCCATTCCTCCTATTTGCTCATATCTAAGCTTATGAATTTCTCCAAAATGGTTTAGGGATGCTATGGTGTGTAAAAGAGAATGAGAAAACCTAATTTGGGAGGCTTAGGTTATAAATAACCTCCCTAAATTCGTATATCCCCATAAGGCCTAATTTCGGACCCCTGGAAAAGCCCAAAACGCTACTCATAATGGCCCAAAATCTTTTCTAAGGGTATACCTACCCCCAATGCCCCACTTAGATTGTTTAAAACACGTAAACAAGCTTCTGAATCACTCCAAAACATACTCACATCAGGTATACATTAAATCACACAAAATTATTATTCTAATCATGTAGTATAATTATATCACGTAACAAGCACATTTAATTGTTATACCAATACAAAATATGTAGTATAACTTAATCACATAAGCATACACATCCAAGAAATTAAATAATATAATTATACATATTTAAATGACATAAAAGTATGGGGTATTGCATTATTCCCCCTAATAATGGAATTTCGTCATCAAAATTCAACCCATACCTAAGTAAAAGAGTTTCAAATACTTCTCTTGCATGTCATCATCCTTCTCCCACATTGACTCATCCTCGTTGTGGTGCCCCCACTACACGCATACTAAAGTAACTACTATCAAATCGTGTCCCCGTTGTGATATAGATAAGCCTGTAATAAAATCCATAGAAATGCTATCCCATTTCCACAACGGGCTCTCGAGAGGCTGTAGCACACCTACTGGTCGTTGATGGTTCACCTTCACCATTGGCATGTGGCATACTTGGACACTAAAATGGCGATGTCATTTTGTATGCCTGCCCACCAATTTTGGCTCCTCGTATCCTGGTAGATATTATCCAAATTGGGATATACTGAAAAATGTGACCCATGCGCCTCGATCATAACTGCCCATCATAATTCCTCTTCCCGTGGAACTATTAACTTGTTGTGGAACCATAATCCCCCATTAGAACTAATTGAATAATGCTCTTAGCCCTTTGCCAATAATTTCCTGACTTGCTCATGATAAAAAGGATCTCTCGCCTGTGCCTTTATGACCCAAATGATGATGTCAGGTGTTATGGTAATAACTGCCACAAAGACACGTGAAATTTCATCGTTCATGGGAAGCGAACCCCATTTCACCTTCCACATTGTTGCTATCTCAACTTTCAGTTTACAGCTCAAAGCATCTGCCATAACTTTCGCCTTGCCTGGATGATACTGAATGTCAAACTAATAATCCTTCACAAACTCAAGTCATTAACATTGTCTCATGATGAACTCCCTTTGTGTGAGCAAGTACTATAAACTCTTATGATCTGTGAATACCTTGAACTTCTCCGCCAATAGATAATGTCTCCAAATGCGTAACGCAAACTCTCGCATGCTAACTCCAAATCATGGGTGGGGTAATTCTCATCACGAGCCTTAAGCTTTCGGGAAGCATAAGTTATCAGCCTCTACTCATGCATCAATACACCTCCAAGTCCCCGCAAGGACGCATCAGTAGAAACTTTATATTCTACTCCCCCAGGACGTAAGGCAAGCACCATAGTTGAAGTCAACTTGACCTTCAACTCGTCAAAAGCCATCTAATATGAACTATCCCATACAAATTGTACACCCTTTTATGTCAAATTTGTTAGAGGTCCAGCTATCTTCGAGAATCCTTGAATGAATCAACGATTGTATTCTTCCAAATCCAGGAAACTGTGCACCTCCGTAGGTGTAGTGGGTTTTCCCCACTCCATCATCGCTGAAACTATTCTCGAATCCACTGATATCCCCGTCTCAGAGACAACGTGTCCCTATAATTGGACCTTTTTTAACCAACATTCACATTTGTCAAACTTAGCATAAAGTTAATGGTTCCTCAATGTCCGTAAGACTATACGCAAGCGTTGTGCGTGATCATCCATTGTCTGAGAATAAATCAATATGTCATTTGTGAACACTATGACAAACTGATCTATAAATTCTGGGAGCACCCTATTCATCAGGTCTATAAATAATGCCGATGCATTAGTTAGACCGAAAGGAATAACCATGAACTCGTAAAACCCATATCTTATCAAAAATGCTATTTTCAGTATATCATGATCCCGAATCCTCGGCATTGACATTAGATCCATACCCAAAGCTAAGAGCAAAAGCTTTAAGACATATACCTGCTTCATTTCTTAACACACCTCCTCCTCCCATAAGCCTAGGATTACCTTTAGAATAGCCATCAACATTTAGCTTTAGATTAGTTCCTTCAGGAGGCCTCCATCTGACTAATCTTATAGATTTTTCTTTAGGGATCTGATTCATTTGGATATAAGAAGACTTTAATAAATCAGTACCTGCATACACAGAAATTAGAGAATGAATGCTGAAGCTCTAGCTATTTTAAAAGGGATTGAGATGTGTGATCCTATAATGATCGAAGTTCTTACAGTATAGTCAGACTCCCTTACTGTGATTAAAGTGCTTAATGAGGAAATAAAATGCCCTTGGATCATTATGCCTACGATTGCCAAGATTAGAAATAAGATTCAAGGTTTCAATGTTACTTTTTTCCATATTCTCAAAGAGGGTAATAAATGTGTTGATCTTCTTGCTTCTTATGGAGTTTCCTCACATAATCAAATTGTATCAAGCTCTTTAGATCTGTTCCCAAAAGGATTGAAAGGTCTCCTCTTTATGGATGCTTTGGGTTTTCCCAATTTCAGATATTCTTAGTGTTTTTCATTTCTATTTGTAAAGATGGCTAGTTTATAAAGTCATCAGTCTCTCTTGTAAGTTTTTTTCATGTCTATCAATAAAATCAGGGGTTTCCTCTAAAAAATTAAAAAAAAATAATGATCCCGAATCCTCAACTAATGGTATCCCAACTTCAAATCAATCTTAGAAAAGTGCAAAGCACTCCTCAACTGGTCGAACAAATCATCGATACTGGGCAACGGGTACTTATTCTGTATAGTGCCCTTGTTTAATGTTCTATAATTGACACATAATCTCAACGATTCATCCCACTTTTTCACGAAAGAAGTGGAGAACCCCAAGGTAAAGTACTCCTACTGAATAAAATGTTTGAAATAATATTTATCTTGTTGAAAATATTTTTATGGGTAAATTCCTAAAGATTTTCTTGGGAAAAATTGGTTTTTTATATGAAAGTAGACATTTACTCAAGCTTTGAAGAAACAAAAATATCTTTTAGCTTGAAAGGCATGTTTATGAAAGTATTATGAAATTTTTAGAATAAATAACGTGTAAACTCATTCTTATGCATTTTTGAAGTTAAAATCCATCTTCTCATGCATATAAACTTGTAGCATTTGATGATGAGCTTATAAGCAAGTTTAATAAAGATTTTATTAGGTTTAAACATGAAATAAAGGAAGGAGAATTTTCATCCCTAAAGTCTGTGAATAAGTGTAGAAAATGTGATAAGTGTACGTTTTCAAGACTACATGTGTTAATAAAGGAAAATGGAATTTTTCTTATAAAACAGTCTTCAAATTGCCCAAAGGGTGATCTGAGTAAAGAAAGTAATGAATAAAGAGATTTCCAACTTGAAAAGGGTGTTAACTCCAAAGTGTGAAATGAGTGTTGGTAAGTACAAATATTTAAAAAGTTGATGTGTATAACTTCGTAATGTTTTTGAGAAAATAACACTTGTGAAAATGGACAAAAAATGCAAGTTTGGAAGCAAATGGGTAAAATGATAATTTTACTTAAAGTGGAATATTTTTATTAAATAAAAAATTTGGAAATAGTGTTACACAAATATTCCTAAATGAAAGTGATTTTTTGGATAAAATCAACGCAAGTGTGTAAAGGATAAGAAATGGTGATTTTTAAAGTGTAACACAAGGTGGGGTGAAATCCCCGGGTTTTTACTTCGGCAGGTAAAAGTGGAACAATGTGAACATTTTATAATTTTTAAAACACATTAATAAATACTTGGATGAGACCGAAAAATAATTACGAAGGGCTCGGAGCCCTGGCGTGAAAGACCCAAAATCAGTGGTCAGAACATATGGTAGCATAGCCGACGGTGTGAATCCCGTTAAACTATGCGGTTAGGATTTCGAGAAAAAGATAATGAAAAACGGAACATATCAAGAGATGGGTTGTGAGGTGAATATAACAAAAGGCAACCTAACTTGAAAGAAATTGATAAATATTCCCGTTGTAAGATAATGTGGACAAGTAATATGAGAAATTGGTTTATGTCAATGTAAAGTGAAGGAATGGTAAAATGAAGTGATTAACTGGGTAATTAAGCAACCTAAAGACGTTTAACCTATAATTAACACAAGAGTGTGTTTATGAAATATTTTCAATGAAAAATAAGTATTTTCCAACGTGGTGCATGCGTGGGTTGAAAGGTGATTTTCAAATAAAATAGTAAGATAAATTTGGTGTAAGTAGATGGGAAATTACCATGAAAGAAGTGTCTTTTCCTAAATAAAGGGTATTGTTTTAAAGTATCTAATCGGGTGCGTTAAATCAGGAAATAAATGTCAAGTCTAGTAAGAGTTTTTTTATAAGATTAAGGTTAATTAATCAGTAAAAGTAACGTTTGGAATAAAACGATTTAATGTATTAATGTGTGCATACGTGTGTGTGTGTGTGTGTGTGTGTGTATATATATATATATATATATATATATATATATATATATATATATATATATAGAGAGAGAGAGAGAGAGAAGGAGGCAGGCTCCTATGCACACGTGCTGGCGCACATCAATTTTTTTTAAATAGTAATAAAATATTTTTGAGTTGATTTTATTTATGTGATATTTAAGTATTTCAACGGACCCATATAAAAAAATTTAGCTCAAAATTTTTTTTTTGCTATTTTTAAAAAATCGGTCAAACTTTCGCAGCTTTTAAAGTGCTTAAAAGCATTGAAAGTTTGACCATTTTTTAAAAAAAGCAAAAAAAAAAATTTGAGCTGATGTTTTTTATACGGGTCCCATGATATGTTTAAATATCACATAAAAATCGGCTCAAAAATATTTTTTTTACTGTTTTAAAAAAAATATGTGCAACTTAGTGTGCACATGAGTCCGGCTCTCTTTATATATATACGAAGTAATTACATGCACACGTAGTTAAACATGTTAGAGTCAACTTTCTACCATTCGATTCCATATTGCATTATTGTATTTTCCACTAGGCATTAGGCTCATTCCATCTTCTTTGTTACGACAGGTTGTATGCAATTCCGTATTTTAAGAGCGTTACTCAAGTAAGCATTCTTTTATTTGATGTAAGTAGCTCTGTATGTTTGGATTTCGAGAACGCTTCCCGTGGGTCCCTCGCCTAGCTTGATTTAAATTGGAATCATATGCTAAATAAGTGAAATGTTAATAAAAATAAAACTTTATTAGCACCATTATTTAAGTTATCTCATCGCACATCACACCTAACGTTCGGGTCAGACCGGGTTGACCATGGGTAACCCATATATTTAAGTCGGGACATTACAAATGGTATCAGAGCTCTAGGTTCAAGGTTCGTTTTGGGAGGGACATGGTGAGGTTGGTGGTGGATCATTCGACATCGATGTTGGTTTTGGGTCGATCACGATAGATAGGTGACGATTTCGATTTGTTTTCTCGACGTTAGAGTCAAGGAGATTAGAACGACAGGCAATATGTGACCAAGTAGCAAGTGGCCAAGTTAGTTGTCATTAATAGCTTTCGTGCTTCTGATGTAGAATTTGCGAGTGCCTACCTCAATTTTTAGCGTGAGGTGCTTTTTGTTAACCCTTGATGATGTGAGAGGCCAATTAAGATGTTAATAATGGTAAATAACGTCCATTGAATTAGAGACATGAATTGTGTAAAGTCAACTATGGAGATTAGGTGACTAGAGTGTCATGCTTAAGCAGGATTGATTTATGATAAAGATGCATTAAGTTCCTAGGTTGTGGTACTTACGGCTAGTTAATGCCGATGATGTGATTAGGCGAACTCGATCCTTGGGGTAGTTTTATGTCATAAGTAATCAATAATTTGGTAGGCATTTAGAAACGTGTTGGTCAATACTAGCGGATATGTACTCGGGCCTTAGTTGATAGGATACTATCATTATAGGTGAGTGCCTTGGTGACTGTCAATTTAAAAATGTATCTCGTGATCTATGATGATTTAAAGTGACATAAGAGTGAATCCTAGGTAATCTTCTATGACGTAGTTTCGGAAAATATGATGCAAAACTCAAGGAATATGACCCCTTTCGACGTCGATATTATGGACTTAGAGGTTTTATAGGTTATACACGACATCATATATCCAGCCTAAATCCTTAGTAATGTTAACTTGTGATTAATATGTAGTATATGGAATTAGTTGTTTGAAAGTAAGTCCTTGGAGTATCCTTGGGACTTATTGCACATGGCATCCTTAGGAATGGGAGTCGACTTGATGTGATGCCTTTAGGAGTACAATGATTGTAGTTCGCCATGTATACAGACTTATAGGCTAGTATTTGGGTGAATCTCTAATAGTCATTGAGATAAATTTTAGTAAATCGATAGAACGTACCTACTATGAGAGAATCATAGGTAATGAGACCTTGTCAGGTCTTCGATGATAATTACGTTAATGTATGCTTGGTGTCCTTAAGGAACCAGTTAAGTTCGGTGTTATGGAGTGAAAGTGTTCTAATGATGTTTGTATTGAGGGTCCTGTGATTATATCATGCTATTGATCAAGTTCAAAGGAGTCAAATCATGTAGTCCTTAGTGAGGTCACTGAATTTGATATAAATAGGTGATGCAACATTCTAAGGGAAATTAGAGATTTGTGTCATGATTGGGCATGATACTCGTTTGTCATAAGATGACTAGTGTAGAAAGTGTCGTACTTGATTTTGACGAGTACTAGGAAATGCATTAGAGACTTGGATTAATGATGTCATGCTTGAGGTGAAGCGAAGAGCAGTCTAGGTGGGATATCGAGGTATGATTGTGGTATCGACATGTGCCATCGGCGTAAGTTAGAATATCCTTAATGACGGAATGATTAGCTTTTTTCTCATCTTGCGAGACTTATATGGATTAGGAGGTATAGATCCTAATAGTACTTAAAACCCTTATAGTGCTTATGGAGACCGGTATGGCCATCACGTAATGTCAGTTTGGGTAAAATCTAGAGGTAGGCGCACCTATATGAACACAAATAAAATATAAAAATCCTTAAAAATTATGAACGACTCAATTAAAAATTTAAAAATTAATAACAGTACAAACTCTTAAGGTTTTGAGTAAAAAGGGGCATTTAAAAGAAGGTTTTAAATGTTTTTAAAAGGTGAACAAAATTTCAAACCTCTTTAAGCCGACTCTTCGCAGTATCACGTTGTCAGATGAGAGCACATTTTTGTCCAGAATGAAAATACACACCATTTCAATCCGGCAAGTGAGCCAGGTGCCTACTATAACTTCTAGCTCTAATATTACCATAGGGTAAACCATTTCTCAAGAGAATATTATCAAGGGTTGGTGATACGATGTGAGCTTTTTGTCGCGATAGCAATAGGGATGTTATATTTCTCTCTCAGATTATCAAGCTCACCCTCGGTTATGGTACAAGGATACCACTGAGAATCTATCTAAACAGGATCATAAGCATCTGAAGACTCAGAAGATCCCTCTTCCTCCTCTTTTGCTACATCAGGCATAAATTCATCCACTTGGGAAGTAAATGGGAAGAGACCCACACTCTCAGACCTAACATCTGAACAGACGACTATTGCACAATAGACTAATGTGCGAAAGTAAACTAGTGCGGAATAAACTCAAATAACCTACGAGTTTTATGGATTATCAAGAGAGGACCAATTTAAACTTTTCTTAGATTGATAACTAAACTTCAAACTGATTTGAGTTTGGCAAGTTATTAAAAGTCCAAATTATTATCTTGATTAAACAAAATGATTAAGCAGATAATAATCAATTCAGTTTAATTAAGCGGGTTTCTAGAATTTAGTCCTATTTTTTCGTATGACGTAAGATATGCAGAAATGTAAAGTACGCAGTATTTATTTTACGTCGCAAAAACCCTTCCCTTGGAAAAACGATGCACCCTCTACGGTCACCTAGTCTACCAAGTTCGCTAAACTAAAATCAAAAAAGAACGATTCAAAAACATGCAATAAGAATTAAAGCAAGATAAATCAGAACAAGTTATTACCTATCTCGACCAAGCTTCTCTCTACTTTGGTTGCCCTTTCGCAATTATCCTCACTATGCAACTCTTGTTCACTTTGCTTTCTTTACGTCTCAGCATCCCCTCTAACTTCCTCATCGCAGGTTGGCCCAATGCCTATTGATTCTTTCTATCTATTGACTAGTGGTAGTTCAGTGCTCTTGTGATGTGTCCTATGTTCTATATGACACACTCCCCCTTAATGTTACAATCGGAATGATTATGCAATAATATTTTTGATATCCTAAATATCAGCAGCAAATCTTATGTTCTCCCTTGTTTTGTTTAAATCAAGCTATCTTGATTTAACACAACTTTCAACAAACTTTCTTTTCAAAAATAAGAAAAATCAGATTTGATCTTGATATGTACACAAATCAGTGCCTATGTGGATAGTAGTGTACAATGTGATTCTATAAGTGATATACAAATGATGTATCACAAATCCTGAAATAATACTGGGATTTTAAACCAAAAATAATCAAGTAAGCATATACAATATAGCAATATACAAACAATACATGACTTTAAAAATATATGCAATAAAATCACAAGTCACATGTACACAGACTGTTTTAGGAAAACTGTATTAGATTAAATCAGATTTTTATCTAATAACTTATCAAGACTATTTTTACAAATATTTCAGATTAGTTTAAACAAGTCCCAAATAATCCAACAGTCCAATATTCAGTCCAAGTTCAAGAATAGTCCAGTTCAGGTATGAGGTCCAAAAATTCAATCCAGATGTTAATTATTCTCAAATTAGTCCTCAATATTTCTAGCTCTAACTTTCTAAACCTCAAATTAGATATATCCGAATTTTATCATTTTTTTGTAAATATGCTTTAAAACAAAATGTTTAAAAACATACAAGGACTTAGAATCAAGATTGAACCAGAATATACACACAAAAGAAGTAATTTCGTGTATACCGAGTGTGTGTTGTGTATCTATCCAAAATATATCAAACTCACAAAAATTTTAGGAATCAATCAAAACAGGTGAGTGTGTACGTATTTTCTCAAAGAAAATAATAAGATAGACACAATCAAGTTTCACATGATCTAAATAAGATCTATTAATGAGAGACAAGATTTCACTAAAAATTTAGAACACATAAAATCAGTAGTGAAAAACATAGGGTTTCTTTTTAAAGAAATTAACAATATGAAACCAGACCCTAAGTTGAGAGTTTTTAAAAAATGTTTGACAGATTCAAACTTACTTCAACAAAAATCGAACACACAAAAAATCAAACAAATTTAGTGTTTGTTTTTAGGTATAATCTATTGGTGAGATTATATCTTCAAACAAACACACAAAGATTTACCTTAGTGTATAGTGGTGTATGAACTCTCCTCTCTCTCTCTCAAAATTTTGGCAGAATTTGGACTCAAAAATTATCTTCTCGGGCTCCAAAAAATCAATACCCAAAGACTCCAATTTATATAGTTAGTGGGTGTGTGTTGATTGGTGTAAAATGGTGTCACAAGGATTGATACAAAAGGATTTCAGCCTTTGATAAAAACTAATCTAACTTCTATTAAAGAAACACAAATGAGTATGTTAAAAATCCAGACATGTGTTATGCAAACTATAACAAAAAAAAACAAATCTCAAAACTGTTACAAAAAAAATATTACCATTAAATTCAATACGACGCCATTTTAATAAACTCCAATCCAACTGTAACCAATATGGTAATGTTACCGTTTGATATAAGATGATACATCGGTGTTTACAAAGTCTAAACACCAACTTGGTTTCAAAATAAACCCGAGATATGTTTGGGTCAAGTCTCTTATAGGGGAACACTCTAATTGTTAAGGCAACAGCTATACCTGCTATTAGCTAAGCTAACATCTAAGAACATAGGGCCACCTAATGACCATGGTCAAATCGATAATAGGTATTGCTCCTTGTGTAAGTTGGTCAAATCATGTACTAAGGTTTGAGAGTCCACAAAGTTGAACAAATAGCTAATGGCCATACATATTAGCATAACAAAGGCCACATATGCACACATATTAATATCATCAACTTAGAAAAAATTGTCACGCATACATACATATACATATGTTCATTAAAACATATTTAATCTTTAAAAAATAATTGTGAAATATTTTTTACACAAATATTTAATTATATGAATAAATTTCAAATTAAATTTAAAACTGTTTTTAAAAACTCTTTTTATACAAAACCAACACACTATCAATTAGACATGATAAAATGATATGCAGTGTCGTGTGGTATCCAATATGACAAAAAAATAATCTTATGAGCCAATGAATAGGTGTAAGACTACCTGAGTATGGATGGATTCTGAATTCTGAATTTGATGTCGGCTTGAGTGCAGAGCTTAGAGAGCATGGCGTAAGCATCTAGACACAACATAATTACACAAAAAATCTTGTTAAAATTTAAGTCCAACTAGATGAAGGTCTATATAGCTACAGCAAAAAAACCAGACCATAGGAGTTCTCTATATATGTACCTTCAAATTTCCCCATTGGACTAATTTTGACAAAGCCCTTGGGTACATCAAATGATATACTGAGGTAAAAAAATCCTAGAATGTCCTATACAAAAACTACCCACCCATCCTTGAAAAGAAAAGACTCAACTCATGACGACGACCGACGACCAACACGAAAAATCTGAAAAATAAATAAATACCTTTCTGTCGAGAAATCAAGTTAGTAGCATTTGCTCTACCAAATTATTAACAGACGGAATATGCATAAAATAATATCAACACACTAAACAGTAATATGTACTCAACTCTCCCCCATTTTGACTAAATTAGACAATGGTTGAGAGTAAATAAAGAAACAAGTTATAATCTGCGAAATAAATGTCTCCTACATCATATATGGTTCTAAGAGACACTGTTATTAGTAGATATATTTATCCTAAAACCTCAGAGATTGTGAAATTAAGATGCAGAAATAAATAAGTTCTAGTTTTCAAGCACAATTACTCCAATCATATGTTGAAATAGTTTCTAAACAAGAATTATCAAAAGACGGAGAAAGAATATCAGCAAGTTAAAAATCACTAGTATTATGATGAACTTCCCCATTTCGTTTGGGAGTTTTTGGAGCACTAAACTGGTGTGAAATTCCATTAGTCTCATAATACTTGATAACTCCAGTTTTATTAAAATCACCTCCCCCATCATTGAATAAATTGAAAGGTTCGATGGTGTTTAAATCATGAACCTTCTCGTGAAGAGACTTATTAATTCCCTCAATTTTGCATGCATCACTAACATTAGTTGGGCATTTCTTCGATTTTAAAAAATTAATTTGAGGTCTCAAATCACAAGTCCTAACCCAAATAAGCAAAGGTTTCAAAGGTTTTTGTGCCTTTTGGAATCTAGGATATAATTTTTCTTTAAAAAAGGTTTTCTTGTTAATATGAGGCCAAGACTTGTTGAAGAAATGAATCCAAATATTATTAGTGCGCTGCCTAGGAAAATTTATAAATCGTTTCATTTTCGGGTTAAGGCCTCTAAAATGATTACCTTTCTTACAATAACCAGTTTTGGTGTCCAAAAATATCACACTTAGTACAAAATTTCCTAGAAGTAGGCAGGTCTAAATGATTGTGTTTCCTGTCTAAAGACTTAGCAGATTTTTCATGAATAGTAAATTTAGGAGGCCTGTAAAGTCTCTTGGCAGGGGGGCAGAATTTGGACGTAGATGGTTTTACAAAGTTCTCAATGAAACTATTAATGTCACTTTCATAATCACTTTCAATTAAAACTTTTTTTCCATTAGCCTTTTCAAACAACTTATTATCCAAAGGAGGATCCATTTCTTCTTGGGCTTTTCAAAGAAGATTGCTCCATTTTGATCAACCTTTTTAAGAGGACCCTCATATCGAATCCCTCTAGTATCACCATTATAACGTTGTTCAGCAAGTAGTTTGTCAAGGTCAAAACATTCGATATCACGACTACGACACATTTTGAAAGTTGTTTCACAAACTTCTTTAGATTTTTCAACTTGAAAAAGTGAGGCATTATATTTTTCTTCTAAAGAAATCAAATTCTCATTTAATATCATAATCTGATATTTAAAATCAAGTAATTGTTTTTCAAAATCAGTTTTGGCATTGCTCATTTGAACATAATTTTGTTCAAAGATCTTATATTGATTCTCTAAGTACTCACTAAGAAATTTTACCATATTAAATAATTCTTGTCTATTTTGCAAAGTCCTGACATATAGATCCGAGTAATCATCATAACCAATAAAATTTCATTATCTTTTGCGTTCGTGTGAGAAGTGTTGCTATCATTAGATTTATTATCATTCACACACATAGCACGTTTTGCATCAAAAGGAGCAGTCAATTCAAGCATAGAAGGTTGAGTAGCTAACAAAGATTTAGCAGCATCAATCAAATCAAGTACTTCCTCAAATTCACATTCATCTTCGAAATCAGTCATTCCTGCTAAGTACACGTCTACACAATAATCATAAACTTCTCCAAAAAATGCAAGACAACTTGATTCAAAATTTCCTTGGTTATCTTCTGATTCAGAATCAGAAGAGTCATCCAATGTTTTGGTTATGTGCACCTTGTGATTTTTAGAATGTTTGGACGGTGGTTTAGAGATACACTTAGCAATGAAGTGACCGAGTTTCCCACACTTGTGACAAGTCAATTTAGATTTATCAATCTTACTAATTCTACTATCATAATCAGAACTTTGTTTTGAATTTCTGTTATGGGTTCGGGTGGACAGACTAGCCTAATTATTCACTTGCATATGTATATTAGCAAGAGAATTTATGTGCTTCAAAAGTTTCTTAAATTGGGAAGACATATGAGCAAGTTGATGGTCAATCTCGTCAATCTCATCTGAATCCATATCAGTGTCATTGTCCGACTCAGATTGTTGTTTAACTACCTTATGCTTTTGCTATTAGAACAGGCAGTTTGAAAAGCAACTTTAGAAGAGTTGGTCAACTCATTCCTAGCATAAGAAGTAAGAGTCTTTCTAAAGTCTGATTCAAGTTCTATAATTCTCAATTTCGAGCTTAGCAATTCTGGTGTGAGAGATGGATCATTAATCTCTTCAATGATGTAATGTTTATGGTCAAATCTAGGTGCAAGGGACCTTAAAATTTTAGCACATATGTCTTTATCAGAATATTCTATGCCATTCGCATTTAGCTGGATAATGATATCAGTCAAACGTATATAAAAGTCATCAAACGGTTCGTTATCTTTCATTATTAGCATATTGTATTGTTAAACCAGCATTTGTGGTTTACATGCCTTTACCCTAGCGTCTCCCTCGTGTGTCATTACTAAAGTATCCCAATCATCTTTTCTAGTAGTGCAATGACATATGCGTTTCAATTTATTCTCTCTCACACTCATGAAAATCATATTTTTGCCCTTATTATTGAAATTGCTTATCTTTTTCTGATCAGCACTTAATTCGGATGTTTTGAGTTTTCTAAAAATAGTGTTACCTTCTGCTACAGGAATAGTGGGATGATTATAACCATTTTCAATTAAATCCCAAACATCATCTCCTAGTGTGCCTTGAATAAATGCAATCATTCCAATTTTCCAAAATGGAAAATTTGTTCCATCAAAAATAGGAGGTCTACTAAAGTTTCTTAGCCTAAGTAAATGACTTGAATCATCCATGAAAACAAGGTAAAATGAGTTTATCAACAGTTTATAAAAAGTCTTTGAAAAGTCTAGCTCTGATACCACTTGAACGGGCGACTATAGCGCAATAGACTAATGTACGAAAGTAAACTAGTGCGGAATAAACTCAAATAACCTACGAGTTTTATAGATTATCAAGAGAGGGCCAATTTAAACTTTTCTTAAATTGATAACTAAACTTCAAAATGATTTGAGTTTGGTAAGTATTAAAAGTCCTAATTATTATCTTGATTAAATAAGATGATTAAGCAGATAAGAATCAATTTAGTTTAATTAGGCGGGTTTCTAGAGTTTAGTCCTACTTTTTCGTATGAGGTGAGATATGAAAAAATGTAAAGCACGCAGTATTTATTTTACGTAGCAAAAACCCTTCCCCGAAAAAAACAACGAACACTCTACGATAACCTAGTCTACCAAGTCCACTAAAACAAATCAAAAAGGAACTTCACAAACATGCAACAAGACTCAAAGCAAGATAAATCAGAACAAGCTATTACCTATCTCGACCAAGCTTCTCTCTGCCCTGGTTGACCTTTCGCAATTATCCTTATTATGTTGCTCTTGTTCACTTTGCTTTCTTCACGTCTCAGCCTCCCCTCTAGCTTCATCAGCGCAGGTTGGCTCAATGCCTATCTATTCTTTCTACTGACTAATGGTAGTTTAGTGCTCTTGCAATGTGTCCTATATTCTATATGACACACTCACCCTTAATACTACAATCCGATTGATTATGCAACAATCTTTTTGATATCCCAAATATCAGCAACAAATCTTATGTTATCTATTTCTTTGTTTAAATCAAGCTATCTTGATTTAACACAACTTTCAACAAACTTTCTTTTCAAAAATCAGAACAATCAGATTTTATCTTGATATGTACACAAATTAATGCCATAGTGTACAATGTGATTCTATAAGTGATATGTAAATGATGTATCACAAATCCCAAAATAATACTAAGATTGTAAACCAAGAATAATCAAGTGGCATATACAATCTAGCAATACACAAATAATACATGACCTCAAAATTATATGCAATAAAATCACAAGTCAAATATACACAAATTGTTTTTAAGAAAACAATATTAGATTAAATCAGATTTGAACCTAATAACCTATAGAGACTATTTTTACAAATATTTTAGATTAGTTCAAACAAGTCTCAAATAATCCAACAGTCCAATATTCAGTCCAAGTTCAAGAATAGTCCAGTTGAGGTACGAGGTCCAAAAATTTAATCTAGATGTTAATTCTTCTCAATTAGTCCTCAATATTTCTAGGTTTAACTTTCTAAACCTCAAATTAGATATATCCGAATTTTATCAAATTTTAGAAAATATGCTTTAAAACAAAATGTTTAAAAACATATAAGAACTTAGAATCAAGATTGAACTAGAATATACACACAAAAGAAGTAATTTCATGTATACCAAGTGTGTGTTGTGTATTTATCCACAATATATCAAACTCACGAAAATTTCGACAATCAATCAAAATAGGTGAGTGTGTGTAGAGTATTTTCTCAAAGAAAACAATATGATAGACACAATCAAGTTTCACATGATCTAAACAAAGTCTATTAATGAGAGACAAGATTTCACTAAAAATTTGGAACGCAAAAAATCAGTAGTGAAAAACTTAGGGTTTCTTTTTAAAGAAATTAACAATATGAAACCAGACCCTAAGTTTAGAGTTTTTGAAAAAGGTTTGACAGATTCATACTTTCTTCAACAAAACTCAAACACACAAAAAATCAAACACATTTAGTGTTTGTTTTTAGGTATAATCTATTGGTGAGATTATATCTTCAAACAAACACACAGAGATTTATCTCAGTGTGTAGTGGTGTATAAACTATCCTCTCTCTCTCTATCTATCTATCTCTCTCAAAATTTTGGCAGAGTTTGGACTCAAAAATTATTTTCCCGGACTCCAAAAAATCAATACCCAAAGAGCCTTGAGCATTATTATGTGAGAGGTTTGCATATATCTTGAACTTTAATCATGTGTGAATTTTTCCTTTGTCTTTGACCCTTAAACATGTGTATAGTTTACCTTTGTTCTTGTAGAATAAGATCTTTAAACATCTCTCGTAACCCCTTTTTTTTGTAGTTGTAAGTGAACTATTTGCTCTTGTTTTGTGCTTGAATCATTTGTGAAGTCCTTGTCATGTATGTCATGTCTTGAATCCTTCATTTGAGTCTCCTCGCGTCTCTTGATCCAGTTATGAGCATTTTATACAAAATTATTCATCCATAAATGTTAAATATCTTATTTATGAAAAGCTCTACGAGTCTAGTTTCATGGAAATCAATCTACACTATTGATGATTGTTCTCGTAAAGGTTTAGAAAGTTCACTGCTACCAGCAAACTTAATTTTTTAAATCACTCAATTCGTGCATATACTTGTACCAAGTTCATATACTCTATGCTTATTATGAATCTATGTTAAATATTCTTCCCCATAATTATATGAATGTATTTATAATTTGACCATTAATCCTTCTTATGCATAAAAATATAAGTATGCATAATTAAATTTACCGTCATCAAGCTAAAGAAAGTTTGGGGTGCCAAAGAATAGAATGTTACTCACATAATGTTATATTTGACATTATTATAAACTTTATATCAATTATCCCATCACAGTCATGCAATCAAACTGTTCTAGGAATGATAAGTCTATTAATTACGCCAGAATAGTTGATGTTCCATGAATGTTAAGTCCGTGAATTACTCCAAAATCGATGATGTTCCTATCAAATCTATTAATTCGGCCACAATCAGGCAGCAATTGAGTTTTGAACCATCAACACAACCCCTTTTGAAGTCCAACCACTACCACCTATCTCTTAACTTTTGCATATGCCAAATGTAAGTTCTCATGTATCATAAAAAAAACTTTAATCTCATTTACAATTCTACACAATTTTATATAGGTTTACACATTTTTACATGTATCTCCATTTTTAGCATATTCGCCACTTGCAATTCGGAGAAAATATACAAGTACCCAAGTCGGGATCATTTCTATTTTTTAAAATTAAAAACTAAGATAAATAATCTCTTTCTTGTCCCAAAATAAATAGTTGTCATGTGTAAACTTTCTTAGAAAAGATCAAAGGAGAGAGAGAGAGGGAGAGGGAGGGAGGGGGATAAACTCTATTTATATTAAAAAAATATATAATTGTTATAAAAATTGTATTTTAAGGTGAATGCCCACTATAACACGTTCCACATTGAAAAAGTAGACTTTTGGGATGAGATGACTTGTATGATAATAAAGGGGTGACCCCCTCATTATTGAAACACCAATTAATGAGATTTTTTCCTCTCTAAAATTCTCTCTGTGTCTTATTTATCTTAACACTTTTATCAGCACGAGGACTTGTTGGAGTTTTCTTATGGAAAGAACGAAATATATTAATTAATTTCTGCAAGGCACGTTCTTGGAACGCTTTCTTTTAGGCAAAATTTCTCCCAATCCGGTTGAGACAGAACCGCAAGTACACTATGGGTTTTATAGAATCTGCCTTCAGGATACAATGTAGTGTATGAACAGTTATTTGATTCAAACTATGTACTGTTTGATCAAACCGAGAACACTCTGAATTTGTAACTTGATAATGCCAAAGTATAGAGGACGGAGAGAGGAGAAACTAGCAATTTTTGGTGTCCAAAACAGAGGCCTGGAACTCTTTTTATAGTCATTTTTGTGACTGTTCTTCAACAGTCACAGCTCTTCATGGAGTGACTCAGCAACCGTTGGATCGTGCCGATTTGGAACAACTACGATCTAACGGTTCAGATTAGGCATCCCATCGTAAGCGAATGGACATCCCCTACACGAAACGCTACGAGTTCATCTAACGGTTTAAATCAAGTCGTTTCGAATTTTAATCACAACCGTTGATCCGTTTTACCTCGTCAAAACTTTAGGCTCCCACGCTCCAAGCGACGATCGAAGTGCCAAGTGCGCATCAAAGCGCGTAATGCGCCCTAAGTCTCCCAATCGCCCTTACGCGCACCGCGTGTCGCGATTGGTGGTGCTTAAGCACCACCGCGATGCGTAGGATCATAGCCTCTTATTTGACTTGTCAACTAAGAATCTTAGTTGTCATTTAGTTAATATACCACTACTTTTTGTAGTATTCTTCCAATGTGGGACAATAAGGGATTTTGAGCACTCCCATATCTTTCACACCCATTTTCTCATGTTTCTACCTTTTAAATTAAAACCCAAACTATGTTTAAAATAAAACACCAATAATACAATAAAATATTAACAACTAAAAAATAAAATATCAACAAATATTGGAATTTATCCAACAGGACTCGATACACTCTTGGATTAAAGTAGATTGTATACCGCCGCCAAAATTCAAAAAGTACTTGGGTCAATTTTTTTATACCTTTATTTATTTATATCATGAGTTTTTATACTAGGCTATCAGTTTTTTTTCCTTGTTAAATATCGGCACTAAATAGCTTTGTATATATAGATAGCTTTGGATATGTTCTATATGAACTGTTGCTTTTTTCATTATTCTTGATGCAAGCAGATATAAACCTTTACTTGTCTTCAATTGAAGACCATCCATATATAGATTCAATCTTTTTTTCCTTTCTTTGGACGTTAGTAATTAACGAAGGGCAAAATGTCATGAGAAGCAAATATGTTTGTGTGGTTCTTATGACTCATGAAATTTTTTTTTAGCAATAGTCAATGCTCAGGGCTTTAACAAAATCCTAAATATATTTCGTTTAATTTTTTGTTAGAAAAATATGCGGTTTATTTTGAAAGTAATTTTTTTTCTATTGAACCAAACATTATTAAATTGAATTATTAGTACACTAGAACATTTGGAAATTTATAATCGTTGAGTTTGTATTATTCTATATTACATATCAAGCCTATTAATAATAATATATAGGACCCGAAGTTCCTTTTTTATATTTAGGACCTGAAGCTCCAAATATCTATTTAATTTTGGGGCCTGAAGTTCCCAATTCTTATTTAAATTTTTGTGGGCTGAAGTTCGCAATTCATGTTTAATTTTTTGGACACGATAATAAAATGTGTCGTAAAATCAAACCTGAAGTTTTCATTATTTAACAATTATTTACATTTTGGACTCGAAGTTCCAACAAATTTTTATTTAATCAAGCGTGAATTTTGATTTAAAATTTAGGACTTCAAATTTCCAGTAATTGGGGCCTCATGTTCTCAATTACCATTAAATTTAGGACTTGAATCATTATTTATAATTTGGACCTGAAGTTTCAAATAATATATACCCTCAATCAAAACCAGAAGTTTTGATTATTTTTATCATAGAGTTAGGGACATTAAATGTCCCCAAATAATTTATAATTTGGACCTGGAGTTCCAAATATTTTTTTTAAATTTGATCAAACCTGAAGTTTTGAAACAAGAGGGTATAGAAAGTCCTTATACTCAATAAAATTGACCCAAAATTCAATTATTTTATGTGTTGATCTCAAGTTCTAACAATAGCATGGACCTGTGTAAGGACACAAATTTCTAATTGAGTCCTTTGTAATTTTGGCTCAATTCCGGACAAAAATATTTGAGTCATAGGATAGAGTTAATTGATCATCCTTAAAGCATATGACGTGTTTGTTGAAGACGTAGCGGACAAGAGTATAAAGCTTCATCAAATTGTCGTGTTTAATGTGCCTGTTTCTACGTCATCAACTTGGTTCCATTGCTCCTAAGGTATGAATGCATTTTAATATATATAGGAGCTTGGAACATTTTATATTGGGTGTAGTTCATTTAAAACTGTTGTTTATTTTCAAAAAGATTTTATTAAAACTTTAAAAAAAGTATATATAGTTTCTGGGCTAAAAATAAAAAAAAATAACTTTCTGGAAGTTCGTTCGAAATGTCGCTCGAACAAGTTTGTCGTTCGAACCATAATGTCGTTCGAACGAGTTTGCCAACGAGTTCCCTTATAGGCCACTGGAAAGTCGTTCGAAGTGTCGTTTGAACGAACATGATGTTCGAACGATATTTCCAACGAGTTCACACTGGAACTTCATTATAAGCCTCGTTCGAACGAGACTTCGTTCGAACGAAAATGTCGTTTGAACGAGTTTTGCCGGGAACAGTTAAATGGCAGTTTTGAGCAGTTTTTCCCTCTTTTTTCACTACTTTACCCCACTAACTTTTGACAGAATATTATTATGTGGGAACCAACCTTTTTGGTTTAACTTTTTCACATCCTACAACCTCTAAGAGAGTGTTTTGAGAGAGAAATTAAAAGGAAAAAAGCTCATTGTTTTTAAGTGTTTAATTCTTCAAGAAAAATCTTTTAAACACTTGTTTATACCCAATTGTTGGTTAATCCAAGTTCCATATATATATACTTTGTTTGGAGTGTTTGGCACCGGTTTTTCATCTCTACCGTTTGAAGAGACGTTTGGATTTGCTTCTACATCCCACAAAGAAGAAGAAGTCTGCGTTGATTTACCCACGTGGAGAAAGGCTCCTAGTTTGGGTGACGGTGACCATATAAAGTCCGATCGGAAGATTCCGAAACCGCGGTGGAGATCCGTGGTTATTCGCTAGGCAGAGGTTGATACAAGAAGACGCGTCGGGGCTTGAGAGTGATCGAGTCGAGTGTTGTAAGTCATCTTGCTCTTATTTGTAAATTTCGTACTTAGTGGATTTGAGGCTAGGGCCGTCCGAGGTTTTTTTCCGTTGTGGGTTTTTCCTCGTACATCGCGGCATAGTGATTTATTATTTATTTTATGTTGCTATACTCACCTAGAATGCATGGTTAGGTAATTCAAGATAAAATTTGGTTTTAATCACTACATGTTTAATTTGGTGCTAAATTAAATATTTGGTAATGTTTAGTTAATTTAATTCAAGTCATTTAATTTAATTTGATAAAAGTGGTTTGGCCTAATTTGATAAAATTGTGAAATATGACTTAGGCAAATTTTCTAGGCTTGGGTTAATTAAATTGGTTTAAGTGAAATTTAAGTTTTGTGTGTGTTGAATTTAATTTCACTTGGTTTTAATTTTAATTTGAAAAGAAATAAAAATTTGTTAAGTTGTTTTAATTTGAACCATCATCTTACGCTTCCACATCTAAAAAGGAAATTATCATTTTTTAGTATAAAAGAATTTTTATTTGTCTAAAAATTGGGGGCCTCGAGCACCAACAAGTGGTATCAGAGCCAAAGCGATAATTTACTTCGTTAAGATCCTTTAAATATTTTTAACTAAAATGAAATTTCCAATTTTTGATGGTTCTAATTACGCGAACTGGAAAGCGCAGATGAAATCGGCACTTAAATCTATTGACGAGAGGGTTTGGTTATCTGTAGTTAATGGGTGGTCTCCACCAACTCATTTAGTAGATAATGAACGTGTTCCCAAACCCGCTGATAGATGGAGTGAGAATGAGTTTAAACTGTCAAATTTTAATTCTCGAGGTTTAAACGCCTTGTTTAGCGCTGTCACACCGGATGAATTTCGTCGCATTATGACGTGTGAGATCGCTAAAGAAGCGTGGGATATTTTATAACTCACTCATGAAGGTACAAGTGTCGTAAAAGCTTCGAAACTCCAAAACCTCACCACTCAATTTGAAATCATCAAAATTAACGAAAAAGAAACTTTTGATGAATTTTATGCTAGACTTTTCGATATTGTTAATTCATCTTTTAACTTGGGAGAGAAAATACCCGACAACCGAGTTGTAAAGAAAATTTTAAGGTTCCTTCCCGATAGATTTATTCCAAACGTGATCGTTCTAAATTCTTTACCAACTTTAGCCTCTATGAAATTAAAAGAGCTCGTAGATGATTTACAAACCTATAAACTAGACATGTTTCCTCTAAAACCGAAAAGAAAATTGAAAAGGGCATTGCCTTAAAAGCCGGGAAAGAGGAAAAACAAGTAGTAGAGAGCGAGAGTGGTAGTGACTCGAAGATATGGTCTTGTTTACTAGGAAATTTTGAAAGTTTCTTAAAATTAACAAAGATAAATTTAAAAATGACTTTAAGAAATTTGAAACTTCTAAGTATGATAAAGCCGAGAGGATCCCTAAAACTTCTGAAGAAAATTTAAATAGGGACGAATCGAAAAAATATTTTGGTTGTGAAGGGTATGGCCATAGGGCATTTGAGTGCCCCACTAAACAAAGGAGAGAGAGTAAGAAACCAATTTCTTTTAATGCAATCCTTAGTGATAGTGATAATGAAGAGGGACCCGATTCTCCCACTAAGCCCAACTTTGTGGATTTTATGGCTAGTCATGTGAGTGATAGTGAGAACTCATCTATGGATGAAATTTTAACACATGACACTTTCAATGTCAAAGTTTATGATTCCCTTATTTTTTATGATAGTGAGAGTGGAGAAGAAAGAGAGAGTGAAAATAAAGAAGAGGTTAATGTGAGTGAACTTCAAAATGCTTTTCAAAAATTATACGAAGACTCAATTAAATTAAGAAGAGCAAATTTGAAGTTAGAAGCAAGTTTAAGAAAGCGTGTCAAGGTCATTGATGAGAGTTCGTTAGTGGAAGACCTTAGGACAGGAGATAGAACTCTTCGAGAGAAGCTAGAATATATAGAAGGCGAGAGAGATAGCCTTAGAGGTTTAATGGAATCCTTAAAAAATGAGCTTCTCGAGTTTGAAGAGAGAAATGGTTTGTTAGAGTCTAGAATTTTACAATTAGAAGAACAATTAAAAGACTCTAGTATGTCAAATTTGATTTGGAGTGTAGGTCCGAAAAACTAGATAAAATATTAGGCACGTTCCAAATCAAAAATGACACTTGTTATTTAGGGTTCGATACTTGTAATGAATCTACTCAAAAAACCAAAACCAATGTTTTAGGAGAATCTCCTAGGAAAGCCTTTAGAGATCACTCCTTAGGTAAATCTTTTCGCCATGAGTTCAAGTGTTCACATTGTGGTAGAAAAGGTCATCTTAAGAAATTTTGTTTTGATCTTAAAAGATTTTCTAAAAAATCGCAACGTAAGGCAACCAAGGTAGTCAAGATTCCTACACCCCGAAATAGTCACTTTTCATTAGTTTGGGTTAGGAGATCCGACTTGGTAGCTTTACAAGATAGGGTATTTGATTCTCATTTACTTTCACATGCTTCCTCCCTTACAAAATCTAAAGGTTGAATGTGTTAGTTTTATTTGCATACTTTAGCTTTTGTACTTCATGCTATATTCACATGTTAAATGTATGCTTGTTTAATCATTTTCTAGTCTACGCTCCATGCTTAATCACATGCTAGAATTATGATTTTTGTTTATCTTTTGTATTATATTTCCTTCATTTTGTTTGCATTAAATGAAAAATACAAAAAGATTTTTGTTTATCATTTGGTTTTTATCTCTTGATAATTTAAGCTTAATGAAAAATTCAAATGATTTTTGTCTGTCTTTTGAGTATATATTTTTATTTTTGGTCAAAATTTCAAAAACTCAAAAAAAAAATTTATTTTTGTGTGTATTTTAGTTTGACACACTTTATGTGGCATATACTTGTGTTTGAATCCCATCTTTTACGCTCCCATGTGGCTAGAACTTTTGGTTTAGATTGTCAATCCTTATTATGTTCTTTACCATGCTTACAGGGAGTAGTTGGATTTTGTATTGCTTAAATGGATTCTATTTTTAAATGCCTTTATTCACACATGCACGAACTCATTTGAAATTTTAACTTCATATGTATATTTGAGTTTTGTGAGGTGTTCTTCTACCAATCTTGTCATCTACATATTTGTGACCTATGAGGACTAGTGCATGTCAAAATCCGTTGCACGTGAGATTGGTGAGATATATAAAATGATAAATATAAATGTGCACGGGGAAGGGCTCCGAAAGGATTTATTATCCTTTGTGAATAGTAAGTCACCGTTTGTTTGGACCTAAAAGAAATACGTGGTCCAAAGGCCTAAAAAGAAAATATGGCATTAAAAGAAAAAATAATTTGCCAAGGCCTTATATGTTTGATTGATATATTCATTCAAAAATAATATATGCTTATTGAGGGAGTTTGGATGATATATCAACGGTTTGCACAATGTCCATTTATCCTAGTTGCATTTTAAATGCCATGACTCTATTGGTTTGTAGAATCATCAGCATGCTAGGCTTGTATGCATTGTGTATGTTTGTTCATTGAGTTCAATCTATATTGTCACATGAGGTTATATTCAAATGTGATGAAGTTTCAAGTCAATTGAGAACTCCGTGAACATGTTTTAAGTGATTGGGTCTAAATTTACTTGTTGTTAATTCACACCCCAATACTTTCGTTTCCATATGACATATTTTTGCCATACGAGTGTGAAAAGCTTATCTTATTTTGTGTCATTTGTGTTTATATATATATATATATATATATATATATATATATATATATATGTATATATATATGTGTGTGTGTGTGTGTACTTGAGTCTATTTGGTATATATTATGTATACATATATTTTATATGTTTTTATTTGGTATTTGCCTTGCTTTCTAATCCATCTAAGCTTTAATTCATAATTGGTATTCATCTTGTTGCATTCTTTGTTGATATCACATGCTTAATACTTATGTATCATATTGATATCTTTTTTTTTGCATCTTCGTTGGTATCCATTATTATTCGTTGGATTAGTTATGATCTTATTGCCCATGTGCTTTAACGTTCTCATCACCTTATGCGCAATTGCATGTTTTTAGCTTGTTATCCCATTCTATCTATCCCTTGCTTAGTTTAGAGGGTGTATATGCTTTAATTGGGAAGATAAGTTAATGTTTTGATTCTTTAGCATTTGTCTATTCCTGAACAAAAGGGGGAGAATGATAGGGGGAGAAATGGTATATATTCCTATTATGGTATCTATTCCTATTATAATCGTCTCTTAGTTTGGGGGAGATTTATCTTAGGGGGAGACGTCTTTCTAAGTTGATCATAGTTGATAAAGGGAGAGAATTAATTTAGGGGGAGTACTTATTTTAATTGCATTTAATATTTTAATATTTTCAATGCGTTTGATAGTTCGCTTAAGTGTGCAGGAACTTCTTCTAAGTGGAAACTTTCACCGGCAAAGATTGTGATCCTTCTGTTGTTTGAGTCAAGCATTGTAATTTAATTTTGGGTGGGACTTTTTGTCAGTCTAGTAGAGCTTGACGGCCCTTTAGGATTTTTGTTTGGTTTTTGTCCCGAAATATCCAAAGGGGGAGATTTGTAAGGACACAAATTTTCAATTGAGTCCTTCATAGTTTTGACTCAATTCCGGACAAAAACATTTGAGTCATAGGATAGAGTTAATTTATCATCCTTCAAGCCTATGACGTGTTTGTTGAAGACGTAGCGGCCAAGAGTATAAAGCTTCATCAAATTATCGTGTTTAATGTGCATGTTTCTACGTCATCAACTTGGTTCCATTGCTCCCAAGGTATGAATGCATTTTAATATATATAGGAGCTTGGAACATTTTATATTGGGTGTAGTTTATTTAAAACTGTTGTTTATTTTCAGAAAGATTTTATTAAAACTTTAAAACAAAGTATATAAAGTTTCTGGGCTAAAAATAGAAAATTTTAAACTTTCTGGAAGTTCGTTTGAAATGTCGTTCGAACGAGTTTGTCGTTCGAACCACAATGTCGTTCGAACGAGTTTGCCAACGAGTTCCCTTATAGGCCACTGAAAAGTCGTTCGAACGAACATGATGTTCGAACGAGATTTCCAACGAGATTTTTAGCGAGTTCACACTGGAACTTCGTTAAAAGCCTCGTTCGAACGAGACTTCGCTCGAATGAAAATGTCGTTCGAACGAGTTTTGGCGGGAACAGTCAGATGGCAGTTTTGAGCAGTTTTTCCCTCTTTTTCCACTATTTTATCCCACTAACTTTTGACAGAATATAATTGTGCGGGAACCAAACTTTTTGGTTTAACTTTTTCACATCCTACAACCTCTAAGAGAGTGTTTTGAGAGAGAAATTAAAAGGGAAAAAGTTCATTGTTTTTTAGTGTTTAATTATTCAAGAAAAATCTTTTAAACACTTATTTACACCCAATTGTTGTTTAATCCAAGTTCCATATATATATATATATATATATATATATATATATATATATACTTTGCTTGGAGTGTTTGGCACCGATTTTCCATCTCTACCATTTGAAGAGACGTTTGAGTTTGCTTCTACATCCCACAAAGAAGAAGAAGTCTGCGTTGATTTACCCACGTGGAGAAAGGCTCCTAGTTTGGGTGACGGTGACCATATAAAGTCGGATCAGAAGATTCCGAGACCGCGGTGGAGCTCCGTGGTTATTCGCTAGGTAGAGGTTGATACAAGAAGACGCGTCGGGGCTTGAGAGGGATCGAGTCGAGTGTTGTAAGTCATCTTGCTTGTATTTGTAAATTCCGTACTTAGTGGATTTGAGGCTAGGGTCGTCCGAGATTTTTTCCCGTTGTGGGTTTTTCCTCGTACATCGCGGCGTAGAGATTTATTGTTTATTTTATCTTGTTATACTCACCTAGAACGCATGCTTAGGTAATTCAAGATAAAATTTGGTTTTAATCACTACATGTTTAATTTGGTATTAAATTAAATATTTGGTAATGTTTAGTTAATTTAATTCAAGTCATTTAATTTAATTTGATAAAATTGGTTTGGCCTAATTTGGTAAAATTGTGAAATATGACTTAGGCAAATTTTCTAGGACTTGAGTTAATTAAATTGGTTTAAGTGAAATTTAAGTTGTGTGTATGTTGAATTTAATTTCACTTGGTTTTAATTTTAATTTGAAAAGAATAAAAATTTGTTAAGTTGTTTTAATTTGAACCATCATCTTACGCTTCCGCGTCTAAAAAGAAAATTATCATTTTTGAGTATAAAAGAATTTTTATTTGTCTAAAAATTGGGGGCCTCGAGCACCAACAACCTGGAGTTCTAATTAGTAAATCAAGGACTTAAAGTCCTAATTGCACACATGATATTCTAATCAATATTGAATTATTAATTTTTCTTTATTATGCATTACATATTTATGATTATAATTTATTTATTGTCAAATATTTCTAAACTCAAATTTGAAACACTTGAAATTTCTGGGGTGAATTATCTTAATTGGTCTCAAGACACTGAACTCCACCTCCATGCTCGAAATCTTGGTAATGCAATAACACTTTAAAATACCATGTCCCAGCAAGACAAAGCTAAGGCCCTGATATTCCTTAGACATCACATACACAATGATTTGAAAACTGAGTACCTAATTGTGAAACATCCTCTTGATTTATGGAAATTCCTGAAGGAGCGCTATGACCATCAAAAATCTGTCTTACTTCCATGTGCACGCCATGAATGGCTCAACTTGAGATTTCAAGATTTCAAGACTATGTCTGAATACAATTCTGCTATATTCAAGATTACCTCCAAGCTAAAGCTATGTGGAGAAAAGGTAGAGGATGCAGATATGTTGGAGAAAATATTCTCAACTTTTCACGCCTCGAATATGCTCATGCAGCAGCAATATCAAGAGCGAGGGTTTAAAAGGTACTCGGAACTAATATCATGACTCCTAGTTGTTGAGCAGACCAATGACTTACAGACGAAGAATCATATATCTAGACCCACTGGATCTGTAGCACTCCCTGAAGTGAATGCTAACTCTGTTCTGAATAACGAAAGAGGCCGAGGAAATATGCGACGGGGTTGTGGCAACTCCAGAAGAGGTGGCTACCATAATCAAGGCCCTAGATAAAATAAGAAATTCAAGAACCACCAGAAGTGGAACAATCACAACGATAAAGAGAATCAGAAGTCAAATCCACATAATCCAAATGATATTTGCTATAGATGTGGCCGCAGTGGGCATTGGACACGTACCTGTCGCTCGTCCAAGAAATTTGTGGAAAATATCAAGCCTCGAAAAAGAAAACAGAGACAAACATTGTGGAAGGTCCTGAAGATCATTGGAAACTTGAAGATACTGATCTCAATTTCAATGATTTTTTTAAATATGGTGATGGAAATACTATTGATGATGAGACATTTGATAACATGCTTGGAGAACCACCAGAGACGGTACTGAAGACCTAAATGATTATTATTTATTTATTTATTTATCTGCTTTATCTTTTCTATTAAGACATTATTAGTTTATCATTAGAGCTTAAACAATTTTATTTAATATCTTTACTTTGAGAATTTATTAGTTAATGGAATGGTTTTGATCATTTTTTTTATGCTTATATGATTGGTGGATTGAATTTAAATTTATATTTAATTATGTTAAAGGTATGGGTTCAAAAATAAGCGCAAGCGATGACACTTGTCTGGTAATCTGTGGGACAACCCACACCATTTAAAAAAACAGAAGTTTTTCTCAGACTTGGTATGCAATACAGCGAATGTTTCCACTATAGCTGGTCCTGCTAAGATAATTGAAGGCTCCGGAAGAGCCCATGTGGTGCTACCTAATGGTACCCACTTATTCATAAATAATGTTATATACTCAAGAAATTTTAGAAGAAATTTATTGAGTTTTAAGGACATAAGAGAGAACGGGTATCACATTGAAATATGTAACGAAGGTAATAAAGAGTTCCTTCGCATTACTTCTAATATTGGAAGCCAGAATGTCACACTAGAGAAATTGCCTAGAGAAATTGCCTGCATTATTCATGGGGTTATACCATACAACAATTAATGTTGTAGAATCACATATTGTCATGAGCTGGAAGCTCAATGATCCTTATAATTTAATATTGTGGCATGACTGATTGGGTCACCCTGGATCAAACATGTTGCGTCAAATCATAAACAACACATATGGGCACTCTTTAACAAACAAACAACTTACCTTACCTGATGATCATTTTTGCACCCCTTGTTCTCAAGGTAAATTAATCACTAAACCATTTTTTTCTCAAAATAGCTTCCGAGTCACTATCCTTTTTACAAAGAATTCGAGGGGATATTTGTGGGCCCATCCTCCCTTTTAGTGGACCTTTTAAATATTTTATGGTTTTAATCAAGGTTCTAAAAAATGCGGAGGGTGATCGAGGCGTGGAGGTCAAGCCTTAAGCCTTAGAAGCCTAGGCGGGCCTTAGGCGTAAAAAGACGTGAAAAGGCGTTTAGGCCTTCTTAATATATTTTAATATTTTTTAACCATAACAAGGCTATTAAAATACTGAAATTGTACATATCATAAAAATATGTTTGACTATTTGCAAATTAAAATACTATTTGGTTATTTTGGATGAGATAATGGCCCGGTTTGTTAAAAAATTCTTTAAAAGGCGATATCGTTTCACTAAAGCATTGTTGTTTTTAGCAAAAAAAGTGTGCCTTAAGGGTTTTACCAAGAATAAGGCATAAAAAGCTTAAGGCGGGGCGTTTCTCCCAGGCCTCAAGCCTAGGGGTGCCTAGGGGGAGCGTTGGCGGGTTTTTTAGAACAATGGTTTTAATTGATGCATCCACTAGTTGGTCACGTGTTTGTTTTTTATCTACTCGTAATTTCGCTTTTACAAAATTACTTGCTCAAATCATAAAACTTAGAGCACATTTTCCTGATCAACACATTAAATCCATTTGTTTTGATAATACGAGAGAATTTACTTCTCAAGTTTTTTATGACTATTGTTTATCACAAGGAATTGATGTCGAGCACCCAGTCTCCCATGTCCACACTCAAAATGGTTTTGTTGAGTCTTTAATTAAACGTTTGCAACTTATTACGGGACCTTTACTTATGCAATCCAAACTCCCAATCTCTGCTTGGGGACATGTTATCCTTCACGCTGCTAAGTTAATTAAGCTTAGATCCACTGCTTATCACCCATTTTCACCCTTTCAACTTGTGTCTGGATGTCAACCAAATATATCACACTTGCGTAAATTTAGTTGTGCAGTTCATGTGCCCATCCCCCCAACCCAGCATACCAAAATGGGTCCCCAACATCGTTTGGGAATATATGTTGGTTATGATTCGCCATCAATCATTCGTTATATTGAGCCACTGACAGGTGATACGTTTACCGCCAGATTTGTGGATTGTCATTTCGATGAGACACTCTTCCCACCATTAGTGGGAGGAAAGAACGTACCATAAGTACGGTTCGTTCCTGAAAAATGATGAGAATTAACATGGAACACTTCCACTTTGTCTCATCTATATCCCTGTACTGCTCAATGTGAGCATGAAGTGAGAAGGATATTGCATATTCAGGAAATTGCAAATAAATTACTTGATGTATTCAATGATACTGCAAAAGTAACAAAGTCTCATGTACCCGCTGCAAATGTGCCTCCAAGAATTGATGTACTAGTGGGACAAACGTTGACATCAGTAGAAAATGAATCAGTTACACACCAGAAGCGTGGAAGACCTATAGGTTCTAAAGATTCTGCTCCCCAGAAGCGGAGATCAAATGAAAAATCATGCCTTAATAATCCTCCCGAAGAGGTTATGAATAAAAGATCCATTTTCTCTAAAACCCCTAAAGAGGTTATTGTCTTTGAAAAGACATAAGTCCCCGAAGTGACTATACAAGCCCCTGAAGTGGAAAAGGTACCTAACAATAATAATAACGAGATCTCTATGTTTTATACATATTCGGGAGAAATGTGGGATTGTAACGAAACTGTAATCGATGATATATTTTCATATGCAGTAGCTACACAAATTTCAAAGGGCGGTGACAAGGACAATGAACCACGCACTCTAAATGAATGTCGACAAAGATTAGATTGACCAAAATGGGAAATTTTCATCAAGGCAAAACTCTAGTCTCTAAATAAACGTGGTGTATTTGGACCTATAGTACAAACCCCAAAAGGTTTTATCCCGGTAGGTTACCAATGGATTTTGTAAGAAAAAGAAATGTAAAGAATGAAATCACTCGATATAAGGCACGACTTGTGGCACAAGGTTTATCGCAGAAACCTGTGATTGATTTTGAAGAAACATACTCCCCCGTTATGGACAGTATAACTTTCAGATATCTAATTAGCTTAGCGGTTTTTAAAAATCTTGATATGAGACTCGTGGATGTTGTGAACGCTTATTTATATGGGGACTTAGACACAGAAATATATATGAAAATCCCTGAAGGATTTTCTTTACCTGAAGCAAATCCAAGAAGTACGCATTCGATTCGACTAAGAAGTTTATTGCACGGTTTAAAGCAATTCGAAAGAATGTGGTACAATCGTCCTAGTGAATACTTGCCTAAGGAATGGTATGAAAAAAATAAAATTTTCCCTTATGTATTTATAAAGAAATCCTCAAAGGGATATGCAATAGTAGCAGTCTATGAGGATGGCATAAATTTAATAGGGACTCCAGAAGAGCTCGAAATAACTGCAACATATTTGAAAAAGGAATTTGAGATGAAAGACCTTGGGAAAACTAAATTTTGTCTCGGCTTGCAGATCGAGAAAAATTATAGTGGGATTTTAGTCCATCAGCCTAATTATACTGAAAATATATTAAAACACTTTAATATGGATAAAGCACACCCACTAAATACCTCCATTGTTGTTCGGTCTTTGGATATAAAGAAAGATCCATACCGTCCTAAAGAATAAGATGAGAAAATATTGGGTCCAGAAGTACCCTATTTAAGTCCAATTGGTGCATTATTATACTTGGCACAATGCACTAGGTCGGATATTTCATTCTCTGTGAACCTGCTTACTAGATATAGTTCTGAACCAACCAAAAGGCATTGGGTTGGTGTCAAACATATCCTAAGATATCTATGTTGAAGCACTGACATAGGTTTATTTTATTCCTATAACTCTAATAGTTCCAAATTAGTTGGTTATGCAGATTCTGGATATCTCTTTGATCCTCATAAGGGTCGATCTCAGACAGGTCTACTAAACAAACTTTTGTAGCTACTTCTTCTAACCACTCTAAAATTTTAGCTCTTCAAGAAGCTAGTCGTGAATGTGTATAGCTAAGATCTTTAATTCAGCATATTCATAGTTCTTGTCAATTGCCTTCTATTACAGATATTCCAAGTACTATCTAAGAAGATAATGTAGCATTTATATCACAAATTAAAGAAAGATTCATCAAAGGAGACGGAACCAAGCACATTTCACCAAAGTTTTTCTTCACTCATGAGCTTCAGAAGAAAAATGAGATTAAAGTCATGCAAGTTCGTTCAAGTGATAACCTAGCTGATCTCTTTACAAAGTCACTACCAAAGGCGACATTTCAGAAGTTTGTGAACGAGATTGGAATGTGTCGACTCCACCAACAGTGAAATTGAACATATCAATCAGGGGGAACATCGTATCATGGGGAGGATACAAGAACATGTAATTTAGGACATATATGTGCGTTTTAATCTTTTTCCTTTGATTAGGTTTTGTCCCACTGGGTTTTCCTAACAAAGGTTTTAATGAGGCAACATTAAGCACATCCAGCACTAATTCACTTATCACAATAGTTGTACTCTTTTTTCTTCACTTTGGATTTTTCCCAATGGATTTTTCCTTATTAAGGTTTTAATGAGGCAACAATCAATGAATGGTGGAAATAGTGTACATCCAAGGGGGAGTGTTATAAAAATTGTATTTTATGGCGAATGTTCCCTATAACACGTCCCACATTGGAAAAGTAGGCTTTTAGGATGAGATGACTTGTAAAATAAATAAAGGGATGACCCCGTCATTATTGACACACCAACTAATAAGAACTTTTCCTCTCTCTAATTCTCTCTGTGCCCTATTTCTCTTAACAAGAATGAATTTTCTTTTCATGTGTGGCTATATATATACAACTGTACAGAGCAATAATCTATAATAAAATATTCTAACAGTTTACACTAAAACTGAATTCCGTTATATAATAGAATTGTACTATTATTAGCTATTAAGGTCATCTGTAGTGGGGGATGTAAATGTGTAAAACTACACATTTACATCTTACAATGGGTAAAGGATCGTGTAGTTGGAGGAGGGAGAAAAGGTAGATGGAATGCAAATCTAAACATCTGAAACACAATGTGCAAGTGGGCCCGGGGGGGTCTGGGCATTAAACATACAACCGCCCAGACTGGGCGTTAAACATAAAATCGCCCAGATTTCTGGGCGGCAAACATACAACCGCCCAACCTCAATGTAAAATATATATATATATATATCAAAACGGTAACTTTTCTAACGGCTATAACATATTTACAACGGTAACTTTTATTTATGTGTATATATATTACATCCCTCAAACACTTTGAACACAAGAGTATTTTATATCTTTGAGCATTATAATTTAAATAATTATAATGGATTCTTCTTCTCAAAGTACTCCGCCTAATTCTAACCGATTGCCAAATTTTAATGCACACGATGAGGTATTGCTTTGTATGGCATACGTTAAATTTTCTATAGATGGTGCTATGAGGACTAACCAAGCAGGTTCAACATTATGGGAAAAAAATACGAATGAATATAACTCAAGCGAGGGTGTCATTTACAAACGGTCTGAAAATACATTGCAGGGAAAATTTTGAAAAATTAACACAGATTGTGTGTTGTATACAGCGAACTTGTCCAAATCATACGGTAGGGGGAAAGAAAGCGGCACGTCGGAGGTTTCATGGGTAATTACAATTAATATTTATTTATTTTAAATTTATAATTAAATTCATAATTTTTGCAAAAATAATGCGAGAATATTTTTTTTGATAGGTACAACGAGCTCGTGATAACTTTCTATCAAAAATGGGTCATAAATTCAATTACGACCACTGCTACGAGGTGTTTAAGAATTTGACAAAGTATTTGATGTCGACCACTGGTTCACAATATACTGATGAAGAAGATAATGGGAACCCGCTTAATTCGAACGACAGCGATACAAGGGAATTCAATAATCCGTTGAAAAGACCTGAAGGACGTAAAGCTGCGAAACTAAAAGGGAAGAAAAGAGCGGCAGCCAACAGTGCGGCTTCAGAAACCCTCATTTTAGAGAACTCTGATGAATTCAACAAACTTTATGACAAAAATTCAGCAGAATCCCAATCAATCAAAAGAACTCCAAATGAAAAGATTGATGGTTTAATTTCAATTCGCACCAAAGAGTATGAAGCTCAACTCCAACGTGATGAAGATCACATTATTTACATGGATACAAGTAACTTCACTCCCCAACAAAGAGCCCTTCACGAAATGCGATTGACTCAGATAATGCAGCGTCGGGCTCAAGCATTTCAGAACTTCTAATACTAGATTATTAGATTGATATGGTTAATTATGTATAATTCAAATTTATTAATTACTAGTTTTTCTACCAATGTTCATCAATGACTAGTTTTGCTCAAACATATTTTATTTAGCACGAAGAAAATTGTCTACATATATTAGGTAGGGTAAAATAATTACTATTGAAATTACAATCAAGATTATGATTCTGCATATCGATTCCAAATGTGTTCCATAAGGTCCTCACGTAACTGGTTATGGGCATCCTTGTTCCACATCTTTGCCTCCCGCACCTGGTACTGATAATGGCCAGCGAGACCTTATCTTCTTAAGCAGGGGGGTGGGTCACGTAAGGGTTGGTCAGCTCGCCAAGTCCCGTCCCGCAACTCTTCCTCGATAATCATATTGTGTAATATGACACAAGCCTTCATAATTACACGTAAGTCTTTATATTCCCAAAAATTGGCCGGATTTTTGATAAAGTGGAACTGTTGTTGCAAGATGCCAAATGCCCGTTCCACATCCTTTCGGGCACCTTCTTAGGCTCATTTGAACACCTTCTGTTTTTGACTGATCGGTCTCTTGAAACTCTTAACGATAGTTCCGTAGGGCGGATAAATACCATCAGCAAGGTAGTACCCCGTGTCATACGTGTTTCCATTGATTTCAAAGTGCATAGGGGACGATTTCCTTCCAGAAGTTCTTTGAACACGTGAGATTTCGCAAGAACATTCAGATCATTACATGCACCAGGCATTCCAAAAATTGCATGCCAAATCCAAGTATCATAAGACGCGGCTGCCTCTAAAATTATAGTGGCAGCATGGGAATGACCCTGATATTGTCCTTTCCATGCATGTGGACAGTTATTCCATTCCCAATGCATGCAGTTAATGCTCCCAATCATCCAGGGGAACCCACATCGTTCATTTTCTGGCTGCATGCGGGCTATATCTGCGTCTGTAGGTGTGCGGCAATACTCCGAGCTAAACACCTTCACTACAGCCCTACAGAAACGTTTTAAAGTCTGAATCGCTGTTGTCTCGGCTATTTTCAGATATTCATCTTGTAAATCCCCGCATCCACCATACGCCAACATACGAAGTGCATAAACAATCTTCTGTTGAGAGCTTAATCCCATTCGTCCAACACAATCCGGTTTCTGGATGAAATATGAATCATTTTCACAGACTGCTTCCAAAATACGATTGAAGCTCGCCTTATTCATCCTGAACCTACGCCTGAACATTTCTTCAGGGTATGTGGGGTTATCCTAAAAATAGTCTTTCCATAAATTGTGATGAGCCATCTCTCTATCTCGGTGCACCGTTCGTCACTCATGTATTTCCTGACTACTGTGCAGTAAGGACGTCCGATGTATTGAATCCCGAAATCTATTGTGTACCACGGCGGCTTAATCATCGGAGTCGAGATCATACGTTTGGGCAATCTACGCTAATATCATCTCCTCAATATCGTTGTTAGACATGGTAAATGTTTATATTATAGGAGTAGAAGTTGTGATGCTCAACATCTATCAAAGTTGTATATTTAAACAAGTCCTCATATTCACAAAATATCAGTCCTCATATTTTACATGACGTGACAAATCATCCTTGTTGGACTGTAAAACAAGTCCCACCCAACAAGTGTACAGGACTAAAGCAGAAAAGATTCATGTTCACAAAATATCAGTCCTCATATTTTACATGACGTGACAAATCGTCCTTATTGGACGGTAAAACAAGTCCCGCCCAATAAGTGTACAGGACTAAAGCAGAAAAGATTCACGTTCACAAAATATCAGTCCTCATATTTTACATGACGTGACAAATCGTCCTTATTGGACAGTAAAACAAGTCCCGCCCAACAAATGTACATTACTAAAGCAGAAAAGATTCATGTTCACAAAATATTAGTCCTCATATTTTACATGACGTGACAAATCGTCCTTGTTGGACGGTAAAACAAGTCCCGCCCAACAAGTGTACAGGACTAAAGCAGAAAAGATTCATGTTCACAAAATATCAGTCCTCATAATTTAAATGACGTGACAAATCGTCCTTGTTGGACGGTAAAACAAGTCCCGCCCAACAAGTGTACAGGACTAAAGCAGAAAAGATTCATGTTCACAAAATATCAGTCCTCATATTTTACATGACGTGACAAATCGTCCTTGTTGGACGGTAAAATAAGTCCCGCCCAACAAGTGTATAGGACTAAAGCAGGAAAGATTCATGTTCACAAAATATCAGTCCTTGTTGGACGGTAAAATAAGTCCCGCCCAACAAGCCTATATATATAATGCCTTTTCGTCTAACATTACAATCATGGCTTCATCTCCATACAATTCATCCATTTACAATGGATCATACATAGATATTGTCGGTAACGTTTGGTATGGAAAGAAACAAATATTTCAAACTTATCCGATTGATACTTCTCGACGTTTTCTTAATGACTATGGTCATATTTTCATAATCTCCCCTACTTCTGAACCAGGAGACGGAGTAGAGTACCCTTGGGAACACCTGTCATGGCCAGAAAAATATGATCAAAGGTGTGACTTGGAGGTTCTTTGCCATTACCATCATATACCTGTGCCGAGAAATCGGGCTGCCGCTCTTTGGACAATATCGTATCACGAAGAAGCGGAGATGGTTTGCCTTGATTTATTAGAGGAATAGATATGGCAGATGGAGAGGCTCTTACAACGTTATCACAAAGCACAACACGCGATGCAATCTGGTCATCACATTCAGGAACAAATGATTAACATATATAATGATTCCGCGTTGGCATCAAATAACGACATTTCAGACTACACCAATTCTGGTTATGATTACTTCTCGGAATGCGTATATGAAAATGATGGGGAAGAGTACAAACCAAATATATCAAACTATAACAAAGAATATGTTGATTCTAATATGCAACGATCTTACTTACCTAAATGTTTAGTACGTAATGGGAAACCATTTTGTTGTACTTCTCCTAGGTTCGACCTAAGTATTTAAGCGTTTGTTAGTGTTTTTATGATGTTTGTATTTTAACAGTGTTTGCACTTGAATCTAATACAATGTTTGCACTTTTGGCGCTAATATAAACCATATCGTTATTAAATAAAAATGATTTTATTATCAAAAGAAATTTAATACATCGTTATTGCTGATAAGGAAATTCGTTGAATAGTCTAAAAACATCATCGGCAAGAGAGGTTTGACTAACCGATCCTCCAGGGTCTTGTGATGGTGGATGGGCTATATTAGGAGTAGAAGTTGGATATTCATCTCCATATATATCAGGGGGGTGTATTGTGGAATGGGGTTGTGCCCAGTAAATGAACTGGGCCCAGCACCTTTAAGCTCTCTCACCCACCTTTGCCACATAAGCTCTCGTTCTAACATTATTGATTGAAGTTTCCTTATGTAGTCCTCTCTAAAAAAACCATATCATGCCATTGGTCGCGTGAGTAAAATGTGCCGGGAGCTAAGTCATTATGGGTGCTTGGCGGGTCTACTTGAATGACTGTTGTGCCACTCAAATTTGTATCTGCAACTTCAATATCCCTTGACAAAGGTATAAGATTTGACGATGAAGATTGTCCTTATGTGTTGTATATATGGGGAGCTTCCCATCTATCTGCTGGTGCACTGGGTACCCGTAAATCAGATGGTGCAATCGAGGCGAACCCAACCCCGTCATGATTTTTCTACCGAATTAGGGAGCCTAATATTGCACCTTTACCCACAATCTTCTAGTATGTCAACCATTCGTCCTCCGATGAGACTGCGAGACGAGCAATTGCAGGTTGCCAGTTGCCAATTTGTTCTATATATATATCCCTTGGAATGAATGCCATTGGATACGGTGGGTTTTCTGGAATCGCAACGAGATTTGTCATTTGACGGTAGCAACGATCTCCGAGATACCAAGTTCCACCTAACTCGATATCCAAAAGCATTATCCGTCTTTGCCCCAAATCGTGAGCAATTGTAACGATATTAAACTAGTTTTTTGCTAATCCCATAAAAGGTTGCCATATGACTGACTCAGGAGAACGCATTTCCAGTTGCTTTTGCATTACCGAACTTGTAAATCTCATCTGACCCAATAAAGTCTCACGTTGATCAGACACTCATCGTAGCATACGCGACCATCTTTTCACAGCATTATCGTGCAATATGGGAGCCATTGTGTGAAGGTACTCGTAGCCAAAGTACTGCGGGTTTAAGAAAAAACTCATTAGAATTAAGGAGATTATTACACTAAAAAAATTTAATTTTAATGATCGTGATTCAAATGTAAAATTAGAGGGAATAATACCTCTATAAGTTGCCAAAAATAATTTACTGATTTTTGCGCATTTGTGGTACACGCGTCAAGCGCATAGTAAATACGCGCTAAAATGGCAGAACCCCAATCCTTAGCAGCCATGTCATTAAGATTGTTTAAATAAGTTGCCCAATACACACACAAGGTGTTATGTCCTGTCGGGAAAAAAATGGAGCTCAACACATATACAATAAAAACTCTGGCAATCTGTTCTTCTCTCGCTAGTCTTTGCTCCGAAACTTGTTCGCACCAATCCAACATGTATTTTTTTACTGTTTTACAAGAAATATTTCTTCCTTTGAACTCTGGGTGGCCTATTCCGGGAAAATATAGGTCGAACATTTGCTCCATAGTATACTGACTAAATGTTGGAAAACTAGGCAAAATTGGATGGGTTCCAATTAGAATTCCTAAAACCATATAATTTAACAATTATTAAATATGGAAACATCAAACAATAAATTATAAAAATACAAATATTTTGCGAAAAAACATTTCTGAAATATTTACCTGATAAATGAACAAAATCATAAGGGGTAATCCTCAACTCCACACTAGGTAGATGGAATGTATGAGTTATTTCCGACCACCTACTTACGAGCGCTCCAGTCAATTGGTTGTCGGAGTTAGGAAAAGATTCGCTAAATAAATGACTAAAACCAAAATTCCCAATGGTCGCTCGTACAAATGGAATATGGGATAATTCAGCATACACCTCTATCGGACCGTGGATACTACCGCGCATATGAAATTGACTGTCGGTTGGATTAGCTGTAGGATCAACAATCATGTCTCTCGCATGCAAAAAACTATCGTCAAACAACTGATTATGATAATTCCGATACAAGACTGGCAAATTAGGTGGTGGGGGTGGAATGGGATTAGGTTTTGCAAGTTTGCCACACCATTTTCTTTGAATAGATAACATAATTAAAATAAATGGTATTGAATATATAAAAAATATATCTTTGAGTTTTGGGATTTAAAAAATATTCAAGAATATTGTAGGAGATAAAATTTGTTATAGAGATAATTTTGTAATAAGAATGAAAAATATAAGAGGAGAAATGTTATTTATAGGGGTAAATGTATAATTAATATTTAGTTACAACGGCTATATTTGCAACGGGTATAAACGGCTATAAACGGCTAGGAGATAACGGATAAAATTGGGTGGATCTCGGCGGTAATATGTTAGCCGCCCAGATTTGGTGTATGGCTGTGGGCGATAAAATGATAGCCGCCCAGATCTGGGTGGTAAAATGGTTAACGCCCAACACTGCCACGTCCCCTTTTTGCATTGTCCCAGTGTAAAACTTCGCCCAACAATCTAAACAAAATAATCTACATTTACATCTCCACATAATCAATTTACACATTGCCACTACAGATGGCCTAACCTCCTCAATGTTGAGCTGACACTTTTGCCTTTTATCTTCAATATTTCCTTTAAAACTAAGTGTAGTTAGTGAGAGACTACATTTAGTTTATCCCGAAGACAATGAAAATGATTAGCTGATAGAGCCTTAGTCATTATCTGAATTGTTTAATCAATGGAGGGGATATTTTGCACCAGTAGTTTCTTTTCTAGAACCTCTTTCTCTTAAAAAATAGAGATCCAACTCCATATATTTTGTTCTCGAGTCCAAAATTGGATTTGTAGAAAGTGAGACCGTGCTCAAGTTGTCACACCACACTATAGGCGAGCTGATTTACAACATTCTGAGTTCCTTCAATAAACTCTGAAGCCATAAAATTTTTGTTGTGACGTGCAAAACTTCTATACTCAGCCTGATCGATACACAATAGGTTGCTTTTTAGAGCTTCGTGCCACAATATTTCCACTAAGGAACAAACAATACCTAGAATTAGATCTCCTATCATCGGGCCCAATCTGCATTTGAATATCCTATAATGAAAATATTTTCCAGTTTTCTTAGTACTATACTATAGTCCGTTGTTGCTCTCAGGTATCTTAGGAAGCTCTTCACTGCTTTCCAATGTGTATCTAAAGGATTTTATATGAATTGGCACGCCTTACACATTGTAGGATATTTCTAGTCTTGTGATAGTCACATAATGAAAAGCACAAAAAATGCTTCTATATAATGTCACATAAGTAATAGGATCTCCATCTCTGTCTGATAAAGGAGACTTAGTGATCATGGAAGTTGATATACCACTAGCATTGTGCATGTGGGCTTTCCGAAGTAACTCACTGATATACTTCCCCTGACTCAGTTAAAGATCTCCATTCTCAGTCCTATGCACCTCATGACTGAGGAAGTGGTGTAAAGTTCCTAGGTCCTTGAGAGAAAAATTAGAGTGTAAGTGAGTAATCAACTAAATAAAATATGATTAACTGGTGTCAGTAATGATAATATCATCAACATACACAAGAAGAAATGTCACAGAGTGATTCGAGAATCAAGTGAAGAGGGAATTGTCTGTCCTGGAACATTAGAAACTATATTGAAGAAGAGCACTCTTCAATTTTTTGAACCATGACAGAGGAGCATGCAAATGAGTTTTTGGTTGTGTTGATGTTTAAAACCAGAAGGTTGTTGCATGTATACATCCTCTTGTAAAATGCAATTAAGAAAGGAAGGTATTCACATCTAACTGCCTAATAGGCCAATTTCTAGCAAGATCAATTGTGAGAACAATCCTAATAGAAGTTGTCTTAACTATTCAACCGAATGTATTATGGAAATCAAACCTTACAACTTGGTGAAAACCCTTTGCGACTAGACGAGCCTTGTACTGTGAAATAGACCCATATGCATTCCTTTTAACTTTAAACACCCACTTTCATCCTACCACTCTTTTATCACTAAGTGGAGCCACTAAAGACCAGGTGTAGTTCTTGAGAAGGGCATTATATTCCTCTTGCATTGCCTGTTTCCACTTTGTTGTCATTGAGAGCCTTTTGAACTGTGAAAGGTTCTTGATCTACACCTCTAGTTGAAGTAACAATGTAAGCTTTGGGTTTAAAACCGCCAATCTTAGATCCGGTAGTCATAAAATGAGTATTAGAAAACTTATTCAAAATAATAGCCATAACAGGAAGTGACAGTGAGATAGATGATGTGGAATATGAGAGGGTCATGATGATATTGATGAGACGGGGGTGATTGGACTATCTAGTGGATGAAAAGTATTAGAAGTAGCTGTGGGAGAAGATGTGACAAAATTAAATGATGGTGTTGATATCGAGTGTTATGAAGGTACAGACATAGTTACTGCAGGTATAGGTGGAGGTGGAGGGAAGAATTTGGTAATACAAGATACCAAATCTGAAGTAACATAAGGGATGACTCATTGTTAGCAAAAGGGAAGACATTTTCATCAAATCAAACATGTCTTGAAATATATACTCTCCCACATTAGGTCCTAGAGCCTGGACACTTGTACCCCGTATGTTGAAGACTATACCTAAGAAAATGCAAGGTGCGCTTCTGAATTGCAACTTGTTGGTGTTGTAGGGTCTTAAGTGAGGAAAGCACGGGCAACCAAACACCTTTAAAGATGAGTAATCAGGTTTATTTTTTAATACCAATTCAAGAGGACTTTTGTTTTGGATTTTAGGTGTAGGAACACGATTAATTAAGTAGACAGAAGTGGTAAACGCATCACCCTAAAAATGAATAGGAAGAGATGCTTGTGCTAACAAGTAAAGACCGGTCTCAACTATATGTCACTGTTTGCGTTTTGCAACAACATTTTTTTCTGAGGTGTGAGTTAATGAAGGTTGATGAATGATCCATGTGTCTTTGAGCAAAGTAGTGAATGATCTATATTCCCATCCCCAATCGGTTCTGAGAGTTTTGATTTTCTTTCCTAAGTGTAATTCACTATGTTCTAAAAGGCCCGCCTAGGCTTCGCCTATGCCCGCCTAGGCTTCGCCTATGCCCGCCTAGGCTTGAGGCTTGAGAGAAACGCATCGCCTACGCCTTATTACGCCTTATTCTTGGTAAAAGGCTTAAGGCACACTTTTTTTTAAAAAAACAAAGGATTAGTTGACAAATAATGGTTATGGAGCATGAATATGAGAAAAATGGCTACCAAACATATGGATATATTTTCAAAATTCAAGTAATGTACCATTTTATTATATTACTAGCCTTGGAATAATTAAAATAATAAAAAAAGGAAAAACGCCTTTTTACGCCTAGGCTCCTAAGGCTTGAGGCTTGACCTCTACGCCTCGACCACGCCTCGCGCCTTTTAGAACCTTGGTAATTCAACTTGAGTTTTAAAATATTGAAAAACTTGGAAAACATCATATTTTTCTTTTAACAGGTACAACCATGAGAACCTAGAGTATGCATCTATGAATGACGCATAATAGTTATGAAGATTGGAAGATGTATAAGGTGCTTGACCCCATAAATCAGAGTGAATCATTGTAACGGCTCAATATACTCAGTTTTAGAGTAATGAAAAGGTAACTTATGACTTCTTCCTAATTGACAAGCAACACGAATAGAAGAGTTTTCAATAGAAAAATGCTCATTAAAACTAGATAGAATAGTTTTTACACTCGTTTGAGATGGATGGCCTTCAACGCCTGTGCCATAGATCATAGTTGTTTGAGGTAGCTGAATTACAAACGAAGTTTGAAGGAAAGGAATTAAAATTCAATCAAGAAGATAAGATGGATCTGTTTTGAGATGAACAAAGCTCTGATTTGTGTTTGCTTGACTCGGTTAGATGAACACTACGATTAAGACCATGGTTGACAGCAGGCATAGATGAATAAGCAAACATATACCATTCCCAACTTGAAGGCGATTGGTTCCCCATTTTGAAACCCTTAGGGTCTGTTTGGCAACCCAATTCCAAGGCTTGGAATTGAAATTAAAAGCCCTATGGAATTAAAATTGACCTTTTAATTCCATTTCCATGACTTGAAATTGGGTTGACAAACGGATCCTTAACGCAAATCTAAATGAAAATTTTCATGGTAGATAGATTACAAGTATTTTTACATATGCATATAAAAATGAAAATTTGAAACTCCGCATTTTGAAACCCTTAACACAAATCTAAATCTATTGAACCCCAAATTTGGGATAAACCCAAATATACACAATGAAAATCTAAAAATTTGAATCCTTTAAAACTCAAATCGAACATCTAATTCAAAACCCTTACAACATCAGAATATTATTGCTCCTTACACATTTTCTGTTTTCACTATAAATCGATTTACACATCAACCTCCAAGAGTTCTAATGGAAAGTCGCTCGGCACTTGCCGACTCCATCTCTTTCAAGCCTTCATTGTTGAATGTTGTGATAAGACACGAGAGGTAGGATTTTTTTGTAGTTGTTAGATTAGGTAGTACAGAAGTGGTGTAAGAGTCTTTCTGTTTGAGAAGAAAATTTTAGATTGGTTAGATAACATCAGAATATTAAAAGGTTGAGAAAGAAAGGACTTAAAGAGTTTAAGGTAGGGTTGAAGAGACTATTAGTCTCCAAGTTTAGAGAGAGTGAGGAAGTGAAGAAAGGGAATGGGAAACAAAGGAAAAGTGTAGAACGAATTGAATATAAAATGGGTAGAAGAAAGGACATGGGAAGAAAAAGAGGTGAAAATATATTACTCCATTTTATTAAGGATCTCGAACTTTTTTTAATACACGTTTAGTCCAAATTTTTTTATTTTACATCAAAAAATCATTTACCATGTCGCTAGCACGGACCTTTAAAGATAAGAGAATAAGGGACTTTTGGGTACAAAATAAAACGCTTTGACTAAATGTGTATTAAAAAATGTTTGAAGAAATTTTTAATATTTAATCCTTTTATTAATGTTGATAATTAAGAGATCCACGTGGATGAATTATTTGGATGCCAAAATTTATTATTTGATGAGAGGATAAGTTACTTGGAGGTGGAGATTAAGCCATATTACTCAAAATTCGAGGGTTGAGATTATTTGCCCTTACACTCATTTGACCAATCCTAGTCGGCTTCTCATTCTATCCCTCACTCATTTTGGCTTTCTCCCCCTTTCAACACAAACCATCCCAATGAAAACCCTATCCGCCGGCCTCCGCCTCCAACGTTGTCAGCCTCCAATGTTGCCACCTTCGGGTAGTTACTCTCACCCGCTTCTACATGCCAACACACACACGCACATGCAAACACACACACAAATAGATATTTTCATTTGGATTTCCGTTTTTTATTTACATGAATCAGGCTTTTGTGAAGAGGCTCCACAAAATCTCATTTTTGTTTGTGGGTAAACTCTTTATTTTGATACTTATGTTTACCCTGTTTTATTTTTGTTGTTTAGATTTGTATCTTGGTGTTGGGATACCTATTGTTTTTTCTTTCCCTCATATAAAGTTAAATGCGGAATCACCTCTCAACAAAATGACCTTTAAGGCTTGAAGAGTTCATGATTGGGTTGGGTAAGTTTTTTTTTTTTTTTATCTTCTTTTATGTGTTTAGTGTTATTGAATCCACGTTTTTATTACAAAAGTCGATGTTTATCTTCGTTTATGTGTTTAGTGTTATGATTATAGACGATCGCAAATTATTTGCTTGTGCTTTCAGTAAGTATTTGAATTTTAGTTTGAATGCTCTGTTAAAGTTTTTCATTGATGTTCATTTTTTAGTAGTTAATATGTTCAGATTATGTTGAAGCCACAAGAGAAAGGTACTGCAAAGCCTGGTACCCTGTGATATATGTCTGGATTCATCTAAATGGAGCATGTTTATGTCCCTAAAATTGAAGCGGGTATGTGGCAGTGGCTTTTCGACAAGACTATTACCAGCATAGTTCTCCAAAGTACTGGTTCAAGTGATGGATTTGTTGGAACTGTTGCCCCTTCTCTAGCAAGAATTCTCCCGATTGATTTGGCGTTGTTTGGCGGTGAAATGTTATGCTAGCGAGATGCATTCCTTTGCTATGGTTTTGTTGAAATTTCTAATTGAAGATCTAATTATTTGTTTCTACTTGATATTTTCTAAGGATTCTTATTTGTTTGTATTTTGAATTGAAATTTCAAAATCTAATCAGGTATGCCTTTTTCACTTTTTTGAGATTGAGACTTTTTAGGGCTTTTCTTATTTCTAAGGATTCTTCTTTCTTTTTTTTAACTACAAAATCTAATCAGGTGTGCCTTCTTCAAAATCTAATCAGGTATGCCTTGCGATGAACTTTTAGCGGAGGATGTGCCCTAAATTCATCATCAATTTCCCTGTGTAATACCACAAGGTAGTTTAAAGGTTCCAATCCAACAAGCATGCACAGCATGATCACGAAGGAACATTTTCTCAACTTCAGGAACATAATTCACTTCATACTTATACTCACTTCATACTTATACTCAGCATAAAAAATCCCTTGCTTTACATTGGTATAAACATTACCATCTGGAATGATGGCAGGTGGGTTATGCGTTGACACTTCATCTTTTGCTTTTTCTACCTCTACATAAGCAGTTTCAATTTCTTCAGTAGGCTTAAGCACTTCTGTAGGTTTTACCACGTGAGCATGTTCCTTTGTAGAAACTATAACAGCATCTGCTTCTTTCAGTTCTTTTGATTCTTGCACAACTGGTTGCTGAACCACCCGAATAGGGCCTGAGCTTTTGAATTACTTTGAATCAATACCAGGTTAGATTCTAGCATCAGATTTGCATCTCAATTTTTTTATATTTAAGAGTATTTATATGAGGATTCTGACACGGGGTTAGTGTGTTTGATTCTGACACAAGGATTCTAAACAGGTTCACAAAATGGACCCGGAGGAGGTGAGTGATGGTGAGAAAGAATTATTTCTACTCTATATTTACTTTTATGCATCCTAAGACTACTTGAAGTGCAATATTTGGTTCTTACTTATTACATCTATACTATTATTCTTATGAAACTTTATTTTTGGTCTTCCCGAATATTTTCCAAGAACGGTGGGGTTTGAGCTATAATACATTTTTTTGCATTCTTATTTTATGTGTTCGTCTTCTTTCTAAGCATGGCAGGAGAAAAAGAAGCGTCATTTTTTCAAAAATTTTAATTCTGGGTATAGTCACTTGAATATTTTATAGTTATACTGTTGGGTTGATCCAATTAATCATAGTAAAATGATATATATTTTGTTACATTATTTTTAAACTATTTACTATTATGTGTCACTTGAGTCAATGTCGGAGATGTTGTGGGTGTGTCGTGAGAGTCGTTAGTGGTGCCGTTTATGGTGGTTTGTAGCAATTTCGTGAAGGATTGTTGTGGGAATTATTTTTATTTTCTAACTTATGTGAGTTTAATTTGTTCAACAAACTTCAGGTAGTGGAACAACTAGAACATGTTTGGTTGCAGAAGAACAAGTTGTTGTTCCAGGTAGAATTGATATTCTCCGGTTATTTATATAAATCATAAATAATAGGATAAAGTCGGTAACAAACAATAGACATAGGCTCGATGGAGTTTTGCTGAGTCAGCGACGACGATGGAGTTGAAAGGGTAAGAAGATGGCAAAGTGGAAGCGTCGATTGATAGTTATGGAGACACAACATAATATCACGAAATCAAGGTGGTGAGAAATATGATAAAAATAAATTCCGTTCAAGTAATGTGCATCTTGGATGAAGTTTTTCTATTAACTTAATAGACAATGGAATGTATTTTTTTTCCATGTAATGAGAATTTGTTGCTATCAACTTGAGTTGGAGCGGATTGATATGGATGGTTGTGTAGATTCAATAATAGTATTTGAGTTCAAACGACTCTAAAATTTTGTGTACATGTTTGAGCCAGTTAGTTCATTATCTAAATTAGGTTGAACTAAAAAAATGGTGGAACAATGATTTCCTGATATCCTCTAATTAATTTGAACATGTAATCTAATTGGATACAAACACCTACTCCAAAGTTGATTGTATCATGACCACAACCAATCATGTCTTTGTTTCATTGTAATAAAATGATAACTATGCAAAAAAAATTGAGTTAAATCGATTATGTTGTTTACGAGGTTTTTGCCTAAATTTTTTGTCGGGGAACGAATTTTTTACGGTTTTGTAGTTATATACTTTGAAATTTTTTGCCGTTTTGCGATTACATATTTTGAAAATTTTCGCCTTCCGGTAGTATGGATATAGATGATAGAATGACTTTTCTTTACACATGTGGCCATTATATGTACAACAGTACAGAGAAATAATCTATAACAGAATATTCTAATAGTTTTCATTAAAACTGATTTTCGTTATATAACATAACTTCACTACTATTAGCTGAAAATAGTTGTTAACTTCCTGATACTTCTGCCTTCTATCTTCAATAAAATTGACAGTAGCCAATTAACTGCACTATTATTTGGATGCCTAGTTTTATTTCTCCTGTATTAGTTGCAATAAAATTTTCTACCATGGATTACTATTTCAAACTAGCATGTAACCCGCGCGATGCGCACGCGCCAAAATAATAGTAAAAAAATGTAAGTTTTATAAAATATTGTTTCACAAATCGAATGTATAAAAATTATTTGATCAAATGGACTAATACTAATTTTGTATGAAGAGTCAATAACAAAGATGGTGATATATATATATATATATATATATATATATATATATATATATATATATCATGTTTGGATGAATAATGGTTGTGCATTAATCTGCTGAAATGAAATCCTAAGTTTTACACCTAGTCGGTTAAAGTCGATGTTGTTACGTTTGGCTCTGGTTATGAAACCCATGAAATTTCATGTTACTACAATGCACTTGAACCAAACACAAAAAATACAATAATAGACCTACCTAAATTACCCCACACAAAAACTTGCATCATGATGGAGATTCAGTTAAATGGTGATTCAGTTACTATTTGAATTTCGGTATAAGAAAATGCGTGTTATATAAAACATCACTGTAATACCCCGTATTTTCTGTGATATTTATTTTTGGGGATTAATTGAATTAAATGTTTATTAATTGGAAATTAATCCGGATAAAAATATTAACGAGATGTGAGTTAGTATTTTATTATAATGTGTATACTTGGCATTATACGAATATGGGTAATATTGAAATTGTCACGTGATTGAAATACGGCAATTTGGGAATTTTGTTTGACGCGTGTGACCGCCACGTCATGGTATTTCGTTATTAAATTAAAAAGTGAATTTTTGTTCCATTAACCGTATGGTCGTTTTGAGTGCGCCAACGCGTCCGGAAGGGTCGAGATAGTCAGAAAACACTAGCCGGGGGTTTAGTTTGAGTCCCGGGGCATTTTTGGGTCATACCAGTAACTTATAGGGGCATTTTGGTAATTTGCATTTTTGGGAATTAAAAAGTGACGAAAATTGGAATTACAATCTGACTATTTCCTTAACCCACTAACCACACTATGTGACAATATGGGCTACGGGAGAAGTTGATATACCATTCTAACTTACCAAAAACCATAACACGCCTCCATACTTCGTTATCTTCAACCTTGGGAAGAGCTTGAGAGAGAGAGAGAAGGAAGAGAATTCTGCAGAAAAACAGAGGGAGAACAACCTAACTTCAAGATTCTATACCAAATTCTGAGATAAATTAAGGCAAGTGATTTAAACTCGTTTGATTTAAGATATGTTTTCATGTTTAGGAATTTTCGAAATTGTTCTTGGGAGAGGATTTAGACCCATAAATTGGAAGTTAAAATCTTGGATATATGTTAGGAATTACATGTAGTAATATTCTGGACGAAATTTATGTTCTAAACAGAACCTTTGATGATTTAAAAATGGAGTTAAAAGAAGTTTAATGATGTTCTTGAATGGAAGAATTCTGGAAATTATTTTGATGAAGTTTTGATCTAAACTAAGCCCTTAAATGATGAATTATGGAATTCAGAACGTTAAGACTGTTGTAGGATGATAGTATGATGTTATAGTAACCTTGTCTTGGAGTTTCATGCTTGAAAATGGAGTTTTGGGACGAAACTGTAACTGCAAAATGAAGCAGTCCGTAACAGACCTGGTGCAATCGATCGATCGACATTCATCAGTCGATCGATCGACCACCATCGATCGATCGAAGGCAAAGGTCGATCGATCGACCTTCCCAGAATGAATAAAGTATTTCCCCTAATTAATTTTTAATGGTGTTAACCCTTGGATAATATTATTGGAGACATTGTGAATACCCTTAACCTTAAGGAAGACCAGTAGACATGATTATGAGATTGGACTTTAATTGGAATTTAATTTGAGGAATTATTCTAAATTAATGAAATTCATTATGTGAGTTAATATTTGGGCAAATAGTGCAAATTTAAATAATTTGACGGAATAAGGTTTGGGGCAGAAGTAAAGACCTTAGGTATTAAGATGTTATATGTGGGATTAATGGGAACTTAATAGTCTATTCGAGATAGGTTTTAAGTTTAAGAAATTACGACGTGAGACGTGTCGACTATTTTATTCGGGATACTTGAAATATATGAATTTGGAATAATGGTATAATGAAGTAGAGTATACCTTTATTAATATTGAGATATCTAAGATGTGTGAATGCTTAGTATATAACTTTATGTGTATGACATACCTACCATACTTGCTATCACGGGAGGTTTACGTTCACTTACGGCCTTCTTATCCTTGTGTTGCCCGGATTTAGATTGGTTACCTCGATGAACATAGGTCATAGAAGGACTTATTGTGATATTAATAAGTCTGCTGATTGTGGGAGCGTAGGTATGTGCGTGACCCATGTGATGGTGACTGTGTTCGCCTCCACTATTTGTGATGTTGTTATCTGAATGATTCCTGAGAGATTCGGAATGCGTGATCCTTATGTATGTGACGTACCGGGATGGATAGCAGAGTATGTGTGCACCGCAGCTTAGCCTTTGGGTGCTTATATTGTATATTTATGATGTGAAAATATACGGTTATATGAGAAGGAAATTATTATGTTAAATTGTGAGTATAGTTATGGTAATGTTTTGAAAAGATAAAAGGGGAACTTTTATCAGTAAATGGTTTTGTTAATAATTGAGAATTCGAGAATTAAAGTAGAACTCTCTATTTAATTGTTAATGATGGAACTTATAACGTGAACCGAGTAGAAGTGTTAGAAACTCTTTAGATAGTTATGAGATAACACATGAATGGGTACAGGAACGTTAGGAGTGCACAGTTAGACGAGAGGTGAGTATCTCATGTGAGAGCACGTCCTAACATGTATTTTGCATATACTGTTTTAAATGTTTTTAAAGCACTTGCAGGTTTTTAAAATATCTCCACATTCGGGCTCTGACCCGTTTGCTTTCAAATCTATCTTTTTGTAAAACCATTTTAGGTGCCCAGCCACAAGGTCACCATGCATAGGATTCTCATTCCGATGACGAGTTGTGGCTGCTTGTGGAAGATACAGGGATTTGCTTTTAGACGCTTATATCATTTGGATTCATTATTCATTATTCATCAGTTGTAGGGCATGTTGCCCAAATTCTATTAGATACATTTCCATTTCAGTTTTTCAGACTTTGGCATGTATTCATTCAGTATTCAGTATTTCATTATTTACTTCAGTTATGGGATTGTGTTATGAGGAGTTTTTCCTCCAGATTTATTTATATCATGTGACGGTTATTCTATTTACTTCATTATGGTGAATGGTGTTATTCTTCTTCTTTACACTTGTTGCGTGTTAATCAGACTTTAATTAAAATTTGGCAACTTACTTTTTAAATACTAGGTGGTTAGTAATAATAAAATGTTTTCGACAGTGATGCTATTAACTGAGCCGACTTGGCGTTTTGATTTAATTTAATAAAGGAGTAGCTACCCGGTATTTAATTAGTCGGGGTGTCACAATCACCTCGGGCATTTCAACCATGCTCTCTGTTTTCTACAACACAAGAGTCGAAATTGAAATATCAGTAGCAAGCGACTCATATTCATACCCCGAGAGTAGAGTTAGGAAACTCCGTGGCATTTAAACAGCAGTTAACCTTAATAGTGATAGTTTTCTTAAAAAATTGAGGGGAAAACTGTTTCACAATTAAAATTCATTTTGTTAAAAAATTATAAATTCATACTATTATTTCTTTTCATAATTCAAGAGAGGAAGACGTAATACTAAGATAATTTATTTCAAATTATTGTTAATTATAAGAAGTAATAAAAACTTGTATTCCAAAATTATTACACATTCGAAGTGAAACGCATACTTTAGTGTATAAAAACAAACTTATCCTCTTGACACGTCACACGTTATATCCGTACCAACCTTCTAAATTGGGCCTTGTATATGTATTTATGCGTGTGCGTCATTAATACTTCTCTTTATTTTATTTTTAGTGGTACTTGTTTTATATTTTAATTTGTCTATTTGAGTCTTTCTATAAAAAAAATTATATGTGTGTTTTAGTTTTTAATATTTACTTTTTATTTTATTCTATTTTGTATGTGTAATATATATATATATTCTATTTTTTTTAAACAACAAAATGCACACACACTCACACTCCATTACCATATACTTTCACACACACATTAACATCGCACTCAACACTCGTACTCTTTTACCATACACCACACCCACCTAGCACACTCTCGGACCTCATAAAATCAAATTTTCTTCTCCCTCTCTCTTAACTATTCACCATCTTCTCCAGCTGGCAACCCCATAGGCATTAAACCAAAGATCCATTTAAATATCCAACAACCCTGCACCTACTTTCTCTAAACCCACCTAAACTACCCACTGCCCAATACCCACCACCGGACAACCTCCCTACTCCGACCAACAAAACCCCATAACCATATGTCCAACCCTTACCACCCACCTCTTTATATCAACTCCAGAACTAAACCTATCGGATCTGACCTCCATACCCATAGACCCCCAACCCGCCGAAAAAGCACCATAACCCACTCCTCCCCGAACCCAAAACCAACTACCGGCGACCTCTCCACCACCTTATACCACCTCCCAAACTAAGTACTAACCCATTTTTTTATCTAAATTTGTTGATATAAGTACATTTGAAGATTTTTCCTTTTATTAAAACACCGAGATTTCAATTTAAACATTGATTTTGGAGAAAAAAAGAAAAGAATGAAAAATTCAAATAGAAAATATACATAATATCTCCAACAAACAATGAATTAGAGAAATGGAAAATATATAACTTATTACGGATTAAGTGTCTCACTCTTTACCCTTCATTTCTTTTCAACGTTGACCTTTTCTCAGAACAATCAATTTTTTGATGCAGCAAATCAGTGGTGGATTTGACAAATATTCTGTTGGTTTTCGTGTTTCTCTACTAAACCTTAAATTATAGATGACATATATACTCAAAATAATAATTTTGTACCCCCTTCTGCCATTTGGGTAATGAAAAAAAGTGTAATTTTACATGGAGACAATTTCAGGCTTATTAAGTTGAATTACTTACTTTATATCAATGCATAATTGTTGAGGCAATTATTATGCAACACAAATAAATACGAGAGAAGCAATTATCAAGAAAAGAATAAGGAATATAAGATGTCAATCACATAACAAAGGATGTACGTGGTTCAGCAAAGATGTGCCTACGTTCACGGTGGTGCAGTCGATATTATTTCTATATACTCCGGAGAGTGATTACAGAGAATACAACCTGTCCTTTTGCCCCGGAACTAGGGTTTAATATATACATGTACATGTAGATGAGTGGAGGTGATGGGTTCCTCCATGTTTTCCATCTCCCCTATAACCTCCCTTCATGGGATCGTGGGGGGAGACCGGACCAATATAAAAGATGAGGGGCCTGGACTTTGGGCCGCCAGGACTGGGCTACTCGTCCAGGCCCATAGTTCTAATTTTCGAGTACCCACAATTTCCCCTAAATTTGTTGGGCCATGTTTATGGGTTCAATGGATTTAAATGATCAGCCATTATGGCTGATTTGCGATTCTTCGAAAACTGTGAAGTTTCTTTGGCGGCACCCGCTTCGCTATTTTTGCGCTATGATTAGAATTGAAGGCCTGTTGGGATAGACACTTTTTCTTCCGTCGCTTCAGCCCTTCTAGTACTCTTCCTTCTTCTGAGAACTCTAGCGCCTCGTACCTTCTTCTCTTAATCCCCATTCCCATTGCTTCTTAGTCGTCTTGAGCTCGTGCTTCTTCATCACTTGAACCGATCTTCTGTTTTGTAAGTTTCTCGTGCCCTTTCTTTTCACTTTCTCTTTGGTTTGTAGATTTTCTTGAGTTTTTCAATGGCGAAGATTGGAAATAGGTCAATCTCTGAATTCAGGAAGTTATACAACATTCCTGAGTGGGTAGATATTGAATGTTGTGCCTCCCCTCCTAGGAACGTTAGGTATATAGAGGATGCCCACTGGATCCATGTTCTGCTACTTTACCTAGGGGGACGCACTTTCCCTCCCAATGATTTGTTTCTGCATTTCTTTGGCTATTTCAATATTGTTCCCGCACAATGCTCGCCCAATATGTGGAAAATAGTAAATGGCATCCATAGAATAAATCAGTTGTATGGTACTAGGTTAGGACTTGCCGAGATCTGTTTCTGTTATTCCTTTTCTCGAACTAGTTCAGGTGTCTTATACCTCAAAGCTAGGAGCCCTGATAGGGTATTGGTAGTAAACCTACCTAATTCCCATAAGGACTACTAGCAATAGGGTTTCCTCGTTAGGAATTGGCAGTTCCCTCCCCAGTTTGAAGGATCGAGGTCTGAGAGGTTCACTGTTCCTTTTTACGGGGAAGAATATATAGGTAGACATTATACTGTTGTTCCAACCTTTGCTGATTTGTGACTTTTCTAACCCCTCTTTGCTTTTTCTTCCACAGCGAGGTCAAAGAATTTGGAGCCTCCTCTCAGCGAGGTTCGGATCTCGGAGTTGGTGAAATCTTGGAATATCAGGGAGCCTCTGGGTGACGGTGAGCATCCTAGGTCTGCTGCCTTTTTGCTCGAGTATAAGAATGTAGGCTCCAGCTTCATAGCACGGTAGTGTACCAGAGTCTGATTCTTTCGGAGAGACTACTGCTGAGCCTATCCAGTTGGATGAAGAGGAGAGCAGCTCTGAGAGTGAGCCTGCAAGAGCTGCGAGAAATTTAGGTGAAGGGAGCTCTGACAGTAGCAGTTCCTCTGACTGTGAGGAGGATTCTGAAGCTCGAGGATCGTCGAGCACTTCCAGACGTTCAAGTGAAGAGATGCCTCCAAGGAAGAACTTGATTAGAGATGATGATGATGAGGACCACGTGCTTCTTGCACAAAGGTTAAAGAAACAAAAGTCCACTTCTGGGGCCGTGGCTACTAGTTCTCGGTCTTCTACTCAGGAGAAAGAGAGGAAGAGGAGAGAGGAAGAGTAGGTAAGAGAGAGGGAGAGAAAAAAGGAGGAGGAAATAAAGGAGGTGGAGGAAAAGAAGAGGATGGAGGAGAGGAAGAGAATGGAAAGGGAGAAAGAGGAAGAGAGGAGAAAGATGGAGTCAAGGACGAAGGTTGGGCAAGCCTTGGTCCCGGTGTCTGCTTTGCCCAAGGGGGCCTCAGTTGCCATTTCTCCTCAGCTGGCACCTGCGCTGCTCGAGAGGGCAGTTCTTCCTGAAGATCGCCAGAGGGCGCTGGGGTCTGATCAATTAGCCCTACAAACTATCCAGAGGCTAGCCTTGGTAAGATCCTCTCCATTATTCAATACTTTAACAAGTTTTAGTTGTTTCTCCTTCTTGATCTCTTCTTTATTTTTAGCAGTTTGTGATTGACTTCGTCGTGCTCTACCGTTCTCGCGACGAGTTGGTGAGAAGGAATGGTGAGCTAGAGCAGCAAAAGTCCGCTCTGGAAGTCAGGGGTTCTCAGCTGGAGGCTGATTTAAAGACTGCTGACGCCGCCTGAGCTTCCTCTGATCTGGCCCTCATCAATTCTAATCGAGAGAGGGATGCGGCGGTTAAGGAGCTGAGCGAGTTGAGGCAGGCCTATGACCTAGTCTACTCGAGCAAGCTGGGTATCGTGGAGGAGAACAACGCTCTGAGCGAGCAGTTAAAGGAGAAAGAGTCCCAGGTGGCCACCATCAAGGAGGATTCATACAACTCCGGGTGGACTGCTGCTTAGGAAGACGCCGAAGTTCAGATAGACTACATCAGCCGTTTGAACTTCAAGAAGGGCTGGAAAAAGGCCCTCTTAGCTGCTGGTGTTGATGCTGAATCTCCTTTGTTCGACGAGCATGACCCGGGTCCGAGGCCAACTGTGGACAAAGAAGCCCCTGCCCCAGCCTTCAAGGGTGTTGATCTTGCCTCTCAGACAATTCCTGTCGATGCTGGTCCTGTCCAGGCAAATGAGGGCATCCCTATAGAAGGGAATACCTCTGCTGCTGCTGATAAGGGGAAGCAGCCAGCCACCTCTGGGCAGCCTGAGGTTCTAGTTAATCTTCTTTTAGGACTATTTTTGTACTTCTACTTGTAATTTTTCCAATTTCTGCTCGATGTACTTGACTTTTATCAATGAAATGAAAAGGCTTCTTTTTCCAGTGCATTGATTGATTTTTCTTTCCATTGCCCTTTATGTCTTGTAGTTGACTGATGTAGAAGAGTATATTCCTGCCACATCTCAATTGGGCAGGACTCTTGGTCCCAATGTCAGTCCTCAGGTTCGTCAGGCCTTTGTTAGGCTTTGCAAATCTCTTAGGTCAAGGAATCAAAAGTATAAGGAGCAGTCCGAGCTAGTGGATAAGCTGAAGGACAGGCTCCAGGAGATGGAAGGCATTGGTGCCTCAGTGCAAGAGGAAGTCAATGTACTGAGAGCAAGGTTACTAGAGGCCACCGAGATCAACCAAGTTGGGGAGTTCCTGCAGCAGGAGAATGAAAACCTGAGGAGGGAAGTCCTACAACTTAGAGAGCATGCGCCGAGAACTGTTTCAGCGGTTCTGCAAGGCTCCTCGTCGTCGTGAGCTGGATATACTCCTCCTATGTCGCGAGGTTCCACTCGTCCTCCCCTCCCGCGAGATGGTAGGAGCACCATGGGAAGGAACAGGGAAGCAGAAGAACAGCGTGATAAGGAGATGGAAGAGCTCCACGATGATGTCCGGCGAGCATATGTAATTGCTGTTGGGCTTCAAAGGGACGTTACCCGATTGCGACATTTATTCAAGAAAGGTCCTCGGCAAGCGTGGGCTGACGGTTATGATCAAGGCTGGCTAGATGCTCCAACAAGACTATCTGAGTTAGAGGAACTTTCTTTCATCAGAGGATGGTTAAGTGCCGTGAAAGAGCTTCAGGTCCCGAGGAACTCGGTGTTATGGTATCGTCACGAGATGTTCTCCTCCACTCTGATGCCCAACCCATTCAGGAGGGATGATCGATGGATCCCCATTGATGCTATTCCACGACAACTATTGGAGTTGGACGCAGATGAGGTTATGGAAGAGCTAGTCCCTGCTCCTGATGACGGACGAAGAGCTAGAGTGGCAGATTATCTTGTTCGGAGGTTGTTACCTTCTTGAGATTTTGCAAGTTATTATTCTTGTCTTTTTTTTATAATGTAAATGCTTTGGGCGAGCTTCACCGACTAAACATGTATTATCATTGTTGTAAATATAAGAGATTAATGAAAAGTTAGTGTTTTGGGCAATTTTGCCGACTAAACTTGTTCATCCAATCTTTTTATATTCTTCCTGCTTCATAATCCTTTTTGTTTTGTCATGCAAGTGTCCCCCCAGTCCAGTATAATACCAAAATACCATTATGCCCCATTTTACCTTTTAGGTTGTGTCGTCACACTCCCTTAGGTCTAAGTAGGGCAATTGGCGAGGACACACCTGGTATTGGATGTCTTCATCCGATCAGGATTTTGCTCAACCAAAGTAGGTTTGATGACCAGTATAAAATCTGGTCGCGTTGCCTAAGAATCCTCTGTAGGGCTTTATATATTGCCAAGGGCAATGCTAAGAGGTCACTCGTGTTTTATGACGATGACCTGAGGAGGGGTATTCCCCTGCTATATCGACCATCGTGCCTGTGATTTGGAAAAGATGTGTGATAAAATGCAACTGTTACTGATTTCATTAGTAATAAGGGAAATGAACTTTCCTTTCACATAACAAATATAAGAAAAATATTCAATAATAGAATTCCTCGAGAATCTAAAAATAGAATTTCTTGAGATTAGCTGCGTTCCATGCTCGTGGTATCTCTCTGCCCTCCATCGTTTCCAAATGATAAGCACCTTGCAGGTCGTATTTAGATGCTTTAAAGGTTCCTTCCCAGCTTGGACCTAGCTTGTCATCTGATGACTTTACTGTGTTGCCCAGGACTTTCCTTAGAACATAGTCCTCAACTTGGAATCTTCTCGGGTTAACCCTTTTGTGGTAGTGCTTTGCGAGCTGTTGCTGATAGCTCGCGAGCTTTACTAGGGTAAGTTCTCTACACTCGTCGGTGAGGTCAAGTTCAGCGAGCAATGCCTCATCATTCTGGCCTTGGTCGACAAGGTCGGATCTCATTGTTGGAAAACCCTCTTTTAGTGGGATGACTGCTTCCATGCCATATGTTAGCGAAAATGGGGTTTCTCCTGTTGCTCGCCGAGGAGTTGTTCGGTATGCCCATAGGATATGGGGTAGCTCGGTTGCCCATGCACCTTTGGCTCGCTCTAATCGTTTCTTCAATCCATCGATTACAGTTTTGTTGGAATCTTCTGCTTGCCCATTGCTCTGAGGGTAGGCCACCGAACTAAAGTTGTGCCTGATCCCGTGTTCGTTACAGAAGTCCTGAAAGGGTCCACTCTCGAATTGTGTCCCATTATCAGTGATGATGGTTCTGGGGATTTCGAATCGAGTGATTATATTCCTCCATATGAACCTTATCATATCAGCGTCTCGGATGTTTTTCAATGGTTCTGCCTCGATCCATTTGGTGAAGTAGTCAGTTGCAACCAACAGGTATTTGCGATTGCCGGCAGCGGTGGGGAGTGGTCCCACGATGTCCATTCCCCATTGGGCGAAGGTCCATGGGCTGGTTAGGGATTTTAGGTCGCTGGCGGGTTGGCGGACCATAGGAGCGTGAAGTTGGCATTTCAAGCATTTGCGAACATATACTGCGGAGTCCTTTTGCATATATGGCCACCAATAGCCTTCCTTCATTGCTCGAAAGGCTAGAGACCTTCCTCCGACATGACTTCCACAGATTCCTTCGTAAAGCTCGCGCAGCACTTGCTCGACATCGCCTGGGTGGACGCATCTAAGGTAAGGACCGGAGAAGGACTTCATGTACAAGTCGCCTCCTGTGGATAAGTGAAAGCGAGCAGCTTTGACTCGTATCTGGTGGGCAATTTTCTTGTCCTCTGGGAGCGTACCCTCCTTTAAATAATCTTTTAAGGGGTCCATCCAGCTGGGGGCTGATCCCACCTGGAGTATTTGTTCCACGTTTGGCAGCTTGCTGTTGCGGTTAATGCTCGAACAAATGAGGAAATCGATGGGAATGACCCTTTTAAGGCTAGAATCAACTGCCGAGCTTAGGGCTGCTAAGGCATCGGCATGACTGTTTTGTCCTCTGGGAAACTGCTGGATGTTAATCTCCTCAAACCTCGTCATTAGTTTTCTCACCAGGGCGAGGTAGGCTGCCATTCTTTCATCCTTCGCGTTGTAATCTCCACTTATCTGATTGGAGACTAGTTGAGAATCACCGAACACCTGTAAACATTTTGCTCCCAGAGTTTGCGCCTTTTGGAGACCGGCTATTAGGGCTTCGTACTCTGCTTCGTTGTTGGAGGCTGCAAATCCAAGCCTGATTCCTTGCTCAAGGATGGTGTTTTCTGGGGTGATGAGAACAATGCCTATGCCTGCCCCCTTTGAGTTGGAGGCTCCATCAACGAATAGTTTCTAAGTTTCCACTGTTGCTTGGTTCTCCTTTTGCTTTGTTGGTTGAGGTTGGTCGAGGAGTTCTTCGCCTGTGAATTCGGCTATGAAATCAGCAAGGATCTAACCCTTGATAGCTATCCTTGGTTGAAATTGGATGTCAAACCGGCCGAGCTCGACTAACCACTTAGACAATCTGCCCGACAAATCCTCTTTCCTTAGGACAGCCTTAAGGGGATGAGATGTAAGGACGATGACAGTATGGGCTTCGAAATAATGCTTCAGCTTCCTCGAGGCTATTACCAGTGCAAAGGCGAGCTTCTCCAATGGAAGGTACCTTTGCTCGGCGTCTAATAAGGTCTTGCTCGCATAGTAAACGGGGTGTTGGATTCCTGCAACCTCGCATATTAATGTCGAGCTGACAGTGTGATTGGATACAGAGAGGTACAGGTACAAAGAATCCGTTTACTGTGGTATGACAAGCAGCGGTGGAGAGCTTAAGTAGGACTTGAGCTCATCCAGAGCTCGCGAGAATTCTGGGCTCCATTCTATCGGTTTACTCCCTTTTAGAAGCTAGAAAAAAGGCTTGCACTTCTCGGAGGATTTGGAAATGAAACGATTTAAGGTAGCGAGCATTCCAGTGAGCTTTTGCACGTCCCGGACTGTTCGAGGGGGTTGTACCCTGTTGATTGCATCGATCTGGTCTGGATTAGCTTCTATGCCTCTCTTACTGACCAAGTATCCAAGAAATTTTCCTGACTGGACACCGAAGGAACACTTGCTCGCATTAAGCTTCATTCGGTACTTCCTGAGGATTTTGAAGGTCTTTGACAGGTCTGAGAGGTGATTTTCCTTCTTCTTGCTCTTAACGAGCATGTTATCGATGTAGACCTCCATTGTGTCTCCCATTTGATCCTTGAACATTTTTATGGCCAGCCGCTCATAGGTTGCCCCCGCATTCTTGAGCCCAAATGGCATGACCTTATAGCAATATAGCCCAACTGTCGTGATGAATGCCGTTTTGTCCTGGTCTGGGGCATACAAGGGGATCTGGTGATATCCTGAGTATGCGTCCAGGAAACTCATTCGCTCGTGAGCTGCAGTGGCATCTACCAATTGGTCTATCTTTGGGAGGGGGAAACTATCCTTAAGGCATGCTTTGTTGAGGTCAGTGAAGTCTATGCAAACTCTCCACTTCCCATTATTCTTTAGAACTACTACTAGGTTGGACAACCACTTGGGGAATTGCACTTCCCGTATGGATCCTGCATCCAGCAGTTTTTTGACTTCCTTTTCGACCGCTTTAGCCTTTTCGGGTGCAGTTCTTCGTGCTTTCTGTGCGACTGGCTTGAATGTGGGGTCGACGTGAAGCTGATGACAGACCATATCAGGATCAATGTCGGGCATCTCGTATGGTTCCCATGCGAAAACATCTACGTTGTGCCTCAGCAACATCGTTAACTCCTTCTGTTCTTGGTCAGTGAGAGATGCTCCAATCAAGAAGACTCTGCTACTGTCACCAACTTCGGCTATAACTTCTACCAGGTCCTCGATGACACGCTCAGAGGGGAGGAGCCTGGTCTCCTCTACTCCAGGTCTTCCATACTTTAATTGCTATTTTGAAGGTATCACACCCTCTTCAACTTTCTAGCTGGGTTGACCGGCCTTCTTCTCTGGCTTTGGTTGGATGGCTGCTATGAAGCACTTCCTCGCCATTGCTTGGTCGTCGTGGATCTCCATTACTCCTCGCTCAGTTACATACTTGAGTTTATGATGGTAGGTCGAGGAGACCGCCTTCATTGCATGAAGCCATCCTCTGCCGAGGATGGCCTGGTATGGTGATTCGATGTCAACTACCAAAAACTCAATCATCTTGGAGACGTTCCCAGTAGGAACTGGCAGCACTATCTTGCCTAGGGGCATGGTCATTTTTCCAGCGAAGCCGACCAAAGGAACAGTAGCTTCCTTTAGGTCGGAGACGCTCAACTTCAATTTCCTGAATAGGTCGAGGTACATTACTTCGGATGAGCTTCCTTGATCGACGAGCAGCTTATCGATGTCAAAGTTGGCTATCCTGAGTGTAATGACCAGGGCATCATGATGTGGGGTCCTTACTCCCATCAAATCTTCATCCGTGAAAACAATATGCTTGTCATAGTTGACCTCCTCTGCTCGTCGACGCTTTCCTGACTGTGACTTTGCTGGATCGATTAGAAAAGCCTGCATTACCGCTGTAAGTTTTTTCACCTCCATTCGAGCTGAGTTCCCTTGTATCTGCTTGATGTCAGATACTCCGTGAATTACTGCGAACTCGTGTCCAGCATCATCCTCCAGCACGTTGTCGGGTCTCACCTCTCTGTTGGCAGTCACTTTCTCTGCCCTTTTTTCCACAAAGTCGTTCAAATGCCCGGACTGGGCCAACTCGTCGAGATGAGACTTAAGAGTTTTGTAGTGCTCGGTCTTGTGTCCTCCCTCTTTGTGAAAATCGCATCTTAACGCATTGTTCCTCTTCGAGGGGTCTCCTCCCATCTTCCTGGGCCACTTGATGAATGGCTCATCCTTGATCTTCGCGAGAACCTTGTAAATTGGTTCTTTGAAGACGGTGTTGACCGCCTGGAATGCTTTCGACGCGTCCTGGTTCCCTCCGTTCTTGGAGCCATTTTTTCCTCCATTCTTTCCTCCTTTCCTCTGGTTCTCAATTTTCTCACCTACCTTGGTAGTGAGCTTAGCTCGACCGTTTTCTCCTGTATTAGGGTGGGTGACATCTTCCACCTTTGCGTATTTCTCGATTCGGGCCATTAGGTCGTCAATAGTCATAGCTTCCTTCTTCGTCAGGGATTGGTAGAGGAGGGAAGAACTAGGGAGCCCAATTTTGAAGGAGGCCACTGCCACTGCCACTTCCTCCGCGCAGTCCTCGATCTCATTGAATAACTCACAGTACCTCTTCGCGTATTCTCGGAGGGTCTCCTGAGGCGTTTTCTTCATTGTTAGTAGAGCGTCCATCCTTCTGGGATGGGAGCTACTGGTGATGAATCAGGTCGTAAAAAGTTTGGCTAGGGATTTCAAATTCTTGATCGACCGGTGGGGGAGCCTGTGACACCCCGCCTAATTAAATACCGGGATCACTCTTTTATTAAATTAAAATCAAGGTGAACAGTTGGTTCATTCTTAGCATCACTGTCGTAAAAATACTTTTCCAATTTAAACACCCTAAATAATTAAGCTAAGTGTCAAAACCATTTAAACCTTATTCTCATTTTATTAAATCCGGTTAATAAACCTTAAACCATTAACATCTAAAGAGTCACACATTAAGAATAAAAATAGAATTGAACATACACGAATTTAATCATCAATAATAAATCCCAACATTTACAACACTAAAGGAAAACATCCTGACCGTAATAAATCCCGAAATAAAGGTACTGAAAGTAAAAATTTCAATCTCTGACTATACCAACTAAATAATAGAAAGAGGGCGACACATGCCCCTGCTGGTTAAAACTGAAGTAGGAGTAGAATCAAATGGATGAAGTCGTCTAAACAACAGGCCTGCAACTCCCACCTAAGCTGCAGCACGTTCCTTCCAAAGGATCCTAAGTAAGACGCCCCTGTGGCTGGGCACCTGTAATACATACATATATATACAAGAGAGAAAAGGAAATAGAAACGGGTCAGAGCCCGATAGTGTATATGATTTAAAAATTCGTTTAGCAAGTATTTAAATTGATTACAGGCCAATGCAACAACATATTAGTGCGACACTCTCTTGAGAAATTCTCACCTCTCTTCTAATGTGCACACCTATCGCACTAACCTTCCCAATGGTCTATCTCGTCATATACCACACTATCTTTCCCCAATGATTTAACTTATCTTAGGTTATTCGCAGGATTTACAACTGAACAACATAAGTATTTAAAACGTAAGATTTCAATTTGTAACCAAGGTTCTCCTTTTAACTTTATTAATCAAAAAAGTTTTCCATTGTCATATTATACTTTCTCAAAACAATTATTTATAATTTGAGTCATCAACCATGTTCTACATATCAAATCACAGTAGGCAGTTCCAGATTTCAGAATTTCATATACATCTTAACTACTCGTATAATATATATATATCATAACAGCACCCCACATAAAAACTATGGTGCGGGCATACTCTGCTATCCAATCCCCGTATCAATCGCACTAAAGGGAATACAAGTTCGGAATCACTCTCGAACTGTATAAATACATACACAAACAATATTGAGGCGAAGCATAGTTTCCAAGTCCAAGAGGTCAGTACATACCCTCACGTCTCTTAGGACCGTGACTACCGATTCGATAGACTGTACCTAGGATTCCTATCTTCTAGGGTACGAGTCAATATCCCCCATAAGGCACACGAGATAAGATCGTCCCAGCGCGGTAACCTCAGGGATAGCAAGTAGCGCGGGCATGATTTTCACAAGTATAAAATATATGCATACACAATCATATAAATATATCACTTTTATTATATCAATTTAGGTTTATCCCATAACCCACATTCACAACATTTATCCTTATTTTCCCATCATTATATATCAAGTATAATGGTTCGTTTCCAACTTTAATTCGAAGTATAATGGTTCGTTTCTAACTTTAATTCGAAGGGTTTTTCCAACTTACTATGTAACCCTCATGGACTCTATTCTTCCAAATGTACAATTCAGTAGATATCCATTTATGTTCCAACGTAACTCTCTCTTACATGTCTCTCCCCTTTAATATATACTTACATTGTCCCTTATGCAAACTATCCCAAAAATATAGATTTCGCCTTACATTAAAGGATTTTGAATTTTATTTTCAAAGATGAGAATTTCAAACGGTTTCGAAATCGGAATTAAAATGGAGTTTTAATTGAATTTTTTTTTTATTACTTAGAAGAGTCCTGAAAATATAAAACTCTCTAAGAGTCCTCAAAACATAAAACTTTCTAGTAAAAATAATAGTTTTAGAAATCCGACCGTCTGATCAAGCTGAATTTTTGTTAGCAGTCCTGTCTCGCCGTTCGCTACAACATACTAAAATTTCAAGCGATTCCAATGGCCCGATCATCCAAAATAATTTTTTTAGTGTTTGTATCTGTTAGAACTCTTTTCTTAATCAAACTCTTAATCCTTTACATGACAAGGGTTTCCAGAATATCATATAAATCATCACTACATGAAAATTTTCCATCTCAAATTGGGTTTTTCTTCCATAAATCTCATCCTAATAACTCCTAAACTAATATGGATGATGCATCAACGAAATAAGAAAGATAAACACTTGCCTGGGATTTTCAAAAATCTGGTTTGGTGTTGAATTTGGTGTGGTTGCGTTCCCCGTCTCGCGATCTACGCGTTGGCGGTGGCGGCGGTGCAAACGGTTGAGTTTTGAGCCTTGGAATGCCTTGAGAGCTCTCTCCTCTCCTCTCCAATGGCCATTCTAGTGTGTTGGGTTATCTAACCCTAGGAGATAACCTAAACATCTGATATAACCCCTTTAATTTTCGTGGGTTTAATTACCCAAAAATACAAAATGACTAAAATGCCCTCCCGGGGTACTAATTAGGCCTAAAAACGCCCCGAGACCCAAACTAAACTCCCGGGTATACTTTACTGACTATCTCGGCCCTTACGGACGCGTTGGCTCACTCAAAACGACCATACGGACAACTTATAAAATATTCACTTTTTATTAATCCACATTTAGTCCCGACACGACACAGGCGCGTCCCGACTTAAATTTCCACAATTTTCATTTTATTCACACGTGACAATATTATAAAAATAAATCTCATATATTACTATACTCATCCAGTAATATTCAACAAATAACAAATTTCCAATAATTACTAACTCTCGTCACGCTAGTAAATATTTAAAACAACATTCCGGATTAAAATTAAATTAATTTATCTCAATTAAATTTAATAAATCCCATAATTTAAAAGCTATAAAAATACGGGGTATTACATACTTCCCCCCTAATAACGGAATTTCGTCCCGAAATTCGGAAAATAAGGCCTATCAGGTAGCACAATTCTGGATATCCTTGTCAGTACGCAAACTATCCTCATAGTACGGCGCTCAATCAATATAGCTTTTTCCTCACAGCAACATTGTTTTACATTCTCATTGGAGACACTTCACATTGTGCTCCCACCCGACAATATTCGCATAGGTCACGCCTATACGTTATAATTTCCTTATCTCACTATCATTAGGAGGCCGTACCTCACTACATGACAAATACTCGGATTATTTATATACAAAACTCCCATTCTGAGAAAATTATACGAACATTTGATCACTCTTGCTCGCCTGAAATAGTCATGGAATTCCACCATAGTTATCGGATATTTTCTCGACCGATCCAAAAATTCTGATTATCTACTCTCCTCTAAACATACGGAAGGAGAATAGTCGAGGTTCTTCCATAACAAAACCTTAATAAGTACCTCGTACGCGACAAACAGGTACGAGTGCTTCTACAGAGCATTCTTGAAATCATCGTACCAAGATTCCAAAATCTCCTTCACGTGGCTCCACTAATCTTTAATCACCATGCGCTTATTCCCTGGATAAGGGTGATACATCCTACTCGAAACGAAATCTTATCTCCGTTGGTTCCTGAAATCCCATATCAAAGGTGGGATTCACCAATCTCATCCTGATTCAGAAATTTATACTGCGCCGGACCATGCACTGGCGCGATCCTTCCTTTCAAAGGAAGTCTGGGGCATAATAGTTAATATTGTAAGCCAGCCCAAAGGAATATCAATCACTTCCTTCTCGGCGACTTAATTCACATGTTCGGGATAAACCCTTGCTCTTGTTTTGAGGATGGCAACCCATCCAAGAACTTTACCGACTTTACCAACCTCTTCCAATTTCAGGAATTTTCGATAAACACAAAATTCTTTGGTTGATTCTCCTCTTTCAACCAAACCTTACCTATGGGCAGTGCATGTAGAGACTACTCACTACGTCTCGCTAAACATCGATTCTTCCCTTGAAATATCTCACATTAAGTGACACGTAATACTCCCCTTCCTTCCTTGGAGTATGCCGAAAGTTTCGACCCGTGCTCTTCTCTCCACGAAGCGCACTTCTGGGTCTCTTATACTATACTAACATCATTACTCTTTATATGCGCAAGTCGCTCTCACACTTGACTAATAACAACTCCGCTTCGGGTGTGCTTCATAACAATTAAATTCTACTCTATTCAAGGAATACCAATTCTTGAATGGCTTCCCACAGCCTTCCAATCAAGTTAGGGCGTGCTATTCTAATTGCACACTTATGTATGGATTATCGCCCCTCATGTGACGTTTAATCCACTCTATCACTTCCACTTCGTTATACTAGTCCCACAAACATATATTTCACACGTCTATTACCACATCCCTTCGACTCGGACTATTTTAACTGTAGTTAACCAAGATGCCCACATTTTTGCAACACTCCGACCACCCTGGGAGAGCGAACGGCGTGCTACTCATTTGTAGGACTAACTAAATTCAACGGAATAGAAGGAATATGGCATTCAAATTCCATAACAATAAAAGAGGAATAATAATTCTCAACCTTCCTCAGATAAGTACAATAATTTTCCCAAATAGGTACAACAACCAAAATAAATCACTAGCTCTCTATTCATCAAAATAATTACAGGTCATCTCTTTTGTATAATATAAAGTTCTTTCGAGATAAGCCATGCTAAAAATCATTCCAACTCTTTATTCACCTTGTGTTCTGTACGCGGTTATGACATTTGGGTACTCTCAATCACCCTAGAAATCAAAATTCTTAAATTCTCCTTATCATCGTTCCACCCCTCAACTCGTGGGGATAACCTTCAATGCTTTCCTACCACAAAAATCCGGCTCCAATGACCTTAAAACAAAAGTCAACTTCCAACTTACATACATAATTACTTGATCCCATTTCGACCAGGGTACCGAACTCATGGAATAGTGACCAAACGTCTCCTTATTTCCAACCTTACACTAAGTTTCATGCGTGGGATGTCTCGCAAAGAGAAATCCAAACAAGGAACCCCCCCGATACACTACTACCTAGCATTGTCGGTTATCGAAATCCGTTAGGTCCTCCGTCCATAGTATATACCCCTTTATTCCGTCCCTTGACAGAAAATTTACAATTTCTCCCGTAATTATGCTTAACAAAGAACGTTTCATCAATTTCACTATCGTCCCGTATTGGTTGATGGTAATTACATTCTATAAACCTCGGATACATACGATCAAAATTCTCTAAATTTCCTTTTTTTAACATTAGGGGTATAACTCTTAACTCCCACATCTCTTAAGGATAAATATAACACTGCACTCTTCCTATCACTAACTCCGGAGTGCTAAACATAATACCGAGTCAAGTCTTTTCGCCCAACGGTAAATCCCGATACATACTGAATCATATTGGCAAAGTCTATACATACATTGGCATCGAATATCTAGATCCCACTATTTCCTCCGAAGTCTCTAGGATAGATAATATAAGTGCGAGTCCAACCTTCTTACAGGTAAAGCCTCACCAAAACAAAACGTGTTGCACTAATGTAACTACTCCGATATCCTTGCAATAAATGCCCACTATCATACTACCCATTTCTATAACATTTTAACAAATATAATATCATACTCGTGTATCGCATCACTACAACGAGTAACCTCAATAAAGTATAAAACACTGTTAATATACTCATTCATCCCCCGCGGATAGCACCAAAGAAAAATCCCGCTATACTAAGGAAAAATATTCACATAATGGTAACATTTATAATGATATGCATTAAACTCGTCTCACATGCTAATCTAGCAATGAACAAAATATGGTGACTCGCTCGTGTCACATAAACATGCCGCATCCTCTAAGGATACAACTTATACTTCCATCCTGGCAATCGTCTTGACTGCACAAATGGTTTTCGGACGTAACACGTCTGCCCAAACCAAAACAAAATTATTTTTAATCTTCGTCCTTTACTAGGCACCGTATTCTTGTCCCTTTTTCTCACTTTGGAACATATTATCGCGAGCAATTTCACTCCGCACCAAAATACCTCAACACATAATCCACTTATCACCTGTCATACTAACTAGGTTAGGATTGTCCTTCTCTCGGACTTTAGTAGACTCGATTCCTGTTAGCCATCCCGGTTGTTCCCTTAGCTTTTTAGGCCATAAAGATCATGTTACTATCTATAATAGTACTTACTGAATTTACCATCACTTGGTAAGAATTTAACTATCTGAAGCATTTAAATGGTTTTCCTGATGTGTATCCACATCCTTTTGTGGTGCTATACCACCACCGTTGTATTCAGTCTTATTCTCGACTAAATTCTTCGATTTCCTTTAACTTCCCCGACAAAGAAGCGTTATCATCTATATTGACAAAATATGACATTGTCAACCTCTGAATCGGTCGTCCATCAGAATTTCCTCCTCGAGTATTATCAACTATTATTACAAGTTGGTCTTCCACTTGGAGTCGTTTCCTCCACTAGTATCTACCTCTTTCGATACAAAATTTGCTTACGATTAGGATTCATATCCACAATTGGACTTTTGTCATGCCCTCCTGCGATGAGTTCAGAACCACGTTTGCTTCTCATCCTGAACAGTTGAGGAAGGAACATACGGTCAACACTGTACCTAAGGTTCTCCTATAGGCATAGCATTCCACTTCTAAAATTGGTGGTTGACTCCAACCATTATAATTTCGTCCCGAAAGCCAAGAAAATTTTCTCTAAATTTTCACTTTCAATTTGCCACACTCCGTCCTATATTTAAGCTTTTGGATACTTTATCTCCTTTGGTAAACACATACAATTTTCGCGTTTCTAAAATTTCCCACTGACAGTCTCTACACGTTTTTGTAATACGTTGGGTAAGTTTACCCTCGCACCTCATTTGATTATAACAGCATTTGAAAATCATTGTTGCACCTTAGTCGCCTTTCTATTCGTGGCTTCTCGTGCCATAATGGAGGTGACCTCGACTACGGTCATCATCCTCGGATATATTTCATAATCTCAACTGAGCCCTGCCTCCTGATGTACGCTTAACGGTCCTCTTCTGACATCCGTCATCGCTCGGCACACGCACACATCCGAACGAAATTAGAATTCACTAGTGTATACACATTATAGCAGGAGAATGAAATCTCGTCAAAGGAATCCACAATCCTAAACATAGGGCTCTATAACAAACAAAGCAACGCTGAAAGCATAATAAGCCGTACAGATCCTAAGGACACTAGAACCTGATGCTCTGATACCACCTGTGACACCCCGCCTAATTAAATACCGGGCGATCACACAGTTGGTTCATTCTTAGCATCACTGTCGTAAAAATACTTTTCCAATTTAAACACCCTAAATAATTAAGCTAAGTGTCAAAACCATTTAAAACCTTATTCTCATTTTATTAAATTCGGTTAATAAACCTTAAACCATTAACATCTAAAGAGTCACACATTAAGAATAAAAATAGAATTGAACATACACGAATTTAATCATCAATAATAAATCCCAACATTTACAACACTAAAGGAAAACATCCTGACCGTAATAAATCCCGAAATAAAGGTACTGAAAGTAAAAATTTCAATCTCTGACTATACCAACTAAATAATAGAAAGAGGGCGACACATGCCCCTGCTGGATAAAACTGAACTAGGAGTAGAACCAAATGGATGAAGTCGTCTAAACAAGAGGCCTGCAACTCCCACCTAAGCTGCAGCACGTTCCTTCCAAAGGATCCTAAGTAAGACGTCCATGTGGCTGGGCACCTGTAATACATACATATATATATACAAGAGAGAAAAGGAAATAGAAACGGGTCAGAGCCCGATAGTGTATATGATTTAAAAATTCGTTTAGCAAGTATTTAAATTGATTACAGGCCAATGCAACAACATATTAGTGCGACACTCTCTTGAGAAATTCTCACATCTCTTCTAATGTGCACATCTATCGCACTAACCTTCCCAATGGTCTATCTCTTCATATACCACACTATCTTTCCCCAATGATTTAACTTATCTTAGGTTATTCGCAGGATTTACAACTGAACAACACAAGTATTTAAAACGTAAGATTTCAATTTGTAACCAAGGTTCTCCTTTTAACTTTATTAATCAATAAAGTTTTCCAGTGTCATATTATACTTTCTCAAAACAATTATTTAGAATTTGAGTCATCAACCATGTCCTACATATCAAATCACAGTAGGCAGTTCTAGATTTCAGAATTTCATATAGATATTAACTACTCGTCTAATATATATATCATAACAGCACCCCACATAAAAACTATGGTGCGGGCATACTCTGCTATCCAATCCCCGTATCAATCGCACTAAAGGGAATACAAGTTCGGAATCACTCTCGAACTGTATAAATACATACACAAACAATATTGAGGCGAAGCATAGTTTCCAAGTCCAAGAGGTCAGTACATACCCTCACGTCTCTTAGGACCGTGACTACCGATTCGATAGACTGTACCTAGGATTCCTATCTTCTAGGGTACGAGTCAATATCCCCCATAAGGCACACGAGATAAGATCGTCCCAGCGCGGTAACCTCAGGGATAGCAAGTAGCGCGGGCATGATTTTCACAAGTATATAATATATGCATACACAATCATATAAATATATCACTTTTATTATATCAATTTAGGTTTATCCCATAACCCACATTCACAACATTTATCCTTATTTCCCCATTATTATATATCAAGTATAATGGTTCGTTTCTAACTTTAATTCGAAGTATAATGGTTCGTTTCTAACTTTAATTCGAAGGGTTTTTCCAACTTACTATGTAACCCTCATGGACTCTATTCTTCCAAACGTACGATTCAGTAGATATCCATTTATGTTCCAACGTAACTCTCTCTTACGTGTCTCTCCCCTTTAATATATACTTACATTGTCCCTTATGCAAAATATCCCAAAAATATAGATTTCGCCTTACATTAAAGGATTTTGAATTTTATTTTCAAAGATGAGAATTTCAAACGGTTTCGAAATCGGAATTAAAATGGAGTTTTAATTGAATTTTTTTTTTTTATTACTTAGAAGAGTCCTCAAAATATAAAACTCTCTAAGAGTCCTCAAAACATAAAACTTTCTAGTAAAAATAATAGTTTTAGAAATCCGACTGTCTGATCAAGCTGAATTTTTGTCAGCAGTCATGTCTCGCCGTTCGCTACAACATACTGAAATTTCAAGCGATTCCAATGGTCCGATCATCCGAAATAATTTTTTTAGTGTTTGTATCTGTTAGAACTCTTTTCTTAATCAAACTCTTAATCCTTTACATGACAAGGGTTCCAGAATATCATATAAATCATCACTACATGAAAATTTCCCATCTCAAATTGGGTTTTTCTTCCATAAATCTCATCCTAATAACTCCTAAACTAATATGGATGATGCATCAACGAAATAAGCAAGATAAACACTTGCCTGGGATTTTCAGAAATCTGGTTTGGTGTTGAATTTGGTGTGGTTGCGTTCCCCGTCTCGCGATCTACGCGTTGGCGGTGGCGGCGGTGCAAACGGTTGAGTTTTGAGCCTTGGAATGCCTTGAGAGCTCTCTCCTCTCCTCTCCAATGGCCGTTCTAGTGTTTTGAGTTATCTAACCCTAGGAGATAACCTAAACATCTGATATAACCCCTTTAATTTTCGTGGGTTTAATCACCCAAAAATACAAAATGACTAAAATGCCCTCCCGGGGTACTAATTAGGCCTAAAAACGCCCCGAGACCCAAACTAAACTCCCGGGTATACTTTTCTGACTATCTCGACCCTTCCGGACGCGTTGGCGCACTCAAAACGATCATACGGACAACTTATAAAATATTCACTTTTTATTAATCCACATTTAGTCCCGACACGGCACAGGCGCGTCCCGACTTAAATTTCCACAATTGTCATTTTATTCACACGTGACAATATTATAAAAATAAATCTCATATATTACTATACTCATCCAGTAATATTCAACAAATAACAAATTTTCAATAATTACTAACTCTCGTCACGCTAGTAAATATTTAAAACAACATTCCGGATTAAAATTAAATTAATTTATCTCAATTAAATTTAATAAATCCCATAATTTAAAAGCTATAAAAATACGGGGTATTACAGAGCCTTTCGAACCACTTCTGTGCTACATCATGAAGGCTCGAGAGGAAAATACGGCACATCAGGGCATCTCGGTGACTCCAGAGGGTCATGGCCTGTCGGTATTGCCTGACGTGGTCGATGGGATGAGTCTTTCCGTCGTAAATCTTGAACCTTGGAATGGCAAATTTCTTGGGAGCTTCCTCCTCTTCGATTTCTCTTGTGAAAGGTGACTTCATCTGGGTTTTGAGAGCTCGCCTCGCGAGCTCTCTAGTTGATCTTGTTCCGTGGTGAGCGGGATGCTGGTCCATTTCCCTGCGGACCATGTTTCGTATGTTTTCGTCGCTGCGAGCAGGGCTCTGGTAGCGGCGAGCTCTTCGCAGCTGTTCGCGGAGGTCGTCGTCTAACTCGCCTCCTTCGTCCCTTTGAGATTCTCGCCTAGGGCTCCTTCCTCGGCTGCGAGACTTGCTCGCCTGAGGGCTAGGAGTGCGATATGGGCGTCTCATGTTATCAGGACGAAGCTCCCTCTCTAGTCTTTCCAGTCTTCTTTTCAAGCGAGCATTCTCAGCCTCGTATCTGCGAGAAGACTCTGCTCGTGGAGCTTTGCCTCGTACGCATCAATCAACCTGGATATCTGCGTGGACCTCGCTGGTCCCTGACTTTCTTCTGAGGCTGGTCTTTCCAGGCGAGCTCTCTGATCTGAACGTCGGACTTCAGACCTAATCCTGCGAGGAGCAGGTGGCTCTTGAATATCTCCTGCCTGGGGAGCATTGCTGCTGTGGCCAGACATCTTAAACTCCTTTCTTGACGTGGGCTCTTCTCAGGGAAAGATGAACGATTCCCATAGACGGCGCCAATTGTTGAGGCAATTATTATGCAACACAAATAAATACGAGAGAAGCAATTATCAAGAAAAGAATAAGGAATATAAGATGTCAATCACACAACAAAGGATGTACGTGGTTCAGCAAAGATGTGCCTACGTCCACGGTGGTGTAGTCGATATTATTTCTATATACTCCGGAGAGTGATTACAAAGAATGCAACCTGTCCTTTTTGCCCCGGACCTAGGGTTTAATATATACATGTACATGTAGATGAGTGGAGGTGATGGGTTCCTCCATGTTTTCCATCTCCCCTATAACTTCCCTTCATGGGATCGTGGGGGGAGACCAGATCAATATAAAAGATGAGGGGCCTGGACTTTGGGCCGCCAGGACTGGGCTACTCGTCCAGGCCCATAGTTCTAATTTTCGGGTACCCACAATAATGATCGAGGAAAAATTCTTTTGAATGCTGGAGGGATATTTACCTTGCTGCCATCAAGTCCTTTGAAGAAGAAGAAGAAAGTGGCAAAGATTCAACACCATCAATAACCAACATCATAGCATGTAGACCCCGACTCCCTTGTTGATTCCTCATCTGCTCATTTTGTAAAGAGAGGAAGAATACAAAAGCAGTAGAGATGTAGAGACAAAAAGTAAAGGGGTCCATATTAATTATATGCAGCATGCATAAAGTCACCTACGTTAGAGGAATGGGGAGGGAAAGAAACCGGCTATGTGATTGCCTTTAGCTTTCTTCAAGTGATTTTCATTAGTTCAAAGAGTAGATTAAGGTATTAATTGCTATTAAACCTCTAACACTATCGTATTAGAGATATAATATAGATATGTCAAACTTTGAAGAGTCAAAAACACAATAAATTAGGAAAAAAATAACATTTTGTAAATATATCGACGACTTTAAAAATGGTCGATAAAGTCAAAATAAATCATTACGCTTTAACTCCTATTTTTATTCAATATTTTGAGATACCCCATCTTGCAAGAGTATATTAAAGAGGTTAATAAAGTAAGGATTAAATCAAATACCATATTAAAAAGCAAAAATTAAATCAAAAAAATACTATTTATATTTTGTTGTCACGTCAATATTTACTTTGTTATCACAATACATGAAAGAAAATTAGATGAAGATTAAGATGAATTAAATTGACGAGTAAAAATTTACAATTAGAAAAATTATCGATCGTTGATTTGAGAGTAAATATCTACACTAGTAATAAGATAATATTTAATGTCATCGTAAATATTTACTTTACGGTAGAAAATATAAAAGGAGATAAAAATATATGAATTAATTTATGATAGTAAACATTTACACTATGAATAAATATTTAGCTGTGTCAAAATATATATTATGTAAAGGAGATAAAAATATATGAATTAATCTTGATGGTAAACATTTACATTATGAATAAATATTTAGCTGTGTCGAAATATATATTATGTTTTGTAAAGTAAATAATACAAAATATGCATTTTGTATTATTTACAAAAAAATATATTTTGTATATATTTCAATTTTATGTACAGATTCCGAAATAGTTAGAAGTATAAATTGATCATACAATTTGTTTTACCGAGTAGAGGTAAAACAAAAGCAAACTTCAACCTCAAATTCTTTTTTCCAGGAATGAGAAATTCAGAATCCAAACACCCAAACATCTAACATTTATGACAGTTACATATGCTCCATAATTTTTAAATTATTGATCTTCAGCTATATCAAAAGCATTTTTATATTGAAACGTAGAAGAGATACAGAAAAGGTTAAAACCCTGTGTACACAAGTGATCTGTCTGGGTAAAATCCAACTAGGATTAACATTCCATGACCAGCTAAAAGAGCTCATAAACAATCAGAGATACAATTTAGTAGTCAAAATTGGATTTGTAATAAAAATAAGAAAAAATTACAAATTAACAAAAAAAAAAGCTCATTCTTGAGATGCGCCGCCGCCGTTTGGTGCTTCATCCATAGGCTCGGGTTCTGTTGATTCCTCACCCTTGTCAGCTTTCTTACCTGTGTAAATCATAATATTTATGGCTAATGTGAACTAATAGTGAGTGTTAGACAACCAAGAAAAAAAATGTGCGAAATGCGATTGTTAAAATGGATTTGTGGTAAAACTCCATGAGATAAAATTAGAAATGAACAAATTCGTAAAACCGTAAAAGTAACTCCTGTAGAAGATAAATTGAGAGAAAATCGCCTTAGATGGTTTGGAAACATCAAGCGTATACCAAAGCGTATACCAATGAATGCTCCGTGATTTAGTTAGTATTAATGGTAAACACAAGTGGTAGAAGAGAAAGGCCTAAATCAACTTGGTGAGATATTATAAAAAATGACATGATGTCATGTGATTTAATCGAAAATATTGCGCTACACAGAATTGAATGGAAAATAGGATTCATGTAACCAACCCCAAATAATTGGGAAAAGGCTTAGTTGAATTGAGTGAACTAATAATAGAGCAGGTCCCCATATACTCGAAAAATCGATTGTTCCCGAAAGAATATGGGGAAATTAAGAAATGGTAATGGACTGACGGAATTACTAGCATGTTTGCTGCAAGTTTTAGTACTTCCCAAAACTCTATACTGGTAATTATTAGAAGTTCGTAAACATTATATTAGAAGCTCACATCACAGGATGCCAAATGCCAATTATTTTCTAAAGCGCTCTAATAATTTCAGTTATGTGGTTTGGGCTTCGTCCCCAATTATTATTGGATATTAATCTCTCGCTCCACAAGTTTTTGTAATATATTTTTGCCCACCAAAAATGTGTGAACCATGTTTTCAGAAGATACTTTTGCGACTTGCAGAAAAGGCTAAGACCAAATAGGGACCAAAGTACAATTCACACTCTATCAATTAAATCTATATTCCTATTCGTAATTTGATTTTGAAATAATCTATTCCAAACAAAGCCTACATGTCCAACTTACCTTTCTTCTTCTTGCCACCACCTTTCTTCTTTGTCTTTGTGGCCAAGGCTAGCCAGGCTTTAATTTCAGGGTCGTCTATGGTTTTGGTAGGCTGCAACTCCTGCAGAGCATGGGATGTGATGCGGTCGGATCCATTTGGCATTAGCAAAACAGTGAATTTGATATGAGCAACGTAGTCTCCTGCACCACAAACACACCAAATTTCAACATTGAAAATTTTTAGTTTGCTCTAACACTCTACTTGGTTTCCACTGATATATTTTCACATTGTTGAAAACTAATATGATATGAACAGACATTTTGGTCCCCAAGTTGTCCAAATTCACATAACTATGGCATGAACAGACATCTATAAATTACTTTTCACCTCAAGTAAATTATACTTCACCTTGACAGATATTCCTTACCAGACTTCTCGTGAAGAACGGGATATGGTTGCAAAAGATCGTGATTGACACATTCTACCAATCCGAGCCTGGCACGCTTCTCTTCCAATGCCCTGTTGTGAAAAACATCCAACATGTGCGCTATTAGAACAGAAGAAGTGATAAAGAAATGCCAACTGTTCAATACAACATTTAAGAAATGAAATAAACCTTGCTGTAAAGGGCATGATGGGGAATTTCTGATTTATCTCACTGAATATGAATCTAGATGCTTTCATTTTCAAGTGATAATTCTTGTCCACAGCTCTTTTATAGATTGTTGTCTGCTTTTCATCCAACAGCTTAGGCTGCAAAGGTAACATCGAAGTAGCAAGGGCTAAGAAGTGCAACTCAATATAAATTACACCTAGAAGGGAAAAAGTGCTCCACTTGTTAATCTTACCCCCTTATTGTTCTGAAGTTAGTAACACATTGGATACCTCTTTATACTCCATGAATAGCACAAAGTACAATGTCGATTTCAATAAAAATGAAAATCGTCATTACCTTTCCATCACCCGTGCTTGTGACAATATCGATCGCGTAAACTTCATTCTCCTCAAACTCAGCATCATCAACTCGCGTATCAGGATTTGTAACGCTGAGTACAACCTTGTTTCCATCAATCACAAACTGTTTGAGCTGGTGACTAAGAACACCTTCAACAATTTTGCAATCGTAGGCAGCAGCAACCTTCTGAATTGCCTCCGTCACATCTTTATTCTGCAAACATATATTTAAGGAGTCATAAATTGTACAAGAATTCAAGGGGGGCTTGAGACGTTTTATTGAATAACAAAAGAAGTTTGGCCTATCAGAGTAACTATGACAAAAGCATCACTTGGAGTATTACTCCATAGCTTCCGACAAATATTCATCATTTAGAGGCACAAAATTTTCTGGCACAGTAATACACAGACTCAGATATACATTATAACCAATAGCCTTATAGTTGATCTCCTATTCAACGAAAAGAATAATGATGCACCATCACTTGGAGGCGTCTCCGTAGCCCATTATCATCTCTTCATATAGAGACATATAGAGAGACATAATCAGTTCAATTCGGTGAGCAAAAATAGACATTATAACAAAAAAAAAACGAACAAATGAATTATGATGCTCAATCAGTGCAACTATGATTTTAAATGGCTTCATAGGAGGTATCTCCGTAGCCCATTATCATCCTCTTCATATAGAGAGACATTATGTGACATGTCCAACAAAGTTCAGTTCAATTAGTTGAGTGCAAATAGACATTATAAAAAAATAAGGAAATATGATGCTCTATCAGTGTAACTATGACTTAAAAAAGGCTTCATAGGAGGTATCTCCGTAGCCCATTATCATCTTCTTCATATAGGAGACATCATGTTCTTGGTTCTCAGTCTGCTAATCATATAATGAAATTTAAAAATTGCAGATGTACATTAAATTCAAGAGATGGTCCAGTATAAAAACGATAAATTGAAGAAAATAAAAACAGTGACAATTGAGCATACCATACCCCATACAAGTATGTATCTATTACTGATAAGAAAATGTTGGCTCACATGGGAGACAATTAATAACAACATAATATTGAATATGTCAACTTAGAGAACCCCAAGCATTGGCCAAGCAAAATGTAGGTAACAGGGAAAAGGAGGAAAATCAAAAGGCACCTCGACAAAGTTGCCTCTGTACAGAGGTAAAAAAATTGTTATTATTAAATTAAGAATATGTCCATGAAATATATATCATGGATAGAAAAGATTTCGGCTCACAAGGGAGTATCAGAGTCCACCATTAAGAAAATATCAACCTGTAGCACACCAAGTATTAGCCGGTATAAATTTAGGCAACAGGGAAAAAGAGGAAATCGCAAGGCAAACGATGACCTCGGCAAAGCTGCCTCTTTACAAACTTCATGCATCTTTTTGTTACTAGAATAGTACTATTCAAACCGCACAACCAAACCAAACAGAAACCGCATTGGGTACGTGGCATAAACCTAGAGTCATTGTAAATATCACTACGTTTGGGAAAATAATTCACTTTCTTGCCAAATGTAAACACGGCTTCAATTTGGTTTGATTAGGTGGTCCAAGAAGATTTATTCTTGTTACTGTTCATACTAATAATTTTCATAGCTAGTTGTGTGATCAACATATAATTCTCAAAATGTCACTTTTAGGGGGTGTTAACTGAGTATGTATTATGTATACTAAAGATTTGGGCTCACAGGGGATTTTAGTGTCGACTATTAAGAAAATTTCAACCTGTAGCACCCCAAGTATTAGCCGAGATAATTATAGGCAACAGGGAAAAAGAGGAAATCACAAGGCAAATGATCACCTCGGCAAAGCTGCCTCTCTACAATCTTTATACATATTTTTGTTACTATTCACACTAATATCATCCAAAGTTAGTTTTGCGATCAACATGTACTTGCCAACTTGCAACTTTTAGGGAGTTTACAAGAGAACATGAACATGTCCTTAATAATAGCTTGTACATACTATAATTTAGGCTCACAAGAGATTATTAGTGCAAACCATTAATGAAAGATCAACAAGTAGCATCCCAAGTGATGGCCAAGATTAATATAGGCAACAGGGAAAAAGAGGAAATCGTACTGAAAACGATCACCTCGGCAAAGTTGCCACTTCGCAAACTTAATGCATGTTTTGTTACTATTCATACTAATATCATCCATCTTAGTTGTGTGTTGTCAACATGATCACATGATATCGTAAACATTCAGGGTTTACAAAGAACAAGAGATTACTAATAATTGCTTACGTGTATACTAAGATTTAGGCTCACAAGAGATTATTAGTGTCAACCATTAAGGAAAGATCAACACACAGCACCCCAAGTAATAGCCGATATCAATATAGGCAACAGGGAAAAAGAGGAAATCGTACGGTAAACGATGACCTCGGCAAAGTTGCCCCTTCACAAACTTTATGTGCATTTGTGTTATTATTCATTTTAATACCCTCCATATTAGTTGCATAGTCAACAAGATCCTATCAAATCAGAAACATTCAGGGTTTACAAAGAACAATTCCATGGAAGTATTTATCTTATTGGAAAAAAAAGTATGTTCGTTAAAAAGGAACAACTTGTTTCCAGTTACCCATAGAGTACATTAATCGGTGGCACTCAAAAATATTGATCAAGTGAAATACTGGCAATAAGAAAGAGGGATATTTTCAAACAAAAGGTTAACCTTCCAATAATCATAATAACATTTTGATTTCCTATCAGAGTAACTATGACAAAAAGCTTCTTCTGGACTCAAGTCCATAGCTTATTCTAATTATTCATCATTTAGGAAGCCGGAAGGATCAACCAAAAACAACACTTGCAAAGAATGTGACACAACTATACTTCATACCACTCCATAATGGAGCACTAACTAAATAAAAAGCAAAGACAGTTCAATATAGTAAAGGACTAGGAATAAACATAATAATATCAATAAAATCTAATATAATTACCGTCTTTCCCGGCCTCACAAGCCTCAATGCAACTTCAGCAGCAGTATTTGCAGCAACAATAACATCAGCTACTCTGCCCGTAACTGCCCCTTCCTGAAGGACGTGAGTGTGCCCAACTACAGCAATGAATCCATCAATGTGACATCCCATATCACTGCATCACACCAAAAGCCAAATCCTTATTCTCTAACTCATAATAAAGTGAAATATAAATACAGATCAGCAAGGTGTATTATATAACTACAAAATCAGAAGAAGAAAAAATAACTTACATCTTCACCACATCACCTGCTTCCAACACGGTTTCATCACTGGCTAGCGGAGAAAAATGACAAATTGTGTTGTTGACAGATACACATGTTGGGAATGCAACACCCCTCTCGATCTTTTTCTTAACATTTTTGTACATATTCCCAGTTTGCCTACATAACACAATCATCATCTTTTAGTTTTTCTATAAGAAAAAAGGAACGTAGAAAATTATCAATGAGGTATACCATATTTGGGTAGCAAAAGCTTACTCTCTAATAAATGCATCACCCTTCTCACATATATCAACAATCTTTGCTTTTGGTTTGCATTCTGCTAAAACTAATTGCAAAGCCTCTGCATATTTTAACAAGTTCAATATTTATTCAGCTCATTCTACATCCAAGGCAATTTAAGCATAAACGCATCAATAGAAATTAAGGGCCTGTTTTGTTTAGTTTGAAAAATACAGTTGTTTTCCAGAAAAAAATCTAAAAATTTTCCACAAAAAACAAAAACTACAAAATGTGTTCAAATTTAATATATTTCCAAACAGAAAAGTAGAAAACAAATTTTCTGATCTTCTAACATGTTTTCAACCAATTTTCAAAACATCATTCACCTTTGAACATTACGTTTAAAAAACCAACTTATTTTGTAAATGACATTATGACCCCTACCTCTAAATTTATGAAAAAATGACAATTATAACACTAGCTATAATTTACACTCTGGCCCCTAAGCTTTCTGGAAATCATGCTTTACACTCTAAGCTTTCTGCAAATTACATTCTGACCCCTAAGCTTTCTTTAAATTGTATTTAGACTCCCAATTTTTTTATAATTTACATTTTGTATATAATGGCTCAAAGGAAAAAATCCCTATTCTTGCAATTCTATCTATAAACAATAAACATAATTTATTAGCTAAACACACACATATTCATTAATACTATATATATACATATAAATACATATATACATAGTTGTCAAAATCGTCCGATTCGCGATTCGAATCGGACGATTCGATTCGATTCACTACCAAAACGATTCGAATCAACCTTCGAATCGCAAATGTCTAAAGAATCCGACCGAATCGGCGATTCACGATTCGAATCTTCCGATTCGGGTCCGATTCGGTCCGATTCACGATTCGGTCCGATTCACGATTCGGTCCGATTCACTTTTTTTTTTTTTTTTTTTTTTGCGATTTTTTTACATTAAATTAATATATAGGCTCTTTATGATATATATATATTTGTTTTATGTATGGTGTTTTAAATTAATATGTAGGCTGTTTTATGAAATATTTTTGTTTTTTACATTTTTAAGCTTAAAATGGATGAGAACATGTACTACGGTTAATTTTTGTGATATATTTTGGTATATTATCATGTGCTATGATTAGTTTTTTGTCATATTACGCTTAATTACCAATTCTATAGTGTTAAATTCCATTTACATATGTTTTACTACGTTTTTATCGTTTGGTTCCGATTCGACCGATACGATTCACGATTCGATTCACGATTCGCGATTCGGGGGTAAACGATTCACGATACGATTCGCGATTTGACAACTATGCATATATATACACGTATAAATACATATATATACACAGAGACATTATGACCCTTACCTCTAAATTTATAAAAAAAAATGACAATTATAACACTGGCTATAATTTACACTCTAGCCCCCAAACATTCTGGAACTTATTTTTACACCCTAAGCTTTCTGCAAATTACGTTCTGACACCGGAACTTTCTGTAAATTATATTTTGACCCCCAAATTTTTTTATAATTTACATTTTGAATATAATGGGAATGGCTCAAAAGAAAAAATCCCAAAATATACACCTTTATTCTTGCATTTCTATCTATAAACAATAAACACAATTTATTAGCTAAACACACACACACATATGCATACATATATATATACATGCATAGATATATAGATACATATACAGAGAGAGATTAACTGTTAACAATCTCAGCTGCACCCTTGTACTTGGTGACAACTTCAGGAGAGGAGAGATCCAACTCCTTCTCTTCCCTTTCATCATCCGACATCGTTTTGAATCTTCAACAACCCTCAAACTGATAATATCAAAAAACAGAAAAAACAATTAATTAAAACACAAATTTGTCAAATGATTTCCAGAAATGACCAAACTTACCACAGAATTTGTAGAAAACTTGGTAGGGTTTAGATGGGTATAAAGGTTGGTATATATCCAAAAGGGGGTGGGGTGGCTCAGTAGTGCTAGGGTTTGTAATGGGTAGTGCTGCTTATATAATATATATAGAAAAAGATCACGCCTTGCAAACTTGGTTTTTAGGGTTTTGTTTTGGCTCTCTTAGTTACTTTTTCTTATTTGTTTCATAAATGTTATTGGTAAAGCAAGGTCCACTTATGTCTGCACATTGTACAATTTTGTATAGCCATTGCAACTTTGGCATTAGTTAAAGTTGATTGGACAAAGCATTTTTACTAGCCCCTTTTAATTTTACTTAAAAGGAGCAAGTGGGGGGTTAGGTCTAATTTTCTAAAAACTGGAGGTTTATATTACCAGTACACACTCTTTGGATTGGTTCAGTTTCACTACAAATTCATAATCGGAATTGGGGTTGACCGATTCCATATTTCTGGAACCATAAGCGAACCGATCTGAACCAATGGTTCTTGGGCTTAGTTCGGATCGTTTTTCAGTTCCAAAAATATATTTAAAAATAAATAAAATATTAAGTTTTTCTTAAATATAATATAAAAATGACATGATAAGCAAACATTATAAAGATAACCCAAGTCCCCAAAGTCAAAATTAGTATAAACCTTTAAATTAAAGAAAAAATGTGATATTTTCATATATACAAAGCTTAAAAAATATTTTAGAATCACATTAATTTCGGTTAGGTCAAGATTTTTTGTTCGGTTCTCGATCGGGTCGGTTTATGTTTTGGTTTGGTTTGGGTTTATGTTGGAACCAAGAAACGAACCGATAAGATCGGTTTTGCATTTTTTGAAACTGAAACCGAACCAACAAGGGAAAAAACTAAACCAACCAAACCCAATACACACGATTTGGTTCGATTTATTAATTTTTCTAGTTTCGATGCACACCCCTAGTTTATATCTAGTTACAGCATTATCTCATAAGGAAAAGTCAAAATCAATAAATGATTAGGTACAATAACTTCATTTTTAGGTCATGACTCATTTAGGGCTGGTTTTTATTGTAAAAGGTTAATTATATTATATTTATAAATATTTATTATAAAAAAAAGGTAAGGCGGTGTGGTTTTCTTTATTGAAAAAATATAAGTATCGTTTAGATTATTTACTAATAACTAGTTTTATAATGGGATTGACAATAAAAAAAATTATGCCTTACGACCTTTGATTCGTCATATTTTGGAATGCAAAACAACGTATACTATATATATGTAACTAGATTTAGTGTTTTGATTAGCGTACATTTGCACATCTTATAGATGATTCAATATAGGAGACAAATATGATGTTGATGATTCACCACTTTAAATCATTTTGTATATGAGCAAAACACCTTTGATTTTCTATGTATAATTCACCCAAAGCAAGTTATGTGCGTGGTCACTCTTTGAGATTAAAACTTGGTGAAATAAGAGAAAAAATATTTTATCTCTCCTCACCTCCTCATAAAAATCTGAATAGTGGTTTATATCACCCTCTCTAACCTTTAAAATTTATTAATGTATCTTATGTCCCTTTTCTCTCTCTCTCTCTCTGTCTCTCTCTCTCTCTCTCATATATATATATATATATATATATATATATATATATAAGTAAATGACGTGGACTTGGGTCAATTATGATTTTTAGAGAACTATGGGCTTTTTAATTGGTATTTGGACTATATTAGGTGTAGACTCCCCAATCGCTTACTCCCTTATATCCCATTAAGGTCCTCATTGGGAACTATCCCTCAGACCTTTATCCCATCAAGAAACCTAAATCTTGGGCCCCTGCCCGACTTTCGGACTCAATTTGCCATTAGTATTTTTCGAGTTCTGAAGTTCACTCAAAATAAAGATGTTTGGTCTTTGAACCATCTTCCTAACGGTGTAGTCCATGCACGAATATGATTTTTGAATTGTTAAAATATAGCAAAATCCTTTTTTTCATTGGGACATTAGCGATCAGCAACCTTTGAGACCCATTGATCGGTAATGCGGTGGGCAAAATAGCCTTTTTAGTGCTTTCTTATAAAATGGAATTGTGACCTCATTTTTTAGGGATCTTGAACTATGTGCAATGGCCCTAAACCCTTTACAAACCCTAAATCTGACATCATTTTCACCACATTCTCTCATCAAATCCATCCATATTCATTCCATTTTCACCACATCATTTCCTAAATTACCATCTTCATCATATATGCAAGCATATTTTAGTTCAAAACTTTTTAAAAATTGCACAAAGTCCCCTTATATTAAAAGTTTAAAAGTATCTCTCACCCTTCATTTTATATATTTTTCTTTTTACTTAGAATATTTATTTCCATATTTACCTTTTGATGATATAGACTTCCCTCCTTTATTTTTAGCACTAATTTTGTCACAAACAAGTTAATGTTAATATTCACCCTTTTTATTTTAGATATATATTCATTAAGTATTTTTCTAAACTAAAAATATCAAAATAGGATTTATGTGACTTTGGGTAAATTAAAGGACATTTTTGGTATTTTACATACAAAAGGGTTATATATCCATTTTCTCTTAAATCAACCCATAATTTCCTTTGAATTGTTAAAAAAACATGTAAATCAACCTTTTCAAGTCCATATACGAACTACATGGACATTGGTCCCTTTTTAAGGGGGCGTAGACATCTCAAATGTATTTTTGATATTCAAGTCCGTATGTTCTTGATTTTTGCGCTTGTTTGCCCCTTCACACGATTAGTTAAATTTATTCATTTAGCCTCATTTGATGTATCTATATATCCCCATGATTCCTGACATGTAAATTATAATTAAAAAAAATATTTATATATGCCCATTACGTGTTATGTTTTAGGAGATTATTTTGATTCACATTTTACCTCTCATGGATAACCATACTCACTTATGGTAATGTTGGGGAAAATTTGATTATACTCCCCACTCAATCATTTAGTCCATATTCATATGCTCACCATCGTTCACTCATGTGTTAGTCATAGCCATATTATCCATATTCACAATCACCTTTTTTACGTTAGTTTGACATACACGCGCACATAAAGTAGTAAGACAGTATATTTGTACCCACTAGAGATCGAAAGTGCGAAAAAGGTGCCTAACATTTTCCCTCTCCATAACTTAGTCCCCAACCCCATTTTTTTTTATTTTGCGATAATCACTTGCCTTATAGCCTTCTTTAGGGGAGTTATTTGCTTCCTTTTGCCTATTTTTGGTAAAAATAAGCTGATGACTCCAAGTTTTACACATCACACACATCACTTGCCAATATCGGTCGGATATCCCCTTTAGAGGTGCATCCGCGAATCGGTATATCCATACTAGGGACCCAAGTCATTTGATTATATTAGTTTCAAAACAGAAATATGGATTCCAAATTAGCCTCCGTAATTTATTTGTTTTTTCGATTAATTGTAATTATTTCCATTAAATAATTACAATTGCACTCCAAATTCAATTATTGTAAAATTACTTGAATTGAGAGGCGTCGTTTGAAAAGTTAGATAACACATAATATGATTCCTCAAGTTAAGTCTTAAATACTCGTTTGGTGAAATTCAAATTGTCATTAATCGATTTTCACCAATGTCTTATTCATTCATTAATCTCAAACATAATTTATTTGATACTCTACCAGATTATAAAATCCATCAGGCGAATTTAATGATGGAATTAAAACTTATAAGTTTATTAAGGGGATATCAAAAAACAGAATATCTCTTGGACGAGAATTCCTTTAGAATATTATGTCTTACATATTCACACAGGGATTGCCTGACTTACAAAGCTTATTAACCTAATATATTTAATCTCGCCCACAGGAAATCAAAGCAATAATTATGTGAATATTCTAATCCTTATATACCTCGAGTTTGAGAATCTATGTACTACTTGCATACTATGAGATTGTGCAAATCTAATATTGTAAGGACAAATTTTTAATTGAGTCAATTTATATTTCTTGGCTTAATTTTGAACAAAAGATTTTGTATCATAGGTTAGGCTTTGAGTTGTTGATCTTGTAAGCCTATGACATATTTAGATGAAGATGTAGCGACAAAGCTTCGTGTCGTGTTTCGTGCCACGTTTTGCCTTCGTCTTTTTGAGGATCTCTTGGGTATGAATGCATATGATTTTGATCCTTCGAATTTTAGCTTTGGGTGTTTTTGTTTTTAAACTATTTGGAGCTGATTTTAAAAGAAAGATATTTTTTGTTTTTGATTCGTAGCAACGAGATTAAGTGTTCGTTCGAACGAGATATTGAGTTCTTTCTAACGAACATCCAATGGGGTATCTATATTTAACATAGATATATACATTAGAAGCTCGTTCGAAGTTGGTTCGCACGAGATCATGTGTTCGTTCGAACGAGGTACGGTTTTCATTCAAATGAACCTTATGTTTTCATTCAAACGAGATTCCTAAAAAATTGCATATCCTCGAATTTCGTGTTCTCTGTATAAAGATGGTCAGGCATTAGTTTTTTAGAGAATTTTGGCGAAAAAAGTTTTCCTATACATATCCAAAAGCTCATAAACCCTTGTTTCATTCAAACTCTTTAAAGATCTAAGTTTCAATCATCATATGATTTGAGATCTTGTTTGTGGGCACCAAGAAGGTTTTACTCATCTCTGTTGAGTGCGTTTTATATGGTGGATTATGTGTTTTTAATTTACACGTTGTGGACTTCATGCTGTGGTGTTGCGATAAAAAAAAGTGACGCGTCCATATTCTTGATATGAGACAGCATATGAGCCGTATTGGTGGATACCGAGGCGTGTGTGGACTCACACATTGTGGCAGATTGCGTGTGTGTATTCTCGCGTTGCACTGTGGAGGAGAGGCAAAAGACTAAAGAGCGCCAAGGCTTGCGAGGGCGTCGAGTTATTGTGTAAGTCTATTGTCTATCTTTTATAAAACCTCATCATAGTGATTTGTGTGGATGGGTCGTCTGAGGTTTTTCCCATTGTGAATTTTCCTCGTACATCAGCGTGTTGTGCGATTGGTTTATTTATTTTATCTTCTATCACCTAGATGCATGTTTTATGTTAAGAAGATAAAATTTGGTAAATCGATTTATCACAAGAATTTGGCTTAAAATTGGTGCAAAGTTTTATTTGGGTTAATATGTTTAAAGTTTATATTTAATTTTAAAAAATATTAAACTTGTTTTGTTTAGACCTACTCTCTACCCCTGCCTAGGGACACTTTTAAATCAGTATCAGAGATAGAACAATAAGCTATCATGTTTAGATCCGTGTTTAAGCATGAATTTTTATGATTTTTATTTGGCGGGTCATTCGGTTTCTAAGGCACCAATGTTTGATGAGCCTAATTACGCATACTAGAAAATGCGTATGAAATCAACACTTCTGGCAATAGACGAGCAGGTATGACAAGAGGTACTTAATGGTTGGTCCCCAGTCACAACCTTAGCTAGTGAATATAGGATTTCCAAACCCGTAGAATCATGGAGTGAGGAAGAGCATAGGTTAGAAAATTATAACTCTTGAGGTTTAAATTCTCTGTTTTGTTCTGTCACCCTGGAGGAGTTCCACCCTATTATAATATGCGAGACGTCTAAAGAAGCTTGGAACATATTCCAAGTCACTTGTAAAGGAACTAGTGTTGTTAAGGCTTCTAAACTCTAAAATCTCACCACTCAGTTTGAAACCACTAAGATGGAGAAAAATGAGACCTTCGATGAGTTATATGTTAGATTGTGTGATATTATGAACTCGCCTTTTAATTTGGGTGAGAGAATACCTAAAAACTGAGTAATTAAGAGCATTGTAAGGTCCTTCACTACACCAAAACACTCTTTTAGTAACAGACTATTTTTTTTTATTACTAACGGTATTTTACCATTATTATTTATAACAATAAAATACCGTTACTAATTTAATATAAGTGTTACTAATATTGATTCAATATTTTAAGGGTGTTTTTTTAAGAAAAAATTCATCTCCAAAACTCAAAAGCCCGCTCAAACTCACGCCCACACACGAAACTCTCTTCTCTCCAAAATTCACTATCTCTCTCTCACACACAGATATGACTCTAGCCACAACACACGCACAACAGAAACTCCTAACACACGCACAACAGAAACGATGGGAAGTTCCTCTCGACAGGTGCTCCCTCTTCTCTATCCTCTTTCCCAACTTCCGCTCTCTCTCTTTCTCTATGAATCTCCAACAGCAACGACCGTATTCTCTTCCTTTTTCACTCTGTGAAGAATATCCATTGAAGAATCCCTGTGAGTTTTCATTTTCTCTCTCTTTATTTTCATAATCTTGATAAAACCCTTTTTATTTTGATAAAACCCTTGTTTGTGTAAAAGAAAAAATCAGATATGTATATATGTACGCGTTTTGGATATATGTATATGTATGCATTGGTTGTTGGATATATGTATATTTATATATGTATATATTTTGGATATATGATAAAACCCCAAAAAAATTAAACCCTTGTTTGTTTGTGAGTGTTGGTTGTCAGTTTCATTTTTAGACATAAAAGAAAAAAAAATCAACTATATATATGTGTATGTGTTTTGGATATCTGCGTCCACAGACACTTCTAATATTTTTCCTGCTGTTTTTAGATTGAATCATTGTGCTATGATTCAATGTTTTTAGATTAATTTATTTTCTCTATATTTTGGTAAGCCGGTTTCTCTTTAATACATGTTGTGTATGTGTTTTTTTTATTAAAACAAAACAATTAGATATCTGGATGGGTTTCTTTTTGTATATATATGAGTTTAGGAGTGTTTGCAATTTTTCTGCTTATAAGGAGGGTTTGTTTCATCCTTGGGAGTTGCTTTTACTCTCTTCAATGTCAATTTGTTTTTTATTTTGTTTTTTATTTAATTAAATGTGTTCATCTTTACTTGTTGAGAAACTTTAGGAATTAGGTACCCTGAAGAGCCTAATTACCTAACACGATTATTGAGCTTAGTTATTGTCAGATTTTCTTTATTTTGAAAGTCAAAAGAACACAAATATGAGATTGAAGGTGTATATTTTCTATGTACAACTCTAAAAGTTGCTAACAAATAATTCAAAACTGTAAAAAGTGATTATGAGATGACTTTGAATGAAAATTCTGAAGTGGAGGAGGCAAGTAATGAAGCAACTTTTATTCCTGAAATAAAATTCAATTTTGTACCAATTGATCAGTTGGGTCCATATGTCAATCAATATGGATACACCAGAATAAAAAAATGAAAATCTAGGTAAGATGTTATCCACTTGGCATCCAACTTGAACTTTATCTTATCATGAATTTAAACTGGATTATTCTGCTTACAGGTATAATTCTGAACGCATAGAAACTTCAATGGCTTCTGTCGATTCTGGTGTAAGCCCCACGACAAAGAATGGAACCTAGTATCCCTTTCTCATATAACCTCTAACCCATTATTGGGTGAAGAGAAGGTACTGTGGCAGAACCTCAAATCTTCAATAATATTTTAGTTTGTGAATTTTTACGGAGGAAAGAAAGATACTGTTAAACCTAATCTGAAAAAGGATTTTAATTGGTTATTATAACACTGAACTAGTGTCTGATGTTTTTTTTTTGTCTTTATGAAATGCAACCTGTATTCTTTAGCATAAGGGCTTATATAAGCTTTAAGACTTGTAACAAGAAAGTTACTGAAGCTATTGGATCTGAATATTGGTGCGAAAGATGCCAGAAGAATGAAGATGAATGCAGTTTGAGGTTCGAAACCTTTTGAAATTTTAGACTTAACAAACAGTAAATTAGTTTGGGATGCATGTTTTTCAAATGTTATAACCTTGTCATTCTTTGTCATATTCAGATACATAATGGCTGTGAAAGTTTCTGATATGAGTGGTGAAGCTTGGGTTTCTATTTTCAATGATCAAGCAGAGGGATTAATTGGGTTCACAACAGATGAGCTTTATAAGATTTAATTCAAAAGTGACAGTTTTGAATTTCTTAGGTATTTTTGACTCTATGAAACTTGAAGAACTTATAGGAGATCTTCAAACTTATGAGCTTGACATGTTTTCCTCCATGACGAAGAAGAGAGGTAAGGGCATTGCTTTGAAAGTCCAAGATTGGGATCTGGAGGAGGCCGAGGAGTTCTTTGTGTGTCTGAATTTGGTACTAACCCTGTCCTTTTGGGATATTGGGTTGGGGTGGTCGAGCTCTCAAGATGGACTCTTTTCCATTAAGAAATACTATAATGTGTTGAGGGGTCGTGGGGGTGCTTCTTTTTCATGAAAGACTATTTGGAAGAGTCATGTGCCTCCAAAGTTGTGCTTCTTTGTGTGGCCCGCTGCTAGACATACCAACTTGACTATTGAGGGGCTTCAGCGCAGAAGGAGGAAGATGGACAACATTTGTTGGTTATGTAAGAAGGAGGAGACGTCCAATCACTTTTTTCTACACGGTCTAGTGACTAGGGGCCTTTGGGATTTGATCTTCTCTTTATGCCAAATTTTTTAGGTTATGCCTCTTATGGTGTGCCAGGTATGGCGAATTGGAAGAGGCCTAGGGGTTGGACTGGCCCGTGGGTGGTTTGGATGATGGTCCCTCATTATATTTTTTGGACCATCTAACAGGAGATGAATATGAGATGCTTCTAGGGGGTCTAACTTGATCCTTTTGGAATTTGGTACAGTTTTTTTAGCCTTCTTCTTACTTGGTATAAGAAAAGGCATGATTCATCATTGTATCTCTTTATTGAGTTTTTGGAGGATTTCCAGGTGCTTATCTAGTCTTTTATGGGTTACGGCCCTTTGCTTTATGATTTGTATACTTCCTGTATACGAGATTCCGCCCCCTTATGCGGGTTTGTTTTCTTGAATCATTTTCTTATAAAAAAAGAAGGAAACTTTACCTTTAATGATTATATATTATAATTATTCATTTAAGTATTTAGCAGTTTGGGTGATACATTCCTTATAATGTATAAATTCTTTTTCAATGTACCAGAATCGATAAAATATTTATACAATTTTAATAAAAATAATTTTTATTGAAATAATCGAATATCTCTTAAGAACCAACTTAAAACCAAAAAATATCTCTTTCAAAAATAGGTACATAAAAATAATTTTACAATATTATCATATTCTGATTGTCTATTATTAGGAACATCTCTCATTTAAGTGGTTGTTAAGTAACCTGGAACCTCTATAAAGTACTACAAACTTGATTTGTTGTTCCCGACTTTACATGCCAAGTTCCTATAAAACCCGACCAAAAATCACGCTTCTACGTTAAATGTAGAAAAGCATTATCTTGTCCTTTTACCTTACAATTATAGGAAAATCAAACATCGTTGTTATCAATGTTCTGAGTGGTTAAAGTGAAAATACATTCCTTTTGGCTTTTTCCCGCTCCTTGAGGATTATGAACTTTCTTAATCACATATTATTGCGCTTAAGACTTAGCCTTAACCTCCTTACTCCCTTTTGGGAAATAAGTAGATGGGTTATCTACAACTAACACCAGGCCTTGGCTTTCGATGATGCTCACTACTACCTTAACCCCTAAAATAATTATGCCACCAAAGTAGTCTAACTATAAATAGTATAATTCATGCAGAATTCCTTAAAAGATTCAAGTAATGACAAGATAACAAATTTATTCGGGTTTCCACATCAATTTCTAATCTAAAGGATCCCTAGTTTACCTAAGATGAAGATCATCTTAAAAACATTATTACTTATCGTTGTGTCATCAACCAACCTTGATGTTTACTAACTCTAACATAGGTGACATTTATAAAAACATCTTGGACAAAACTTCAAGAGTCCCTTTCTTTGGATTGTTATTACATTCACGGATTAAAACAAGTCTATTATCCTCCACGTTAGAACAATGTCCAATATCATTTTCACTCTTTTAAATTTATTTCATTCAAACTTTTACATTTAAGACAAAACAAATGAATTGAAAGTTGAGCCCATTTTTGAAATTTGAGAATCATTATAGAAAAAAAGAAATTTCAATTAAATACGAGGGAATTAAACTGTTGGTTAAATTTTAAACGAGCTTCCCTTTATCCCTAATTATAAATTATCATGTCGAGTGTCCTAACTCTCTTGTAAAACGAAATTTCTCATTGGAGATTTAAATCATTTCATATTGAATTAGTCAAACATTACATCTTTAAATTATGCTATCCATATAGTCCAAAAAATCTCTGTCCAACATCATTAAATAGACGACATCCTTTGATCCCACAATTAATGATAGTGACTCTGTTGGGGAGGATATCATTACTTGTGTCTAAGTGTATAAGTATATACCATCGGTTCATTATTTAAAATTACTTGTGTTTAAGTGTATACCATCGGTTCATTCTTTACAATTAAATTCTCTAGTATAGAAGTTTCTCATTGGGGGGATCGAACATACTCACATTTTATTTCAAAGAATTATCAATTAAGAATTTTAAAATCCTGTTATACCGTGATTAATTCGCTCCGTTGGGGAGGAAGTCAAGCTAACATGATGAATTAATCACATCACCTTTTAAAATATCGATGGAGACCGCGAGGTTTATTTTAAAACCAATCTCCCATTTAATATTTAGAACTCAAGGGTATTATAAAATATATTCGATTTTAATTTTTCAAATTTAATCAATGATAATATTCCAATTTCTTGTACGAATTAAATTACTCAGTCTCACTATTTCAATTTTCCAAAACAACGTAATATTTTTATTAAAATAAAAACCCGAAGACAAAAAGTGTAACTTTCATATCACTTGTATTGGGATGGTAAAACTCTATACCTTTGATATACTATAGATTACAATGTGATATTATATTCAAATTATACAGTGTATTCACGTCACGTGTATTGGGATAAGCAAATCATGTTTTTCAAACACATACACACACACACACACACACATATATATATATATATATAGAGAGAGAGAGAGAGAGGAATTACATTCCAATAGGGGTAACGAGAAGGTCACATAGTGGAAATAATTTAAATAAAGGCTATAGAGATTGGAAGAGGGATGTGTAGGGGGGGAGAATGAAAAATCAAATGAGTAGAAAAGTGAATTGGTGGGGGTGGGGTGGGGTATATATATATATACCAAAGAATATTATATATGCAAAATATACCAAAGAAAATCTGACACACATATACAGGTATAAAAGACCACAAGCTCGACACAAAACACATAAGCTTTACATACTAGCATAGTATCGACGTGTCAAAGCATGTTGGATGGAATGAATAGGCGTGAACTAAATACAAATGAATTATTACCCAAACATTCAAATATGTTCAAGAAGTTATAATTGAACACAAAACTTTATCAAACTAAGCTTTAGCCTCATGTGACAATATAACGTAAGCTTCAATGAACAAACAAGCACAATGCACACAAGCCTAGAATATTGATGATTAAACAAATCAATAACATCATAACAAAATAAGAATAACTAGGGTTCATTGTCCAAACCCGTTGATCTTCAACTAAATACCCTCAAAAGATAAACAACTATCATATTTTCTTTTGTTGATTCTTTTGAAGTTATTTCTTTTGAATGATCAATCATTAAACTATGTCGACCCCTTTTTGATAGTTTAACTATTTTTATTGCCTTTAATCCTTTTATTGGTCTCTAGTCAACTGTGGCTTTTTCTCTAAGAGATTTGCTCTTTTCATAGCCCTTTCCCATGCACACTCATATTTTTTTCAACACAATACAAACTAAGATCAAGGGCAACTTTTGTTACATGCACAAATCCTCCACAATCACATAAATATGTAGATGACAAAATTGATGGGAGAAGTTCTCACAAAGCTCAAATATACATGTGAAGTCAATGTTCAAAAAGCTCGTGCCTGTATGCACGGAGGCATATACAAAGTCGAATCCGTAAAGCAAATCAAGTTCAAAATAACTCCACAATAACATGGTTAAGAACAATCTAACAATATTTAATCATAACCAAATGTCCTAGCCACATGGAAAGTATGGAGTGAATTGGATTCGAACACACTAATATGCCATATTAAATTTGTAAAACTAAAATACACAAAAAATAAAAAATCTTTTTGTATTTTTCAAAATTATTTTGTCAAAATAAAATCTTTTTTTATGTTTTCAATATGACTCAATAAAAAAATACAAAAGATACACATGTCATAGCATTAACAAACATATATCATGAAGTACAACTTGATTATGACAAGCAAAATCATGCAAGAAATCACCTGTAAGATATAACATAAGAAGAGTCATTTGCAAGCATGTGAGAATCAACCAACCTAGTATTTAGCGTCTCTAAAATGAATTTCCTAACCCAAATAGATGTATACCTAATGCGTTGGGTTTTGTTAATAAAAGGGACACTATACTTAAACTTCCTAGGACCTCTTCCAAGATCATTACAAAATGTGCTAAGGTGACCTTTCCTACCACAATGCGAACATGTGTAAACGTGATAAGTATTACATATGGGTTGACCTTTTCTAACATCCTTAAATGCGGTTGACCCTCTATAATAAACAATGGTCTTGGCTTTGACACTGGAAGCTTTAGAGACATGGGAACCAATACCATCACTACCAAATCTACTCGAATCTTTTAAATCATCTTTTAACTTTAAAATTTTAGACTCAAGCAAATAATTAGACTCCTCAAGTTTTAGGAACTCCTTCTTTAAATTTTCAATCATTCTTAAAAGGTTATCTCACTACCCTCAATGCAAGAATATTTATCCTTAAGAGTCTTCTCACGTTATCTTAAATCATTAACTAATTTATCATTACCCTCATTGGCACGTAAACTCACCTTAGAATTTTTTTAATTCCTCTAATTCTTTCTCTAAAAACCATACTCTATCATCACTCTCTTTCTTGGACAAATATAAAATTTTAAAATCACGGTCCATCTCCACAAGCCTCTCATAAAAGAAATCTCTTTGAGTTTGAACAGTTTGCAAAACTTTCATAGCAGCTTTAAAATGATTTTTTAAGAATTTTATTCTTTTAGCAAACTTCAAATTCAAACGAGATAAATTTTCACTATGGGAATCCATCAAGAGAAGAATAAACACATACATGAGAGATGAATAAATAACCACCCTAAAAAAGGACTAAATAATGATCTACATGATAAATTAGTGCAACCACATCTGATACCACTTGTTACAGTTGAATGCTCCGATACCACTATGTTAGCGCGTAGTGAACACGCCCGATAAGGATGGCTACAAACAAAAAATATATTTTTGTATTTTTATTAATTTAGGTCCCAAACACACAAATCAAATTTTAAACAAATTTTAATCTTTGATTAAATTAGGTGTGAAGGAAAATATGTGTTCTAAAAATAATGGTTTAAACTACGCATGCAAAGAACACAAGTAGTGAGGAAAAATCCTTTTTCAGTGCAAAACCTTTTATTCAACACTTTAGAGAATTTTACACGACTATCAACTTACAAACTACTTGATATAACGAACAAGTATAACGCCCATGTAACCCCCCGTAATTTTGAGTATTTAAAATTTAATTATTTTGGGAGTTATAAAAATATTTAAACTGGAGAAACTTAAATTTATGATTTGGAGAATTTATTTAAGTAAATAGAATTTATTATTTTGGCGACTTTTAAGTTTAATTGTCTGAATTAAATGTGTGTCGCATTTTGAGGTCGAAATTTGGAAATGTCAAAAAAGTATTTCAGATGATAATTCTGAGTGCGCGGTTGAGTCCAGATGGGTCGAGATAGTCAGAAAAGAGTACCCAGGGGTAACAATTGGGTCTCGGGGCATTTTTGGGCTAAACCGGGCCCATACGAGGGCATTCTGGCCTTTTTACATTTTAGGGTGAGGAGACCCACGAATTTTAGAAGTCTAAGTCAGCTTATAAGAGTTGGAGGCTAGGTTTAAGGAGAAGAAAAACACACCGTAGCCATTAGAGAGAAGAGAGAAACAATTCCAAGGCAAAAAGGAAGAAGTGGGAAGGATTCAAATGAGACTTTTACCACAAACTCATTGGGAAGAAAGATTGAAGGAGAAAGATCATCAATCACCAACCACAATCACAAAATCAGACCTACTAGACATAAGGCAAGTGTTTATTGTAAATCAAATTCAAGTTATATTACCCAAGTGTAGGGAGTTTTAAGAATTGGTTGATTCTATTGAAAAATCTTGAATTAAATGTTTGAATTGATCACACGTTTGGGTAGGATTGCATGTAGAATGAATCCCTAAGTAAAGATAAAATGAAATTTGAATATATTTGATGATTAACATGGAATCTTTATGAGTTCTTGGATGAAGAACATGAATCTTGAATGGCTTAGGGTTTAATTGATGAACACAAGATGTCAATCTGCCATAATTTTTTACACAACTTTAAACGTATGTCGTTTGAGTTGTACTTCTAATTAGAGTGTAAACCATACATGCCTGGAAATGTATTTCTCTTAGATATCCAATGAACTTGGAATCAGGTCAATCAGATTTCTGTAGAGGGAGTAATTGACATTTTACTACAGGGTGTTTGATCTGTCAACATAGTAATCTGCCAGAATTTTGACGTGAATTTAAACGTGTACGATTTGAATTTTACTTTGAATTAGAGTGTGAACTATACATGACTGGAAAGTTATTTCTCTTAGCTATCCAATGAACTTGGAATTAGGTCAATCAGAGATCTGTAGAGGGAGAAATTGAAATTTTACTAGAGGGTGTTTAATCTGCCAGAAAATTTGAGATTTTTCTTTTTAAGCCTCAAATGTCTAAAATTTTATCGGGGAAGTGTTTGGGACCTTGATGGAATAATGATATGGCAGTAGTTCTATGATTGAGTGTTGGACTTTAATTTTATGAGAGAGTTAAATTGGAGATTCATAGGCTTGATTGTGACGTACTCTAATTCGAGATGATAAGAATATAATTACGAAAAAGCGTGAGCGAGCTTAAATTCGTTAGGTCAGTGGGTTAACAAGGGTAACTACTAAATTGATATAATAAGGGGTAACTAGGACCCTTAGAGTTGTGTGAATACTCCAATTAATACGAAAGTGAAATAAATTCGTAAAGCAAACAAGTACGGTGAATATTAGAGAGAAATATATTACGTACAAGTATGAATAATTGGTTTGTGTGAATACCTACTGTTTTATAGGATTACTTGGGTTGTGAATGCCTATTGTGTATTTCCTTGTGATAGGATTAGTAAGTTCGATGAGACATTCTGAACTATGCTCGATAAGATATTCCGAGCCAGGTTCAAGGGGACATTCCGAACCATGTTCGAGGAGACATTCCGAACATTACTCGAGGAGACATTCCGAGCCATATTCGAGGGGACATTACGAACCATGTTCGAGGAGACATTCCGAACATTACTCGAGGAGACATTCCGAGACATGTTCGAGGGGACATTCTGAACCATGTTCGAGGAGACATTCCGAACATTACTCGAGGAGACATTCCGAGCAAGGTTTGAGGAGACATTCCGAATCATTTGTCCTTAATGTGTGAAATAGGACCGATAATAGGATATGCTGTACTAGGTATAGGTGTGTGTGAAAGATATACCATCTGAATAACCTAATTATGTGTGATAGTAGTAAGATTAGGTGGGGTATACCTAAATATTATTTTCAATATATACTCAGGCGTGATAGTATTGAGAACTATTAGTGCATAACTAAAATTGTATAAACTACATATGGGTAAGAGTCGCTGGAACATAAGTGGACAACTAGAATATATATAAAATCTACTTGAGTGTGATTAGTAGAGAAGGTAGGAAGTATTTACCTAAAATTTGATTAAGTATGAGAACTTGACTTTAAAGTATTAAACTAATCATTGAGATAGTAAATTAATTTAAAGTCGGAACATAGACTCAGAACATATTAAGTTACGGGCCAAGTGAGCGAGTCCGAGTATAATGGTTGGGCGACACCAAGTATTAGATTAATTGATGTGTTGATTAATTAAATTAGAGTTGGACTGTAGACTCGGGAAAGTATTAAATTAATTAATATGTAATTAATTAAATTAGAGTCGGACCATAGACTCGGGAAAGTATTAAATTAATTAATGTGTAATTAATTAAATTAGAGTCGGACTGTGGACTCGGGAAGGTAATAAATTAATTAATGTGTAAATTAATTAAACTAGAGTTGAATCATAGACTTGGGCAATTATTATATAAATTAATGTGTAAAGTATTTATATTAGAGTTGGGCTATTGACTCGGGAAAAATATCATATTAATTAATGTGTGAATTAAATAAATTAGAGTCGGACCACAGACTCGGGACAATGATAATTTAATAAGTGAGAAAATTTATTTAGTTGAGTCAGGCCAGAGACTCAGGAAATTTCAGGCTAGTGTTTCTGGTTGTGAGTACACGGTGAAGCCGAGGTTTATTTTATATATATATATATATATATATATATGTGTGTGTGTGTGTGTGTGTGTGTGTGTGTGTGTGTGTGTATTATGTGTGCTATTAAATATCAGTTATTAGATATTTATTTAATTATACTCTAGTGCTATCAAGGGAGGTTGCGCGATGTGGGTGAATCCCCTAGCTTGAGGAGTAGGGCGAGTATATCCCCAGGTCATAGCGTACGGTATATGGGTGAGGGGCTTATCTCACTTTCAGGGAAGGAATATGACCGCCTCCACTTCATTTATGTTTTGGGCCAGGTTGGTGAGCGATCCCAACCTGGGTAACTAGGTTATGTGAGCACACCTAGTGAGATGGCACTTTAGAGGGAATCATCCGTTGAGGGTATACTCGGAAAGATGGACATACGTATGATATATGTGTGGATGTTTTAGTAAAGGTACGTATATAATGGTATTAAATATTATATGTGGTTAATAATACAGTGTGTGATGTACTTACTTTATATAACTTGTGTCACAGTTATATGCTATTATTTAAGAAGGAATTAATTGAGTTAATTGGTGAAATAACTTATAATTCTTGAATAATTATACTCGGGTTAGAGTGGTATGGCAAGGGGAGGTTATGCCAGGACTAGTTGGACGGGGTAGTACAACTAGGTGGGGGTTAAGGTAATCGTTAGGTGTGCACGATAGATAAGAGGTGAGGAAACTTAAGAGAGTGTGCGTGATCCTAGCATGTGTAATCAATAACATATATTTATTGAGATAAATTACTTGCTAAATATTTTCAAAACGTTTTGTATACTAACACTTGTTATACAACATTTTTAAAACCTTTTAGGTGTCCAGCCACAGGGACGCCAGGATTGATATTCTATTCCAGGGACACGGAGCTGCGGCATATGTGGATGCTAGCAGGAGCTCGGATTAGACGCATCGTTTATTCTTTCCTAGAGTAGGAATCTTCTATCAGTTTCAGTTTTATTTAGGGCTTGTCACCCAGACTTCTCAGTACGATTTTCAGATGTATTTATTCAGGTGTTGGTTGTTTGTATTGAATTTCACTTCGGTGGCCGATGGTTTATTCGGCAAATTGTTTAATTACTTATTTAGTTGTTTTAATTCAGATGTGTGAATGGTTTGTTTTTATTCCGCACGTACTGGTTTGTTTAATTAAAAAGATAAAATTTGGCACCAGCTTTTTGGAATACTAGGTGGTTAGTAAGATTTAAAAAGTTTTCGACAGTGAGGCTAAGGATGAACCAACTGGGATTCCTGTTTTAATTTGGTATAGGACTGATCACCCAGTATTTTATTAGGCGGGGTGTCGCAGCCCAGTCTTCGCAGAACTTTAAAATAATACTACTCATATCCAGAGTAGTCCATAGACGGTGGTCCACCCTAGTATCCATCGATCAACCTTCAGCCTTCTTTTGATGTGATCATTTGGGCCACAAAATCAGCAGTAGAAAATCCTCTCCACGAGTGTATCCAAGATACGAAACTTCTAGGGTTTTAAAATGATTCCCAAAAACTATGTGGGGATGTAAAATTGTGAATTAAAAGTGTTTTTATAACACAAAACTTGAAAACTTTTGCAACAGATATTTAGAAAATATTTTGTCAAAAGTCTTATGAAATTTGGAGTAAAAACAGGTATTTGTAGACATTGCACAAATTTCGAGGGCGGTAGATCGTTCGAACGAAAATCCAAGTCGTTATAATGGAAACTCCAGGTCGTTCAAACGAGATATCCGTCTCATTTGAACCAGTATCTAACGAGCTTCTAATGAATTGTAACAATATGATTCGTTATTAGTTAGTTTGATGTTGGATCTAACGAGGCATCAAACGATAAATCCAAGTATTCGAACGAGATGCTGATCTCGTTTGGACGGGGTTAAAAAATAAATTTTTATTTTAAAAAAAATTGGCCTCGATTTTTCATAGAATTAAATCCCAAATAAAATTATGAATAATTTTAAAATCCTAAAATCTTTATACCTTTTCGAGATGTAGGGAAGTCTTCAATCTTGGAGATGTTGGAGTTCGGTTTATCGTATCGGCACGTAATGGAATACACCAAATATGCTAAAGTTCAAATAAAATAAATAAAGAGCCTAAGCTAAAATATTTGCCCTTACACAATCTAACAATATAAATAAAAGATATAAATATGATAATCACCCTACACTAGACAAAGTGCCCGAATAAATTAATAAATCAAATATCCAAAGACTTTCTATGATTCTCGAATCTAAGTGCATCAAAAAGTTTCGTTAAAATATCATTTAATTGGCGTTCGATTCTCACAAAGCTCAAGGACATGACCTTCTCCTCAACGAGATCACAAATGAAATATTCACGTATCCTAATGTGTTTTGTACGAAAATGCTGGATTGAATTATGGGATATATGAATTACACTCGTATTATCAAACGAAATAGTCATCATGCTGTTGGAAATTCCATAATCTTCCAACATTTGCTTCATCCATAAGAGTTGCATGCAACAACTCCCAGAGGCTATATACTTGGCCTCCATCCTGGATAAAGATATGGAGTTTTTATTATTGCTCAACCAAGAGATAAGAGCACCCCTAAGTAAAAACATCCACGCGAGGTGCTCCTACAACCATCAACACCTAATCTGCATTCGAATAGGCAGTCAAATGATCATCGTTGTTGATACCAAATTTAGTCTGCTGACGTGGATCGGTTAAGTGGAGACACGTGTCAATCTACATGGCACTTACAAACATTTATGAACAACACCTTGACTTCGAGGAACTCAACCTCCCCGACCAACTCAGACACTCCGAGCAACAGGTGCTCTCTGAGGAACTTTACTGTACCGAGCAACTCATGAAGACCGAGCTACTTAGGCGGTCCGAGCTGCATCTCGTACAGAGCATTAATGTTCGGATAATTAACAAATCGACTGCGCATTAAATGCTCATTATTATCATACAGATGTATACGCCTATTGGACAGCTATGTATTACCCTTTCACATTTACAGCCTGAGGGCTATAAATACATTGTATCATCCTCATTGTAAGGGGACTCGGAATTTCTTGGTAAAAACCTGTAATCGAGAATTCCTAAATAGTCAGCAATAACAAAACAGTGGACGTAGGCCATTCCTTTAAGGCTGAACCACTTTAAAAATCTTTTATCTTGTTTATTTTCATCTGTGAGTGATTAATTAGAGATAATCTAATTTTTTACATCAACAGATTGGCGCCGTCTGTGGAAAACGACTCTAATTATCGTTTTTCACCAAAATAATTCATCACCAATGGCTGATAATCCTGAATCCAGTAATTAAAACGCTGGAAATCCCCCAAATCCATCTGATCCTCCAAATGTCCAAGATCTGGCTGGAATTATGGCCAATTTGGCTCAAGGCCAGACGGCCATGCAAGAGACTATGCGATAACTCATGCAAACTATCCAGGGGGAGCGCCGACCCATTCAGGACAACGAAGTGTTCAAAGAAATACCCATTTACTTTCTTCGCGTATTAGGCAGAGCGATTCATATCGCACTGAGAGATCTGATGATTTTTCTTATCAACCGGGTCGGATTCCTCGATACGAGCTACAGATATGCAACAAAATATCACTCTCTCTCCAGAAAGGACCAGTGCTCTTGAAAGATTGAGCAGGGTCTCTCCTTTTGATCGATTGGGCCCTAGGAGGAATAAAAGTCATCCTAAGGCTGTGTCGAGAAACCTTCGACGACCATCTGATCTAAGAGAGGGTTCTGCCCAATCACAACCAGTTGCTCGACATGATAGATCCCAGGAAGCGACTTCAACATGATCAATTGCCCGAACCAATAGACCTGAGGAGGGAAGGATGCATAGAAAGGCTCTATTTAAAGGTTGGAGGATAGACTAGGGGAAATGGCTAAGGCCAAGAATCCTCTCCAAAGAACTTTTGTCCAAGGGACGCCTTTTATACGGGCAATTGTGGATTTTCCCACACCATCGAAGTTCAAAGCACCTGTTGTGACCCCTAAATATGATGGAAAAACTGACCCTGTCCTTCATATAGAACAATACCAAGCTGCTGCCGACATCTATGCCGTGCCAGACGAGATGAGATGCAGGGCATTTTTGGGAACTCTTACCGGATGTGCACAAATATGGTACAATAATCTTACTCGGGGGAAGATTTTAACTTTCTTTCAACTGGCCGAGCTCTTCATTGGGAATTTCTATTTTGGAGCAAAACCAGTTAAACGAGTGGCACATTTATTAAGTGTTAGACAAAAAACAGGTGAGAGCACCAGGGATTACATAACTCGTTTCAATAACGAGAAGCTCGAAGTTATTGATTACGAGGAAAAGACAACAATTACTGCTTTGATGAGTGGACTGTTGCCCCATAAATGGTACTATACTTTGGCCAAAGATCCACCCAGAACCATGTCAGAACTAATGGCAAAAGCGGCCAAGATCATGAATACCGAGGAGGCTATGGCTGCGAAGAAGAATATGGACACCAAAGAGACCAAGGTGGAGGTTGATAAGGCTAAAAAGAAAGAACATGAGAACAATGGTGGTGACAAGCAGTCAAAAGCAAAGCCATCATGGGAAATATTGAAGAAATTTTAAAATTATACTCCTTTGAAAGTAGACATAAACCATGTCCTAGAAAAGATCAAGAACAACGAGGAACTAAACTGGCCTGAGAAAATGAAGTCAGATCCTGACAAGAGGAATAAGGCCAAATATTACGAGTTCCATAAAGACCATGGTCACATGACCAAAAATTGCATAGCTCTCCAGAATGAAATCGAAGCACTCATCAGACGAGGAAAGCTGGCCAAGTATGTTGATCGAAGAAATGAAAGAAAAAGCAACGACCGAGCAAGACAGAGGTCTAGATCTCCTCGTCGAGCAGAAGAAAATAAGAAAAGAGATCATGAAGATGATCCAAAAGACGACCCCGATCTCCCCAAGAGACCAAGACAACCAGAGCGTGAGGTATTTTCAATTCGTTTTGGATCATTTGATTGTAATGTTATTACAGGTGGAGATGCAGGAGGTGGGGACCTTACTGCTGAAAGGAAAGCTTACCTCAATGAGGCTCAAGCTTGTTCATACATTCAGCGAATAAATCTAGCTGAAGATGATCTCCCGAGGAAGGTGAACAAAGAAAAACTGGTCATCGGTTTCTCCAAGAACGACCTCGCTGGTGTCCTATATCCTCATGATGATCCACTGGTGATCAAAATGAGGATGAAGGAAGTAATAATCTCAAGAGTACTGGTGAATAATGGTAGCTCGGCGGATATCATGTTCTACTCATGCTTCGATAGTTTAAATCTAAAGTTATCTCAGTTGGAACCTTATCACAGGCCCCTCCTCGGGTTTGCTGGCAAGAAAGTTTTTTCACTTAGGACGATCAAGTTGGATATGTTCATCGATACATGGCCTGCTTGTCAAACAGAAAGAGTACGTTTCTTGTGATGGATAAGAATGTCCAGTCAGGTTACAATATCATCATGGGAAATGTAAGGTTGAAGAAGTTCGAAGCAGTACCATCTACTATACATCAATGCCTGAAATTGCCAACCAACTTTGGAATGGGAGTTGTGAAGGGTGACCAAAAAGTAGCTCGAGAATGTTACTACTCATCTGCCGAGCAAGAAGAACTGGAGGAATTTAGGAAAATGACTACTACCTACCAAGTGGATGAAGGTGCAGAGATTGAAGCGTTGGATCCTAGAGACGAGTTGCAGCTCGTGAAAGGTCAGGTGGTGGAAGCTACTGAAAATATCATTCTGGACGACGAGCACCCGAAACGAACAACTCAAATAGGTTCGTTGTTAGATGCCTCACTAAAACAGGAACTGATAGTTTTCCTAAAAAGAAAAAAATAAACTTTTGCTTGGAATCATGAGGATATGCCAGGAGTAGACCCAAATTTCTTATGTCACTAGCTCAATGTGAATAAGGAGATCAAGCCAGTGAAGCAGAGAAGAAGAGTGTTCAGTCCCGAGAAGAACCAAGCCATACAAGAGGAGGTCGAGAAGCTCCAGAAAGCTTGCTTTATTGACGATGTCAAATATCCAGACTAGTTGGCAAATGTAGTAATGGTGAAGAAGAAAAACAACAAGTGGAGGATGTGTGTAGACTTTACCGACCTTAACAAGGCATGCCCAAAGGATTACTTTCCTTTGCCCTGAATTGATCAATTGATGGATGCTACCTCGGGACACGAGTTGTTGAGCTTCATGGATGCTTATTCTGGTTACAACCAGATTAAAATGAAACCTGAAGACAGGGAGAGTACCTCTTTCATTACCCCTAGGGGAACTTATTGTTATAATGTTATGCCTTTTGGTTTGAAAAATACAGGTGCAACATATCAGCGGCTGATGAACAAGGTGTTTGAAGAACAAATCAATTGCAATATGGAAGTTTATGTTGATGATATGCTGACGAAAAGCAAGAAAGCTGCTGACCATCTAATTGACTTAGGTTAGACCTTTGATCAACTAGATAAATATCAAATGAAGCTGAATCCCACCAAGTGCATATTCGGAGTGCGAGAAGGCATGTTCCTCGGGTATATTATTAACCAACGAGGAATTGAAGCAAACCCAGAGAAGATCAAGGCTCTATTGGGAGTACGATCTCCAACGAGGAAGAAGGAAGTACAAAGTCTCACTGGGCGAGTTGCAGCACTTAATAGATTTATATCACGAGCAACAGATAGATGCCTCCCATTCTTCAAAACACTCCGAAAAATGTTTGAATGGAATGACGAATACGAGAAGGCTTTTCAAGAATTGAAGAAATATCTGGGAGCACCTCCACTGTTATCCAGGCTAGTGATGGGGGAAAGATTGTACTTGTATTTGGCAGTGTCGGAGAATGCAGTTAGCTCGGCATTGATAATAATGGAGGATGGAGTGCAAAAACCAATCTATTACACTAGCAAAGCCTTTCGAGGAGCAGAGATCAGATATCCAAGACTGGAAAAGTTGGCACTAGCTTTGATCGAGGCGAGTAGGAGAATGAGGCCGTACTTCCAAGCTCATACCATAGTTGTGTATACTGATATGCCATTGAGGCAAACTCTTCATAAACCAGAAAAATCAGGAAGACTGATGTACTAGGCAGTAGAACTTGGTGAATATGACATAGTTTATGAGCCTAGATCGTCGTTAAAAGGGCAAGCAGTAGCAGATTTTATAGTAGAGTTCACCTATCCTGATACCTCCGAGGAGCAAAAGCTGCACACCGACCAACCTATGGATGTTACAGAATTAACCCCCGATCAACTTAAGATGGTCGGCGAGCAAGAGAAGATGGTCGACGAGCAGCAAGATGTGCTAGAGGAGGATAAAAGGAAGCAGCAAATATTCCATCGAGGAACTCTGTCCGATAAAAAATTTGAAGACGAGGTACCTATATGGAATCTATATGTGGATGGCTCATCTTGCATTACAGGCTGTGGGGCAGGGATTATTTTGAGCAGCCCGGATGAGGTCGATGTGGAGTATGCTCTGCGCTTCTAATTCAAGGCTTCTAATAATGAGGCTGAATATGAAGCTATGATTGCAGGTCTTAATTTAGCAAAAACTATGGGGGCAGAGCAGGTCGTTGTATTCAGTGATTCACAACTAATCGTGAATTAAATATTGGGGGTATATGCAGCCAAAAGAGAATTAATGATCAAGTATCATGAAAAAGCAATGGAGATTTTATCAAGTCTGATGGCAGTACAGATAATTAGAATACCAAGATTGGAGAATGCCAGAGCAGATGACTTAGCTCGGTTAGCTTCAGCCACACGCACCGAGCTACGAAGAATAATCCCAATAGAAGTCTTGGCTAGTCGGAGCATAGATAAAGATCTGATGATGAGTTTATTACCCTTGATTTAGGACCATCTTGGATGGATCCCATTAGGGCATATATTGAAGAAGGGTATTTGCCAACTGATAAACTCGCAGCTAAGAAACTAAAGTTTAAAGCTGCTCGTTATGTGTTGACCAATGCTATTCTATATAGACAAAGAATTATAGCTGGCTTGCAGAGATGTGTACATCCCACCGAGGTGAAAGATTTGATCGAAGAAGTCCATGAAGGGTCTTGTGGAGCCCATGTAGCAGGTCGGACACTTCTACAAAGTATAATGACACAGGGATACTATTGGCCGACCATGAGGGTTGATTGCATAGCCTATGCAAAAAAATGTGACAAATGTCAACGCTTCTCCACTATCCGAAGAACTCCCCAAGCATTGTTGACACCCATTACTTCCCCTTGGCCATTTGCCATGTGGGGAATTGACTTGGTCGGACCACTTCTAACGACCAGAGGAAGGTTTAAATATCTCGTCGTCGCAGTGGATTACTTTACTAAGTGGGTGGAAGCCGAGCCCCTTATCGATATAAAATATGACAAAGTGTATCAATTTATATGGAAGAACATCATTTGTAGATATAGTCTTCCTCATTCATTCATCACAGACCATGGAACCCAATTCGACAACGAGGAGTTTGCTGCGTATTGTCATCAGTCGAACATATTGAAAACCCACTCTGCACCAGGCCATCCTCAAAGTAATGGACAAACTGAAGTGACAAACAAAACACTGCTGAATGGCTTGAAGAAAAGATTAAATGATGCAAAGGAAAATTGGATCAACGAGCTGCATTCTGTACTATGGGCTTATCGTACTACTCCACGAGCAGCCACAGGAGAATCTCCATATATGCTGGCATTTGGAAGTGAAGCTGTTATACCTGCCGAGCTGGGTCTCCCCACACACAGAGTGCTGAATTTTAACTTTCCTATCAGTGACTTGATGAGAAGATTAGATTTGGATATGCTCGAGGAAGTTAGAGAAGAAGCAGCAATCAGAAACGCTGCATACCAGCAACGGACTGCTATGTTCTACAACAAGAGAGTCAAGAAATACGACCTGAAAGAAGGAGACTATGTGCTAAAGAAAGTAATTCAAAAGCACAACAAACTGGAAGCTAATTGGCATGGGCCCTACAGAGTAACAGAAGTTGTTCGACCAGGGACGTATATAATCGAAACCTTAGAAGGAGAGGAGTTTTAAAATGCATGGAACGCAGAGCATCTGCGCAAATATTATCAGTAATTTAATCTCTATGTAATGCAGTTTTCTTCGATATGAATAAAGTTTTGGATATTTCGCCCAATTCTCTCCTTTTGTTGAAATTTTTTCGGAGTACTAGTGCTACACACTACGCATCAAGCCCAGAAACACCAACTACGATTGGTTGGGAAGAAAATCCACCAGCTAAGGCTGGTCGGGAATAAAAATTTCCCAGAAACACCAACTACGGTTGGTTGGGAAGAAAATCCACCAACTATAGTTGGTCGGGAATAAAAAATTTCCCAAAAACACCAACTACGGTTGGTTGGGAAGAAAACCCACCAGCTAAGGCTGGTCGGGAATAAAAAATTCCCAGAAACACCAACTACGGTTGGTTGGGAAGAAAATCCACCAACTATAGTTGGTCGGGAATAAAAAATTTCCCAGAAACACCAACTACAGTTGGTTGGGAAGAAAATCCACTAGCTAAGGCTGGTCGGGAATAAAAATTTCCCAGAAACACCAACTACGGTTGGTTGGGAAGAAAATCCACCAACTATAGTTGGTCGGGGATAAAAAATTTCTGAGAAACACCAACTACGGTTGGTTGGGAAGAAAATCCACCAACTATAGTTGGTCGGGAATAAAGAATTTCCCAGAAACACCAACTACGGTTGGTTGGGAAGAAAATCCACCAACTATAGTTTGTCGGGACTAAAAAATTTCCCAAAAACACCAACTACGGTTGGTTGGGAAGGAAGTCCACCTGCTAAAGTTGGTCGGGAATAAAAACCACCAACTCCGGTTGGTCGGAAACAGTTGGGTATACAAATGAAAGTCATTTCAGGGCCTAAAATTAAAAAGTGATAAAATTCTTGATACTTATGACATTTTAAACTGCCACCATAGTTGGTCGAGAAATAAAATATCACCAACTCTGCTTGGTCGTCAGATAATCAATTCAGATAGTCAACAATAAATTTTCACCAACTCTAGTTGGTCGACAATTTAAAATAGCATAAAATATCTTTATCTTCTCAACAGATATACATGCACATTCATTAGAAATGTCTTACAAAATATTTCCAAAGACAATGACAATTAAGATTGCAAAAAAAACTAGAAGTTTTTCATTAAAACCAAAACAAAATACATTGAGAAACGAAATACGTATAGAAAAATTGTTACATCAAGAATCCTATTCTATTGGTTTTTTTCCCTCTGCCTTTGAAACAGGTTCTTCACCAGCGGGAGGATCGTCTAAGGCATAGGGGGAATTGATGAAATTTAGATCTTTGAGCATCCTGACATTCATTACTGAGGGCCGATCAAGTAGGTGTTTAGGGCGAGATATCTCGAAATTGGAATGAAGACTGTAGTCACCGAGATACTTTGAAATTAGGCATCGAGGAATGGCTCGAGCAGGAATCCAGCTCATATCCAGTTTGAAAGGTGGCACTGGCAACTTGAGCAACCCAGGGTCATAGTAATCCCACAAATAGTGACCTTATTCCAACTGCAGCACACCCAAGGCATTCAGCCATCCTTGCTTGTAACCCTCATTATTTGCATTTTGGATCCGATCATCTAGATGGTATAGGTCTTTATTATAACCAGCCATCCAGAACTCTCTGGGATGCTTGTGGAATTGATAGGTTAACCTCTCCAGTTGCTCGTGGAGGTTCTTCGTTAAAAGTCCTTTACTCTCCAAGACAGAATTTTGTGCAGAGAGCTGCTCGTCCAGATTCAGAATCTTCTTGGACATCTCAGCTAATGCTTGATTCTTCGCCATTAACTGGAAGGCCTGATTCTCCAAAGATGATTGAGTTCTTTGTTCTTCAACAGTAATACGAGCAGCCCTTGCTCGTCCCCGAGAAGCTCTTGCTCGTCCGCGACCAGATGTAGAGGGTCCAATTCTCTTTAAAGTTTCCAATTCGTCTCTCAAATTAGCATTTTTAACCTCCAGAAACGAGAAACCTTCGTCGTTGACAGGGACCAAGGCTCCCGAGGTAGATGCTCCAGATTTCAGTTGGGATATCTCTCCTCGCAAGTTGTTGTTTTACTGCTCCAGTAATTTCGCGATCTGCCTATGCTCTTCAACCTCAGTCTTCAAAGTCCTCTCCCTGAAATCATAAGCAGCGACTAACTTATCATGTCCTTTGTCAGCATTTAGTTGTTTATACTTTTTCTCATACCCCTTATGCAAAGGGGCAGAAGATTCCTTGTATTGTTGCTGAAGATCCTCGATGATACCCTGGAGATCTTCGATCATCTCATAATAGGCTACATTATTGGCAACAGCTCGATCGAGCAAGCATTTCAAATATTGGTAAGCCTCCACTGCTCGTTCAGAGGCATCCGAACCCAGGATATCAGAGATTTGTGACTCATCCAAGTCAGCATGGCCAGCCTTGAAGTAATCATTGCACTTTTTCATCAGATCAGTATCGTGAATTGATAATAGTTCCATCCTGGCCATAAACTAGTAAAAAGTAGATAGAAAGAATTAATAAAGATGCAAGCAGAGCAAGAAAAAGGGAATTAAGTTGCACAACCAAAAACTTCAACTTTTATTACATCATAAAAGAAGTACATAACCCAGAGTTACATTTAACAAAAAAGCAAAGAGAAAAAGTCCGAACAACTCTACACCTTCTCCTTGTCTCCTAAAACTTTCTCGAGAGGCTGGGACGAAGAGGTAGGTTGCTCGGATGGTATAAAAGGTTGCTCGGAGGGTGTTATAAATTGCTAGGTTGAAATGCTGGTTGGTTGAAGTTGCTCGCAGTAGGTCTGAACAATTGGGGGATGAGAAATTTGATATCCGATCACCATAGAGGATTCCTCGGAAGCAGCTTCATCTTCTTCTTCTTCACCGGGAGAAGGAGGGGGGCCAGGAATGTGTCGCTGAAATAAGTCTGAATTCTCATCGACATTCATCTCTCTCAGAGCAGCCACCCAACCATCCCTGAAATATTTAAGGCTACCATACTCCATTTGTGAGATCATGGAAGCCAAACCCTTATTCCAACCCCTGTCCCAACCAGTACTGAAGGACTTCTTAACAACAAGTTTCCTCTTCGCCTTCTCTGAGGAAACCCTCTCAGTTATAAGTGCCTCGTCAGCTTTTAATTTATTTTCTGCCTCTTCCCTCTGGCGATCCGCTTCACGGAGTTTGCCTAACTCCTCTTCAACAGCTTTGAATTTGGCCTCAAGCTCTCCAGCATTTTGAAGATTCCCCTCGAACTCTTTATTCTTACTTTCTAAGTCTTTTATCTTCTCCCCCAAACTTTTGGAAACTTCAACTGCTTTATCTCTCTCTTGCTCGGTGGCCTTTAATTACTTTTCCCAAGCAGTTTTATCTTCGTCATACTTCTGACGAGAATCCTTTAATGACTGTGACAGACCTACAAGATCTTCTTCCACACCTGACGAGGAGCTCGAATCTTTAATATCTTCATCTTTTTTTAAAATGGTATTGAAACAAGTTACCAACTGGAAAAAGAAAACAATTGTAAGTCAGTGTAAGTACATAATATTAAAAAGTGAAAGTTTAGATTAGTAATACTTACTGAGGCAATATGTTGAGCTGCCAAAGTGGTAACCCTATCCCGGGAAAGAATGTCTTTAAAACCTTGGATTTCAGGGATAATCCAAGACTTCACAGAGCTCATGGCAGAGCTCGGAGCAACAAAAGTGGGAACACCACTTCCAGTAGTTAGAGGCTGAGAAATGGATTCAACCACTTTATCCGAGGAGCTTTTCTTCAACTTCCTTGTGGGAGCAGGGACATTCTCGACCAAGGATGTCATCTTGGTCGGTGATATAACTATTACCTCGCTAGGAGGGGAAATAGCTGCAATATTGCTTGGAACCACAGGGGGCTTCTCGGCAACCTTCTTAGTAGCAGCTGAAGGAGGTGCATCAATTTGTCTTGTCCCTTCTTCTGGGACATCATGCTTACTTTTCTTTGCCTCTTCAGTAGTAGAGGCAGACTTATCGAAGAGGGCAGGAGCTCTTCTTCTTTTCATTCTGTCACTAAGAGGAATATGCGAATCAGAAGAAGAACTTTCAGGAACTGGTGTTGGTTCTATGTTACTTATCACTGGACGAGCAGTGAAAGATGAGGTGTAAATCTTGTACTGCAACAAGTACGAGGCTGATCTGATATGTTCGTCGGTGACAGTTTGATGCAAACCCAATATAAGTTTCAGATGTTTTAAATGAACTTCTGTCTCCTTTGGAGACCTTCTTTTGCTGTCAACTACAAATAATTAAAAAGCAAAATATCAGTGACGCGTTTTATCGAATATGAAGAAAACATGATTTCAAAAACTAAATAAAATAAAAATAACCTATCCCATTACCATAAGGAGGGCATCTGGGACCCTGATATACGTCATTTTCAGTTAATGGATCATGTTGCCAATTTTTCATAACAACCCCATGCTTAAAGTAATCCCTGTTGTCATCTGGGAGATTGACAACTAAAGCCCTATTTAAAAACCTAGTTTTCAAATAAAAAGTACTATCACCGACAACCCATCTATAGCAAAACATAATCTCTGGAATTCCTAAACGAGTTCTATGAATCTGATTTAACCTATGGACTTATTAACTATTCTCCATGTATTGGGGGATATTTTTGCAGGTACCACGTCAAAATATTGACAGAATTCTAAACACAGGGGATTTGGAGGAAAAGAAAAGCCACATTCGGCTACAAAGAGTCTGGGGAACTAATGTCCCTCAGCCAAACGAAAATAATCAGGAGGACCAGAAAGTTCTTCCAAAATGACCCAGGAAGGAATAGAAAAATCAGAACGAAATTTATCAAGCGACTCAATAAGGTAAACCATGGTGAACAAAGAAAATAAAAGATAAGGAAGAAGATCTTACAGAAAAAGGGTAGATCAGTTGATAACGAACGATGGAAGGAATGAACTCACAAGATGGAGAAGAAGTGGAGAGATCAAAGTTACAGATTTGAAAAAGTAAGAGACGATAGGATTTTCTGCAACGCTTAAATACCTTACCTTGGGAAGGGGTAAAAATAATGATTACAAAGAAAGACGTTTGCGCTACCGGCGGCTAAAAGGACAAAAAAGGCACGGAGACCAAAGCAGTGGGAAAATTTTTAAAAAGTCTGATTCTATGAATTCGAAAGGAAAATTAAATACAAGGAAAACACTCCTAAAATTCAGGATGACTATTTAATCCCGCCATATTTCAAGAAGAATGTTTCACACTCCTCAACCTCGAACTGTGAAACATTGGGGGCTTCTGTTGATACCAAATTTAGTCTGCTGACGTGGATCAGTTAAGTGGAGATACGTGTCAATCTACATGGCACTTACAAACATTTCTGAACAACACCTTGACTTCGAGGAACTCAACCTCCCCGACCAACTCAGACACTCCGAGCAACAGGTGCTCTCCGAGGAACTTTACTGTATCGAGCAACTCATGAAGACCGAGCTACTTAGGCGGTCCGAGCTGCATCTCGTACAGAGCATTAATGTCTGGATAATTAACAAATCGACTGCTTATTAAATGCTCATTATTACCATACAGATGTATACGCCTATTGGACAGCTATGTATTACCCTTTCACATTTACAGCCCGAGGGCTATAAATACATCGTATCATCCTCATTGTAAGGACACTCAGAATTTCTTGGTAAAAACCTGTAATCGAGAATTCCTAAATAGTCAGCAATAATAAAATAGTGGACGTAGGCCATTCCTTTAAGGCTGAACCACTTTAAAAATCTTTTATCTTCTTTATTTTTATCTGTGTTTGATTAATTAGAGATAATCTAATTTTTTACATCAACAATCGCTATCATAGGAGTACCAAATACTATAGGAAAGAGTTCCACTCACGTATTTAATGATACTTTTAAGTACGAACAAGTGAGACTCTTTCAGGGATATTTGGTAATGTGCGCAGAATCCAACGCCACAACCAATGCCGGGATGACTAGTGATTAAGTAGAGAAGACTACCTTCTATGCTCCTATAAAGGGTTTGCTCTATGTCCTTGCCTAAAGTGTCTTTGCTAGCTTAGTTGATGTACTGATAGGGGTGTGTGAGTGCTTAGAGGAGTCTAAACTAAACTTCTTCATGAGGTCCCTAGTATATTTGTATTGAGATATAAATATTCCATCATCAAGTTGACGCACCTGGAGACCTAAGAAGAATGTAAACTCACCAATGATGCTCATCTCAAACTCTCTCTTCATCTCCTCTTAAAAAGTGTGAGCATATCGGAAGCATGTGAATCCAAATACTATGTTGCCCACATAGACTTGGGTAACTAATATTGCACCACTTTACCTCCTCTCAAATAACTTTTTCTCCACTCCGTACTAAGCATGAGGTGCTAGTTTTAAACCATACAAGGCCTTATTTTGATAAAAGATATGTCTCGAGTGCTTTGGGTCTTCGAACCCCTTGGGTTATTCCACTTACACTTCCTCCTGTAGAATGCCATTAAGAAAAGAACTCTTGGAATCCATTTGATATAACTTAAAGCATATATGACATGCTATGGCGAGTAATAAGCGGGCGGACTCAAGCCTAATAATTGGAGCGAATGTCTCGTCAAGTTCTACACCTTTATGTGTGTAGCCTTGACAACCAACCTAGTGTTATTGTGAACTATGGTACCATTCTCATCCATTTTATTCTTGTAAATCCACTTGGTACCAATAACATTAGTTTCTATAGTTCAGGGGACTAACTCCTAGACGTCATTTTTACAAAACTGAAGTAACTCATCTTGCATAGCAGATATCCAATGCTCATCCTTGAGTGCTTATTTCACATTCCTAGCCTCATCTAATGAAGTGTTGAAAAGGTAGTTAACCACATTCTCAAGTTGAGTGCGAGTGTTGACACCTAGTATGGGATCACAAAGTATAGAAAAAGGGTTATGACTTTTTTATACTAAGAGATTGGTTCCTTTAAATCAAGAGTGGGGTCCACCTGGGTAGTATGAGGAATTATGGGATCATCACCAAGGGGTGCATCATCCTCACACTCGAGGTTAGCGTCAGTAGGCATCGGCGGCTCATCATCTCTAATCGTGATGTTTATTGACTCCATAACCTTAGAGCTTGCAAGGTTAAACACCTTATAAGCCCTACTCGATGATGAATAACCTAAAAATACGCCCTTCATCATTTCGAGAGTCAAACTTTTCTAAGTGCTCTCTATTTCTGAAGATGTAGAAAGTACTCCCAAAGAAACGGAAATATAATAGGTTGGGTTTATTCCCTATCCATAACTCATATGGCGTGTGTAACATGTGTGGACAAAGATATACCCAATTCACCGTATGACATGTAGTATTAACTGCCAATGCCAAAAAATGTCTAAGCACATTTCTCCCAGTACGTATGGATTTTGCCATTTCTTGAATCGTCCGATTAATCCTCTAAACTATTCCATTTTATTGAGGAGTACGAATGGTCGAAAACTTGTATTTGATGCCCATTCCATCATAATATCTATCCACTTTGGCTTTTTTAAATTCAGCTCCACTGTCACTATGCATTTGATTAATAGTGACACTGCGTTGATTTTGTAAGATACGACACTTGGTTGTTAGGAACTCAACCACATCACACTTTTCTATAAGAAACCTCACGATTGAGTATCTCAAAAAGTCATTTAACATCACGAGAATGTATCTCTTACCACCTATGATGTCCATTTGGGTAGGACCCATAAGATCCATATGTATCAATTCCACAACACGAGAATTGTTAATGGTATTCAACTTTCGATAGGGACTTTAAATTTGTTTTCCTCATTTGCAAGGACCATAAATTGAGGAAGTTGGTTTCCCAAGCAATGGTAAGCCATGAACTTGGTCTTTCTTTACTAATATCTCAATGTCTATAAAGTTTAGATGACCTAGTCGTTTATGCCAAAGGTCTATGGAGGAGACCGTTGCGTTATTGCACACAAAGGAGGATATGAGAATGATTCCATAAAAATTATCATCGATCCTCACTCCTTGTAGTAATAGTTCACCGGATTAAATCATATACATTACAGTCAATCCAGTCAAACTTTACCGCAAAGTTTGCATCGTGAAGTTGGCTTATGTTAATCAAGTTTGCTTTCAACCTTTCGATGTAAAACACATTGTCTATTTAAGAAAATAGAGGTATCTCAACACAACCACATCGTAAAATACTATATCTACTCGTATCTCCAAAGGTGACTTTGCCTTCCTTACGAGCCATAAGGTTGATAAAATATGACTTGTCACCAGTCATGTGCCTAGAGCACCCTCTATCAAAATATCATTGGGAAGTATTTTGAATCTTAAGAGAAATATGAACAACAAAGGCTCTGTCATCTTGCTTAGGTACCCAAATGGAGGTAACCTTTTTTTTGCCCTTATCATTATTAGCTCTAGTCGTAGCATTAGAAGCATTATCGAAAGGCATAGAAATCCTTTGAAAATTTTCCATTAAGCTTTGCAAATTCATGTCTAAGAACTCAACTTTCTCTATAAAACTAGCAAAATCGCTATAACAATGCGCGGGAGTATGTGTACATTTATTTCTTCCTAACTTGTAGCAAAATTCCCTACGGTGACATGTCCTTTTGCAATAGTTTCAAACATAGACTTGTTTGGGTCTACCTTGGTTCACTCGTTTAGGTTGAAGTCTTTTTTATGGGTTAGGCCAAGGACGATATGGATCCACCAAAAAAATAGAAATCAGTTCTGGTGCGGCATGGGAAGTGGATGTACCATCATAACCCATTCCTTTCCTCTCCATAAAACTTAAATCAGGACTGAGGAACATCTTTCCTACCTTCTTCGGTGTATCTTCTATAGTAACCTTGACCTCTTGGGCATGTTCAAGATCTTTTTTGAGTTAATATACAAGGGCTTCAAATTTGTCATGAGTCTCCAATGAATCTCGAAGATCTCTTGTAAGACTATTCATTTTGTTGGTCAAGTCACCATTTTCCCTCTCTACTAAAATTACTTCTTATCCAAAAGACACTCTCACGGAGGAATCTCTCTTTCTCAACTCCTTCTTTAAACCTAAAACTCTAAACGCCAAACTTTTATTATGCCTTTTCATTTTAAAGGACTCAGCATAAATCTCGGCATAAGTGCATTGAAGGCCACTTTCTCCTTCACTCAAAACGTCATCTCCCTTACTCTCTTTGGAATGACTACACTCACTGTCGAGGTCATCATGTTTAAAAACTTTCTCGTTGATGTGAGGTGTACTTGTTGTACTAATACGACTGGTCATAGATTTGATAAAGTTACATTCATGCTTCGATTCGTCCCCGGAATCCATTGTCTTTACATCACTATCACTAAGAGTGGCATTAAAGGAAGCGTTACCTTTAATCTGTCTCTTTAACCTTGCAGGAAACTTGTGAGCTTTGTGACCCTTACCCTCGCACTCATAGCACCTCTCCTCATCTTTCTTAGGGTACTCTCCTCTTTCCTTTTCAAAACTTTTCTTTCTCGACTTAATTTTTTATCTTTCTAAAAAAGATATTTTCTTTGTAAGTATTTTCTTTTCTAAGCTTGAGAAATTTTTTGAAATTTTTTGCCACAAGGGAAAGTCATCTAAATCAAAATCATACTCGGAGTTAGAAGAAACCTAATCTTTCCTTTTAAATTGAACTTTCAAAGCGATTCCCTTTTCCCTTGTCTTAATAATTTTAGGAAACGTATCGATTTCATAAGTTTGATGGTCTCCTACGAGTTCTTCTAACCTAAGCGTACCTAAAATTCCCTAAGAATTAAGAACAGTGACCTTAGGAATAAAGCGGGACAAAAGGGATATTAAAATCTTTTTCGCAACGTGTGTCTCAGGAATTCTCTCACCTAAATTAAAATTAGAGTTGATGATATCAGACAATTGTGCATAAAACCCGTCAAACATCTCGGTATGTAGCATAGTAATGGTCTTAAATTATGTGGTTAGATTTTGTAGCTTAGATACTTTAATAGTGTTGGTACCCTCATGAGTGAGTTGGAGGATATCCCATACTTCCTTTGACATGGTGCACGTCATGATGTGACAGAAGTTGTCAGGGGTGACGACTCTAAAAATTTCACTTAAACCACGTGAGTTAGAATTTCTCCATTTAAATTTATCATCCGTCCAAATGGTGATGGGTTTAGGACTTATGACATCTCCATTTATCACAGTGGGTGGTGTCCACCATATTTTACACACAAGCCAAACCCTCTCGTCAATTGATTTTAAAGCATACCTCATTCGAGCTTTCCAATATGCATAATTTGACCCATAAAAAATAGAAAGCATATTATACAAATTATCCAAATGAACCTAATTTAAGAATCACACAATAAATTAGTGCAACCTGCTCTGATACCAATTTGAAGATACAGGGTCATATGGATAGTCCGTATATTAGGTTAAGTACACAAAAATTCAATTTTTAACCAAATTTTATCTTGTTAAGAATTATATGTGCATGCAAGATAATGGTTAACACAAAATATGCCAAATCAAACCAAAACAAGTAGAAAAAGAAATTAAGGAAAAAATCCTTTTAGGCAAAACCTAGATTTTAGCACTGTTAAAGAGTTTAAAAGACTCGATGACTTACAAACTAATTAGAGATCCACTAATTATAATGCACAAGTCTTCAAATCTTCAACAAATAGGGCACAGTCCAGCACCATTCCTAGAAATCAGCTCTTCCCTTAGTATCCACCGATCAACCTTAGGATATCGAAATCCTTTGTTATTCAACCGTAGAGCCTCGGCTCCATAAATCAGCAGTAGTGTAAACTCTACAAGGGTTTGATATTGTATTTAAGAACTAGGGTTTGAAACTCAACAAATCATTCTATGGGATATTGATTTGGGAAAGAAAATCTTGTTTTAAAGAAACAAAAAGATGAACACTAACAAGCATGGAGATTCCATTTTGCCAAAACTCTTGAGAAAAACTATTCACAAAGGTTTTTTCTTTATAGAAAAAGTCAAATTTCGAGGTGGCAATCTCGTTCACACGAAAATGATACTTCATTTAAACAAAAACCTTGTTTCAAACGAGATGAAGTCTCGTTCGAACGAGATGCCAATTTTGTTCGATCATCCTTCCAATGAACTTCCAACGAGAGTTGCTCTGCGAAACAAAGACCATGTCGTTCGATGTTCATTAGAATTAAGTTTAAATGAGTTAAGAATTTTGTTCCAATTAGATATGATCTTGCTCAAATGAGATCATGATATCGTTCCAAAGAGATTAGAATCTCGTTCCAACGAACTGAAAAATAAAAAAAATTAATTTCACAAATTATTTTATAAAAAATGCCTCGATTAAAAAACAAACAACCTAGAATATAATTGATTAAGAAATTAAAAACACAAGTTCATATACCTCCTTAAAGTGTTCGTGACAATTCCAACGACTTGAAACTCGAAAATGATGCTCGATCACTAACATATCTTCAAATGATCGTTGAGGCAAACGTGGATTTAGTGTTCGGATCGTTGCTATGGTTTGTAACGGGATACACCAAAATAACATAACTATGAGAAATTATAAAATCTTGCTCTTACACTTGTAACAAATGTCATAGGTTCACCTTCGTCTTAAAGAAACCAACAGAGAAAATGGCCCAGGGTTGAGTCCAAGGACTTTTGCTTAATGGGGAGTGTACTTGGAAGGGAGGGCATCTGCCTCTCAGGAAAGGTTAGAATAAGTTCTGTATTATGGCAATCAATTATTTTAGTAAGTGGGCTGAGGCTGAGCCTTTGGCTATCCTCACAGAGAGAAAGACCGCCAGCTTCATATGGAAGAAAATCATTTATAGGTTTAGCCTACCAAAGGATATAATTTTAGAGATTGGAGAGTAGTTCGATAACCCAACCTTTAGAGAGTTTTGCTCTAATTATGGGATCAACAATCACTACTCCTCCCCAGTACCTCCATAAGAAAATGGGCAAGTGGAGATGACGAACCAAACTATATTCCACAGTTTAAAGAAAATTTAAAAAGAAGACAAAGACGTATGGCATGAATAATTACCAAGCATTTTGTGGGCTTACAAGACAACTGTTAGAGGCCTTACCGAGGAAACTCGATTCTAATTGACTTATAGAATCGAGACATCCCTACTGTTATCGATATCCAAATGCAGATGGTAGAATATTTTGAGCCAAAGACCAATAACGAAGGTCTTAGCAGTTCCTTAGATGAACAAAAAAAATAGTTGGCTTGATCAGAATGGCTAGCTACAAGCAAATGAAAAATTATTACTTCAATAAAAAAGTGCGCTATAAAGAGTTCAAAGCGGGTGACTTGGTCCTAAGTTTAGGAGGTCACCATTTCCATTAGAAATCTGAGCTTAGGGTAATTAGGTCCCAAATAGGAAGGGCCCTATGTTGTCACCAAAATAATAAGGTGTAGAGGGGTACCCAAATAACAAAATACAAGTTGTGAGTGTTCTCCTAAGAAATATATGACAAATGTGGGAAATTAACGTAAAGATAAAAGTGTAAGGATGTTCAGTTTGTTATTCCTAACAAGAGTAAGAAGTATGAAAAAATTTCACGATGATTAGATTGTGCATACACAACTCTCTCACAAAGCAAGAGACTTATGTACGAGGGGGATAATGTAGAGGGGTCTTAGATCTTCTTATTACTAATTACAACTTATATTGATTATGTATCTATTTTAGTATTAATGGTAATTTATATTACAGGTTACTAAGAAGAGTACTTTGGTCCAGCCAGTGGTTTGAGTTAGCAGGGCTCAAGGGGCCTAGGATCCCACCAAAGTAGCCCGTTGGGATCTTTGAGGGTTTTGGCTTGGAGGATAGAGAGTAAGGTTCGTTGAGTGACGTAAATTCTCAACCATTCTAATATAAGAGAGAAAATCACCAAAAGTCCTGAGTAACTTACGGTTACTTGAGAAAGCCACACTACCCTCTTGGGACCTTAAGGTCACTCGAGATGTCATTTACATTATAGTTAGTTGAGGCAGATCAACGCCTCTCGATAAGTCATTTTCATATGTCGTTACTCGAGGAGGATTCTCATCCCTTAAGTAATATATTTTATTGATAGTCACTCAAAAGGGTTCATGTCCCTCGAGAAGTCATGATTACATTAACAGTCAGTCGAGCAGGTTCATGGCTTCTCAACAAGTCATGCTCAATGCATATATGCCATGTACTCCAGAAAAATATAATTTTTTAGTGAAGGTTTAATATTTAATTATTTATTTTAGCCCCGTGGGAAAAAAATGGCTTAACGTACATATATTTGATAAAACATCTTTTTGGTCCAACCGCATAGGTTTCCCCCGACCACATCATTATCGTGTCTCCCAAGTCTCTTTATATTATTTATATATAGGGATGGCAACGGGTCGGTTCGGGGTCGACGAAAGCATCCCCCTCCCCGTCGTCGTTATAAATCCCCATCCCCATCCCCGTCCCCGCCATGTTCCCCTTTATAACGGGTTAGGGGATCCCCGTCCCCATTTGTAATGGGTATCGATTTCCTCACGGGGAACACATTTTTTTTAATATAAAAAAATTCATTTACAACTCCAAAATTCATTGTTGAGATTTATCTCTTAAATCTTAAATTCATTTACAACTCCAACTCTGTTAAATCTTAAAATTACAGTTAACTGTGATTTGTTCCAAATCTTAGAGTATACATTTTCACACGCATATTTCTTCCAAAATCTCAAATTAGAACAAGAAACTATCAAGCATAACAAAGAAAAAAAACAAATCAAATCTACAAAGAATAACAAATCGTTTGGGCGGGGTGATGATGAGGGGCGACAGGATAATAAAACAAATCAAATCTGAAAACATAACAAATCTCAAAAGCATAAGAAATCAAGAACAACATGAGTGTGTTACCTTTGGGCGACAGGATGATGAGGGGCATGCAGGGTGATGAACAACAGGAACAATAAAAAAGAGTGTCTAACTGAGGAGATGAGGGGTGGGATGATGAGTTTTTTTTAGGTGAGGAGAGGGGCGAGCGACGAACAGAGATTAGGAGATGAGGAGATGATGAAGTTTGTTTTTTTGAACGTCTAACAGTAGGGATGGAGGAGATTGGGCAGGGATTGGGAGCTCTCTAACATAACTGGAGGGTATTTTTGAGAAGAGGCGGACGAACAAAGAAAAGAGGGTTAGGGTTATGTCCCTCTTATAATATATATATATATATATATATATATATATATATATATATATATATATATATATATATATATATATATATATATATATATATATATATTAATAATTCGGGTATCCTCGTGGGGACCCGAGGATATACCCGAAACTGACCCACACTTTTTTGGGGATTTTTTTTACTCCCTGACCCCGACCCAATCCCTGAATTTGCGAGTATTTTTTGGGGATTTTTTTTCGGGTATCCGCGGGGACCCGAATTTTGGGGGAAAATTGCCATACCTATTTATATAATAAAGACAAGTTTAGTAGTCTCATTTTAATAAGGACACAATTCACATTTTGGTGAAACCCTAATTCACCCACACCTATTATAAATAAACGACTTATGCCTCACTAAGGGGGACAATGAGAAAAAGAGGCAAGGTCACTCTCTAGAAATAATGACTCATTGTTAGCATAAAAATACAACAATTGAATCCTAAAGTTATAGCTTCAAAGTTATGCATGTAAAAACATTTTATATCATTAATAGCCGAGTTCATAGCATTTGATTCACACACACTATGTGCTTTTACACCCCGCTAATCTCTCTCTTATTTCAGAGTGCTTATTTTCTCACCCTCTTCTCCAAGGCTCTCGATTAATTATTTGTTGTTATTTTATTGAATGCTACACAAAAAAGATATTTTCACTAGATTATTCCTTCAATATTCATTGAAGCCCAATCACACCTCACCCGGTTCAGTATATTCATAAACTTCAGTTACATTACTCTCCTATATTTCGCGAATCCACCAAGGAGGTATTCTTGGTGGATATGGGTGTTAAAGGAACATAAAATTGTAGTTTTTATATCCAAAAATCCCGTGTTCAAGAAGATCACCAGAAAAGTTATCCATCTTTATGCATTATTTTGATTGAATGCGAGTAATCATGACATATATTTTGTGCATATAAAGAATTATTATTTTCATGCAAGTAGATGATATGTTTGTTAATGGATATAAAAATATCAATTAGATTATTTGTTATAATATATGTATGTGATAGAAGATGTCACCTCACATTATAACTCTCAGTATAGATATAAAACTTTATACTTAAAAATGTACTTTGTAAATGAAAAATAACATCATCGTAACAGTGTTACAGAGCAATTGTTCCATATATAATTGATATGCATTTAAGATAAGCAAGGTATATATCAATTAATTGTTGCACTCGATTAAACATTTGACAACATTAAAAAGAGCTACTAAATTGATAGCTCTGAGTAGTCACATGGGTGTGTCTCATAAAATCAGAGCTAATGACTATAGCATTCTTGGATTTGGTGGGATTTCAACCCACCGTATATTGTTATTAACCATTATTTTCTGTCAAAAGTAATTAAGACATTAGCTAACTTTTTAAAGAAATTATTTAATCTGTAACTTTTCAGAGTAATTATGACATTACCTCACATTATAACTTTCCTTACTAAGAGCATCCATAGTGGTGGGGGAAATGGGCACCCAAATTTATAAATTTACAAACTGAAACCTCTGCAATGGTGTAATGAAGTCAACAGATTTTTGTAAGAGAAAAGACAGTGAATTTGTAACTTTGCTGAACGATTACTAAATTTGCAAGTTGTTTCCAGGAACTTCATTTGTTCGTAAGAATTGATACGGACAAATGATGTTTATTGCAAGTCCAAATAATTAATTTATATTTTATATTTACGTTCCAACGAACTATGTTAGTTCGTAGGAATTTCCTACGAACTATATTAGTTCGTAAGAATTCCTATGAACTAATATAGTTCGTAGGAACCATATACCAACGCTATCACCACTGTAAGCATTATGGATGACGAAAAAGGCAAAGTAAGGGTTTAGAATTTGTATACTTACCTTTCAAAGCATCCACCATTGTGGATGCTCTAAGAAATATTTGTAATTTTATTTCGAGTGACTTATTAGTGAATGCTTCTTCTACTTATGCTTGCTAATTGACGTTCTTGCTCAAGAAGTCTTTATAGTGATGTTGTCTTTATCTTCACATATGAATGTAGATGTGATAATATGTGATAAGGCTTTTGAAAAAAATATAAATATACGTTAAATATTAAAATAAAAATAACAAAGAGCGTGGGCTCTTTCTTTCACAGAGTAACTTTTGCCCCAAGTAAACATTCTACAATAGATAAAATAGAATATAATTTATCATTATTTCCATTTAATAGACAATTTAACCCAAAACATAAAACATGTATCGTGATAATTACTTGCTCTAGTCAAATATGGTATGGTCTTTCTTACAGATCATTTAGGCCATCTCCACTGGGACTGTCCAAAAAGATGTAAACTTATAATTTTTGGCTTACATTGTGGGGAACTATACACATAGTGAGAGAGGATAGTTGGGAGTGTAAAAGATGACGTGAAGGTCTTGGACAGACGAATGTCAGCCGTCCAAGGCTGGACGGACGACGGACACCCGCCTGCCTAGCTGTTAACATTTTTACACGTTACAATCCAACCGTTAAGATTTTATCCGTTATAACAACTGCAAAATTAAAAATAACCCCTATAAATACCAAACCTCCACATTCATATTTTCATACCAAATTACCTACCACCCCTTTCATATCAATTACAATACCTTATTTTTTTCATACTAATTACAATACCTTTTTCATACCTTTTATACCAAATTCCATGTTTTCATACCAATTACAACACCCATATTTATTTATATTATTGGCATATTTTCATGCCAATTACAAATTCCATATTTTCATACCAATTACAACTGCGATTTGGAGTGCTACTGTCATTGGCATTGCTTACCCGTGCCACAAGAAAAATCGACAAGATATTGCAAAGATCCAAACAAAGATAATGAAAAATGGATATGTTTATTTCAATGCGAAATTTCATAGATGGAGAAAAGGATAGAGCGTTAGCATGCTAAACATTTGATAAATACTGAACTTCACGATCCAATGTATGAATCGAATTCGGACTTGTCGGATTACAAAGGGGCCGAGTCGGACATGGATTTAGTACGTCATCTACCAACCATGTTGATGGGGGATGGGAATGCCTTATGTTGTGTTTTGTGGTTGCCTATGAGATAATTGTATTAACTAGACAAATCAGTCATTAAAATATTGTGATCCGTTGATCAGATAACCACGAAGTAATTAAAATGTAACTTTCGTTTCTATGTTTTTATTATGAAAATTTAATATTATATTTTGAGTTTTGAAATTTGGTTTTAAATTACAAACATTTTAACCATGTACTCATTCTTATCCATGCAATTAAAATATTATATATTATAAATAGTAATTGACACCAATTGAAAAGAACTTAGTAATTAATGAAATTTCTTAACATATAAAACCGTGTAACTCTATTGTTGTGAGAAGTTCCGATACGCTTGAGTACGACGATGCATTATCTCATTAAAGTCTAGTTGTCCGGGTGTGAAGTTACTAGTATCCTTGTACATAATTTGATCTTCATTGCACTGGGATTGAGCTTCGTACTCTTTGTTGCGATTTGAAATTAAATAATCAATCTTATCATTCATATTTCTTCCGATTGCTTGCGATTTTGCAGAATTTTTGGAATAAATTGTGTTGAATTCTTTAGAGTTATCTAACAGGGCCGTGTGTGCAGCCACTCTGTTGTCATTTTTTTCCCTTTCAGTTTCGCCTCTTTACGTCCCATCGGTCGTTTTAAGGCTTTATTGAAGTCGCCTATGTCGGTATCATTCGAATGAATGGGACTCTCATTTATATCTTCATCCGTATATTGTGAACCTATGGTTAACATGGCATACTTGGGCAAATCCTTGAGCACCTTGTAGCAATGGTCGTGTACGAATTTATGACCCATAGAAACACGAAAGTTATCACTAGCATGTTGGAGCTACAAAAATCATTTATTGCATGAGTTATATAAATTAGGAATATTAAATTGAAATAAGAAACTAATCACAACCAAGTGTAATTACCCAAGTAACTTTCGTCGTGCCGCTATCTTTACCGTCTTCGTATGCTCGAGACAACTTCGCCGAATACAATAAACACTCTCTATTTATTGTTCAAAATTTTCCCTGCAACGTATTCTCGTTGTGTTTGTAAATAACTCCCTCACTAGAGTTATATTCTGTAGTATTTTCCCCCACATAGTTAAAGTGGTTTGGTTTGTCCCAACACCCCCATCTATGAAATATTTTATGTATGCATAACAAAACAACACCTCATCATGTGAAGTAAAATTTGGTAACCGATAAAAATTAGTCGGGGTACTTTGAGAGGGAGAACCCATATAATATATTTGAAAGGATAAATCTTTGATTTGTTATTTAAAAGTTTTGAGGATACATATTTATACATAAGAAAAAATATATCCGTTAAGGATTTTTAGAGCCGTTAGGATGCATTTTTTTAATATAGGCTTGGATGGATAAGAGGTGTACGTCTAACAACCCTGGACGGAGGACACTCTCCCATCCAGCCACGAGGCCCATTTAAATATCGTTTATAGACAATATAGATTTTCACACCTGTTACATTTTCTCTCACCGAAAAATGAATTTTTTATGCCCACTGTGAACCAAAACAATGAAAACTTAGACTTTAACATCTCTCACCGGATATGACCTTAATGCTTTCACAATTTTTAAGCTACTTTTACAGTTTGTATACCTTTTCATACCTTTTCGGTCTCCTTTTATAGTCTATCATATTTTAAAGCATTAGAAATTTATTATCATAAGACCAGATGGACCCATTTTAAAAAAAAGAAGAAACAAACACTCACAAAATATTATTGCTTTTAGGAATTACGCCAATCAAACACTTTACAAATGAAAATAGTAATGTTAAAAAAAAGATAGCGTTACAAAGTCGCTTTGCACCTAAAGTAGGTACTTCGCAAATAAATTACTTGTTTGTTAAGGGAACAAACTTGTCTTTTTTTTTCCTCGTAATGGCCTCTCACAAAAAATGCAGGTATGCTAAAAAAATGAGCGAGTAATTGCCATTCAAAGGCCACTCGACCACTGTTTGTTGACCTATAACTACCTATTTTTCTTTTAGTCACTCGAACTTGAACTTAAAAGTCGAAACACCAATTTTGTAAACGCAAAGTTCAAGATTTCCTTATCCCAGTTTTGTTGCTAGTGTTGGAAAATTGGACTTAAGTTGGATTTTGAAAGCTGTCCAGAATTTTCTGGACAGAATTTTGAGCAAACTTTGAGCTCAAATTTAAGTGGGACCCACACTACGAAAATTGTGGGACCATATACGAACGCATTCTCCTCCGCAGGGAGATTAACGTAGTATATTCATATGTCCAATTTTAATAAGTTATGAATGATAAATATGTCCCCAAAGTGACTCACAAAGCAATGAAAGTTAATGAATTAGGTATGTTTTAACTCTTGTCCCACATTGGAAGAGTGGTGGAAAGTTGATGAGTTAATAACACCCCAAGTATGGACTAAGGCTTGGATGCCTTGGGGTATCCCAACTCTTTGAAGGGGAGATGACCTACACTATGCATGTGTTGGACTTGGGCCAAAAGCCCACGCGCGCACGCCGTCTGTCCGGCCGGCCGGCTCGGCTAAGTTCGGGCTCGGGCTTTTTGGGCCGAATTAATTAAAATTTCTGGGCTTTTATTAATTAATTACGGAATTAAATAATAATTAATTAATTGTTTGACAGTTAATGCCAAAGGTCAACAGTTAACAAATTAACTATTTTTCACAGTTAATTTCGATTTTGACTGTTCCAACAGTCAACACAAAAGCTATAAATACAAACCTTTCCCTCCTGTTTTATTTACTGAAAAAATAACCCTCCAGAAAATTTCCAAAAATGTTCTTTCATCTAGAAAGATGTTTTCTTCATTTCTGCATATCATATCACTGTTATGGTTGAGTATTAACACAGATTTGTGTTCGTTGGGATTAATTATTGTTGTGCTACATAATTAATTCGGGAAATCCGTTCTATCTTGGGAGGTAATTATTCAATAACCTTTGAGCACGTTGGAGGGAATAAATTTGCCTTAAGGAGACTGTTCTTCAGGGCTTGGATTTATCTTTAATTCTGTTATTATTTATGCAAATTCAAGTAAGTGTTAATTTCTGTAATTCCGCTTTATTTCTGTAATTATATTAATAGTTCAGATTTCTGTATTTTTGTATTTATTAAACAGTAGACTTAACAGCTAGTTGTTTTAAATACAAAAGTATTTATGAGGAAAAAAATTTCTTCTCGAATGTACCCCTTCTTGAGTGACCTCACTCAACTTAGTTTCACTGCTCTGTAGTTATCTCTCTTAGGATCTTTGTCGAGCACATTGTGTGAGAATGTAGATGAGAATTTTTCTTAATATACTTCCTCACTTCGAACAAATGAATATCCATACTGAGTATTCTTGAAACCAAGCGACTCTAAAAAATAAAAGAAACTGATATCCATTTCACTCCCTTGAAAAAATGGGAGTGCTTTCCTCCAATCAAAATAGTACGAAATTGCTAACATTAATAAGTATCTTTTGATTTAGACAAATATTGAGCAAGATCACACTATGAAAAAAATGTTGAAAACAAATTTCATGTACGAGTAACTCCTCCCCTTGCTATTTTTAACTATAAAAAAATATCAAAGTGAAGAATATAATATGACATAAAACCGAACAGGTTTTAGGCATGCAATATAGCTATGCCAACAAATTTATAGAGCAACCATGTACTGGGTTTAAATGTAACAAAACCTTAATGTTACAGAAAATTGTAAAAAATAAAAGAACAAATTATCACTCGAGATGGTAAAAAAGTTATTGACACTGATATGAGGAAGATGACAAACTTATTTTTTGCTACATAAAACTAGGATAACAATTCGATGGCTGTTACACACTTCTTATTTATATTAAAAGAATCCTACAAAAGATTAACCAATTCTACCTTAACTTTCTCCTAAAATATCTGAATGGAATATAAACTAAATTAATAACAGAATCCTTAATGTAACAACCCACTTAATTAAATACCGGGTGGCCAATCCTTTATCCAATTAATTCGAATTATTCACTTGGCTTATTCTTTGCACCATTGTCGAAAAATAAATTTTTTTCCATTCATTATTAAACATCTAGTAATCAATTAAGCTAGTGTTAAAACTTTTAATTTAAAATAAAATTCCTTTTTAACAACATCAATCATTTATCATATAACCCGATCCACAATAATGAATAATAAATAATAACCATCACAACTTATTTAATATAACTGGAATAAACTTCCCAGTTCAAAATATCTCAATTCAATAAACCAAATCAAGCCAAATGTATCCAAAACCAACATAAGTAAAACTAATGACTGAGATAGAATGAAAATGACAAGGATCCATTGGCAACATGACATAGAAGAAAATGACTATAGAGTACAAGAATCAATAAAATGATGCGTCTAATGCGAGGTCCACCCTCCAAAGCATCCATAGCGAATAAATATGCGATCCTCTAAGTTGGGCATTCTTGTGGCTGGACACCTGATATAGAATATACAAGAGGGAAGAGAATATGCAAGAGAAAACAGGTCAGAGCCCAATTGTAAAAGATTTTAAAAATAGCAAGTGAATAAATGCTACAATTAGCAATTATTATATACGTGTTAGATCCTCTGACTCTCACTTGAGATTCTCACCTCTCAAATAATGTGCACGCCTAACGTATTCTCAACTTATTCTAGTTACTATTTCCACTTTCACTAGATTATCTCATTATATCAACTAACCATAGCCCTTCTCTTTCCCCACGTATTTTTTTCACAATACATGTAATAAATAAATATATTAATTCAAATCTCAAAATAATTAAGTGTTCCCATACATAATTAATTTCAGATTTCTTTATCTTTCACGTCTATGTAAATCACACAGTAGATAATATCACATGTATATATATATATATATACATTCACTCTACTATATATATACAATACTGCACCCCGAGACACAGTTGCAGTGTACGCACTACTCTACTATCTAGTCCCAATACATCTCGTCACTGTATAAAGGACTGTTGGTTCAGTATCTCACTCGAACCATCATCACATATCACACATATTAGAGGTGAATATAGTTCCAAGCCTATGGGTTACGAACATACCTACTCACCCATATGATCGTCATCACTATCATTATGAAAGATAGACCGTACCTAGGTTCTTTATTCTGAGTCACAAGTCAAAAATCCCCCCAAAGGCTCATCAGGATATGACTGTCCTCAACGCGCAAACCTTCCATCGATAGCAAGTAGGCTAGGTATGTCATACACACAAATCATCATATAGGTATACACTCAACCTATATATATATATCAATAGTAGGGCATAAGCATATCCTATATCATAAGTCTTACGGTGACAATTATATTCAACACAAATAAGTGAGAGAAGCGTAATCACCAAGGAAAATAAAGAAGATAAAATACCAATCACACAACACAATATGTACGTGGTTCAACAAGAATGCCAACGTCCAAGGTGGTGCAATCAGTATTATTTTTATATACTCCGGGGAGCATTTACAGAGAATACAATGCGTGTCCTTTGCCCCAGACTTAGAGTTTATTATATACATGTCTGTCCTCTTGGAGTGGGGGTGTTGGACCCCCCACGTTTACCATCTTCTCCTGGAACATCTATATACGAGAACATGGGAGGAGACTAAGTCGTAATTCTATTTAGTTAAGGCGAGGGGTCCGAATTTTGGGCCGTTTTTATTAGGCTACTCGTCCGGGCCTATAATGGTAAATTCGGGTACCCACAATTGCCCCTAAATTTATTGGGCCACAAGTTGGGCTCAATAAATTTAAATGATTTGCCATAATGACACTTTTGTGAATCGTGTAACTCTTCCCAAAGTCGAGAGCTGATTTAGGCGGCAGTTCTTCGTGTCTTGTGCGCGATGATGGGGAACATTTAAAAGCTATCTGGAGCAGCGTTCCATAGTTGTCATTTCAAATTTCTTTGCATTCATTCACCTTCTGCGAGTTTCAACTGTTGTGTCTTCTTCTCCGGACCTTCATTTTCTTCTCTTTCACTCTCTCTCGTCATCTGGGCTTGTGATCTTTCATCTCATAAGTCCTCTTTGCTATTTCTTTGTGCTTCTTTTATTGAGTTTTTTCTGAATTTGCTATTTTTAGGGTTTACAAATATCAAAGATAGGTAATAGGTTATTGTCTGAGTTCAGGAAGTTCTATAATATCACAGAATGGGTAGAGATTGAGTGCGCCTCCCTCCCTAAGAATGTTAGAGAGATAGAGGGTGCTCATTGGATTTATGTCTTGTTGCTTTCCCAAGGGGGCTTACTTTTCCTCCAAATAATTTGTTCCTTCACTTCTTTGGTTATTTCAACATTGTCCCTGCACAGTGTTCGCCCAACGTATGGAAGATAATTAATGGTGTCCATAGAATAAACTAACTTTATGGCACTAAATTAGGGCTCGCTGAAGTTTGCTTTTATTATTCCTTTTCTCGAACTAACTCTGGTCTTCTTTACCTCAAGGCTAGGAGTCCTGACAGGGTATTAGTAGTAAATTTACCTTATTCCCACAAGGACTACTGGCAAGATGGCTTTCTTGCTAGGAATTGGCAGTTCTCCCCCAGACTGAGGGGTCGAGGTCTGATAGATTCACTGTTCCCTTTTATGGGGAAGAGTACATAGGTAGTCTCTTCTCTGCCCTTTCGATTTCTTTGTTAATGTGCGATTTTTCTGACACTTTTCTGCTTTCTTTTCAGCGAGGACAAAGAACTTTGAGCCTGCCCTCAGCGAGGTTTGAACTTTCGAGCTGATTAGAGCTTGTAATATTAGGGAACCCTTGGCTGACGGTGAACATCTCCGGTCTGCTACTTTCCTGCTCGAGTATAAGAACGTTGGGTCCAGTTTTATTGCAAGGCCCATGGATAGCATTCCTGAATTTGATACTTCTGAAGAAGCTACTGCCGATCCCATTCAGTTGGATGAGGAAGAGAGCAGTTCTGAGAGTGATATCAGAGGAGGTGCTGAAGGTGGTTCTGGCTAGGACAGCTCCAACAGTGACAGTTTTTCTAGCTCAGAAGAGGTTTTTGAAGCCCAAGAACCTTCAAGTACATCCAGCAGCTCTAGCGAGGAAATGGTTCCCCTAAGAAAAAACTTGATCCGGGATGATGATGATGATGATGATGATGATGTGCTTCTCGCTCAGAGGTCGAAGAAGCAGAAGTCCAACAGTGGGGCTATTACCACTGGTTCTCGATCTACTGCTCAGGAGCAGGAGAAGAAGAGAAAGGAAGAAGAGCAGGTGAGAGAGAGAGAGAGGAAGAGGGAAGAAGAGAAGAAGAAGACTGAGGAGAAGAAGAAGGTTGAGGAGAGGATGAGGGTAGAGAATGAGAAGGAAAGAGGGGAGGAGAGGAGAAAATGGAAGCGAGGATGAAGGCTGAGCAGGCCTTAGTGCCTGTGTTCGTGTTGCCAGAGGGGGCCTCAGTTGCCACTTCTCCTCAACTAGCCCCTGCGCTACTCGAGAGAGCAGTTCTTCCTGCTGATCGTCAAAGGGCGATGTTGACTGATCAGTTAGCCCTACAAGCGAGTCAGAGACTAGCCTTGGTAAGTCTATTTCACTTTCCTAATGCTCGTCAAATTCTGTCTGTTTCCTTCTTCTAATATCCTCTTTTACTTGCAGTTTGTGACTGATTTTGCTGTGCTCTATCGCTCCCGCGATGAGCTGATCAATAAGAATGGTGAGCTGGATAAGCAGAATGCTGCTTTGAAAGTGAAGGGTACCGAGCTTGAGGCCAGCTTGAAGGCCGCTGATGCTGCTCGGACGTCTTTTGATCTGGCACTTGCTAAAGCCAATCGAGAGAGGGAGGCAGTGGTCAAAGAACTGAATGAACTGCGGCAGGCCTACAACTTGGTCTGCTCGAGTAAGCTGGCGGTCGTGGAGGAGAATAAGGTGCTGAATGAGAAGCCGAAGGAGAAGGAGTCTGAGGCCGCCACCGTTAAGGAAGACTCATATAACTCTGGGTGGGATGCCGCATATGAAGATGCTGAGGTTCAGATAGGCTACATCAGCCGTTTGAACTTAAAGAAAGGCTGGAACAAAGCCCTCTTGGCTGCCGGGGTGGATGTTGCCTCTCCCTTATTCGATGAGCACGATCCAGGCCCAAAGCCAATTATGGATAAATCCCCTGCCCCAGCCATCGAAGGTGTTGACCCTGCCTCGCAGTTAGTTCCTGCTAATGCCCTTTCTGTTCGGGCGACAGAAGTTATCCCTGCTGAGGGAGGTGCTCCTACTGCTGCTAACAAGGGGAAGCAACTAGCTTCTTTTGAGCAACCCGAGGTCGCCAGCTAATTTATCCTTAGGGTTCCTTTTGTATTTTTGTTTGTAATGTTCCTTGCTGTTTCTTGATGTACTCTAATCCTTTTATGTATTAATGAAATGAGAAGGTTTCTTCCCTCAGTGTACTGATTCATTTTATCCTTTACTGCTCTTTTATGGCCTGTAGTTGATTGATGTAGATGACTATATACCATCCACTTCTCAATTAGGAAGAATGCTTGGTCCTGATGTGAGTCCCGAAGTTCATCATACCTTCGTGAGAATTTTCAAATCACTGCAATTGAGGAACAAACATTTCATAGAACAGACTGAGCTCATTGTTAAACTGAAAGACAGGCTCCAGGAGATGGAGGAGGTTGGAGCTTCTGTTCAAGAGGAGGCAAATACTCTAAGAGCAAGACTCCTCGATGCTACCGAGATTAACCAAGTTGGAGAAATTCTACAACAAAAAAATGAGTCTTTGAGGAGGAAAGTGTTACTCCTCAGGGAGCACATGCCGAGCACTGCGCCTCGCATTTTAAGGGGTTCCTCCTCATCGCGAGCTGGCGCAGGACCGAGTGATATTCCTCCGGTAATACGAGGCTCTACCCCATCGACCGTTCCATGAGCTGGTACAAATGCAAGAAGCCCAGCTAGGGAAATGGATGAGCTTCGTGAAGATGTTCGTCGGGCTTACATTATTGCTGCTGGGCTTCAAAGGGATGTCACACGGCTGAGGCATCTATTCAAGAGAGGACCTCGGCGAGTATGGGCTGATGGTTACGGCTAAGGTTGGGTGGATGATTCGACGAGGCTGACAGAGTTTGAAGAGCTCGCCTTTATCAGGGGATGGTTGAGTGCCCTAAAAGAGCTACAAGTTCCAAGGAACTCAATACTCTGGTACCGTCATGAGATCTCCCCTTCCACTTTAAGGCCTAATCCCTTTAGGAGGGATGATCAGTGGATCCCCATCGATGCCATCCCTCGATAGCTATTGGAGTCAGATGCGATTGAGGTCGAGGTGGGACTAGCTCCTTATTCGGATGACGGTCGAAGAGCATAAGTTGCTGATTATCTTGTACAGAGGCATCGACCTCATTAAGATTTTTCCAATTGTAACTCTGTACACATATGTAATGAAGCAATGTAGTATTGATGCTTTGGGCGGTTTCGTCGATTATACATGGGTTATTTATTTCTGTTGTGATGAAGTAATATAAAATTCATGTTTTGGGAGAACTTGCGGACTAAACAAGTCTTCTATATTTCTTGCATAATATATTCTTTGCTTAATAATCTTGGGCCTCTCTTGGCCAACTAGATTGGTAAGTTTGCGTTATCGAGTAAATGTCCCTCCAGTCCAGTATGCTTATGGGATACCATTCTGCCTTACTTTACCTTTTAGGTCATGTCGTCACACTCCCTTAGGCCTAAGTGTGGCAATTGGCGAGGACACACCTAGTGTTGGATATTCTATCCGATCAGGGTTTTGCTGACCAAACATTATTTGGCGACCAATTTGACTTGGCTGAATTGCCTAAGGATCTCCTGTAGGGCTTTATATATTGCCAGGGGTAATGCTAAGAGGTTGTTTATGTTTCATAACGAAAGCATGAAGAGGGTGTCTTCCCTGTTATAGCGTACTGAGTAGTGTGCCTATTACTTGGAAATGGTGTGCAAGTTATAAAGTTCATATATTAGTTAACTAACACCTCATAGAATGCAACTACCAAACAACTTTTATTAATCATAAGCAAATGAGCTGCCAAAATCTGGTAAAAAAGTGAAAGAAAAAACTAGAAATAAAATTTCTTAAGATTTGATGTATTCCATGCTCGGGGTATCTCTCTGCCCTCCAACGTTTCTAAGTGATAGGATCCTTGCAGGTCATCTCTTGTTATCTTGAATGGTCCTTCCCAGTTTAGCCCTAACTTGCCATCTGATGGTTTTACTGCGCTGCCAAGGACTTTCCTTAGGACATAGTCACCAACTTGGGATGCTCTTGGATTGACCTTATTGTTATAGTGTTTTACCAGCTGTTGCTGATAGTTCGCTAATTTCACTAAGGCAAGTTCTCTGCATTCGTCGGCTAGGTCGAGTTCAGCGAGCAATGCTGCTTCATTTTGGCCCTGATCGACAAGGGTGGACCTCATAGTTGGTAGGCCCGCTTCTAATGGGAAGACCGCTTTCATTACATATATTAGTGAGAATGGGGTTTCCCCCTTTGCCCAATGTGGGGTAGTGCAGTGAGCCCACAAAATATGTGGCAGTTCGTTTACCCATGTGCCTTTAGCTCGCTCTAATCATTTCTTTAACCCATCGATCACTGTTTTGTTGGAAGCATCGGCTTGACCGTTGCTCTGAGGATACACCACCGAGCTGAAATAGTGCCTGATCCCATGCTCATTGTAGAAGCTTTGGAAAGGGCCACTTTCGAACTGTGTTCCGTTGTCAGTGATGATGGTTCTGGGGATTCCAAAACGGGTAATTATGTTTTTTCATATAAAGATCATCATATCTGCATCTCGGATGTTTGCCAGTGGCTCTGCCTCGATCCATTTGGTGAAGTAATCCATTGCGACCAATAGATACTTGTGATTATCGACGGCGGTAGGAAGTGGTCCTACGATGTCCATTCCCCGTTGGGCGAAGGGCCAGGGGCTAGTGAGTGATCTTAGGTCGCTGGCAGGTTGGTGAACCATAGGGGCGTATAGTTGACATTTCTTGCACTTGCGAGCGTACACTGCTGAATCTTTTTGTATATATGGACACCAGTAGCCTTCCTTCATAGCTCAAAAAGCTAGTGATATTCCTCCAATATGGCTCCCACAGATTCCTTTGTGGATCTCAGGTATAATCTTTTCAACATCCCTCGGGTGAACACATTGTAGGTAAGGGTCGGAGAACGATCTCTTATACAGCTTGCCCTTAGGAGATAAATGAAAGCGAGCAGCTTTGACTCTTATCTGATGAGCGGTCTTCCTATCGCTTGGAAGTGCACCATCCTTCAAATATTCCTTTAAAGGGTCCATTCAACTGGGTACTGATTTAATTTGGTGCACATGTTTCGCGCCTGGTATCTCGTCTCTTCGGTTGATGCTCGGGTGAGCGAGGAAGTCGATGAGGATCGTTCTCTTTAAGTCAGAATTGATTGCCGAACTCAAGGCTGCCAAGGCATCAACGTGGTTGTTCTGTCCTCTGGGAAATTGCTGGACGCTGACTTCCTCGAAGCTGTCCATTAGCCTTTTTGCCAAGGCGAAATAGGCTGCCATTCTTTCATTTTTTACGTTGTAGTCCCCATTTATCTGGTTGGAAACTAATTGTGAGTCGCCGAACACCTGTAACTGCTTTGCTCCTAAAGTATGTGCCTTTTGGAGGTCGGTTATCAAATCTCATATTCTGCCTCATTGTTGGAGTCTTTAAATCCAAGCCTGATTCCCTGTTCGAGGGTTGTATCTTCTGGAGTAATAAGCACAATGCCCACTCCTTCCCCCTTTGAGTTGGAGGCTCCATCAACAAATAATTTCCAAACTCCTTCTGTTGCGTGGTTCTCTCCCTGCTTCATGGGTTGAAGTTGGTCTAGAGGATGCTCGCCTGTGAATTTAGCTATGAAATCAGCAATTACTTGTCCCTTGATTGCATTCCTTGGTTGAAATTGGATGTCAAATCATCCGAGATCGACTGACCATTTAGTCAGTCTGCCCGACAGGTCCGCTGTCCTCAAAATTACTTTAAGGGGGTGTAATGTAAGAACAATGATGGTGTGAGCTTTAAAATAGTGCTTCAACTTTTTTGAATCTACTACAAGTGCAAAGGCGATCTTCTCTAGTTGTAGGTACCGCTGCTTAGCCTCTAATAGAGTCTTGCTCGCATAATAAATGGGGTGCTGAATTCCTGATTTCTCGCATACTAGTGCAGAACTCACGGCGTGGTTGGAAACGATGAGGTATAAGTACAAGGAATCTATTTCTTGAGGTATGACGAGCAGGGGTGGTGAGCTAAGGTAGTCCTTGATCTCGTTCAACGCTTGCGAGCAATCTTGATTCCATTTTACTGTCTTGTTCCCCTTCAAGAGCTGGAAGAATAGTTTGCATTTCTCAGAGGACTTCGAGATGAAATGATTCAAGGCAGCGAGCATGCCGGTGATCCCCTGTTGATTGCGTTGATCTACTTCGGGTTAGCCTCGATGCCTCTCTTACTGACCAAGTACCCCAGAAATTTTCCTGACTGGACACCAAAAGAACACTTGCTCGCGTTGAGCTTCATTCGGTATTTCCTGAGGATCTCGAAGGTTCTTGAAAGGTTTAAGAAGTGGTCTTCTTTATTTCTGCTCTTGACGATCATATCATCGATGTAGACCTCCATGGTGTCTCCCATTTGGTCTTTGAACATCTTGGTGACCAGCCGTTGGTAGGTTGGCCCAGCATTTTTGAGCCCGAAGGGCATGACTTTGTAACAGTATAATCCGACGGTGGTGATGAATACTGTCTTGTCCTGGTCTGGTGCATACAGAGGGATCTGATGATATCCCGAATATGCATCCAGAAAACTCATTCTTTCGTGAGCTGCTGTGGCGTCCACCAATTGGTCAATTTTTAGGAGGGGGAAATTGTCCTTTAGGCAAGCCCTGCTAAGGCTAGTGAAGTCGATACAGACTCTCTATTTCTCGTTATTCTTTAGAACTACTACTGGGTTGGATAACCATTTGGGGAATTGGACCTCCCGTATGGATCCTGCATCCAGTAATTTTTTAACTTCTTTTTCTATGGCTTTTGCTTTCTCGGGTGCAGTTCGCCATTCCTTTTGGGTGATAGGTTTGAAAGTGGGGTCGACATGCAACCGATGACAAACCACGCTGGGATCAATTCCAGGCAGCTCATATGGTTCCCACGCAAAAACGTCTACGTTACTTCTCAACAAAATTGCCAATTCCTTTTTCTCTTGATCTGTAAGAGAAGCTCCAATAAAAAATACCCTGTCCTTCTTGCTACCACCAGCTGTAACTTCCTCCAGGTTTTCCACGACTCGCTCAGAAGGGAGGAGCCTGGTCTCCTCCACTCCGGGTCTTCCATACCTTAACTGCTATTTTGAAGGTATTGGACCTTCTCGTTCCTCGCCCTTCTCATTGGGCTTCTCGGCCTTCTTTTCCAGTCTAAGGCGGATGGACGCTATGAAGCACCTTTTAGCCATCACTTGATCGCCATGGATCTCCATTACTCCTCGCTCGGTCACATACTTGAGCTTCTGATGGTAGGTCGAGGGGACTGCCTTCATCGCATGTAGCCATCCTCTGTCGAGGATGGCTTGGTATGGCGAGTCAATATCGACTACCAGAAACTCAATCATCTTGGAGATACTTCCTGCCCTTACCGGTAGCACAATCTTTCCCCGTGGTATAGTCACTTTTCCAGCGAAGCCAACTAGAGGGACAGTGTCCTCCTACAGGTCGGCGATGCTCAACTTCAATTTCCTGAACAAATCGAGATACATTACCTCGGATGAACTTCCTTGGTCAACGAGCAACTTATCGACGTCATATTTGGCAATCCTGAGCGTAATGATCAAGGCGTCATGGTTTGGGGTTCTTACTCCCACCAGATCTTCATCTGTGAACACGATATGTTTGCTATAGTCGACGTCATCTGTTCGCCGACGTTTTCCTGATTGGGTTTTTGATGGATCGATCTGGAAAGCTTGCATTACTGCTGTAAGATTTTTTACCTCCATCTGAGCTGAATTCCCCTGAATCTGCTTTACATCAGATGCCCCGTGAATTATTGCAAATTCATGGCCAACATCGTCCTCGAGTACGTTGTCAGGTCTTGCTTCTCCATTGGCAACGACTTTCTCTGCCTTCTTCCCCACAAACTCGTTCAGATGCCTAGACTGGGCCAGTTCTTTGAGGTGAGACTTAAGAGCTTTGCAATGCTCAGTTTTATGTCCTCCTTCTTTATGAAAAGCGCATCTCAGCGCGTTGTTTCTCTTTGAGGGATCTTCTCCTATTTTTCTAGGCCACTTAATAAATGGCTCGTCTTTGATCATTACGAGAATCTTATAAATTGGTTCTCTAAAGACAGTATTGACTGCCTGAAATGCTTTTGACATATCGTTCTTGCCTCCGTTCTTGGAGCTATTTTTGCCCCCATTCTTTCCTCCTTTCTTCTGGTTCTCAGTTTTGTCATTGCCTTTGGCAGCGAGCTTGGTTCGACCATTCTCCCCTGTGCTGAGGTGGGTCACATCCTCCACCTTAGCGTATTTCTCGATGCGATCCATCAGTTCGTCGATGGTCGTGGCCTCCTTCTTTGTCAGGGACTGGTACAGAAGGGAAGAGATGGGTAGCCCAATTTTGAAGGAGGCCATTGCTACCTGCTCCGAGAAGTCCTTGACCTCGTTGAATAACTCCCAGTACCTCTTCGCGTAGTCTCGGAGGGTCTCTTAAGGTGCCTTTTTCATTGTTAGCAAAGCATCCATCCTTTTGGAATGGGAGCTACTAGTAATGAAGCGGGCCATGAAGAGCTCGGCCAGGGACTCAAAGCTCCTGATAGACCTGTAAAGGAGCCGTTCGAACCATTTTGTGCCATGTCATGCAGGCTCGAGGGAAAAATCTGGCAGATCAGTGCATCCCGGTGGTTCTAGAGAGTCGTGGCTTGTTTGTACTGCCTAACGTGATCGATGGGATCAGTTTTCCCATAATAAATCTTGAATCTTGGAATAGCGAATTTCTTAGGGGCTTCCTCTTCTTCTATTCCCCTCGAGAAGGGGGATTTCATCTGGGTCTTGAGAGCTCGTCTAGCAAGATCCCTGGTCGATCTTGCGCCGTGATGTGCTGGGTGTTGGTCCATCTCCCTTCGGACCAAATTTCATATGTTCTCATTGCTGCGAGCTGGGCTCCTGTAACGGCGAGCCGGTCGTTGGTTCTCGAGTGAGTCGCTGCCTGACTCGTGCGTTTCACTCTTTTGGAATCCACGCTTAGGGCTCCTTCCTCGGCTGCGAGGCTTGCTCTCCTGAGGGCTAAGAGTGCGGTATGGACGTCGCCTAGTGCTACGATGGAGCTCTCTCTCCATCCTTTCTAATTTCCTTTTGAGGCGAGCATTCTCAGCCTCCTGCTTGTGAGAGGACTCCCTTTGCTCTTGGAGCCTTGCCTCTTAGGCATCGATCAGCCTGGAGATTTGCGTGGACCTCGTTGGTCCTTGGCTTTACTCTGAGGCTGGCCTCTCTGGGAGAGCCCTCTGATCTGAACGTCGAACTTCAGATCTGATCCTGCGAGGAGCAGGTTGTTCTTGGATATTTCCTGCTTGAGGAGCGTTACTGTTGTGATCAGACATTTCGAACTTCTTTATTGGTGTGGGCTTTCTCATGGAAGACAAACGTTCCCACAAACGGCGCCAATTGTGGTGACAATTATATTCAACACAAATAAGTGAGAGAAGCGCAATCACCAAGGAAAATAAAGAAGATAAAATACCAATCACACAACATAATATGTACGTGGTTAAACAAGAATGTCTATGTCCACGGTGGTGTAGTCAGTATTATTTCTATATACTTCGGGGAGCGTTTACAGAGAATATAGTGCGTGTCCTTTGCCCCAGACTTAGGGTTTATTATATACATGTCTGTCCTCGGGGAGCGGGGGTGTTGGACTCCCCCACGTTTACCATCTTCTCCTGGAACATCTCTATACGAGAACATGGGAGGAGACTAAGTCGTAATTATATTTAGTTAAGCGAGGGGTCCAGATTTTGGGCCGTTTTTATTAGGCTACTCGTCCGGGCCCATAATGATAAATTCGGGTACCCACAAGTCTCATACGTAGCATACTTATATCTCGAATATCCTACGTATCATGGTATTTTAAACCCCAATTATATTATAGGTATTTTCTCCACCTATGTATATATATCAACCAATGGGTATACTTTCATTCCATATACAAATCCCACACGTAGTATATTTAAAGTTTATCCCATAAATTAATAATTCACATTTTATTCACATTTTCCATTACTTCTAACATCTCTTATTATCCTAGAGGATTTAATTAATTATTCCAATAGATACCTTCAACTCATACTTATTGGTCCAAAACCCAGGCTCATTATAACAAGCCCGGATTATATTTTAATTCCCAATAATCCTTTTTTCTCCGATAAAGTTAAAATCTACCCAGAAATAAAAATTACAATTTTGAGGCTTTTCTGCTCCGATTTCGAAAAACCTTAAAACTACAAAGTTGTGCAAAACGTGATTTTATACAAAAACTTGCGCTCACACTACCAAATTTCACTTAAAACAATCCTAAAATAATCATATAATGTTCGTTCTTTTTTCTACACGTTTCTACCTACAGGTTGTAACATAATTCATCCTCAAAACCTCCCCCAAATGATCCTAAACTCCTTATAATTAATCCTGTATGATAAACTTAAGTATGTACATGATTTTTTACATCAAATCATATCAAAATCATCATGGAATTTTGATGAATCATACTAATCTTATTTTAAATTCAAGAAAATCTACATGATAGAATTCTTTCTCAAGAACACATATAAACCCCAAATTTCCTCATCAGTTAAACCCAAAATTTCACGGTGTTAGTTCTAATTTCATCAAAGGAATAATCCTAAATAATTTTCATTTCAAGAATTACATCAAAATCATCAAATTTTCATCTTTGATTTATATTTTTCATGGATGTTTATCAATTATAATTTACCATGGATATTATACTCGCTAATTGGAACGATAATTACACTTGCCTTAAGGTGTAGATCTCATCCTTTGGTGAAGATTTATGTAGAATACTTCCTCCTCCTGTCCAATCACTTTTCCGGTGGTGCAAGGTGGTGCAACCCTTGGTTTGCTCTCAAAACCCCTCCTCCTCCTAGAATTCTCTCCCTTTCTCTCCTTAGTCTTTTGGTAAATGAATTCTTAAATAATAAAACTTCAATCCCGTAGGTACTATTCACCTCCCCCCCAAAATGACCAAAATACCCTTCTGGGGTGTCTTTTTGGTTCCCAATTAACCCTAGACCCAAATCAAACCTCCGAGTAAACTTTTCTGACTATTTCGACCCTTCCGGACTCATTGGCGCAATCGAAATGACCATATGAATGCCTTAAAAATAATATCCCTTTTTTCCCCTTTAATTTAGTCCCGACACGACTCACACGCGCGTCTCGATTTAATTTCAATAATTCGTGTATTATTCACTCGCGACCATATAATCATATATTACTTTTAATCACTAAGTAATAGTCAATATCCATCATATATTACTTTATTCTCTAGTAATATTCAATTTGGATTAATTCCAATTATTATTCATAATTAATTTCAATTAATCCCCATTTTACTTTTAATTAATCCAATTAAAATTACTGGGTATTACACTTATCTCCCAATGATTGAATCAATCTCTGACTACAGAACGTCTCCTGTGCGGGACTCCCATGCGAAATATTTTTTAAATATAAAAAAATATGTTTTTTTTTGTGTGGGTTATAAACATTTCAGGGTTCTCCTATAAAGAAATCAGTTCAAAATAACATATTTTAGTATTTAAAAAAAATGTTATTTTGATGCACTAAATTTTGACAAGTTGGTGGGAAGCGAAAATAGGATAGAAGTTCAGAGACTTCAAAAATAGGATAGCAGTTGGATGAACTAAATTTTGGTAAATTGGTGGGAAGTGAAAAATAACGAACAGCCGGTCATATATCTCGAGTTGCTGAGAGAAAACCTTCTCGAGCGAGCTTCCGTGGGTAAAGCAAAACAAGAAAGTTTTAGAACTGTCCTCGAGCAGCAACAATTTGTCTGAACCAAAAAATGTTTTGCGACTTGCTCGCGACTTACTCGAACCAATATGTTTTTAAACTTTTTCGAGTGAAAATGTTTTTCAACTTTCTCGGGGAAGAATCTCAATCTAGCTGAATGAAGATTTAATTCACCCTAACTTCACACCAGTCTCTCCTTGGCATTTATTCAAACAATTAAAGAACAAGATAAAAATTGCATATAAACCCATCTTGATTGCTCGATTTTGCAAAAATAAAAATTAACCAAGTTCAGTACTCCCTCGTCAACCAATTACTTTGGCGGAATTTTGTAAAAAAAAAAAATTAACCAAGTTCAGAATGTGTGGACTAAGATGTCTTGTACTGAAAAAAATAGTTGAGAATGTTGCTCAGAAAGAAAACACTGAACAAGAAAGAAAATAAAATTAATGAAAATAAGGGACTTGTTTGTTCTCGTGAAAACCCTTAACAAAATAGGCGAGCAAGGAAGGTGGGTTAAATATTTATTTAGGTTACGATCCCATGCTTCTCACTCCTCTAAAACACCTTAAAGGTTTGTTAGGAAGCTATTTACATTTGATACTCTACTTTGCATATTATTTATGAGGGGATAAAAAGTAATTATAGTACACCTCATTCAGTCATTAACAAAATAAGCCGGTGAGTGAGGAATATATATATATATATATATATATATATATATATATATATATATATATATATATATATATACACTATCACTTTCATTTTTCAACATTAAAGTTAAGTATTCCTATTCTCCTTTCTACACTCTTTCCATATTCCCGTCCCTCTATTGTCTTAATAATTTATGTAGAAGGGTGTCTACCTACAAAAAAATATAAATAAAAACATTTTTTTTTTGGAAATATTGAGAAGGAACCCACCCAGGGTCTCGGCAGAAACTCATATTGAGCAGGAGCCACCAGGGTCCCGACAGAAACTCATAATTGAGAAGGAACCACCCCAAGGTCCCGGCAGAAACTCATATTGAGCAGGAACCCCCAACGCCACTGCAAGGGTCACTCCAGCTGCAAGGGTCAACGCCACTGCATGGGTCACTGCATCTGCAAGGGTCGGAGCCATTACAAGGGTCAGCGCCGCTGCAAGGGTCAGCGCCGCTACAGCAATAACATTCGAGAGGTGCCCACGAGGGTCACCACAGAAGTTCAAGATTGAGAAGTGCCACTGCAAGGGTCAGCGCCGCTGCAAGGGTCACTGAAGTAATGACACTCGAGAGGGTCAGCGCCACTTCAAGGCTCAACGCCGCTGTAAGTGTCAACGCCACTGCAAGTGTCAACGCCCCTGCGAGGGTCAGCACCGCTGCAAGGGTCACTGCAGTAATGACATTCGAGAGGGTCAGCGCCGCTGCAAGGCTCAGCGCCGCTGCAAGTGTCAGCGCCGCTGCAAGTGTCAACGTCACTGCAAGGGTCAGCGCCACTACAAGGGTCAGTGCCACTGTAAGCATCAGCGCCACTACAACAAGGGTCACTACAACAATAACATTCGAGAGGTGCCCGCGAGGGTCACTACAGAAATCCAAAATTAAGAAGTTCCACTGCAAGGGTCACTGCAGTAATGACATTCGAGAGAGTCAGCGCCACTGCAAGGGTTACTGCAGAAATGTTATTCGAGAAGTGCCGCTACAAGGGTTTCGGCAGAAACTCATATTGAGAAGGAACCCACCCAGAGTGGACAGGATGAGGGAGTAGCTATCACGAGCAACTCCTCATCATGAGACATCAGTCTTTAAATGAACAACAACATTAGCACTTTACTTTCTTGTACAGGTTGCCTAGTCGAGCAAGCAGGGCTTGAACAGACGCGTTGGGACCTCCTGGGAGTTTTGGCTTGGCGGCTGAGGGACAAGGTATGTTGAGCAAGCTCAACCACTTAGCACTATAGGATTGAGAGAATACTAGTAGGAAGACCCAGAAGTCACTCAAGACTACACACACTTCACACTTGGTCATAAGTGAAGTGAGCAGCCAAAGAGCTGGCTACTCACAAGAAATAAACTCTTTACAAGAAAACGACTTTTCCAGAAGAGGGGGTCCTCAAGGTTCCTCTCAAGAAAAATAACATTTTTTTAGAGGAAAGGAGTCCTTAAGGTCTCCTCTCTCAAGATTTGCAAAATTGCACCACAAGTTACCGTTTCAAAAGATAACTACCAAATCTGATATTTTGTCTCCATTAGGGGACATATGTGCTTTTTGACTTTTGGTCGGCGCTAGGTGGCGCCTGCAGGGGGGACAGGCAGGCTGCCTACAGGTAGGGACAGATGGTACACTTCAGACATTTTTCCCCACCAACTCTCTCAATTTTGGCGACCAAAAAATGCCAACTCACCCCTAACGCCCTAGTATAAATAGACCTCTAGGCAAGGTCAAGAGAGATAATAGAAATTGCACTGTTACTCTGCTAAAATATCACCAGACCTTCCTAAGTATTCTCTCCCTGCTCATTCTCTTAGTGCTGAGTGCCTTGTTCCTTCACTTCCCACTGACAGCCATCACTCTCAGGTGTTTCCCTTGAGAAAATTACTATTTTTGCTGTGAAAGTTCATCTTCTTGCATGGAGTGAGTTGAAGCTTGAGTTCCATTGTTACCTGAAGGAGAAGTTTTCTTCAGAAGTTGCACCAGGAGACCTTGAAGACCTTGCAGGCAGCGTCCATTGGAGTGGGTCACGCCTCACCCTTTCCAGTTATTCATAGACCCCAGTCTCACTACCCTCCTACATTTGGCGACTCTGCTGGGTAGGTATCCTCACTTCCATGGACAAAGAAGGTTTTAATGTTTCTAAACAACTGGTGTTTGAGGACATTCCATCTGGGAATGGTGCCCAACGAGACTAGGCCACTCTGGTGGATGTGGTGGTGACCGGAGCAAAGGTACCCGCTCCTCCGGGAGGGCAGGCCAGCTCACAGGTAGCAGCTCCGGTGGCAGAGGCATTTGAGTATGTTTTTTTGAGACTTGGTGTGTTTGGGTCAAGATTGTGTAACACCAACAGTAGCCCCCTCTGGAGGGGCAGCCGCTCCGGCAGCGATTCCGGCAGAAGTAGCTCAGCCGTGAAGGACGGCGCTGGAGCAAGTTGTGACAATCGTCAAGTTCACTGAAAGAACCCCCGGAACCCTAAGTGTTTTACGAGGAACCCTCGATGGTCGAAGAACCTTCCCAGATAATGATAGTGACGATGAACTCAACTGCAAGGAACTCATGCCAAATTTTTGGTGTCGCAAGGAACCCATAACTGCGGCGCACGAGGAAGGAACCCATAGGGTGCAAGCCCTTGACAGAAAAAATGGGTGAGGAATTTATAGTTGGCGAGGAACCCACCAACAGGGTGGATCGCGAGGGACCCTCTATCGTCAATGCACTCCTCATTGTCCCACGGTCGGGGAGAAACGCCTGGCAGTAATAGCCATCGGCGAGGAACCCCTAGAACTTTCACTCCTCATAGTACCATTTCATAACGCACGAGGAACCCATGGTACCAGCAGTTATCGGAGAGGGACCCTTGGTAATAGGCCCCATAGTTGAAATTCCATGGGGTGAGCAACCTCTAAGTCCCAAACCATCTGCGCACGAAGAAACCTCGCTGATAGCGAGGAACCCATCTGGCGAGGAACCCTCGGGTACAAGACCCATATGCGAGGAACCCTTGGGAACAAAACCAACATGCGAGGAACCCTTGGCAGTGGCAACCTCAAATGCAGAACCCAAAGTCACGAGGAACCAACCTTGATTAAAGGTGATGGTGAGGAACTCGTGACACGCGAGAAACTCGTGGGTAGGACAGCAGCACGCGAGGAACCCCTGGGTGCAAGATCAACCCGCGAGGAACCCCTTTTAATTGGAGCACTGGATAAGAAACCGCCAATAAAAGAAATCTTAGGAAGAACCTGCCTCACCCAGCAGTGTGAGCGAGGAAACTACAGTAGTGGACCCCCTATATGAAATATTGTTCGGCAAGGAACCCCCATCATCCAAACCTTTCAATAAGAAATTGGCACACGAGGAACTCACCATCGTTGTCAACAGGTCGCTGGGCGAAGAACCCACGAATATTGAAGGGGCAAGATATGGAACCTTGGCAACACTCGTCCTCGACGAGGAACTCTTGGCAGCGAACACCTCATGCGAGGAACCCAACTCAAAGCCAAATGAGAAAATGGTGTGCGAGGACCCATGGTTTGAAATTCTTTTAGGCGAGGGACCCCTAGGTTCCTAACCCTCGGGTACGAAATCAACTCTGGGCGAGAGACCCCCAAACCAGGAATCCTCAAGCACAGGACACCCAACAACAACCGCAAGGGAGGAATGGCCAACCTACATCGATCGCGAGAAACTCATAGACGGTCATACCGAGGAACCCATGGGCATACTGACGTGCGAGGAACCTAGCTCAAGACCCTTTAGTTGAGCGGAGTGCTAGGACCCCCTGTATGGAATCTTTTTTTGGCGAGGAACCCCTGAGACTCGAACCATCAGCGCACAAGGAACTCACCAATAAAGGGGGTCGCGAGGAACCCTTGGCCTACAGCGCACCCCCATAGTAACAACAATTGGCGAGCAACTTCGCTAAAAAAAAAAAATAGCCATTGGCAAGGAACAACAGTTGGCGAGGAACCCAGAGTCGTCGAGGAACCGTCACTCATAACATGTCCCAAATTATTTGACACAGATGCTGTTGGCAAGGAACTCATTGGAAAATAAGGGTTAAACACCGTTTCAGACGAGGAACCCATCCGGATTGACGAAGGTGGTAGGGAAACCTCGGAGCTCAAGGAACCCCTCATGGCTATGAGAATAGAGTAAGTCATAATCATAGAGGAACCCCTTTCAGCATTGCACGATGGTAAGGAACCCGTTTAGGCAATACACGGTCGTGAGGAATCCTCCGTGGTCAATGATCTTCGCGAGGAAACCTAGCATCTTGGGTGGAACACAGATTGGCGACTGTAAATAAAATTTGGGAACCCAGATCTTTGGTGGAACCTAGATTTCGAGGAACCCCATAAATAAAGAAGTTCCAAAATTTGAGGAACCCAGATTGGCGCCAGCAGCAGTCTCCTGCGAGGGACCCTCCCCCGTCACGACCCTCGATAAGGAATCCATAACATTCGGCGCTTTAAAATAATCTTGTGATGGAGAAAGGTCACGAGGAACCTCCAACATGTTTGACGACGAAATACTCGCAATCATCCCAAAATTCAACCCGTCGTCAACAGACATCTTCACCACTACAACTGAGAAGGTACTATGCCTAACTCCTGCCCAGTTTCATTTTCTTAAAAAATTTGAATAGCGTGATCTAGTTTTATGAGTACACTTCTTGTAAGAAATATAAACTCTGACCGCAATGAAGAAAAGTAATACCCATTATTTTTGGCACTAGAAATTTTGTGCATGACTCATTTACCTACATTGTACGGTGGGTATACCAGATTTATGCATTCTTTTCTTAAAAGAATGGCAGAACCTCTGCTAGATTAGAAGAGGGCCCATGATATAAGGAACTTTCCTCATCATACTTGGGGGGATATCCAACCCAAAAGTAAAAGTATAGTGAGTAAAGTCCCTAAGACCCGACAGGACCAGCATGGAGGTTATCCTCCTAGTAATAATAATAATAAAAAAAAAAAAAATTCACTACGTTTCTTTATTATTCAATATAGATTTATATCCTAGAGAACAAGTCTTAACCTCTGTTCTCAAGAAAAATTTACTTTTGACCAGTTTTCAGAAAATAGGGAGAAGCGGGTCTACCCCCTCTCTAAGAAAAGTTTGGAACAAGCACCCTTGCAGACGAAGGGAAATTTCCAGTATAAAGAAATAATTATTTCTTTACTTAGGATATATGCGAAATTTTATTCAAAGTTTATGGGAAGGAGAAGGACTAACCCCATCTCCTAGATACTCCCTAAGAAATGAATGTACATAACAAAATACCCCATAATCACACGGGGGTGCGCTAAAAAGTACCCCAGAGGCACATGGGGCTGCACTAAAATTTTTAACTACCTCAGCTCATATGCAAGTACCCCACAGTTAGAGGGTTAGCTTGAAATTTTTTAACTTGCTCAATTATATGCAAGTACCCCGCAGCTAGAGGGGCCACTTCCAAATTTCAACTTGCTCAGTTATATGCAAGTACCCCGCAGTTAAACGGGCAACTTCAAAATTTTAAACTTGCTCAGCTATATGCAAGTACCCCGCAGTTAGAGGGGCAGCGTCCAAATTTTAACTTGCTCAGTTATATGCAAGTACCCCGCAGTTAGAGGGGCAGTTTCAAAATTTTAACTTGCTCATCTCATATGCAAATACCCCACAGTTAGAAATGGGAAGTTCAATCTTGAGGTTCTCACATAAAAAGAGCAACTCAAAGTATTGAGCAAATGCAATTATACACATAAGGTACAACAGTTTAGTACCTAAGGCTCCAAGGGCATAGGAGCGCTCACAGTCTTGAGCAACTACCAAGTATAAATGTAAGGTGCGACAGTTTAGCACCTAAGGCTCCAAGGGCACCAGAGCGCTCACAGTCTTGAGCAACTGCCAAGTATAAATATAAGGTGCGACTGTTTAGTAACTAAGGCTCCAAGGGCATCGGAGCGCTCACAACATTGAGCAATTGCCAAGTATAAGTATATGTGCGACAATTTAGCACCTAAGGCTCCAAGGACACCGGAGCGCTCGCAGTCTTGAGCAAGTGTCAAGTATAAATATAAGGTGCGACAGTTTAGCACCTAAGGCTCCAAGGGCACCGGAGCGCTCACAGTCTTGAGCAATTGCTAAGTATAAACATAAGGTGCTCCAGATGAGCACATAAGGCTCCAAGGGCACCGGAACGCTCACAGTTTTGAGCAACCGCCAAGTGTAAATATAAGGTGCGACAGTTTAGCACCTAAGGCTCCAAGGGCACCGGAGCGCTCACAGTTTTGAGTAACTGCCAAGTATAAATATAAGGTACAACTATTTAGTACCTAAGGCTCCAAGGGAACCGGAGCGCTCACAGTCTTGAGCAAGTGCCAAATATAAATGTAAGGTGCTCCAGATGAGCACGTAAGTCTCCTAGTGCACCGGAGTGCTCACAGTCTCGAGTAGGTACCAAGTATAAATATAAGGTGCGCCAGTTGAGCACCTAAAGCGCCAAGGGCACTAGAGCGCTCACAGTCCTGAGAAAGTGCCAAATATAAATATAAGGTGCGCCAGTTGAGCACTTGTGGCTCCAAGGGCATCGGAGCACTCACAATCTTGAGCAAGTGCCGAGTATAAACGTAAGGTGCTCCAAATGAGTACCTAAGGCTCCTAGGGCACCAGAGCGCTCACAGTCTTGAGCAAGTTCCAAGTATAAATATAATGTGCGCCAGTTGGGCACCTAAGGCTCCAAAGGCACCGGAGTGCTCGCAGCCTTGAGCAAGTGTCAAGGATAAATATAAGGTGAGACAGTTTAGCACCCAAGGCTCCAAGGGCACCAGAGCGCTAACATTTTTGAGCAACTGCCAAGTATAAATAAAAGGTACGATAATTTCGTGCACAAGTCTCTCGACATTGCAAGACACTTCTGCACGAGGGTGATTATATCGAGAAGTCCTCAAGCAAGTGAACAAATAATAAAATAGCTTGGAGTGTGGGGATCCACTTAGAGTGGCTCCACTTTCCCAAGATTGCAAGTTTGACAGAAAAAAGCCTAGGGCGAGGGGATCCACCTTGAGTGACCCCTCTTCCAAAAATTGATTATAATAAAAAGAACTCAGGGCGAGGAGATCACAGCGAGCAACCCCTCCGCCCAAGATAGAAGGCCATAGAAGAAGGCCAAGGGCGAGGGGCCCACCGTGAGTAACCCCTCCACCCAAGATGAAAGGCCAAAGAAGAAGGCCAAGGGCGAGGGGCTCACCGCGAATAACTTATCCGCCCAAGATAGAAGGCCACAGAAGAAGGCTAAGGGTGAGGGGCCCACCGTGAGTAACCCCTCCGCCCAAGATAGAAGGCCACAGAAGAAGGACAAAGGCGAGGGGCCCACCGCGAGTAACCCCTCTGCCTAAGATGAAAGGCCACAGAAGAAGGCCAAGGGTGAGGGGCTCACTGCGAGTAACCCCTCCACCCACAGAGGAAGGCCAAGGGCGAGGGGCCCATCGCGAGTAACCCCTCCACCCAAGATGCAAGGCCACAGAAGAAGGCCAAGGGCGAGCGGCTCATCGCGAGTAACCCCTTCGCCCAAGACAGAAGGCCACAGAAGAAGGCCGAGGGCGAGGGACTCACCGCGAGTAACCCCTCCGCCTAAGAGGAAAGGCCAACAGAAGAATGCCAAGGGCATGGGGCTCACCGTGAGTAACCCCTCCGCCCAAGATGAAAGGCTACAGAAGGAGGCCAAGGGCGAGGGACTCACCGCGAGTAACCCCTCTGCCTAAGAGGAAAGGCCAACAGAAGAAGGCCAAGGGCGAGGGGCTCACCGTGAGTAACCCCTCCGCCCAAGATGAAAGGCCACAGAGGAGGCCAAGAGCGAGGGGATCACCGTGAGTAACCCTCCGCCCAAGATAGAAGGCCATAGAAAAAAGGCCAAGGACGAGGGGTTCACCATGAGCAGCACCTTTAAACAAAGTAGAAGGCCATAGAAGAAGGCTAAAAAATGAGGTGCTCACCGCGAGTAACCCCTCCGACCAAGTTTATACCCTGATAAGAAGGTCCACTATAAGTGGCCTCATTTACAAAACTTGGGATGAAGTGACATAACATTTAATGACCCTAAGAGAAATGATGAAGAAACCCTAGGGTCCCTGAAAAAAAAAACTGAATTTATGGCGTACAAAGCCTTTTGGTCTACCCAATACAAAAGACTTTACACGAGGGGCTAATGTAGAAGGGTGTCTACCTACAAAAAAAATATAAATAAAAACATTTTTTTTGGAAATATTGAGAAGGAACCCACCCAGGGTCCCGGCATAAACTCATATTGAGCAGGAACCACCAGGGTCCCGACAGAAACTCATAATTGAGAAGGAACCACCCCAGGGTCCCGGCAGAAACTCATATTGAGCAGGAACCCCCAGCGCCACTGCAAGGGTCACTGCAGCTGCAAGGATCAGCGCCACTCCATGGGTCACTGCAGCTGCAAGGGTCAACGCCACTGCATGGGTCACTGCAGCTGCAAGGGTCGGCGCCATTGCAAGGGTCAGCACTGCTGCAAGTGTCAGCGCCGCTGCAAGGGTCAGCACCGCTGCAAGAGTCAGCGCCGCTGCAAGGGTCAGCGCCGCTGCAAGCGTCAGCGTCGCTACATCAATAACATTCGAGAGGTTCCCGCGAGGGTCACCACAGAAGTTCAAGATTGAGAAGTGCCACTGCAAGGGTCACTGAAGTAATGACACTCGAGAGGGTCAGCGCCACTTCAAGGCTCAACGCCGCTGTAAGTGTCAACGCCACTGCAAGTGTCAACGCCCCTGCGAGGGTCAGCACCGCTGCAAGGGTCACTGCAGTAATGACATTCGAGAGGGTCAGCGCCACTGCAAGGCTCAGCGCCGCTGCAAGTGTCAGCGCCGCTGCAAGTGTTAACGCCACTGCAAGGGTCAGCCCCACTACAACGGTCAGCGCCACTGCAAGCGTCAACGTCACTACAACAAGGGTCACTACAACAATAACATTCGAGAGGTGCCCGCGAGGGTCACTACAGAAATCCAAAATTAAGAAGTGCCACTGCAAGGGTCACTGCAGTAATGACATTCGAGAGAGTCAGCGCCACTGCAAGGCTCAGTGCCACTGCAAGGGTTACTGCAGAAATGTTATTCGAGAAGTGCCGCTACAAGGGTTTCGGCAGAAACTCATATTGAGAAGGAACCCACCCAGAGTGGACAGGATGAGGGAGTAGCTATCACGAGCAACTCCTCATCATGAGACATCAGTCTTTAAATGAACAACAACATTATCACTTTACTTTCTTGTACAGGTTGCCTAGTCGAGCAAGCAGGGCATGAACAGACGCGTTGGGACCTCCTGGGAGTTTTGGCTTGGCGGCTGAGGGACAAGGTATGTTGAGCAAGCTCAACCACTTAGCACTATAGGATTGCGAGAATACTAGTAGGAAGACCCAGAAGTCACTCAAGACTACACACACTTCACACTTGGTCATAAGTGAAGTGAGCAGCCAAAGAGCTGGCTACTCACAAGAAATAAACTCTTTACAAGAAAATGACTTTTCCAGAAGAGGGGGTCCTCAAGGTTCCTCTCAAGAAAAATAACATTTTTTTAGAGGAAAGGAGTCCTTAAGGTCTCCTCTCTCAAGATTTGCAAAATTGCACCACAAGTTACCGTTTCAAAAGATAACTACCAAATCTGATATTTTGTCTCCATTAGGGGACATATGTGCTTTTTAACTTTTGGTCGGCGCCAGGTGGCGCCTGCAGGGGGGACAAGCAGGCTGCCTATAGGTAGGGATAAATGGTACACTTCAGATATTGTTCCCCACCAACTCTCTCAATTTTGGCGCCAAAAAAATGCCAACTCACCCCTAACGCCCTAGTATAAATAGACCTCTGGGCAAGGTCAATAGAGATAATAGAAATTGCTCTGTTACTCTGCCAAAATATCACCAGACCTACCTAAGTATTCTCTCCCTGCTCATTCTCTTAGTGCTAAGTGCCTTGTTCCTTCACTCCCCACTGACAACCATCACTCTCAGGTGTTTCCCTTGAGAAAATTACTATTTTTGCTGTGAAAGTTCATCTTCTTGCAGGGAGTGAGTTGAATCTTGAGTTCCATTATTACCAGAAGGAGAAGTTTTCTTCAGAAGTTGCACCAGGAGACCTTGAAGACCTTGCAGGCAGCGTCCATTGGAGTGGGTCACGCCTCACCCTTTCCAGTTATTCATAGACCCCAGTCTCACTACCCTTCTACAATTTCATAAGTACCAAACTATCTCTATATATTAATGAGGATGATTTAATGTTAACCATTAATATCATTTGGCTCTACAATTTCCAAAATTTATAATACATAACCCATATTTCTAAAAGGGTTGTTAGTCTTCCCGACTCAACGGTTCACTTGGCTTTTATATAAATGAAGTGGCCTTGTTTAAGGTGAGGATTACAAACAAACTCAGAATCCAAAGGGATCAGAAAGCTGTACAAACTGCACACATTTTCTTTTCTTTTTACTTTGTATCATTTATCATCCTCTTATATGAGTTAATGGATTTGTTCGAATTAAGTTCATGAAAGGTTTTAGTGCAAATGCAAAGATGATGTATGAGGAAGCGAGTCAAGATGCTAATGATGCAGTTGGAATTATAATAACAGTGGCTTCATTCTATGTAAAAGAGAAATTAATGGATATGTATAGAAATAAATGTGAAGGTCCCATAAAGACAAGGATAAATAAGGGTTTGATAAGTGGGATAGGTTTCAAGGTTTTCTTCGCTGTGACCATGGATGGATAGCAATCTCTTAATCGAGTTCCATAACCCTAGATTCTGTCAGAGTCGAAACTATTATTGCTTCAATATTTTCCATTCTGGACCGCAAATCAAACACAAACCAATGTGAGGAGTCTGGGATGACCTTAGACGACGTGAATGGAGAAATTGAGTTACGGCATTTAAGTTTTATGTATCCAAATAGGCCATATGTCCAGGTTCTCCAAGATCTCAGCTTGACTATTCATAGGGCAAAGGTCAGTTAAATTTCATTTCAATATATTTAATACAAGCGCAATGTTTCTAGAAACATTAAGTATTTATGTCATTATACAAAACTCAAAAGTGTTCCAACTCAAAAAAATCCAAAGGGATCAATGAAAAAGTGAATAATAGGAAGAAACCTCTAGCAAGTAGTTCGCAACATAGTTTTGAATAGGTTAAAATGATGAAACAATGGTGAGGAGAGAATTAAAAACACATGGAAAATAAAATATCTAATGCAATAGGAGATAAAAATAGAGGGGAGAGATTCTCATAAAACATCCATAGGCTTCTTCAAGTTCAAAAAAATTAATTTGCATTGCTAAAAAAAATGATTGGTTGCAGCGACATCTTCATGTTTCTCCCAAAGCCTCTGGTGTTCGTCTCTTATAAGGAATTTTGAATTTGAATACAAGAAATTTTCTTCATTTCGGATGAGAGATCCCTCTGCACCAGATCAGACGTGCCTCACTCAAACACAAACACAATTATTATCACCATGAAATGGATCAACCCACCATAGATGATGGATCATGTGTTTCGTTTAAGTTTCCTTTATTTACCCTTTTAAACAAGTCTTTCATATTCTAAATCAAAATTTGTTGTTATAAGTTTTAGTTATTCTTTTATGTTTTTTCTTCTTCCTAGGAATTTTTGTTTTACTTTAAACGACTAAAACCTTATTATTTTCTTTGGTTTATAGGTTAGTTGTTAGCCTTTGAACAATCTATAAAAGCCTTTTGTTAGTTTGGAGATCTTGGATATTTTTGTAGATAGGGGTAGACTATAGATTTAGTTTGGTGGGATTTTGGGTTTGAATTTGGGTTTAATCACAAAAGTTTATTGACTATTTATTTTGAATTTGAATTTTTAACACATCTGATCAAGTGTCCCTATGTGAATTTAGCAGGGATTTCCAGCAATGACCCTAATTAAGTAATTGAAGATTTGGCTTTTGTCCTTTAGCTTCAAGTTTATATATGGATGTTTATTTTGGGATGGTTAGTTCGCCACAACCATATCATGTACTACTCTATTAATGATTCAAATTGTTATTCCAAACAATTATGCGTTTCTTGGATATTTGAGCTATGAATACATTTCAGTTGTGTTAAATAATGTAGCACATAATATTCTTTTTGTAATTGTTCTTCCATATACTTGTATCAATATGATGTATTGTTTTTTCACTTATCTTTTAATATGAAATGTTTGTTTACTAGGTCTTTCTATATTTTCCCTCATTTTTAAAAATTATTTTCTCTGTTAAATTTGAGAAATTAAATCACAAGTTAAATGTAGGAAATTTAACAGACAATGCTTTATGTTTAATCGATTTTTAATTGTTTAACGTAAACAAACCACATTTAAGATATTTTTGTTATTTATATACCGCTCGTGCATTGCACGAGCTACATGATAGTATACACCCCCCCCCCCCACACACACTAGATATTACTCAAACTGCCATCATTGATGTCATATATCGTACAAGTTTTTATATTTTGTCATAATTGATGAAACATTTCTAATTACTTTGTACATGTTTTTTCAATCTAAGGTTTTAAAGCAGTTGCTCGAAAGAAGATAATAAGTAATCAAATTTAGAATATTTCTCGCACAAGTATAAATATAATTATAATTGGTATCACATTTTGTCATTCTGAGCAAGCCATTTGATATAATGATATAAATTATTTTTCCCAATAATATTTATAAAATCTGACACTTTATGAGATTTTAAAAGTTATTCCTGTAAAAGAGTTTACGCGATTCGCTTCACAAATCATTAGAGGAATGAAGTTAGAATGGGACTCATATGAATGAGTCCAAGTACATAAAATCCTAATTTTTCAGTTTAAAAGAGCACAAGTGTATATTTTCTAATAGAAAGTACTTTAAGCACGATGAGAGTATCAGTTGCTTAGTTAAACATGTTATCTCAAAGAAAATGATAACAATACAAGTTCTTTCCTCGATAAGTCATTACTCGGCCTAAAGAATTTTGACCTTCATATACTCCATAATAGATTATTATGGAGAAATGTTATAGAGTTCAATATGGTGCTTCGATTTTCACAAGCTATAGCAAATAAATTATTTCTATAAAAAAAATAGGGTTGCTCAAATTTATAACCTGAGCATTTGTGTGACCAGGAGTTGCTCGAATTTAAAAACCAAGATTGTACACTTAAGTTCACAAGAAAAGTGTTGTTCGAATTTATAACTCGCATGCTTGCGTGTTTTAACAAAGCTTATTCTAGGAATATCTGAGTAAATTGATCCATACCCTTATGATTTTTAGATTTATTTACTTAGAATAGTTCATGTGATTAATTTCATTAATGTTATATATTTTGAATAAGAGTAAATCATTAGGTTAAGAAAGAGAAGGTCTCTTAATCCTTCACTCAAACATTCTTGTTCCATTTTTTCAAAGTATAAATGACTTTGAAAGCTATCTGTTACTATACCATGGGCATTATTTTTTATTCATATTAATTGTTTGAAGATATTCACTAAATTGATATGCATTTAAAAAAAAGTTATGTTGTGCAACTAAAAGATTATAGTTGTTTTAATAGAAACTTTATTCTCTCGCATGTTTGGATTCAAGCAGCGGGGCTATCAAGTAGATATATGAAGCTTTGATAAAAAGTTAAAGTTTCAAATTGACTTTATTGAAGTATGCTCGACTCCAACATACTTCATGAACATTATTACTCCGATTGAAAGACAAAATCTATCGACAAAAAGTATGAGGTATCAAATATACTTTCTTAGCAAAGTTTAATGCTTATGAAAAGTCAAGTTAATTTATATAGGCCATAGTGCCTCATAGTGCATTTTTACTTATTAGTATTTTTCCACATAATAAAATAAGACAATAGGTGTGAGAACATAAAAAATATTTGCAAAAGTATAAATAAAAAGGGGGTACGATAATTTAGCACCTAAGGCTCCAAGGGCACCGAAGCACTCGTAATATTAACCAATAAACTAAGAAATAGGTTATACAGTTGAGCAAGTACCAAGTATAAATAAAAGTATATAGAAAGGTAAGATAGTTTAGTACCTGAGGCTCCAAGGGCACTGGAGCGCTTATAATAACCTGAAAACAAAGAAATAGGTTATGCATACTGGCAAGCGCCGAATATAAATAAAAGAATATAAAATCTACGACAATTTAGTACTTGAGTATCTAAGGGCATAGGAATGCTCATAGTATTAACCTTAAAACAAATAAACATGTTGTGTAGATGAGTAAGTGTCAAGTATAAATAAAAGAATATAAAGAGTATGACAATTTAGTACATGAGGCTTTAAGGGCATCGTAGCGCTCGTAATATTAACCTGAAAAAATAAAGATATAGGTTGAGTAGACGAGCAAGTACAAAGTATAAATAAAAGAATATATAAAGGTATGAAATATTATTACTCGAGGCTCCAAGGGCACCGGAGCGCTCATAATAACTTGAAAAATAAAGAAATAGGTTATGCAGATGATCAAGTGGCAAGTATAAATAAAAGAATATAAAATGTATGATATTTTAGTACATGTGGATCCAAAGGTATAAGATCTCTCATAGTATTAACTTGAAAACAAAGAAACAGGTTGTGCAGATGAGCAAGTGTCAAGTATAAATAAAAGAATATAAAAGGTACGACAATTCAGTACCTAAGGCTCCAAGGGCATCAGAGTGCTAATAATATTAACCCGAAAAAAAAGAAACATGTTGAGTCGATGAGGAAGTACCAAGTATACATAAAAGTATATAAAAAGGTACGAAAGTTTAGTACCTGAGGCTCCAAGGCCACCGGAGAGCTCATAATAACTTGAAAACAAAGAAATAGGTTATGTAGATGAGCATTTGCCAAGTATAAATAAAAGGATATAAAAGGAACGCCATTTTAGTACATGAGGCTCCAAGGGTATATAAGCTCTCATAGTATTAACCTGAAAATAAAGAAAGAGGTTGTGCAGACGAGTAAGTATCAAGTATAAATAAAAGAATATAAAAGGTACAACAATTTAGTACCTGAGGCTCTAAGGGCATCAGAGCGCTTGTAATATTAACCTGAAAATAAAAAAACAGGTCGAGTAGATGAACAAGTACCAAGTATACATAAAAGTATATAAAAAGGTACGAAAGTTTAGAGCCTGAGGCTTCGAGGCCACTGAAGAGCTCAAAGTATTAACCTAAAATCAAAGAAACATGTTATGCAGACGAACAAGTGCAAGGTATAAATAAAAGTATATAAAGAGGTATGAAAGTTAAGTACCTGAGGCTCCAAGGGCACCGGAGATCTCAAAATATTAACCAGAAAACAAAGAATTAGGTTACGGAGACGAGCAAGTTCCATGCGTAAATAAAAGAATAAAAAGTTATGAAAATTTAGTACCTGAGGCTCAAAGGGCACCGAAGCGCTCAAAATATTAACCTGAAAGCTCCTCCAAAAGGCTTCAACCAAGATTTGGAACGGGGCCTGCCAAGAAGCTTTTGACCGAATCAAATAATATTTGACCCAACCTCCAGTGCTCATGCCACCACAGCCGGGTCTCCTTTTGCTCCTATACCTAACCATAACCGACACTGCAGCTGGGGCTTTGCTAGCCCAATACCTTAAAGACTCCCGCAAAGAAAGATCCATCTATTACGCCAGTCGCAAATTGGCCAGGTACGAGGTCAACTACACTGCTTTGGAAAAGGCGTGTGTCGCACTTGTCTAGGTCACCAAAAAATTGCGACACTATATGCTCGCCTTCCCCATCAAACTTATATCCCGAATGGATCCCATCAAATAACTGCTTGAGAAACCCGCCTTATCCAGTCGAATGGCCCGGTGGTTGATGCTCCTAATCGAGTTCGATATCGTGTATCTCACGCAGAAAGCCGTTAAAGGAAGAACCATCTCCGACTACCTCGCTAATTATCCCGTAGAAGAAGCAGATGTCTGGATCTCCGAATTCCTAGATGAAAATATACTCTGCACCGCTCAAGACCACCTTTAATGGAAAATGTTCTTTGACGACACTGCCAACAAAAAGGGATATGGCATTGGGATACTTTTGATCGCCTAAGATGACTCCTACACTCCCATCGCCATCAAATTGGATTTCCCTTGCACCAACAACATGACGGAATACGAGGCATGCACAGTGGGCCTCAAAATTGCTCTCAAGGAAGGTATTCAATACCTTGACGTCTATAAGGATTCTGCCCTCATCATCGGTCAAGTGCTCAGAAAGTGGAAAGTCAAAGATGAAAAGCTCCAACCCTTCCATGCCCACTTAGAAGAGTTAGCCTCCCAATTCCGAGATATCACCTTCCATTACCTACCCCGAGCAAAGAATAACCTAGCCGATGCTCTCGCTATCTTGGCCTCCATGGTCGACATGCTCGAAGGAATAACAATGACCCGCTTCCTAGTTTAAAAGCAAGACAAACTAACCCACTACTACCATATCGAGCTTGTCTCCACCGAAGATCCCGAACGAGCTGATTGCTGGTACTATGATATCTGGTGCCTCCTCAAACGTGGTAGGTATCCTAAGGGTTCCAATAAGAAAGATCGAATAACCCTTCGAAGACTGGCCGCCCAGTACATCATCTGTCATAAAGCTCTACTCAAGAGGAACTTCGATGGAACTCATCTACACTGTATCGCAGGGGCTGAGATTGAGAAGATAATGCAGAAAATCCACAGTGGGGAATGCGAACCCCACAAGAATGGTCACATGCTTGCCAAGAAGATTATTCGATAGGGATATTATTGGACCACCATGGCCCAAGACTGCGCCGCCTATGTCCGGAGATGCCTCAAATGCCAACAGTTCTCCAATCTTCAACACTTGCCTCCTCGAGAATTATATAACATGACCTCTCGCTGGCCGTTCTCCACCTGGGGTATCGACATCATAGGGAAGGTTACACCAAAGGCTTTAAACGGATATGAGTTCATCCTGGTTTCCATCGATTACTTCACCAAATGGGTCGAAGCTGAGTCATACGCAGTACTGAATGCCAAGAAAGTGGCCAAATTCCTAAAGAAAAATATCATCTGCCGATATGGAGTCCCACACGAGCTAGTGTCAGATAACGGGTTTTATTTCGAAGCAGAAGTCACAGAAGTAGTCAACGAGTACGGGATTCAGAGACACAAATCTTCTCCCTACCGACCTCAAACCAATGGTGCAGTTGAAGCCGCCAACAAGAACCTCAAAGCCATCATCAGCAAGATGATCGAAAGCTGTAGGGATTGGGCCAATCGGATCCTGTACGTCCTCTAGGACTATCGAACCTCAATTCGAACTTCTACTAGGGCTACCCCTTACTCTCTGGTCTACGACATAGAAGCAGTCCTACCTGTGGAACTGGAAATACCCTCGCTACGCGTCATGCTCGAAAGCAAAGTTAGCGAAGAAGACTGGTGCCAAAGCCGTCTCGATGAGCTGACCCTCCTAGATGAAAGGAAATTAAAAGCTCTTTACCACATATATGGGTATCATCACCGAATAGAAAGATCATTCAACAAGAGAGTCAAGGACCGCGGTGTCCGAGAGGGAGACTTAGACCTCAAGGAGATAATAGAACCCATCTGGGACCCCATAGGGAAATTCAAACCCAATTGGAGCGGCCCCTACATTGTGAAGAAAATCTTATCCGGCGGTGTCTCCATGCTCACTGACCTAGATGGGGAAGAGATGGCTCGTCCAGTCAACCTGGATCGTCTTAAGAAATTCTACCCCTAGTCCGAAATTTCGGCGCGCTACGACTCTTCTCACCCCCTTAAAAAAAAACTCTTCATTTTCCTCTACCCAGAACTATGTGGGCCTGATCCTCTGTAAAAACTATTTTAAAATAGATAAAAAAAAAACTTTTCTAAAACCCCAGAGGTACGTAGGCAGCTCATACACCTCACATGAGTGCGACCCTTTCTTTTTCACAAAATACTGTTCTTTTCTCACCTCCGAGAACGACGGTTCATTCTAAAAATACTTGAACAAAAGGATTATGTATGCCTTAGCGATCAGTATAGATAATTCAAAATACAAAATTCATCGAAAGGCACAGTTAGATGATCAGAAACTTGTTTATTTCATTAATAAGAAATTACAGTACAGATTACATAAGAAAAGGAACGGATAACTCCCTTCCCCCTACTACCATAAAAGCCCAATAAACTCCCCAGGAGTCCTACCCACTGCTACCAGAAGAGCCTACACCCTCGTCATCTACATCCTGAGGTCCCCAAGTTTCCCCTGCCTGAATATAGTGCCTCAAACACTCCATGGACTGATGAGCCCGAACCATCTTCGAAAAGACCACAACACCCCCTTCCATGGTGTTGGATAAAACAAACCATATTTGTCCAGTCTCCACTGCCAACATCTTGCTGACTACTTTCCTCCACAACCACTTCATAAAATCTTTGGGGACATACCAAACCTCCCGTCAGACTGAGAGGGACGGGTCGACGGACGCCGATTTTCCCACAGAGATCCAAGCAACATACGCAGGCGCTTAGTCAAATATTCTACCGAAAAGAAATTTAGTGTCCGAGGTGGCACAACCTATGCCCAGCCAAATTGGCGCAAAAGCCGCCAAGGGAAATAAAACGAGGTCTGCCTGAGACCAACCAACCGGACATATGAATACTCTCCTAGCTCCAGAACAGGCTGCAACTGCCCCCACCAAGGTACTGACCAATACAGACCACAAGCCCCATGCTCCACAAGCCAATGCTCCCAGTTCTCAGCATACAGACCAACACTGATGAAGTAGCGTGAAAAGAAGTTGGGTACGACCGATAAGGGATACTCTGGAGGAGTCGCCAAGCGGAATCTTTCAGACAACCACATGGACAGCATCACGGGGCTACCCCTCAAAAAATCAGAATGACTTTCTCTCCAGGCATCCAGGCCATTCAGAGTCTCTGTTAGTATCACCGCCGTAGGATTGCGACGGTATGACATCCATGAGGTAATGGCTGCGAGTTGCGGGTCCACCAGCAGTTCCTCAGTCACCAACAATAATTTTTAAACCAGACCCAGAACAACGGCTCCATCATAGCCAACATCACCTAATTCCCACAAATGCACGGACTACAACACCGCCGGGAGGGAGATCATTCCTCCAATAACTAATGATTTGTCCGCCGAAGGCAAAATATGAAGAAGCCCGACCAATAAATCCCTGGGAGAACAGGAAAATTTGGGCAAAGCTGCAGCAACACTGGGATTTACACCCAGCATGGCAGAAAACTCCTCGTAGGTAGGACAAACTTCATCCAACCCAAAGTGGAATACATGGTCTTCGGGGTACCAAAATTATACCGCTGCCATCAGCACGTTCCACTCAATAGGCCGATTACGCCACAAAGAGACTCGACGCATGTTGAAAGCATCATAGTCAACATTATAAGAGCACATAGCTTCCAAGGCTTCGAGGTAGTTGGCAAACTCAATACTACCAGGGAGAGCCATTTTGCAAAACTAAGAGATAGTGCGCAAGTCGGTAATAATGCAAAGGTGTGATGAAAACACTTCACCCTTACCCCTTTTTATACTTGAAAACCCTCACAAGGGACATAATCCCTGTAGAAATCGGAAGGAATCCACCCCACAAGGTACCAAAGGCTGAAGAGGGTACCAATCAAAGCTTTGAATTAATGGGACTAGACTGAACTGCCGATAGGCAGGACAGGGTGCTTGCCGATCGGCAACCCCCCATTTTTAAAAATTTCCCTCTCTTCCTCTTTTGTCAAATCAGAAAACTAAATAAAAATAAATTGATATTCTCGACAGAATTTCAAGAATCCTCTTTTTTTCCTTATAAAATTCCCCTTTTAATTAAGAACTTTCCTTCAAAAAATTCCAAAAATATTCCTTTTTACGATCTCAGCAGCAAAATAAAAAGCGCATGTGCATGCATTCGTCATTCAATAAAAGATAATAAAAAACTCCATTGCATTGCATCTATTTGTGTTCTGTGTTACATCAATTTTGCAGGAAATAAAAAGAAAAAGCAAAAATAACGGGACATAGCCCGAACCCACATTCTCTCTCCCTCTCTCTTTCACTAAGAGCTTCCACCCCTGCGAAGTGCTCTCTTTCCCCTATGGCGAGACGATGCGCCACCACTACCCGAGCCAGAGTCCTCTTCGGATGAAGCGGATGGCACCAAGCAAGAAGGAACAAGAACCGCGTCCCGAATATGGGCAGTCGCCAAAGATATCCAGTCTCTGATGTCCCTTAGCCAAGTGGTCGACACCCGAACTTGCTGCAAGGAAAGGCAAAATCAGTATCAATGCAGAAATGACCAAAACAGAAAAGAAAAAAAGAGAGGAACATAAAGGTATACCACAGGTTGAAGGACCTCCTCTGTCAAACCAAATTCCTCTGGATCCATCGCATGAGGACGGTGAAATATAGGCACCATCCCTCCATCAACCCGCCGAATGTTGTATGAAGGGGTATGCAACCGCACAAAAGGAACCTCTGAAGTCGTCGTCGCCGCAGATGCCGACGGACCACCACCGCTGTGGGAAGATCCCATCGCCCGACTAGAACTCGCAGGAAGGAAAGGCAGGGCATCATATATGCTGGGCGCCATCAACCAGCCCGTCACAAAGTCCTTATAGTCATACGGCACAGCCATATCAGTGTACAACAAGTAGAACTCGCTGATCATCGTCGCGATCCTCTCATCCTCTGACAGCAGTCGCTCCCGCCTCATAGACGTAGGAGGCTGTGCAGGTGGCACCACCACTTCCTCCTCAGAAATATGACGAACCACCCTCTCCCCGGGATACCAAGAATGGCCGAACTCGTGCGCTAGCAAACGCCTCATCCGCGCATTCACCTCGGTTGCCCCCGCATCCTAAATAGTTGTCCCCCAGGGATAAAAGGTCACCTGAAATCTTCAAGCAAGCATAAATCAATAAAATATCAGAAGGTGCAAAAACCAAGACTGAAATGGAAAGAATCTTGCCCTACCACTGGTCAGGTCATTAAAGACCTGACTCACCGCCTCCAGAGAGAGAAATCCCTTCGACTGTCGATTGGCCTTACGCCATCGATACAATCGGCAGAAGTCCCCAACAGTATCGTCCTTCAAAGCGATCAGCGGGGTATTGCACCCAATCACCTCGTAGAACCACGCCTGAACTCACAAAGCAAAAAGAGACGCATAAGGAAAATGCGAATGCATGAAAAGAAATGCGTAAATTAAAGAATACCTCAAGAAGGTACGTGGCCCCAGTAAAGGTCTGCCGGTAGCACCGGCTGAATGCATCCAGAGAAGAGTAAAAGGTTGCCAAATTCAGACTCCCCCAGTCATAAAAAGGGATGTTAAAAAACATCCTCAGGTACGATAAGAACCACAAATGGACGACGTCGCCGCTCGACGCTACCATGAAACCTCCCAACACCAGGAAAATAAATAACCGGGCCATCTGCCTCACTTGCAGCCCGTCCTCCACATCAATTACCCTGCTCAGCAGAACATCCTTCAGCAAGGACAGCTGTATAGAGTCCCCAAAGATTATCCTCCCTACATGACCAAGTGCCGCCCGCACTGCCCCCGGTCTCACCCGCAAAGAGCGATCTACCTCTATCTGCTCTCCATCACAATCCAGCCCCAACAGCTGCTGCACATCTATAGGAGTCACAGTCATCTCCCCGAAGCCGATATGGAAGGTGTGGGTAGTATCCCACCACCTCTCTCCCAAAGCACACAGGACCGTTGTCGAACGAGGCGTCTCATCCAGCGCAGATGCCAACCTCCCAAAACCTGCTGACGAGACCACCCGATGCACCACAGGTGGGAGATGCTCTTAGACATCCCTGAGCCCCGTCGTCCCGCGAGCACACATGTTCTTCAAGGAAATATCAGACTGGCAAAAAGGAAAAATCTCATCAGAAGTAAAGAAAGAAAAAAAATCACCAAAAAAGAAAGGAATGCCAAAGGTCAGGTTACTTACATAAACGTCGAGAATCACTCTCGAAGGGCGATGATGCGATGGCTCCCGCAGCAAGGTCCGATCATCCGCAACAGGCTCAAACGCATCAAAGGAGTTCTCACTACCCAAAGCAAGAGGCACCCTGTCCCTCCAATCCACATTCGCCCATTCATCAACGATCAACCACTCCCGGTGGACTGCAGTGCTCACAAAAGTGGCCATTTCTTGAAGATCGGAATGCTAGAACGATATACAGAGAAATCGCAAAAAGAGATAAAGCAAAGAAGCTGTGAAAAAATGAAGGGGTTCGCCCCTTTATATAGGATGCCAAGCGCCATGCCGATCGGCACTTCCCCCCACCATACTGATCGGCACTGACTCCTTACCTTCTCGAGGTAGCCCAAAAGTCTGTGCCACTGCCGAATGGCACCCCTCATACCATGCCGATCGACACCCCACATTAAATTTCGTACAGAAATTCCCAGAAAATACCAGAAAGACCCGAAAAATCCTCGGAAAATTCCTAAAAATCCCAGGATGGATTTTGAACATTTTCACCAAGAAAATTTTGCATTCCCTCAAGTGGAACCTCTCTTCCCCAGTGGAATCCTCAAAACTCAGTGAATCTCCTCCCGGCAAAGCTCCGGAGGATCTCTAAGGATCGCCTGATCATTTCCCCAGCGAAATTCTCTTACAGCACCAAAATAGGTTGTCCCCCCTACAAAGTCTCCTAAAGAAACAAAAGCTTCCCCAGCTATCAGCTCCCTAGCTCAGATCAAAATCACAAGGCCTTTTCTTCAGCAAAATCAAAATCCAATCTTTATCCACTCTTAGGTCAAAATTGACCCCGGTCTTGGATCGTCACCTGAGTTAGGTCAGAATTGACCTCAGTCCTTGGTCGTCACCACTCTTGGGTCAGAATTGACCCAGATCTTGGATTGTCACCTGAGTTAGGTCAGAATTGACCTCGATCCTCGGTCGACACCACTCTTGGGTCAAAATTGACCCCGATCTTGGATCGTCACCAGAGTTAGGCCATAATTGACCTCGGTCCTCAGTCGTCACCACTCTTGGGTCAGAATTGACCCCGATCTTGGATCATCACCTGAGTTACGTCAGAATTGACCTCGGTCCTCGGTTGTCACCAATCTTGGGTCAGAATTGACCCCGATCTTGGATCGTCACCTGAGTTAGGTCAGAATTGACCTCGGTCCTCGGTCGTCACCACTCTTGGGTAAGAATTGACCTCGGTCTTGGATTGTCACCTAAGTTAGGTCAGAATTGACCTCGGTTCTCGGTCGTCACCACTCTTGGGTCAGAATTGACCTCGGTCTTGGATCGTCACCCGAGTTAGGTTAGAATTGACCTCGGTCCTTGGTCATCACCACTCTTGGGCCAGAATTGACCCTGGTCTTGGATCGTCACCTGAGTTAGGTCAGAATTGATCTCGGTCCTCGGTCGTCACCACTCTTGGATCAGAATTGACCTATGCCTTGGATCGTCACCTGAGTTAGGTCAGAATTGACATCGATCCTCGGTCATCACCCGAGTTAGGTCAGAATTGACCTCGGTCCTCGATCGTCACCACTCTTGGGTCAAAATTGACCCCGATCTTGGATCGTCACATGAGTTAGGTCAGAATTGGCCTCGGTCCTCGGTCGTCACCACTCTTGGGTCAGAATTGACCCCAGTCTTAGATCATCACCCGAGTTAGGTCAGAATTAACCTCGGTCCTCGATCGTCACTACTCTTGGGTCAGAATTGACCCCGGTCTTGGATCGTCACCAGAGTTAGGTCAGAATTAACCCCGATCCTCCGTCGTCACCACTCTTGGGTCAGAATTGACTCCGATCTTGGATCGTCACCTCTTAGGTCAGAATTGACCTCGATTCTCGATCGTCACCACTCTTTGGTCAGAATTGACCTCAGTTATTAGATCTTCATGCTAAGCCCGCAGATTCGGCTTTGACCCGTAGAATTGGTCATCCCCCAACACCGCTTCAGGTCCTCAAAATCGGCCTCAACCCTCTGAATCGATCATACTCCCTCAAAAGCATCATGTGGTGTCTATTTGACGGTCATCATTTGTTCCAAACTCACCCGTCGAGGGGCTCTGTAGACACCCCATTTCGTTACCCCCAACTGTCCTTAGGTCCCTAGCACCTCCTTTCATCACTACAAACCTAGGTTATGTCCCGAGTACTGACCTAAAAGCCATCGGGCACTCCCCAGCTCAGTTTGACCAAAAATTCAAACTCTTCATCTCGACCGAGAGTCAATGAATATTTGAAGGGCACTGAATCCCCTTTCCAATGAACCACCTCGTGTGAAATTCCGAATTACCATGAGGACGAACGATTCGTTTGCGTCCAAAACTTAACCCAGAGGCCACCGGGCGCTCCCGGGCTCTGTTTAACCTATGTCAACTCTTCAGTTTGAACGAGGCTAAGTGAATCCTCGAAGGTCACTGAATCCCCTTTCCAACGGTCCATCCCGTGTGCAATTCCGATTTTCCATGCGGACGAACGATCTATTTAACTCCAAGAGGTCACCAAATGCTTCTCGAGCCCGGTTGACCAAAGTCAACTCTCCAAACCGGGTTAAACTCTTTGGAATGTCAAAGTACATCTCCTAATCTTTCCAACGGTCTACCCCATGCACGATTCGGACTTACCATGCGGACGAACGATCCGTTTGCGTCTGAATGATTCCCCGTCCAATAAACCGACAAATGCTTCCGAACCATATTTGACCCAAAGTCAACTCCCAAACTCGAGAGTAGTCCAAAGGACTTTTAAAGGTCTCTAAATTACCTTTCAAACGGTATGCCCCGTGCGCAATTCTGACCAACGGTTTGCCCTCGATAGCCGATTTTCTGAAAAAGCTTGAAGCGCACTGCCAAATGGCAGGTTCCAGACCCTGCCTATCGGCAGGTGCCGATAGGCAGGAACAGGTATATGCCAATCGGCAGTTACCTGGGCCTATAAAAGGAGGCCTTCTCCTAATTTTCAAAAAGAGCACAGATCTGATAAAATTCACTCTCAACGAATCCCCGAAACCTCTCTCGAAGGCAGTGTGATTTCAACCTCCAAATCCCTTTTTCACTTCCACTTTTCATCATTCCTTTCATCAAACTTGGTGAATTATCCACTCTCCATCATCATCCAAGTGCAAGGGCTGCTCTCCAACATTCAAATTGAAGCTCAAGATCTTTAAGAAGGTCTAACTTTCTCAAACTCTCTCTTAAATTCTCTTAAATTTACAATAACTTATTTTATTACTTAGCACTTTTATTATCTCATCTCACACATCCTAATATACTTTTTATTTAGTATTTTTGCACATCTCCTATTTTCATCTAAATAAAACCCCCCCAAAAAAAGGGTTTGCTCATAAATTCCAAATAGGGATTCTCATACTTTTCTCACACTTTTCTCACAACTAAAACACTTTTTTCCACACACACACACACACTCACAAATAAGATATCCCCATTTGGATTGATGGGATAAACCCCACCCTCATTTTGTATGCGAACTACGTGGACTTTGATGCATTTATAGGCTACGTAGGTGTCTCAGGGTAAAACCCGAGACTCGAGTCCTTTTTCCCCACTTTTTCTCTCATTTCTATCTTCTCTAAATCCAATCTTCTTATATTCTATATACTTGTTCTTAGTTACGTATTACTCCATATGCATTATCGTTCCATTATAACGATCAATGTAAGGGTAATAGCGTAAATCTTACTTTCTAATTTATTCTTATACCTTCCTACGGATGGCTCACTTTATCTCTTCCATGATACAAGTTGAGGATTCCTATCTCCACTATGTATATACACATGCACACATATCACGGGGGAAAATAAAGGAAAATAGCAAATATCCATGAGAGACCAAAAGGGCGGAATGGGTGCCTAACACCTTCCCATTTCGTAACTAAGCCTCCGAACCCTCCTCGAATCATTTTGGTTCGCATGCACCAGTATGCCTTTGGATGCCATCCTTCGGGGTGGCTTACCCTTTTTATTTTGTCCGCTTTGAGTAAAATATACTGGCGACTCTGAATCTCTCTACATTTTTACACCACATCTCAAACGACGCCGACCGAAGCGCTACCGAGAGGGACACGCGGGACCCGAAGGATCCTTCCTCCACGCACCCGCCCGCATGGAGAGGATCGGGGATGGCCACACTTCCCATGATTATATTATAAGTTGAATGGATGTTTTTATCCATTACAAAGAAACATGTATTCTCTTTTCGGCTAGCTAGCCAAATGCCTATGACACCTCCATTTTAACGGTTCCCAATGGAAAGACTTTCTCACATGCGAAGCTTATTAGTGGTCGATGATAGGGCTCTAATTGACTGAGTTTAAAATCCAAGTTGCTAAAATATGGATAGAACATGATATACGCTGAGCTTCCAGTATCTACTTGTACTCTAGAGACAATGATTTCCTCCTTTTTGACTTTGATTACTAATGGGTCGTCATGAGGATACAATACTCCTGAAAGGCCATTTTTAGATAAACCAATTACTAGTTTGTCTTTGTTAACCTTCATTGGTCGATCTTCCTCTGCAAGTTTGATCCTCTATATATACGAGCAAGATTGTTCTCCATAGTGGTAAGCTTTTCGCTCTACTGTATGATCTCCTCCTCCTGCATCTCCACCTGTAATCATTTGGCAATCAGAAGAACCAAAATTGATATAGAATACCTCACATTCTAGTTGCCATTTTTTTAGGGAGATCGGGATCATCATCTTGATCATCTTCATGACTTCTTTTCTTCTCCTCTCTGGGCTTCCAAGGAGATTTTGATCTTCGCTGAATTCCCTCGTTGTTTTTCCAATTGACATACTGATTCAGCTTTCCTCGTTGAATCAGAGTTTTAATCTCATTTTGAAGACCTATGAAACGTTACGTCGTGTGACCCTAATCCTTGTGAAATTCTCATTACTTAGTTTAATCTCTCTTGGTCGGGGAGCTTCTTAACTTATCAGGCCAACGCACATCTTTATTATGCTTGATTTCTTTCGAAATATGGTGAATTCCCATTATTAACGGAGTATAGTCATTATACTTCTTGAGTCGCTCCAAAACTCCTTTCTATTTTGATTCGCTATGTTCTTTAAGGTCTTTATGATATTTCTTATCATGTTTGCCATCAACTTTTATGCCCGAGCTACCATTGCTTCCTCGGCATTCATGATCTTTACTACTTTAGCCATCAATTCTGCCATTATCTTCGGAGGATCCTTAGCAAGAGTGTAATACATCTTTTCTGGAATCAATCCACTCATGAGGGCAGTTATTGCAGTCTTCTCCTCATTATCTACGACTTTTAGTTTCTCGTTATTAAAACGAGTGAGGTAATCTCTGGTGCTGTCTCCTTCTTTCTGTCTCACACTAAGTAAGTGTGCCACCTTTTTCACAAGTTTTTCTACAAAGCAAAAGTTGTTAATGAATAGCTCAACTAGTTGGTTGAAGCTTGAAATTTGTCCTCGAGGAAGACCATTGTACCAGATTTGGGCAGATCTAGTAATGGTTCCAGTGGGTTTCTCATCTTCGCCATTTCTCCTAATCTGTCTTCCAATCTTTGTATGGAGCCTTTCCATGCATCATTGGCAGCACCGAATTTATGCATTGCAACCTGATTAGTTTCTGAGCTATCTTCCTGAAGTCGTTGCTTAGTTTGAGTAGGAGTTCGTCGGGCATTTGATCTAGATTAAGCTGTATTTTCCCTTTGATCATATGGTCGTTGGGTGTTACCTGACATTTCCCTAGGAACATTTATGTTCCCCCTGGGTCCCAAACGATTGAAGGGAGAAGCATGACTTAATCTCTCTAAGGCACTTGGCCTCTCTGGAGAATAATATTGCATGTGGAAAGATTCCGACGTCCTGAGTAATGAATTTGACCTTGGACGGTAGAAGACATCTCTTGTCGTCATCGAGTGGCTGCGCCGACTACCTCTTGGTGGGGGTGGTGGTATATATCTTTGAGCAGATAGAGCGAGTGCCCCGGGTTGAAGAGTTTATGCAAGTTTCCTGATAGTATCTTGCATAGCCTTTTGGCCTCTGGAAAGACTAGCCAGAATCCCAGTTAAATCATTTGCGGATGGAGGAGAAGAAGGAGTAGGCAAAATACTTTCGTTCCTGAGACTTGATTCAGGAATATCATCCATTTAGATGTTTAATTGAGTGAGATCGATTAGAGATATTGTTCTCACAGACGACGCCAATCTGTTGATGCAAAAAACAAGACTAGGCTAATTAATTGATCACAGATAAATAGAAACAAAAGAGAGAAGATATTTTTATAGGGAAGCGCCTACATCCACTGTTGTGAATTTCTTTGGAATTGTTCAATTGCCTCTCTTTTTCGTGTCCCTTGGTTGTAGGGTTTATAGTGTATTTATAGCCCCGAGGGGTGTACAAGAGTTGTAATATCAAAGGGTGGAATGTCTTTATATCGTAGACATTTACATATGTACAATCATTTATGTATACAACTGTTGGTGTTTTCTTATCATTGTTAGTCGATCTTCGTGGTGTTGGTCGGCATCCCTGATGTTGGTCGGCATTTCATCCTTGCTGACTAGGATTAATCTTCCACTGTACAACACGAGTCAGTATCTGAATGGTCCACGTAGATGAATAATTTTTGGTATCAACAGTTTACAAATGTGATATTGATTGCTAGTGATACTTTCGGACATAATTCATATATTTATTCAGAGATTATGTTTATATGGTGCTAAAGGTTTTTATTGAATCATAAGTTGTTGGTATAATGAAATTTCCCTTGCAAATTGCGTTGAACTTCATAGAATCCATGTTTTTATAAACTAGAGCCTATTGTTAGGAGTGGAAGTATCACAACTTAAGCCACAATCAGTTTATTATATGATATATCTCACTTATATTATTGTATAAGAATATTAGTTATTGGTACTATATATTTGAATATAGATAGATGAATGGGACCTATTGTACTTATGTTTAAGACCTTTTCACATATATTTTCCTTCAAAATATTTTTGTTTTTATTTATGATATTTGCCAAAACAAAATGTAGAATTATTAGTGCATTTATATATAAATGGTCGGGCTTCATCCTTAAATTGGTGGAAAATAAAGTTTCACACATGATTTTCTTTGGACCTCAACTTCAAGGGTGATGGTTTTAAACCCTTCTCAAATGTTCTAATCCAGTATAGTAGTCATTTTTATTGGTTGGCTTAAGTTTTAACTGGTTTTCCTTTAGGTATTACTATGGTCATCAATGACAACCAAACTTCCCGCAAGCGCGTGTGTTTAGTGCAAAGGCCCATCTTCGAATTTGTAACATTTTCTCTCATTTTTCTTTTCATATGCTATTAGAATTATATAATTTCTTATGAAATATAATGATTTTCTAATGGGATTGTATGGATTTTCAAGTGTATGAAGCATAAAACAAGGAGTTAAAAAAATCATGTGTGAGGTCAGTGCACAAGTTACTGATTCACTCGTTCTAATAAGTTATTTACTCATAGTAACAAATTTAGTGCCATGAATTTTGCGTGAGGTTATGAGTGACAATTTAATCTGGATTTTCCTCCTAAAAAATAGTATTCATTTTGTTTGTTTAACCACAAAAGAAGAAATTATAGAATTTATTTTTTCTTATTTTGCAAATGAATTACAGGATTGGCCAGAGGAAGCCAATAATGGGTTTCAACAGTATGAACTATCATAATAGTGTAATCATAGGTGAGTTATAATTTAAAGATTCACAATTCTTCTGAATTTGAGAGGTAACCACTGGCACATGGTATTTTTGCATGGGTTTTAGTTTTTTATGAAACTGAACTCGGAATTTTCTACCTTAGTTCTTTCATTTTAAATGAGGAAGAACAAAATGTTGAGAACTATCTTTTTTACTACGTTCTCCGTGTTTATTAGCATCGATTATGGCTTTGAGTGACTTCTTATCTGTTGACCAATTTACGGTTTCATGGTCCCATTATGTTGATCGTCTGATCCCATACATACGGTAAACTATTTCCATGGTCCCATTATGCTTCTCATCATTCCCTTAAAAAATCACCAGTCGTGGTCTTTTTAAAGAAAAATTACTGGACTATCCCTCCTTTTTATTTGTAAGAGTTTTATTTATGAGGAATTGTCTCTCTGCCCTTAATTTACAACAAATCGTTAGTTTAATCTACGAAATTTGTATGTTTTCACTGTTAAACATTACAATGTGAATCATTACACTGTTAAAAAAATGGAAAAATGGAGTACCTTATTTCGATCTTAAGATTAAAATAGGTGGAGTGCTTGGTTCTAATATTGTTCAGCCAATTAAAGAAACTTCCACCCAAATCCAATACCTCATTCCTTGACCTATAAAAAGGATTCTTGCGCTCACAATTTTTAGACACAATAAGCGATCAATTTTTGAGTGATTGTATTCAATTTGGTGGCCAACTTTTTATCAATTTGAGAGGATGGAAATTTATTGTGAGAGAACTTATCGTAAGTTTGATTTACTAGTGAAAATTTCTACTCATTCTTGGAATTTGTTTTCGTCTTTCTTTATGGTAGCTTAATTATTCTATTAGTATTAGGGTGAAATTTATCATAGTTAGCTAATATTGTCACGTTAATTTAATTATTGTTTATTCCTCACTCGTTTTAATTGTTATAAAAAAATCGGTATTCATTTTAAAACAATAAAATAATCTATTTTAAAACCTTTAAAATTGTTTTGTCAATTCAAGTTTGAGATTTATAAATAGTAATTTTTGATGGACTATTCTTACTCATTGATTCTTTTGATAGTTCATGCTTAAATACATTTGTGAACTTTAAAACTTGTATTCTCTAACATACTAGTGAATTTAGCCATCTACTAGAGACGTTAAAAATATTTCAAGCATAACCGTTACATTCTCTTAACTAAACGCGACGAGTGTCGGTTTAATTTGAATTATAAAAAGGGAACGAGAACATTAAATTAGTGAGCAATATTAGTTACCATGGTGTCAAAAAATTTGGGATATGGGGGGTGCCAATGTACCACGATGCATGTACAATAATAAATAAAAAAGAGATAAAGATTTACGCGGTTCGACCATGAATGGCCTACGTCCACGGGGCTGCTGTTGTATTTCATTATGATAATGAAAGAGTTTACAAGTGAGAGTGAAGCCCTTATACTTTTGACTCACTTGAGTCTATATTGTATAAGTGCTCATCTAGTTTGGAAATTGTGACAAAATTGTGTCTACCTAGAAACCAAAGAGCCTCAGAAGTTGGATTGCCTATTCATCTCTCTTTCTTGCTTTGATCAAGAACTTATTGCCAACACTCACACACAGTAGAATTCCTCTTTTGCATATCATATTGCATAATTATGTGTATACATGTGTTGAGTGTGTTTAAATCCCTAAGTTTGATTTTTAATAATTTTTTGGGATTTTTTAAACAATTTTTAAACCATGTTTTATTAATTAAAACTTGATTTATAAGTTTTTGGGGTCAATCTCTTAATATTATTTTTTGTGTATTATGGCCTAATGTTACCTTGGGTAGAATCCAAAAGCGGCAGAGACTTCAGGGTATACTTTGTAATTAGTTTGGACGCGCGTTTTATATCCCTTAACTGGCCAACACCTGTTGCCCTCTGATTGGTTAGAAGTGTGATTCTTTATTGAGACAATAGACGCGTGTGTTATCAGCCCTTGGATCATTTCTTATCAATGGTCTGCATGTTGCCTTGATGAATCCCCGCGTAACTTTTTAAGCCAATCAACGTTCGTTTAAGCACCGCCTTGTGTGAGCCCTTAGATTCAAGTCAATTTAAATTGACTCGATCTCAGCCCTTGGTTTTGATCAGATATCTCGAACCTTCTCCTCCCATTATAAAAAGGACCCTTCCCTCAGACTTCGAAGACTTTTGCCATTTTGCATTCTTCTAAGAGAGAGAAGAGAGAAGAGAGAAACTAGAGAGAGAAGAAAGTTAGAAACCCTAACTTCGTCCAAATCCTCTTCAAACCTAACCCAAACACATCTTCAAAACACCATATCCAAAAACACCATCCTGAGTGTTCTTGAGTGTTTGAGAGTTTCAGTTGAGTTATTTTTGTTGCTGTAACCTTGTGTTCCTGAGATCTTGTTTCCAACTTAGACTTTTACTTAGATCTAGTTTCTGATTTCATAGAAATCTCAGATCTGAGTTATTCATGTTACATTACACTTAGTTTTTTTTATTTCTCATCTTGAGAAATATATTGTTGATTATTTTATCTAAAACGTTTTCTTACTTTGAAATCAACAATAAATGCTTTCTGTTTCTTGTTCTTGTAAAACTAAACCTTTGACTAGTTTGGAATCTCACTTGGAGGTTTTCAATCTCAAAAAGTTTTTGTTTTAAATTCTGAGATTGATTAAGACCTTGTCTGTCTTCCTAGCAAGGTATCCGTGGATTCTGGGAATGATTTAAAGGTCAAATAAGGTTCAAAGTTTTCTAAGAAGAAAAAAAAGAAAAGATCACAGTATATAGTGGTATTGTAATTTGTTAGGATTGTTTGTACTTAATGAGTGTGTGTGTGTGCATGCATGTGTTAGAAAGCACCTTCACAAACACTTACACCCTATAACATGAAAAGTGTTGGTAATAAGATCTTGTGAATAAAAGTCGACGTAAAGTGCTGGAACAAATCAGAAGTTGACAAACTGAGAGAACTACATCTACAATCAGAACTGCAGAGAAGTTTAAGGACACCAGAGGGTACATTCCTAAACTTATATAGGTCTGACTTGTTTGCATGTTAGTTATATAGTTTGTAACTCATATATTTGTTTTAGTGGATTTTCATTTTACTCCGTAGAGGGAGTCGTGGATGTTTCCTCAATTGGTGAGGTTTTACCACATAAAAAATTGTGATCAGAAGCCTTCTACATTTTCTCATCTCATTCTTGGTTGTGCTGTGTTTAAAACTTGTTTAAACTATCTTTTAAACTTGTTGCCTAAATCTTGAATAAGATCTCGTACATATTGTTTTATTAAACACGTCTTGTGATTAATCCTTTTTGATTGAAGAAAAGAGTTTCTTCAAAAAACAACTCGGAGTTACTTAAATAGTTTATTTTCAATAAACGGCTTTAGTAACGCATTTTTCAATTGGTATCAGAGCTTGGTAAAACTGCTTTTAAAGAGATCCTGTGTTTCTGAAATTGTTTTATGAAAATCAAATATGAACGAGAAAAATGAAAGATTTGATAACTTGACCAGACCTCCAATCTTTGATGGAACCAATTTTGCTTACTGGAAAGTAAGGATGATTTCTTTCATTCAAGGAACTTTGGGAGATGATGTCTGGGACATTGTTAAAAATGGTTATATTTTTCCTACTAAACCAGCCAACGAAGGAAGTAATGAGAGGGTTAAGAAAGCTCTAAGTGAGTTCACTCAAGAAGAGAAACAAGTTTCTCGAAATAATAATAAAGGAAAGAATGCTATATTTATGTCCATAAATGAACATGAGTTCAAAAGAATCTCATCCTGTACCACTTCTAAGGAAGCTTGGGACACCTTAGTCACTGCTCATGAAGGAGACACTAGAGTTAAGGCTGCTAAAACACAAATGCTTATTCAGCAATATAACTCCTTAATTATGTCTGAGACTGAATCATTTGATGACTTCTATATGAACCTGACTGATATTGTGACCAAACTGCATGCTAATGGGATAACCTATGATAGACAAGAAATTGTATCTAAAATTATGAGATCATTACCACAAAAGTTTGATAACAAAAGATATGCTATCGAGGAAATGTGTGATATAAATCTCACTCCTGAATTACTCAGTAGTAAATTAAGAACTGTGGAAATGGAACTGGAATTTAAGAAATAATTAACCCAATCCCATAGGAAACAGACTAGTTCCAATCTATGCTTCTCTTCTAAATTGATTAAGCCTGAGTTTAATACTTCCATTGATGAATCTGATAAGGACTGCGATATAGAGAGTTTGGACAATCAGATTGCCTTAATGACAAAACAGTTCAAGAAAATCATTAAGTTTCGAAACAAAGTGGCAAATAAACAAGGCAAGTCAAATTATCCAACTCCCTCTAGTCACAGACCTCATGAGAAAAACAATGACAAAAATCACAAGGACTCTCATATCAGACCTAATAGAGACCTTAAGAAGACTGAATGCTATAGATGTGGTAAACTGGGTCAGATTGCACAAGACTGTAGAGTTAATTTGAACACTCAAAACAAACACACTAGAGCTAACATCTGCAAAATATGGGATGATTCAAGTGACTCTGAAAATGAGGAACTTGAGTCATCAGATGCTTTTGATCCTTGCATATCTTTCTTTGCCAAGATTATTTATAATGATGACATGCCTATGTTTGTTAATGAGGATGAACCAAATAACTCTATGACTGATACTTCGAATGTGGTTATTACTGGTTTAGATGCTTTGATTACTGAGAATGTTGCATGTTCTACCTCAGGGTGTGTGAGTCAAAGGGATGGCGATAATGACGATGTCAATGGGTGTGTGAGTTTAACAAATGAATCGTTAGGGGTCACTCCACACACCACACTTAGTGACTCGGACAATGAAGACCTCCCAGACATTCACACACTTTACACTAAGACTCTCAAGAAAAGCGCTAGACTAGAAAAGACTGTTAAAGATCTTACCAAGAAATTGGAAGATCTAAGCCTGATGGTTAAACTGAATGCTGAAGAGTACACTACCCAATGTTTAACTCATAAAAGTGAAATTAAAGTTTTTGATGAAAAACTAAAAAATTTGACTGAAACAAATGAAATTCTGGAGAAAAAGTACAAAGGGACATTGTTAGAGTTGGAACAAACCAAAGAAAAGACAGCAACTGTTTTAAAAAAAATTATAAAATTTGAAAATAATTCTAACTGTTTTGATGAATTTGTTGCTGAATCTAAAACCAATTCTGATGATCGAACTGGTATAGGATTTTGTCCCAATTTGAAAACACAAACTAAACTTTTTGAACCTATCAAGTTTGTGTCAGGAGGCAAAAGACCTATTGAAACATGCCCAGACTTTCATTCTCTAAAAACTGAGTTTGATTCAAAAAATCAAAGTTTTAACATTGGGGAATCAAGTTGCTCTAAACATGAAAGTTCACCTAAGGCTAAATACGTCTGTCCTTCTATTAGGAAGAGTGAGTCTGCATTCAAGACTGTCACACCTAGGAATAGAGTTCAGCCTCAAAACTCTATAAAACCTATGTTTAGAGACTTTCCTAAGGAGACCCCTATCTTGAGCAATCTTTATTGCTCCTACTGTGACATATATGGTCACTCTTTCGATGGTTGCTATGCTAGGAGACTTGTTAAACCTATCTATAATCCTCGTACTTACCAGAACTTTAACTATTCTAGGAGGAGTCGAAACAATTATATACTTCCTAGACAGCCAGATAAAAACTCTAACTATAGAAAGAGAAAGACCAAACCTAAAAGAACATTTCCTAGAAGGAATCCTAAGCACTTTCCTAAATCAAATGCTCAAGTCTCTCACAAAATTCAAAATCACGCGCAAAACATTTTTCAGCAAAAATCTAATGCTCACAAATTTTATCAGTTGAGAGCTAATAAGCGCAAGATGAGAACTTAAGCAATTTGGATTAGAAAAGATGATCTATTACCTCAGATGAAGTGTAATATTGTTGTTACTGCTTTAAAAGCCGAACACACATCATCTGGTTGGTATTTAGACTCTGGATGTTCTAAGCACATGACTGGAGATGAATCTAAACTTTTAAACAAAACCAGATTTGCTGGTGGTAAAGTCATTTTTGGTGATGGAGTTTCATCTCAAATCATAGGCAAAGGAACTCTCCAAGAAGATGGGCTTCCTATTCTTAAAGATGTTCTTCTAGTTAAAGGTCTAAAGGCCAACTTATTTAGTATTTCGCAATTTTGCGACTCAGACCACACTGTTACCTTTTCAAAGAACAATTGCAAGATTTTAAATGAAAAAGGTGAATGCATAATTGCTGGATTCAGAACTCTTGACAACTGCTACACTGTCTAGAACAATTATAAAATTTGTAATGTTGCCAGAATGGATGACAACGAGATATGGCATAACAGAATGGGTCACATAAATTACGACAATCCTAGTAAATTGTCTACTCACGACATAGTAAGAGGAATTCCAAAAATTAAACCCATTCATAATATTGTTTGTGGTTCCTGTCAAGAAGGTAAAATTGTTAAGGCCCCTCATAAGAAAGTCAAAGATATTCTCACCTCTAATCCCTTAGAACTCATCCATATGGACCTAATGGGTCCTTCCCAAACTGTTAGCCTTTGTGGACACAGTTATATCTTAGTTATGGTTGATGACTTCACCAGATTTACTTGGGTAGCCTTTTTAAAACAAAAGTCTGACACTTTTCAAACCTTCCTAAAAATTCTTCTTAGGATTGAAAATGAGAAGGATACTCAAGTAAATAGAATTCGGAGTGATAGAGGTAGTGAATTCAAATACACTGGAATTGTAGAATACTGTGACTATAATGGTTAGAAACACGAGTTCAGTGCTCCTAAGACTCCTCAACAAAATGGAATCGCCGAGAGAAAGAATCGTACCTTGCAAGAGATGGCACGTGTCATGTTAAATGCCAAGAATTTACCTAAATATTTTTGGGTAGAATCTATTCGTACTGCGTGTCACATCATTAATAGGGTCTATCTTAGAAAGAATTCCAAACAAACCCCTTACGAAATTTGGTACAATAAGAAGCCTAATCTCAAATACCTTAGAACCTTTGGAAGTACTTGTTATGTATGCAAAGATAGGGAACACTTATCTAAATTTGAGAGACGGGGAGATAAAGCCATATTTCTAGGATACTCGCCTAACAGTAGAGCTTATCGAGTGTATAATCTTCGCACTAAAACCATGATGGAATCCATAAATGTAATTGTTAGTGACACTACTGTAGAAAGCAAGACTGGTGAATTACCTATTGAAGAAGAGTCTTCAAATATTTTAGAAAATGATCCTTCTGAAATAGATAATTCATTACCTATTGAGACACCTGAAGTACCTAACTGGGTTTCTAAAGATCATCCCATAAACAACATTGTTGTCAACCCTAGTGAGCCAGTGCGTACAAGATCCCAACTTAGAAATTATGCACATTGTTGATACCAAATTTAATCTACTGACGTGGACCAATCATACGAAGACACGTGGCTATCTACATGACAACAACAAGCATTTCTGAGATGATCACACGATCCGAGGAACAGATCTCTCCGAGGAACTCACATGCTACGAGGAACAGATCTTTTCGAGGAACTCACATGCTCCGAGGAACAGACCTCTCCAAGGAACTCACATGCTCCGAGGAACAGACCTCTCTGAGGAACTCTTGAATACCAGGAAGCTCAGGCGGTCCGAGCTACTCAGACGGTCCGAGCTGCATCTCAGCCACAGCATTGATTGCCAGATAACCAACAGTTCAACTATTCATTGAATGCTTATCATCTTGACGCACACGCTTAAAGGGCATTAAATGTATTACCCTTTCATATGTATACCATTTAATGTATCACCCTTTCAGATTATAGCCTCAAGGCTATAAATACATTGTATTACCCTCATTCGGGGGGACCGAAATTTCTTGATAGAACTTGTAATCAAGAATTCCCAAACACTCAACAATAACATAACAGTGGACGTAGGCCATTCTTATAAGGCTGAACCACTTTAAATTTTTTTGTCTCATTTATTTATCTGTGATTGAATAATTAGAGTGATCTAATTTTTTACATCAACAGATTGGCGCCGTCTGTGGGAACGATTGTTATTATCGTTTTTCACCAAAAATCATTCATCATCAATGGCAGATAACCCGGAATGCAGCAATCGAAACGCTGGAAATGCTGGAAATCCTCCAAATCCCTCTGCACCTCCAGATCTGGCTGGGATTATGACGAATATGGCTCAAGGACAAACCGTCATGCAGGAAACAATGCGGCAACTCATACAGACCCTTCATGGTGGTGCACCTGCACGTTCGGGACAGTGAAGTGGTCAGAGGCAAACCTATTTACTGTCTTCACGGTCCAGGCGTACTGAGTCATATCGTAATGAGGAATCTGATGATTTCTCTTATCAACCTGGGCGAACTTCGTCAATAAGGGCTACAGATACAGATCAACGTATCACTCTCTCTCCAGAAAGACCCAGTGCCTTGGAAAGACTGAGTAGGGTGTCTCCTTTCAGTCGATTAGGCCCTAGGAGGAATAGGAGTCCACCTAAGACCATGTCGAGGAGTTTTTGATGACCATCAGATCTAAGAGAAGGATCAGCACAATCGCGACCAGTTGCTCGTCAAGATAGATCTCAGGAGGCCACTTCAGAGCAATCAATTGCTCGAACTGACAAGCCCGAGGAGGGAAATGATGAGTGGAAAGGTTCTATTCAGCGATTGGAGGATAGATTGGGAGAAATGGCTAAGGCGAAGAATCCCTTACAACGAACTTTTGTTCAAGGGACACCTTTTGTCCAGGCCATTGTGGGTTTCCCTACCCCGTCAAAGTTTAAAGCACCTGTGGTAACCCCCAAATATGATGGAAAGACAGATCCTGTTCTACACATAGAGAAATATCAAGCTGCTGCTGACATCTATGCCGTCCCCGACGAGATGAGATGCAGAGCATTCTCAGGAACTCTTACTAGATCTACCCAGATATGGTACAGCAATCTTCTTCAGGGTAAGATTTCAACTTTCTTTCAGTTGGCCGAGTTGTTCATCGGCAATTTTTGTTTTGGGGCAAAACCAGTAAAAAGAGTAGCACACTTGTTAAGTGTTAGACAAAAATCTGGTGAGAGTACTAGAGATTACATAACTCGTTTCAATAACGAGAAACTGGAAGTTATAGATTACGAAGAAAAGACATCAATCACCGCCTTGATGAGTGGGTTGTTGCCTAACAAGTTGTATTACACTTTGGCCAAAGATCCACCTACAACTATGTCAGAGTTGATGGCAAAAGCGGCCAAAATCATGAATGCCTAGGAGGCTATGGCCGCAAAGAAGAATATGGATAAAGAAACCAAGGTGGAAGACGACAAATCCAAGAAGAAAGAGCATAAGGGCAATGGCGGTAACAAGCATTCCAAGAATAATAAATCGTCATGGGAAGTCCTGAAGAAATTCGATAGTTATACTCCTTTGAAAATGGGTATTAATCATGTCTTGGAAGAAATCAAGAATAACGAGGAAGTAAAGTGGCCAAAGAAACTGAGGTCAGACCCTGACCTGAGGAACAGGGATAAATATTACGAGTTCCATAAAGATCACGGCCATATGACCAAAAATTGCATAGCTCTTCAGAACGAGATTGAAACACTCATCCGAAGAGGGAAGCTAGCAAAGTATGTTGATCGGGGAGGCGAAAGAAAAAATAATGACCGAACTAGAGAAAGGTCTAGATCTCCTCATCGAGCAGAGGAGAAAAAGAAAAGGGATCATGAAGATGATACAGAGGATGACCCCGATATTCCCAAGAAACCAAGGCAGCCAGAACGAGAGGTATTTTCCATACGTTTTGGATCATTTGATTGTAATGTTATTACAGGAGGAGATGCAGGAGGAGGAGACCTTACTGCAGAAAGAAAGGCTTACCTTGGAGAGGCTCAAGCCTGCTCATATATTCAGCGAATAAATTTGGCTGATGCAGATCGCCCGAGGAAGGTAAACAAAGAGAAGCTGGTTATTGGCTTTTCAAAAAATGACCTGGCAGGTGTTCTTTACCCTCACGACGACCCTTTGGTGATCAAAATGCGGATGAAAGAAGTAGTGATTTCAAGGGTGCTAGTAGATAATGGTAGTTCGGCAGACATCATGTATTATTCATGCTTTGACAGTTTAAATTTGAAATTATCTCAATTAGAACCTTATCACAGACCTCTATTGGGTTTTGCTGGCGAGAAAGTTTTTCCACTTGGGACGATTAAGATGGATATATTCATTGGAACTTGGCCTGCTTGTCGAACAGAAATAATACGCTTCTTTGTGATGGATAAAAATGTGCAGTCAGCTTACAACATCTTCATGGGAAGAGTTGGTTTGAAGAAGTTCGAAGCAGTTCCATCTACAGTACATCAGTGCTTAAAATTCCCAATAAATTTCGGAGTAGGAGTTGTGAAAGGTGATCAAAAAGTAGCTCGGGAATGCTATTATTCGTCTGCCGAGCAAGAGGAGCTTGAAGACTCAAGGAAAAAGACTACTACCTACCAGGTGGAGGAAGGTACAGAAATTGAAACACTTGATCCCAGAGATGAATCCCAACTTGTAAAAGGACAGGTGGTGGAATCTACAGAAAATGTTATTCTGGACGACGAGCACCCGGAACGAGTAACCCAGATAGGTTCATCGTTGGATGTTTCAATAAAACATGAGTTGATAACTTTTTTGAGAAACAAAAAGAAAACTTTTGCATGGAGTCATGAAGACATGCCAGGAATAGATCCAAACTTCTTATGCCATGAACTCAATGCGAATAAGGAGATCAAGCCTGTAAAGCAGAGAAGAAGAGTGTTTAGTCCCGAGAAGAATCAAGCCATACAAGAGGAGGTCGAGAAGCTCCAGAAAGCCCAATTCATTGAAGATGTGAAGTATCCAGACTGTTTAGCAAATGTGGTGATGGTGAAGAAGAAAAACAATAAATGGAGAATATGTGTTGATTTCACCGATCTCAACAAGGCATGCCCAAAAGATCATTTTCCATTGCCCAGAATTGACCAACTAGTGGATGCTACCTCAGGACACGAGCTGCTCAGCTTCATGGATGCTTACTCTGGTTACAACCAGATCAAAATGAAACCTGAAGACAGGGAAAGCACTTCTTTTATTACCCCTAGGGGAACTTATTGTTATAATGTTATGCCTTTTGGTTTGAAAAATGCAGGAGCGACATATCAGCGGCTGATGAACAAGGTTTTTACCGAACAAATCGGTTGCAATATGGAAGTCTATGTCGACGATATGCTGACAAAGAGCAAGAAATCTGCTGATCATCTAGTTGACTTGGGTCAGACCTTTGATCAACTGGATAAATACCAAATGAAGCTCAACCCGACAAAGTGCACCTTTGGAGTACGAGAAGGAATGTTCCTCGGGTACATCGTCAACCAGCGAGGCATTGAGGCAAATCCAGAAAAGATCAAAGCTCTTTTAGGGTTGCGATCTCCAACAACAAAGAAAGAAGTGCAAAGTCTTACAGGACGAGTTGCAGCGCCCAATAGATTTGTATCCCGAGCAACTGATAGATGCCTCCCATTCTTCAAAATACTTCGAAAAACTTTCGAGTGGAATGATGAATGTGAAAAAGACTTTCAAGACTTGAAAAAATATTTGGGAGCACCTCCACTATTGTCCAGGCCAGTAATGGGAGAAAAGTTGTACTTATACCTGGCAGTATCAGAGCATGCAGTCAGCTCGGCATTGATCAGATTGGAGAATGGAGTCCAGAAACTAATTTATTACACAGGTAAGGCTTTTCGAGGTGCAGAGATCAGGTACCCAAAACTGGAAAAACTGGCATTGGCATTAATTGAGGCAAGTAGAAGAATGAGGCCATATTTCCAGGCCCATACCATCGTCGTTTATACCGACATGCCATTGAGACAAGCCCTTCATAAGCCAGAAAAATCAGGGAGACTGATGTACTGGGCAATAGAGCTCGGTGAATATGATATTGTGTATGAACCCAGATCGTCATTGAAAGGGCAGGCTGTAGAAGATTTTATAGCAGAGTTTACATATCCTGATACCCCCGAGGAACAAAAATTGCTCGTTGACCGACCTGTGGATGTTACAGGATCAACAGACATAAGTCCAGACCAACCCCGGTTGGTAAAAGGGCTTGTGGATGAAGAAAGATCATCAAATTCAAACCCAGACCAACTCCGATTGGTAAAAAGGAGAGAAGAGATGGTCGACGAGGAAAGAAAATTATCAGGGGAGGATGAAAGAAAACAACAGATATTTCACCGAGGAACTCTATCGGATAAGAAATTTGAAGACGAGTTACCTACATGGAGATTGTATGTAGATGGGTCATCTTGCACAGCAAGTTGTGGAGCAGGGATTGTTTTGAAAACTCCAGACGAGATTGACATAGAATATGCCTTGTGATTCCAGTTCAAAGCCTCCAATAATGAGGCTGAGTATTAGGCCATGATAGCATGTCTTAATTTAGCAAAGATTATGGAAGCACAACAAGTGATGGTATTCAGTGATTCTCAATTAATTGTGAATCAGATGATGGGAACATATGCAGTTAAAGGAGAATTAATGGTCAAGTATCATGCAAGAGTGATGGAATTATTGGTAGAATTTGATGCCATTCAGTTGATCAGAATACCCAGAATAGAGAATGCACAAGCAGACGCACTGGCCCGGCTAGCATCAGCTACTCATACCGAGCTGCGAAGAACGATACCAATTGAAGTATTGGAAAGTCGGAGCATAGATGAAGACCTGATGATGAATGTTATTACCCTTGATTTAGGACGATATGGAAGAAAAGAACTCAAATTTTATTAGATCATAAGGAAAAGTTACAAAGATTTGGGATACAAAGTACAAGTAAAAGGAAAAATAAAATAGAATACCGAACAACTTCACACCTTTTCCTTGTCTCCCAAGACTTTCTCGGGAGGCTGGGACGAGGAGCTCGGTTGCTCGGTGGGAACAATAATCTGGTCGGCTGGAGTTGGGATTTGTTCAGGAGGAGCAGGCAAAGAAGAAATCTCCTCAGTAGATGTCTGGTTGGGTTGTGTAGCAAGGACTTGATCACCCAATATCAGTGAAGACTCCTCGGATGCAGCTTCATCCTCTTCTTCATCTTCAATAGCTGGAGGAGGACCAGGAAGATGTTGTTGGAATAGTTCAGAGTCCTCGCTCACCTTCAATTCTTGCAAAGCAGCAACCCAACCATCTCGAAAGTATTTCAAACTCCCATACTGCACCTAAGCCATCATTGCAGCTACCCCCTATTCCATCCTTTGTCCCAACCAGTTCGAAAGGATTTTTTAACAGACACTTTTCTCTTCATTTTCTCTGAGGAGAGCTTCTCGGATAGAAGATCCTCGGTGGCTTTCAATTTGGCCTCCACCTCCTCCTTCTGGCGATTTACTTCTCGCAGAAGGGACAGCTCTTCCTCGGCCGATTTTAACTTATTCTCAAGCTCCCCAAAACATGTGAGCTTCTCGGCGTATTTTTTATTCTCACTCTCCAAGTCCTTTACCTTCTTTCCCAACTGAACTTTCTCTGCCTCCGACGCAGTCAACTTCTTCTCCCATTCACCCTTATCCTCGTCGTATCTTTGACGGGATTCCTTCAGGGATTGGGCCAAACCCAGAAAGGCATCCTCCACTCCAGACGAGGAGCTAGAAGCCTTGAATGATTCATCTTTCTTCACTATGGTGTTAAAGCAACTCACCAGCTGAAAAAGAAGGTGATGCTAAGTCAGTACCGAGATACATATATTGAATGAAAGAAAGAAAAATTCAGGATAAGAGAAACTTACTGAAGCGATGTGATGAGTAGCTAGGGAGGTCAGCATATCCCTAGACATGTTTTCTTCAATTCCTTGGACTTCAGGAATAGTCCAAGTCTTTACCGAGCTCATTGCAGAACTCGGAGGAATAATTATTGGGACACCAGCTCCACTAGCTTGGAGATGGGGAATGGTTTCAGTCAGAGTGACCGAGGAGGATTTCTTCAATTTCCTCAGTGGCACTTCAGCAATTTCAACCAAAGAACTTTTGGTTGGGACTACTTCCACAGGTGCATTTTTCTTGCTCGGAGCCACTGGGGGCTTCTCGGCAGCCTTCTGAGGAGCAACAGAAGAGGCACCATCTACTTTCTTTGTCCCCTTTGGGACCTCAACCTTGTTTCTCTTTCCGTCTCCAGCAGAGGAAGACTCCTCGAAGATAGCAGGAACTCTTCTCTTGCCCATCTTCTGACTTAAAGGAATGTGAGATTCTGGCGAAGATTCTTCAGAAGCTGGCAATGGGTCACTAATGCTGACCACAGGACGAGCAGTAAAAGATGATGTGTAGCTCCTGTACTGCAGCAAATATGAAGCAGACCTGATGTGCTCGTCTGCAACTCTTCGATGCAAATTCCAGATATGTTTCAAATGTTTAATATTTACTTCTGATTCTTTTGGAGTTTTTCTCTTACTGTCAACTGCAAACAAATACATAGTGAAATATCAGTCATACATTTTGTCAAACATAATGAAATCATAATTTCAAAAACAAAATAAGATGAAAATAACCTATCCCATTGCCATATGGGGGGCATCTGGGACCCTCATATACTTTATTTCCAACCAAAGGGGTATGTTGCCAATTTTTGATGGCTACCCCGTGTTCAAAATAATCCCTGTTAGCATCAGGGAGGTTGACTACTAAGGCCCTATTCAAAAACCTAGTTTTTAAATAAAAAACATTATCTAAAACAACCCATCTATAACAGTACATAATCTCAGGAATTCCTATACGAGTTCCCTGAGTTTGATTTAACCTATACACCCCATTAACTATTCTCCATGTGTTGGGGGCTATTTTTGCAGGGATAACATCGAAATACTGACAGAACTCTAAACACAAAGGGTTTGGTGGAAAAGAAAATCCACATTCAGCAATAAAGAGGCTAGGGAACCAATGTCCCTCAGCCAAATTAAAATAAGGTGAAGGTTCAGAAAGACTCTCCAAAGTTACCCAAGAAGGAATAGAAAAGTCAGAACGGAACTTCTCAAGAGATTCGATAATATAAACCATGGTGAATAAAAAGAAAAGAAGAAGAAGGAAGAAAATCTTACAGGAAAAAGGAGATCTGTTGACAAACAAACGAAGGAGGGGATGAACGCACAAGAGAGAGAAAAGCTATAGAAAACTCGAAAGCAGAAATTGAAAAGGTAGAAGACGATGGGATTGCCTCTGAAGCTTAAATACTTTGCCTTGGGAAACGGAGAAAGAAATGATTACAAAAAAGAAACTATTACGTTACCGGCGGCTAAAAGGACAAAAAGGGCACGAAGATCGAAGCGCTTATAAAAATGCAAAAAGGCGGATTCTGCGAATTTGGAAGGAAATTCAAATACGAAGAAAAGGCTCCTAAAACCCAGGAAGGTCATTTAATATTGCCATATACCGAGAAAGAATGTTCCATACTCCTCAAAGTTCGAAATATGAAACATTGGGGGCTTCTGTTGATACCAAGATTAGTATGCTGATGTGGACGAATAATAAGAAGACACGTGTCTATCTACGTGGCACAATAGCGACGAGGAAGTCTATTCCCCCGACCAAGTCAGACTCACTCTGAGCAACAAGTATACTCCGAGGAACTACAGCTCTCCGAGGAACTCCAACGCTCCGAGGAACTCTTGAACGACGAGCAACTAAGGCGGTTCAAGCTGCATCTCGACCGCAGCATTGATTACCAGATAATCAACAGTTCAACTATTCATTGAATGCTTATCATCTTGACGCACACGCTTAAAGGGCATTAAATGTATTACCCTTTCATATGTATACCATTTAATGTATCACCTTTTCAGATTATAGCCTCAAGGCTATAAATACATTGTATTACCCTCATTCGGGGGGACCGGAATTTCTTGATAGAACTTGTAATCGAGAATTCCCAAACACTCAACAATAACATAACAGTGGACGTAGGCCATTCTTATAAGGCTGAACCACTTTAAAATTCTTTGTCTCATTTATTTATCTGTGATTGAATAATTAGAGTGATCTAATTTTTTACATCAACAGACGCACTGGCCCGGCTAGCATCAGCTACTCGTACCGAGCTGCGAAGAACGATACCAATTGAAGTACTGTAAAGTCGGAGCATAGATGAAGACCTGATGATGAATGTTATTACCCTTGATTTAGGACCATCTTGGATGGATCCCATCAGGGCATATATTGAGGAAGGAGTATTGCCAGAGGACAAGCTCGCGGCCAAGAAATTGAAGTTCAAAGCTGCTCGGTATGTACTAACTAATGGTGCTTTGTATAGACGAGGAATTATGGTAGGTTTGCAGAAATGTGTACATCCCTCCGAGGTGAAAGAATTGATTGAAGAGATCCATGAAGGGTCATGTGGAGCCCATGTAGCAGGTCAGACACTTTTGCAAAGGGTGATGACGCAGGGATATTACTGGCCGACGATGAGGGCTGATTGTATAGCATATGCCAAGAAATGTGACAAGTGCCAACGTTTTTCCTCCATCCGACGAACTCCACGAGCATTGTTGACACCCATAACTTCTCCTTGACCATTTGCCATGTGGGGAATTGATTTGGTTGGACCACTGCCAACGACCCGAGGAAGATTCAAGTACCTCGTTGTTGTAGTGGATTATTTTACTAAGTGGGTTGAAGCTGAGCCACTTATTGATATGACATACGAGAAGGTGTACCAGTTTGTTTGGAAGAACATCATCTGCCGATATGGTCTCCCTCATGCCTTCATCACAGACCATAGAACACAATTTGATAACGAGGAGTTTGCCGCCTATTGTCATCAGTCAAACATTTTGAAGGTTCATTCAGCACCAGGCCATCCTCAAAGCAATGTGCAGACTGAAGTGACGAACAGAACATTACTAAATGGTTTGAAGAAGAGGCTAAGTGAGGCTAAAGCTAATTGGATTAATGAGCTACAGTCAGTATTGTGGGCTTACCGAACAACTCCCCGAGCAGCAACTGGAGAATCACCATATATGCTAGCATTTGGAAGTGAGGATGTAATACCTGCCGAGTTGGGTCTTCCAACACACAGAGTGCTGAATTTCAATTCCCCAGTCAGCGACTTGATGAGGAGATTAGATTTGGACATGCTCGAGGAAGTTAGAGAAGAGGCAGCCATTAGGAATGCTGCTTATCAACAGCGAACAACCCTGTTCTACAACAAGAGGGTGGAAAAATGCGACTTAAAAGAAGGATATTACGTGCTAAAGAAGGTCATTCAGAAGCACAATAAGTTGGAAGCAAACTGGCATGGACCTTACCGAGTTACTGCAGTTGTCCGACCAGGAACTTACCGAATAGCAACTCTAGTAGGAGAGGAATTTAAGAATGCATGGAATGCTGAACACCTACGCAAGTATTATCAGTGATGTAAAATGTAAAGCAGTTCCATCAATATGAATAAAATGATGATATTTCACAATCTTCTCTCCTTTTATTGAAAGTTTTTCGGGGAATACTAGTGTGTTTAACACTACGCTGCTCTGCAGTAAAACAACGCTGCTCGGCAGTAAAAAGAAGACGATAGTTCAAACTCAGACCAAATCCGGTTGGTAAAAGGGCGAGAACAAACTATACTCCTTTGGTTAGGAGGCGTACACTAGCGTGACCAACTCAGGTTGGTAAAAGAACTAGTGGACATGATAGTTCAAACCCACGACCAACTCCGGTTGGTAAAAGGGCGAGAACAAACTATACTCCTTTGGTTAGGAGGCGTACACTAGCGTGACCAACTCAGGTTGGTAAAAGAACTAGTGGACATGATAGTTCAAACCCACGACCAACTCCGGTTGGTAAAAGGGCGAGAACAAACTATACTCCTTTGGTTAGGAGGCGTACACTAGCGTGACCAATTCAGGTTGGTAAAATAACTAGTGGACATGATAGTTCGAACTCAGACCAACTCCGATTGGTAAAAGAGCGAGAACACAAGATAATCGACGAAAGGCCAATCTCGGTTGGTTAGGAAACAAAATATGCTCTCAAATGCCAACTTATGTTGGTTGAGAAGTAAGATATGCTCTCAAATGCCAACTTATGTTGGTTGAGAAGTAAGATATTATCTCAAATGCCAACTTATGTTGGTCGGGAAGTAAGTTTATTACATAAAAGTTCCTCGAAGAACAAATATTCCAAACTGAACCAAGTATAGTTGGTCGGGGATAAAAACCCACTAACTGTAGTTGGTCGACGAGGAAAAATCATCGACCTTGGTTGGTCGGGCACATTTTATGAAAAAGACAAAAATTTACCAAGTATAGCTGGTCGGGGATAAAAACTCTCACTAACTATAATTGGTCGACGAGCACAATTTGACAACCTTGGTTGGTTGGAGAAATTTTAAACATTTTTTATACTCATTACTTTATTATTAAGTGATCGAGCAACGTTACTAATACTTGTAATTTTTATTACTAAACCACACAATATTGTTATGCAAGCACAAATAGAAAGTGTTTGATATTTACAAGACAATAGCAAATACAAATTTGCGAACAAAAATGAAATTCTTTCACTGAATTCAAAATGAATTACGCAAATTTATTACATTGATATTAAATTGTGTACTAACTATTATATTGAGATTCCTACTCTATTGGTTTCTCTCCCTCTGCTTTAGAAACAGGTTCCTCGCCAGCAGGTGGATCATTTAAAGTAAGAGAAAAATTTATGAAGTTAAGATCTTTGAGCATCCTGATATTCATCAAGGATGGTCGATCTAGGAGGTGCTCGGTAAAGTATTTGTTCATCTGGGGGCTTCTATTACAGATATATTTGTTCATTTGGTGGCACACCCTTATAACATCATGCAGTCGAGCACATAACACTACACCAAAATGGGCAAATTGTCACCTTTCAGCCGGCCAGCCTTGTCAAGGTCATTGACCGTGACAAAAAAACACGCGTTTTATGTCACGGTCATTGACCTTGACACGACCGTGACAACGAATTGTCACGGTCATTGACCGTGACAAGCCCGTGACAATTCAATTTGTCACGGGTTTGTCACGGTCAATGACCTTGACACGACCGTGACAACTTTTCCAGCAAAAACCCTTTCCCCCTTCTTTTTTCCCTCCCACCGTTCCCTCCCTCTCTCTCTCTTTCTCTCGACTCCACGCTGCTCTCTCTCTCTCTCTCTCTCTCTCAGGTCCAATTTCTCTCTCTCTCTCTCTTCCATTTATATATATATTTGTCTGTATATTTATGTGTGTATGTGTATATATATATGTGTGTATGTGTGTGCGTGTGTGGGGTGGGGCAGGGTGGGGGAGGGGGTGGTGGAGGGGGCAGGGGGTGGGGTGGGGTGGGGTGCGGTGTGTGTGTGTGTGTGGTGGTGTGTTTTGGGGGAGGGGGGAGGGGGTGGTGGAGGGGGGCAGGGGGTGGGGTAGGGTGGGGTGTGTGTGTGGTGGTGTGTGGTGGGGGAGGGGGTGGTGGAGGGGGGCAGGGGGTGGGGTGGGGTGGGGTGTGTGTGTGTGTGTGTGTGGTGGTGTGTGGTGGTGGAGGGGGGCAGGGGGTGGGGTGCAGTGGTGGACTCAGGATTTTTAGTAAGGGGGTGCGAAATTTTTCGAGCAATGTAGGGGTTCAGGGGCGGTAGCCCCAAAGGCAATTTTTTTAGGATTAACATTGAAATTATAAGAAAATTATACTTCAATATTGAAAATTAACTGAAAAAATAACACTGAAATTTGAAAATTCTCCTAAATATTTCTATCATTGCCCCTAAATACGATACCCCTAAATATTGAACACAAAAATACAATACCCCTAATTTCTAACATACCACTAAATATTTCTAACATTTAAAGATTTGAGAAAAAAATACTCCTAACATTGAATAGTGTTAGTTTCCTAAATATTTATAAATGAACACAAAAATACTCCTAACATTGAATGATTTAAACCTTTGAAGGAATACAAAAATACTTTTTAACATTTAATTTAAAAAAATTAAACATTTGAATAAAAAAGTTTTATATACTTAACAAATAACTTACCTGAAAAACATTCTCTTCCTGGTACTTCTACTCTTCTGTTTAGGGTTTTGGTAAAATGTTTCTTTCGTGTTTTTCTATTTAAGTATAATAAATTACATACTCTGCCCCTTAGCTTTAAAACACTAACAAACAGATACACCTTCCGATCCTAGAGTTTACACATAGGTATCCTCGCTTACTACTACTAATTTATATCCTTTATTCAAAGTAAATACTAGGTATAATCATGATTGCACTCAAATTTAATTATTTATAAATCACTCGAAAGAATGTGTTCTTATTATTAAAGTTGATTACGGTATATTATGATTCCCCACGTTATGTTTTCGATACCCTCTTGGTTAAATAAATTTTCTACTAACCGATTTTAATGAATATCTGATCAATTCCTTGATTCTAAAACTTAATTCTATAGGATTATAAAATAGTTAATCGGTTGGGTAAACAAAACATATAAGTCTATCAAGGGGTATCACAATCCAAATTATTTCTTGGACGTGAATTCCTCCAAATTATGATCTCATACCTATTCACACAATGATGGGGGAGGGGGTGGTGGAGGGGGGCAGGGGGTGGGGTGGGGTGGTGTGTGTGTGTGTGTGTGCGTAGGTGCGTATGTGTGCGTGTGTGTGTGGCGGTGGGTGGGAGTGGGGGTGGGGCACCCATTTAATAACTCTTTAAATATTTGGAAAAAACATAATATTACAAAATTGAAACGAAATGGTATTGACGGAACTTACACATATGTTATAATATAGATGTAACATTTTTTTATCTGTACTATTAATTCAATTAGGTAAAATGAAATGTGTACTATTAACATTTTTTTTAATCTGTACTAATAACATTTTTTTTACAGCAAAAATGCCTCCTTCAGATGTTGAGGCGAAGATGATGATGCTGTTTATGATGATGTCGTCTGGGTTCGGTGGTAGCGGAGGCGACGAGGGCTCCTCCGCCGCTAGGCTCCCCAAATATGGAAAATTTGGGATTACCGTCGAAAACAAGTCGGAGCTTTTAGCGAGATCCCTCGAGCTGCTAAAGACGGTCATCGGCCCAGGGTTTATGAGTTGGAAGGAGGTGCCGTATGAGCTCAAGTTAGCTGTTTGGGCGGCACTACGGGTAATATTTATATGAATATTTCAATTTCAATTTATATTTATATTTATTCTCAACTAACATTGTATTTGTTGGACAGGAACAATTCAACTTGGATGCAAAGCTACGCGATTCCGTCTTGGAGCAGTTGAGGGAGCAACACAAGACGTGGAAGAAAAATATGCGGACACGGTACTTTGAAAAAACACGAGAGTCCATTTTACAATGGCGCGGATCCGTCCCTCCCAAGGAGCCGATCTCATTGGCACAATGGAAAAAGTTCATTGACAATGAGATCGAGGATCGACAATTGGCATCTCGCCAATCGGGGAGGGAAAATCGGGCTAAAAAGACGGACGTGCACTACTCCGGCCGGACCTCTTACGCTGAGGTGGAGCATAGGATGCAGGTAAGATTTAATTTATCTATAACTACAGAAATATATTATTGGATATTATTTTACTTTACGGGGCCGATACTAATTTTACTTTACTCTATTTTATTTCAGGGGGTAGGGAGTGGGCCAGGGGGTAAGCCACATAGGCTCGATACTTATGTGGCTCTTCGGACGAAGAAGGGGAAGGACAAGGAGGTGTCCCCGAGCGTCTCGGCCACGATTGTAAGTAATCCGACAGTTTAATTTTTGTTAATTACGTTATAATTTTTTAGTTTACTTATTTTACTAATCATGTGCTTTTTGTTGTTTCAGGCAAAGCTTAAGGAAGTGCATGAGTCGCAGTCTGATGCCGACAAGGCATCTTTGTCCACAGACGCACTCAGCCAAGTGCTTGGCTCTGATCGCAAAGGGAGGACAAAAGAAGTGAGCTCGCGGGTGGCCAAATCTAGGATCATCGGATTGGAGACGAGCGACACCGGGTTGTCTCGAACGGTGGATTCACACGACGCGAAGCTGTCCCGTTTGGAGGCGACGGTCCAAGATATGTACGCATTCATGAAGCGTACGTTGGGTGGAGACCGTAAAGGGAAAGGGAAAGGGAAGGAGAAGGCGGTGGAGGAGGAGGTGCGGGAGGACGAGGCGCAGGATGACGAGGATGTGGACCTCGCTGCTTCATCACCGACACGTTCGTACTTCGACGATCCACTTACCTATTTGACGCCCTCCAACAGACCATTGTCGACAATTGGTTAGCCGAGCGTGTTCATATTGGACGTATTTGATGGCCAGCGGATAGGGTTGGGGTTGAGGGACCCGAATATCGTCGAGGGTGGAATAGTTCATGGACGTGCGCTTCAACAGATGGAGTCCAGGGTGCTCGTTACACATGTCATACCCGGGAAGGAGAACTCCCTATTGTGGTTGTGCGAACAATGCGACACGACGTATATTAGTGGGTGCGTCAATTCGTATGTCGTGTGGCCTACTCACCTCCTCAGTTTTATCCAAGACATGTAGTAACGTTATTTTTAAGTTTGTCCATTTTAATTAAATTTGGATTATATTGTCATGAATATATATTTGCATTATCTTTAGTTTGTGTTGGATATATGATGTTTGGAACAGGTACAACGTTGCTATAACAGGTACAAATATACTGTTGGGCAGTGGCGGTGGCCATACTGCCCAACAGATTTTTTTTAAATTCTGCCCAGAATTGTCACGGTCATTGACCGTGACAAGTCCGCGACAAAAGTTGTCACGGACGTGTCACGGTCATTGACAGTGACAATTGGGGTCACAGTTATGTCACGGTTTAGAACCGTGACAAACGTGTCACGGTCATTGACCTTGACACGACCGTGACACAAAACGCGAGTTTTTTGTCAAGGTCAATGACCGTGACACGGCCGTGATAAAAAAAGTTGTCTCGCCTCGAAATGTCACGGTCATTGACCTTGACAAGGTGAATTTGTCAAGGTAAATGACCTTGACAAATGGGCAGATTTGGTGTAGTGTAATTCAACTTCACAAACTCACACGGAGGCACATTCAGAAGTTCAGGAGTTATTACGCACATACTATTGAAGTTAAGAAGTCAAATTTAGCATCTACATCATTGAGAGCTCTACTACTACTGTCTCGACTAACATTGAAGAAGAAGTTGTATGAATTTTTTTTGAAGTCCACCACTAGCTCACAGGAGGCAGTAGGTCGGCTAACAAACCAATTAACATACTTGAAGATTATGATAAGCTACAAGCGGTATCATATGTCGATAATGCACTTTATGTTGAACAAATCAAGAAGGTAGATCAAGAATTTCACGAGCACCGAGCAACACTGCAAAATAAAATACTCCATCCTTTCAAGTAAACCATCAAGCATGAAGCATTGGGGGCTTCTGTTGATACCAAATTTAATCTACTGACGTGGACCAATCATACGAAGACACGTGGCTATCTACATGACAACAACAAGCATTTCCGAGATGATCACACGATCCGAGGAACAAATCTCTCTGAGGAACTCACATGCTCCGAGGAACAGATCTTTCCGAGGAACTCACATGCTCCGGGGAACAAACCTCTCCGAGGAACTCACATGCTCCGAGGAACAGACCTCTCCGAGGAACTCTTGAATACCAGGAAGCTCAGGAGGTCCGAGCTGCATCTCAGCCACATCATTGATTGCCAGATAACCAACAGTTCAACTATTCATTGAATGCTTATCATCTTGACGCACACGCTTAAAGGGCATTAAATGTATTACCCTTTCATATGTATACCATTTAATGTATCACCCTTTCAGATTATAGCCTCAAGGCTATAAATACATTGTATTAGCCTCATTCGGGGGGACCGAAATTTCTTGATAGAACTTGTAATCAAGAATTCCCAAACACTCAACAATAACATAACAGTGGACGTAGGCCATTCTTATAAGGCTGAACCACTTTAAAATTCTTTGTCTCATTTATTTATCTGTGATTGAATAATTAGAGTGATCTAATTTTTTACATCAACACACATTATGCATGTTTTGTTTCCCTTGTGGAACCAAAGAATGTAAATGAGGCACTGAATGACTCTCACTGGATTTTTGCTATGCAGGATGAAATTTTACAATTTGTCATTCATGATGTATGGTATCTTGTTCCACGTCCTGATCACAAAAAGGTTGTTGGTACTCGTTGGATTTTCAAAAATAAAACTGATGAAAATGGGATAATAATTAGAAATAAAGCTAGATTAGTTGCTCAAGGATACTCCCAAATAGAAGGAATTGATTTTAACGAGACCTTTGCCCCTGTTACTCGTTTAGAATCAGTTCGTCTTCCTTTCGCTATAGCTTGTCACATGCGTTTTACATTATATCAAATGGATGTCAAATCTGCGTTCCTTAATGGAATACTGGCTGAGGAAACCTATGTAGAACAACCTAAAGGGTTCATTGACCCTAAGCATCCAAATCATGTATTTCGTCTGAAAAAGGCTTTATATGGCCTTAAACAAGCTCCTAGAGCTTGGTATGAGCGTCTTTCCAGTTTTCTTTTGGATAAAGGTTTCAAAAGAGGTGGAAATGACCAAACTCTATTTGTCAAACATTTTGACAAACACATTACTATTGCTCAAGTATATGTAGACGATATTATATTTGGATCAACTTCTACCTCAGAAGTAAAATCCTTTTCTGAAATAATGAGTAAGGAATTTCAGATGTTCCTTATGGGGGAGTTGCAGTTCTTCCTAGGTCTCCAAGTCAAACAAAATCCAGAAGGACTATTTGTTTCGCAATCTAAGTACGCTTTAGAGATCGTTAAGAAATTCGGCCTTGAGAGTGCTAAAAATGCTAAAACGCCCATGAGTACTACGCTAAAACTTTTTAAAGATGAAAATGGAACATCTGTAGATCCTACTCTGTATCGTAGTATGATAGGCACTTTACTATACCTTACTGCCTCGCGTCCTGATATTATGTATGCTGTGTGTGTATGTGCTCGATATCAAAGTAACCCTAAAGAGAGCCACTTTAATGCTGTTAAACGTATCATTAAATATGTAAATGGCACTCTAAATCTAGGGCTTTGGTACACTAATGACACACCAAGCACTATAATTGGGAACACTGATGTTGACTGGGCTGGGTGTACTGATGAAAGTAAAAGCACTTCAGGAGCAAGTTATTATATAGGTAATAACTTGGTAGGATGGAGTAGTAAAAAACAAAACTGCACATCACTCTCAACAGCTGAATCTAAATACATAGCCGCTGGTAGCTGTTGTGCTCAATTATTGTGGCTTAAACAAATGCTAAGTGATTATGGTATTCAAGAAAATCAATTGCATCTCTATTGTGATAATCAAAGTGCGATTAATATTTCTAAAAATCCTGTTCAACACTCGCGAACAAAGCATATTAAAATAAGACATCATTTTATACGTGAATTGGTTGAATCTAAGGAATTAGAAATCAATTATCTTCCTACTAATCTACAACTCGCAGATATGTTTACCAAACCTCTAGATTATAATAGATTCATTTCATTACGTAATACCTTTGCTGAGTAATACCTTTGCTGCTTGTCCAAGTTTTTTCCCTTTGTCCATTTGAGACAAAATGGGGGAAAAATTTGAGTCTATTCAATTCTTACATATACTAAACAACTTGATCTTAGTAATTCATTGCAGGTATTCCTTTTTGTACAGTTACTCTCAATAGTTGTAATAGGGTATTCAAATGTACTTAGTTGAGTTAAGTATTTTTGATTTCTAGGTATTGGGTAGATAGAATTTTGATAGGAATAAGTTTTTCTTATTTTTTTTGTTGCCCTACGAGTCCAAGATGACTCAAAGGAGATTTTATCTCATATTTCCAAAGGGGGAGATTGAAGCCCTTATACTTTTGACTCACTTGAGTCTATATTGTATAAGTGCTCATCTAGTTTGGAAATTGTGACAAAATTGTGTCTACCTAGAAACCAAAGAGCCTCAGAAGTTGGATTGCCTATTCATCTCTCTTTCTTGCTTTGATCAAGAACCTATTGCCAACACTCACACATAGTAGAATTCCTCTTTTGCATATCATATTGCATAATTATGTGTGTACATATGTTGAGTGTGTTTAAATCCCTAAGTTTGATTTTTAATAATTTTTTGGGATTTTTTAAACAATTTTTAAACCATGTTTTATTAATTAAAACTTGATTTATAAGTTTTTGGGGTCAATCTCTTAATATTATTTGTTGTGTATTATGGATAATAATGTTACCTTGGGTAGAATCCAAAAGCGGCAGAGACTTCAGGGTATACTTTGTAATTAGTTTGGACGCGCATTTTATATCCCTTAACTGGCCAACACCTGTTGCCCTCTGATTGGTTAGAAGTGTGTTTCTTTACTGAGACAATAGACGCGTGTGTTATCAGCCCTTGGATCATTTCTTATCAATGGTCTGCATATTGCCTTGATGAATCCCCGTGTAACTTTTTAAGCCAATCAACTTTCGTTTAAGCACCGCCTTGTGTGAGCCCTTAGATTCAAGTCAATTTAAATTGACTCGATCTTAGCCCTTGGTTTTGATCAGATATCTCGAACCTTCTCCTCCCACTATAAAAAGGACCCTTCCCTCAGACTTCGAAGACTTTTGCCATTTTGCATTCTTCTAAGAGAGAGAAGAGAGAAGAGAGAGAAGAGAGAAACCAGAGAGAGAAGAAAGTTAGAAACCCTAACTTTGTCCAAATCCTCTTCAAACCTAACCCAAACACTTCTTCAAAACACCATATCCAAAAACACCATCCTGAGTGTTCTTGAGTGTTTGAGAGTTTGAGTTGAGTTATTTTTGTTGCTGTAACCTTGTGTTCGTGAGATCTTGTTTCCAACTTAGACTTTTACTTAGATCTAGTTTCTGATTTCATAGAAATCTCAGATCTGAGTTATTCATTTTACATTACACTTAGTTTTTTTTTATTTCTCATCTTGAGAAATATATCGTTGATTATTTTCTCTAAAACGTTTTCTTACATTGAAATCAACAATAAATGCTTTATGTTTCTTGTTCTTGTAAAACTAAACCTTTGACCTAGTTTGGAATCTCACTTGGAGGTTTTCAATCTCAAAAAGTTTTTGTTTTAAATTATGAGATTGATTAAGACCTTGTCTGTCTTCATAGCAAGGTATCCGTGGATTCTGGGAATGATTTAAAGGTCAAATAAGGTTCAAAGTTTTCTAAGAAGAAAGAAAAAGAAAAGATCACAGCATATAGTGGTATTGTAATTTGTTAGGACTGTTTGTACTTAATAAGTGTGTGTGTGTGTGTGTGCATGCATGTGTTAGAAAGCACCTTCACAAACACTTACACCCTACAACACGAAAAGTGTTGGTAATAAGATCTTGTGAATAAAAGTCGACGTAAAGTGCTGGAACAAATCAGAAGTTGACAAACTGAGAGAACTACATCCACAATCAGAACTGCAGAGAAGTTTAAGGACACCAGAGGGTACATTCCTAAACTTATATAGGTCTGAGTTGTTTGCATGTTAGTTATATAGTTTGTAACTCATATATTTGTTTTAGTGGATTTTTCATTTTACTCCGTAGAGGGAGTCGTGGATGTTTCCTCAATTGGTGAGGTTTTACCACGTAAAAAAAACTGATCAGAAGCCTTCTACATTTTCTCATCTCATTCTTGGTTGTGCTGTGTTTAAAACTTATTTAAACTATCTTTTAAACTTGTTGCCTAAATCTTGAATAAGATCTCGTACATACTGTTTTATTAAACACGTCTTGTGATTAATCCTTTTTGATTTAAGAAAAGAGTTTCTTCAAAAAACAACTCGGAGTTACTTAAATAGTTTATTTTCAATAAACGGCTTTAGTAACGCATTTTTCAGAGAGTTTCTCTAGCCTTTTGATCCCCATTTTACAATGAGGGGTGTCCCCTTTATATAGAGTTTAGGGTTATATTAAGGTTACAAATGGATGAGTCCTATCTTTAAAGAGTTTGGTTTGAATAAGATACTGCTCCTCGACCTCCTAGTTTATGAAGGAATCTAGTCATCCTTATCTTGTTGGAGCGCCTGTTGCTCGCCATATTGATCGGGGTGCTCGCCATGTGTCATGCTATTATGTAGGCATATTTTCCCCCCATAATAGCCCCGCAAGTTGCAGTTTAGCTGAGTTGATTCCGAGATGAGCTAGGAGTTGGTTCATAATCTCTTTAAACCTGTGCAGTTGCCGATGTGAACTGGACTGGCATTCTTTGAGTTGTCGTCCAACTTTTAAGCCTTCTTTGGCTGATCTTCTTGCCTTTATAGGTTTTTAGATGAATTCTTGGATTGAGTTGAGAGATTTTCAGTTGATATGGGAATCGGACTCGAGAGTGTCGAGCTGCCTACGTAACCTCATGGGATCAGGTCGAACGTAGTTCATTATTCTGTTTTATTGCATGGACCAATTCATGAGGCCGACCACATGCCTATTGAGAATTCATTTTCTGATGCTTTCTCGAGATTGCATAAAGTTTAGGACATTTACCTATATTTTGATCTTACATGGTCCAATTGGTGAGGCCGACTACAGGCCAATGTGTCGAGCCTTGATTGAGCATGTACCTAGTCGGGGTAAGACCCTACATTTCTCATATGGTCCAATTGGAGAGGCCAACCATAGGCCTATGTACCGAGGCTTACACGGGCATATACCTAGTCGGGCTAAGATCCTGTATTAGGTTTTTTATATGGTTCCATTGGAGAGGCCGACCATAAGTCTATGTGTCGAGCCTTGCTCGGACTTGTACCTAATCGGGGGAAGACCCTGCATTAGGTTTTGAATATTTGATATGTAATAAATACGCTTATTGAACTTAGGCTTTTCCCGTAAGTCAAGGTAATACCAATTTTGTTCGTATTTTTCCATTTTGCAATGCCTCGCATGTAAATATCCGTTTATTTTACCTTTTAAGTTGTGTCATCACACTTCCTTAGGCCTAAAAGATGATGGAAAAAATGCACCTGGTTTAAGGGCCATCCACCCATTCAGGATTTCAATCGACCAACATAGTTGGCGACCAACCTGAGTTGGCTTTTTTCCTAGGGATCCCCCATAGGGCTTTTATTGTTGTCGGGGGCAACTCGTGAGGCCATTTGTGTTTGGTGATGACAAAGACCTGGGTACCTTCTTAATTTAATTGAAACAAGCAAGATAGTTATTGTAATTAAATCAAGCTTAATCCTGATCGGCATTTGAAAGACTAGTGCCAATGTTAACCATGTTGGTGACCACCCTAAGTTGGCCTTTTCTATTTTGCTTTAAATGTTGCGGTGAATCTGCTCACGTGTCATTGTTGCCCTGGAGTCCCCATTTGGGATGCGAAGAGAAGACTGACTAAAGATAACGCTCGACCACCCATCGGGTCTTTCATTTGGTTTAATGCCGATCATTTGAATAACCGAGATGATAAGTGTGCCCGACCATTCCTCGGGGCTTTGTTGTGTTGAAGAACATCGCGTGCATTGTTCATCGAGTTGGATATAATTAAGGATTATATCCTTAATTATACATCGTCGATACTGCTCCATGTAATGTATTGTTCTTTGGGGAGCACTTGTTCGCCGACCACGCATGGTGGTTCCACTATGCTGCTGATATGTGGAAAACTCCATATAGCTTGTGCTTCTAAAGAAAGTGATATGAGTTCAAAGCATCTTTGTGCAAAAATACGGTAATTTGATATGGCGTTCAAGAAGCATTGTTCCTCTAGAGTGGATGTCTTAATGCTAATGACGCCCTTTTGATGTCGACAAGCAAAATTTTGTTGCCCAGTGATTGCCAATCACCATGGGTTGTCCGATGATGTTGCTAATACATTTAGGGTGGTTTAGTGTTGCTATCAACATTAACTGTTCATTGGTTGTGATCTTGCTGGATATGTGACTTCTTACATGTTGGATTCGTTCTTGTTGATAAATATAACTGATCGTCGCACTCCATACTCTTTATGTGTTATTGGATATTTGTTATATATGTTAACCAACTTCCCATTTGCCGAGGTTGAATTAAATAAGAATTGTATTTCCCAACCGTCCACTGGAGCTTGAGACATGATCATATAATGTTGACTATCCATCGAAGCTGAGGGTCCGCCGAGGCAAAATTTCAAAGGATCTAGTAGATTTTGCGAACGACAATGCTCGAGCATCTGTCAGGCAAGATTATCGAGGATCGAGCAGATATTACTAATGATCCTGTAATGTTAGTGAAAAATAGATTTTCAGGTTAAATATATAATGCTTGAATGCCCGTCGAGGCGAAAAATTGTAAAGGATATAGTAGATATTGCGAGTGATCCATGTTCGAGCAACCGTGTGGGCAAAAAAGATCGAGCAGATATTACTAACGATCCATTTGTCGGGACTGAATATAAGAATTATACTGACCAACTATCTATTGGGGATAAAATGCGACATGTGTGGCAAATATCTTCGAGACTAAATATATAGAAATATTTTACCGATCATTTGCGGAGATGAACCTTGAATATGCGTGACCGTCCATAGAGCCAGATAATTAATACTGAATGTTGAAGAAATATCAACACCCGAGCATCCGTCGGTTATAACATATAATATTTCCCAACCATTTGTCGGGTCTTAATAGTGTTATAAGGTTCTCGATCATCCGCGAGAGCAATAACAAGATAAATAACGCCTGGCTAGTCTGTCGAGACAGAGTAGTACAGTGCCGGGTAGATATAAAGAGCGATCCAAGCTCGAGAATCTATCGGTGCCTTAATAAGATTTCCAAGACCTTAATATTGTGGCCGAGCATTCGTCGGGACTGAATCTTGTACATGTGGAAGTTAATAAGTTGCTCGACCATTTGTCGAGGCTAAATCAAATAGAATTTATCATGAAATTCGTTTATTCAGTCAAGGAATATATGATGTGCATTTTCTCGACCATGTGTCGAGGAAAATATTTCACACTATTGAATGAATGAAATGAATGGTTCCATAATTTTTATGATAAAATCTCACGGGGATGGTCGTGCCTAAGCATCCGTCGGGGCTACGCTAAGTACTAGTAAAAGTATTACACCGACCACCCATCGGCATAACCAATAATATCTTTCCGTCGATATTAAATTGCAGTAGCTTAGACGACAATAATGAAAATTAAATGGTCGAATAAATAACATGAGTGCAATAAAAGTGCGCGCCACTATTTATGTGAACAAAATAATTGTAATAAAGTCGAATAAAGGATGTAAAATTTGTCAAATGTATCCAGATGTACAACATTGGAGTTAATTTGGAATTTTTGCAAATAGCTCTAAGCAAATGCTCAATTGTAAGTTGGTTTCAAAAAATTGTTTTCCCAGTAAATTGTGTAGTATAAAGTATAGATATAGATAGCCCCCTACTAACAAATTTATGATGATAAAAATCGTGAGCAAATAAAATATTATGAGACATAAATGAATAATGCACAAATAAATGTGCATATCCATCAATTGGGGTTGTGCTAAATATAAGAATTATCTTGTCCAACCATCCATTGGGGATAAAATGAGACTTGTGAGGTAGATATCTTTGAGACTAAATACATAAAAATATTTTATCGATCATCTATCGAGATGAATCTTGAATGTGCCTGACCATCTTTCAGGTTAAGAATCATAGAACTTGAGCTTCAGTCGGAGTAATAATAATTTTCCCAAGCATTTTTTGGGTCTAAAGTGCTATAGTGTGATCGACTATCTGTAGGAGCATTAATAAAATAAACGGTTCCTGGATAGTCTCTCGAGGCAAAGTTGTACAATGCCGAGTAGATATAGCGTGCAAATCGTGCTGAGGCATCTGTCGAAACATCGATGAGATTTCCAGGCACTTAAGATTGTTGCCGAGCACTCTTCGAAACTAAATCTTGTACCTGTGGAAGTTAATAAATTGCCCGACCATGTGTTGAGACTAAATTAAATAGAAATTATCAAGAGAATGATTTGTTCAGCAAAGTATATACGATATGCATCTGCTCGTCCATTTGCCGAGGAAAAGACTTCATAGCAGTGTATGAATGTAATGAGTAATCTTATGGTCTTTATGATAAAAATCCACTGAGACAACCATGCCCGAGCATCCTTCGGCACTGAGATAAATAACCAATAATCTCCTTTTATTGAAATTAAATAGTTGTATCCGGATGACAATATTGGAAATTAAAATGATCGAATAAATGACATGAGTGCTCTATAAGTGCCCCCACTATATATGTGAACATAATAATTGGTAATAAGGTCACACAAAAAGTGACAACTAAAATCGTTGTAACAATTGTAATAAGGTCACATGGTCCCTCAAAATTTTTTCAAATATAATCGAGCAGTGCAAAAATTAGTAAAATATATCTCAAATGTAAGACATAGGTTTGATTTAGAATTTTTGCGAGAATTATTCGAAGCCCAAACAAATAATGAGTTATAAGTTGGTTTTCAAAATGGGTAATGATACTCTTACCGGTACTTAGTACCGGTTTAGTACCAAATGCGCTTTAATTGATTGTACATTGGTAGGACCCACAGCATTTCCTGGCGGGACCCACACTATAGTACCAACAAATAAAGCACAATCGATACTAACCTGGTGCTAACACCCGGTGTATATAACATTTTCCTTTCAAAATTCTTTTCCACGTAATGATGTGAAAAGAGTAGTGTAAGAAACCAAAGCCCTTATTAGCAAGGGTTTTATTTTTTTAAAAAGTAAAAAATGGTTGGGAAAGACCACAACTTTCCATCCAAATGCACACGCGAGATAGCGGTGTAAAGATCTCAGTATTGGTAACTTCCTTTTGACACCGACCAAGAAAATTGGTTGCTTAGTGATTGATGATCATGATGGGTTTTCTGATGATGCTCCTGATACACTCAGGGTGCCGTATTGTTGTTGCTAACCAATAGGTGCAACTCTGTTGCCGTTTTCCAAAATTTTTTGCTGACCAGCGATAATCAGATGGTGTCTATCTTCCCTCCGACCTCTTGATCGCCGCACAGTGGTTATCGACCACTAGGGGTGGTCCGACGATGTAGTGGTCACCGATTATGATGGGTTATCCGACGATGTTCTTGTTCTTCTCATAGGAACACCGTCCAGCAAGGGTGGAGCAGATTGAAGCTGATCGATGATGAGGGAGGCAGGTCAGAGAGTAAATGGAGTGGAGAGCAGGGAGCTTGCTGATGCTCAATTGAAAGGATGATCATGCTCGTCTTCACCGCCAACCAGTGATTTGGTCGTGGTGATCTCTTTCGAGCTCGTCACTGTGGCACACTATTCACCAACCTCGCATAGTTATTATAATAACTGGTTATGCTTGGCAAGATATGTACCCAGGTCGTAGGGGAGGTTTATTATCAGGTCGTCCTCATCGTGGATGCCGACCAGATAGAGAAAAGACTTTGTGGATAAAAATCATCCCCAGAGAAATTTTTCTCTGCGCTTTTATCTTTTATTGCCGATGTGTGATAATTATGGTTGCAAACAGGTCGCCGACCACCGGGGGCTGCTCGACCAAGAAGGTTGCAGGTCGGAGAGTAAATGAAGTGGGGACCAAAAAATTTACTGCTGCTCGATCGAAAAAATGACCATACTGATCCAAGTGCGTTGGCTCTACCAAGAGCCAAACCTCTATTTCGCGATGAATGAATTTTTCGAGGTCGAAGACCCAACAATAGATGGTCAGATTTTTGAAATTAAATTTGATGCTACCTTCATAGGTCGGTGATGATGGTCGTGTTACCAGTAGTAGGCATATACCTCACCTGCTGGTGGAGCTTGGCTGGATGACAGCCTCAAAGGACGAATCGGAGATGACCTCAGCCGTAGAGAATCCATCGCCCGAGTAAATCCTGTATATCTCATCTCAGAAAAAAATGTGTGAATGGAGATGTAAATCTTTAACTGCTTGTGTGACCAGAACCAGTAAATATCTGTGAAAAAATATCTTATTGGAAGAAAATCATCAGATATGTTTGTAAAGATGTGGTCAACGTCTCTGTGAGAGAGGGACGCTTTTAATGCTTATCTCCTGCCACAAAATTTGGGACATGGGAATCATAATATATGATGTAACCCAGAAAATAATGTGTATACCCAGAAAAATATCAAAAGAATCCATATTTTTAAGGATTCGTACAAAACATCTTGGATATGAAACTCAATGTTATGCAAATTCATAAATGAGGATTCAACACAATATTTATGAATATAAATGTACGAGAATCATGGTAGAACGAAAAGATGTGTGCATAAAATATATTATTTAAATGCAAAGAAACAAAAAACTTAGCTCCTGATGAGGTTTTGTGCGTGTAGGCCATTGCGTCGCAACGTAAATCTTCATTTCATCAACAAGAAGGAAGAACTTTCTGTGTCGTTTCCCATAGACGGCGCCAATTATGGTGTCAAAAAATCTGGGATATGGGGGTGCCCATGTACCACGATGCATGTACAATAATAAATAAAAGAGTGACATATATTTACGTGGTTCGATCATAAATGGCCTACATCCACGGCGCTGCTGTTGTGTTTCATTATGATAATGAGAGAGTTTCTCTAGCCTTCTGAGCCCCCTTTTACAATGGGGGGTGTCCCCTTTAGATACAGTTAGGGGTTACATTAGGGTTACAAATGGATGAGTTCTATCTTTATAGAGTTTTGTTTGAATAAGATACTGTTCCTCGGTCTTGTAATTTATCAAGGACTCTAGTCGTCCTTATCTTGTTGGAGCGTCCGTTACTCGCCATCTTGACCGGGGTACTCGCTACATGTCATGCTATTATGTAGGCATATTTTTTGCCCCACTGTTACGTGATAAATGGATCCCGAATCTTAATTATTTTTGTACTGTTTAAAACTCTTCCACATTGCTCTCATTACTCGCAGTTACTTTTATTTAGTTTAGTGCGTAATTTTTCTCTACCCCTTTTAGTCTAGGTGGACAATTGTAATTATTTTTTAATATTAAAATTGACGAACATATCTGGGTTCGACCCATATTTACACTCGGTATTCTATATAATAGCACGTACACTTGCGGTATTTTATAAATTAACAAGTTTTTTGTCCCTCTACAAAAAAAATTGTGACTTCCAGACCTTTTTTTTTACTTTTTGCATTCTTTAGTAGTAAAAATTTTAGAAAAATACATAAAATTTGAAAAATCCAAAAAAAAAAAAAAAATTTAGTTGAAATTTTCTAGATTTCATTTTTTCTTAAAGTAGTCCTAAAAAAACAAAAATTTTAAAAAATAATTTTTACTTCCAGTAATAATTTTGTTATTTCTAGAATAAAAAAAATAAAAAAAATTCATAAGTGCGCTTGGTTATTTTTATTTCGTGTTAAATATACCACTAGTGCATGTGTAATGTTCATTTTTTAATTTTTAATGATTTTTTATGTGTTGCACTCTACGCGCGGTGTAGTTTTTTGTGTTCTTTTTCAGTAGCACATTCAAAGAATAAAAATAAAAAAAAGGATTAAAGGGCAAAAATGAAGAAAATTTGGAAAAAAATGTGCAACGGTGAGCAGACGAGAAGAATACTTGTGCAATTTTGTCACAAGCACAATGAAATACCCCATTGACGTCAACTTAAACGTTGCCCTAACGTAAACAAGTGATTGTAAAAAGTACACACCGAAGCTGCATTTTTGTGCGCTTCTATGTGGTTTAATTTCACATTTTATTTAGCACATTGCATAAATTGACTTAAGAGAAAAACCCATGTGAAAGATAAGGTAGGGACTTCATCACCCTTCCTTGACACAAAAATCACTAATTAAACAAGTATTTTCATATCCCGAGCCATCACATTTAATTTAAAATCAAGTAGACATTGGCCTAAGGATACCGCATAGCTCGTAAGAAACCTCTCAATGAGGCTCGAATTAAAATCTACTTCAACACAAACTTGTCAAATCGGTTCCATTTTACCATGTATAGGATTAGTGGTTTTTAATGTGTCTTTATACCGACCACCTACCTAGAGGTAAAATGGGGATTTGAGGCAATAACCATAGTTGTTTGGCTTTTAAATTATCCCTTGCCAAAGAGTAGGAGTTGTCTAATGAGGGAGATTAGTTTGGAGACCCCCGTTTCCATCGATTAATCTCGAAAAAATTAGATTTTTAAATTGAAATTCCCCTCACCTAAATTACATAATTCAATTTTCTTTGTGTTAGATTAGGATTTAAGTGATTTTAAGTCTGTATGGACAAAATTTTTAACTGAATCCATTGTATATTTATTTGACTTATTCTCAGAACAAAACTTGTTTGCGTCATAGGTAGTTTTTTATTTGTGACATCCCACAAAGACGATCATGTATTGAAGTTTATTGAAGACGTTGCAGACAAACTTTAAAGATAAATCATGACGAAATTTATTGGTGCACGTTTCACGTCTTCATTTCATTTCGAAATCACTCAGGTATGAATGCGTAATGTTAACGGGACTCGAAAAATATTTGAGGATGTTATTTTTATAAATAAATGTTTTTAAAATGTCAAAAAGTGTCTTAAAATGTTTACACTTCGTTTTATTCTGAAATAAGGATGGTTCATAGTTGTGTTCAAACTTTTGAGCTTCTGTTGAAACGACATTAGAGGTCGTTTAAGCGAGAAAAACTTGTCGTTCGAGCGACATATGTATCTCCTTAGAGTGATATCTTCATCTCGTTCGAACGATACGCCGACTCAATAATCCTATTTAAGGCGTGTTTCTCTCAGAATTTCGTAAGTGTGCAGCCTAGAAAATCAGTTTACATACAGTACGTTTTCTGCACAAGTTTTCTAAGGTTTTCAAAGGCTAAAAACATCCTTAGAGTTTAAAGATCTGAGATTTTATTCAATATAACATAGAGATCGTTGTTTGCACCAATCGGAGTTTGCTCTTCATTGAAAATTACTGGGTTTTGTGGTGAAGAAGCGAAGGAGTTCGTGTTCGACATTGTAGACATTTACAAGGCTACATCGGTGGACACCGAGGCATTTATGGACGTGTTTGCTGTGGATAGGTATCGCGAATGGACATCTGCGTGGGCACTGTGGAGGAGTGGTTGAAGATCAGAAAGCATCAAGTCTCGTGGGGATCGAGTCGCTGTGTAAGACTTATGTCTGTAATTCATAAAACCATATGATATTAATTATCTGGCCTGGGCAGTCCAAGGTTTTTTTCCCCTTGTGGTTTCCTCGTACATCTAGCGTTGTGAGTTTTATTTACTTTATGTTACTTACTTTAATCACTAGATGCATGTTTAGGATTAATCTAGATAAAATTTGGTTCACAACTGGGTGCATATTAAAGTTTTGAAAAAGTTGTCAAAAAGAGAACGTTGATTCATCATCCTTAAAGCAAAAGATTTGCGAAAATAAGGGGCCTACAAATTGGAATCAGAGATAGAAACATATTTTTATTATGTTGATCCATTTTTGCTTATAAGGATAAATTTTGAAAATTATGACAGTTTTCATACTCCTGTTTTTTATGGAACTAACTATGCTTATTGGAAAATGTAAATGAGAAGATCTTTGAAATCAATTGAAGAGCATATATGGCTGAAAAGTGTTGGACACCACCAGTTACATGAGAGGGTGAGGCCACTAGTTTAAAACTCGTTGAGTCATAAACCGAAGTCGAACATGGACTTGCACTTTACAACTCTAAAGGTCTTCACATTATTTCGTCGCATGTCACACCGAAAGAGTATACTAGAATCATGACGTGTGAAACTTCAAAAGAGGGTTGGGATATAATTTCACTTACACACGAAGGCACGGGCATGGTTAGGGCGTTTAAGTTATAAAACCTCACTACATAGTTTGAGATGATTAAGATATTAGAGAGTGAGTCATTTGATGAGTTTTAAGTAGGTTGTTCATTATTGTCAACGCATCGTTTAACTTATGAGAGAAGATACCTGACAACCGATGAAGCACCCTATATCTTTGACTCACTTGAGTCTATATTATATATGTACTCATCTAGTTTGAAAATAGTGACAAAATTGAGTCATACCCTTTCTTACCAAAGAACCTTCAAACTCTTCATATTAAGTTCCTCTAATTGTCAAAATGATTTTACACCAACACTTTACCTAGTATGAATTCATGTGTTGCATATGTGCTTGCCTTATTCATTAATTTGTGTTGTGTGAGTTAAATCCCTCTAAAATAAATTTCTATGATTTTTTAAACATTTTTTTTGAATTTAAAATTTGTTTTTTAATAAATTTGTGGGTTGTTCTGTAAATTCCATAAGTTATTAAAAACCTTCTTGGGTAGAAACTGAAAGCTCTTGAGAATTTTGTGGGTGTATTTTGTATTTGAAGAACAAAAACACGCGTTTAACATTTGATCTTAGCCTTACACATGTTGTCTCTACAATGGTTAGATTTGTGTTTCTACGCCCTCACATACCCGTGCTTTACTGTGAACCCTTTGATCTCTTTAATCAACGACCTGCATGTTATATGAGATGATCCTTGTAACACCCGGATCAACCAATGAGGGTTAACTTTGAAGCGGTGCAACCTCCACCTTTGACTTTACTTCGATATTTTAAACTCAATCCTGAGCGTTGATTTGCCTCGAGTTTATAGAGCCTTCCATCTCTTACTATAAATACTTGCCATATGTTATACGTTTACAATCTTTGGCCAGCCTCACTTCTGAGAGAAAATAGAGAAGAGAGAGAGAGAGAGAAGAGAGATAAATCAAACCCTCAACTAAACTCCGATTAAAATCTTTCTAGAAAACCCTTTCTGTGAGTGAGTTAGTTTGAGATTCAAGAAGATCTATCATCTTTTGTCCTTTATCTATTTCCCAACCTAATCACGTTGGTTACATCTCATTTTCTTTCATAGAACTTTGAGATTTGATCTCTGTGGCACATTTCACTTAGATATTGAGTAGTTTTGATTTCTTCTTTTGAGAAATCTTATTTTGTTGGTTCTTTTCAAACTGATATGTTATTTTCAAACCCTAAACCAAAATAACTTTTTCTGATTTCAATTTCTTTGAATATTCAGACTTAGATCTAGTTGAGATGTTGATTGGGGATTTGCACTTTATTATATTTCACATTTTGTGAAATAAGTGTAAATATTTTCAAATAAAAAGTGCATAAGATCTTGGCTCGTGTATATAGCAAGATTTCCTCTTGATCTGCGAATATTTGAAAGATCCAAAGTCTGATATTTTGATTAAACTAATTTTGGAAATTCCTTTGCATATTTATGATTTGTTTCGCATACAGTCTGTAATTAAGTGTGTATGAGTTACATGCATGTGATTTAGAGCACATCACCACTTACACTGTCACACTACTACACTGAAAGGTGTTGGTTGATAACTACCCAAAAGTGTACATTTTATACCTCGAATAGACATATTGTAGTTGGTAATTCTCGACAATAATGGTCTTATGCGCGTAAATATTTATTGTGCAGGTTGATTGTCGTTTGCGGAGTTCAAACACTTAATTTAAAGAAAATGCGCATTAAATGAAGCTAATTACCTTTCCGTGTAACCTCACCCGAGCCTAAACCAGTCCCTAAACCTACCCCGAAGCCCGTGTGTGTTTGGTTTGTGCCTTTTTATTTTTCTTAGATTTTTAATTCGAGTCGTTTTATTTTTAGGATTTATTTTAGATTTATTTAGAATTTTCTAGGATTTATTTTCTATTTTTCTATTTCTTTTTATTTAGTGTATTTTTATTTTTATTAGTTTTTGTTTTTAGTCTTATTTTATTAGGATTAGTTTTTGTTAGGAATTCATTTACTTTTAGTTTTAACAGATTTTAGTTTTAGTTTTATTTTTATTTCTTTTTAGTTTTATTTTTAATTTGTGTCTTTTATTTATAGATTTAGATTTTATCTTTTTTAGCAGATTTTAATTAATTTTATTTTTTAGTTAGGTAGTTTTATTTTAATTAGGTACAATTAAACACACACACCCCGTACTTACCACACACCTAACATACACTCAAACACCTCTTCCTCACCCTCACCATATTCCCTACACCTCACACACACATTAATCCCCCACCTTTCATCTTCAACCTCACTCTCTCTCTCTCTCTCTCTCTCTCTCTCTCTCTCTCTCTCTCTCCTCCATTACAACACACCCAAACCAACCATAACCATACAAACCAAATCCACACAAACCTTAACCCTTATACCCCCTTGCATAAACTCAAAAGTCGTCTCCCCTCTGCCCCGGATCTGGTCGACTCTCGACCCATCCCCCTCACTTATCAACCCATTACCCAAAACCCCCTGCTCCATACCTGCCAGCCAGCCAACACCACAGCTCCAGACAAACCCGAGTCTGGAACGACCCGATTTCTACCATCACCCGAGCCTCCGCCCAGCTCCGGACCTGTCAAACTCGGCGCCCCATATCCGTCGCGATCACGACCCTGCAGCTGCGTCCCATCCTCCATCCTAACCCAAGATCCGATTTCAACCCTCTCTGAACCCGCCATTGGACCTGCCCACAAGCAAACCTATCTCCAGACACCAACAAATCCAAACCCAAATCTACCCAAATTCCATTCAACATAACCAAGACCCATTTCACCTAAACCCATTTCCTTTTTTTTCAAAGCCACGATTTCCATTAGCTAAAAGTCACAAACCAAATACAAAGTCAACAAAAACAAAAATAATCACCACATGTGTTAAAAGCTAACTTATCCCCTTTTACCCAAAATACCCTCAACTACATCTTTTAACCCTTATACCCAAAATACCTTTTAAACAAATCAGATTTTTATTACCTCACACCTCTCAAACCACATGTGCACTCCTAATTACCCAAATTAGCCGTTAGCTCCATGCCTACTATTTATAGAATCAGAAGGCCCAATTTTAGGAGGCAGAAACCATATTTTAGAGAGAATTTTAGAGAGAGAAACATTTTGTAAATAGTTTTTTTTTTTTTAGAGATTTGTGAGGAGAAATTTTGTATGAGATTTAATTGAGTGGGTTTACTTCAAATTAGAGGAATGGAATCAATTAAATCCAAGAGATTGGTTTGATTGTTTTTCTCTCTACACTTTTATATTAAATGCCTATCGATTGTTAGTTAATCATGTTTAATATCATGTTAGGCTAAATCCCCTTTCAAGGGGTGGGGTGAACCCTTATTTGTTGTTATTTTGATTTAATTAGTTTGATTAATTAAAAATTCCATTTGAATATTAATTTTGATCCCTCACCCGTAAATTTACGCCTCGAGAGAGGGTAAATTATTTTCGAGGGAAAATTGAAATTCTAGTTATAATATCCATTTTAGATTCAGACTAGAGATAGGGGTTTCTTAAGTATGGTATTATTTCTTGAATTTTAACTTTATTTTCATTTTCTAAGATTTACATAAATTTTGATGAATCGATCTTAGCGGGTGATTAATTAAAAGGAGTGTAGATCTATTTTCTAGAGTTCTGGAGGGTTAAACTTAATTTTATAAAAGATTACTATTAAAATTACACTTGCAACGAGAGTTGATTTGTAATTTTGATATAAATTTGGGAGAATTCAAATAATTAAATTAATTAATCAGAATGGCTAGAATTTGTGGTGTAGTCCCACTCCTTGATTGCTCTCACATTTATTTACCTCACTTTGTCTCTTATTTTAGTGTTAGACTTGTTCATATTTTTAGTCACTTTTTAGTTTGTTCTTTACATCTTTGATTTAGTTAGTGTTATTTCACATTCTCACCCAAATTGTTTTAATATTGAAAAAGCTAAAAAAAATAGAAAAAGTAAAAATCCCAAAAAGAAAATAAAAGTGAATTACAATTGTTTTCCCCTCGCTTAGCCCCCTTGATGTGGATTGATACCCTTACTTACCTATACACTTACTTTGATGTTAATTTTTTTAGGTAATAGAGGTTTTGTTTAGAGGACTTTCAAGCAATGACGAAATATATGCAAAAGTCAACTCTATCATTGGTATTGAGATCTTAGACATTTTGAGTCGGAGTAAAGCTAAAAGGAGTGGAGTTACAAAGCTGAGAAAACATCAACAACATCAGAGACTTGGAAGAAGTAAGAAAATCCAGAGGAGTTGGTATATTTCTGAACTTAGAATTAGGTCTGATTGTGCGTCTTGATTGTTATATAGTTTGTAACCTGTTACTCTATTTTAGTGGACTTTTTACTTTTGATGTGTAGAGACCTCCGTGGATGTTTTCCCAATTGGGTGGGGTTTCAGAACATTAAAATTACCCGTGTATACTTCCTCTTCCTCTAATCCCTTTCTTAAGGCTGTGTTGGTTTAATTTCCTTAAGTTTTGTTTTTTCAAAACTGGTAAACCTATAACTGAAATAACTTGTTCATACTGTTTTACACATATTGTGTTTAAAATTTATTTTAAGAGAAAAGTTTCTTCAACAAACTGTTCGGAGATATTTAGATAGTTTAATTTTCAATTAAACGGCTTAAGTGGTATTTTTTTTCAACCGAGTCATAAAGAAAATCTTCAAATCGTTGGCGAGTAGGTTTGATGCAAAAAGCGATCATTTTGAACTCCTTAGGGATGATTAATTCAACGAAACTTAAAGAGATTCTAAGTGATCTACAAACCTATTAACTCGATATGTTTACCTCCAAGTAAGAGCCAAATAAATAAAAGGGCATTGCTTTGAAAGCCCGTAAGGAGGAGACTAAAGTTTTGGAGGACAATTCTGATTCCGATTTTAAGGATGTCATCTTGTTGGCAAAAGAAGTTCAAGAAATTTCATAAGTGTGACACCCCAACTAATTAAATACTGGGTAGCCACTCCTTTATTAAATCAATACAAAATTCCAAGTTGGTTCAGTTAATAGCATCACTGTCGAAAACATTTTAATGATTTCTAACCACCTAGTATTTAAAAAGCGAGTTGCCAATTTTAAATTAAATCTGATTAACATGAAGTAAGTGAAGAATAAAATAATAAAATAACCATACACAATAAAGTCCCAATAGTGTAATCAACAACTAATAAAGAGTCTGGAGGAAATACTCCTCACAACAATCCCACAACTGAAATAATAAAACAAGTCTGAATCCTGAATTAAGTACATGTCAAAAGTCTGAATAACTGAAATATAAAATGTCTCTAAAAGAAATGGGCGACATGCCCTACAAATGATGGAACTGAATATGGAGTCAAGACTAGAAAAGAGGCGTCTACTATCAAGGCCCTGTAACTTCCACAACAGCTACAACTCGTCGCCTGAATAGAATTCCTAAGCATGGTGTCCTTGTGGCTGGGCACCTAAAAAGGTTTTTACAAAATAGATTTGAAAGCAAACGGGTCAGAGCCCGAAAGTGGAGAGTATTTTAAAAATAGAAAGTGCTTTAATAACATTAAAACACTGAATGCAAAATACATGTTAGGACGTGCTCTCACATGAAATACTCGCCTCTCGACTAATTGTGCACTCCTAACGTACCGTACCCATACACGTGATATCCCTATCTAACTAAACCGACATAAGTTCTAACCTTTCTACTCGATTCATAATATAAATTCCCAACGTCATCACTTAAATAGGTAGCCTTACTTAAACTCGGATTCTCAATTATTAGCAAAACATTTCAGAGAAGGTTATCCCTTTTTAACTTTATCAAGACGTTACTACAATTATACTCGCAATTAAACATAACAATTCCTTTTCATTTGACCGTATATTATTCACATCATAAATATACAATATAAGCACCCCGAGGCTAAGCTGTGGTGCACACATACTCTGCTATCCATCCCGGTACATCACGTACATAAGGATTACAAATTTCGAATCTCTCAGGAATTGTTAGAATAAGCACAACACACAAAAATGGAGGCGAACATAATTCAACATATCCATGGTCACGTACATACCTACGCTCCATAGTCAGCTGACCTATTAACTCACAAATAAGTCATTCTCTGAACTATGTCCTCTAGGTACCAATCTAAATCCGGGCACACAAAGATTAGATGGCCCTAAGCGAACGTAAACCTCCCGTGATAGCAAGTATGGTAGGTATGTCATACACATAAAATCATATACATATACTAAGCATGCACACATCTTAGTAATTACCATAATTTATTAGTGGTATACTTCTCATTCTTATACCAATACACGTGTCCCCGATTTATATATACACATCATCCATTATCCTCACGTCGTAATTAGTTATTCGCGTCCTAACCCACAATTACCATTTGGTTCAAATCATTCTTCTATATTTTACTCCCCAATATATCCCGAATATCCCAACTATATCAATTAGTCATCAAGGTAATGTTATCTCTACAATTAAACAAGGTTACGGGACACTAGAAATCAAACCAGGCCAAAAAGGCCAATCTGTCAACTCGTTAGAAGTCTCGTTCGAACGAGGTCGTTCGAACGAGAGTTCGTTCGAACGAAGTGGGCATCTAACGAGATCTCGTTCGAACGAAAGGCATCGAACGAACATCCCACTCGTTAGAAGTCAAACTATCAACTCGTCAGAAGCTCGTTCGAACGACCTGGGCAGGCCTTCTAACGAGGTGACAGTTTCGAGCCCAGAATTCTCCTATCTCATTTTTCCCAATTTTAATCACCTCTAATCTCATCTAAACATCATTCCAACAGTAGTTCAAGGTTTCTAATCATTCTTAAACATACTTAGGTCGTATTTTAACACATTCATGGGATAAATCTTCCTATACAACACCTAATTATCAAATCTCCCAAAGTTTTCCCCAAATATTATGAGTAAGAACCCTAGAATATAAAATCATAAATTTCCATCAATAAATACATTTTTGTAACATAAAGAGTAGTAATTCTTTTAGTTCAATCACCCAATAACAATTCTACATGCAAACCTATATCAAAATCTGAATTTATAACTCCAATCTCATGGGTTTTTATAAATCTTCCAATACAATGCGATTATATAATTTTCTAATCATGGAAGAAACATTCGCTTGAAATTAACGTAATTAAACCACTTGCCTCGGATTATTCTCTGAATTTGCTGTTGAATTGATGAAGGTTGGTCTCTCTCTTTCTCTCCGAAGGTTGAAGGTTGAAGATGGAGGTTAAGGTTTTCTCTTTGGGAACTTTTATAACTTTTTCCTCTAACTCCCGTTGCCCTCTAATCACTTAAGTGATGGTAATGGGTTAGTGGGTTATTAAATTCCCTATTTTTAATTCCCAAAATTCGTTGGTCATAAATCCCAAAATTTCAAAATTACCAAAATGCCCTTTTAAGTTGCCGGTATGGCCCAATAATGCCCCGGGACCCAAACTAAACTCCCGACTAGTGTTTTCTGACTATTTCGACCCTTCCGGACACGTTGGCGCACTAAAAATGACCATATGGTTGATAGAAATAAAATTCACTTTTTAATTCAAATAATTACATTCCTGACGCGACTGTCACGTGCGTCCCAACTAAATTTTCCAAATTGCCGTATTTCAGCCTCGCGACAATTTCAATATTTTCAATATTCATATATTGCCATATATACACATTATAATCAAATACCAACTCACATCTCGTTAGTATTTTATCCGGATTAATTCTCAATTAATACACATTTAATTCAATTAATCCCATAAATAAATCTCACAAAAATACGGGGTATTACATACTTCCCCCCTAATAACAGAATTTCGTCCCGAAATTCAAAACTAGAAAGTACCTGGTACAAATAACTCTGGATAACGTTCGCGCATCTCATCCTCGCTCTCCCATGTGGACTCCTCGGCATTATGATACCGCCACTGAACACGTACTAACGGGACTATCTTTGACCGCAGTTTCCGCTCACTTCGGTCCAAAATAGCAATCGGCCCCTCCTCGTAGGAGCTATCAGGCTGGATATCGATGTCCTCCAAAGCAATGTGAAAATGAGCCAAATTGTCCCTAAGATATTTCCTTAGCGAGGAAATATGAAACACATCACGAATCCTGTGCAAATGCTCCGGTAACCCAAGTTTATATGCAACAGGCCCAATCCGCTCGATGATAGGGAATGGCCCCACATATCTCGGTGCCAACTTCCCCTTCTTCCCAAATCGCATAGTCCCCTTCATAGGATATACTCTGAGTAAAACCTGGTCCCCCACTTGGAACTCCCTGAAGAACCTCTTCGCATCAGCATAGCTCTTCTGCCGATCTTGAGCTACCCGAATGCGACTCCGTATCAATTCTATCCTTGCCGAAGTATCCTGAATCACTTCCGGCCCAAGTAGTTTGTTGTCCCCCACCTCCAACCAACATGATGGGGAACGACAAGGTCTACCGTACAACGTCTCAAATGGATCCATGCCAATGGTGAACTGGTAGGAGTTGTTGTAAGCAAACTCCACCAGTGGAAGCAACTGCTCCCATCCACCCCCAAAATCAATGATGCACATACGCAACATGTCCTCCAACATCTGATTTGTACGTTCGGTTTGCCCATCGGTCTGCGGGTGATATGCCGTACTCAACTGCAAATCCGTGCCCATGGCCTCCTGAAAACTCTCCCAAAATCGTGAAACAAATATCTTGTCTCGGTCAGACACGATATTTAGGGGCACACCGTGAAGTCTCACTATTTCTGCAATAAAAAGCTGGGCATACTGTCCCGTAGTGTAGTCTGTCCTTACGGGTAGAAAATGAGCAACTTTGGTCAACCTGTCTAAAATTACCCAAATGGAGTCGTGACCCCTCTGTAACGTGGGTAACCCCGTAATAAAATCCATGGAGATGCTCTCCCACATCCACATCGGGACCTCTAATGGCTGTAGAAGTCCTGCCGTTCTCTGATGGTCCACTTTTACCAGCTGACAAGTGGCACATTTAGAAACAAACACGGCAATATCTCTCTTCATTCCGCTCCACTAATACTGTCGTCTCATGTCTTGGTACATTTTATCCCCATCGGGATGTACCGCGAACCGTGAGTCGTGCGACTCTGCCATCACTTCGTGTCGCAATTCCTCCCCTTTCGGAACTACCAGTCTCCCATTGAAGCGTAATCCCCCATCTGAGCTAACGGTATAAGACTCGGCTCCCTCTGCTAGTAATCAAACCATCTGTTCCTGACAGAACGAGTCATCTGCCTGGACCTTTACCACCTTCGTGACAATCTGCGGTGTAACAGTCATCATAGACATGAACGATCGGGCCACTGCATCCTGGTGTCCCAATCCTTTCCACTTAGCCTTCCACACCCCTGCCACCTCATCTACTGACCTACGGCTCAACGCGTCTGCTACCACGTTAGCCTTCCCCGGGTGATATTGGATATCGAACTGATAATCCTTCACAAACTCAAGCCACCTTCGCTGCCGCATATTCAACTCCTTCTGCGTGAATAGGTACTGTAGGGACTTGTGGTCTGTGAACAATCGAAACTTCTCCCCCAAAAGATAATGTCTCCAAATCCGAAGGGCGAATACCACTGCCGCTAACTCCAAGTCATGGGTGGGGTAATTCTTCTCGTGAGGCTTAAGATTACGGGAAGCATAAGTTATGGCCTGACTCTCCTGTTGCAATACACCTCTAAGTCCTTGTAAGGACGCATCAGTGTAAACTAGATACTCAACTCCCGGTCTCGGCAATGCTAACACAGGTGCTGAGGTCAACTTGTCCTTCAACTCATCGAATGCCAACTGACAGGCATCACTCCAAATAAACGGCACACCTTTACGAATCAGATGTGTCAAAGGACCCGCTATCTTTGAAAATCCCCGAATAAACCTCCTGTAGTATCCTGCTAGGCCTAAGAAACTACGGATCTCAGTCGGTGTCGTGGGTTGTCCCCACTCCCTCACCGCGGATACCTTCATCGGATCAACAGATATCCCCCGGTCGGAAATAATATGTCCCAAAAACTGAACCTCCTTCAGCCAAAACCCGCACTTCTCATATTTTGCATACAGCTCGTTCTGACGTAACGTCTGCACAAGACCTGCCTCAAATGCTCGGCATGCTCCTCCTCTGTCTGGGAGTAAACTAGAATGTTATCAATGAAAACAATGATGAACTGGTCCAGGAACTCTCTGAACACCCTATTCATCAAGTCCATAAACACGGCTGGAGCGTTGGTCAAGCCAAAAGGCATAACCCGAAACTCGTAGGAACCATATCTCATTAAGAAAGCAGTCTTCGAGATGTCCTCTTCCCTGATACGCAACTGATGGTATCCTGATCGCAAATCAATCTTTGAGAAGAAAGAAGCTCCTCTCAGCTGGTCGAATAAGTCATCGATTCGGGGCAACGGATACTTATTCCGTATCGTGACTTTATTCAACTCCAGGTAATCTACACACAATCTCAACGATCCATCCCTCTTCTTTACAAATAACACAGGGGAACCCCACGGCGAAGTACTCCTCCGGATAAACCCCTGACCCAACAACTGCTCAATCTGATCCCGTAACTCTCTCATCTCAGCTGGAGCCATACGATAAGGTGCGCGGGTAATAAACCGAGTGCCCGGCGTCAAATCAATCACAAAATCTATCTCCCTACTCAGAGGTAGTCCAGGTATATCCTAAAATACATCGGCCAACTCACTAACAACGGGTATCGAATCAAGTGGTATCACCACTTCCTTAGAGGTCTCCTCCTCTGTGTAGTACAAATGAGTGGACGATCCTCCCTCAGGGCGAGGCATCGCCACTAGAAACATCTCCTGCCCGGGAATGGAAAAGATAATATTCCTACTAAAACAGTCAATCATGGCTCGGTACGCAACTAGCCAATCCATACCAATAATGGCATCATACTCGGTCATCTCTAACACTAACATATCTGCAGGTAATACCAAACTACCAATCTCTACCCCCACTCCTCGGCATATAAAGAAAAATGAACCATTCCCCAGTGGTGAGTCTACCTACGTTACAGTGCTCTCTACCGTGGTTAATAACCCTAAGGTCTTCGCATAATATGTAGCTATAAAACAATGCGTTGTCCCAGTAACAAACAAAATTCGACCCAAAGTTCCATGGATAGGAAAACATACCCCAAATCGCGGGTGGTGCCTGTGGGGCGGCTGCCTGGTGGATATTATAGATATGTCTGTACTGTAACTTCCCCTGCTGCACTGGAGCTACTGGAAAGGTTGGTAGGGCTGGTACCTGAGCTGGTGCTGGGAGAGCGACTGTAAAAAGTGGCCCCTGTGGATCATTACGGGCACCCTGCTGCTGTGGGGCCCTAACACCCTCTGGGAAATCCTGGCGTTTATGGCCATGCGTGCCACACACAAAACATCGGCCTATGAAGTTACTCCCCCTCTGACCCTGCTGCTGTCGGTGTCGGCCTTGCTGACTTGGGACTTTATTCCTCTTTCGAAACTGCTTTATTTTACCACGTTGTTGACTAGAACTGACTCGGTCTTGGGTAGTTTGTTGTCGAAATTTCGGGGTCTTCGCACATTTGTCAACTTTAGTCACATGTATTTGGCTAATCTCTCTAAGTCTTTTGCCTCCTTTAAGTTGTATGCTGCGTTCTTGGTATTGTAAAACTGCTGTGGTAACTGCTTGTGCCACGATACCTGCTAACTCGGAGGTTGATATTCTCTCTGGGGATACCTGAGGTGTGAATCGATCTTGCTCGTTGACTCCCCCAACCGTTTTAGCTAGTTCTTATTGACGATCCATCTGAAAATTTAAGTAATTTGGATGAGTTCATCATTCGTATAAACAATCGCAGAAGCATGAATTTTCCAATTGTTGAGATAAACACAACATTCCTAGTATTAGGGCTCTATATCAAAGAAAGCAACGCTGAAAGCATAATAAGCCGCACAGATCCTAAAGGACACTAGAACCTGATGCTCTGATACCACATGTGACACCCCGACTAATTAAATACCGGGTAGCTACTCCTTTATTAAATCAATACAAAATGCCAAGTTGGTTCAGTTAATAGCATCACTGTCGAAAACATTTTAATGATTTCTAACCACCTAGTATTTAAAAAGCGAGTTGCCAATTTTAAATTAAATCTGATTAACATGAAGTAAGTGAAGAATAAAAGAATAACATAACCATACACAATAAAGTCCCAATAGTGTAATCAACAACTAATAAAGAGTCTGGAGGAAATACTCCTCACAACAATCCCACAACTGAAATAATAAAACAAGTCTAAATCCTGAATTAAGTACATGTCAAAAGTCTGAATAACTGAAATATAAAATGTCTCTAAAAGAAATGGGCGACATGCCCTACAAATGATGGAACTGAATATGGAGTCAAGACTAGAAAAGAGGCGTCTACTGTCAAGGCCCGGTAACTTCCACAACAGCTACAGCTCGTCGCCTGAATATAATTCCTATGCATGGTGTCCTTGTGGCTGGGCACCTAAAAAGGTTTTTACAAAAATAGATTTGAAAGCAAACGGGTCAGAGCCCGAAAGTGGAGAGTATTTTAAAAATAGCAAGTGCTTTAATAACATTAAAACAATGAATGCAAAATACACGTTAGGACGTGCTCTCACATGAAATACTCGCCTCTCGACTAATTGTGCACTCCTAACGTACCGTACCCATACACGTGATATCCCTATCTAACTAAACCGACATAAGTTCTAACCTTTCTACTCGATTCATAATATAAATTCCCAACGTCATCACTTAAATAGGTAGCCTTACTTAAACTCGGATTCTCAATTATTAGCAAAACATTTCACAGCAGGTTATCCCTTTTTAACTTTATCAAGACGTTACTACAATTATACTCACAATTAAACATAACAATTCCTTTTCATTTGACCGTATATTATTCACATCATAAATATACAATATAAGCACCCCGAGGCTAAGCTGTGGTGCACACATACTCTGCTATCCATCCCGGTACATCACGTACATAAGGATTACAAATTCTGAATCTCTCAGGAATTGTTAGAATAAGCACAACACACAAAAATGGAGGCGAACATAATTCAACATATCCATGGTCACGTACATACCTACGCTCCATAGTCAGCTGACCTATTAACTCACAAATAAGTCATTCTCTGAACTATGTCCTCTAGGTACCAATCTAAATCCGGGAACACAAAGATTAGATGGCCCTAAGCGAACGTAAACCTCCCGTGATAGCAAGTATGGTAGGTATGTCATACACATAAAATCATATACATATACTAAGCATGCACACATCTTAGTAATTACCATAATTTATTAGTGGTATACTTCTCATTCTTATACCAATACACGTGTCCCCGGTTTATAAATACACATCATCCATTATCCTCACATCGTAATTAGTTATTCGCGTCCTAACCCACAATTACCATTTGGTTCAAATCATTCTTCTATATTTTACTCCCCAATATATCCCGAATATCCCAACTATATCAATTAGTCATCAAGGTAATGTTATCTCTACAATTAAACAAGGTTACGGGACACTAGAAATCAAACCAATCCAAAAAGGCCAATCTGTCAACTCGTTAGAAGTTTCGTTCGAACGAGAGTTCGTTCGAACGAAGTGGGCATCTAACGAGATCTCGTTCGAACGAAAGGCATCGAATGGACATCCCACTCGTTAGAAGTCAAACTGTCAACTCGTTAGAAGCTCGTTCGAACGAGCTCGTTCGAACGACCTGGGCAGGCCTTCTAACGAGGTGATAGTTTCGAGCCCAGAATTCTCCTATCTCATTTTTCCCAATTTTATTCACCTCTAATCTCATCTAAACATCATTCCAACAGTAGTTCAAGGTTTCTAATCATTCTTAAACATACTTAGGTCGTATTTTAACACATTCATGGGATAAATCTTCCTATACAGCACCTAATTATCAAATCTCCCAAAGTTTTTCCCCAAATCTTATGAGTAAGAACCCTAGAATATAAAATCATAAATTTCCATAAATAAATCCGTTTTTGTAACATAAAGAGTAGTAATTCTTTTAGTTCAATCACCCAATAACAATTCTACATGCAAACCTATATCAAAATCTGAATTTATAACTCCAATCTCATGGGTTTTTATAAATCTTCCAATACAATGCGATTATATAATTTTCTAATCATGGAAGAAACATTCGCTTGAAATTAACGTAATTAAACCACTTGCCTCGGATTATTCTCTAAATTTGCTGTTGAATTGATGAAGGTTGGTCTCTCTCTTTCTCTCCGAAGGTTGAAGATGGAGGTTAAGGTTTTCTCTTTGGGAACTTTTCTAACTTTTTCCTCTAACTCCCGTTGCCCTCTAATCACTTAAGTGCTGGTAATGGGTTAGTGGGTTATTAAATTCCCTATTTTTAATTCCCAAAATTCGTTGGTCATAAATCCCAAAATTTCAAAATTACCAAAATGCCCTTTTAAGTTGCCGGTATGGCCCAATAATGCCCCGGGACCCAAACTAAACCCCCGACTAGTGTTTTCTGACTATTTCGACCCTTCCGGACACGTTGGCGCACTCAAAATGACCATATGGTTGATAGAAATAAAATTCACTTTTTAATTTAAATAATTACATTCCTGACGCGACTGTCACGTGCGTCCCAACTAAATTTTCCAAATTGCCGTATTTCAGCCTCGCGACAATTTCAATATTTTCAATATTCATATATTGCCATATATACACATTATAATCAAATACCAACTCACATCTCGTTAGTATTTTATTCGGATTAATTCTCAATTAATACACATTTAATTCAATTAATCCCATAAATAAATCTCACAAAAATACGGGGTATTACAATAAGTTCCAAAGGCATTAGAAAGACGCCAAAAGATTTGAGAAATTAAAGAAAAACTAGGTATATACCACCCCTAGGGATAAAAGTGATAAGGTTAAGAGGTATGAGTCGAATAGGTGTTTTGGGTGTGAGGGGTATGGTCACAAGGTTGCTGAGTGTCTCACTAGACTTAAGAAGGAGGGAAACAAACTGATAGCTTATAATGACACCTTAAGTGATAGTGAACCAGAAGTGGGAGAGAATTCCCCCATTAAGTGCAACTTTGTAGCGTTCATGGCATCTCATGTGAGCGACGACGATAAATCTTCCCATGGAGATTCTCATGTCCATGAAACTTTTGAGGCGGTTGAGTGTAAATCCCAAGTGAGTGAGGGTGAAGAGAGTGAGGAGGAGATTGATATAGGAGATTTGCAAATTTTATTTAGAGAGTCGTATGCGGAAGTGGTAAGGGTGAAAACGGCAAACTCGAAATTGCTAGCTAGGTTAAATGAGCGTGCCATAGAAAATAACGATGATTTGATTGAGGATCTTAGGGAAGGGGAGAAGATACTTAGGGGGAAGATAGCATATGTTGAGAAGGAAAGAGATAGCCTTCGGGATTTGATGGAGGACTTGAAGAAAGAGGTGTTAGAGTTTGATGAGTCTAGGCATGTGCTTGAGTCTAGGATTAGTGAGTTAAAGGAGAGATTGAAAGACTCAAGTAAGGTGAAGTTTGACTTGGAAGCTAGATCTGAAAAATTGGATAGGATGTTAGGCACTATCCAAGTCAAGGGAAATAGGTTTGGTATAGGCTATGATGATCATGTTGTTCCCACTCCCAAAGCCAATACAATCGTGTTAGATATCCGAATAGGAAAATGAGGAGAGGTCGACATTTTGGTAATCATCCCCGCCGTCTTTACACTTGTTACCATTGCGGTAGGAAAGGTCACCTTAGACGATTTTGTTATGACATTAGGAATGCTCCTAGGAAGTTTATGAATAAAGTCGGTTCGGTTCCCCAAACCCACTTGTGTCATGTCACAACTACTCGGGTTAAGAAATTGGGCTTAGTGGCTTTAGGACTAAAACTTCATTGTTTTTGTTAGGTCACACTTGATTTTTCCCCTCCTCGATCTATTGGATGATTGTGTTACTATATTGTCATACACTAGTCTTTGCATATGATTTATATCCTTTTAGTGATATGAAACATGTGTATCATTTTATATTATATTTTTTCATTTGATTGGGTCTTATTGAAAAAAATACAAAAATTTTTGGTTTTAAATATTTTTGATAAAAGACAAAAAGATTTTTAGAAAAATACAAAAATATTTTTGTTTTATTTTTTTGTGATGAGTTTTTTATGTTTGATGTGGCATATTGGTGTGCTTGGACCCCCTTCACTTCATTATTCATGTGGCTAAGACATTTGGTCATAAGTTTTGATGCGCTGAATGATCTTAACCATTGTATTATGGGATTGTTTCGAAGTTGATATGCATTTAGATTTGACTTTGTTTATATGCCATAATTGCACACATGCATGAGTTTATACGAATGTTTGACATCTCATGCATATTTGAGTTTGGTGAGACATTCTTATCTCAATATTATCATCTATGCGTAGTAGACTTAGGGGGAGGTGTGCATGTAAGAACCGTTTACCATGAGGATTAAAATTAAAAAAAATAATGAGTGTTCATGGGAAAGGGTTGCGAGAGTACAAAATTAACTCTTCGTGAAAGCCACCGTTCAAAAGAGCCCAACAGAAAAAATTCAAGGCAAGAAAAAGAATCATATGCCAAAATGGGCCAAATTAGTTTATGTTCATGTCAAACAATTTGAGGGGGTTTGGATGGGTAATTAAACGGGTTTGCACCACGAATTCTAGCGTTGAAAATCGTATCATGACGCTATTATTTTTGGAATCGTTAATATTTTGGATTTGTGTCCATGGTGATTGTTTAGTTCATTTAGCTCATTATATTAATTGTCACATATGGCTAAGACTAAGTTTGATGACAATTTGCTATCAATTAGAGATTTTTGAATGTTTTAATGTGTTGAAGTTATGATTCATTTGTTGTATTTCACACACATTCACTCCATATTCATGTTTGAGAAAATTGATACTATGTTGGCATGAAACTCATATTGTTTTAAATTTTTTATTTTTCTATTTTGAGTCTGTTTTGTTGCTTTTTTCTCTTTCTAGTTAACATTTTCAAGAAAAATTTTCAATGGGAAAAACTACAAGACTTTTAGAACTGGATTGTCAGTCAAATGACAACTAGGTCTCATTCGAGAGACAACCTGATGTCGTGCAATATACTATTCACGTGATGTTCAACTAAAACATTTTTTGAGGTGTCGATTTTGTCACTCATGGTCGTTTGAAGGTCTCTTGAAAGATCTTATCACGTGAGAGCACACTGTTTTGCATCTTTTAAGCTCACTTGAAGTCTTGGTTTGAGCGACCTGCCTATGTCGTTCAAATGATAAGGCTAAGTCATTCGAGCGATCTACTGAGGAATTTTATGATCACTTCAGTTTCAGTAACCATGCGTATTTATATATCTTTTAGTACTGCTAGGTTGCTTCTGGATGGTTTATGCAGTTCCCGTTAATTATTTTACTACATTGTTTCTGTGGGTACCTCGATTTGTCACCTTAGCCCATACGAGTATCCCAATAAAATACGACCCAAAGTCTGGAAGCCTCACGCCTCAACTAACTCACTTACGACCTAGTCAAATTCCCTAAAATCTCGTAAGGAGATATTCTAGGGGTTATGGACTGACGTGGGGGAGTCTAACTCCCCCACTCCTCAAAAACGAACATGTATATAACAAACCCTCAGCCCGGGGCAAAGGGCATGCATTATTTTCCTGTAAAACACTCCCTCGAGTAAAGAGAAATAATATTGAGAGCACCACCGTGGACGTAGGCATTCTTGCTGAACCAAGTAAATTTTGTGTTGTGTAATTGTCATTCCTTACGTTATTTTGTTTGTTCTCGTGATTGCCTTTTCTTGTTATTTTGTGCTGAACTTAATTGTCACCACAATTGGCGTTGTCGTTGTAAAGTTTGTCTTCCTTTAAGAAATCCCTCACCAAAAAAGAATTTGGAATGTTTGGTCAAAGTAGCAAATCCCCTCAAGCAGAGGATATCCAAGAACAGCCTGCCCCTTACATGATCAGATCTGAAGTTCGACGTTCAGATCAGAGGGCTCGCCCAGAATGACAAGCCTTAGAAGAAATTCAAGGACCATCCAGGTCCACGCAAATCTCCAAGTTGATCGATGCATATGAGGCAAGGCTCCAAGACAAAGGGGAGGTCGCTCGCAAGCAAGAAACTGAGAATGCTCGCCTCAAAAGGAGATTGGAATGGATGGAGAAAGAACTCCATCGTAGCACAAGGCGACGTCAGTATCGCACTCCTAGCCCTCAAGCGAGCAAGTCTCGCAGCCGAGGAAGGAGCCCTAGATGTGGATCTCAAAGATTCGAGGAACCCGAATCGAATAATGACTTGCTCGAGTAAAAGTGACCAGCTCACCGATGCAAGCGTCCAGCCCGAGGAAATGATGACATGCGAAATTTGGTCTGGAGAGAGATGGACCAACTCCCAGCACATCGGGATGCCAGATCGACCAGAGAGCTAGCCCGACGAGCTATCAGAACCTAGATGAAATCCCCTTTCTCAATGGAGATGGAAGAAGAAGAAGCCCCCAAGAAGTTCACAATTCCTATATTCAAGATCTACGATGGAAAGACTGACCCTATCGATCACGTTAGGCAGTAAAGGAAGGCCATGACTCTCTGGAGCCAAAGGAACGCACTAATGTGATGGATCTTCCCTTCGAGCTTGCATGGTGTGGCCCAGAAGTGGTTCGAGAGACTCCCTCACAGATCCATCAGGAGCTTTGAATCCTTGGCAGAGCTCTTCACGGCTCACTGTATTACCATCAGCTCCCATCCGAAGAGGATGGATGCCTGGCTAACAATGAAGAAGACGCCCCAGGAGAGCCTCCAGGACTACGCAAGAAGGTACTGGGAGTTGTTCAACAAGGTCGAAGACTGCTCAGAGCAGGTAGTCGTAGCCTCTTTTAAGATTGGCCTACCCATATCTTGCCTCTTGCACCAATCCCTCACTAAGAAGGAGGCCACAACCATTGATGACTTAATGGCTCGCATCGAGAAGTACGCCAAAGTTAAGGATATGACCCACCTCGGTGCAGGGGAGAATAGTCGAGCTAAGCTCGCTGCCAAGGGAAATGATAAGGATGAGAACCAGAAGAAAGGGATCAAGAATGGGGGCAAAGGTAGCTCCAAGAGCGGGAGCAAAAATGATGTTTCAAAAGCATTTCAGGCAGTAAACACTGTCTTCAAAGAACCAATTTACAAGATCTTAGTGAAGATCAAGGATGAACCATTCGTTGGCCCAGAAAGATGGGAGGAGATCCCTCGAAGAGGAACAACGCGCTGAGATGCGCTTTTCACAAAATAGGAGGGCACACAACTGAGCACTGCAAGGCTCTTAACTCCCACCTTGAAGAGCTGGCCCAGACTGGGCACCTGAACGAGTTTATGGAGAAGAAGGCAGAGAAGGTTGCTTCCAATAGAGACACATGGCCCGACAACGTGCTCGAGGAGGATGCTGGCAATGATCTCGTAGTGATTCATGGGGCATCTGATCTAAAGCAAATTCAAGGAAATTCAGCCCGGATAGAAGTACAAAAGCTTACGATAGTGATGCAAGCTTTTCAAATTGATCCAGTAAAAACACAGTCGGGAAAGCGTCGGCAAGAAGATGGCATCGACTACAGCAAACAAATCATATTCACAGATGAAGACTTAGTGGGAGTGATAACCCCACATCATGACACCTTGATCATTACACTCAGGATAGCAAACTATGACGTCGACAAGTTACTTGTCGACCAAGGAAGCTCATCCGAAGTAATGTATCTCGACCTGTTCAGGAAATTAAAGTTAAGCATTGCCGACTTGAAGGAAGCCACTGTCCCTCTAGTAGTTGGGAAAGTAACTATCCCTTTGGGAAAGATCATACTTCCAGTGAGGGAAGGAAGTGTCTCCAAGATGATTGAGTTTCTGGTAGTCGACATTGACTCTCCCTACCAAGCTATCCTCGGTAGAGGATGGCTACATACGATGAAGGCGGTTCCCTCGACCTACCATTAGAAACTCAAGTACGTGACTGAGCGAGGAGTGATGGAGATACACGAAGATCAAGTAATGGCAAAAAGGTGTTTCATAGCAGCCATCCGCTTAAAACCAGAGAAGAAGGTCTAGAAGGCCAAAGAGAAGGTTGAGGAACAAGAAGGTCTGATGCCTTTAAAATAGCAGCTAAAGTATGGAAGACCAGGAGTAGAGGAGACCAGGCTCCTCCCCTTTGAGCGGGTCATTGAAAACCTGGAAGAGGTCGCAGTCGGTGGTAGCAAAAAAGACAGGATGTTCTTGATTGGGGCCTCTCTCACAGATCGAGGGAAGAAAGAATTGACGATACTATTAAGGAACAATCTGGATGTTTTTACGTGGGAACATTACGAGCTGCCTGGAATTGACCCCAGTGTGGTTTGTCATCGGTTGTACGTCGACCCGACTTTCAGGCCTATCACGCATAAGGTACGACAAACTGTGCCTGAGAACGCCAAGGCTATAGAGAAAGAAGTAGAGAAGCTGCTGGATGCAGGATCCATACATGAATTCCAATTCCTTAAATGGCTATCCAACCCAGTAGTGGTTCCGAAGAGCAATGGGAAATGGAGAGTTTGTATTGACTTCACTGACCTTAACAGGGTGTGCCCTAAGGACAGTTTCCCTCTCCCGAAGATCAACCAGTTAGTGGACGCCACAACAGCTCATGAAAGAATGAGTTTCCTGGACGCATACTCGGGGTACCACCAGATTCCTCTGTACGCACCAGACCAAGACAAGACAACGTTCATCACCACCATGGGATTATATTGTTACAAAGTTATGCCCTTTGGGCAAAAAAATACAGGAGCAACCTACCAGCGGCTGATCACCAAGATGTTTAAAGACCAAATAGGAGATACCATGAAAGTCTACATCAACGATATGCTCATCAAGAGCAAGCACAAAGAAGACCACCTCTCAGACCTACCAGGGACCTTCAAAATTCTCAGGAAATACCGAATGAAACTTAACGCAAGCAAGTGTTCCTTCGGTGTCCAGTCAGGAAATTTTTTTGGGTACTTGGTTACTAAAAGAGGCATTAAAGCCAACCCAGACCAGATCGATGCAATCAACAAGGTACAACCTCCCCACACAATAAGAGACATACAGAAGATCACGGGCATGCTCGCCACCTTGAATCAATTCATCTCAAAGTCATCCGAAAAGTGCCATCCATTCTTCCAGCTATTGAAGAAAAGCAAAAAATAGTGGAGTGGAATAAAAAATGCTCGAGAGCATTAAAAGAGCTCAAAGATTATCTCAGCACACCCCCTTGCTCATAATACCTCAAAAGAATCACTCCCTGTACCTATACCTTGCAGTTTTCGGCCACGCTGTCAGTTCTGCACTGGTATGCAAAAGAACGGGAATCTAACACCCAGTCTACTACGCGAGCAAGACCCTCTTGGACACCGAGCAATGATACCTACCATTGGAAAACCTCGCTTTTGCACTAGTGATAACCTTGAGGAAATTGAAGCACTACTTCGAAGCTCACTCTATCATCGTCCTTACGTCACACCCCTTAAAGCAATCCTACGGAAAGTAGATCTGTCCGGCAGGTTATCGAAGTGGCCGATCGAGCTCAGACTATTTGACATCAAGTTTCAACCAAGGAATGCAATCAAGGGGCAGGTCCTCACCGATTTCATCGCGGAATTTACAGGCGAACAACATTGCGACCAACTTCAATCCATGGGCCAAAGAGAGGGTCACTCGGTACAAGGTGTTTGGCGACTATTTATTTATGGAGCCTCTAACTCCAAGGGGGAAGGATTAGGAATTATGCTCGTTACCCCAGAAGATACAATCCTCAAGCAAGGAATCAGGATTGGATTTGAAGCTTCCAATAACGAAGCATAGTATGAAGCATTAATAGCAGGCCTGCAAAAGGCATAGGCGTTGGGAGCAAAGCAACTCGAGGTGTTTGGCGACTCACAACTGGTCTCCAACCAGCTCAGCAATTGACTCTGAATTAAAAAGAACAATTCCTATCAACTTCCTCATCCAGCCAAGCATCAGAGCAACGAGCTGTCGATAAAGTCCTGCACGAGCTTCATGAAGGAATCTGTGGGAGCCATATTGGGGGCAGATCGCTAGCTTTTAGAGCAATGAAGGAAGGCCACTGGTGGCCATATATGCATAAAGATTCTGGGGTATATGCTCGCAGGTGCGAGAAATGTCAAGTACACTCTCCTATGGTTCACCAACTTACCATCGACCTAAAATCACTAACCAGCCCTGGCCCTTCGCCCAGTAAGGTATGGACATCGTCGACCCTCTTCCTATCGCTGTCGGCAATCGCAAGTATCTGTTGGTCGCAACAGACTACTCCACCAAATGGATTGTGGCGGAGCCCCTAGAGAACATTAGAGACGCAGATATGATGAGATTCATATGGAAGAACATAATTACCTATTTTAGGATCCCTAGGATGATCATCACTAATAATGGAATCCAATTCGAAAGTGGCCTATTCTAGGGTTTTTGTAACGACCACGGGATCAGGCACCATTTTAGCTTTGTGGCATACCCTCAGAGTAACGGACAGGCTGAAGCTTCCAATAAAAAAGTGATTGATGGACTGAAGAAGTGATTAGAGAGAGCCAAGGGGGCATGGGTGAGCGAGCTGCCACATATTCTATGGGCTTACCGCACTAACCCACGGCGAGCAACTGGGGAAACCCCATTCGCACTAAGATATGGAATGGAGGCAATCATCCCTTTAGAAGCTGGCCTCCCAACCATGAGGTCCACCTTGGTCGACCAGGATAGAATGATGCAACATTACTCGCTGAACTTGACCTAACCGACGAGCATAGAGAATTAGCTCTAGTGAAACTAACAAACTATTAGCAACAACTAGCAAAACACTATAACAAGAAGTTCAATCCAAGGGTTTTCCAAGTCGGGGACTACGTCCTAAGAAAGGTTCTTGGTAGCGTAGTAAAAACATCAGATGGCAAGCTAGGTCCGAACTGGGGGGACCATTCAAGGTGACAAGTGACAACCTGTAAGGAGACTATCACTTAGAAACGCTAATGGGCAGGGAGATACCCCGAGCTTGGAACGCGGCCAACCTAAAGAAATTCTACTTCTAGTTTTCTATATTGGTCTTTTATTACATTATTGAAATGGGAACCCACTTTTCATTGCTTTTGATTAATAAAAGATTATTTGGCAGTGGCATTCTATGAAGTGTTAATTTTTTATGAACTTTATGACTTGCACATCCTTTCCAAGCGACAGGCACCCTACTCAACATGTAAAAGTAGGGTGTAACCCTCCTCAGGTTTTCGTTATCAAACACGAACAACCCCTTCGTATTGCCCCTGGAAATATATGAATCCCTACAGGGGACCCTTAGGCATCTTGGCCAAATCGAATTGATCGCCAAACGATGTTTGGCTCAGAAAACCTGATCGAATAGAATATCCAACACCAGGTGTGTCCTCACCATTGCCACACTTAGGCCTAAGGGAGTGTGATGACACTACCTAAAAGGTAAATTAGGGCGGAATGGTATCTTATAAGCATATTAGACTGGGAGGATACTCACGTAATAAAACAACTCTACCCACATCAAATCTAGTCGGCTATGAAGAGCCCAAGATAATCAAACAAAAAATTAATGAAGTAGAAAATACACAACACATGTTTAGTTGGCGAATCGCCCAAAACATAAATATTTTACTACTTCACTGCATTTACAATAGAGTTACATTGAATGGATTAAGTAAATCCTATTTGCGATTAGGTCTCCGAGCAAGGTAATCAGCTACTTGCGCTCTTCGAACATCGTCTGGGTGAGGAGATAACTCCAACTCAACTTCATTTTCATTTGGCTCCAATAGCTGCCTGGGGATAGCATCTATGGGGACCCACTAGTCATCCCTCCTAAAAGGGTTAGGCATCAGAGTCGAAGGAGAGATCTCATGACGATACCAGAGCACTAAGTTATTGGGGACCTTCAGCTCCCTGAGAGTATTCAACCATCCCCTAATAAAGGATAGCTCTTCGACCTCTGCCAACCTCGTCGAAGTATCTGTCCAACCCTGATCATAGCCATCAGCCCACACTCCCTAAGGACCTTTTTTGAATAGATGCCTCAACAGCGTAAAATCTCTTTGGATCTGAGCAACTATTACATATGCTCGATGAATATCTCCTCGAAGCTCGTTGACCTCCCTAGCTGCACCCCTATCATCCGTACCAGCTAGCGGACTAGCCAATGAAGAGGAACCCCTTAAAAATTGAGGTGCAACGCTCAGCGCATGCTCTTTGAGTCACGACACCTCCCACCTCAAAGCTTCATTCTCCTATTGAAGAACTTCTTCGACTTCATTGATCTCGGAGGCATTCAGAAGTTTAGCTCTCAGAGCGTTCACTTCTTCTTGAACAGAAGCCCCAACCTCTTCTATCTCCTGAAGTCTATCCTTCAGTTTGGCAACGGTCTCGGAGTGGTCTTTAAAGCTCTTATTCCTTCACCTAAGGGACTTACAAATCCTCACGAAGGGTTGGTGAACTTGGAACTAGCGTTAGGGCCAAGAATCCTTCCTAGTTGAGAAGTAGCAAGTATATACTCATCAACATCAATCAACTACAGACCATATAAGCATTAAAGGAAGGAATCAATACGAAGAAGGGAACAAAACTTCATTTCATTAATAAAAGATTCCAAGTACATCAATAGAAAGAAAAAAGGAAAGAACAAGCAATACAAAAACACAAAGGGATCCCTAGAGCAGGCTAGATGGCAACCTCAGTTTGCTCTAAGGTCACTGGTTGTTTTCCCTTATCTGCAGCAGCAGGAACACCTCCCTCAAATGGGGGAATCACTGTCCCCTAGTTAAAAGGAACACCATTAGGGATGGTTTGGGAAGTAGGAATGCCTTCTTCGAAGGTAGGAGCAGGTGCCTCATCCACCACAGGCTTAGGCCCAGGATCATGCTCATCAAACAGTGGGGAGTTGATATCCACCTCAGCAGCCAAAAAAGCTTTGTTCCAACCCTTCTTGAAGTTCAGTCGACTGATATAGCCTATCTGAACATCATCATCCTCATACACATCGGTCCATTCGGCGTTGTACGAGCTTTCCTTAAGGGTGGAACCCTTGGATTCCACCTTCTTCACCTTTTATGCAAGCACCTTGTTCTCCTCCACCATGGCCAACTTGCTCGAGCAGACAAAGTCATAGGACCGCCTTAATTCCTCGAGCTCCTTGGTCACCGCCTCCTTCGCTCGATTGGCCTCAATAAGGCCAAGATCAGAAGACTTTTGGGCAGCATCAGTAGTCTTCAAGTTGGCCTCTAACTCAGTATTCTTCCTCACTATCTCATCGCCTCTGCGATAGAGGACGGTGAAATCGGTCACAAACTGCAAGTAAGAGAAACGTTAGTAAAAGAAGTATTAAACAAAGTATTATAAAAGTAGGGAAGAAAAAGCAGACTTACCATGTCTAGCCTCTGACTCACCTTCAGAGCTAACTGGTCAGTCCCCATCGCCTTCTGACGATCAGTTGGTAAAATTGCTCTTTCGAGCAGTGCAGGGGCCAGTTGAGGAGAAAGGGCAATAGAAGCCCCCTCAGACAAAACAAATACGGGCACAATAGCTTGCCCCACATTTGTCCTTAACTCCTCTCTCCTATTATCCTTTTCCCTCTCATTCCTCTCATTCTCAGCTCTCTTTATCTCCTCCACCTTCTTTTTCTCCTCCTCCTTCTTTCTCTCCCTTTCCCTCAGCAGAACCTCATATGTCTTATTCTTCTCCTGCTCATGAGCAGCAGATTGAGAACCAATGGCAGTATCCCCACTGTCGACTTTTGCTTCTTCGACTAATGAGACAGAAGCACATCATCATCATCTCATATTAGATTCTTCCTGGGAGGAGCCATGTCTTCCTCGCTAGAACTACTTGATTCACTAAAAAACTCTTGAGCCTCTGAAACCTCTTTCGAGCTGGAAGACACTTCACCACCAGAGCTCTCCTCGCTGGAATTACCTTCAGCACCGCCCCTATTAGCACCCTCTCTCTCCTCACCAGAGTTGCTTTCCTCCTCGTCCAATTGGATCAGATCGGTGGAAACCTCTTAGGTGATGTCTAGCTTAGGAACGCTATCCACAAGTCGCGTAATAAAATTGGACCCAACGTTCTTGTATTCTACAAGGAACGTCACTGATCGAGGGTGTTCACCGTCAGCCAAGAGTTCCCTAATTTTTCAGGCTTTGATCAACTCAGCAGCTCGGATCTCGCTGAGAGCAGGCTCCGAGTTCTTTGTCTTAGCTAAAAAGAAAGTGAGAAAAATATGAGAAAAACATGCATGAACAGAGGATCAATAGGAAAAACAAAAGCTATGTCTACCTATGAATTCCTCCCCATAAGATGGAATCACAAATCTACCAGGCCTCGACCCTTCATCATGGGGAGAAAACTGCCAATTTTGGCAATAAACCCCTCATGCCAGTAGTCCTTATGGGAATCAGGTAAATTCACTACCCATACCCTATCAGGACTCCTGGCCTTGAGGTAAAGAAGACCAGAGCTTGTTCGAGAAAAAGAATAACAGAAGAAAATTTTGGCAAGCCCTAGATTGGTGCCATAGAGCTGATTTGTTCTATAAACAACATTAACAATTTTCCAGACGTTGGGCGAGCACTGTGGAAGGACTATATTGAAGTAACAAAAAAATGCAAAAAACAAATTTCTTGGGGGAAAAGTAAGACCTCCTTGGGACAATAAGAGAGCATGAATCCAGTGACCATCCTCAACCTCTCTAACTATAAGGACCTAAAACATGATTAGTAAGGTTAATTACATGATTAGGTATAAGTTATGAGTTATAAGTTATAAATTGGTTATGTGTATTAAACATGTTAATTATCATGTTTAGGGAATGCATACTCATGTGATATGTAGGTTGTTTACATTAGATGCGAATCGAGGTTATGATTGGGGATAACATGTTTAAGGCATGTGATTAGTTATGTGGTTAAATGCATCATTAAAATATGTTTCTAAATGCATCATTATGTTTATGAAAAGTAAACTAGAGTGTTTGTGCGAAAGTGGCGATGTTTGGTCGCCAAATGTGAAAGTTATGAAATTTTGAGTAAATAATTACTCTTATGTTTGAGCCCAAATTAGGTGTACTAGTTTTATGATTTTGGGAAAACAAAAAATATTAAAGTTGTAGATGTTTAAGTTATATACTCATAGACACAAAGTGGGAGTAAATCGGGCCCGAAATAGCGAGTTATGGTGATTTTACAAGGCAGGACAAATCTGTCATTAACGGAATTGTCCTATTGGACCCCTTGCCCAACAAATCGCAGAATACCACCTTAAAGTGGTCACATAGACACGTTTTTAAGCTCATAAGGAAGACCTTATCATCCTTTTCATTTCCTATTAGAAGCTTGAGAAGAAAATATGCTTATGGAGAGAGAAAAAGAAAGTTAAGGGAGAATTTCTTTGAAAATTCACCATAAAACGAGGAATTCTCGTAAGGTAATTACTTCTTTATTAAAGTTGATCACTTGGATGAGTTCTACACTTGGTATATTTTTGTTTCTGATTTTTTTTAGTATTTTAATGATACCCATATTTCCTAAGTGTATTAAAATAAGGATAGGTTAAAAACATAAGTTAGAACTGGTACTAGGATCGTAAATGCTTACTTTAAAGTCCTAGATTTACATCATTTTTTGTAAAGAATTTTGATTTAGAAAATTCATGATTATGATGTATATATCTACTAAAACTTGTTTATTATATGTTTCCATGATTTATACTCAAGGTGGAGGTTATATATGCTTAAAAATGTTAAGTTATGCTTTAATGTTCTTTTTCGACCTAGTTGTGCTAAAAATGGTATAAATCATGGAATACTTATTGGAATTGAGTGATTCTAGTTGAAGAGTAAAATAAACTCATACATGTATAACATATCCGAAAATTGTGTAAAAATACCAAGGAATGAACCCTTGGTGATAGTTTGAAGTTTTGGTTTAAAATCTGCCCTAAAGGAACAAGAATGCATACCAGGTGTTTGACGTTTTGATCAACATAGAAAATGAGCCCTAAAAATGATGAAACATTAATTTTGTATTATTAAATGTGTTTAATGATATTGGGTGGAATATCATGCAAAGTTATGTTATATAAAAATTATGAAAATTTTAGGAAGTTGAAGTTGTATTCCTGTTTTTCTTGAGAAACGATTTGGAAAGGGTTATAATAAAATGGGCATAACTTAGTCTAGAGAATTGGTAATTTAATTCCGTAAATTGTGTTAGAACCCTAATTACTTGGATGTTATAGAAATGTGAAGTATTATATTTATTTTCTCCTTAGTTATTTCTGATTGACCAAATGATGTGATGTATTACTAAGTTTAATGTTAATTAGTGTATTCAGATACTAATGACGTTGACTTGTTAGGTGGGGAAGCAACTAACACTACCATACCAAGGAAGTAGTTTGGTATTAATCTTAGCACCAAATCTAGGGTGAGTGACCTATCCTATGAAATATAGATGATTATATGTTCATATGGAAATGTGTAGTTCAATACATGTGTTAAAATGCTTATGGGAGTGATGTTGTATTTAGGAAACATATGCATATGATTAAAAATGTTAAGCGATGTTATATGATGATATGGACTAGTGAGTCCTTTATCTAATGTTAAGGAATGTAGTGGGTCCTACAGGAAGTGGCGGTCCTGTTAATCCAACTTTAAGGTTTGTGTACTCGGGCCTAATAAAGGGAGGTGGTGGTCCCCAATAACTGTAGTGGGTTAACTGGATTGTGGCGGTCCAGGCTTGCGAGAGTTTCACAATTCCTGTTGGGTTACAACATTAGAACAAAATAAAAATGGTTATTCAAATTTGTTATATGTGTAGAATATGGTCATTCACTAAGCTTGTGTTGCTTACACTCCTATAATGTTATGTTTCAGGTAGGCCTATCATTTGGAGTTCACTGCCAAGTTAGGACCTTAAAATGGGGGAGTGACGAATATCTAATATGGTTTGAAGATTAAGAAGCTTTTTGTGTAAATGTTAAACTAAGAAACTTGGGTATGTAAAGTTGTTTAATACTCTTAAGTTATATGTAAAGGTAGTTATAGTTTCATCTAAACATGGCTTTGAAGAAGAAAAAAAATATTGTGCTATTTTCAGGGGAGACTTAAAATAAAGTATTGTTTAAGGGAAATTGAATCAATTTATAAATGATAATCTTAACTTAATTAAGTCGGGGCACGACACTAACATTATGAGGGACATGGTCACACTCGATGTCTACCCAATTTGGAATGTTATAAAACTTCATAAATTCAGATATCGATCTATTGCCTATATTTGTCATTGAAAAATAAAAACCCTAGTAGCAGATGTGAAAAAATCTCAACAGAAAAAGCAAAGAGAAGAAGTAAGAAGAACTTACGATGTAGAGACTTAGCTTGGGACGATGCAAAGTCACAAGCAAGGATGATGAGAAGATTGAGATTGAAAGACGAGACCTGGGAATGAGAGAGCAACAACAAAAGCTTGGAGAAAATTAGAGAGTGTGAAGAAATTTGAAGCGACAACAAGAAAAGAACTCTCTAGAGATATTTTAAACGTTTCTAATCATAGCGCATATGCAACGAGACAGTCTACCGCCTAAATCAGTTCAGAAAGGGCGCTTCAATCTTGAAGAGTGTTGCATGATTTACCAAAATGACATTATGACAAATCATTTAAAATTATTGAGCCCAAATTATGTCCCAACAACTTTAGGGGCAATTATGGGTACCTCGATTTGTCACCTTGGCCCAGACGACCAGCCCAATAAAATATGGCCCAAAGTCTGGAAGCCTCACGCCTCAACTAACTCACTTACGACCCAGCCAAATTCCCTAAAATCTCGTAGACGTGGGGGAGTCCAACACCCCCACTCTCCGAAAAAGAACATGTATATAACAAACCCTCAGCCCGGGTCAAAGGGCATGCATTATTTTTCCTGTAAAACACTCCCCGGAGTAAAGAGAAATAATATTGAGAGAACCACCGTGGACGTAGGCATTCTTTCTAAACCACGTAAAATTTGTGTTGTGTGATTGTCATTCCTTACGTTCTTTATTTGTTCTAGTGATTACCTTTTTTTGTTATTTTGTGCTGAACTTAATTGTCACCACAGTTTTGCTTAGTCACATCGGCTTAGATTGATATTTCATTTGTGTGTTTGTTACTGTTTTCTAGCTACGACTTGATATTATTTAATAACTTTTAGCTGACATGATGCATGCTTATCTAGATCTGCTTCATTGATTTATTGCAGGCTAGATATCTGTGAAATTGTTTAACTTTTCACTTATTGTATATTCAAGACAAAAAGGGGGAGAGATGTATGTGATGTAGGGGATAATTTATTTGTTGAGCACTGTTTCTCCATATATTGATGTCAAATTTGCTCACATACTTAACAAATGATTTGATTTTGGTTTTACATATTAATATTGATAGTTCTTATTAACATTATTTATATCACGTGTTCCTCCATACATCACTAGGTATTTGTCTATTTCATGTGCGTATTTATGCTTAAAGAGATTCGAAATTTCGAGTCTTCATCGCATTTATACATTCATGCTTGCCGGGCCATTATTTACTTGTCTTGTCCTGTAATTTTTATTTTAGTTTTTATGGGATGGATTTAGGTGTCATAAAGCTTGACGGCCTGACTTAGGCATTTCACTGCTGGTTTTGTCCCGGAACAGTCAAAGGGGTGTGTTAAAAGGATAAAATTTCCAATTGAGTCCATTGTATGTTTATTTAACTTATTCTCGGAACAAAACTTGTTTGAGTCATAGCTAGATTTTTATTTGTCACGATCCCACACAGACTATGATGTATTAAAGTTTATTAAAGAAGTTGTGGCCAAGCTTCAAAGATAAATCATGCTAAAATTTATTAGTTCATGTTTCACGTCTTCATTGCATTTTGAGATCACTCAGGTATGAATGCGTAATGTTAATAGGACTCGAAAAATATTTGAGGATGTTATTTTTATAAATAAATGTTTTTAAAATGTCAAAAAGTTTCTTAAAATTTTTACACTTCGTTTCATTATGAGATAAGGATGGTTTAGAGTTGTGTTTATAAAAAATTCTTGAGTTTTCGGTTCAAACGACATTAGAGGTCGTTCAAACGAGAACAAATTATCGTTCGAACGACATATGTATCTCGTTTGAGCAATAACTTCTCTCTTTTGAACGATGCGTCGACTCAAGAATCCTATTTAAGGCACGTTTCTTCAGAATTTCGTAAGTGTGCAGTCCAGAAAATCAGTTTAGATATAATACATTTTCTGCAAAAATTTCTAATGTTTTTAAAGGCTAAAAACATTCTTAGAGTTTAAAGATCCTTGATTTCATTCACATATGCTATAGAGATCTCTGTTTGCACCAATCGGAGTTTGTTCTTCATTGAACATTGTTGTGTTTCTCGATGAAGAAGCGAAGGAGTTCGTGTTCAACATCTTAGACATTTCTAAGGCTATATCGGTGGAGATAGAGGCATTCGTGGACGCGTTTACTGTGGACAAGTATCGCGAAAGGAAATTTGCGTGGGCACTATGGAGGAGTGGTTGAATATTATAAGGGCATCAAGTCTCGTGGGGATCGAGTCATTGTGTAATATTTTTATCTGTACTTCATAAAACCATATCATAGTGATTGTCAAGCCTGGGCCGTCTGAGATTTTTTCCCTTTGTGGTTTCATCGTACATCCAGCGTTGTGAGTTTTCTTCACTTTATTTTACTTATTTTAATCACTAGATGCATGTTTAGGATTAATCAAGATAAAATTGGGTTCACCGCTGCATATAGAAGTTTTGAAAATGAGAAAGTTGATTCATCATTCTTAAAGCCAAACATTTGCAAAAATAAGGGGCCTACAAAGTTAAAGAATTTTCTTTCGTTTGCCTTTAAAGAAATCAAAAAAGAAAATAAAAAAGAAAATAAAAAGGAAAAAGAGAGAGACCTTTAAGTAAGGCACATAGTGTATGCGAAATTGGTTTCAAGATCATATCGATCCTTTGTCGAGTGTGGAATCTAGAATTATCGATACTTACGTAGGTCGATTTTTAATATTAACCTAAATGGGAGATAAGTTAGCACCACGTTCCCTTCAAGATTACCTTTTGTCTAACTAGGTCTAGGAAAGCTTCATGCATAGTTTTACCCGAGCATAATGCGACCATTTTACCAATTATATTCGGGAATAATACAATTGTTGCCCATTTTCGGGGTATGGAAAAAGAGGACCCCTACCTCCATATGCACGACTTGGAAGAAATTTGCGAACTGATTAACTATTAAAAACTCACCGATGATATTGTTAAACTAAAATTGTTCCCATTTTCTTTAAAAGATAAGGCTATGAGTTAGTTTAACACGCTAGAACCTGAATCCGTCACTGCCTAGAACCAAATGAGTGTCGCATTCCTGCATAAATTCTTCCCTAACCAAAAAATAGCGTCGATACGTCGTGCCATCATCACAATTATCTAAAGAGATGGATAAGCCTTGTTGGTATATTTAGAGAGGTCCAAGGACTTACTATTGCAATGTTCACATCATGGGATTGAATTGGGTTTCTAAGTATAAATTTTGTATGAGGGGTTTCATTTCAATACTCAAGCAATGCTCGAGTCAATGTGTAACGGTGATTTCACCAAGAAAAATGAAGCTGACGCATTGGTATTCCAAGAATTCGTAGCAAAAAAGTCCCAGGTATGGGTACCCAATAGAGAATCTAGGTCAACCACATTCGATGAAGGTTTCGCTCACCATATCGAACAAAGTTTTGATTTAAAATCCAAAGTGTCCACCTTGGCCCGATGTTTAAAAACTTTAGAGACGAGTAAGGTGGGAACCCGTGCCTCACCCATACCCATCTAACACGTAGCCACCCCCATGCATCTGCGTTGTTTCACATTCGATCATTTGATAGAAAATTTCCCCACTCTCCCAGCAAATAAGGTTTTAGTCGAGAAAGTAAAATCCCTATACCAGTGTGGGCTGAAGTACGACATGTATTTCAATCCGTACAATCCGGGTTAATGACACCACCATAATATTTCATGGTCTAAAGGTTAGTACCAGGGAGGTGTTGATCATTCTTCACATATCCCACCTCCCCTAGTTTCCAAAAGAATGCCCCCGAACCATCGTATCATTAACTCCAAAATATCTAAGATCTAGAGGATAAGGTTAATTCTCTTCCTCAAAGTACCCTCCAATTTTAGTAGTTGACTTAAAGTGTCCTCCAATCCACCCCACATAGCTTGCATCAATCCATATCCAAACTCATGGATCATGTGAGCCAACTAGAAAACGCATTGAGTGAGAGGAATAAAGGAACATTCCCGACTCAACATGAGCCTAATCCTAAAGGGAACATTCCTAAAGGTCAATAATTTATTTAAGACAAACTTAGTTCATCACACACCCAGGAGGTTGTCCAAGTCATTATCACGCTTAGATTCAGTACGGAAGTCAAAAATAATATCTCATCATACACTAAGAGTGAATTCGAGAAATGTAAGGAAAAGCAAGATCCACATTTGGATCCAACTTCCTTTCCACCATCCTCTTTCGAGCCACCTGTAGAGACCTATGTCTCAAGGGATCTATATTCTCAAAGTTTGATGACATAAAATAAGAAGGTGTATATTAATAAGTTATTAGAAGTGTTCAAGATAGTACAAATAAATATCCCATTACTTGACACTATATAAAATGTTCCGTCCTATACCAAATTTCTAAAGGACCTTTGTACCTTTAAGACGACCACTAACATTCTAAAGAAAGTGTGTCTTTTCGATCAAGATAGCTCGATTATTTCTCAAAAAACTCCCATCAAGTATAAGGATTTCGGAAAACAACCTATCTCTATCAAGAGAGAGGAACATCACTTTGAGAAATCTCTCTTACATATAGGAGCAAGCATGAACCTTCTTCCATACACTGTGTACGAGAAAATGGGTTTGGGGGAGTTAAAGCCCATTAATATCACCTTTTCCTTAGTCGATCGATCCATTAAGGTGCCTGTATGTGTTGCAGATGATGTATTGATTAAAGTGGATGAGTTCGTCATTTCGGTAGACTTTGTGGCCTTAGACATGCAACACGTACTAAACTCATCCACACAAATTTCGATCATTCTCGGTCGGCCCTTTTTGGCTTCTTTTGATGTAGTCATTCGATGTCATAGTGGGAAGTGAGCCTCTTATTTGGTAACATGACCATGGGTTTGAATGTGTTTAATTTAGAGAATTCATCATCTGATAAGGGAGAAAATGATGTCAAATATGTGCAGGAAATGTACGATGTCATTACCCCATTGGATAGTGACACAATCGATTTACGTGCTTAGCTACCCAATTTGTCTCTAGATATGAGTCTTGAAGATATTGAGGAGGAATTCGTCCTGATTGATGAGGATCTCATAATTGAAGTCCAATCGTTATTAGACTCATTTCGTTACTTAGAGGAGAACGACTGGGGAGATAGGATAAATCAATTCCTTCTCTGTGAATGCGAACCCGAGCCTTTCGAGAGTACGCTGACACATGAGGTTTTATATATCAGTGATGAGATGGTGAAGAAAATCATTTGAGATTTTCCAACTTATGATGCATGTTTTTTCATACCGCATCATCCTTTTCCACCACATCGACCCGTGTCATTTGAGTACTTGGATAAGGTCGAGGACATGACTAGAGTATCGTCTAATTTAGAGCCTGATTCATTTATTCTCTAGTTTGAGGGAAACCTAGACTTAAAGTGTCATTCAAAATTTCATTATGATAGTATTTTCAAGTCTGACCATATATGTTATAATGTGACTCGGCATCTTGATGATTTTACTCACCACATTCATTATGTGCCTTCATTTTTATACTTTGTTAATCGGGTTAACTCCAAATTATTCGGACTTTTGATTTATGATGAAAGAATGTGATATTGGTTGGAAGTTGGTAACATAAATGGAATATCACGAGTAATATCGTTCTTTTACTTCTGTACTTTATTTTATTTGTCCATATTTTTAGTTTGAGCATATATTGAGGACAATGTAAAATTTAGGTTTGGGAGTAAGGATGGTATTTTTGAAAATAAATAAGAAGAAAATTTTCAAAACTGCAAAAATATTTTCAATATAATTATATTTTGAAATGATTTATTAATATAGAAACAATTCACAAATCTCTCAACTTATGATTTTTTTTACACATTAGCCAAATAATATGATCAGAAAGGGATATTGAGGCAAAAATTAATTTGCCTAATGGATAAATGTTGAGATTTTAACCCGGTGAGATTTGTTCCATTCATCATTTTCAAGAGGTTTAAATCAATCTGAGTTAATATAACTCGAACTTTCCTTAGGTGATAAATTCTTCAATGATCTCAAATTCTTTGTTTTATTCAATTACTAAAAATAAAAAATAAAAAATAAAAATTTGAATCTTGAGAACTAGAATTCTTAGTAAGTCGTCTTGAGACACATGTTAACGTAATGGAACTTGAGAAATAAGATTAGGATATCATTTGAAAGCCCCAAAATTGAGCCTAAACCGACCTTTTGCATTATTCTATTGCAAGCCCATTTGAAACAAAAAAGAAAAATAACTCTTTTTATTAAAAACTCATTATACTATCCAAATCCAACTAGGAGTTAAAAGCCCATAAAAGAAGCTATACCCAATTTTTCTAGAATACCAGGGTAAAAGTACAGGAGGAAAAGGCCAAAAAAGAAAAAGAAAAAGAAAAGGAGGTTTGCAAGAATAATGTGTGAAAAGAAAAGAAAAAGGGTGAAAAAATGAAGAATGAGAAAAAAAAATGAAAAAAAAAGAGTATGCGAGTTTGAAAATAAGAAAGAGAAAAAAAATTGGAGGTTAGAAAAAGTGCCTAAAAGCGAAAAATATAAAGTACAGAAGTTCTAATCGATCATAAATCAAAAGTCAAAAAACCAAAAAACCTCTCTATTTTCTATACAGAAGTACAAGAAATTGAAGGTTAGAAAAAACCCCCAAAAAACCTCTATATTTAAAAAAAAATGAACTCCAAAAGCAATTCTTTCTAGTCAAAATTGGAGCCTATAATACAACTCAATAAAATTCTAATCGATCTCAAGTAAAGTTGGTTATAGTGTGGAGAGATGATAAATTGGATCTATCGTGGAATTCAATGTTTTCAAAAAGTAATCAATTTTTCGTTCATGAGATCATATTCATCCATTATAAAGGCCCATTTTTAAGTATGTATATGTGAAATTTGCTCATTTAAATTAACTCTTTTATTCACATATACCAAGAGAAAATAACCGACTTCTGAGTGTTCAATTTATGAGTGCATCTCATGAGATTTTGAAATTAAAATGAACTATCAGATAAGAAAATTAACGATCAAATCTTTTAAAATGAACGGTTACATTGGCTATGCACACACACACACACACAAACACACGATAAGTTGGGATTGAGAATGGAATTTCTACAATATTTATGAAGTCTGCATTCAAACTTTGTTACATTTCTTTTGCGTCTTTTGTATTAAGTCAAGTTTTTGAATTTTGTGGGTATATTCACAGCAAACCCTAACGAGAAAAAACTCGTCCCGTTGGATAGCCTAGGGGTTTAACATCTTGTTGCACATGCTAAGTTCAATCGTGATTCCTACGAAAGTGAGCTAGATTTTACTTTTAGTTTTGCTTGAGGAATTACAAAGTTTAGGTTTGGGAGTATTTGATGAGTGCATTATTTTATACATTTTACACCTAAAATTATACTTTGTTAATCCCGTTTTATTTTAGTTTATTAGTTCTTAGAACCATTTTGTTAAAAAGGGGGGGGGGGGGGGGGGGATGCAAGAATGATTGAATTCAGATTCAAAAGGTAATTTTAAGTAAAAAATCAGCACTTCGATAATTTTATAAATGCCTTATGTTAATTTGTCAAAATATATGTAGAGTGAAAATTTTGTAGGTAATGATGCAATTTGGTGCAAATTGATTATCAACTCGTGAAAATCACGAAAACTTTGATTTTGACGGTCGTTCGAAAAAGACTGTTTTAAACTGAAATTTTTATTCTCTGAATTGGACAAATATCAGTGTGTTTGTTCAACAAGCAAGAACAAGAGTCCTCTGGTAGGGGATATTGAGTAATTTATTTCTATCTAAAGAGTAAAGGAGGTGGAGTGTTCAGTTAAAACATTTTTCGACTAATTAAAGAGAGTTCTACCCAAACCAAACACCTCACCACTTAGCCTATAAAAAAAGGACCCTTGGGCTAACAATTTTTAGACATAATTTTAGGGAGAAATTTTTGAGTGATTAATTCAAATTTAAAGGCCAAGTTTTTATCATTTTGAGAGGATTGAATAGTATTGTGAGAGAACTTATTGTAAGTTTTGTTTATTAATGAAAATTTCTACTCATTCTTATAATTTATTTTCGTCTTTCATTATGGTATCTTAATTCTTCTATTAGGATTAGAGTGAAGTCTGTCAAATTTAGATAATATTGTCACGTTAAATTATTTATTGTTTATTTCTTACTCATTTTAGTTGTTATAAAAATTCGATATTCATTTGAAAATAACACGAGAGTTCTTTAAAACCTTCAAAATTATTTTGTTAATTCAAGTTTTGAGATTTAAAAATAGTAATTTTTTATGGATTATGGTTGCACTTTGATTCTTTTAATAGTCCATGTTTAAATACATTTGCGAACTTTAAAACTTGTATTTTCTAAGGGAATGGGGATTTTAGCCATCTATTTGAGACGTTAAAAATATTTTGAGCATAACTGATATATATTTCGATTTAAATGCGATGAGAGTCAGTTTAGTTTGAGTTATAAAAAGGGAATTACAATATTAAATTAGTGTGCAATATTAGTTACGTGACAAATGGACCCCGAATTTTAATTATTTCCATACGGTTTAAAACTCTTGTGGGTTTCTCTCATTATTCGTAGTTTCTTTTATTTAGTTTAGTGTGTAATTATTCTCTACCCCTTTTAGTCTAGTTGGACATTTCAAATTATTTTAAATTTTAAAATAGACAAATCTATATGGGTTCGACCTATACTTACAAACCATATTCTATAATAGGCATTATTTTATAAATTGGAAACATTGCAACTGCTCATGCTTCAGCTGGTGGGTTCTGGGCTTTACTAGAAAGGGAAAATTTTGGTCAGGTCTGGAGTTTTACAACTGCTCCACCAGATATATTGGTGTCGACACCGACGTCTAAGGTTTCGCAGGCTTCAATTATGGTGAGGTTTATCTTTCGATAAGTCAGGGTCATTTGAATTTATCTTTCGATAAGTCAGGGTATGGGGGAGCCAACATCGAGGGATGGGAATTATCTTTCGATAAGTCAGGGTCATTTGAATTTATTGGCAATGTTTTTGGTTCCGCACCAAGGATTATCCAAGAGGAGAAAAGATGAACATTGAATTGGAATGTAATGTTGTTGATATCACACACACACACACATACACACACACACACACACACACACACACATATATATATATATATATATATATGTATGTATGTTTTTTATTTCTTACTATGTGTTTGTGAGAATGAGAGAATGAGGAATTTGATATTAATTTAGTGTTAGGGTTTTAGCTTTTGAGTGTTTGTGCAATTTTATAAATTTTTATGTTAGTTTTATTGCATTCACATTTCTCACTACGGGGTTAGCACTTAGTATTTAAACTTTGGGTCTTGTTGGAGGATACAGAAAGGACATAAAGTACTTGGTTCTCTTGTCTTAAAATAATGAACTAATTTGGAAGGGGGTTTTACAAATTGGTCTAATACAACAAAATTCTTGCTTACTGTGATGATATTTGGGAGAATTTATTAAGTCTTGGGTTTTTCTATGAACTATAACAGTTCCACTTGATTAATGGCCCTTGTTTTGGTGATAACCAGGGAGGTTTCTTATCAGTTGATCTCGTGGCTTGTTGAAGATATTTTTTCAAGATAGTGTTCAAATTTGAATAGCTCCATACACATTTTATTTTTATGTAATTTGGATGTTTGGATTCATTATTATAGAGATTAAAACAAAAGTTTGGATATTGCATTTCCATTTCCATTCATGAAAGTTTAATTTATTTCAAAATATACAGAATGAATTAATTTGGGTTGTGTTTATCACTGCCACCATAATTAACCTTTATTTGTGGCGATTCTGTTTTCCCATTATCTTTAATTGATTAATAATTTTAGGGGCGCATGCATATGCTTCACAATCCACGTAGACCAAGAGATGGGATAAGCTGGGGATCGGATACTATAGGGAGTATTCCCAAAATGTGTTCCTCATTCATGATACATATAATCCCTCATATTGTGTATAAGGTGGTGGTGATAAAGGAATTTACAACAATTGCTACTCATATTATATATGTAGATGGGTGTTGTTAAGGGATTCTACAATAGTTGCTACTCATCACCTTAATATGTTTTATGTTAGAGTAATTATAGGGGGGTAATTTTGCAAACAAAGTCTAATGTCTTAGTGTGGGAGGCACTAACATATGCATTGAATATACGTCTCTAGATGAGTAAGGAGTCAAAATGTGTTAACAAATTTTGTCACCCTCTAATTATTATTTTGATGGGAAAATGAAAAATTAACCTTGAACTTTTAGGTCATTTTCAATGTTGCATTTAATGTTTGAAAATTTGAAATTTTAACTCTAATGATTAGAAATTGATCAATTTTATCCCATGTCTACGACACCCCGCTTAATCAAATATCGGGTGATCAGGCTTTTATTAAATTAAAAACAGAATATCCAGATTGGTTCATTCTTAGCATCACTGTCGAAAAACTTTTTAATATTTATTAACCACTAAGTATTTGAGAAGCGGGTGACAAATTTTATCTTTATTATTAACATGCAATGACTTAAAACAATTAAACAATTAAATATCACATTCACCATACTAATTAAATCAACACCACAAATAATGAAATACTTAATCAAATAAAACATAACGGGAGTAAAACATCTCAGTTTGAAACTCTAATACAATAATACATAAAAACTAAATCCACAATTGAATTATAAAATAAGTACAATATCCCCGGAACAACTATGAATGGAAAATGGGCAACATGCTCGACTGAGATAAAGTAATGAGTGCATCAGATCTGCAAGAAAATGGAGGCATCTATCAAACTAAGACCTGTAATTGTCCACAGTAACTGCAGCAATGGCAAATATAAATGAACTCCTATGCCGGTCCTCCCTGTGGCTGGGCACCTAAAATGGTTTTGCACAAAGAAAAATAGATTTGGAAGAAACGGATCAAAGCCCGTGTAGAAAATAGTTTAAAGCATTTTAGCAAGTATTTAAAATGCTTAAAAGCAGATATTATATACATGTTAGTTTGCGGGCTCTCACTTGAGAAGTCTCACCTCTCAACTAGTATGCATGCCTAACGTATACTATTAACCCATACTAGTTATGCTACCCCTCCTAACTAGTCGAATCATTTATATTACTATGCATTCTAACATATGATGCTCACTCTTATTGCCCATATAATATTTTATCACACTTTTCCATTATCTTTCAAATCAATTAGGAATTTCCCAACTAGATGTTAAGTTTCCCTTCACTTAGTTTTTTTTTATTTCACTATATTTCTTATCTACTAAGTACACACAGTAGAATAAACCACAATTGTGTGTGTGTGTTTGTATATATATATAGGCTGAGACTTGTGGTACATGCATACTCGGCTATCATGTCCTAGTACATCACACACTGTATAAAGGACAATTGGTTATGTATCTTTCTCAAACCATAAATACAAATCACATATATTGGAGGTGAACATAGTCCCTAGACAAATGGGTCACGCACATACCGACGCTCCCATTCAATCTTTGAAACTATCATACTATTAGATAGCATGTGTCCAAGGTCCTACGTTCTGAGTACAAGTCTAAAATCCCCTCAATGAGCTCGTCAGGATAAGACCATCTACGACGCAAAACTTCCCCCTATAGTAAGTAGCGTAGGTATGTCATACACATAAGAATCATGCAATAGGTATACACACAACGTATATATTTGTATCATAAGTATAGGTATACTCCCGACCTATATCATAAGTCCCATACGTAGTATATTTATATCCCGAATATCCCACGTATTACTAAATTTCAATTATACTTCTTGTCGTACGTTCCTGAGTATGTCTCACCACTTGAACTGTGTCCATTATTCTATATATAATATTAGTAGGTAACTCACTCATATCCTACTGGTCTAAGTCATTGTTTTTATCTTGAATTCTCGTGACTCGAATTATCCTTCAGTTTAGATTTTTCCTCTCGATTAAGCCTAATTAATTTAACCCTTAAATTTCCCTCTAGGGCCAAGCCAAAAACCTAACCTAGGCCTACTTGTACATCAATATAATCCACGTTATATTTAAATTTTAATCCAATAAGTAAATCCCGAACATTTTTCAAAGATTCTAAACAAAAATAGAAAAATGGCAAAAAATCTGGGCAACCGAATCAATTCAACCCTAGTCCGAATCCATTCGCCTTGCTGAATAGATTCGTTCAGGAACCGAATCGAATCCCCCCTACAAGTATCGTCTTCTGCCATTGTCTGTTATGGGTTTTCTCCATTTTTACACCTCCAAACCATCATTATACTATCCCAAACTCCCAAACAAAGGTATATAACATTGTAGTAACATGTATAAATGATTTTTAACATAGGATAATCATTAATCTCTTACAAAACAATCCTAAATCAGATTTAACCCAATATAATCTTAGGAACCCTAGAATTTCCTATTTCTTTAAAACCTCATTAAAGGTTCCAGATTTATTCACCAGGATTGAATGTAAATTCGTGGGTTTTATGCTACATGCATGAGGAAATCTATCATATATCAATTTCACCCAAGATTATGGTATATTCCTTGCAAATTCATCCAAAATACGTGAATTTCATAGGTAATTCAACTTACTCTAACATGTACATCATATATGCTTATAAATTCACAAGTTTAAACTCTTGCCTTTTACAGTAGGTCTGATCTGTTGAAGATTATGGGTATAGTGGTGTTCCTTTTCCCCCGATCAATGTGGTGGTGGTGGTGGTGCAATTGGAGTGGGAATTGATGGTTCTAGCCTTTGGAACCTCCTATCTTCTCCCTCCTATGGCCTCTCTGCAACTCTATGGATTGTAACCCTCGAAGACTCCTATTTCGAGATGATATAAATCTCAAAATTTCATAGGTCATATTTCCCCCAAATAAAAATGATTAAAATATCCCTATGGGGTGACGGTTTGGCCTAAAAGCGCACCGGGGCCCAATTTAACCACCAGGTAGACTTTTCTGACTATCTCGACCCATCCGGACACTTTGGCGCACTCAAAATGACCATTTGGATGGTTTAAAAATAAATTATTTTTTATTTCATTAAATTGAGTCATAATACAACTAACATCCGTGTCCCAGCTAAATTACTATAATTGTTGTATTTCTCACTCGCGACAATTATAATGTTCCCTTATGATTATTATTACTCATTCACTAAGTAATATTCAAACTAAATCAATATTAACCCTTATATTGCTAATTAATATTTATTTTAATCCAGATTAATTTCCCATTTTACACTTAATTAATCCATATTTTAAAAATCATTAAAAATACGGGGTATTATAGTGTCACATCCCCGTTCAAAAATTAATGAAAAATTCAGTGCCTATTACATGATCACCTTCAATATAACATGCCATATAAGATGCCCAACTATTTATTATATTGTAATAACCTTCAATATAAGACGCTATATAGGATGCCCAACTATCTATTCTATTACATCTAACTAGTAAGCCTCTTGTTCTCTCGGGAAGAAAGTAGGAGCACAATTTTTTCAAAGGCGATGTACAACTCTGTTTTTCTCGCTTGCGGATTAATTAAAAATTTGACTACCCGACCACTTAATTGAAGATACTAATTGACTACATGCTAGTTACGATTTTTTCTTTGCTCATACATGTCTAATTCAACTCTTTTGGTAGTCTATTTTTATCCCCATCCTTTTGAGTTTCAAAAAGAGTCCATTTTCTTCCCTTTTTTGCGAAATTCCAAAAATATTTTCCTTCTTTTTAAATTTTTTTAAAAATATATATTTAAAAAAAATCCCAAAAAGATTTTCTTTCTTTTTTTCAAATTCCCTTTTCTTTTATTGAAAATACCAAAAATATTTTCCTTTTCTTATATTTAAAATCACAAAATGATTTTCTTTTCTTTTGAAAAATATTTAAAATTGAAAATATATTCCTCTCGTCATGGCCGAAGAACGTCCTTTACGAGAATAATTTGGCCATTTTCCATTCTCTCGAAGCATGTTTGACGTCGAGCCCGAGTCGAACCTCCATACACGCCTTCGTGTCTGTAACTCTCACACACCATATTCCACCGCCTCCGATGATGAGTGTCAACACATCCCATCATTCGCCGTGCACACACTACTTTCTTATTGATCACTTGTCCCATGAGTGTCCATTTATTTTCTCTCCATCTGAACCCGCCTTGGCCCAAGTGTATCCATATGACACTATTTCGAAACCCACCTCGACTTATTCTCACAACGTATCCAATGTTTAGGGGTATGAATACACAAGTTACTCATGGAGGCTTGATCACCCTCCTATGCAATATAAATCCCAACCTTATGTCACGGATCCTCACATGTTTCAACAGTTGTCGTGGCTATCAAGTGCACCCCACTATGATCAGTCACCTTACTATGCTCCTCATGCTGATTAACCTTTTGCCTCTAACGGAGATGCTTCTCCTGTGAATGAACAACTTGATCCCACCCCACACACTTCCTATGAGTATCCTCAGCATCCTAGTGTCTATAACGATTTGTGTCCACCTCAACCACTGCCTCCACCCGCCACCACTTCACCACCATCATGATAATCCACTCTCAAGATCATCTTGCGAAAGTTCTTCCTCGAACACGAGAGCACTATTAAATCTCAAAATAAAGCCCTTGAACGGCTTGAGGTTAAATGAATTTGAGTGTGCGAACGAGTCGAATTTCACCCGAAGTTAACCCATTATTGCACCCACGTAGAACGATGATGTGTTGTCTTGTGCCATTGATTTTGAGTGTGACCAACCCTATTATCCTGGGAATCTCGAAGTTGAGACCACCAAGTGGTTCGGGGCCCAAGTTGACAATTGTGTTCACATATCCAACAACTGTGAGACCGATCCCACACCGCCTTATCCTATCGAACCCACCATTGAGGTTCACATTTCCCATTCCACAGAATCCAAAATTATGCACGAGTCTACACCTGTTGAGCCCAACTTGTGTGTTCCCGAGGAACAAATTCATTATGGGTTAGCCCCAGCAGGGAGTGCTTACCATTGTCCTGAGATTAAATCTGATATGGTTCCAACCTATTTTGATATGGGTTTTATCCCACCATGCTTAGCTCCCGTTGAGTCATATATTAATGTTGATTCTTCTATCTCGGATTTGGATGCCTCATTCGATTTTTCCACCACTTCGGATGGGGCCTTTCGGGTGGATAAGTTGATCACTCCATCGTTTAATTTCACACCTCCTCCCCCGAGGGCCCCTGAGGGTCACTCCGAACCTCATGAGGAATGTGTCTCTCCTACTCTTGAGTTAGATCATCATCCCCCACCCTTTGTCCCACTCGACCCATCCATTGTCTCTACCACCCCATCACTTGATTTGGACCTTGCTATTATAACTTCCCTGTTCACATCTAAGCATTTAGGTCCTCACCTACACCCACCCTACACCCTAGTGCTTCACGATCCCACTCATACGTTTTTCTTCCACCCGGTATCTATGAGAGTATTTATGCTACTCTCAACTTTCTTGACACCTAGCTTGTTATTTCAATCCCTCCAATATCATATTGTAGTGATTTTTATTTTCGCCAGCTCATTGATGTGTCACGACGTGACCTTTATCACCGTCCCTTCATAGAACGATCGTGCACTTTCTATGAGGCCCACTCCATCACTATTGCCAAATCATTTTGCCTCCCTATCCAATGGAAAATCATTCTTATAGGGCCCTAGTTTCCCTTACTTTTGAAAAACTTGTTTACAAGGTTAATAACAATATGTTATAAGTTTAGTAAACTCCAAAATAAAATCGTTCAACAAAACTCTTTTCAAAATACAACAATAGATGTGTTAAAATAATTTTTCTAAATATGTTCTCTAGATTCGTTAGTTTGATTACCTTAGGTTTTTAAAAGTAAAACCTACAATTAAGTCTTAAGTGCGATAATGTTCACCAAAGCAATTAAGAAGATTCAAGCAAATTTGACACGAGGTTTTTTAACGTGGTAAAAGCCTAAAATAAGGGAAACATCCACGACGACCTCTACGCCACAAAACAAAAATCCACTAATAATCACACGACACAAGTTACAGCACCAAGCATGCAATGCAAGACCTAAATCTAAGTTCAGAACATTACCTACATGAGTTACTCCACTCTCAAAGGCTTCTGACTTGATGTAGTTTTCCTTCCCGCAGCTTCCTTGCTGTGTCTTTGTCCTCTTTGATTATATCAGCTCCAACAAACAAAATATCTCACTAAGAACCACAATCTCTAAGTGTTCATGTGATTGTGATAGTGTTTGTGAATTAAACTAAATTCATAAATGCTTCTCACCCTCTCAATCAATAAAAACAAGCAATATCCTATGAATTTCAAGCCACTTCTATATGAAATGCAAATAATACCAAATATGCTTTGAATACAAGACTTCAGAAAATTTCAGATTTGGAATAAAAAATACAAATCAAAACTTGTTTCAAAGTTATTTATGTTCAATTTTATTTCACCAATTTGTGAAATTAATTTTTGAAACCAAAAATGTATTTATCAAATCTGAAAATATGCACAACAAGAAGTCGTCTTTCAAATTTATTTGAAACTATATTCTTGGATTCAATAACAACAAATATAATAATGATCTAAGAAAAAAATAAAGAACCAACAAAAATATAATCTGTGAACTATATGGTTCTTAAAGAGACAAATTGTTGAAGAAGGTCTTCAAACTTGAGTTAAACCACCAATACCCCAAACAAAATAAACCCTAAACATTGTTAATCTCTCAAATGGGTTTACTATTTTTGAAATTGAAAGTGTGGTATATGTGTTTGAAAAGGAAAGAAAATGAAATTATATGAAACCGGTTTTCGGTTTTCTCTCTCTCTTTAGAGTTCTCTCTCTCGATTTTTCTTAAAGGAGATACTCTCTCTTTTTTCTCTCTCGGTTTCTCTTACTTGAGACCTAACTTCCTTTGTCTATTCTCTCAACCAAAAGCATCCCAAAAACATCTTTTATACACATCACAATGGACTAAAAGTCTTGTTACGAATCAATGGTACAAATCTCATTTGAGGAACAAATTCACATTTAACATCTGGTACGAAGAGTTGAGAATGTTTATTATGAGACGGCTATAATCTAAGGGATGCGACTAGTTTCTACGTGGTTTCACGCTACATCCAAGGTCTGAAAGAATTTGATGGAAGTCACAGATGATAGTCTGAATTGAAACCACGAGGATTGAGGCAGTACGATTTGAGATCGTTGATAAACATGCAATCAAGGGTCGCAATCTTTTGCATAAAGCTGTCGCTGTTTTTCCCAAGGTGTAAAAATTTGGACACTGATAGGTTGTTGTGGGATATACAGGGATCGTCTTTGAATGATTTTGATCGTTGATGAAACCAAAGGCTACGATCATGCATAGCATAGATTTTTAGAAACGCAAATGGCAATAGCCATATACAGAAACATATTCGAGATTTAATAAGGTTGACGAATTGAAATACAACCCCAGAAAATACAAGAGAGTTTATATCCTACCCAAACAACTTCCAGGACAAAAAATGATGATAATAACCCCTAAACATTTTAAAAAATCCATTTTTTAATGAAATGAAAAATCATTTAACATGATTAAAAAAATGTTAAAATGAATTTTACTAAAATGTTTTAAAAGGACTAACCACCAAATGAAATATGTGCACACATAAAAACATGTATATGCAGTGTGTATCCTAATTGTGGTTTAAGAGGAGTACTTACCTTTTTGTGTCGTATTGGAGTACTTGGACTGGGATACAACCTTTGATGAAGCTTGGAGCCTTTTTGGAGATAGAGTAACTAAAAAAAAATCTAATCCTATTTTGTCTCGATATCCAAACTAGTTGGAACTCCTATATGGTACAGACTCAAGTAAGTAAACCATATAGTGTGTTATCAATCTCCCCCTTTGGATATTGGAGACAAAATCCCCTTGAGTATTCTGTACTCGTGGGTAAAAATGAAAAATTCAAGATTTTCTATACAAAAATCTCTATCTACCCATTCCCATCCTAGAACCAAAAATAAGAGAAGAAAATACATTTCTCAACTACAATACATACCAATACCCTAATAAATAGGACAAGCTATACAACCGGGTCTGAAAAATGCCTATTGGAGACAAAATTCCATTAAGTATCCTGTACTCGTAGGTAAAAATGAAAAATCCTAGATTTCCTATACAAAAATCTCTATCTACCCATTCCCATCCTAGAACCAAAGATAAGAGAAGAAAATACATTGCTCAACTACAATATAGACCAATACCCTAATAAATAGGATAAGCTATACAACCGGATCTGAAAAATGCCCGAAAAATATAAACACTCAATGGCATATTAGTTGAGTTAGTACCAAAAGATATAAATTGTAGCACAAGTAGGTACTCAAGTTATTTTCCCCCAATTTTGCTCAAATATACAACGGGGTAAAAAAAATATAAATCAGGAGAATACGAGATAATATTCCAACCCAAACAATATCATATACAAGGGTCTCCTACATTAAACAGATAATAGGAGGCTTCTTTTGTCATTTGAGAAACGTCTATGACCTAAATCCTCATAAACGAATTATAAGCATGCAACTACCGAGGATATGAATGATATGTTGAATTAAGTAAGAACTATCATACCAATGGAATTATGAAGATACTCAAATCTAATATTGCCAAGAGGTTTTGTAAACAAATCATCTAACTGTTTATCAGTATTGAGATACTCAATATCTAATTCTTTAGACTCTACAAGGTCACAAATGAAATGATGTCTAATTTTTGTGTGCTTAGTTATAGAGTGCTGGACAGGATTTTTAGATGTATTTATGGCACTCTAGTTATCGCAGTACATAGTCAATTTCTCTTCAACTATACCGTAGTCACTAAGCATTTGTTTGATAAATAATAATTTAGAACAACAAGTACCGACTGCAATATACTCGAATTTAGCCGTAGACATAGAGATACAATTTTGTTTCTTACTACTCCAACCTACTAAGTTATTTTCTACGTGATAGCAGGCGCCATAAGTACTCTTACTATCGTTCGAACACCCTGCCAATCGGCATCAATGTATCCTACAATAGCACTTGTGGTGTCTTTAGTGTACGAAGTACCATAATTTTATGTAACCCTAACATATTTAATGATACGTTTTACGCATAACAAGTGAGATTCTTTGGGTTCACATTGGTATCTAGTGCAAACACAAAAGACGAAAGAAATATATGGTCGGGAAGCAGTAAGGTATAACAAACTCCCTATCATACTCCTATACAAGGTCGGGTCAACATCTTTACCATTGTCTTCTTTAGAGAGTTTAGTTGACGAGCTCATAGGTGTACGCGCAGGTTTTGACTGTTCTAATCCAAATTTCTTAATGAGATCAAAGGTATATTTGGATTGAGTAATAAAAGACCATCATTAAATTATTTGACTTGCAGACCTAAGAAAAATTGTAATTCACCTATTAATGACATCTGAAATTCCAAATGCATGATATCAAAAAAATTCTACACTTGATTAGGACAGGTTGAGCCAAAAATAATATCGTCTACATAAACTTGGGCAATGAAAACATGTTTATCTGATTTCTTAACAAATAAGGTTTGATCATTACCACCTCGAATAAATCCATGAAAGACTAAAAATGTGGATAAATGCTCATACCAAGCTCTAAGATCTTGTTTCAAACCGTATAAGGCTTTCTTAAGTCTAAACACGTGGTATGGATAAGAGGGATCGATAAAGCCATTTGGTTGTTCTATGTATACCTCCTCAGTCAAAATTCCATTTAAAAATGCAGATTTGACATCCATTTAAAAGAGTTTAAAATGTAAATGGTATGATATGGCTAAGAGGAGATAAACTGACTCAAGATGAGTAACAGGTGCAAAAGTCTCTTCAAAATTAATTCCCTCTATCTGAGAGTAAACTTGTGCTACTAACCTAGCTTTATTTCTAATGATCTACCCATTCTCATCAGTTTTATTTTTAAAAATCCAATGAGTGCCAAGAACCTTCTTATCGTTTGGATGAGGAACAAGATACCAAACATCATGACTCTGAAAAGTAGACAAGCTCTTCTTACATAGCATTGATCTAGAACGAGTCAGAAAGGGAATCATTTACAGTCTTAGGTTCCTCAAGAGAAACAAAACAAGCAAATTGTGCCAATTATTGAAGTTGTGATCTAGTTCTAACGGGTTCAGAAGGATTACGAACAATATTTTCAATAGGATGGTCTTTAGAAACCCAAGTTGGTACAAAAGAACTCTCAGGTGATAGTGAATCAGTTATTTCTGGAGAGTCTAAAGTAAAATATGTTTCTTCCTCATCCAAGATAACTGGTTGACTGACACTATTCTTAACAGTAGTATCATTTACAATTACATTCAAAGATTCCATATTAACTTTGGTTCGATAGTTAAAAACACCAAAAGCCCTACTATTTTTGAAATAACCAAGAAAGATTCCTTTTTCTCCTCGGGTGTTGAATTTAGAAAGATGTTCTCTATCTTTACAAACATAACAGACACTCCCAAAGGTTTTAAAATATTTTATGTTTGGATTTTTGTGGAACCAGAGTTCATATGAAGTTTGGTTGCAATTCTTCCTAAGGTATACATGATTAATGATATGACAAGCCGTTTGAACAGCTTCGGCCCAAAAGTACTTAGGTAGATTTTTCGCATGGAGCATAACCCTAGCCATATCTTGTAAATTTTTATTTTTCCTTTCAGCAATTCCGTTCTGCTGAGGTGTCTTAGGTGCACTAAATTCGCGTTTATAACCATTGCATATACAATATTCTACAACACCAGAATCTTTGAATTCTTCACCTCTGTCACTTCTAATGCGACATTCTTGGGTATCCTTCTCGTTCTCTAGTTTTAAAAGTATTTTTAAGAACTCATCGAAGGTATTGAATTTATTTTTCATAAAGGCTACCCATGCATTTCGTGTGAAGACATCCATAATAACAAGTATGTAACTGTTACCACAGGAGCTGACAGTTCTAGAGGGGCCTATAAGGTCCATGTAGATTAATTCCAATGGTTTTGTAGTTAAAACATCTTTATCTTTCTTGTGAGGAGAATTACTTATTTTCCCTTCCTAACAAGGACCACATACAGGATTAAAAGAATTCTTTAATTTAGGCAATCCTCAAACAATTTCTTGGGAACTTAACCTACAAAGATTTTCAAAATTTGTATGTCCCAATCTATTGTGCCAAATATCAGCATCTTCTAATCTGGCAATATTACAAGATTTAGATTTAGGAAGGACTGTGTCACAATTATCCTCATTTTCATTTCCTGTTAAAATTCAATTTCCCTTTTCATCAAGAATTTTGCAATCAGTTTTTGAAAAGATGACACTATGATTGGATTCACAAAATTGAGATATGCTAAGCAGGTTAGCCTGAAGACCTTTAATTAGGAGGACATCATTTAGACCGGGGATACCTTCCTCACACAATGTTCCCTTATTTATGATCTTAGACAAAACGCCATCACCAAACTCAACACTACCTCCAAGGAAATTTGTTTTGTTTGTTAATTTTGTTTCATCTCTGGTCATATGTTTAGAACATCCGGAGTCAAGGTACCATACATACAAAGTGCGTTGTGCCTTAAAAGTAGATGTAATAATATTGCTCTTGAGCTAGGGTAACAAGTCATCTTTTCTAATACAAATAGGCCTAGTTTTAATAGATTTATTGGCCTTTGATTTAGAAAAGTTTTATTGGGTCTTTATAAATAATTTCTTCTTAATTTTAGAACCTCCCTTCTTTTTCTGGTTAGAGTTATGAGTGGTTTTTCTTAGGACAACATAAGTATTCTTACTATTTCTAGAATAGTTAAAATTTGAATAAGTAGGTGTATACAATCATTTTTAAAAACATTCGGCAATGGAGTGGCCGTAGACACCACTGTATGAACAATACTGATGTTCGGAGGACTTGAATTTATTACTAAAGTCTTTGAAGATTTGTTTATGCCTAATAGGTATGGTTGTCTAAGTGTCATCAGTTTTGGGTTTTTGACATTGATTTCTAACATGTGGATAAATATACTTAGCTGGACCATTAGATTTGGGTTGTTGGGTATAGGCACTTCGTTTTTCCTTACAGACATCTTTAAAACTATTTTCTTTCTGAGTGTTCTAAAGATTCTAGCCTTGTTTTACAAAAACAACATTTTCAGGAGAAACATTTTTTCTAGTATAAACTTTTTCTCCAAATCTAAAACCCGATTTGTCGTGAGAATCAAACTTGCTTCCTACAACAATTTCTTTGTAGGGTTTAGCTTTAGTTTCAAAGTGTAAGAATTTTTTTAAACATGTTTGAAACTTTTATTTAGATTCTTCAAGTTCAACCAAAGTCGACTTCCAATTTTGTTCAAAAATATTATTTTTCTCAGAAAGATCTTCTATTTTTGTGGAAAATTCTTCAATTTCTGTCTCATGGGCATCACATTGTGCTGTAAATTCTTCACCATTCTTTTTAATAGTCTGGTTAAATAAATATATACGCTCATTCAGTAGCTTAACTATTTTCTCAAGGCGCGCATTTTTCTTAAGCATTTTTGTGCATAGCTGTTGAAGATCTGGAAGATCATCGTCGGACTCACTAAGTGTATTGTGTGAAGTGTCTCCTATATCGATCATTTCATATGTGGAACTCACACATACTTCAGGTTTATCGACAATGTTCTCAATTTGACACATACTTAAGCTATCACTAGTAATGTTGTTTTCATCACCAATAGTCATAACATTCTCAACAACATATGCAATAATAGGAACAACAGAATTATGAGGAGTCACACATTCATTATCATCATGGTATATGATCTTAGCATATAATGACATACAAGACTCATAATTATGGGTTGGCTCAGTTTCATCTTCATCAGAATCACTAGAGCTGTCCCATGTCTTACACATGTTAGCCCTAGTATTGTTGTTAAGTCTGTTTGGGCATTTATTGGCATAATGCACCATTTTCGCACATCTATGACATTTCACATCATTTATGTCAGTCTTAGGTCGATTATTGTCATATGTTCTTTTATTTTAATATCTTTCATGATGTATGGGATTTTGACGACTTTAATAACCTAGTTTGCCATGTTTGGCTCCCAATGAGTTTTTGAATTTGATTATTTTCTTAAACTGTTTGCTCATCAAGGCAATTTGGTTATCAAGATCATCCAAATCACAGTCATCATTTAGGTCAAGGTTAAAGTCTAAGGGACTGACTTTAGGTGAAGTCAATTGTGATAAAAACACAACATTAGATCCAATGAGTCTCTTGTTTCGGGTAGTCAATTGTTTTTTGAACTCTAACTCCATCTCAATGACTCTTAATTTGCTACTTAGCCATTCAGGAGTCAGATTTGGGTCATCCACTTCTTATGTGGCGTATCTTTTATTGTCAAACTTAGCAGGTAATGACCTAAAAATCTTTTGAACAATTTATTTTCTACTATAGGTTATACTATTTGCATGTAATTTTGTAAAAATGTCGATTAACCTAATATAGAAATCATCAAAGGATTCATTGTCATCCATAATCAATGCATTGTACTGCTGGATAAGCATTTGTATTTTTTCGGCCTTAACTCGTGCATCACCCTCATATGCGATGACTAGAGTGTCCCAGGCCTCCTTAAAAGTAGAGAAAATAGATATTCTTTTAAACTCATGCTCGTTAATGGACATAAAGATAGCATTGTTGCCCTTATTATTATCGAGAGACTTCTTTTTCTCTACAATAGTAAATTCGCTAAGAAGTTTCTTAACCCTTGTGGGATCAGTATCAGATAAAGATTTAGTTGGATGTTTATAACCGTTTTCAATCATATCCCAAACATCATCACCAAGTTTTCCTTGGATGAAAGAAACTATTCGTACTTTCTAATAAGAAAAGTTATTTCCATCAAAGAGCGGTGGTCAGGAAAGGTTACATAACTTCTCAAATCTTTAATCCATATTCAGAAACAAATTTTGAAAACAATTTTTGGAGTTTCAGGATCAAAATAAATTTTGATAAACCCGCTCTGATACCACTTGAAAAACTTATTTACAAGGTTAATAAGAATATGTTATAAGTTTAGTAAACTCCGAAATAAACTCGTTGAATAAAATTCTTTTCAAAATACAACACTAGATGTGTTAAAACAAATTTTCTGAATATGTTCTCTAGATTCGTTAGTTTGATTACCTTAGGTTTTTAAAACTAAAACCTACAGTGAAGTCTTAAGTGCGATAATGTTCACCAAAGCAATTAAGAATATTCAAGCAAATTTGACATGCGATTTTTTAACGTGGTAAAACCCTAAAATAAGGGAAACATCCATGGTGACCTCTACGCCACAAAACAAAAGCCCACTAATAATCACACGACACAAATTATAGCATTAAGAATGCAATGCAAGACCTAAATCTAAGTTCAGAACGTTACCTACACGAGTTACTCCACTCTCAAAGGCTTCTGACTTGATGTAGTCTTCCTTCCCGCAGCTTCCTTGCTTTGTTCTTGTCCTCTTTCATTATAGCAGCTAAAACAAATAAAATATCTCACCAAGAACAACAATCTCTAAGTGTTCGTGTCAGAGTGATAGTGTTTGTGAATTAAACTAAATGCATAAATGCTTCTCACCCTCTCAATCAATAAAATAAGAAATATCCTATCAATTACAAGCCACTTCTATATGAAATATAAATAATCCCAAATATGCTTTGAATACAAGTCTTCAGAAAATTTCAGATTTGGAATAAAAATTTCAAATCAAAACTAGTTTCAAAATTACTTATGTTCAATTTTATTTCACCAATTTGTGAAATTAATTTTTGAAACCAAATATGTATTTATCATATCTGAAAATATGCACAACAAGAAGTCTTTTGTTTCAAATTTATTTGAAACTATATTCTTAGATTCAACAAGAAAAAATATAATAATGATCCAAGAAAAAAAAATAACCAACAAAATATAATTTGTGAACTATATGGTTCTTAAAGAGACAAATTGTTGAAGAAGGCCTTCAAACTTGAGTCAAACCACAAATACCCCAAACCAAATAAACCCTAAACATTGTTAATCTCTGAAATGGGTTTACTGTTTTTGAAATTGAAAGCGTGGTATATGGGTTTGAAAAGGAAAGAAAACAAAATTATATGAAATGGGTTTTCGATTTTCTATCTCTCTCTCTATACAGTTCTCTCTTTCGATTTTTCTCAAAGGAGATCCTCTATCTTTTTTCTCTGTCGGTTTCTCTTACTTGAGACATGACTTCCTCTCTCTATTCTCGCAACCAAAAGCAGCCTAAAAACATTTTTATACACAACATAAAGGACTGAAAGGCTTGTTACGAATCAACGATACAGATCGAATTTGACGAACAAATTCGCATCTAACAGCTGGTACGAAGAGTTGAGAATGTATGTTATGAGACGGTTACAATCTAAGGGATTCGATTGGTTTCTACGTGGTTTCCACGCTACATCCAAGGTCTGAAAGAATTTAATGGAAGTCGAAGCTGATAGGCTGAATTAAAACCACGATGATTAAGGTAAAACAATTTTAGATCGTTGATATAAACATGCGATCAAGGGTCACAATATTCTACGTAAAGCTGTCGCTATTTATCCCAAGGTGTAAAAATGTGGACGCTGATAGGTTGTTATGGGATACAAAGGGATCGGCTTTGAATGATTTGGATCATTGATGAAACTAAAGGCTACGATCTTGCATAGCTTAGACTTTTAGAAACACAAATGGCAACAACGATATACAAAAATAGACGCGGGATTTAATAAGGTTGAAAAATTGAAATACAACCCTAGAAAATCCAAGAGAGTTGATATCCTACCCAAACAACTTTCCAGCAGGAAAAATGATGATAATAACTCCTAAACTTTTTAAAAAATCAAATTTTTAATTAAATGAAAAATCATTTAACATGATTAAAAAAATGTTAAAATGAATTTTAAAAAAATGTTCCAAAAGGCCTAACCACCAAATGAAATATGTTCACACATAAAAACATGTATATGCAATGTGTGTCCTAATTGTGGTTCAAGAGTAATACTTGCCTTTTTGTGTCGTATTGGGGTTTTTGGATTGGGATACAACCTTTGATGAAGCTTGGAGCCTTTTCGGAGATAGAGTAACTAAAAAAATCTAATCCTATTTTGTCTCGATATCCAAACTACCTGGAATTCCTATATGGTACAGACTCAAGTAAGCCAACCATATAGTGTGTTCTCAACTTTTGTGCTCAATCAGGCATGTGATCGGTGCCTCTTGATCACCCTCACCCTTACCTGTCTTCCCCATCCTCTTTTCCATACCCACCCTGTCCTACTATCCACCCACCCATGGTCCACCGATGCATTTCATCATTTGAAGCACTTTAACATACAAGTTCATTGACCCTCTTTAGCCTTTATCCAACAAGACTAACGCATCAGTCTTGTTTGGGTGTGATTATCATCACCCCATTTTTCTTCTGCCTCGCGCTTTTCTATTGCTTATCCTAAGGGTGAGTTTAGATAGGTTTGACTGACGACATTAAACTTAGTGCTACCGGGAGGCAGCCCGTCGTATATTGTTTCTGAGTATGAGTCTTATCCTGTTTGGGGTTGGTGTCCTCCCCCAATACGTTTCACATGTTTATAGACTTGGACATATTTTTGTATCGCATCTGTTCTTCAGGTTTCATCTCTGCTCCATCATGCGGTTCATTTTCATTAGTGGTTCATTATGGTAATATTCTTCCTCCCTTGTTCTTTTAATTTTTATATATAGTTTTCAACATCGAGGATGGTGTTCTCTTTTGTTTGGGGGTGGGAATTTTATCAAAATCGTACGTCTTTTGACAAATTTTCAAAAACAAATCATTTCAAATTCTTTTTATGCAGTTCAAAACAAATTTTTATGACATAAATTGTCTATCATCCCTCTCTTAGAAGTCTCGAAATACCCGCGTTCGACCCTAAAATTACGCATGTTATCATAAATTGAAAGAATACCTCTTAAAGCGTACTTGCACTATGAATTCTTATACACGGCGATTTGCACTATCACGATTTATAATAAAAATTTAAAGAGTAACAACATTCTTAAAAGATTCTAAAAAGATCATTGGTGGAGACTTCAAACCCGTGAGATTTGACCCATTCACCTTTTTGAGGGTTTTTACGTATCTCTGAGTCATAAGTTGACTCAACTATCTTTGGGTACTATACTTAGTCGTTTCATAATCTCATTTTTTTTAATTTTGGTATAATCAGTGAGAATGACATAACTTTTTACTTGTAAGAAACTCGCGCCTTGTAGTTTATCTCGACCACCGAACAATTTTTACCATACACTCATCTTTTTCCCTATCACATTATCATTCACCCATTATCTGTCCATATTTTCCTTGTCCATTCTAAATACCATCCATATATCATTTCCCATCACTACCATCATTTTTGAGAAAAACAGTGTTTAAAATTATCAATGTAAAAATTGTCTTCATTTGTGTTATGAAAAGAAAAATGCATCGCAATAAAAAAAAGAGAAAAACAAACAAAAAAAATGAAAAAAGAAAAGAAAGAAATAAAAAAATAGAAAAGAAGAAAAAGAAAGCATGCGATCAAAAATTCAAAAGATGAAGACTTTAGTCAGTCAAATTTTGTTATACTTTTCTCGAAAACCCAACCATCATATCATTCATCATCCTCATCCCATTTTCCCCTCATAAACCTATTTTCACCCTTGGTGAGGTGTTCAGGCAAACAAGAAGTCTATATGGTGAATAACTCAACATTCTCAAAATAGTGGTTAGCATTCCTTCATGAGATCAATTTCTTTCATGTATCTGTCATTTTTTATAAGTACGTGAGACGTTTGAACTTGTTTACATTTACTCACCTCCTCACACACTAGAGAGATACACTTACCAAATTCTCATAGAGTATGATTCAGAGAGATATATCCAGTGAGAATTCAAGTTAAAGCGTTAATTCTATAAAGGCAATCTAAAGATTTACTCTAATGATACTTAAGATTGTTTCACACCAACACATGCTGAGTTTTTGGAAGGATTACAATTTTGGTATTAATTAATTTTATGCCATATTTGATAGTGAATATGGTGTTCCTTGATGCCTTTTTTGTTTGGTTGTATAGTCTTTCATCGTCAAATAAAAAACTGTGTTTCAATTAAAAATTTGAATTTTGTGGGTATATTCACTGCAAACCCTCACGAGACACCACTCGGCCTGTAGGGCAACCTATAGGTTTAATGGCTTATTGCACATGCTAAGTTCAATCACCAGTTCCTGCGAAAGTGGTACACTTTTGGTCACTTATCTCTGTTTTCTCTATTTTTTTGCTCGAGTACTAGCAATGTTCTGTTTGGGGGTGGTGTGATAAGCACCCAAAAGTGTTTAATTTATACCCAAAATAGAAGCATTCTAGTCACTCGTTTTAATTAAAAATGGCCTTATGTTAGTATTTATCTATATTGCAGGTCAATCGGCAGTCGCAGTGTCAAATAATTCTAAATTCAGTCAATTACGACAAAGTGGCGGTTAAAAACGTTCAACGAAGAAATCAAAGCGTCCGTGAAGTCAGAAGTCCCATTGGGCTTGCCCAGATGAGTTCTGATGTCCCGAACCTAGTCCCGTACCAAACCTAAGCCTAAATCGAGTCCTAGCCATCACCCGAGCCTCGTGTGTGTTTAATTGTAATTTTATTAATTTTTTAGGTTTTTATTTTGAATTGCATATAACTTTTAGGATTTTTTATATTTTATTTGTGTGCGTATAACTGTATATATAGGGTCCGTTAGTTACGCAGAGTGTTTTTATTTTATTTTTATAGATGTCTTCATTTTATTAGTTTTTTCTTCATTTTATTTGTTTTAAATTTTATTAGTTAGGTTCACTATTTTTTTTTTATTTTTTTTATTTTAACTTTTTTAATTTAGATCTTAGGAATTTAATTTTTAGTTTTAGTAGGTTTGATTTTTTTAGTTTTAGTTTTATACCTTTTCTTTTATTAAGTTATAAATATTTAATTAGATTTTATTTTATTTTATTATTACAAATTAAACAAACACACACCTACACCCTCACTCTTATCCATACACCTCACCACATCAAAAAAACCCCATCATCTTCCCCCACTAACACCCACTTTCTCTCTCCTACCTCCATAACCGCACAAACCTTGACCCACCTGTCGACACCCATTTAACCCGAGTCCAACTCGGCTGCTAACTCAACACCCGAACCCCTTGCTGTAAATCGAAACCCATCTCCATCCATAACCCATGACCATCTCATACCCGAAATCCAAACCTGGTGACCCTCTAACCCGATCCCATAAAACATCCGACCCGAAAACACTATAGAACCCGACATCTTCAACCCGCCACCTACTCATACCCGGATCTGCCACATCCAACCCATCTACCATACCCAGCTCCCCAACCATAAAACCGAGACCCACAACCTGATTAACCCAAAACATCGGAACCCTCACCTTCCAAGACATGAATTAAGGTCCAAGAAAAAAATATCCACGTGCATATCCATCCAAATATATCCTTTGACTGAACCAAGGAAATCCCAAAAAAATCTCCTGAAAAGAAAACCAAGAATTGTGGGCATATTTTAAAGTGAAGGGGCAATTCAATTAAAAGAAGACTCTCAGATAGGACTCAAGCGTATGAAGAATACAGAGAGAAAGGGAGGTTGTGTACAATTTACGAATAAAAAAAATCTGAAAATACAAAAAAAATGTAGTTTAGCATTAGAATATATTTTTAGGTTTAGTTTTTATTTTTATTTGCGCATCAAGTGATGAAATTTTTTAAGATAATGGGACACACTCTCATGAACGCGATTCAAGGAATCAATTATAAAGGAGACTTTTGCGTATTGTATTTCTTGCTCTTCTCTTAAAATTTTTGTTCCATGTTTGTGAATGTGATTGATTATTTAATTATGCTTGTCTAGTCACCCTGTTCAAGGGGTGGGATGAATTGCGTAATATGTTAATTTGATTGATAAAGTTAATTGATTGTTTTATTTCAAGGAAAATTTATTTTTAGTTGTCACACATTAATTTACGTATCGAGAGATAGTGAATTAATTTTGTTTTGATATTTTATTTTGGGAATCGAACTAGAGATACTCGTTGGGTGTTGAAATCTAATGATTCATGCAATTTTGATCAAATTGATCCTAGCGGTAATTTCTTTAAAAAGAGTATAAATCTTAGAGTTTCATAGTGCTGCATTTTTAAATGAGTTTTCCGAAAAATAAAATTTTGAAATTATAATTGTAACGAGAGTTAGACTATAAATTTAATATTATCTCGAATTATTTCTATTTAATAAATTAAGAAATTAAAAATAATTGAAACACGATGTAATCCCATTTCTTGAATCTTATCACATTTATCACACTTGGTTGCGCATTATTTTTAGTTTAGTTAATCACATTTCATATTTTTAGCATTAATTAGATAATTCTCCCTTGAAATTATTTTAAAAAATAAAAATAAATTTTTTTAATAAAAATTAGAATTGTAAGTTTTCACAATAATTATTTCACCTTGGAAGTTGGATTGATACCCGTACTTACCACAATGTGAGTTATTTTAGCATGTTTTGTAGGTAATTCAAGGGAATTTTGAGATTGGTTTTTGAAGACAACGTCGATAAACAAAAAGCCAATTATCATTAAGATCGATCAATTTTCAAACAACAACATTAATATTATAATTTTCAAGCATTAAGGTTAGTATTGCAATTTTTAAGCATCAATTGATAAATTTTCTTCATAGCGAGGCTTTCTTTCCTCAATTTATGTTACTAATTTAGTTTATCCCCATAATGTTCTTGCGGATTTAAATTACGTTCATTAATTTCTAATATATGTTTAATTGGTAAGAAATGCTTGAGAGACGAATGAATGAGCTACCAAAAGAGAAACAAAATGATTCGAAAGCAAGTAATGAGGTTGTTTCTGAATATCATCTCTCAACATGCCTTCGGTACCTCAACGACCTATACAAACTAGGTAATAACATATCTTTATCATTATGAGATTGAAAACACTACTTATTATGTATAGACAGAGTTATTTTTCTAACTACACATGTATTTTACCTTAAAACATATTTATTTTATTCCTTTTTATGTATGCGAGGGAGTGTTAGGCAGGATACATGTATCGAGATTTCTGCCATTACGATATATTGTATATATATTAATATTTTTGGCTGAAAATTATCCCTTATCAAGTTACTTGTTTAAAGTGTTGTGGCTACTGTTGTAGTTTTTTTTGAGTTAATTTTTATGTTTAAACAAGGTAGTTTTCATGAATAAACAACGAAGACTCTGCCCATTTAAAAAAAAATGTTATATGTTTTTAAAGGTAATTAATATGAAGATATAAAATTTGTATAATGTTTTTAAAGATTGCCATATATAGGAACTATTAAAAAAAATCTTATGTGTTTAAGGTAATTGACACTACATAAATCTTATTGCAGGTGAAAATATTTTATGGGCAAGGCAAATCATTGAAGTCATTTTGTTGGTGGTCGTATTCTTCAAGATCGCGGGTTTACTTTGCTAACGTCATTTTATGTAACAGTATATGGATTTATGTATTTTTTCTTATTAGACGAGTGTAATAATTGAAAAACTTATTATTAGAATTAATATTAGCATTGAAATAACTTTGATTTAGGCTGGTGGACACGAAGTTATAATTGTTGATTGTGTAGAGAGATTTTACTTTTATGAACTCTAATTATATTTGAATGGAAAATTATATGTTATTTGTTGAAATTGATATCAAATATATTATATATTTTTTTGCAGGTTTTTTTTATGATTATATAGAATATATAATGGAATGGATGTAAAGCATGGAATGAATGTTTTTTTAATGTATTTTATATTGGAGTGGATGTAATTCTAATTTTGGCATCAAAATTATTAAAGATGGCTTCCTTGCTATCTCAAAAAGATCCCATAAATGATGTACTTTTAAGACATCTTAGTTCTCGCCTCAAAAAATCCTTTTGGGGCTGCTGTTATCGTCTTAAAAATAGTTTTGAAAGACAACTTACTTACTGTAAAAAAGGTCATATAAACGGACCTTTTGAGACAGTTTAGTTTCAGTCTAAAAAACCCCTTTGGTGATGGAAATTGTCGTCTCAAAGTATCTACAATGGGGGTTTAATAAGAACAAATTGGCCCTCCTAAATTATATCCCAAAAAGTATTTGGGACAACTAGAGTACCTATAATAACCGCGTAGTATCGAAACCCTAGAACGATCGAACTATGATCCGTTAACTATATATATAGGCCTATATCCCCCTTTTAACTTAGTCAAATTAAAAAAAAACTAAACAAATTTGATGAAACCCTACAACTTTGATTAATTATATAAGTACCTCCTAAGGTAAAAAAAATAACCAAAGCACCCCTACAAATATTTGAAGAAGCATAACTTGACCTATATTTCACCCCAAGGCTTAAACCTTATATCGAATTGAACCATAGACCTCAACTAATTTAATTTTATAATCCCAGCCCTTGAACTTTCATAAAATTACATAAATTACCCTTAAATATGGAAATTAATCAAATACAATACCCAATAAATATTAAACGTCTTCTATCACATGGGTAATAACCTCCACACATGTGAAAACCATATGCTTCATTTTTATCTTCTTAAAATAAGGAATAATCCACCTCCCTTGTACACCAATCAATTTCCCATCGTCTATATTATAAATATCCCACGAATTCCGGCCTTGAAACTCACCGGTTCAACAGAGCCAAAGATATATTTTTTTTACTCCAAACTGGTAAACCTATGATTTTATGCACCATTATTTGTTTTTATAATTCAAAATATTTTCTACACTATCACAAATCATATCCTAATCAAAGAACTCAAGCTTTTACATGTAATATGGCCTCTATATGCAGAATCGCCCAAAACCTCCAATAAAGTTGGAGTTTTAATGGTGAAACTCCATTTCTTGACTTTGAACCCGTTTCAAAGTGAGGAATGAGTTCCATATGAGCCTAGGAGTTCAAGTGCAATGTCCATTTTCAAAAATAAATAATTTTTGAACCTCAATTTCTCAAAAGTGTTTTCAAAATTCACAAACTTCAAATTTAAAATTATTTTCAACCAGGATACCTCAACCCTTCAAACCAAATCCAAACTCTTTCCTAGGATAGTAGAAACCCAACCATAAGTGATAAGCACCCAAGAGTGTTTAAATAAAACCCTAAATAGACAGTATTTAATTGTTAATTCTCGGTAAAATAGGTCTTATGCGCGTTTATGTTTATTTTGTAGGTCAAATGCCGTTTACGGATTCGAAAGCATTAAATCAAGGTAAAATGAGGTAAAGATGCGATAAAAAGTGCTAAACCCAAGTCCTGTAGCGTAAACCTATCCCGAACCAAGCCTTGACCTCCCACCCTGTCCCAAAATAATCCCTAGTGTGTGCCATTATGTTCGTATATGATATATTTAGGTGTGCGTTTTTAGTATTTTTATTTTATTTTATCTTCATTCGTGTATATTTTAGGATTTTTGTATTTTATCTGCATGTTTATAGTTGTAAATAGTAGGGTTCGAGTATTTTTTATGTGAGTTGAGTGTTTGTATCCATATTTTCCTCTATTTTATTTCGTTTATTTTTTATTTGTCTTTAGTTTAGTTAATGTAATTTTATTATTGTTTTATTTTATTAGGTTAGTTTTTTTTTTTTAGTTTTGAGTCTTTTATTAGTTTATAGGTTAGAAAATATATTTTTAATTTTAATATATTTTATTATTTTTATTTCCATTTTCTTTTAATTAAGTTTGATTTTTATTTTGTGTCTTTTATTAGAATTTTATTTTCATTAGTTTTAAGCAGTGACAATTTTATTTTTATTTTTTTATAAGTAAAAATGCGCACACATACTAAACCCTGACACTCAACCACACCATAACACTCATCCACCCACATTCTTCTATCCTACACCCTCACACACACACACTAAAACACCATACCATCATCAACCTCTCACCCACATTATATCTTCGAACCTCCATAACCATAAAGCTTTACTCATAAACCTCCTTGAACCAACCCAATTCCAACCCAAGCTCCATCAACGAACCCAGGAAGACCCAAAATCTAGTCCTCCCCCATCATCTTCTCCACCAAACAACCTTTCTAATCCGAATCTTCCATAACCCAGTTAACCCGTAAAAAATCGACCATCCCAACTACCCCGACCAGTTTCACCTGAACCCAAAGTTGATCCGTGAACTAGACCAACCTGCGACCTTATAGACCCATTTTACTCGATCCAGACCCTTAACTCGTTCCCTGCCCTGATTTTCGAAACCCATCCACTCATTTCGAACCTGATACTCATCCAACAGCTGTTACCCGTAAAATCGAAACCAATACCTCTCCAAACCCATTAACCCACTACCCCCAAACAATCTCAGTTTCGGTGAATCTAACCCAACTGCTATCCATACCTGAGTTAAAACCCATAACCCGGTAGCTCCATTGCAAGCCATGAACCTGCTGCCTAACACGAGACCGACCTGCCTCCAACCCGGTTAGACCTAAGCTCGAACTACCTTATATCTCCCCATACCTATTTACCCAAACTAATTTTGACTTAGTCAAAATGCAAGCCAAATATCCCTTTTTAAACCCATATAACCACACCCATATATCTTAAACCCAAGTAATCTCAATGTCACATGTGTTTAAGACTTATACCCCATTTTCCATTGTACCCTCATTACCTCACAATACACATGCACTTGTGTGCAATGTCTATATTACCCTTACACCTCCTTCCACATTCATTTTTATTCTTCCAAAATGGCCTCTTTAGCTCCTTGTGACATAATATAAGAAGATCAAGTCTCATTTGGAGAGGGGCATCACCTATAGATCATTTAAAGATCCATTTGGGAGCCAAGCATTATAGGGAGAATTCTATAAAAAGTAGAGAAATAAAATAGAGAGAAACATCTTTGTAAATAGTTTTTATTTTATTTTATTTTATTTAGAGAATTTGTGAGGATTAAATTATGAGAGTTTGGATTGTATTGAAGAATTTAGAGTTCAACTTATAATTCAAGGAGACTTGATGCTAAAAAAATTCTCTTATCTCTATTTTTTTTAACTTCATGCTTAATTTGTTGATAATATTACATTTGTTGTGTTTTATCACCACGTTAGGCTAAAAACCTCTTTCAAGGGGTGGGATGAACCCTTATTTAATGTTTTTAATTATTTAGTTTGTTTATTTGAAATTCCCTTTGAATGTTAATTTTGTTCATTCACCATTTAATTTACGCCTCGAGAGAGGGTAAATGATTTTCGAGAGAAAATCAAAATTCGAGATATAATACCCATTTTAGAATCGAACTAGAGATAAGGGTTTTTCATGTGTGGTATTATTCGTTGAATTTCTATTCTCAATATTTATTTTCTATGATTAATATGAATTTTGATGAATCGATTCTAGGGGGTGATTTATTAAAAGGAGTGTAAACCTATTTTCTAGAGTTGTGGGGATTTGAAATTAATTTTCTAAAAGGTTAGTGTTAAAATTGTATTTGTAACGAGAGTTGACTTGTAATTTCAATACTAACTTGGGAGATTTCAAATGAGTAAATTAATTAATTAGATTAACTAGAATATGTGATGTAGTCTTATTCCTTGATTGTTCTCACATTTATTTACCTCACTTTATCTCTAATTTTAGTGTGTGATTTCGTTCATCATTTTTAGTCATTTAGTTTTATTAATTCACCTTCATCATAACATTGTTTAATATAAAAAAAATCCATAAAAGAATAGAAAACAGAAAAAAGTAAGAAAAATAACTAGAAAATGAATTACATGATTTTTCTTGTGTTTCACTAGTCCTTAGAGTTAGATTGACATCCTTAATTACCGCTATGCAAGTTTATATTATGTTTGTAGGTTTTAAAGGATTTTGATTGGAAAGGCTATTCTACAACGACATATGCAAAAGTCTTTCTATCAATAAGCTTAACATCCATTGCTATATTCTGTAACTCCACGACTGTTTGGTCAAAATTTTGAAAAAAATCATAGTAGTTGAAACTCGATCACTTCTGAACCTCGATCCATGATACCTATTTATTTGGATTCCTCATGAAAACTTAGGTTGGATTACTTCAAGAATTATCTTAAATGGTTTAAGAAATCAGGAGATATTCCAGGTCAACGTTTTGTCAAAACCTAAGTCAACTGTCAAGAGGTTGAAGATGAACTTTTCAACCAAAAACATTGACCAAGTGCGTGAGGGCGTGTGGGCAATCAAAATTGTCTGATTTATTTTTTAAAATTTTAATTAAATTTTTGTGGTAAAAATGGTATAAGGTAAGGCATTTTTTTTTGTCAAAAGTAGCTCAAATCACAGGAAACAAAGGTTTTGGTTTAAAAGTATTTTCACAAAATTTACAAATTAATCACCCCTATATTTTTTTCCGTGTTTTGAATTTTTACCCCAATTTTTTCCACATATTCTTTAATAAAATTTAAGCCAAATAATCTTTTACACCATTTTTCAAATATGAACTTAAGACCTACATTTTAAAGTCTTAAAAATAATTATAAAATAGCCCCTAAATTTGAAGAAATACAAATTTTTTCATTTTTTCTTTCAAATTAAATCTTATACCAATAATACACACTTACAACTATGTTGATTAGCAAATAATCAAGCACCTGACCCTCCCGATTCCAAATCGAGCCAGTTTTAAACACGTTCTCCATAATTGACAAGTAGGTTTTGCCCTTTCGATATTAATTTCAGCGTATTTGATATAACTGCTATTAATATCACATTTTGATAGCAATAAATTACTCTTAATATGTGCATGTTATAATACTGTCATACTATATATGTTGTCAAATATCATTGATATATGAATATGGATCGTTTTGATCAATTTAAACCCCTATCTCTAAAAATTAATTTCATAATGTTACTGCAAATGATTGAATCAGTTCACCCAAGCATTTATGTACTAAATGTCTTTGTTACTAGCATCCATATAACTTAGGGAGTAGACGACCGCATTATTCCAAGGAACTTTTCTACTTTGCTATATATATATATAGGCAGACTCATGTGCACATTAAGTTTGCACATCATTTTTCTAAAATAGCAAAAAAAATATTTTGGCCTAATTTTTTTGTGCTAATTAAACATTTCAAGTAACCCGTATAGAAAAAATCATGTAATTTTTTTTTTCTTTTTAAAAAAATCGGTCAAACTTTCACAGTTTTTAAAGTGCTTAAAAACTGTGAAAGTTTGACCAGTCTTTTTAAAATAGCAAAAAAAGTTTTTTTGAGTTGATTTTTTATGTGATATTTAAACATTTCAAGAAACCCATATAAAAAAAATCAAGTAAATTTTTTATCTTTCTATTTTAAAAAATTATGTGCAAACTTTAGTGTGCACACGAGTCTGCTTCTCTCTCTCTCTTTATATATATATATATATATATATCGTTCCTGCAAAACGAGCGTAGCCTAGTTATTTGAAATCCAAAGGTTTTGGGTTATTACTTGATTATACTGGTATGTTTGATTCTTCTATACCTATTAGTAATCTGATAATTATGGGATTATCTATTTAAAAATCCTTGACTTTCTTTCCTATCTATAACAATTATTGCGTATGAGCACACACTATATGGTTGACTCACTTGAGTCTGTACCATATAGAAGTTCCAACTAGATTGGATATGGTGACAAAATAAGTTAGATTTTTTTTAGAATCCCCTCCAAGGTATACAAGCTTCATCAATAAATATCATCTAGTCCAAGAACCACATACCTACAAAAAAGGAAAGTATTCTTAATACATGAACTCACTATAGGACACAAATAATTCATATAGGTATACAAGTGTGTGCACAAGTGTTTACACATGTTTAGGAATTTTTATAACCTCTTTAAACTGTTTTAAACATTTTTTTTAAATCATTTTAAATTATTTTTAAATAATTAAAATCTTATTTTTAAAATGTTGGGGTCAAAATTAAAATATCTTTATTCCTTAAAAATATGACAGGGTATAATACAAAATCGACAAAGACATTTGTGGGTGTAAATGGAAATTGAAAAAATATCAAAACACGCGTTTTATATCATATAGTTTTTCTCCATGTGTTTGGTCTTTATTGGCTATATGTGTGTTTGTTTACTCTCTTAAAATCGACCACATTTCTCAACCCTTAGATCTAATTCATCAACGACATGCATGTGTTTATAAGTGATCCATGTGACAACTTTAGGGCCAATCAAAGTGAGAGATGGAATGGTGCATTATTAACCCTTAAATTAAGAGTTTGAATCGTCAATACAATCTAAGCCCTACATTTCCTTTAAACGTCTCGATCCTTCCATACCCTGTACAAATACAACCTTAGGTTGAGCCATTTAAGAACTTTTGCCATTCATCACAGTTGAAAGAGAAACGAGAGTAGATAAAGGAAAAAAAGAGAGGGGGGAGAGAACCAATCTTCAAAATGAAAAACCCTTAGGTTTTCTTCCAAAAATACAAGCACATCCGTATAAGTTTCATACATAGCAAAAAACCTATAACCTTAAGAGCTAGAACAAATTAGGCTTTTGAGGGTTTGGTGTTTGGCTGAGATCTAAAGAACCTCTTCAGTCAAAATCTCTCTGAGGAACCTGTCTCACTGTGAATTTTGTGTTTCTTTTTAGAAATTACAAAATTTATTATGAGATATATCTCACTTAGTATTTTAGGGTTTCTATTACCTCTTACCTGTTGGATCTTGATTTGTATGTGTATATTTTGTTAGATCCATTCTTCGTTTCAAATATTTTGAAAAAGTGACTTCAAACAATGTCTAAATCTCATATATGATAATAGTGTTTCAAAAAGTTTAAGTTTCATAGTTTGTGAAATTATTTCGTATATAAATAAGTTTTTAAACCTTTGATTTACTATTCAGAAATATTTTCTCAGATCTAAAATTATTTTGAAGTCTGCTTTGAAGAAGTTTGAACTCTCTACATATCATATAGATTTTGTGTAATTCATTAGAATTTGTTTTCTATAAATCTTGAGAGGTGTGAGCTTAATTTTAAATGTAGTTGTAATCACATCACTAACACAACACTCTCACACCAACGCCTAATAAATGTGGTTCATTTGAGAGATTTTGAGTTGTTTGAGCCACTGCAAACAAGGAACGAGGAGGAAGACAAATAAGCTTCTAGGAAGGTCAAAGTCTGATTATATATATCTTTGAGAGGGGAACTCGTATAGGTATATTTATCATCTTAGACTTAAGATCTTGAATGCATGCTTAGTGTTTGTAATCTTGTAAATATTGATTGATTATAGTGGATATTTTATTTTGTGTCGTAGAGGTCACCGTGGATGTTTCCCCTAGTTTTGGGGTTTTACGACGTAAAATTAACACCCCTTGTGTGTGGTTTTTACTTCTTCATTATTATTGCTGCTAAACAGACTTAGGTTTATTCTAAAACCTATTTCCAAGAAACCGAAATATCTTGTTCATATTTTCCGTTTGAGATTTTTCTAAAAGAGTTTCCTCAAAAAGTAATTCAGAACTTACTTAATTGTTTTAACTTATGTTAAACAACTTAGTAAGGTTTTTCAGCGTATGCTTAATTGGTAACATTTCTTCGGTAAACAGTATAATACATACATGCCTCAAACCTCTATACAAATATATTTATTATATAATTTGTTAAAATCTACTTAGCATACTTGTGATAATTCCTTTTTACCTCTAGATTTTCCAGAAAAAGGAAGCAATACCCCCTCCCTTTTTGTGGTACCCACGGATCACTTGTATGCTTTTATAACTATATGTAATGAGGTAAGGAGGATGGAAGCAAATAATGGAGTTTCTCGATCACCATCATCACTTTTTTTTTTGGGATAAAATGTAACACTTATAATTCAACTCCGTGTTTGGTGATACAATATATGTAATACGATGTTATTTATCATTATAATGAATAAAGATCTAATCTTTGCCCTAACTTTAGCTTCATTGCTTTGTTAATATCTTGTAAATTCATACTAAAAATAGGGTGCGACGGTACCTTTTGAGATCGCTTCAGTATCGTCTAAAAAAATAGTTTTTTTTAGTGTTATATGATTGAGATATAGTGGTCTCTCTTTCGCCCTCTTCACAAAAACATGAATAGTATTTTTCTCTCAAGCTTATCAGACCTTAATGATGAATAATAATTATTAAAACCCCTTCTCATACCTTTATATACAAGTACAAAAGGTGAGCTTGGGACAAACTGGGTTACTTGAGAGCCTAAGCCTAACTACTTGGGTACATGGAGTATACTAGTGACCTAAGACAAATAATTAAATTATCTTCCAAATAAAAAATCAAAAATCCCAAATTATAACGACATAAATTTATTTACTCTCTTTATTGAATCATACTATATTCCATTAAATAATTATGATTGCACTCCAATTGAATTATCTAAAGATTCACTCGGTTATAATGACGTTTTATTTTCAAAGTTAATTATGGTACATAATATGATTTCGCGTTAAGCTTTCGATACCCTCTTAGTCAAATCAATTTATCGTTAATTGAATTTAACCAACATCTAATCAATTCCTTGATTCTCATAATTAAATCATTTTGCTACTCCACTACATTATAAATAATCCACATATCAGGTATACTGGTGAAAACAAATCTTAGAAGTCTATCAAGGGGTATTGCAATCCAAGGTATTACCGGACACGAATTCCTCTAAATTAATATTTCATACCTACTTACATAATTGTCACTCAATATGCAAGGATCATTTGATTCAATCTAAAGATTAGATCGCACCATAGAAATCAAAGAAACAATCACATAAGTATTCTAATCCTCATAATTTTTGGGATTAAGAATCTATGCACCCTTTTCAAATGGAATGGGATTACTCGAGTCTAATCAAGATGTCCCTTAGAGTAAAATCGTAAAAGTGGTCATGTTTAATGCATTCCTGGGATATACCGATCACAAAATTATGTTGAATGGTGGCAAAAGTTCTCAAACCATCATACAAGTTCCTATAGTTTTGAGATAAACTACTAGAATTGCATTTCAATTATTCTGATAGGATGTTAACTCCTTATCTAGTTTGTGAACTTTTCAATAGTGCCCTTGTCTCATCCATGATTCTATGCTTTAATGGTAACCAAGGAGTAATAATATAAAATGAAATAATTGAAGTAAAGAAAAAATTAAATGCTTATATTATAGGGGATACTAGGCATTTTACTACGTTACATGCATTGAAAATAAGCGGAATTACACATTTATTCATACATGCCACACATAACAGGAAAAAGTTGTAGAAAATGTAAGGGAATCACATGAGTTGATAAGTTGTAGTATAGACATTCTAGTGGGGACTTCCATCCTTGCCTTCTACCGCCCACGTGCATATTATTGAAATAGTTTTCGAAGGTAGTACTTAGTTAAAGTTTATAAGTGTGGGTGATATTTTGTCTTCTTTGAGATCAGTATCCATCTGGAAGGAAAATTATTAAGTAGATACGCTAAGTAGATAATTTTATTTGTATACAAGCTGTGAGTAGCATGTATTGTCAGAATATAACTGGAGTAAATTTATGCAAATGTTATAAATATAAATAAAAGGAAATATCATAGATCTAGCAGGGGTGTACTAAAGTCTATTGATATCTAAAAGAATAATATTCTTAATTGCAACTGAATATATTAAGTTACAAGGATAAGGGTTCATATTATAATCAGATAACCCATAAATTATCGATTATAGGGGTTGAAATTGCGTAGTCATACCATTATAATATCATCCAAAGTATATAGTACATTTGGAAAGGCAACCCAAATAAGTGGCATTTAAGCGATATGAGTGCAATTAAGCGTTTAAGAAAATTAAGTGGCGTTTGCTGAATTTAAAGATTGTAGCGGTTTATTGGGTTTCAAGGATAATTGGGATATCGATAGAATCAATATTCATGATAGATATGAACTGCACAAAAGAGTTCGTAATAAGGATATGAGTTCAAGTATTCACATAGTGATACAACAACATAATAATGTGCAAAGACATAAGCTCAATTGTTTAATATTGGAAATAAAATCACTTACTTTGTAAATATGGTTTGTGGTTTTGTGCGTCTATCTCATAATAGTTGATTGGATAGTCTGAAATCAGGGAGAGTATAAGTAGGTAGTGTAGGTCTAAAATAATGCTTATGTGATTCACTAGAGTGATAAATTAAAATAGGTTTCAATGTAAAAAAAAATTAAGAGGATATCGTATATAATTTAAAATAGTTTAAAAGGTAATATTTTTCTAGTTTCCATTTGGATTTGGGTTTAGTGGAAAGATAAAAATATATTTATTTGACCTAAGGAATTTGTGGAAAAAGTTTGGGAAGGTTTTGAAAGACCTGAAAATTATTCAGGGGGTTATGTTGAGAAGCGTGTAAACGCGATGTGTGATACCGATTTAAATAAATTCACATGTATCCAATTAAACCTTATTTAATTAGGGTCTAATTTTAAATCAAATAAATTCAGCCGTTAAAAATGCATCTAAATCAACCCATCAAACATAAATAGACAAAGCATATGACACAAAGATATGGAAAAACCTCCTTTCGAGTAAAACCTTTTATTTCTAGAACTTTGAAGAATTTATAAGACCATTAACTTACATACAACGTGATAATCACCCACAAGTGTAATGCACGGTGTCTTTGTCAAACCTCCAAAGCAACGACTAGAAATATTGACACAGAAATACCCGTAGGTGTCGGTTCTGATGTCGTCGGTTGGAACTTTCCCTTTCCAGAAGGGCAAAAATGAAGAAGAGAACGACTTCTCCACAAGGGTTGAACAAAAGCAGAGCTGTGTTCTTTGGTTACAAAAGGATTCATAGAGGTTTGTAAATGATATGTGAATCAAAACATGAGTCTTGGGACTAAAAAATATGAAGACTTGAGGTGATAGAACTCAAAAAAACGTCTTTCCAAGTTTTGCAAAATAACTCCCCCGAAGTTGGATCTTATAAGGAAACCACAAAGAGTTATAAAAAAATGGAACTCTTGGCAGTGTAAGGTACCTTGAATCGGTTCGGGTGTACTACGAACCGGTTTGGCCTTCGGTTCACAAAAATTCGCTGGAACTTGGGGCTTAAACACTTAGCATTTTTCCAAGGGTTTTTCTTAAATTTTCTCCATTTTCAAAGGACCATAACTTCTTCACCGTAGCTCGTATTGAGGTGTCGTTTCTTCCAGTGTCTTAGTTGTGGAGAGATCTTCAACTTTCCAGTTGATCGGACCTCCGAAAAGTGAATATAAAATTACCAAAATGGCCTTGAACTTCCATATCTTGCCTTTTATCACTGTTTTGACTTCTCTTGCGTACCACTTGTATAAAGACCCTAAAATCGTGGAACGTGAAGTCATTGAGGAAGATGTGGGACACATGATGGAGATGTTGAATGATTAATTCCCAGAATTCGGATTGAGACCATCATGTGATCGTGTAGAGACGTGCCAAATGTATCGGCATACGACATACATAAATGTAACATGTTGGACATGAGAAAAATGTCCTTACAAATCTCCCCACTATGTCTATTCTGGTACATACATAAAAAAATCCGAAGTATCAAATATCAAATTGCCTATACAAATCTACCCTCCCATGAACCCAAAACTCGAAAGATACAAATGAATAAGTCTTCATCGTTTGTTCTTCAAATCTTCAGGCATCTCAAATCTTTTCTCATTAGGGTGTGCAACTCAGTGATCATCAATGTAGTACCTACACACAAGAGATAAAGAAAATACCAAGTGACGTATCGAGTTTGAAATGAGATAAACATAGTTACCAATTTATGAAAAAACAAACATAAGATAAATCTCAAAAGCTCCCACAAAATTCAAACTCCCCCATAAAATGATAATTCTTTCTCCCCCTTTTTATTATGTCCCCAAATAAACAGATGAGAAGAATAAATCAAACAAGCAAAATCAGGGTGTCACGGTATTCAAAACAAGGCATCAATCAATATGGAAAATGTGCTCTTGCAAGGAGATGCACAAAAAAATCTTCACAAAATATTTTTGATTTTTCAAATTTTTCGCACAAAAAATAAGATACAATTGGTAAAATATGTAAAACATGACACAAAAATCATACCATGGATTTAAACTCAAACAACAAAGTCATCGAAATGGAATATATGGGTGTGAACACATTCGATAGAAAAATCAACCCAATCAATCATATGTGCACGATGCATAGTGTACTCCTAACGAATGAACATCAAAAGTATCCTTAGGTGTAAAGATTGTTGAATTTAGATGACATCTTCTTATAAAAATCAACAAATCAAAGTCAAAATGATTTCCACACCAATAACGTACAAAATTATGTAGTGCTTTTTCAAGACTTTTAAGGACGTGCAAATCCGTTTTAATACTCCATCCAAACTCCCTCATATATATTATCTTTTAGAGGTGTTAAACAAAATTCTCAAACTTTGGAGAATTGGTGCAAAAAACTAATTGGCCCATAATTGGCATGAATTTCTTTTTATTGCTGTTGATACCAAATTTAGAGAGCTAACATAGACCAATTGAACGAAGACACATGGAAATCTACGTGGCAACAACAAACACTTTCGAGAAACTCACACGCTCCGAGAAACAAGACTACAACGAGGAAGACTATTTCCCCGAGGAACACTGCTTCCCCGAGGAACTCACACGCTCCGAGGAACAAGACCTCTTCGAGGAACTCTTAAGTACCGGGAAGCTTAGGCGGTCCGAGCTGCACCTCTAACAAAGCATTAATATCAGGATAACCAACAGTTTGACTATTCATTAAATGCTTATCATTCAGACGCACACGCTTAAGGGGCATTGAATGTATTACCCTTTCATATGTATATCATTTAATGTATTACCCTTTAATATTAAAGCCTCAGGGCTATAAATACATTGTACAATCCTCATCATAAGGGGACCAGAATTTCTTGATAGAACTTGTAATCGAGAATTCCCAAACACTCAGCAATAACATAACAGTGGACGTAGGCCATTCTTATAAGGCTGAACCACTTTAAAATTCTTTGTCTCATTTATTTATCTGTGATTGAATAATTAGAGTGATCTAATTTTTTACATCAACAGATTGGCGCCGTCTGTGGGAAACGACTGATAATATCGTTTTTCACCAAAAATAATCCATTACAAATGGCTGATATTCCGGAATCCAGCAATCGAAATGCTGGAACCCCTCCAAATCCATCTGCTCTGCCAAATATTCCAGATCTGGCTGGAATAATGACAAATCTGGCTCAGGGCCAGGCCGTCATGCAAGAAACAATGTGACAAACCCTCCATGGCGGTGCACCAACCCATTCAGGACTGCGCAGTATTCAAAGAAATACCTGCGCACCTTCTTCGCGTACTAGGCGTACCAATGAATATCGCAATGAAGAGTCTGAAGATTTTTCTTATCAACCTGGACGAACTTCGTCAGTGCGAGCCACAGATACTGAACAACGTGTCACTCTCTCTCCAGAAAGGACTAGTGCGCTAGAGAGGTTAAGCAGGGTATCACCTTTTGATCGATTAGGACTTAGAAGGAGTAGAAGTCCTCCTAAAGTCGTATCGAGGAGTTTTCGACAACCATCAAATTTAAGGGAAGGATCTGCCCAGTCACGACCAGCTACTCGTCATGATAGATCTCAGGAAGCCACATCAACGCGATCAGTTGCTCGAACCAACAGGCCCGGGGAAGGAAGTGATGTGTGGAAAGGCTCTATTCAGAGGCTGGAGGATAGATTAGGGGAAATAGCTAAGGCCAAGAACCCTCTACAACGAACCTTTGTTCGAGGAACACATTTTGTCCAGTTCATTATAGATTTTCCAACACCATCAAAGTTCAAAGCACCTGTTGTGACCCCCAAATATGATGGAAAGACTAATCCTGTCCCTCATATAGAACAATACCAAGCTGCAGCCGACATCTATGCTGTTCCAGATGAGATGAGATGCAGAGCATTCTCAGGAACTCTTACCGGATCTGCTCAAATATGGTATAATAATCTTCCTCGGGGTAAAATCTCAACTTTTCTTCAACTGGCCAAGTTATTCATTGGGAATTTCTGTTTTGGGGCAAAGCCAGTTAAACGAGTAACACATTTGTTAAGTGTTAGACAAAAGGCTGGTGAGAGTACCAGAGATTATATAACTCGTTTTAATAACGAGAAACTCGAAGTCATTGATTATGAGGAGAAGACAGCGATTACCACCTTGATGAGTGGACTACTGCCGAAAAAGTTGTACTACACTTTGGCCAAAGATCCCCCTAGAACCATGTCAGACCAGATGGGAAAAGCATCCAAGATTATGAATGCCGTGGAGGCTATGACTGCGAAGAAGAACATGGATGCCAAAGAAACCAAGGTGGAAGGTGATAAAGCTAAGAAGAAAGAGCATAAGAACAATGGTAGTGACAAACATTCAAAAAGTAGGTCGGTATGGGACGTAATGAAGAAATATGATAATTATACTCCTTTGAAGAAGGATATGAACCATGTTCTAGAAGAAATCAAGAACAACGAGGAGTTAAACTGGCCAGAGATGATGAAGGCAGACCCTGACAAGAGGAATAAGGCAAAGTATTGTGAGTTTCATAAAGATCATGGCCATATGACCAAGAACTGCATAGCTCTTCAGAATGAGATTGAAACACTCATTCGATGAGGAAATCTGTCAAAGTATGTTGATCGTGGAAGAGAAAGAAGAAACAACGAACGAGCAAGAGAGAGGTCTAGATCTCCTCGTCGAGAAACCATGAAGTTGATCCAGAAGATGACCTCGATCTTCCCAATAGACCAAGGCAGCCAGAACGAGAGGTATTTTCAATACATTTTGGGTCATTTGTCTGTAATGTTATTACAGGTGGAGATGCAGGAGGAGGAGACCTTACTGCCGAGAGAAAAGCTTACCTCGGTGAGGCTCAAGCTTGCTCGTACATTCAACGAATAAATCTAGCTGAGGAGGATCGCCCGAGAAAGGTGAACAAAGAGAAATTGGTCATTGGTTTCTCAAAGAATGACCTCGCAGGAGTTCTATATCCTCATGATGACCCATTGGTGATCAAAATGAGGATGAAGGAGGTTATGATTTCAAGAGTACTGGTCGATAATGGTAGCTCGACAGACATCATGTTCTACTCGTGCTTCGATAGTTTAAATCTAAAGCTATCTCAACTGGAGTCTTATCATAGACCCCTCATCGGTTTTGCTAGCGAGAAAGTATTTCCACTTGGGACGATCAAGTTGGATATATTCATTGGTACGTGACCTGCTTGTCGGACAGAAAGAATACGTTTCTTCGTGATGGATAAGAATGTTCAATCATCATATAATATCATCATGGGAAGAGTTGGATTGAAGAAGTTCGAGGCTGTACCATCTACGGTTCATCAATGCCTAAAATTTCCAACAAATTTTGGAGTAGGAGTTGTGAAAGGTGATCAGAAAGTAGCTCGGGAATGCTATTATTCATCCGCCGAGCAAGAAGAAATGGAGAAATCGAGGAAAAAGACTACTACCTCTCAAGTGGATGAAGGTGCAGAGATTGAAACATTGGATCCTAGAGATGAGTCGCAACTCGTGAAGGGTCAAGTGGTGGAAGCTACTGAAAACATCATTCTGGATGACAAGCACCCTGAGCGTACTACTCAAGTAGGTTTGTCGTTGGAAGCCTCATTAAAACAAGAATTGATAACTTTCCTTAGAAGCAAAAAATAAACTTTTGCGTGGAGTCATGAAGATATGCCTGGGATAGACCCAAACTTCTTATGTCACGAACTCAATGTGAATAAGGAGATCAAGCCTGTGAAGCAGAGAAGAAGAGTATTCAGCCCCGAGAAGAATCAAGCTATACAGGAGGAAGTCGAGAAGCTCCAGAAAGCTTGCTTCATTGAAGATGTTAAATATCCAGACTGGTTGGCCAATGTGGTTATGGTAAAAAAGAAGAACAACAAATGGAGGATGTGTGTAGACTTCACCGACTTCAACAAAGCATGCCCAAAGGATCACTTTCCATTGCCCCGAATTGATCAACTGGTGGATGCTACCTCGGGACACGAGTTGCTGAGCTTCATGGATGCTTATTCTGGTTACAATCAGATCAAAATGAAACCTGAAGACAGGGAGCGTACTTCTTTCATTACCCCTAGGGGAACTTATTTCTATAATGTTATGCCTTTTGGTTTGAAAAATGCAGGTGCTACATATCAGCGGCTGGTGAACAAGGTCTTTGCTGAACAAATCAGTTGCAATATGGAAGTATATGTTGACGATATGCTGACAAAGAGCAAGAAAGGTGTCGATCATCTAGTCGACTTAAGCCAGACTTTTGATCAACTGGATAAATATCAAATGAAGCTGAACCCGATGAAGTGCATATTTGGACTACGAGAAGGCATGTTTCTTGGGTACATTGTCAATCAACGAGGCATTGAAGCAAATCCTGAAAAGATCAAAGCTCTATTAGGGCTGCGATCTCCAACGACGAAGAAGGAAGTACAGAGTCTCACAGGACGAGTAGCAACACTCAGCAGATTTGTGTCACGAGCAACTGATAGATGTCTCCCATTCTTCAAGACACTCCGAAAGACTTTTGAGTGGAATGATGAATGTGAGAAGGCTTTTCAAGACTTGAATAAATACTTGGGAGCACCTCCACTGTTGTCCAGGCCAGTGACGGCAGAAAAATTATACTTATATCTTGCAGTATCTGAGAATGCAGTTAGCTCGGCGTTGATCAGAATGGAGAATGGAGTGCAGAAACCAATTTATTATACGAGTAAAGCCTTCCGAGGAGTAGAGATCAGATATCCAAGGTTGGAAAATTTAGCACTGGCGTTGATTGAGGCGAGTAGGTGAATGAGGCCATACTTCCAGGCTCATACCATAGTAGTATGTACTGATATGCCATTGAGGCAAGCCCTTCATAAACCAGAAAAATCAGGGAGATTGATGTACTGGGCAATAGAGCTCGGTGAATATGATATAGTTTATGAACCCAGATCATCGCTAAAAGGGCAGGCTGTAGCAAATTTTATAGCAGAGTTCACCTATCCAGATACCCCCAAGGAGCAAAAATTGGTCACTGATCAACCTGTGGATGTTACAGGATCATCAAACACTAGCTCATACCAACTCCGATTGGTAAAAGGGCAAGTGGATGTTACAGGATCATCAAATTCAATCTCAGACCAACTCCGGTTGGTAAAAGGGCAAGAAAAATGATCGACGAAGAGCAAGAAATATCAGGGGAGGATGAAAGGAAGCAACAAATATTTCATCGAGGAGCTCTGACAGATCAGAAATTTGAAGACGAGTTACCTATATGGAGGCTATATGTAGATGGCTCATCTTGCACTGCAGAAAGTGGTGCGGGGATAGTTTTGAGCACTCTGGACGAGGTCGACATGGAATACGCCCTACATTTCCAATTCAAAGCTTCCAATAATGAGGCTGAGTATGAGGCCATAATTGCAGGACTTAATTTGGCAAAAATATGGAGGCGCAGCAGGTTATTATTTTCAGTGATTCTCAATTGATCGTAAACCAAATGATAGGAGTATATGCAGTCAAAGGAGAATTAATGGTCAGATATCATGCAAAGGCAAAGGAGCTGGTGTCAGAATTTACCGCTATTCAGCTGGTCCGAATACCAAGAATGGAGAATGCGAGTGCAGACCCCTTAGCTCGACTAGCATCAGCTACTCATACCGAGCTACGACGAACAATCCCAATTGAAGTTCTAGCTGGTCGGAGTATAGATGAAGATCTGATGATGAACTTTATTACCCTTGATTTAGGACCATCTTGGATGGATCCCATCAGGGCATATATTGAAGAGGGAGAATTTCCAATTGACAAGCTCGCAGCCAAGAAAATGAAGTTTAAAGCTGCTCGGTATGTATTAACTAACGGTATTCTGTATAGACGAGGAATTATCGCAGGTTTGCAGAGATGTGTGCATCCCACCGAGGTGAAAGATTTAATTGAAGAGGTCCATGAAGGGTCATGTGGAGCACATGTAGCAGGTCGAACGCTTTTGCAAAGGGTGATTAAGCAAGGATACTACTGGCCGACGATGAGGGCTGATTGTATAGCCTATGCCAAGAAATGTGACAAGTGCCAACACTTTTCCTCCATCCGAAGAACTCCACAAGCATTGTTGACACCCATAACTTCACCTTGGCCATTTGCCATGCGGGGAATTGATTTGGTTGGGCCACTGCCAACGACCAGAGGAAGGTTCAAATACCTCATCGTCGCAGTGGATTATTTTACTAGGTGGGTAGAAGCTGAGCCACTCATTGATATGACGTACGACAAGGTGTACCAATTTGTTTGAAAGAACATCATTTGTCGATATGGTCTTCCTCATGCTTTCATCACAGACCATGGAACACAATTTGATAACGAGGAGTTCGCTGCCTACTGTCATCAGTCAAATATTTTGAAGGTCCACTCAGCACCAGGCCATCCTCAAAGCAATGGACAAACTGAAGTGACAAACAGAACGCTGTTAAATGGCTTGAAGAAAAGATTAGATGATGCAAAAGCAAACTGGATCAACGAGTTACAGTCAGTACTGTGGGCTTACCGAACTACTCCCTGAGTAGCAACAGGAGAATCACCATATATGCTGGCGTTTGGAAGTGACGCTGTTATACCTGCCGAGTTGGGCCTCCCAACACACAGGGTACTGAATTTCAATTCCCCTGTCAGCGACTTAATGAGAAGATTGGATTTAGACATTGATGATGCTAAGAATCAGCACCACCAGGTAAGGTGTTTCCAAGCTCAATACGCGAATAACAATGGCAGCACATGTATATAAAGAGATAAGAGAAGGAGGTGAGGATATGAGGAGTCAACACCGGAATATGAGTGGTTCAGCCAATCTGGCCTACGTCCACTGTGAGTGTGTGAGTAATATCACTGAATGAAGGCACTAATGGCCATGGATACAATTCACTCAAGCTCTCTCTCTCTCTCTCTACTGTATATTTAGACAGAGTTTTAGCTAGGGTTTTTATAACTGTCCCCCTGGCTTGGTAGGGGGTGATCCCTTTATATAATGCCTAGGGGGTGTAATGTACCCCCTATGCATGTAATGTGCATGTGTGTAGTTTCCTCACCAATGAGGGTGTGCCAGCTGTCAGGTCCACATGTAAGTGATGATGATGAAATATTCCCCCCCCCACATGTGGGGAATAATCTTGTTGTAACTGATCTTGGCCCAGGTGTCCTTATCCAAATGCTTGCGGAAACTTTGACAGTCGTGCTGGTGAATGGCCTCGGCCTAGGAGAGGCCGATCTATAAGGGTAGGTCGTCCGACCCCTTCGCGGTGTGTCACGCGCTGTCTCGGCTTCATATCAGCCGAGGTAAACTCATATATCGGCCTGGGCCGAGCCATTTATCGTGCTGATGATAAGTACGCCCTGGTAACCTCGGCCTCCTACGAGGTAGGGTTCATGCTGAAGGCGTGTTTAGCTTCTTGTTATCTTGGCCTATTGTTGACCAGGGTCGCTATTCCTTGGCACCTGGAGTTGATGTTATCTGTGATATGAGAAGTGTTCCGGGGGGGGGAGTGCATATCTTAGTGTCGGCCTGGGCCGAGGTTACCTTGGCCGAGGGAAGATATCATGGGCCCCCCTGCACCGGTGGGTCGGCTAACGCCTCAGCTCTCATCTCGGCCGAGGTATGTTCCACTAGGCCGAGGTCATACTTGGGCATATCAGACATGCTCGAGGAAGTTAGAGAAGAAGAAACCATTAGAAATGCTGGTTACCAGGAGCGAACAACTTTGTTCTACAATAAGAGGGTGAAGAAGTGCGACCTGAAAGAAGGAGACTATGTACTGAAGAAAGTGATTCAAAAGCACAATAAGCTGGAGGCAAATTGGCATGGGCCATACCGAGTTACAGAAGTTGTTCGACCAGGAACTTACCGAATAGCAACTTTAGAAGGAGAGGAGTTTAAGAATGCATGGAACGCAGAGCACCTACGCAAGTATTATCAGTGATGAATAAAATGAAGATATTTCTGCCGAATTCTTTCTTTTTATTGAAAGTTTTTCGGGGAATACTAGTGCTACACACTACTCGGAAAAACTCGGCAAAGCTCAGGCTACTCAAATTTTTTCTCGAAAACGCCAACTAAGGTTGGTCGAGAAACCTATATTCCTCCGGGAAGTAAAGCTACCAATATTCCTCCGGGAAGTAAAGCTACCAATATTCCTCCGGGAAGTAAAGCTACCTGTATTCCTCCGGGAAGTAAAGCTACTTGTATTCCTCCGGGAAGTAAAATTTGTATTCCTCCGGGAAGTAAAACTACCAATATTCCTCCGGGAAGTAAAGCTACCAATATTCCTCCGGGAAGTAAAGCTACCTATATTCCTCCGGGAAGTAAAGCTACCTGTATTCCTTCGGGAAGTAAAGCTACTTATATTCCTTCGGGAAGTAAAATTTGTATTCCTATGGGAAGTAAAACTATATGTTCCTCGGGAAATAAAAGTATTCCTAAAAATGCCAACTTATGTCGGTTAGGAAGTAAATATATTCTCGAAAATGCCAACTTGAGTTGGTCGGGAGGTAAAATTATTTAAAAAAAACTAACTATGGCTAGTCGGGGACAACAACCCGCCAACTGTAGTTGGTCGACAAGGAAAATTTACCGACCTTGGTTGGTCGGAAACATTTAACAGAAAAATCTACTAACTATGGCTGGTCGGGGATAAAAACCCACTAACTGTAGTTGGTCGACAAGTAAAATTTAACGACCTTGGTTGGTCGGAAACATTTTAAACGTTTTTGATACTCGTAACTTTATTGCTAAGTTGGTCAAGAAACAAAACTTTACTATTAAGTGATAGAGCAACATTTTTTATACTCGTAACTTTTTAATTATTATTAAGTTGGTCGAGAAACAAAATATTATTTTTGCCAAATGACTACCACAAATTCAAGCTATTCGACAATAAGTTGATCGACAAACTACACAATATTGTTATCTTTTTAACAGATATGCATGCACAAATGTGAAGTGTTTGATAATTACAAGACAATAGCAATTAAGATTGCGAACAAAAATAAAAGTCTTTCATTAAATCCAAAAATAAATTACATTGATAATGAAATGAAAGTTACACTGATATTGAAATGTATACTAACTATTACATCAAAATTCCTGTTCTACTGGTCTTTTCCCCTCTGCTTTTGACACAGGTTCCTCGCCAGCAGGCGGATCATTTAAAGCCAGAGGGGAATTTATGAAGTTGAGATCCTTTAACATCCTGATGTTCATCACGGATGGTCGATCTAAGAGGTGCTCGGGACGAGATATCTCGGCATTTGAATGTAGATTGTAGTCACCGAGATATTTGGAAATCAAGCTCCGAGGAATGGCCCGAGCAGGGATCCAACTCATATCCAGTTTGTATGGTGGCACAGGTAAGTAGAGCAGCCCGGGATTATGGTAGTCCCACAGGTAATGACCCTGTTCGAGTTGCAGCACACCTAAGGCATTCAACCAGCCTTGCTTGTAGCCCTCATTATTGGCATTCTGGATACGATCGTCCAAGTGGTGAAGCGCCTCGTTGTATCCAGCCATCCAGAACTCCCTGGGCTGTTTGTGGAACTGATATGTTAGTCTTTCTAGCTGCTCGTGGAGATTTTTGATAAAGATCTCTTTATTCTCCAAGGTAGACTTCTGCGTGGAAAGCTGATCTTCCAAGTCCCTGATCTTCTTTGACATTTCAGCCAACGCCTGGTTCTTCGCCATTAACTGGAAGGCCTGGTTCTCTAAGGAAGACTGAGTCGTTTGTTCCTCGATAGGAATCCGAGCTGCTCTTGCTCGTCCCCAAGGAGCTCTTGATCGTCCCCGAGAAGAAGAAGAAGGGCCAGCCCTTTTCAAGGTTTCCAACTCGTCCCTCAAGTTGGCGTTCTCGACCTCCAAGAACGAGAATCCCTCATCAGTCACTGGGATTAAGGCTTTTGAAGTGGAAGTTGCAGACTTCAACTGTGACAATTCTCTTTGCAGATTGTTCTTTTCTTGATCTAATAGTTCAGCGATTTGTCTGCACTCCTCGACCTCACCCTTCAGAGTTCTCTCCCTCACATCGTACCCAGCAAAAAGCTTTTCGTAGCCCTTGTCGGCAATAATTTGCTGGTATTTCTTCTCGTACCCCTCATGCAATAGGGCAGTGGATTCTTTGTATTATTGCTGAAGGTCTTCGAGGGTTCCTTGGAGATCCTCGATCATATCATAATAGGCCACATTATTGGCCACTGCTCGATCAAGCAGACACTTCAGATATTAGTATGCTTCAACTACCTGTTCTGAAGCATCTTGGCCGAGAAATTCGACGACTTGTGCTGCACTCAGTTCTGTGTGACCAGCCTTAAAGTATTCATTACATTGTCGTAGCAGCTTTGTATCATGGGCAGATAGTAATTCCATCCTGGCCAGAAATTAGAAGAGGAAGAAAAAGCAATAATCAATAAAAAGTACAAGCAGAGTATGAAGAGCAGAAACGACAGTAAGCATAAACAAAAATTCAAATTTTATTATATCATAAAGTTCAGAGTTACATGTTATGGGTTACATTTGACAAAAGAAAGATATAAAGAGAAACACGAATAACTCTACACCTTTTCCTTATCTCCCAAAACCTTCTCGGGAGGCTGGGACGAGGAAGTAGGTTGCTCTGAGGGAATAGAAAGCTGCTCGGGGAGCGCCAGCAGTTGCTCGGAAGAAGTAACGATTTGCTGAGGTTCCTCGTTAGCAGGCTGGATGGCTGGGGGATGATCTCCCATCACCATAGAAGACTCTTCGGAGGTAGCTTCGTCCTCTTCTTCATCTTCAGGAGTTGGTGGGGGACCAGTGATGTGTCGTTGGAAGAGCTCGGAAGATTCATCAACCTTCATCTCCTGAAGAGCTGCGACCCATCCATCTCTGAAATACTTGAGGCTGCCATATTCTACTTGGGACATCATGGCAGCCAACCCCTTATTCCACCCCTTGTCTCAGCCAGCACTGAAGGACTTCTTCACAACCATTTTTCTCTTCAGCTTCTCCGAGGAAAGCTTCTCGGACAGAAGGTTCTCAGCAATCTTCAGTTTGTTCTCAACCTCCTCCTTCTGCCGACTTACTTCCTGAAGCTGGCCCAACCTTTCCTCAGCAACCTTAAGCTTATCCTCAAGCTCCCCAGTAGTTTTGAGCTTCTCGTCGAGCTCTTTATTTTTCTTCTCCAGACTATTCACTTTTTTCTCCAACTCCTTGGAGACATCAACAACTCAAGCTTTCTCCTGCTCGGTGGAGGCAAGCTTGTTCTCCCAGATTGCCTTGTCAGTAGCATATTTCTGGAGAGAATCTTCTAGAGACTTAATAGCTTCCTCCAGAGCTCCCTCCACACTAGACGAGGAGCATGAAGCTTTAATTGCTTCATCGTTCTTCAAAATTATACTAAAACAGCTCACCAACTGTGAAAAGAAAATAAAATCAAGTCAGAGATATATATAACAAAGGAAAGATGAAAAGTTCAAAATAATGGGACCTACAGAAGCAATATGGCAAGCAGCTAACGAAGTGACCATGTCCCGAGTAAGGCTTTCTTCAGTACCTTGGACTTTGGGAATGATCCAAGACTTTACCGAGCTCATGACAGAACTCGGGGGAACAAAGGTAGGAATCCCAGTTCCAGTGGTTGGGGGCTGTGAGATGGTTTCAGCCAAATTGATCGAGGAGCTCTTCTTCAGCCTCCTCGGGGGAACAGGAACAGTTTCGACCAAGGAAGAACTCTTGGTCGGTGATATTACAATCACCTCTTTAGGAGAAGCAGACCTGCTCGGAGCCACTTGGGGCTTCTCGACAACCTTCACAACAGCAGCAGCCGAGGAAGGCGCATCAATCTTCTTTGTCCCCTCCCTTGGGACATCAACCTTACTTCTTTTTGCCTCTCCAGAACCAGAGGCAGGTTTCTCGAAAAGGGTGAGACGTCTTCTCTTTTTCATCCTTTCACTTAAAGGGATGTGAGATTCAGGCGAAGAACTGGTGGAAGCTGGTACTGGCTCTGATTCACTTATTACTGGATGAGCAGTAAAAGAGGTGGTGTAGCTCTTGTATTGCAACAGATATGAAGCCGACCTAATATGCTCGTCGGCAACAGATTGATGCAGACTTCAGATAAGTTTCAAGTGTCTTATGTTAACGTCTGCTTCCTTCGGACACTTTCTTTTGCTATCAACTGCAAATAAATAAACATTGCCATCAGTGACACATTTTATCAAACATAAAGGAAGAATAATTTCAAAATAAATAAAATGAAATAAAAATAACCTATCCCATTGCCATAGGGAGGGCATCTCGGACCCTGATAAACTTCATCTCCAGATAAAGGAGCATGTTGACAATTTTTTATGACAACCCCGTGCTCAAAATAGTCCCTATTGGCATCCGAGAGATTAACCACTAAGGCCCTATTCAAAATTCTAGTTTTTAAATAAAAGGTGTTATCACCAACTGCCCATCTATAACAAAACATGATTTCTGGAATTCCTAGGCGAGTTCCATGGATTTGATTTAATCTATGCACCCCATTAACTATTCTCCATGTGTTGGGGGATATTCTTGCAGGAACAACGTCAAAATATTGACAAAATTCCAGGCATAAGGGATTGGGTGGAAAAGAAAATCCACACTCAGCAATAAAGAGACTGGGGAACCAATGTCCCTCAGCCAAATGGAAATAGTCAGAAGTCTCAGAAAGATCTTCCAAAATAACCCAGGAGGGAATGGAGAAATCAGAGCGAAACTTATCAAGAGATTCAACAGGGTAAACTATGATGAATAAAGGAAATGAAGAAGAAGAAAGAAGATCTTAAAGAAAAAGAGTGGATCTGTTGACAACGAACGATGGAAGAGATGAATACACAGGAGAGAAAGAGACGATGGAAAACTCGAAGATACAAATTTGAAAAAGTAGAAGACGATGGAATTGTCTGTGACGCTTAAATACCTTGCCTTGGGAAAAGGAAAAAGTAATGATTACAAAAAGAAACGATTACGCTACCGGCGGTTAGAAGGACAAAAGGTACACGGAGATCGAGGCGGCTATAAAAAATTCAAAAAGCTTGATTCTACGAAGTTGGAGGGAGAAATAAATACAAAAGACTCCTAAATTTCAGGATGACCATTTAAAACTGCCATATTCCGAGAAAGAATGTTCCACACTCCTCAAAGTTCGAACTATGAAACATTGGGGGCTTCTGTTGATACCAAATTTAGAGAGCTGACATGGACCAATTGAATGAAGACACATGGCAATCTACGTGGCAACAATAAACACTTCCGAGGAACTCACACGCTCCGAGAAACAAGACTACAACGAGGAAGACTATTTCCCCGAGGAACACTGCTTCCCCGAGGAACTCACACGCTCCGAGGAACAAGACCTCTCCGAGGAACTCTTAAGTACCGAGAAGCTTAGGCGGTCCGAGCTGCACCTCGAACAAAGCATTAATATCAGGATAACCAACAGTTCGACTGTTCATTAAATGCTTATCATTCAGACGCACACGCTTAAGGGGCATTGAATGTATTACCCTTTCATATGTATATCATTTAATGTATTACCCTTTAATATTACAGCCTCAGGGCTATAAATACATTGTACAATCCTCATCATAAGGGGACCGGAATTTCTTGATAGAACTTGTAATCGAGAATTCCCAAACACCCAACAATAACATAACAGTGGTCGTAGGCCATTCTTATAAGGCTGAACCACTTTAAAATTCTTTGTCTCATTTATTTATCTGTGATTGAATAATTAGAGTGATCTAATTTTTTACATCGACAATTGCCTTTAAATTTTTTTGAGCTCTTTTAAACCTCTTTGGACCCCGGATAATAAAATTCCTCAATTTTTTAGGTCCATTTTCAACGGCGGCTTAATCGCAAAGGATATATGATAAACTTTCATAGCCCTTCACCATTTTCAAATAAAGCACACAAACTCACAAACGACTCTTACATGCACAACTTTCTTATCAAGTTTTATTGCGCTTGGTTTGTGTTAAGGATAGGATTGAAGTGAAAACATCCAACCAACATGTGATAAGACAAGCACAATAATCAAACAAATCCGTGCATGTGTGCAATAATGGAAATCATGGGTCAAACATGAAGGAAGTAACACTTAATTAAATCTTAATGACTCCAAACATTATAAAGCACATGGATGAATTGACCTATTGTCTCAAAACACTATCAAATAGTCACATGAAAAAAATGGAATGATGTTATGACTTGGTCATCCTAAGTGTTTATCCATAATCGGTGCGAACAAAATACAAAAATCTTTTTGGATTTTCAAAATTGACCAAAACAAATATGAATGGACACTAAAAAAAAATAGAAAATCTTTTTGCATTTTTCAAAAAATTTCAAAAAACAAAAATTTGTACAAAAAGTACATGTCACAACACTAGCAAACATAAATATCATGAAACAAAAACTAGCATAAGACAAACATGCGAACACAATTATCTATATGATATGGCAAGAGAAGAATCATGTGCAAGCAAACGGGAATTAACTTGTCTAAAATCTAGTGCCTCTAAATGTGATCTCCTAAACCAAACAAATGTGAAACAACATGCGGAGTCTTTGGGAACCACAGAAACACTAGACATAAACTCCCTAGGACTTCTTCTAAGATAAAAAAAATCTCCTAAGGTGACCTTTCCTACCACAATGTGAACATGTGAAAACGGGTGGAACGAAACCTATGGTTGATCTTTTTTAATGTCCTTGGAATTAGTTGACCCTCTAAAACAAATAATGGTTTTGGCTTTAGCATTAGAAGCATGAGAACACGATGATCCATTACCATCACTATCAAATCTACTTGAATCGTTTAAATCATTTTTCAACTTCAAAATATTTGATTCAAGCAAAGAATTAGACTCTTCCAAAGACACGGATTTCTTTTTCAAATTTTCAATTAAATTTAACAGTTTATCTCGCTCTCCCTCAATTAAAACAAACTTATCCCTAAGAGTCTTTTCACGTGCCGTAAAATCATCGATTAATTTTTATCCTCCATGGCACAAACGGGAACCCTAGAATTTTTTAAGTCCTCTAATTCCTTCTCTAAAACAAGGACTCTCTTATCACTTTTCTTTTTGGAAATTTTCAAATAATCAAAATCAATACACAAATTACCAAAGTGCTCACGACAAATATCACTTTGAGTTTAAAACACTTGAAAATATTCAATCTTACTTTTAAAGAGAGAATTTTCTTTTTCCAAAACTTTAATTCTTTTGCAAAGTTTCAAATTCAAACTTTTTAATTTTTCAGCACGGTCGTGAACTTTTTCAAAAATAGGCTCCTCATTAAATGGGCGTTCCATTGGAAAAAATGCGATTTTTCACAAAACTGATTTAAAAAAAAATCAATATCACACAATTTTGCGGAAAAAGGAATACGTAATAAATTAGCACAACCCGCTCTGATACCAATTTGAAAAGCGTGTAAACGCGATGTGTGATACCGAATTAAATAAATTCGCACGCATCCAATTAAACCTTATTTAATTAGGGTATACTTTTAAATCAAATAAATTCAGCCCTTAAACATGCATCTAAATAAACCCATCAAACATAAATAGATAAAGCACGTGACACAAACATAAGAAAAAAAAACCTTTCGAGTAAAACCTTTTATTTCTAGAACTTTGAAGAATTTACAAGACCATTGACTTACATACAACCTGATAATCACCCACAAGTGTAATGCATGGTGTCTTTGTCAAACATCCAAAGCAATGGCTCAACATATTGACACAGAAATACCCACAGGTTTCGATTCTGATGTCGTCGGCTGGAACTTTCCCTTTCCAGAAGGGTAGAAATGAAAAAGGGAACGACTTCTCCACAAGGGTTGAACAAAAGCAGAGCTATGTTCTTTGGTTACATAAGTATTCACAAAGGTTTGGAAATGATATGTGAATCAAAACATGAGTCTTGGGACTCAAAAATATGAAGACTTGAGGTGATAGAACTCTAAAAAACTTCTTTCCAAGTCTTGCAAAATAACTCCCCCGAAGTTGGCTTTTATAAGGAAATCAAAAAGAGTTTTAAAAAACTGGAACTCTTGCCAGCGTCAGGTACCTCAAATCGGTTCGGGTGTACCATGAACCGGTTCGCCCCCCAAATCGGTTTGGCCTTCGGTTCGCAAAAATTCACTGGAACTCGGGGCTTAAACACTTAGCAATTTTCCAAGGGTTTTTCTTGGATTTTTCTCCATTTTCAAAGGACCATAACTTCTTCATCGTAGATCTAATTGAGATTCCATTTCTTCCAGTGTCTTCGTTGCGACGAGCTCTTCAACTTTCTAGTTGACCGGACCTCCGACGGTGGCTGTAAAATTATCAAATGCCCTTAAACTTCCATATCTTGCCTTCTATCACTGTTTTGACTTCTCTTGGGTACCACTTGTATAAAGTACCTAAAATCGTGGAACGTGAAGTCATTGAGGCAGATGTGGGACACATGATGGAACTCTCAAATGCTTGATTCCCAGAATTTGGATTGAGGCCGTCGTGTGATCGTGTAGAGACGTGCCAAATGTAGCGGCATGCGACATACACAAATGTAACAAGTTGGACATGAGAAAAATGTCCTTACATATGTGTTAAACGAAAGTTTGGTTTTTAAAAAATGGTTTCATCAAGATTATGCTATCCAGGGATCTAATCAGGGTGATGTAATATACCATTTTGTTCAGAAATTAAAAATAGAAATTTTGAAAAATAATCAGATTTTTTTTATTAGAGACGCGCTCTCACACTCTGGGTCAAACATCACACGCGTTTGGTTTGACCCCCACTCACGGGCATGTAACCCACTTCACTTTCAACCTTCAAAAGTTTGATTTTAGGGTTTTGAAACTTTAACTCTGTATTTGAGACGTTTTAGAAACCTATTTCAGTTTGTTCCTAAATGAAAGTTTTATCATCTTTTAAGAGGAATCCAACCATATTGGTATCAAAGATTTTGGTGGGCTGGTTTGAGCTATCGATTTACTATAAAAATGGTAAATTTTTAACCAGAGAACAAGTGATTGAAATCTATGATTTTTATTCCGGCGTAATAATGTTTGGATTCTATATTAAAAATGCAATTAATTCGTCTTGGTTTTAAGGATTTTGGTTGAGTACAAATCCTGAATTCATGTTCTGAAACTTTCAGGCCAAAAATTCAAACTTAAATTTGGGGCACTAAATCATGGTTTTAGTTCAATTACACACTGTATCTAGATTCTTGAGGACCAAAGCTTAAGTTTCCTCACTTTGAAACTGGTTCAAAGTCAAGGAAGCAGAATTTACCATTGAAGCTCAAGCTTCAATGGAGTGTTCTGGTTTTTAAGTTAAGTTAATTTAGTTTATTTATTTACTCTATATAAATCAAATGAAAGAAAACAACATTCACACAAAAAATGACAGAGATGCATAAAAACTCAAAACTTCACTTTAAAAGTGTGTTGAGATGAGTTTTCTCAGGGGTTAATGTTGCCTTTTATAGGGTTCATGGAGGAGGTTTCTTTGGTGGAAATATAGGTGGTTTTTAACCTGGTTTTATGCAAGTTTCAACCAAGGTACATGTGGGGTTAATTGGGTACCATAGGTACTCCATGTGGTACATGAAATATTGGCTGACCAACTGGTCCCACATCAGCAGGGAGGGAAGTGGAAATAAGTTTGTTTTTTGGTTTAGTCCTTGGGTAGTTTTTGTTTAGAGTTTTGGGCTTATAAGTTACTTTCTAAAAGTTTTAGGGTCTTGTGTGAAATTTTTAAAACTTAGGGGATTGGTCCATGATATTCCTGAAAAATATAAGTTATTTGGTCAAACTTTGGGTTAAAGTTGGGATTTAATTGGTATAGGAAAGTGTATATTAACATGATTATTTACTCAAGGGTACTTTGGTAACAAAGTCAAGAGTTTCTTGGGAATTTTTAGGACTTTGAAGGGACTAAATTCCTATTTAGGGTGTGTTGTTACATTCTTTCCAGCTAAAAAAAGATTCATCCTCGAAATTACCTTTGAAAAGTGCGGGATTTTATTATCTCATAACGTCTTCAGTCTCCAATGCTTCTTCTTCAATTCTTTGGTACCGCTAAATAACTTTAACTACTGGGATGATTTTACGTCAAAGGACCTTCTCTTATCGGTCGAGGATTTGGATATGAATTTTCTTAAATTCATGGTTAGGGTTGATGGTTATGCCCTTCCATGTGATAATATGACTTGGGTGGGGGATGTACTTTTGTAGTTGTGAAACGTGAAACACATCATGTATATTGGATAATTTGGGAGGTGATTCCAAATGATAGGCCACTGGTTCGATACGTTTAATGGTTATAAAGTAATCAACATATCTAGGTGTTAACTTTACTCTTTTTCCAAATCAAATTATTCCTTTTCTTGGGGACACACGTCGGAATACTTGATTATCCACTTGAAATTCTAATGGATTTTTCGAGTGACGACATAACTCTTTTATCAACTTTGGGCTGAATGAAATCCTTCTCCAGTAAGGCGTATCTTTTTTGTGGTTTCGATGATAAGTTTTGGTCCAACCATACAATTTTCCACGATTCATTCCAGCATAGGGGTAAGCATTGGGGTCATCCATAAATATCTTCGTAAGGGCTGGTCTAAATGTTGGGTTGGTAGTTATTGTTGTAGGAGAACTAAATTAATGTAAAGTGGATGTTCCATGTACTGGAAAATCTAACGTGCATGCTCGTAATATTTGAATTACTCATTCATATTATCCATCGATTTAAGAATGAAAGGCCGTACTTAGATACAGTCAGGTTCCTATTGAGGCTTGTAGGGCTTGCCAAAATCTTCCTATGAATCGGGGATCTCATTCTGAAATAATAGAAAGAGGTATACTATAGAATTGAACAATTTCTCTAATGTAGATCTCACTAAGTCATTGGAAAGAATCGGTGGATCTAGTTGGTATAAAATGGGAAGATTTTATAAGGCGATCAACGATAATCCATATCCAATTATATCCTTGAGAGGTTTGGGGTCGTCAGCTGACAAAATTCATGGTAATGTGATCAAATTTACATTCTAGGATAAGGAGTGGTTGGAGTAATATTGATGCTCAATCTGCACTTGTTAACAAGCTAAACATTTAACTACAAAATGGTTTATATCCTAATTCATACCTGGCCACCAATAATGTTATTTGAGAGTGTGATACATTTTGGTGCTTCCGGGGTTAATCGTGAATTTAGAATGGTGGGATTCTTGTAGGATTTCTTCCCGTAATGAGGATATGAGAGGGATACATTCTTTGTTTCTAAATTCTAACCCTCTTTCGGGGTCTAAGGTCCAGTATTTTTTGAAGAGGTTATTTTGAAGTTTTTTCTTCTTGGAGTTCAAAAATTCATCTTAGTCTTAGAGGTCAATGATTTTCTTGTGCATGGTGGGGTGAGCTATGATGTTTCACAAGAAAATTTTGGTTTTGGAGGAGCCTCTTTGTAGATTTTAATCTCCTATGTTTTCTAAGAATACAAACATACTATGGAGGTTTCCCTAGGCTTTTCGGCTCAAGGCATCAGTAACTACGCTACCTTTTTTGGGATGGTAGAGTAGATTATATTTGTAATCTTCTAAAAATTCTATCCATCGTCTCTGCCATAGGTTTAGATCCTTTTTGAGCAAAGATGTACTTAAGGATTTTATTATCAGAGAATACCTGAAATTATTCTCGATATAGAAAAACACTCCAATTTTTCAGAGCAAATACTACTACTGCTAATTCCAATTCATGTATCAGATAATTACGTTCATAAATTTTTCACAGTCGTAACCCGTGTTCGATCACCTTTACTTGTTTCATTAACATGCAACTGAGTCCTTATAGAGAAATGTCGGTATAAACGTCATATCTTCTATTACTGGAAGGAATGGTAAGGATAGGGATAGTGGTTAATTTTTCCTTGAGTGTACGAAAAACTTTTTCGCAGTCGGAGGTTCATACAAATCGAACATCCTTTCTAGTCAACCTCATTAAAGGTAATGCACCGAAAGTCCTAGAAAATTGTGTAATTTCGTGATGATGGTGAGTTGACGCCAATTAACAATGGTAGTGGTTTTGTTCAGATCTACTTGTATACCTACTTTGATGATTATGTGTCTAAGGAATTTCACCTCTTCAATAAAGAAGTCACATTTGCTATTCTTGGCATAAAGTCGATATTTATAAAGGGTGTCCAACCTAAGCATAGGTGTTCCTTGTGTTATTCATGATCTTAGAATAAATTAATGTGTCATCGATAAAGGTGATTACAAATTGATACATAAAAGGGAAAAATACTGTATGCATTAAGTCCATGAAAGCGACGAGGGCGTTTGTTAATCCAAAAGACATGACTAAGGGCTCAAAGTGACCATATCCTGTTCAAAAAGTGATTTTGGGTATATCTTCTTCCCTGACACGAAGTTGATGATAACCGAATATTAAGTAAATCTTTGAGAATATTCTTGACCATCGTAACTCGTCAAATAGATCTTCTATTCTGGGCAAAGGGTATTTATTTTTTATGGTTACCAAGTTTAACTTTCGATAATAATGCATAATCAAAAAGTTTCATCTTTATTTCTATTGAATAGAATCGGAGCTTCCCGATATGATGTACTGGTGCGTATAAATCCTTTCTTCAATAAGTCGTCTGGTGGTGTTCAAAGTTCTCGCAACTCAAAAGGATCCATAGAATAAGGGGTACTGAAATAGGAGAGGTATTTGGCAACAAGTTGATAAAAAAAAAATCTCTCGAGGTGGGGGTATTTGGGTAAATCTTTGGGATACACATCCTTATATCTATCTAAGATGGTGGAAAGGGAGGAAGTTTCTTTTTTACCTATTTGAAAAAGTAGGGGTTGATGGGGATTTCTTCCTTGAAAACAGAATGAAGGTTGATGAGGTGGTTCGAATGCTATCGTCATTGCATGGCAATCAATATGATAAAAGTTTAGGGATAATTCTTCCATCCATATGGTTAAATAAAACTCAGTTAGATCAATAACTATTAAGTTTATGGTTAAAGTTATAGTAACAAAGCATAAAATTTAATGCTCATAAATCTTGTCAAAAATATATATTTTCTCATTGGCATTCCATAGTAAAAGGATGATCTAATGGACTAGAAGATAATTGTAGGCGACTCATACATGAATGACTACTGAAAGAGTGTATGGATCTGGAATCAAATAATATATGTGATGAAATGTTATAGAAAGGAAGATTACCTTTTACCACACCGTAGTGATTTGGATTTTTCGCCGAGAGAAGGGAGAAATTCAGACATCGAGTTCTATTAAGCGGTTCTTACTTCTTCTCATGAAATTTTGTTGCAATGGACGGTTAAAGTTATTGGTTGGATTCTTGAAGAGAGGTTTGGTAAAGTTGGGACAAGTGGAGGGAGGAGGCATTTTTAAGAGATGGCTTTTGGGCATAAGTTGTCCTACTTGGTTGCATTCGTGATAACGCACAAAAGATCGACTGTTGTTATGATGAATTCAATTGAAATTTCGACCATCCTTGGGCTTGATGTAGGGATGATCTCACTAATTTGATTAGTTTCTAATGACATAAGGGTTCGGGGAAGAGTAGAAATTCAGGCGGTGTTACTAGATTCTAGGTTCTTTTCTATGAGAGAAGATAGTTTGACTATTCGGTGCAACTCATGGATATGCAAAGTGATAACATAAGAGTTGTAAGGACATCCGTCATAATTTAGTATGTCGTATACCGCTACAAGTTGCTATAAGTCAATGAAAGGATTGAGAAGCTTACATCTACAAAGACGAATTCGAATTTCAAGAATACTTCAACATTCAGGCCCAATAAGGATAAATTTGGTAAAACTTGTTTAAGTTTCATTTCCATTTCACATTAAAAGTGTTGGGATATTTTTTTATAAAAGTTAAATTGATTTTTGGAATTTTTTAATAAATGATTTTTATTTTTCAAAAACTTTGGATAAATATCTCCTGATCCCGTGAACAGTTGTAAGATTTGAGGATTCCAAGTTATTTAAAAATTTAAAAGACATTTTTTAAGGGGATCAGTGACTGTCGTTCAAACGACGTCACATCTCGTTCGAACGAGATGGAGGTATGCTCGAACGACGTCACTTGTTGTTCGAACGAGAGCAGTTTTAAGCCGTCACGTCACCGCCCTGATTTTTAATATAAATAAGGGTGTCAGGCTTCTGTATTTCGTGTGGAGAAAAACTGATTTTTGACAAAATACATTTTTCTATTATTTGCAACATATTTGAGGGTTCATAACTTTTGTTTTACAATTAACAATCGCAATAGTTTTTGTGTGAGTTATTTTGTGGAACCCCAAAGCATAGTTTTTGCTAATGTTCATACTTTGTGGGGAGATCTCTCCAATCGAGGGTTGCGTGCTATTGTGGAGTGAGTCTCGACGGATTTTTGTGACTACATGTCATTAGGTAGTGTTGCGGTGTTCCTGGGTTAAAGACAGGACTACGGTTCATGTAGGTTCATCGCGTGTGGACTTATTGCTGACGACATCGACCGACGCATGTGGGTATTCGAGTGTCAAACTGTATTTCATTGTAATCCGATGTAAGTTGCGATTTAGAATTATAGTGAAATAAAAAGGTTTTGTCCTGAGGGGATTTTTTTTGAATTATTATGTCACATAGTTTATGTTGGTTTGACACTGCACGCACATCGTTATTTGGGTTTAAGGGCTGAATTGATTTGATTCATAAATTGACTCTAATTAAATAAGTTTGTGATTGTAATTTGCGTAACTATTAGAATATTTATCGCACACGGTTTCTCAAATTGGTATCAGACCAGGTTACATTAATTGATATACCCATATATACCCTCGGCCAGGATGAGGGTGTCCTCCCCCTAAAGGAGGGCTCAGGCCCAGGATTAGTCCAATGACCACAGTTCCATTATAGGAAGGGTCGGCTAGGATGATCCCTCAGCGAAGATCAGACGACTCTTCAAGGGGCCGACACATCATCATAACCCAGACGACCCTACAAAGGGTCGCCCCTTCATCATGGACCAGATGACCCTACAAGGGGCCGACCCCCCTCATCAGGGACAGATGACCCTATAATAAGCCGACCCCTCATCATGGACCAGACGACCCTACAAGGGGCCGACCCCCTCATCATGGGCCGAACGACCCTACAATAGGTCGACCCCTCATCATGGAACAGACGACCCTACAAGGGGCCAACCCCTCATCATGGGTTGGACGACCCTACAAGGGGACGACAGTAAGAGGCCCACATCTAGTCGGGCCAAATGTCAACATGAACTTTAGCCTCGGCTTAGCATCCTAGGCCTAGGGTGACATCATCACAGCACGTGATTTTGGAGACGCGTGGAACAGTGCGCTTGGGGCTCATATAGCACGTGGATTAGACTGTTATAACAATATCATCCCCTCACGTGAGGGAATATTAAGTCATCATTAATCACAAGTAGCACATCCAAGTGTCAACAAGGGATTGACTAGATCATCTTTCACATGCACCATGCATGTTTGGGGGGGGGGGGGTACACTACTCCCCCAAGCCCTATATATACTTGTCACCTTCAACCTTGTAAAGGGGTCGATTTTTCTAACCCTAACTAGAACTCTGATTGTACACACAGTGGAGAGGGAGAGAGAGAGCTTATGATAATTGTATCTAAGGTCATTAGTGCCCATATTTAGTGGATCACACACTCACAGTGGATGTAGGCCCGACTGGCTAAACCACTATACTCTTATACTCATCCTCTTCTATACACATACATAACTTCATTGTTGCCATTGGTATTACTGTTTGAGCTCATCATCACTTATCTGGTGGTGTTAAATCCTAACATCATCACTAATATATCGCATATTCCTATTTTCTGCAAAAAATTGTGTGATATTGATTGTTTTTGAAAAATCTAATTTGTAAAAGTTTGTCGCAATGTTTCCAAATAAAAACGTATATAGTCGGTTACCCATTTTGACGAGTCTAATTATGCTTACTGGAAATCCCGTATGAAATCGCATTTAAAAGCAATCGATGAGATAGTTTGGGTCATTTGTTAAAGAGGTTGGAACCTCCCCACTGTCACCGCAAATAATGTCACTAATTTAAAACTCGTGTCAGACTGGACTGATGATGAGTTTAGGTGGAGCACTTATAATTCACGTAAGCTTAGTGCAGTTTTTGGACACGTCACCCCGACGAGTTACAACGTATTATGATGTGCACCACGTCTAAAGAAGCGTGGGATGCTTTGTAACTCACCCATAAAGGCACTAACGCGGTTAAAGAATCTAAAATTCAAAATTTGACTACTCAATTTGAGACCATCACCATGCTAAGGACTGAGTGTTTTAACGACTTTTATGCACGTTTGTCTGACATTATCAACACTAGTTTTAATCTTGGTGAGTCGATTCCTGATGAACGGGTGGTTAAAAAGATTTTAAGATCGTTGCCAAAACGTTTTATCCCTAATGTAACTATTTTAAATACCTTAGGAAATTTGAATCGTCTGAAATTAGAAGAGTTGGTAGGAGACCTACAGACGTACGAAATTGACATGTTCCCCGACACTGTCAAACCTAAGGATAGAGGGATAGCACTTAAAGCCCAAGATAAGAAAAAGAAAGTGAGCCTTTGTGAGTCCTAGTCTGAGGACGAGTCTGTTTTTGTTATGGCCCTGCTTGCAAAGAATTTTAAAAAATTTCTCCATTTTTCAAAACAAAATTATTTCAATAAAATATTTTCGGAGAAAAAAAAAGAAAGACAAGGCCAAAGAAAGCAGTGAGAAAGAGAAAGAAGTTGAAGGAAAGTTTGAAAATTTAAAATATTTTAAGTGTGAGGGGATAAGGCACAAGTCGTTTAAGTGTCCCACTAGATTTAGGATAGAGGGAAAGAAAGTTTCCATGCCAGCCACCCTAAGTGATAGTGAGGAAGATGTGAATGATTCCAAGGATGAGTCTTCACAAGGAAATTGTATTTCCTTTTTATCCAGTCATGAGATCACACCCACTTTGTCCCACGGCGATGAGGACACTTGTGCACGTGATACCCCCGAGGAGGTTTTGAGTGTTTATAGCGAGTCTAAGAGTGAGTGCGCTAGTGATGATGAGAGTAAGCTCCATATTGCGTTTCAATAATTGTACGCCGAGACCTTAAAGACTAAAAAATTAAATAATAAGTTGGGTCTCATGGTGAAATATTTGGAGAGATAGGTTAAGAGTTTGAAGGATTTTGAGGTAAAATCAAGTCAACTCAAGAAAGTGAAGATTTCTTTGAGTGAGCAGTTGATTGCTTTGAATAGGGAAAAGAGTGAGCTTATAGCCCACGTGTCACAATTAGAAACAGATCTTAAGCACAACCTGGAGGATAAAATCACTTTGGAGAACGCATCTAAGAAGGTGGGAAAGATGGTTATCAATCCTGTTTTGGGGAATGGTGAGAGCTTAGGAATAAGTCATAATGGTGCATCTACTTCTTTTGTTGCACCCGAGTCGGTTCCTACTTTAGAGTTAGATTCACATGACTCTCGACCCGACCCACCTAGGCATCCCATAACCGTTAGGACAGAATGTCGTAGAGTTTTTGAGAGAGGTGTACCTAGGCCAATTTATGTTTGCTCCCATTGCAAAAAGAGAGGACACCTCAGGGAATTTTGTTTAAATTGGGTTATGTGTCATGCTTTACTCCTACACATGTTCTCACACATGAACCCACCCATGGTACTTTTCTTGAACATAATGATAGAGAGTTTGCACATATTCGAGAACAAGTAAAGTTTTTTTGGTAAAGACTTCCATGACTTGATGGATTTGTTTCAAAAGATGTCACCGTCATTGGAAAACTCCATCGTACCTATCGGTTGAGGTCTAGACATGTTTGCTAGCATAGGATGATCTACATGATGACACTTTGGCCCATTGCTAGTATGTACCATTTGTTTTTATACTCTGTTAGCATTTTTGTTTGTTTTTCTTATTTTTGGTACTGTTTTAGCACTGTTTTGGATTTGTTTGCCCATTCTAGGAACTGCTTTTACAAAATTTTATCACTGGACAAAACTGCTTGACATTCTGAGAAACTGTGAAAATTTTGTTTTCTCGTTCAAAAGAGATAAGCTTTTGTTTGAGTGACTTCTGCTGTTGCGCGAATCTACTTCTCGCGAGAACCCTTCACATTCGTGCGACATAGCTCTTCGTTCGAATGAGCCTTGGAGAATTTTGCCTCTTCTATTTGCAGTCCTCTGGTTCTTCTTGTTATACTTTTTTGGTACTGCTGGGTTGTTTCTAAATAGTGTTCGAAAAATACAAAAAGATTTTCGGTTTAGAAAATTTTTGAAAAATCCAAAAAGAGTTTTGTATTTTGTTTGCACCTTATATGAATTGACAATTAGGATAACCAAGTCACAAATTCATGCCATAGACATGTGACTATTTGATAGTGTTTTGAGAAAATATGTTGTGTCATTTATGTGCTTTATAAATTTTGGAGTCTTTGAGATGATATAGTGTTACTACCTACATGATTGACTCTATTTGTCCTTTATTGCACACATGCACGGATTTTCTTGACGTTTGTGCTTGTCTATCACATGGTGGTTGAGTGTTTCCATCTCAATTCTGTCTATACAACGAACCAAATGCAATAAAACTTGACAAAAAGTAGTGCCGGTTATAAACCGTTTGTGAGTTTATGTGATTTATTTTGAAAAATGGGGAAGGGCTACGAAAGGTACTCATTTATCCTTTGCGATTAAGCCACCGTTTAAATGGACCTAAAAAGTGAGGAATTTAAAATTATCCGGGGTTCAATGAGATTTAAAAGAGCTCAAAAAAATTAAAAGGCAATAAAAAGAAAAATTATGCCAAAAATGGGCCAATGATTTTTTGTATCATCACCTCATAAATAAAAAGCATTATATTTTAATGAGTGAGTTTGGATGGAATTTTCAACGGTTTGCACGTCCTTGAAAGTCATGAAAAAAGCATTATATAGTTTTGGATGTTATTGGTATGGAAATCATTTATACTTTGATTTGGTGATATGAATAAGTCGATGTCATCTAAATTCAACAATTATACACCTAAGGACTATTTTTTATGTTCATTGGTTAAGACTACACTTATGCATCTTGCACATATGATATGATTGAGTTTATTTTCCTATCGAATGTGTTCACACCCATTCATTACATTTCCACGATTTGGTTGTCTTAGTGTAAATTCATGGTGTGTGATTTTTTTTTGTAACATCATTTTTGCATTTTTGTATAAAAAATTAACAAATTCAAAAATAGTTCAGTTGTCTTGGTTTACCGTGAAACCCCGATTTGCTTTATGTGATTTATTCTTTTCCTTGTCTATTTTGGACAAATAAAAAGGGGGAGAACGAATTATGTTATTATGGGGAAGTTTAAAGTATGGGGTAGTTTGATTATGCTTACATGTTTTATGTTTATATCATTTCAAACTCGATACGTCACGAGATTTTTGCTATCTCATGTGTGTAGGTACAATTGAAGAACATTATGTTGCACACCCTGATGAGAAAAGATTGGAGTGTTGAAAAGTTGGTTGTTGAAGCATCGTTTGAAAAGTTTGAAGACTTGGCAGTTTATCTTTCCACGTTTGAATTTATGGGAGGGTAGATTTGTATAGGTCATATTTTGATTGATAATTCGGATATTTTTATTTTGTACCGGCATAGACATAGGGGAATATTTGTAAGGACATTGTCTGTCATAATTTAGTATGCCGTATACCGCTACAAGTTGTTGTAAGTCGACGAAAGGATTGATAAGCTTACATCTACAAAGACGAATTCAAATTTCAAGAAGACTTTAACATTCAAGCCCAACGAGGATGAATTTGGTAAAATTTGTTTAAGTTTCATTTCACATTAAAAGTGTTGGGATGTTTTTTTATAAAAGTTAAAATGATTTTTGGAATTTTTTAATAAATGATTTTTATTTTTCAAAAACATTCTATCATAAAAGTTTTGGATAGATATCTCTTGATCACGGGAACAGTTTTAAGATTTGAGGATTCCAAGTTACTTAAAACCTTAAAAGTCTTTTTTAAGGGGATCAGTGACTGTCGTTTAAACGATGTCATATCTCGTTCGAACGAGATGGAGGTTCGCTCGAACGACATCACTTGTCATTCGAATGAGAGCAGTTTTAAGCCGACACGTCACCGCCTTGATTTTTAATATAAATAAGGGTGTCAGGCTTGTGTATTTCGTGTGGAGAAAAAATGGTTTTGACAGAATACGTTTTTCTATTATTCTCCAACACATTTGAGGGTTCATAACTTTTATTTTACAATTTATAAACCCAATAGCTTTTATGTGAGTTATTTTGTGGAACCCAAAAGCATAGTTTTTGCTATTGTTCATACTTTGTGGGGAGATCTCTACAACCGAGGGCTGCGTGTTATTGTGGAGTGAGTCTCGATGGAGTTTTATGACTACGTGTCATTAGGAAGTGCTGCGGTATTCCTGGGTTGAAGACTGGATTGCGGTTTATGTAGGTTTGCTGTGCGTGGACTTATTGCTAACGACATCGACCGATGTGTGTGGGTATTCGAGTGTCAAACTGCATTTCATTGTAATCCGATGTAAGTTGCGATTTATAATTACAGTGAAATAAAAAGGTTTTGCCTTTAGGGCATTTTTCCATAATTATTGTGTCTCATACTTTATGTTGGTTTGACACTGAACACACGTAGTTATTTGGGTTTAAGGGATGAATTGATTTGATTCATAAATTGACTCTAATTAAATAAGTTTTTGATTGGAATTTGTGCAACTATTAGAATCTTTATCGCACACAATTTCTCAGAAGTTAATTCTCTAGTGTAACCCTCGTTCAAAATGGTTGCACTTGTTGGTTTTGGTATTGACATACTCTTGGTCATAATGTGATAATTCTGTGAACCTAGCTTCATATTGGGCAACAGTTTTTTGTTGTCGTTGTAGGCTTAGGAAATTCACGATCATGTGATCCCTCACGGCCTCTGAAAAGTATTTGTTGAAGAAGATTTCTTCAAACTGCTACCATGTAAACTTGTTCACATTTCGGGAACGTAGAATAGACTGCCACCAAAAGTCTTCTTATTTTTTGAATAAATAAGAAGACAATCTTATCCTCAATTTGAGGTTAATGCCTACTCCGTTAAGTACTTTGAGTGTTTGGCGGATCCATTTTTCTGCTTCGACAGCACCGAGCTTCCTGAAATTTTTTAGGGGGTTTTGCCTCGAAATTCCTTAAGAGTATTCATCCTTTGAGTTTATTCTGGTATTTCATTATTAACTAGCGGTGGGGTGGTATGCTTTATTATCGTTGGGTTAGTATAGTTAATTCTTGTAGACAATAAAAAATTCCTTCATTGGTGGTAGTTGTATTAGGCATCTGTGGAGTTGGTTGTTCCTGTTGAGTCCCACTGGCAGTAGGTCAATATTATCATGCTCTAAGTAATGTAGTGTGCAAAAATGCATGAGTCATAATTAACATATTATGGAGAGAGAGAGAGAGAGAGAGTATTTTTTATCATTTTTATCATGATGAGTAAAGGGAATACTGCACTAATGAGGGAGCATATACAAGTATTATGATAAGTAAATCTAGCATGGAGACTATACTACGTATGGATACATGTGAGTGAGGAAGTGACATAGGAATATATACAACGAGTGTGCATGGTAGAGAGCCTATACATGGATCAACTAAAAATGGAGCAAGGAGATATATTCATGTGTTGTAAGTGTGGGTGTGTGCTAGTGAAGCCTAAACATGGATGTTCCAAGTGGTGTGTGAAGCGTGTGAGTATAAAAAGTGAAGCTAAGTGTAAGTGTGTGAAGTGTACATGGAGAGTACATATAAGTGTGTGAAGCGTATACGTGAGTGAAAATTGATATATACATGAGAGAGATATCTACAAAAAAAGGTAAATAGAGGGAAAATAGAACATATAGGTAGGTGCATATGCACACGTGTAAAAAAGAATTGCACCTATGCAAAAATAGAGTCTAGTCCTCTTAAAATGTCCCCAATTGAGTCACCATTTTGTCCATCCCGAGGTAGGGTCAGGGGGTCTTCGAGGAGGGTCCTCTTCCTCCCCCTTTCCCTCCCTTCCAACGTGCATGCGGGATTACATCCTTTCTCGGGATTCTCGACCATCATCGATGTTAGGTGATACGTAGATATAGAGTCACCAGCCTATTTTGCACAAAACAAGCAAAAGAAATGTTGGTACCTTGAGAGAACAACATCAAGGACAATACTGATGCTTGTGAAACCAAGTAGTTCAAGGGTCTGGGGACTATGTTACGAAATGGGAAGGTGTTAGACACCCATACTGCCCTTTCGATCCCTCATGGTCATGTGTTAATCTTCTTTTATTAAACTTCGTGATATGTGTGCATATGTGCATAATATAAATAGAGAATGGAATCGTTCAACTCACTTCATGGACAAAGGCGGAGTGAGGTCATCCTTAGGAGTTTTCCCAAAATTATAATTCAAAATATAATGTAAGTGTTTGTTGATTCACAAGTTGTTATAGAGGAATGAATGCGTATATCAGACAAGAAACAAGAAAGCAATCATATAAAATATATTAATAATATATAATAAAAATAAGGTAACAAATATATATGGGAGGACTCGAGTCTAAGGATTTATCCAAGACATTTGCATAGCCCGAGGGGGCATCAAAGTCCATGTAGTTCGAAGAAAATATGAGGTGGGGTTTAATCCATAAATCCAACTCGGGACTTTGCTTATATTTGTCTGTGTATAAAAAGGGGTTTTAGTGTGAGAAAATGTTACGAGAATTCCCCATTTGCAATTTACAAGTAAACCCTCTTTTTATTTTTTTTATGAAAATAAAGTATGTGCAAATACTAATGATAAATGTTTGGAATTAAGGTATATGATGTAATTAAATAAAACACTAAAGTGAAAATAAAGTGAATAATTCTAAAAGAAGGGAGTTTAAAGACAAGGGTGGAGAGTTGGACATCCTTATGAAGACATGAAATGGATCTTGATTGTAGATGCGCTGATTTCATGATGAGATGATGGTTGTATGACATTACACCAAAACTGGTGAATTGTCAGGATTAAAAACCTTGACAAGGTTCCCTTGTCGTGGTGAAAAATCGTGAAAAGTTTTGGGGTGACAAAAATAATTATCACGGACGTGTCACGGTCAAAGTCCGTGACACGTTTTCCTTTTCACGGACTTTGACCGCGACAAGTCTATGATAAGGTAAAACTTGTCATAGACTTTGAACGTGACACATCCGTGACAATTATTAACTTGTCAAGGACATGTTACAGTCAAAGTCCGTGATAAAATTTTCTTTGTCACGGATCTATCACGGTAAAAGTTTGTGACAATACTGGGTAGCATTTAAACAAAATTGTTGGTCAGTTATGGCCACTACCACTGCCCAGTAGTCTATTTTAACCTGTTATAGAATATATATATATATACACACACACACACACACACACACACACACACCAACCAACAAGCCATACAATATTCATTCAATCATTATAACAAACAATAAATAATATTGAATCTATTTCATACTCAAAGTTATTGTTCATAACCATAATAAACCAATATAAATCAAATTATTACAAATAATTGTTCAATCGTCATCAAGTTGAAGGAGGAAGATAGGTCATACTATATAGGAATTGAGACAACCCTTAATAGTACTAATGTCGCATTGCTTATTCAACCACACGGGTTCATTCTCTTTTCCCACGTCACATTCGTGATGCAGACCCGTGCATAGTGCGGTTGCAATGGATGGTTATGCACTATAGTACCAGGGCATGTACACTGCGCCAAAAGGCTAAAATTCCACCCTTTAGTTGACAACCCTTGTCACGGTCTTTGACCGTGATAAAAAACACGAATTTTTTATCACGGTCATTGACCGTGACAAGTACAGTTGTCATAGACTTGTCTAGATCTTTCACTGTGACAAATGTATTAAGTTGTCACCGTCAAATACCGTGACATGTCTGTGACAGGTCTTTTAACTAAAAACCCTAGACACTCTTTTTTTCCCCACCATTTCATTTCCCTCTTTTTTTCTCTCTCAGTGTCTGCTCTCTCTCTCTCTCTCTCTCTCTATATATATATATATATATATATATATATATATATATATATATATATGTGTGTGTGTGTGTGTGTGTGTGTGTGTGTGTGTGCATGTGTATGTATGCGTGTGTGTACACTACAAGAAAAATGCTTATTTAATACTCTTTTAAAAAATAATTTACATCACTCACAAGTCAATAGTTGTAAACAATTAGACCTACTTGATTTTATATCATTTTTTAATTAGGTGACTAAATATATTTTTAGTTCAACCATTATACAACATTGTATCTAAGAGTGAATTAATTACTTTTTTAATTAAACCATTATACAACGGTTTTAGTATACTTCCTGTTTTCCCACCCATTCAGCACAACTCCCCACTCCCCCACAATTCTAATCCCACTTGATTATCTCTCTTCATCATGACAATCCCCTTCTCCATATCCCGAACCCCTCGATTTATCACTCCATCTTCATTGCGTCTGCTCTTGGATTTATAGAAATTACCATACTCGCATCAAGTGTAGTAATAGTTGCTCCAAAAAAATCACACAACTCCAACGTGTTTTTTTTTTGGATTTATAGAAATCGCATCAGGTGTCTTACTTGGATTAATGTATTTTTTTTATTTGTAGAAATCGCATCAGGTGTCTTACTTGGATCATCGTGTTTTTTTTGGAATTATAGAAATCGCATCAGGTGTCTTACTTAGAATAATGATCATCAGCTATTTTTTTCATTCAAAATCGCATCACATGTTTGCCCAATGTTTGTGTTTTATTTAGAATAATAATATTGATTGTGAAAGTATTTAGATTGTATTGAGAGTGACATGTTTACCCAATGCTTGTTTGTTATTTAGAATAATGATAATGATATTGAATATATCGTTTTCATATGATGTTTAGATTATGATATATGAGTATTAAATATATATCAAAACTGTTTCTAAAATCATCTCCTAAGTTTTTATTATAAAGAATCATAATTTTTTTTATATAGAATATTGCTTGGTGTTCAGTTATTTCAAGCACAATTTTTTTTATAAGTCACATAATTGTATTTCATTCCTTAAATAGATAATTAATTTCAATTGAAAAAAGTGTTCCATAACAAACAAAAATATTAGCTTTAAAAACTACTATTTCAAACTACATATATTCATATTTAGGATGGTGGTGTGATTGTTGTGACATGAATAATAGTCAGTTAAACAGTTACTCTACCTTGATATGCAAAATGTGGTAATGATATTGGTTATGATATAGTTTAATATGAGGGGGGAGTGTATTTTACTACCTAATTTGAGGGTTTACTCACTATATGTTAGGGTCTGTTATGATTATTAATAATGAGTTAGATTTTAAAGCTAATATTACAGAGCTAACCTTAAATAAAAATTATGAAACATTATTCGATTGAATAAAGCTATAACTTTGATAAATATAAGGAATTCATAGTATTTTGGGGGTTAAAACCCTTATATTTAGCATTTTTTCGTGCATAATGGATTAAGCTTCCTTAACATTTGGATCATAATAGTGTTGAGTTAGATCCTCTAATTATGGAAAGTGTTATCTTTTCCTATTTCTGGATAAAAAAAATGGACATGTCCACAACTTCTGGACAATAATTTATATAGTAGAATTAAGATTTAGACCTTGTTTTGATATTGTTATGTCTTTTGAAGTGTGTGCATGTATTGGAATGGATTTACTCAAGGGAAATGAAATGAAAATATCTTTAATTATGAGCTAAGAGTCGTGTTACAATATTTGCAGCAATAATATTTGTGTATTACATATAGACACTACTACATGAAAGTATTTTTATGTGGTTTAGTTTATACCATATTTAAAGAGCTTTCGATAAATAATTGTTTATACACTCATTTCTTTTGTTTGAATATTTATAGGATCTTACTGAAATTGGTGCAAGAAGCGTTGATTGTGATTTTGAGATTGAAGGAATTTTGTGTTTCTTTCAGAGATAATTTTAATGGATTTGTGTTTCATTGTTATGAGCTGCGAATCATCTTATTACAATAATGTTTACTATCATGGTATTCTATTTGTCACTATTATTCTAAAATGCAACTACCATTGTTCTTTGTTTATTTTGACTGGCCGAATGTCAAAAGTCCATACAAACTTCATTTAGTGGGAAATAATCAAGATAAGGATTCAACAAAACTAAGTCATAAAATGATTTGAAAATCCTCACCATCCAACTTCCATGCCTTACCATCCCTTAACTCTGAATTCAACCTCACATCACTAAGCATACATGCCAATTACTCAATTTTCGAATCATTGATGTTTCCTTTAAATTGAGGATCTAAATAACTTCCATATAGAAAACAAGTTGTATTGATGTTTATTTAAGGAAATACATAATAAGGAAAAATGATTCCTATTCCAAACATCCTCCCAAAATCTAATGGAAATAAGTGGAACTAAGCCTAGTTTTTGAAAAAGTTCACAAATGTGAAAAAGCATTTTAATAAAATAAGACTGATTTTGTTATAATTATTGATACCAAAAACTATTCATCTACCTGGACCATTCGGATATTGACACATATTATACAGTGGAAGATTAATCCTAGTCAGCAAGGATGAAATCCCGACCAACACTAAGGATGAACGAACACCAGGAAGACTGACCTACGATGATAGGAAAACACCAACAGTTGTATACATAAATGATTGTACAGATGTAAATGTCTACGATATAAAGACATTCCATCCTTTAATATTCTAGCTCTTGTACACCCCCTGGGGGCTATAAATACATTGTAAACCCTACATCCAAGGGACACAAAAAGACTAGCAATTGAACAATCCCAAAGCAATACACAACAATGGACGTAGGCTCTTCCCTTATGCTAAACCACTTTAAAATCTCTTGTCTCTTTTATTTTTATTTATCTGTGATTAATTAATTATCCTAGTCTAGTTTTTTGCATCAACAGATTGGCGCCGTCTGAGGAAACTATATTTCTATTCGATCTCACTCAATCAAATATCTAAATGACTGATATTCTTGAATCAAGTCTCAGGGACGAAGGTATTTCGCCTACTCCTTTTGCTCCTCTATCTGCAAATGATTTAACTGGGATTTTGTCCAATCTTGCATGAGGCCAAGAGGCTATGAAAGATACTATCAGAAAACTTACGCAAACTCTTCAAGCTGGTGAAGTTGCTCTATCTGCTCAAGGAAATATTCCACCTCTTCCACCAAAAGTTGGTAGACACAGCCACTCGATGATAACAAGAGATGTCTCCTACCATCCAAGGTCAAAGTCATTATTCAGGACATCAAAATCTTTCCACACGCAATCTTATTCTCCAAAGAGACCAAGTACCTTAGAGAGATTAAGTCGCGCTTCTCCCTTAAATCATTTGGGACCCAAGGGGAACATAAATGTTCCTAGGGTAATGTCAGTTAATACCCGATGACCATCTGATCAAAGGGAAATCATAGCTCAATCTAGATCAAATGCCTGACAAACTACTACTCAAACCGAGCAACGACTTTAAGAAGAAAGATCAACAACTAATAAAGTTGCAACGCATAAATTCGATGATGCCAATGATGCATGGAAAGGCTCCATACATAGATTAGAAGACATATTAGAGGAAATGGCGAAGACAAGAAACCCACTACAAAGTAGTTTTGTAAAAGGGTTTGTGCACGCAATTAGGATTTCCCTACTCCAGCAAAGTTCAAGGCTCCAGTAGTAACACCCAAATATGATGGAAAAACTGATCTAGTTCTCCACATAGAACAATATCAAGCATCTACTGATATTTATGTCGTCCCCGATGAAATGAGGTGTAGAGCATTTTCTGGAACCATTACTGGATCTGCCCAAATATGGTGTAATGGTCTTCCTTGGGGGCTGATTTCTAGCTTCTGTCAACTGGATAAGCTATTCATTAGCAACTTTTTCTTTGGAGCAAAACCTATGAAAAGGGTGGCACATTTACTTAGTGTGAGATAGAAAGAAGGAGAGAGCACCAACGATTACATCACTCGTTTTAATAACGAGAAGATAGAAGTTGTAGATTATGAGGAGAAGACTGCAATAACCACCCTCATGAGTGGATTTCTCCCCGAAAATTGTATTACAATCTTACAAAGGATCCTCCAAAAAAAATTACAAAATTGATGGCTAAAGAAAAAAGGATCATGAATGCCGAGAAAGCAATGGCAGCCAAGCGTAGCTCGGGCATAAAAGTTTATGGAAAAAATGGTAAGAAAGATCATAAAGACCCCAAAGAACACAGGGAATAAAAACATAAAGGAGTTTTGGGGTGACTCAAAAAGTACAACAACTATACTCCGTTAAACATGGGAATTCACCATGTTTTGGAAGAAATCAAGCATAATAAGGATGTGCATTGGCCTGATAAGTTGAGAAGTACCCCCACCACGAGAGATAAAACTAAGTATTGCGAATTCCAAAGGGATCACGATCACACGGCGGAACGTTGCTTAGCTCTTAAAAATGATATTAAAACTCTCATTCGATGAGGAAAGATGAATCAGTATGCTGATCGACAGAACAATGACGGAATTCGATGAAGATCAAAATCTCCTTACAAGCCCACAGAAGAGCAGAAAAGAACTCATGAAGATGACCAAGATGATGATCCCGATCTCCCAAAAAAACTCGGCAAGCAGAACGCGAGGTATTTTGTATTAATTTTGTTTTTTTATTGCCAAATGATTACAGGTGGAGATGCAGGAGGAGTAGAACATACAACGGAGAAAAAATCTTACCCCAATGAGGCACAAGCTTGATCATACATACATAGGATCAACCTTGCATAGGAGGATCAACCAAGGAAGGTTAACAAAGACAAACTAGTAATTGGTTTCTATAAAAATGACCTATTAGGAGTATTTTATCCTCATGATGACCCATTAGTAATCAAAGTCAGAAAGCAAGAAATCATTATCTCTAGAGTACTAGTAGATATTGTCAGCTCAGCGAATATCATGTTATATCCTTATTTCAACAACTAGGATTTTAAACTCAGCCAATTAGAGCCCTATCATCGACTACTAATAAGCTTTGCAGGTGAGAAAGTATTTCTTTTGGGAACCATTAAGATGGAGGTGATGATAGGCCCTGAACAACTAGCTGAACAAAGAAGATACATTTCTTTATAATGGATAAAAACATCCATTCAACTTATAATATAATCATGGGAAGAGTAGGGCTAAAGAAGTTCGAGGCAGTACCATCAACCGTTCATCAGTGTCTAGAATTCCCTACTAACTTTGGTGTGGGAATTATGAAAGGTAATCAAAAAGTATCTCGGGAGTGTTACTACTCTTCTATTGAGCAAGAAGACTTGGAAGAAATAAAGAAAAAAACCACTACCTACCAAGGGATACTCCTGAGCTTGATGAAGAATCTGAGGTTGAAACCTTAGACTCGAGGGAGGAAACAGATATGGTAAAGGGACAGATTATGGAAGCAACTGAAAGCATTGTGTTAGACGCTGATAAACCAGAATGCATCACTTAAATAGGGACAACACTGGATCCTCTTCTTAAATAGGAACTGGTGAGCTTCCTTAGACAGAGAAAGCATGTGTTTGCCTGGAGTCATGAAGATATGCCTGGGATAGATCCTAAATTCCTTTTCCATGAGCTCAATGTAAATAACGAAGTTAAACCAGTAAAGGAAATACGAAGAGTGTTCAACCCCGAGAATAACCAAGCCATATAGGAAGAAGTCGACAATCTTCAGAATGAAGCTTTTATTAATAAAGTGAAATATCCAGACTTGTTGGCCAATGTAGTTGTGGTCAAAAAGAAAAATAATAAGTGGATAATGTGTGTAAATTTCACAGATTTAAATAAAGCATGCCCGGGGGATCACTTTCCTTTGCCCTAAATAGACCAGCTCGTGGATGCAACATCGGGACATGAATTACTCAGTTTTATGGATGCTTATTCTGGATATAACCAGATAAAAATTAATCGTGAAGATAGGGAAAGCACTTCTTTCATCACTCCCCGAGGAACATGTTGTTATAATGTAATGCCTTTTGGTTTGAAAAATGAAAGTGCTATATATCAAAGGCTGGTCAATAAGGTGTTCGAGGAGCAAATAGGCAAGAATATGGAAGTTTACATGGATGATATGCTTACAAAAAGCAAAAAGGTGTTCGATCATATTGTCGACCTCAGCCAAACTTTTGATCAACTTGAGAAACACCAGATGAGGCTGAATCCGACCAAATGCATTTTTGAAGTGCAGGAAGGAATGTTCATCGGGTACATAGTAAATCTAAGGAGAATTGAAGAAAATCCAGATAACATCAAAGAATTAATTGAAATATAATCCCTAACTTGCAAAAAGGACGTCCAAAGACTGACTGGACGAGTAGCAGCATGGAATAAATTCATGTCCTGAGCTACAGATAGGTGCCTGCCATTCTTTGAGGTTCTCAGAAAGAATTTTGAATGGAACAATGAATGTGAGAAAGTTTTTATGGAATTCAAAAAATATTTGGGGTCACCTCCATTACTCTCTCGACCAATAACAGGTGAAAAATTGTACCTCTACTTCTCTGTTTCTGAATCGGTTGTAAGTTGTGCAATGATCCGAGAAGAGAATGGAGTTCAAAAACCCGTTTACTATACCGGTAAGGCTTTTCGAGGAGCAAAAATTAGGTACCCTCATTTGTAGAAATTTGGTTTATCACTAATTGAAGCATCCAGACGTATGAAACCTTATTTTCAAGTCCAAACAATCTTAGTTTACATCGATATGCCTCTAAGGCAGGCTTTGCATAAACCACAAAAATCTAGTAGATTAATGTACTGGGTTGTGGAATTGGGGGAGTATGATAACATATATAAGCCAAGGTCTTCTTTAAAAGGCCAAGAAGTGGCATATTTCATAGTGGAGTTTTCTTACTCTCAGGTCCCCAAGAAACAAACTGAATAGGCAGAACAAGAATCAGGAGGAAATGATGTTAACAAGAAAGCTATCAAAGAACATTCTTCAAAAGAAGTGGTTGCCAAAATATCATATTCCTCTTCCCAAACACAGGAGATGATCTAGAAGTATGAAGAATCAAAGGGGAAAATATTCCACTATAGGAATTCGACAGACCAAGCGTTTGACAGCAACATCCCAATATGGAACTTATATGTTGATGGATCATCTTGTTCGATCAGCAGTGGAGTAGGTATAATACTTAACACTCCTGATGGTATTGATATTGAGTATGCACTCCGTTTTCATTTCCATGCTTTAAACAATGAAGCAGAGTATGAAGCTCTTATTGTGTGCCTAAGTTTTGCCCAATCATTTAGTGGCGAGCAAGTTGTGGCACACAGTGACTCTCAACTGGTGGTGAACCAAATACTGGATTTATATGAAGCTAAAGGAGAATTAACAACTAGGTATTTATCCAAGGCGATGGAAGTCATTGCAAAATTACCAGCTGTTCAGATTAACAAAATCCCAAGGTTGGAAAATGCCCGAGCTGATGCCCATGCTCGGCTAGCCTCAGCTACCAGAATTGAACTCCGATGAACTATCACTACTGAGATTTTGGCCAATAGGAGCATAAATGAATATTTGATGATAAATTTTATTGCCATACATATGATCAGAGCATACATTAAAGAAGGAACTCTACCAATAAATATGGTGGAAGCAAAGAAGTTAAAGTACAAAGCAGCTCGATATGTATTAGATAAAGGGGTTTTGTATGGGATAGGACTAACAATAAATTACAACACTGTGTGCATCCATCATAGGTCCAAGATCTAATTCAAGAGGTGCATGAAGGATCATGTGGAGCTCACATAGTAGGGAGAACACTTCTGTAAAGAATCAGTGCGCACGGGTATTACTTGCCAATAATGCGAGCAGAATGTGCAACTTTTGCCAAGAAATGTGATAAATGTCAAAGATTCTCCACCATTAAAAAAATTCCACAGGTTGCTCTCACGCCAATCACTTAATCATGGCCATTTTCCATGTGGGGTATAGACTTGGTCAGATCACTACTGACCACCCGAGGAAGATTTAAATACTTGGTTGTCGCCGGGGATTATTTTACAAAAGGGGTTGAGGTAGAGCCTTTGATACACATCCTTGTGAAAAGGTCTATCGGTTCATATGGAAAAGTATCATATGTAGATATGGACTGCCCTATGATTTAATTACTGATCATGGAATACAGTTTGATAGTGATGAATTCGCAACTTATTGTGCTCAGTCCAATATTAAAAAATTGCATACATCTCTAGGACATCTTCGGAGTAATGGACAAACTGAAGTTATGAACATAACTTTGCTTAGAGAGTTGAAGAAAAGGCTTGATGATGCCAAGGGAAATTGGATAAATTAGCTACATTTTGTCTTGTGGGCATACCCAACAACACTGAGAATATCAACGGATAATCCCCATATATGTTAGCATTTGGGACTGAAGTTGTCATTCCTGCTGAGATAGGCTTACCATCCCATAAAGTTTTAAATTTTATCTCTCCTGTAAGTGACCTAATAAGAAGGTTGGATCTAAATATGATGGAAGAAGTAAGAGAAGATGCTTACCTAAGGAATTCGTCCTACCAATAGAGAACAACTCGTTTTTACAATAAAATGAAGAAACCAACCAACTTAAAGGAAGGATATTATGTGCTAAAGAAAGTGCTGCAGAAAAATAACAAGCTTGAGGCCAATTTTCACGGGCCATTCCGTATTTCAGCAGTGATCCAACCTGGAACTTATCGAATTGAAACCTTTGAAGGTAAGGAATTCAAAAACCCATGGCATAAAGAGCATCTCAGGAAATATTACTAATGATGTTGTAATCAGTTTGAAATCAGCTTTCAGTATTAATAAATTCATTTGCTCTTTCAATTTTTGTTTTTAATTTTTTTGGAAGTATTAGTGCTATGCACTGCTTGTAGTTAAATTGGCAAAAAGTTAAAGGATTCTTCAAATTATTGCTCGGTTAAACAAATATTATCGTAAAAGATGCTCGACAGAACACAAGAATACAACCGAGTTGCTTGGCACAAGTAATAAGTTGCTCGGGGAACCCGAACCCACAAACTTGATCGCTGATACACAAAGTCCAAGTCAATAAGATGCTAAGTCCTCAAGAAATTGTTCCACAAACATAAGGATAAAATAAAATCTTTATCCTACTAGGCAAAGTACAGGAAGAACGTTGCAAACATCCGTCAAGAGGAATGTAAGCACATAGTCCACAAACGATAGGTCACACCACTGGTATCTAATGCCAAAACCTAACACTTGGGTGTATTAGTAAAACCTTTTGAGACACATGGGTAGCTAGATCTAAATTTAGATTTTAATCTAAGTATGCTAGTAAAACCTATGTATTAATCTAACTAGCTCTAAATTTGGATTTTAATCGAAGTATGCTAACATTCAATATAAGATAAATTGATCAAATTTCCATTTCATTCAATCCCGTGTCAACAAAACAAAGTATAAAGTTTCATTCTTCAGGACGTTTCCCTTCAGCTATTGAAATAGGATCCATGCCAATAGGAGGATCATCTAAAGTGTAAGGAGAATTAATGAACTTAAAATCCTGAAGCATTATGGCATTGCTGCTACTAGGACGATCAAGCAGGTGAGGAGGTAAGACGATTCCTAACTCATAATGAAGCTCATAATCTTCCAAGTATTTTGAAATCAATCATTAAGGAATACGATGGACTGGAATCCAACTGATATCTAATTTAAATGGGGGATTATCAAGGTCAAGCAGTACTGGATCATACCAGTTCCATAATTGGTTGTTTTGATCCACCTTCATCACTGTCAAAGCATTCATCCAAACCCATTTATAGCACTCATTCTTAGGTTGTTGAATCTTATCATCAAGATTCCCTAGAGCTTCATTAGACCCGTCCATCTAGACTTCCCTTGGTTGTTTATGGAATTGAAAGGTCAATCTATCAACTTGGTAATGGAGTTTCTTCAATACTCCATCGTTAGTTTGTAACTGAGAAGATTGAGTGGATAGTTGCAAGGATAAGTCCTGTAGCATCTAGGACATCTTAGAAGTTTCTTAATTTTTGGCTTTTAATTGTACAACTTGATTTGTAAGGGTCTATTGGGTCATAACTTCCTCTATAGTGCCTTGGCCAGGTTTGACTCTAGCTCAGGAAAATGAAGAAGTAGGTTTTAATTTCTTCACAGCCTCCAACTCTTCACTCAACCTTACGTTCTCAGCCTCCAAGAAGGAATGAACCTCATATGTAGTAGTAACAATAGCAGTGGATGACTTCAAGGCATCAATTTCATCTCTCAAATTATTGTTCTCTTCCTCTAGAATTTTGGCAATGTCCCTTACTTCATCCACTTCATGTTTAAGCAGGAATTCTTATCTTCGAAAATAAGAAGAAAATTTATCCAACTTTTGCTCAAATCCCCAATCTTCACTAAGCGCCTGGAATTTCTTCTCATAATCCTCATATAAACATGCCTTAGCTTCATTATGGTCTTCCTGCATCTCTTTAATCATTTCTTAATAGGCAACGTTATTGGCCACTGCCCGATCAAGAAGACACTTCAGATGAACATAGGCTTATTTGTCTTGCTCGGATGCCCCTTCCCCGATCGACATCAGTTAGAAATAAGTGACTAGCTTTGAAAAGCTCATTACACCTCTGGAGTAGCTCAGAGTCAGTAGATGAGAAGTACTCCAATTTATCCATAAACTATTAAGAAGAAGAACGTCATTAATCAATAAGGTGCAGAGCATAGAAAAACACAAGCAAATGAACAAAAACATTTCTCTTTTCATTAATAAAAAGGGTAAAGTACGGATACATCTTCAAAAATAAAAATAAAAAAGTATAAATACTGTAAAAAGAAAACAAAAGGATGCTCTGTTCTACACCTTCTTCTTATCTTCCTCAGGATTAGCTAAAGTAGAAGCAGTAGTAGTAGGAGGAGGATTAACTATGGAGGGGGCAGAAGAATCAACATCCTGGTGTTAATTGACACACTCCACCACTATCAAGGATTCACTGGAACCCCCATTATTATCAACTTCCTCGTATAGGTTTTGAGGGGCCCCGAGATCATGTCGCAAGAATAGCTCAGAATCTTTTGAAGTACTGACTCCACCAGGGTAGCAAACCAACCGTCCTTAAAGCATTTCTTATTTTCAAAACTTAATTTGCAAAGAAGCTACTCCAATGGCCTTATCCGAACCTCTGTTGAAGCCATCATCCCTAGCCTTAGTCCTTTTCACCCTCTCAACCCCCAAATCCTTCTATAGCTAGGCGGTCTTGACCTTCTCAGTATCTAAGTCTTTCTACAACTTATTAGCTAGACCCCAAGGAGTTTCAAATGTTCTTTCAGCAGCTTTCATCTTCTCCTCCTATTTCTTATGTTCATTGGCCAATTCTTATTGAGAATTAAGCATTAAAATTTTCATCTCATTAAAAGCCTCTTCAGCTAACCCAAAAGAAGCTCTCAAAGCCTCATCATTTTCCAACATACTTTTGAAATCAATGAGGAACTTCTCAAGGACAATAAGGAAAGTCAGTATTATGAAGAACAAACAAAGAGACAGAAATAAGGAAGGTAAAAAAATATACCATAGCAAGGCTTTGAGCAGCCCTGTCAGAACCTTTAGAACACGATAGTGCATATATAGCACCCCTGTGGTCTAGTAAAGTCCCAGACTTTATTGGAGAGGTAGAAGAAGATATATCAACCAACTCACATTGTTCAGGAAAGGCAGAAGAACCTTTTTCTAACTTAGTTGAAGCTATATTTTTATTCTTTTCAGGGGGCTCTCTTCAACTTTCTTAGTTGGGAGTTTCTTCCCAGTTTCATCTTTATTTGTCACCCCTTCATCAACTTGCTTGGAGGATGGATTGGCAGTTATATCTCCAAAAATGTTGGGAAACTTCCTCTTTCCCATAAGCTACAGTAAGGGGAAAGTTTGAATCTAAGGAAGAAGGGGAGTGGGAAACAAGATCACCACTTCCAGATGCAACATATGAGGAAGTAGAAAGAGGTTCTTGCTCAAGGTAAATTATAGGAGAAGGAGTAGGATGAGCAATAAAGGAAGAAATTATATTCTTGTACTATAGAAAGTAGGATGCAGACCTGACGTGCTCCTCGCCAATCCTCTGATGAAGTCCCCAAATAAATTTTAACTCCCTAAGATTCACTTCACTTTACTTTGGGAACCTTCTCTTCTGATCAACTGCAATCAAAATTTATAGAGCAACAATTAGTATTACATTTAAACAAGTATGTACAAGGAAAAATAGTTAAATGAGGAATAACCTATCCCATTGCAAAAACGAGGGCATCTAGGCCCCTGGTACTCAGCATTTCCAGTCAAAGAGGAGTATTGCCAATTTTTTACAATAACTCCATGCCCAAAACAATCCCTATTGGAGTCTGGAAGATTAACTGATAATGCTTTGTTTACAGCCCTACTCTTTAAATAAAAAGTGGTGTCACTAGTCACCCATTTATAACAAAACATTATTTTTGGAATCCCTAGATGGGTTCCAAGGACTTGATTCAACCTATACATTCCATTTACGACCCTCTAAGTATTGGTGGCCACCCTTTCTGGGACAATGTCAAAGTATTGACGAAACTCAAGGTACAAGGGGTTAGGTGGAAAGCTAAACCCACACTCAGCTATAAAGATAGAGGGAAACCAGTGACCCTCAACAAGTGAGAAAAAATCAGCAAGTAAAGTAGCGTGTTCCAAAACAACCCAAGAGGGAATCTTAAATTCATTTCTGAATTCATCAAGAGAATAAATAGAGTCAACCATGATGAAGAATATAAGAAAAAGGAAATAGTTCTTATAGAGATTAAGGAATCAGCAAGAACTGAAGAACAAAAAATAATCGCTTAAGAGAGAAAAAGAAAGCTTGAAAGATACTATAGCCAAAAACACTCAAAAAATTTAAGGTGAGAAAAGATCATGGCTTTTCCCTCTCTTTATAGGTTACCTCTAAAACTGGAAAAATAATGATTAAAAGGTAGCGTCGATTGAACTGATGGCGGCTAAAAGTAAAAAATACGAATTTTTCCCCCAAAAAATGATTCATTAAAGTTGTGGATAATTTTAAAAATGCCACGCGCATTATATTTTCATAATTTAACAATAATTTTTACAAGTATGGGAAGTCGGCAACCGACCAAACCTAAAATTGTTGCCCGAGAAACTTTAAGAGTTAAATGCTCCATACTCTCGAAAAAACTTCAAGCATGAAACATTGGGGTATTCTGTTGATACCAAAATTATTCATCTATATGGATCATTCGGATACTGAGACGTATTGTATAGTGGATGATTAATCCTAGTCAGCAAGGATGAAATGCCAACCAACACCATAGTGTGACACCCCGCCTAATAAAATACCGGGCGATCACTCCTTAACAAATTAAAACAGGAGTCGCATATGGATCATTCTCAGCATCACTGCCGAAAAACCAAATTAATTACTAATAACCTATTAGGCTGGCGTCAAAATTTTATTTAACTAATATTTTTAAACGAACTATAAAATTAAAACATTCACACAGTTTATATAAATGAAATTGGAAAGAGATAAAATAACCAAACACTCGGTTCAAATATAATACAACCCAATAGAATGCTTCACTAAAAGACGGTGAAAGAATAAATAAATACAATTGGGCTTCCAGCCCAAAAGTTACTACAATGCTTCCTATCTAGATCACAAGAATAGAAGCATCTAAAAATAAATCTTCATGCATCCACAGCTGCTGCAGCAGATGTCTGACTCGAAAGGATCATCATCCAGGTGTCACTGTGTCGGGACACCTATATATACATAATATATGGCAAGAGAGGAAAAAAATATAGAAACGAGTCAGAGCCCGAGTTGTAAAAAATATTTAGCAAGTGCATAAATGCTTTATTTTTAAAATATGTTTTATCTCATACTTAAATTGGTATCTCAGTCCCATGAGATACCCCTCACCTCTCTTCAAATAGTGCACACCTAACGTATCCCTCTAAAAATTCTAGTTAAGCTACACTACCTAACTAATCCGTCACCCCCAAACTCTAGAATTCCTAAGCAAACCAAGTACTAAGGGCTCAACTTCTCCCCAGTCTCCACACTATGCCATGTTCGTACATGGGGTGTCTCGCGAAGAGATATCCAAATAAGGAACCCCCACGATACACTACTACTTGGCAAGGTCGATCATTGAGATCCATTAGACCATCAGTACTCAACTATTATATAACTACTCATCTAAATAAATATACATAACCTCCTTAGTCATAATACATATCACAACATAAGTCCGGATATGATCTCCCGGAATGAGAATTCATTTCATATTCAATTTATCCCTTTACTCTAATAGAGATATCATATCTTGTTCTCATAGACAAGTAATGTACTATACACACCAGTACAATAACCATCTCAACGAGCTATAACTCGAGGATGTGGTCTCTCAATGGTATCATCTTCCAGGGCATCACTCACATACCATCCTGGGGACCAACAGTCGGACTCAATATCACCGACATCGCGGTCAAAAATCACAACGTCTGGGAAACGGTCATAGTTCCTCCCCGGCAATGAGACGAAACATACCCACCACGTCTCACCCCTGATAAAAATCACACAATATAAAAATGGATGCTGTGACCGGGGGACTATACGCTCCCTGCTCCTCAAGCCAGGGGCCTCACCCACATCGTGCAACTTCCCATGTTAGCATTAGAGGGGGTATGCTTCACATATATATATACCATCCACACATAGATATATATATATATATATATATATATATATATATATATATATATATATATATATATATATATATACATATCTGTATCATATAATATATATACTTTAATCATATAGTATATACATTCCACATTATTCCTCAAGGGTACATATAAATGGCCAGAATTGCCAATCACACATAACGATGGCCAATAATCCCAAAGATTGTCATAAATAATAATATTCGAGTATTCGCACACTCACGATACTAAACTCAAAAGTATTCCCTCACTTGATAAATAACCTGTACCTTATTCACACTTTAGGATTTATATATTTTCTCCAACTATACCAATTTACACTAAGTAAATACACATTTTCCCAATTTCATCCTAATAGTCTCACAGGATATACTCAACCACAATTGATATAATTATATTTTCTATGCGCATAATTATATAAGCTAAAATACCCACTGAAATTATCCCCAGAAATATTCTTCACCAAACACCCTTAATTTAAATAGGTGGTGGATTCCATTTCCACGAATCCAAGGACTACATTTAGTCCAATTAATAATGTGGTGACAATTATCGTGCAACACAAATAAATAAGAAAAAAACATCCACCAAGTAAGAACAAGGAAAATAAAATGACAATCACACAACAAAGGATGTATGTGGTTCAACAAAGATGTGCCTACATCCATGGTAGTGCAGTCGATATTATTTCTATATACTCCGGAGAGTAATTACGGAGAATACAACTTGTCCTTTTGCCCCGGACCTAGGGTTTAATATATACATGTACATTTAGGTGAGTGGGGGTGATGTTTTCCCACGTCTTCCATCCTTCCCATAACTTCCCTTCAAGGGAACGTGGGAAAAGACTGCATCAAAATAAGAAGTGGGGGGCCTAGACTTTGGGCCGCTAGAATTGGGCTACTCGTCTAGGCCCATGGTATTAATTCTGGGTACCCACAATTGCCCCTAAGTTTGTTGGGCCATGTTCATGGGCTCAATAAATTTAAATGATTAGCCATAATGGTTCTTTCGCAATTCTTCGGAAACTGTGAAGCTGGTTTTGGCGGCACTCGCTTCGTATCTTGTGCACTATGATTAGCAGTACTTGAAGGTTTCTTGGATTAGGTACTTTTCTATTGTCGTTTCAATTTTCCAGCACTTTCTCATTCCTTGTGAGTTCTAGCACTTCGTATTTTCTTCTCTCAACCTCTATTCTCGTTGCTTTCTCGCCGTTTGGGCTCGCGCTTCTTCATCGTTCGAATTGATCTTCTATCTTGTAAGTTTCCTGTACTTTTTCTCTGTGCTTTCTCCTTGAGTTTGTAGTTTTCTAAGGTTTTCCAATGGCGAAGATTGGGCATAGGTCGGTTTCCGAGTTTAGGGAGTTTTACAATATTCCTGAGTGGGTAGATATTGAGTGCTGTTCCTCCCCTCCTAAAAATATTAGGGAGATAGATGATGCCCACTGGATCCATGTTCTGTTGCTTTCCCAGGGGGGACTCACTTTTCCTCTCAATGACTTGTTTTTGCATTTCTTTGGCTATTTTAATATTGTTCCTGCACAATGCTCGCCCAATGTGTGGAAAATAGTAAATGACGTAAATACGATAAATCAATTGTATGGAACTAGGTTAGGGCTCACCGAAATTTGGTTTTGCTACTCCTTTTCTCGGACTAGTCCTGGTGTCCTTTACCTCAAAGCCAGGAGCCCTGACAGGGTATTGGTAGTAAATCTACCTGATTCCCATAAGGACTACTGGCAAGAGGGTTTCCTTGTTAGAAATTGGCAGTTTTCTCCCCGACTTGAAGGGTCGAGGTCTGAGAGGTTCTCTGTTCCCTTTTATGGGGAGGAATACATAGGTAGATATTGTACTGTTGTTTCGACTTTTGTTGATTTGTGATCTTTCTAACTCTTCTTTGCTTTAAAGGCTTGAAACATCAGAGAGCCTTTAGATGACAGCGAGCATCCCAGGTCTGCTGCCTTCTTGCTTGAATACAAGAACGTTGGCTCCAGCTTTATAGCAAGGCCTATGGATAGTATCCCAGAGTTTAGTTCACCTGAAGAGACTGCTGCAAGTCCTATCCAATTGGACGAGGAAGAGGGCATCTCTGAGAGTGACATTGTAGGAGCTGTAAGTAGTTTGCGGGGAGAGAGCTCTAGCAGTAGCAGCTCCTCTGATCGTAGGGAGGTTTCTGAAGCTCGAGGGTCGTCAAGAACTTCCAGCAGTTCGAGTGAAGGAATGGTTCCACCCCAGAAGAACCTGATTCGGGATGATGACGATGAAGACCATATGCTCCTCACTCAGAGGTCGAAGAAATAAAAATTTGCCTCGGGGGCTGTGGCTACTGGTTCCCGATCTTCTGCTCAGGAGCAGGAGAGGAAGAGGAAGGAAGAGGAGCAGGTGAGAGAGAGAGAGAAAAAAAGGAAGAAGAGAGGAAGAAAATGGAGGAGAAACGGATGGTAGAGGAGAGGAGGAGGAAAGAGAGAGAGAAGGAGGAGGAGAAAAGGAGGGCCGAAGCGAGGATGAAGGCCGGGCAGGCCTTAGTCCCGGTGTCTGCTCTGCCCGAGGGGGCCTCCGTGGTAATTTCTCCCCAACTGGCCCCGGCTCTGCTCGAGAGAGCTGTCCTCTCGGCTGATCACCACAGGGCAGTAGGGTTAGAGCACTTGGCCCTTCAGGCTAGTCAGAGGCTTTCTGTGGTAAGGTTTTTCCCTTTTTCTCTTATATTTTTCTGACTTCCCTCATTTTCCACTTCTAATGCCTTCTCTTTTCTGCAGTTTGTTACTGACTTTGCCATACTGTATCATTCACGCGATGAGCTGGTGAAGAAGAATAGTGAGCTGGGGCAAGAGAACTCTGCCCTAAAGCTGAAGGGTAAAGAGCTCGAGGCCAACCTCAAAGCCGTTGAAGCTGCTCGGATTTTATCCGACTTGGCTCTTGCCACTGCCAACAAGGAGAAGGACGTTGCAGTCCAAGATCTAAAGGAGCTGAGGCAGGCGTATGACTTGGTTTGTTAGAGCAAACTTACAGTCGTTGAGGAGAACAGGGTGCTCTCTGAAGAGCTAAAGAAGAAGGAGTCCGAGGCTGTTACCGCTAAGGAAGACTCTTACAATTCTGGCTAGGCTGCAGCATATGAGGATGCTGAAGTTCAGATAGGCTATATTAGCCGTCTGAACTTCAAGAAAGGATGGAATAAGGCTCTCACTGCTGCTGGAGTGGATGTTGCATCTCCTCTTTTTGACGAGCACGACCCAGGATCGAGGTCAGTCGTAGATGAGGACCCTGCCCCAGCCGTTGAAGGCTTTGATCCTGTTCCTCAGGCGTCCCCTGCGAACGTTTCTCCTGTTGAGGTGACAGAGACCACCCCTGCCGAGGGCAGTGCTCCTGTTAATGATGATAAGGGGACAAGGCCGTCAACCTCTGGGCCACCTGAGGTTGCTAATTAGTTATCTGATAGGATTGCTTTGTATTTTTGTTTTTTCCAGTCTGTAAACTTTCTTTTTTCAGTTCGATGTAATTTTAATTTTCATTAATGAAAAAGGCTTCATTTCTGCTTGTACTGATTTGTCCCTTTCTCTCCTTTTTCTTTCTCTTGCTTGTAGTTAGTTGATGTGGATGATTACATTCCTGCTACTTCCCAGTTGGGTAGGACCCTTGGTCCCAATACGAGTCCCGAAGTTCTCCAGGCCTTCTTTAAGCTTTGCAAGTCCCTTAGGTCTAGAAATCATAAGTATAAGGAGCAATCTGAGCTCGTGGCCAAGCTGAAGAGCAGGCTCCACGAGATGGAGGATATTGGTGCTTCAGTGCAAGAGGAGGTCAATGTGCTGAGGATAAAACTATTAGAGGCCTCTTAGATCAACCAAGTAGGGGAGGTTCTTCAACAGGAGAATGAAGACCTGAGGAGAGAAGTCTTACGACTCAGGGAGCATGCGCCGAGCACTGTTCGAGCAGTATTACAAGGCTCCTCATCATTGCGAACTAGAGCTGGTCATAATGTTACTCCTCCTATGTCGCGAAGTCCCACTCACCCTCCCCTTCCGAGAGCTGGTAGGAGCACCAGGAGTAGAAACAGGGAAGCAGAAGAACTTCGCGATAGGGAAATGGAAAAACTCCGCGGTGATGTTCAGCGAGCATATGTAATCGCTGCTGGGCTTCAAAGGGATATTACTCGGTTGAGACACTTATTCAAGAAAGGCCCTCGTCAAGCGTGGACTGACGGTTATGATCAAGGCTGGTCGGATGCTCCAACAAGGCTGTCTGAGTTTGAGAAGCTTTCTTTTATCAGGGGTTGGCTAAGTTCCTTGAAGGAGCTGCAAGTCTCGAGGAACTCGGTGCTATGGTATCTTCATGATATGTTTTCCTCCACCCTGATGCCTAACCCATTCCGGAGGGATGATCGATGGATTCCCATCGATGCTATTCCTCGGCAATTACTGGAGTCAGATGCGAACGAGGTTGTGGAGGAGTTAGCTCCTGCTCTTGATGACGGACGAAGATCTCGAGTGGATGATTATCTTGCTCGGAGGCTTCCACCCCATTGAGATTTTGCCAGTTGTTATTTTTTTGTATTTTTGATAATGTAAATGCTTTGGGCGAGCTCGCCAACTAAACATGTATTACCATTGTTGTAAGTATGATGGATTAATGAAAAGTTTATGTTTTGGGAAATTTTGCCGACTAAACATGTGCATCATACTTTTCATATTCTTGCTGCTCTATAATCTTTTTTGTTTTGTCATGCAAGTGTCCCCCCAGTCCAGTATAATACCAAGATACCATTGTGCTCCACTTTACCTTTTAGGTTGTGTCGTCACACTCCCTTAGGCCTAAGTGGGGCGATTGGAGAGGACACACCTGGTGTTAGACGTCTTCATCCGATCAAGATTTTACTCAATCGAAGTAAGTTTGATGACTAGTATAGAATTTGGTCGTATTGCCTAAGGATCCCCTGTAGGGCTTCATATATTGCCAGGGGCAATGCTAAGAGGTCTCTCGTGTTTTATGACGATGACCTGAGGAGGGGTATTTTCCTGCTATAGTGATCAATGTTCCTGTTACTTGGAAAAGATGTGCGATAAATGCAGCTGTTACCAATCAGAGTATAACCAATTAAGTATCTTTCATTAGTAATAAGGGAAATGAACTTCTATTTTCATAACAAAAGAATACAAGAAAAAGATCTAAAAATAGAATTTCTTAAGATTAGATGCATTCCATGCTCGTGGTATTTCTCTTCCCTCCATCGTTTCCAAGTGATAGTCACCTTGCAGATCGTCTTTAGTTATCTTAAAGGGTCCTTCTTAGTTTGGGCCTAGCTTGCCGTCTGACGACTTCACTGTGCTGCCCAGGACTTTCCTTAGAACATAGTCCCCAACTTGGAATGTTCTCGGGTTAACCCTTTTGTTGTAGTGCTTCGCGAGATGTTGATGATAGCTCGTTAGCTTCACTAAGGCAAGTTCTCTGCGCTCGTCGGCTAGGTCGAGTTCGGCGAGCAATGCCTCATCATTCTGGCCTTGGTCAACAAGGTTGGATCTCATTATTGGCAAACCCGCTTCTAGTGGGATGACTGCTTCCATGCCATATGTCAGCGAAAATGGGGTTTCTCCTGTTGCTCGCCGGGGAGTGGTTCGGTACGCCCATAGGATATGGGGTAGCTCTGTTACCCATGCGCCTTTGGCTCGCTCTAATCGCTTCTTCAATCCATCGATCACAGTTTTGTTAGAAGCTTCAGCTTGGCCATTGCTCTGAGGGTAGGCCACCGAACTGAAGTGGTGTCTGATCCCGTGTTCGTTACATAAGTCCTGAAAGGGTCTACTTTCAAACTGTGTTCCATTGTCGGTGATGATGGTTCTGGGAATTCCAAATCGAGTGATTATATTCCTCCATATGAACCTTATCATATCAGCATCTCGGAGGTTCGCCAGGGGTTCTGACTCGATCCATTTGGTGAAGTAGTCAGTCGCAACCAACAGATATTTGCTATTATCGGTCGCGATAGGCAGTGGTCCCACGATGTCCATTCCCCATTGGGCGAAGGGCCATGGACTGGACAGGGACTTTAGGTCGCTGGTGGGTTGGTGGGCCATAGGAACGTGGAGTTGGCATTTTAGGCATTTGCGGACATATACTGCGGAGTCCTTTTGTATATATGTCCACCAATAGCCTTCCTTCATTGCTCGAAAGGCTAGAGACCTTCCTCCGACATGACTTCCACAGATTCCTTCGTGAAGCTCGTGTAGCACTTGCTCGACATCACCTGGGTGGACGCATCTAAGGTAGGGACCGGAGAAGGATTTCTTATACAAGTCGCCTCTTGTGGATAAGTGAAAGCGAGCAGCTTTGACTCTTATCCGGTGGACAGTTTTCTTGTCATATGGGAGCGTGCCATCCTTTAAATAGTCCCTTAAGGGGTCCATCCAGCTGGGGGCTGACCCCACCTGGAGTATCTGTTCCACGTTTGGTAGCTTGCTGTTGTTGTTAATGCTCGGACAAATGAGGAAATCGATGGGGATAATCCTTTTTAGGTTAGAGTCAACTGCCGAACTCAAGGCTGCTAAGGCATCAACATGATTGTTTTGCCCCCTGGGAAACTGTTGGATGTTGATCTCTTCAAAGCTTGTCATTAATTTTTTCACTAAGGCGAGGTAGGCTACCATTCTTTCATCCTTCGCATTGTAATCTCCACTTATCTGATTGGAGACTAGTTAAGAATCGCCGAACACCTGTAAACGTTTTGCTCCTAGAGTTTGCGCCTTTTGGAGATCGACTATTAGGGCTTTGTACTCTGCTTCGTTGTTGGAGGCTGCAAATCCAAGCCTAATTCCTTGCTCAAGGATTGTGTTTTCTGGAGTGATGAGAACAACGCCTACCCCTGCCCCCTTTGAGTTGGAGGCTCCATCAACGAAGAGTTTCCAGGTTTCCTCTATTGCCTGATTCTTCTCTTGCCTTGTTGGTTGAGGTTGGTCAGAGAGTTCTTCGCCTGTGAATTCGGCTATGAAATCAGTAAGGATCTGACCCTTAATAGCTGTCCTTGGTTGAAATTGGATGTCAAATCGACCGAGCTCGACTGACCACTTAGACAATCTGCTCGAAAAATCCTCTTTCCTTAGGGCCGCCTTAAGGGGATGCGATGTAAGGACGATGATAGTATGAGCTTCGAAATAATGCTTCAGCTTCCTCGAGGCTATTGCTAGTGCAAAGGCGAGCTTCTCTAATGGCAGGTACCTTTGTTCGACGTCTAATAAGGTCTTGCTTGCGTAATAAATGGGGTGTTGGATTCCTGCAACCTCTCATATTAGCGCAGAGCTGACAGTGTGATTGGATACGGAGAGGTACAGGTACAAAGAATCCGTTTGCTGTGGTATGATAAGCAGCGGTGGAGTGCTTAAGTAGGACTTGAGCTCGTCCAATGCTCGTGAGTAATCTGGGCTCCACTCTATCATTTTACTCCCCTTTAGAAGCTGGAAAAAAGGTTTGCACTTCTCGGAGGATTTGGAGATGAAGTGATTTAAGGCAGCGAGCATTCCAGTGAGCTTATGCATGTCCCAGATTGTGCGAGGGGGTTGCACCCTGTGGATTGCATCCATCTGATCCGGATTAGCTTCTATGCCTCTGTTACTGACAAAGTATCCAAGAAATTTTCCTGACTGGACACCGAAGGAACACTTGCTCGCATTAAGTTTCATCCGGTACTTTCTGAAGATTTCGAAGGTGTTTGACAGGTCCGAGAGGTGATTTTCTTTCTTCCTGCTTTTAACGAGCATGTCATCGATGTAGACCTCCATGTTGTCTCCCATTTGATCCTTGAACATTTTAGTGACCAGCCGCTGATAGGTTGCCCCTGCATTCTTGATCCCAAAGGGCATGACCTTGTAGCAATATAACCTAGCTGTCGTGATGAACGCCGTTTTGTCTTGGTCTGGGGCATACAAGGGGATCTGGTGATACTCTGAGTACGCGTCCAGGAAACTCGTTCGCTCGTGAGATGCAGTGGCGTCTACTAGTTGGTCTATTTTTGGGAGGGGGAAACTATCCTTAGGGCATGCTTTGTTGAGGTCAGTGAAGTCGATGCAAACTCTCCATTTCCCATTATTCTTCGGAACTACTACTGGGTTGGACAACCACTAGGGGAATTGTACTTCCCGTATGGATCTTGCATCCAGCAGTTTTTCTACTTCCTTTTCGATCGCTTTAGCCTTCTCGGGTGCAGTTCGCCGTGACTTTTGGGTGATTGGCTTGAATGTGGGGTCGACGTGCAGCTGATGACAGACCACACCAGGGTCGATTCCAGGAAATTCGTATGGTTCCCATGCGAAAACATCTACGTTGCGCCTCAGCAAGGTTGTTAACTCCTTCCATTCTTGGTCGGTGAGAGATGCTCCAATCAAGAAGACTCTATTACTGTTGCCATCTTTGCGAGAATTTTGTAAATTGGTTCTTTGAAGACGGTGTTGACCGCCTGGAATTCTTTCGACGCGTCATGGTTCCCTCCGTTCTTGGAGCCATTTTTCCCCCCGTTCTTTCTTCATTTTTTCTGGTTCTCAATTTTGTCACTTCCCTTAGTAGTGAGTTTAGCTCGACCGTTTTCCCCTGTACTAGGGCGGGTGACGTCTTCCACCTTGCCATACTTCTCGATGCGAGCCATTAGGTCGTCGATGGTTATGGCTTCCTTCTTCGTTAGAAACTGGTAGAGAAGGGAAGAACTGGGTAGCCCAATTTTGAAGGAGGCCACCGCCACTTGCTCTGAGCAGTCCTCGACCTCATTGAACAACTCCCAGTACCTTTTTACGTAGTCTCGGAGGGTCTCCTAAGGCGTCTTCTTTATTGTCAACAAGGCGTCCATCCTTTTGGGATGGGAGCTACTAGTAATGAAGCGGGCCGTAAAGAGTTCGACCAGGGATATGAAACTTTGGATGGATCGGTGGGGGAGTCTTTCGAACCATTTATGCGCCATATCATGCAAGCTTGAGGGGAAAATACGGCACATCAGTGCATCCCGGTGATTCCAGAGGACCATGGCCTGTTGGTATTGCCTGACGTGATCGATGGGATCAGTCTTACCGCCATAAATGTTGAACCTTGGAATAGCAAATTTCTTGGGGGCTTCTTCCTCTTCGATTTCCCTCGTGAATGGTGACTTCATCTGGGTTTTGAGAGCTCGCCTTGCGAGTTCTCTGGTTGATCTGGCACCGTGGTGGGCAGGATGTTGGTCCATTTCCCTGCGGATCAGATCTCGTATGTTCTTGTTGCTGCGAGCAGGGATCTGGTAACGTCGAGCTGTTCGCAGCTGTTTGCGGAGGTCGTCGTCTGATTCGTCTCCCTAGACCTTTCGAAATCCTCGCCTTGGGCTCCTTCCTCGGCTGCGAGATTTGCTCGACTGAGGGCTAGGAGTGCGGTATGGATGTCTCCTGTTATTAGGATGAAGCTCCCTCTCCAGTCTTTCCAGTTTCCTTTTCAAGCGAGCATTCTCAGCTTCGTATCTGCGAGAAGACTCCCTCTGCTTGTGGAGCCTTGCCTCGTACGCATCAATCAATCTGGATATCTGTGTGGACCTTACTAGTCCCTGGCTCTCTTCTGAGGCTGGCCTTTCCAAGCGAGCCCTCTGATCTGAACGTCGAACGTCAGACCTAATCCTGCGAGGAGCAGGTGGTTCTTGAATATCCCCTGCCTGAGGGACATTGCTGCTGTGACCAGACATCTTAAACTCCTTTCTTGGCGTGGGCTCTTCTCAGGGAAAGATGAACGCTTCCCACAGACGGCGCCAATTGTGGTGACAATTATTGTTCAACACAAAATAAATAAGAAAAAATCATTCACCAAGTAATAACAAGGAAAATAAAATGACAATCACACAACAAAGGATGTACGTGGTTCAGCAAAGATGTGCCTACGTCCACGGTAGCGCAGTCGATATTATTTCTATATACTCCAGAGAGTAATTACGGAGAATACAACTTGTCCTTTTGCCCCGGACCTAGGGTTTAATATATACATGTATATTTAGGTGAGTGGGGGTGATGGTTTCCCCACGTCTTCCATCCTTCCCATAACTTCCCTTCAAGGGAACGTGGGAAGAGACTGCATCAAAATAAGAAGTGGGGGGCCTAGACTTTGGGCCGATAGAACTGGGCTACTTGTCTAGGCCCATGGTATTAATTCTGGGTACCCACAAATAATTTAGAGGTCCTCACTCTATTTTTGAGAAACCCCAACTCTCAAATTCCTCACTTTATCTATTTTCCTCGAAAATATAATTTTAGTGTCACACACTTAAAACACTATCTTAGCACCCATAAACTCCCTCAATTTGGATAAATATATCTTCCTTAGTTAGATATTTAATTCCTTAATTAAACAAGCTAAAATCATATTTTTATGATTTCATCCCATATAACATCACAAGCTGAAATTATCTAAATTCCTGCTCAATCGATCGATCGACCCTTGGCCGTCGATCGATCGATCAAGCCGGGCAGCTTCTTTTCCGGCCCCTGTTTCGGCCATTAACCAACCTCCAAGCTTTGTTTCCTTTTATCCCACCAACATATAACCACACCCAACTATATATACACCAAATAAATAGGTTCTAATCATCCTAGAACCCAAAATCAACCATTAATTTCTATAAATTTCTAAGTTTCTCCAATTTCATAATTTTCGGGGTTAACCCGTTAAACTTTCGAAAAAACCCGTTTGATTCATGAAAAACCCAACCCAAAATCTTTAGGGTTTGTTATTACTAATTATGATATTATATTTATGCTCAAAATTAAATAAATCAAGTAAACACTTGCCTGGAGGATAAAATCCGACGATCCCGAGTGGAATCCCGCGGACTTTGGCCCGAAAATCCTTTTTCTCTCCTCTTCCTTTCTTTTATTCTTCTTTTCTCTCTTTTATTTCTTTCTCCCACTCTCCCTTGTCTTATATAGGAGAGAATAAGGGTTTATCCCTTTAAAACCCAAAAATGACTCGTTTACTCAATTACGAGTTCCTTTTAATCCAAAAATTCTCGAAACTCAATTTCAACCCCGGATACACTATTCTGACTATCTCGGCCATTCCGAGACTAACCGCGCCCTCAAAATCTCCATCCGAGTTACTTGACCACAAATCACTAATTTAACCCCACACAACTTAATGTGGTATTCCCATTAAAATATTATCCTCTGTCGCTTTATCCAGCTGCGACATATAATTAAAATACTCCGACTTATTTACTTAATCCCAAAAGTAAATATAATCGAAAATCATCTAATCCTTGAAAACTCCAAAATTACTATTCACGATAATTTCTTAAATTCCCAAATTACACTTGATTATTGAATTTAATTTCCCATAAAGTGTGGGGTATTACACATAGATGCCGACCATCACCAGGAAGATCGACCAATGATGACAGGAAAACACCAACAATTGTATACATAAATGATTGTATAGATGTAAATGCCTATGATATAAATACATTCCATCCTTTGATATTCTAGCTCTTATACACCTCATGGGGGATATAAATACATTGTAAACCCTACATCCAACGGACACGAAAAGAGAGGCAATTGAACAATTCCAAAGCAATACACATAAGTGGATGTAGGCTCTTCCCATAAGCCAAAAATCTTTAAAAATCTCTTGTCTCTTTTATTTCTATTTATCTGTTATTAATTAATTAGCCTAGTCTAGTTTTTTGCATCAACATCAATTTTGTTTCTTCTCAGAACAAGTAGTAAAATAAATTTCAAATCAATTAGATGTTTTGTTTATGTTTCACTTCAATTTTGTACTTGCCCAAACATCTTAGTATAAGATCTGTTTAGTATAATCAATATTATTTATATGAGCTTTAATCTATGTCAGAGTACCTATTCCTTCTCATTTAGTTTTGGTATTAGAAATTGACGAATTGACTTTGTTTTCACATGTGTATTAGAAAAAATAAATTTGTATCACTCAGAAGTGGGGCGTGGTAAATTGTTTCCTCTATTTGGTTTCACATAGCATTTTTAATTAACCGACCTCAATATTTTACGCATCAATTTTCTTTAAGACAATATTCCGATTATTATAAATTTTATTTTATATCAATGATTACCATAGCTTAAAGCTAATGGCAACCCAAATATTCCAACACCAGGGCCATGTCCCACATCTAATATTGTGAGGTATTAACCACAACTCATTTTTTTGCTTCAAAAATTTATATTAGAAAACTTTCGATTATTAAAATATATTTTTCTATCATTGATGATCATAGCTCAAAGCCCATGGAAACCAAATGATTAAATCAACAAAGCCACATCCCACATCTAGTATTGGAAAGGTATTATCATGGCTCAAACATTTACGCTTCCAATCTTTATTTGAGTAAAATACTTTGGTTAAGATAATGTGTTCTTTATGTCATTCTATCATGGATTATCATAGCTCAAAGTTGATGAAAACCAAGCGATTCAATCAACAAATCCACATCCCAAATCTAATATTGAAAAGGTATCATCATGGCTCAAACTTTTACGCTTCAAATATTTATTTGAGTAAAATACTCTGGTTATGATAATGTGTTCTTTCTATCATTCTATCATGGATTAGCATAGCTCAAAGATGATGGAAACACTCGAATAACACATCTGCATTCCACATCTAATATTGGAAATATATCATTCGTCGTGACTCAATACTTTTTTATGTTCCAAAAATATATATCACAAAGTACTCTTATTGTTATATAGTTTTTTTTTCTAATTTTGACTAGTTTATAATTTTATTGTGTAGGGCAGAAAAAGTTGATTGACAATTGAAACGAAAATCAATATTGTTGCAGAAGGATTTTTGTTTGAGAAGGAAGGTTTAAATGAGAAAATTCACAACACTCCTCTTGCCGAACATAATGTTCATGCATCCATAAAAAAAATATTTTTTTCCAGAGGCTTATCTACCTGTACCACTTCCACATGAATTGATTCTAATTAGAGATGCACTCAATTCACTTGTTTCTTGGCCGAAGGAGTTTGTACTACTTGGTGTTGAGGTAAAATATTTGTGAGCATCAAGTATATATTGCTTTAAAAATGGAATTAACTGGTGTTGTATTTGTTCATTATCCAAAATAGGACAAAAAGAACAATCGTGGCGGTAAGAAACAAGAAAGTGAGAAATCTGGTGGTGGTCATGCTATGGTTTTTGCCTTCACACAAACTTTAAAAAAATATAAAGGCAAATCAGATTACGATTCCACTTGTGAAGGAAATATTTGGAGATCATAATCTCGAGACATTTGTCTTCAAGAATGACTTGTTTGAGTTTTGTGCGATGAGACCCATAGATGTCACAATTATTTTTGCATACTTGAGGTATGAGTTTAAAATTCTTTTCAACCACTCACTAATTTTTCCGTAACATTTGTTTATTTTCTTATGTAGGAACTTATATGATAAGTTTCCAATCTCTCAAGAAAACATTAAATTTATCAATCCTTCATCCATTAGTGCTACCTCCGATGTGAATCTATCTCAATTTCTCACTAAAATATTAGAACATGCAAGCAGAAATCAGATATATTTTGTTCCTTACAACCTTCAAGAAATGTGAGTATTAATTGATTTTGTTACATTTTAATATTTTTAATATTAATTATTTATACATAATGTATTCGTGTTGTACTTATTATTTTGTAGTTTTTATTGGGTTTTGATTGTCATTTATTGCTTTTCAATGACTGTTTATTGGTTGGACCCTTTGCGTCACCCAAGCGATGAAACAACTAAGTTCTATTTCAACACGTGAGTAAAATTCCATCTCTACTTTGGTCGAGTATAATTAATCATTCACAATTAATCATAAAATTCTTGTCTTGAAATGGGTTCATTCGATTGGGTTTTGAGGGAAATAAACGACCCGCAATACCATATTGGAAGGATATGAAGGTAAATAAATATTAGTAATATTGTAATATTTCTTCCCTCACTTCCTATTACTAACATTTTAGTGCTTCTGTTAGTTAGTGCCCTAAACAACCTAGGAACGTTGAGTGCAGATACTATGTGATGAAACATATGAAAGAATTAATAGAGAGTTCTTCGAAGTTTATTGATTCAATGGTAATTAATTAGATTTATTTTCATCATCTCTTAAAATATGTCTAAAAAACTCATCATTTATTATTGGATTGTTTAAGATGAACATGCTATCTAAGAAAGAAACATACACAAAGGATGAGATTGATGATGTACAAGTTGATTTCATTCAGTTCATTTTAAGGCACCTCAAAGCATAGTAAGTCTCCCCCTCTCCCTTATACCCGTGATTTTTATTTGAACTAGTTATTTTGGTCATATGGATTTTCATAAATTGCTTTCTTGTTCCAAGTGATTATAATATTTCCTTTTTTTAATAGGTTTATAGAAAGTGGTTTTGTAAAGAAAGAATGGAGAGGACATTTTGTGGTGGAATGTCGAGGATATATTTGGTTTATATTAGTTTATTTGAGATGGAAATTTTTAGTTTTAACTGATTTTAGATTAAAATATAATTGGAACAAATACTTTTTTGAATGTATGTATTACTTTGGCAGAAGAATTTTTGGATATATATATTGACATGACAACTTTTGGAAGTAGATATTGGCATGACATGTATATATTGGTATGACAACTTCTGGATGTAGATATTGGCATGAGAAGTTTTGAATGTATATATTCATATGACTAGTTAGAATTGATTTTGAGAACATTTGTGTTGATTTTATTCCGTAGGACAACTTTCGAATGTAATATACGGATATGTATTCAAGTGAAGCGTCCGATAAAAAACATATTTAGGACGCTTTTCGGCAAGTGATATGATGGAATTTTTTACAACCCTTGTAAATAATGCGTCTTAAAAAGTTTTATTTCTAAGACGTTTTTTTTAATTGTTTGAAAACCTTGTAAATAACGCCTCTTAAAAGACTCTATTTTTAAGACATTTTTTTTTATTTTTTTTTATTATAGTGGTTTTAAGACGCTTTTGATTATGATTGAAAGTGATGTAAATAGCTTTTTATGATACTTTTTAGCCGTTGTAAAAAGACTTTTTTCTTCTGGGTATTATTTATGCGTGTGTGTGTGTGTGTTAGATTAATTGTGTGTGGTCTCTCTCTCTCTCTCTCTCTATATATATATATATATATATATATATATGTGTGTGTGTGTGTGTGTGTGTGTGTGTGTGTGTGTGTGTGTGTGTGTGTGATTAATTTTGTGTGTGGTTTTTTCTATATATATGTGTGTGTGTGTGTGTGTTTCTGTGTGTGATTAATATGGTGTTTATAAAAAATTGGGCAACAATCTGAAATTGGACTCCCTTTGTTGTGTAAATATGAAATTGAAATTGGGTATGAATTTGAAATTGATCATATTGCTGTGTAAATGTAAAATTGAAATTGAAATTGGGTATAAAATAGAAATTGGGTATAGTGTTGTGTAAATCTAAAATTGGGTATAATGTTGTACACATACACACACACATACATAGAGATTGTTGAATTGTTTGGGATTATTAAATTGCTATTGACTGGTGGGTTTGAACATTTAGATGGCCACTGAGTTGGTTGTCCCCAGGAATTTCTAATAAAAGACATTATTATTTGCATTGTTGTTTTGAATTCATGAATTGTTTTTGACTGGTGGATTTGAACATTTAGATGGACATTGAGTTGGTTGGACCTACGTATTCTCAAACATTTAGGGTTCTGATGCAAAATGAAACATAACTATGCAATAATCGAATATAAATAAGACATAATTAAATGAAACATGCTATAAATTTTATACAACAAGTAATAAGTATTCATGCATTCACATAAGAATACATGCATGCATGTATCCCTCAAAGCAAGTATTATATAACAAGTTGTAGGGGGGCTTCAAGGTAATCCTGATATTAGGGATAATTTCTCTATTTACAACAATATCTAGGGTCAAGTCAACTCAGCAACGCAACTTAGCGTGGCAACTCAGCGTGGCATCTCATCGAGGCAGCTTAGCGTGGAAACTCATATTTTAGCTTGTTGTGTTACTTAGCCATATTGTATCTTTTGTTTGTACTGACTATGGGCTATAACAATTGTAATGATATAACGAGAATAATCATTATGTGTGAGGTCGAACGGTACTCGCGAGTGACTAAGCTTGGCAGGGCCTGGGAGAGATTTCAAGCTCTATCGAACGACCTCGTCGTGGGAACTTTAGAGGGAATTGGTTTGGAGGAATGAGAAATGAGGCACCGTTGGGGCTTGTCCAGACCATCTTAGGTACACCTGGTAAAACACCGAAGAACCCTGACTATGGAACCTGGGGGGGGGGAACAACCTTGAGCTCCATCGGGCGTTGAGTTGTGAGCGAAACAACCCTCTACTTAATGTCACATCCACTTTATCTGATGTCACTAACCAGCTAGGCAATGTCATATGTGCACTTGAGTAAACCATCGTGGTATTTGGGGATGTCAGATAGTTGGTGAGCCACCTCTGTGACAACAGCCCCCTGACACACAGTGGTTAGGAAAAAGGCATGTCTTGGCATTTAATGTTTATAACGTGAAGACAACTAGTGCATCATATATTTAATGTTTGTGACATAAAGTATCAGGGATGTCTTTCACAGGCATTAATGGTAGAGTTGCCTCGTGGATGGTGTGGGAGGCCATTTAAAGACCCCACCCACCCCTGGAGAGAGGCATCATATGATATTTTTGAGATTTCAGAAGTTATTACTAGAGATAATATACATCAGAGAGAGATATTGCAAACCAGAGAGTTTACTCACTCATCATTATCATTTATTACGAAGCTTTTAATACTTGACAGAGATTCTTGAGGGTGGTTGGTGTGTCTGGCTGCCTGCCAAGGTGTATCTAGGATGCTTACTTCTCTCTCCCTCTAGCTAAGTTACTTCTAAGTTCATTACTACCTTCCGAGTTATACACGAGAGGTTTGTGAGTTCAAACTGAGGATATCTTCATTGAGTCTTGTTTGTATGTCCTGTGGTTAATCAATAGTGTTGCTATTTAACTTGTCATTACTGTACTCAAAAAAGGGTTACGCCTACATCTTATCTAAACTACCCTCTTACATTTGGCGACTCTGTTGGGGAGGCATTCTTCTGAGTAAGGAGTATGGTGCAAGATAACGTTAATTGAAGACTCAACTTTGATGACATTCAACACAATGAAGAACAGGCGGGGAGATTACTGGAGGCTCTAAGGGACGGGTCCCCTCGAATTGAGGTACCTCCAGTTCAGGCGACGACAGGCGTTCCACGGATGGCACAGGCTTCCACGAGTGCTAGGTTGGGACCAACCCAGGTGGCACTCCTCATAAATAAGTTTTATGAGTTTTTGCAAACTCCGGTAGCTTCAACGGTGTTGGGAGGATTTGAAGTCAACTCCTTCGTAACACCAGGGGCAGCCCTAACGGCCCCACCAAGTGCAGGCATAACGGGAACAGTCCTAAAAAGTATACCCTCTGTTGTGAATCCATCAGTGGGAACCTTGGGAGTATCAACGGCTCCAACTGTGACAATTGCTTCAGCTGCAACGGGCACTCAGCCTATGGTCCCATTGGTTGTTGCCCCAGTAGCCCCACCCATGGAGGAAATGAGGAAGGAGATGCAGAAAGAGATGCTAAAGTTCATACAAGCCTCCTCGCAATCTCCTGGCGAGGTAGCTTCGGTATATGACGACTTTCGAACACCTTACCCCCAGGAATACAATGATGAGCTCTATCCAAAATATTATATTCCTTCTATTTTTGAAAAATACACAGAGAAAGATGGAAACCCGAAGGAGCACATTAAGCGCTTCGTTGAACACTTGGGAGCGCATTGTAATAATAAGAAGCTCAAGTTGAGGGAGTTTTCTAAATCCTTAACCGACAAAGCATATACTTGGTATTCCCATTTGGATTCCAAGAGCGTTTCTACATGGTTGGAGATGCATGTTTTGTTCGTCCGGAAGTTTTTTCTGGTAGAAGATGAGTTTACTTTGACCCAACTAGAGAGGGAGAAGCAACGATCCGGGGAAGAAGTGGTGGCGTACGTTCGAAGGTTTAGGGAAAGGTCCCTCGATGTGAGGAGGAGGCCAAAGAATCCAAGTTATTGCAGATATGTGCGGAGGGGCTTCTTCATGAGTACATCTGTCATCTCATTAATGAAACGCACGAGGGGACTTTTTCCGTGTTGTTAAAAGCAACAAGAAATATCTCCTTGGTGGTGGGACCCAATCCAGTGGTGGTGCCCATAATGTTTAGGCAGCCGATACAACCTATGGGAGGGAGGTCTCATCCCCCACGGGTGGGTACACCGAGGGAGCAGATGGGGGTAAGGCATCGAAGAAGGATAATAAAAGGAAGTTTGGAAGAGACAGGGAGGACCCACCACCATTGCCTTGTATAGTGAAGGAGGTTGTCAGCTGTTACAATACAATAGTCCAAGGAGGAACGATCTACAAACCAAAGGGCATTCCCGTGGGGGAACGTTATACGGTGAAAAGGGCGGATCCTAAGTATTACCAGATTCATTGAAAGATCCAGCATCCAACAGAGAGCTGTTTCACACTGAGGAGAATCATCGATAAGTATGTGAAGGTAGAGACGTTGCAAATCCCTACACAGAACGTTAACAATAACCCACTCCCAGCACATGGGGCCAATTTGGTGGTGGTCTATGAGAAGGAAGAAGAGAGAGAAGAAAGAAAGCCAACTACGAAGCAGGGAGAGTTCGAAGAAGCTCTGGAAGATTATACGAAGGGAATGTCTAATGTAGTACTAGCCTATAATGAGGCAAGCACCAAAGATGTGGAGGATGTATGCTGCATTAAAGGTGAGGAACCATACCCAGTCCTAGAGTACTGTGCAGTTTCAAAATCCCCAAAGTTCACCTAGTTCTTCTACCAAGTGGTGATACCGAAAGAGAGTAGGTTAGAAATAAACCAGACAATACTCGACATTGCAAGGAAGAACGCAGTCCCTTCGCTGAGATGGAAGGGACCCATGTCCAGGTTGGTGAAGAGGTTTCTCTCAGAAGTAACTTTCAGCTATGCAGATAGGGCTGTAAGTTTCCCTCATAACAGGCCATTGTATTTGATCGCCAGTGTCAACAAAATTAGTTTCGTAAGGACTCTTATGGATGGGGGAGCTTCCATCAATATTATGCCAATCAACTCTTTTCACGCAACTAATATTTCGGAGGAAAGGTTGGTTCCCATATATTTGGTGATTTTAGTATATGACAACCAGTCTTCCAAATCCATTGGGTACGTGAATGTTGGGATCGTGATGGGAAATTTGAGCTCCCATATCAAGTTCCACGTAATACAGAGTGAAACTTCATACCATCTGCTGATAGGAAGAGTGTGGAAGCACAACCAAAGGCTAGTTCCCTCGACGTACCACCAATGTGCTAAGATGAATATCAAGGGAACGGAGGTGACCATTAGGGCGATGGAGAGGCCCTTTGCTGTTGAGGAAGCTCAGTTGGTAGATGCGGCATTTTACACAGAATTGGAGGATGATGTCCGGGTCCTAACGAGAAGAATAGAGGGAGCATGGGTTCCCTCGATCAGAGAAAGGATGAGGCCCTTGAATGAGCAGAATAAATAGGCTGCAAGCAGCGCAAGAGTGATGATCGAAGAAGCTCACTAGGTGGTCCCTCGACCCCAAAACATCTCGAAGTAACTTAAAGACATGACAAGGCCTAGAGTGGATCCGATGGAACATGAGGTCCAATGGTAAAGCGTGTTGAGCCGATTTTTAAAAAAGAGTGGTTGAAGCCTCTAGAGAGAAGAAAAGGAAGGCAGCTATAGCTACCAGCATAAAGTGCCCCGAAGAAGAAAAGGTGATATACCGATTATAATGGTGTGAACGGGTGGCTGAAGAAGATGACAATGAGGTTGACCCGATATATGAGTGCTTTTTAGTGGATCAGCGGGGATAATGTATGGTGATAAATAACTCCAACGTACTGGAAATTATGGAAGAAGTCGTCGAGGAACCATAATATATGGTGGATTAACCGAAACAGCAGGCACAAGAACTGGAGAATTTGAACCTGGCGAAAGAAGAGGAGGATCCAAAGCCTATTTTTATCGCGAAATATCTCAGTAAGGAGAAACGAGAGGCTTTGGTTAAGTTAATTCGGTAGTTCATAGATTTTTTGGGTGGAAATACACAGAGATGGAAGGGCTGGATAAGGGAGTCAGCTGCCACAAATTGAACGTAATGCCTTCAACAATTCCGGTGAAACAAGAATTAAGAACGTACAAGTCGGAGGTAGACTTAAATATAAAGGAAAAGGTCCAGCGCTTATTGGCGGAAGGGTTCATCAAATCGATACAGCACCCACTTTGGTTGTCTAGCATTGTCCCGGTGGGAAGGAAAGACAAAAATCAAATAAGGATATGTGTGGATTTCAGGGATTTGAATAGAGCTTGCCCCAAGGATGAGTTCCCTCTACCCTCCATTGACAGCTTGTAGATGCAATAACTGGTCATGAGATGTATAGATTCATGGATGGGTATGTAGGATACAACCAGATCAAGATGGACCCCATGGATGCAGAAAAAATGGCGTTTAGGACCCCTTTGGGTAATTTCATGTACAGAGTAATGTCGTTTGGACTCAATAACGCCGGGGCTACCTACCAGAGAACAATGATGGCCATTTTCCATGACTTCTTCCACAAATTTGTGGAATTCTATGTGGATGATTTAGTCATCAAGTCGAGGAAGGAGGAGTCCTATTTGAGTGATTTGAGGAGGGTGTTTGCCCGATGCAGGAAATATAAATTAAAGATGAACCCACTTAAGTGCGTCTTCGGAGTAACAAGTGGGAAATTTCTATACTTCGTGGTTGATCGACAAGAGGTGCAGATGGACCAGGACAAGCAGCGAGCGATATTGGAGATGCTAAGTCCAAGAACGACGAAGGAGATGAAGAGTTTCCTAGGTAAAGTCTCCTGTTTTTGGAGATTTTTGCTTAGATTAGCCAAGATGACACACCCCTTGATGCAACTGTTGCGAAAGAACACAAAATTCAAGTGGGAGGGGGTTCACCAGGAGTTTCTCGCTGGGCTGAAAAAGTTGCTCGTTTCACCACAGATCATGGTTCCCCCACATGCAGGAATACTATTGTAGTTATACCTCACATCCACCGCGGGGTCAGTGGGAGATTTGTTGGCACTAGAGATTAATGGGGAAGAACGGTCGATCTACTACCTCAGCAAAATCATACATGGGCCAGAGGTCAGATATAGTAGCTTAGAAAGACATTGTTTAGCCTTAGTCTTTGTAGCACAAAAGCTTAGAAATTATATGCTGTATTTTACAATTCATATTGTAACTAGATGTGATCCTATTAAGTATTTGCTGGCAAGAACTATATTGATTGGTAGGGTAGCTAGGTGGTTCCTCATACTTTTCGAATATGACTTGAAGTGTATGGTTCTCGCGCAATCAAAAGCCAAGCGTACGCTGATCTGTTGGTAATATTCCCCTCGAGAACATTTGAGCCACCTAAAGAAAGTATTCTGGGAGACGATTTACAGGCCAATCACCTAGATGCAACGGATGCGGAATGGACAATGCAGTTCGATGGATCTTTGGCGGAAAAGAAAGGAGGAGCAGGGGTTATTCTTTCAAAAGAAATAGAGGAGATTTTCCTTTCCTACAAATTAAATTTCCCTTGTATAAACAACGAGGCGAAATATAAAGCATTGGTGATGGGGTTGCTAGAGGCTATTCGAAGGGGGATTCGTTCACTTTACATCAAAGGTGATTCAAATTTGGTGATTCAGCAAGTGAATGTAGAGTATGCATTGAAACACATGAGTCTGGCACCATACCGGACAATCATTCAGAGGCTCCTCTACTAATTCCATCAGACAAAGATCAAGAGACATCCCAGAATAATGAACCATCACCTAGACGCCTATACCACCATTGCCCAGAAGATGGTCATGAGGAATGATACAATTACCGTTGTGATCCAACGAAGAACAGATCCTTCGATAGTACAGTTAATTCTATCGATGGAGGAGGACGCAGACTGGAGGGGAGAGATTAGAGGGCAATTGGAATCTAGGGAAGGAGCGATGGGGCTGAGGGAATTAGTCCAATACTTCATGAACTAAGAAAACCTTTACTTTAAGAATGCAGGAGGATGGTTGTCGAGGTTTATCGGTCCAGAAGAGGTAGAGTGGAGATTGAAGAGAACACGTGAAGAGCACTGCGAGACAACTGAGATACCCCTCTACTGAAGAATTTAAAAAGAGGGGTATTTTTTGCCTAGAATGAAACAAGACGCGATAGAGTTACAAAAAAAGTGCGACAAATGCCAGTTATTCTTCGAAGAAGCTGAATGTCATTTCGTGAAAGCTCAACCTAATTGGAGACAGTCGTATATTAACTTTATCAGAGATGGAGTTGTCCCAACACAGAAAATTAATGCGATGGGACTCCGTCAAAGGACCCTGAGATTCTATGTTTAGGAGGGGCAGCTTTATCGAAGAGGCTACTTCAACAGGCTGTTGTGTTGCATCATGAAGGAAGAAGCATCTGAAGTCCTCAAACAGGTGCACGCTTCAACTCATATAGGAGGGGCCAAGTTGTATGACCAGTTGATGACGTTGGGATACAATTGGCCAACAATGGAGAAAGATTCCGTTGAGTTCGTTCGAAAGTGCAAGGCTTGCCAACTTCATGGAAATATGATCCATGCCCCATCGGTGGACCTACACTCCCTGGAAATGCCTTATCCTTTTCACAATTCGGTATTCGACCTGATAGGGGCAATACACCCTTCTTCGAGGGGGAGGATATGGATACTAGTAGGAACAGAGTGCTTCACAAAGTGGGCTGAAGTGATACCACTAAGAAGGGAAACAGCACGAGTGGTGAGCAACTTCATCAAAGAATACATCATTTGCCATTATTGGATCCCAAAGGTTATCCTTTCTGATAATGGAACCCATTTTGTCAATTCGAATGCAACGATGCTCACAAACAAGTACTCCATTGTTCATCATACTTTGACGGTGGCATATCCAAAGGGAAACGGTCAGGCCGAAGCAACTAATAAAACTTTGGTTAATATCCTGGATAAAATATTGAAGGATTTCCCAGGAGCGTGGGATGATAAGATACTAGTTGTATTGTGGGCCTATCGAACAACCAAGAGGAAGCCTACAGGGTATACTCCATTCTCCCTCGTTTATAGGGCTGAGGGAATTCTTTCGATGGATTTAGAAGTTCCCTCTGCTCGATATGCCTTATGAAGTAGCATGCTCCCTCAGAGTAGACATGTGCAGCTGGAAGCATTGGATGAACAAATAGATAATGCGATACAACACTTTCGAATGTATACAAAATAGCTTTCCAGGGCATACGATAACTTGGTAAGATCGAGGAAGTTCATGGAGGGAGACCTCGTGTTGAAAGTAGCAGTGAAACAAATCAGAGGGTTGCCCCTACCCAAGTTTGCAGCAAATTGGGAGGGACCTTTCACTGTAAAAGAAGCTCATGACTCAGGTTATTGCTTAATTTCTAGGATGGGAGAAGATAAACCATTCAAGATTAACAATAAATAGTTGAAAGTCTATTATGTGTAAGCAATTAGGTTTGGACCACCAATGTATCTAGATGTTGTTATCAATACAAAATTTCTTTTTATGATGAGTATGCAAGTTCTTTTTATTATAACTCAAGTGGAGATGAAAGAATTATAGAACTTCATAATGTACGCAAACAGTTGTAACATAAAGAAATGACATGGAAAACATACATTTTTTTCTTCATTCATAAACTTTGGGGCATCACAAAATTGGGACCTATAGCCCAAGAATTACATAGAAATAAGAAAAGAAAATATTTACAACAAATCATTGACCTAAGAGGAACCAAAGATCTCGAGAGAAAAAATCTCCAGGAAGCCCCGAACAAGCTGCCAGGCAAGACTGATGGGCATTTATAGAAACCTCCAGCCTCATTTGCGCTTGTGTACACTCGATGAGGAGTTTCTCTCTCTTCAACTTTGCCAAGCGCAGAGCTTCTTCGAGGTCCCCCGCCTCTTTCTCAATGGATTCAAGAAGAGGTGCTAACTCAACCAACTTATCTTCCTCAGCCCGTTGATCCTCGCGATGTTTTCGGAGCAGTTCCTTCTGGCTATCCTGTCGCTGGCTCTTCAAAGTTTTCAAATGCGTGATAACCTAATCAAAATAAAAGCTATCACGACCCAACTCCTTTGGGTGGACCAGGAATTGCTTAAGGAGGGCTCTGGTAATGTTTGAGGTCGGAGTACTAATAATCTTAGTCACAACGGTAGCCATGCCGTGAATCCTGTAACTCATCGCAGAGACGTTGGAACGCAGGCAATCCATGGTGAACATTTTGGGATGGTAGTTTACAAGCTTCTCAACTACCAAGCGATGGTTGGTAGGCATCTGAGGAGAACATTGAAGCACCATCAGGCAAAAAGTGTGAGGATCCAAGTCGGGCAGAGGAAGCTCACAACCAGATTCGCTCTCACCAGCAGCACCGGTCGTGGAACCTTGATCGTTGTGACTGGAGTCTTTTGAAGTAAAGGGTTACCGATGGGGTGAGGCGATGGGCGAGATAACTAGTGGAGAATCCTCCCGAGCAACCTGAGAACAGGAAGTAAAAATAATGAGTTTATGAAAATCTTATCAAGCGTTTTTGTTGTTAAGTCACCGATATAGGTGGAGTTTATGAAAAAAAAACTTAATAAGCGTTTTCATTGTTAAGATCACCGATATAGGTGGAGTTTATGAAAAATCTTAGCAAGCATTTCCATTGCTAAGTCACCAATATAGGTGGAGTTTATGAAAATCTTAGCAAGCGTTTTCGTTGCTAAGTCACCGATATAAGGGGAGTTTATGAAGAAAAACCCTAACAAGCATTTTCGTTGTTAAGATCACCGATATAGGTGGAGTTTAAGAAAAATCTTAGCAAGCGTTTCCGTTGCTAAGTCACCAGTATAGGTGGAGTGTATGAAAATCTTAGCAAGCATTTTCGTTGCTAAGTCACCAATATAGGTGGAGTTTACAAAAAAATCTGCAACAAGTATTTTCAGTAATAAGTCACCGTCATAGGTGAATTTTGAAAGGTGGCGAAATGCAGAGAAATTAACGAAGTACCTCAGCAGTTGCAGGAGCAAGAATTGGAGTCAGCGTGGAGGCCATAGTGGCACGAACTGTTAGGGGTGGGACTACTTCCTCGGAAGCCTCGACGGTGCCCTCATCTGAAAAAGCCTCAATGGTTGGCAAAGATCCCTCGCCAATATAAGGTACCAAGGCCAATGAAGGAGTTTCGCTCAAAGAAGATGATGACCCTCAAGCCGATACCTCGACATGGGTAGGCATCGAAGAACCACCACGCGAGGCAGTAGCATCAACCTTGGCCTTGGAAAGAGAAAAGCCATTAAGAGCAAAGGGTGGGGTAAGGCTTGGCGAAAGCTGTAAATACGAAACCAATTGTTAGACACAAGGATCAAGCACAGGAAAAAGGCAGGAATACATTTAAGTGTTACTTACCCCCGTTATGGAACCAAAAAGGGGAACTGCAGTTATGGGTCTCGTCAGCATGGTGGGAAGTAGAAGGTCTGCTAACAAGGACGCCATTTCAACCTAAGGCATCCCAACATATCAAAAGTTCAGCATGTTAAATAGAAAGAAAAAGGGTGGAAGAGAGAAAAAAGATGTTAGACCTAACAAGTAATAGATAATATGTTACCTCGGGGGAATTTTTTGCAATTGGAATAAAGGGAAGAAGAACCTCGGGCTGAGGTGCTAATTCAGAAGAAGCTGGGGGAGATGTCTCCAGTTGGGAAGATATTCCAGTAGATTCAACGGTAGTACCCCCCATAGCAGCATCTTTAGCCCATTGGGAGGACAAACGGCGAGAATAGGTAAGACCTATCATGGGGGAATGGGGAGGAGTAGTATCGCCTTGAGATACACCGAAATGCCCCCCTACGAAACGACCCATGGGGGGACTGGGCCTTTCTTCAACTCCCTGCACCAAAGTTATCAAAGAAATAAAGAGATGCAGCTTGCCTTACAAAAAGGGGATCAAGAACAAAAGATGCACACATGCCTCAGATTCGGAAGGAGAATGAGAAGATATAACCACTGGTGAAGGTGGAGAGGAAGCAGAAGCAGAAGGAGATGGGGCAGGATGTATCTCAGGCATCCGTTTCTTTTGGGACTTGGAACCCAGAGTTTTCTTCCTCGCGGCCGTTGCACCAGCACCTTGAGGTACCCTCAAACTTTTTATCCTCTTTGCTGTTGAATCAACTATGACCGTAGACAAGGCAGTGGAATGAGGAACAACAGGGTCTTGTAACTAAAAATTAGCATTTATTCGTTCTACCTCAGCCTGAACTTGCCTTCTCAACTCCTCGGCCATTTCTGCAGACATATGAGGAGGAATTAGGCAATGGGGAATGCCTCCAAAGGAGATTGGACTTAGGACTTAGATTTCGATGAAATCCCACCCTTGGACTTCATGGTCTTTTTGGCTAGTGGCTGGGAAGTCCCTTTGCCAGTAGAAACTTCGGCAGAGGGGACAGGCTGTTTGGCAGTTGCAACGGCCTTGGGCTTCGGGGTGGCAGTAGGGATCATTGGGAAATAAGGGGATAGCTCATAGGGAGGTCCTTTAATGGTTTTACTCAAAGGAAATTCAACTCCAAGAATGGAGTTCCCCTTGAGACCCAGTTCAGAGGCGTAGAAAGAAAGGATCAGGGGATATTGGGGGAACTCTGAACATACTCACGAATCCTGGTCAGCTGTACCAAACGGAACTTGGTGGCATAGGAGGTGGATACATCCCCCTTCTTAGTGGAACTGGGAAGGGTGACTCGCCCATCGATGGTAGAAGTCACACCAAGCACCGCTGCGATAAGGTCAAAGGTGCAGGCTTCAACGAAAGTGGCCCTTGTGTGGTTTTGTTGAAACACAGGTCGAGGGGCCCCCTTATCAAACCCAAACTTCCTGCTACATCTATCAGGGTTGTAAGGTTTTGAGGTGTATCCCCATTTAGTATAGGAAGGAAGAAACCCAGGGGTAAACACAAGCACCACGGCCTGTGAAGGATCTTCTACAACCGGGATGAATTTGACAGTTGAAGCTGTAGAAGGAAAAAAATCCCAAGAGTGGGCAAACGTAGATTCACTGTATGGCCTCATTATAAAGGAGTCAAAACGATAGAAAACTCCCATTATCTCCTTTCGACTCTATTTTTTATGGAAACGTAAGAGGCGTGGGGGCTTAATACCTTGGCTAACGGGGAGAGAGATAGACTTGGCGGCAATGGCAGGAAAATGGGTGTAAAGAAAGCCCATCAAGATAATGGTGTTGTCTAAATTGGCCAAGTTATAACGACCCATTGACCGTGCCATGTCGATATGAGTTTGATCTAGCCAGTTGTAGAGGGACCCCAAGGCAATGGCGGCTAGTGGAAGGTTGAAACCCCTGGCCAAACGGATGTAAATATTTACGAGGTCCCTCCTGGGTTGGTCATTGTGTTTCCTAGTCAGGAAGAAGCGTGAAAGAAACACAAGAATGTAGGCTGGTAGTTCCAAAGATGTACCTCTACCTTGAGCCGTTGCAGTAGTGACATCCTTTGGAGTTGGAGATTCAAAAAAATAACTGATGAGGGGAGTAAAAGTGGCCTTGTTTGAAGACCCAGTGCAACTACGGCAGATCCGATCAAGCTAAGCTCGATCGACAGTCTCTTTGGCATCTAAGGCCTCATCGTGGTATGCAAACTCACCCATGGGCTCAAGCCCAAGTAGCTCGCAGACGTCCTCCAATGTGATGGTGAACTCTCCCCATGCATCAAAGAACATGTGAGTTATAACGCCCCATCTAATAACTAGTACTTGCAACGTAACATTATGCTTAGAAAGTGTGAACTCCCCAAACTAGTAGGCTCGATGAAGACCAACCTTTGCAAGAGCAGCAGCGTGAGAGCTCTGCATATGTGTGTGCCAGGCAGCGAAATGGGCTGGAGACCCCCCAGGTGCCTCGAAATCGATATGAGAATAGGGGAAGTCACCACGGTCCAACCTAAAGCGCAGAGTCCCCTCTGGGGGAAGATGTCCCCACTTTGACAAATTCTCTTCCTCATCACCCAACAGTAAAGGGTCATACTTGCCTGAGAAATGACAGGTCTTACATGCATCAGATAACTCATCATCTTCATCAAAGATGGGAGACCGATGGTAAAAGCGTAGTTGCTCTTGACGAGCAGGATTCAGGGTAGTGGTGCTAGGGGTAACAGCGACACTAGAGGTGGCAGAAGGGGAGCTTGGCTGAGCAGCGGTGGTGGCAACCTTTGAGGCACTTGAAGAATCCATAGTAAAGTGGTGATGAATGAAACAACTTGGTAAGAAGGGCTACGAACAAAGAGGGCAGAGCACAACCACAGACGGTGGCATAAAAGATGAGAGGAGGAAGAAACTGAGTAAAGAGCTAGACAACAATGGCATTTTTGCACAAATTTCTCTCTCTAAAGAAGACGGGAGCTTGAAGAAGATAAAGGAAAAAAAAGGGTTTTGAAAAAAGAGACGTTTGACACCTTTTAAACTTGTCTATTGAGTTTCCCACCACCACATGTGCAAGACCGCTTATAATCATTTCAAATTAACACGTGGCACTTCGAGAAGTGTTTTGACGGCTAAAAAGACAGCGCCACATCATTTACGAAGTGACTCATGGGGAATGGAAAGGGTTGCCTTCTTAAGCAAGCTTGAGTTTTGGCGCCAGAATTTTTGTCAGGCATATCTAATAAATTCCCAACGAAGAAGATGTCCCAACAGTTCTAAAATCTACGATGTCCCCTCGCCACAAGTCCAAACGTTGTTTCAATTGTGACTCAGCTACATAGGGGAGAATTTATACTTTTTCGAACATAACGAAACGTTACAGGGGAGTATTTTACAAGGCCCAATGATAGGGGCATCCCCAATAAAAAAAATCACTGCTCACAACTATACTCCACAAACGGCATGAATGGGAGAAGTTCACTTACCAAGAATCAAAATGAGTATTTGAGAAGGTTAGCAGGACTTTCGGGAGAATTTCAAATAATAAAGTTAGAACGGTTGAAGCTTAGTGTAAGGAAAAAGTGGTGATGTCCCTTTGTCAAAGCACCAATAAGCCATAGCGCCTCGATTTAGGTACATCGGGGAGAATTTTACTTTTTCCTAGAGATTCTAACGCGGTGCTATAACGAAGGAAAGGATGCCAAAATTTTTACACACAGAGGAGGTTCATCAAATTGAGAAGTTTTCATGCAGACATTTCCTATTCCCACAATAAATCTCTCCACGAAGGGGCAAATGTGGAGGGGGCTTGAAGGTAATCCTGAGATTGGGGATAATTCCCCTATTTACAACACTATCTGGGGTCAAGGCAACTCAATGTGGAAACTCAGCAAGGCAGCTTAGCGTGGCATCTCAGCGAGGCAGTTTAGCATGGCAACTCATATTTTAACTTGTTGTGTTACTTAGCCATAATGTATCTTTTGTTTGTACTAACTATGGGCTATAATGATTGTAATGATGTAACGAGTATAATGATTAAGTGTGAGGTCAAATGGTACTCGCAAGAGACCAGCTTGGCAGGGCTTGGGAGAGCTTTCATGCTCTATTGAACGACCTCATCGTGGGAACTTTTGAGGGACTTGGTTTGGAGGATTGAGAAGTGAGGCACCATTGGGGCTTGTTCTGACCATCTTAGATACACGGGGGGGAACAACTTTGAGTTCCATTTGGTGTTGAGTTGTGAGACAAATAACCCTCTACTTAATGTCACATCGACTTTATCTGATGTCACTAACCAACTAGGCAATGTCAGACCTGCACTAGAGTAAACCACCGTGGTATTTGGGGCTGTCAGATAGTTAGTGAGCCACCTCTGTGACAACAGCACCCTGGCACACAGTGGTTAGGCAAAAGGCATGTCTTGGCATTTAATGTTTATGACGCGGAGACAACTAGTGCATCAGGTATTTAATGTTTGTGACATAAAATATGAGGGATGTCTTTCACATGCATTAATGGCTGAGTTGCCTCGGGGATGGTGTGGGAGGATATTTAAAGACCCCTCCCACCCCTGGATAGAGGCATCATATGATCTTTTTGAGAGTTCAAAGTTATTACTATAGATAATATACATCAGAGAGAGTTATTGCAAACCAGAGAGTTTACTCACCCACCATTGTCATTTATTACGAAGCTTTTAATACTTGACAGAGATTCTTGAGGGTGGTTGGTGTGTCCGGCTGCCTGCCAAGCTGTATCTAGGGTGATTACTTCTCTCTCCCTTTAGCTAAGTTACTTCTAAGTTCATTATTACCTTCCGAGTTATACACGAGAGGATTATGAGTTCAAACTGGGTCTATCTTCATTGAGTCGTATTTGTATGTCTTGTGGTTAATCATTGGTATTTCTATTTAACTTGTCATTACTATACTCAAAAAGGGGCTATGCCTCCATCTTATCTAAACTACCCTCCTACACAAGTAATGAGGGTAAAAGGTAATAACGGTTCATGTGTAAATTTATATTAAGTCAACTTCTCATATAACACTTGCTTCGGGGGGGGGGGGGGGGGGGTGCATGCCTGCATGTATTCTCATTTGAATGCATGACATAATGGTTCTGTAATATTTAAAAATAATTTAAATTACATATAGTGCGCATAGATACTATCCTTCTAGTTCTTATGCATACGTATTCAATAGCCCTTAGAAACCTCTGTAATGAGATCTGTCAAATTGTCCCATTTGGACAATTTGGGACTGCATAGTTTTTGTATAATAATATTCTTAGTAGCTTAAACTTGATCCTTTTGGGGGAAGTTCTATTGATATATCTTAATGTTCTCTGGGTACATACTAGATGATGCGATGTTAAGTGTTATTTCAATTGATAACTTGAAATAACACTTACACTTGCGAATCTATGTCGTGTGCTTGGATAACTATGGGGATATACTGCCAAATTTTCCCAAAATTGGAATGATGTGCATGAGCTGTTAAGTATGTTACAGAAATATGCAGTCTTGAATTGGATTGGACGACTCACCTTTTAGAGGAAATGAAGGAAATAGGAATTATATTGTTTTTATAATATAACACTAAAAGATGAAATGTCAATCTTGTAGTAAATTATTTAATGGGAACTAAATGTTCACACTTTTGTTTATAATAATCCACGAATATACGTTTCTTACCCATAATAGGTGATTTTTTGTAGTAGCTGTGATGGGATATCCTAAATACAAAGAGTGGATGGGTGAGACAAATAGATTAGGAGATGTGTTTCGCAAAGGTGCTAATGAATTTGTGAAATACGTAAAGAGATGTCGTAATGATGAAGAGTTCCTGTGTCCGTGTGCAAAGTGTAATAATGGTAAGATCTCTGAGTGGAAAATAATTGAACTACATTTGTTAAGATGGGATATACAAGATAGTTATCGATTTTGAATTTTTCACAGGGAATCAAAAGCTCCTTTTGTCCCCAAGCAACCTTCACAATAACCTTCAATAAGTAAGATAGATGTACAAGGGGAGGACAATTAGAAAATAATATGTTAGAGGATTTAGTTGATGATGCATATGGAGTTCATGAACTGGAAAAAAATAAGGTTACTCACGATGTACAAGGTTCAGGTGCTCATGAAAATATTGGCATAAACCTTGACGATGACTATTAACGTTTAAAATTGAAAGCGACCCAGCAGTTGTACTTTAGCTATGAGAAAGATCAAAAAACTTTACATGCCATGGTTAGTTTGTATAGTTTGAAGACCCAATATGGTTTGGCTGGCAATAGTGTGACAGTAATTTTGAATTGGGTGAAGGGTTTGTTACCTAAGATGAATACGCTTCCAAATAGCTATCCTACTATGAAGAATAATTTGAAAGGTTTGGGAATGAAGTATAAGTCAATTCATGCTCGTGTGTATGATTGCATACTATACGGAAAGGAGTATGGGAATCTTTATCGGTGTATGGTATGCGATGAACCTAGATATGTCCAATCTACTGGCAAGGAAGGCACAAGCTCAAAAATGCCTTAAAAATGTTGAAATATTTTCCTGTTGGTCCTAGATTAAAGTGGTTTTTCATAGTCTCATGGATAACAGAGGAAATGACTTGGCATGCTAGGGAAGAAGTAGGGAATAATCTTAGGCACCATCCTATTGATTCTATAGCTAGGAAGAGGATGAGTTATGAGTATCCCGATTTTTCTCGAGAAAAGCGTAACATTCTTTTGGGAATATCAAAACATGTTTTCAATCCATTTAGAAATCTAAGCTCCAATGAGAGAGTGTGGCCAGTGATCCTAGCCCCACTCAACCTCCTTCCTTCACAGTGTATGATACCTGAATTTTTCATGTTGTATTTTTTGATATCTGGGCCAAAAGCACCAAGTGAGGACATCGATGTCTACCTGGATCCTTTGGTAGAAGAATTAAATGAGTTGTGGGAAGAGGGTGTGCAAGCATTTGAATCTTTTAAAAAAAAAGTTTACGCTGAAAGCTATGTTGGTGTGGTCAATTCATTATTTTTTCGCTTATGGGACATTATCCGATTCTATAGTACCTGGTTATTTGGGGTGTCCTATTTGTGGAGAGGCGATTGAATCTCTTTGTCTCCCTGTTGGCTTAAAAAATATATACCATTGCCATAGGAGGTTTTTGCCCCGACTCATAGTTTTAGATTTGAGAAAGGTACCATTTGTCTACCGGGCGGGGTTGAACATAGGCTACCTCCTAGAAAACTTTCAAGTTTAGATATTGAGAGTCAATCTTCATATTGTGGCCCTAATATGCCAGGTATGAATCCTAAATTTAAGAATGTCAAGCATAAGAAGACCCCAACTGGGAATGAAATAGAGACAAGAAAGGCATGATTTAGGAGGTTAATTTTATTTAACTTTCCTTATTGGAAGAATAACTCGGTGCACCATGTGTTGGATGTGATGTACATAGAGAAGAACATCGTTGAACATATTGTGGGCACATGCCTTGGGGGAGTCATTCGAAGGATGTAGAAAATGCACGAAAAGACCTAGTGCCCACAATATGGTTGAAAAAAGATAGTAGGGTAAGGACAATAATTCCCCCTAGTGCGCTTACTTTGACGAGTGAGGGAATGAAGGTGCTTTTAGACACAATATATAATTTGAAGGTTCCATCTAACTTTTTGTCCAACTTAAAAAGGATTGTGAATTATGCTACCCATGATTTACATGAGTGTAAGTCCCATGATTGGCATATGATCATATAATTGGTTCCTCTATTATTTCAGTACTGTTTCTCCAAGCACAAGGACTTGCGAAGGGCTATTATGCAAACTAGTATCTACTTGTCACTTTTATATGAGAAAGTGGTCAATCGAGATCACATAGTGGCCGCAGAATTGGTAATAACCGGAGCGATTTGTGTATTGGAGAAGTACTTTCCCCCATCATTCTTTGACGTAAGTGTTCACTTGTTGGTACACCTATGCGAGGAGGCACCTCTTTGTGGCCCAGTTAGATATCGGTGGATGTATCTATTTGAAAGATTGATGAAAGTTTTCAAAGATTACGTCAAGAATACACGATACATAAAAGGATTAATTACAGAAGAATACATTATAGTGGAGTCATCAATCTGCACTCGGGAATATATGCCTAACCCAAATAGCGTGGATGACAGTGATGAGTTCGTCAATGAAGGTGGTCATATAATGGGCAAACGAGTGAAATTTACAAGTTTGCAACATGAACGGGTAGCTCGTTATCTATTTGACACACATGAAGATGTCGAAGAATGGAAAAAGTAAGTTTAAATTATTTTAACTTCTACATTATTTTAATTTTTATACATGATTAATTTTATAATACGTTCATCACGATCTATGTAGGAAATATGAAGCGTGTGAGAACAATAAAAGACGAAAAATAATGGCACAATTAGACAACGAATTTAGGCCGTGGTGGTCACACGAGGTAATTATAATGAAAATGTATGTTCTTAAATGTCACATTATAAGAAATCTTTACAACTAACCTAATTAATTTATTTATAGTCTCAGCTCTTAAAGATGGGTAATGAGACATCAAGACTGACTCGTCTAGCCATTGGACCCTTGTTCATGGCACAAGAGTAAAAAAAGTATCGATTGGATTGTTACGTATTCGGTGCAAGGGCAAGGGTGTACGAAAAAAATACAAATGTACAAAACTCAGTCATTTCATACAATGATCTTACTTATTTTCGAGCGAGCATGAAAAATAAAAATCTCATTTAAGCTTAAATGACTTACTATGGTGTAATTCAAAATATATTTGAATTAAGCTATGTAAACTTCAAAGAGGTTATGTTTTACTGTAATTGGGTAAGAGTTGAGGATAAAAATGCTTGTAAAGTTGATCCTGACACTAATTTAATAATGGTTGACTTGTCCCAGTTGAAGTACAATGAACACGCGAACGATGAATCGTTTGTGTAGAGGTGTGTGCACCTACGATTCTAAAATAGCATAGGGTGAGTGAGACCACCTAGAAGGACTCCCACATGTCCCAAGTTAGCAAACAATGGAGTTAGGATGAGGAGGTCCACCAGAAGGAGCCACTCGTCCCCAAAAACTCAAGAAATCACATAAAGAGAGTTAGAGAGAGGAGGTCCCCTAGAAGGAGCCCATCGTCACAAAAATGCTTAAAAGATCACAGAAAATGAGTTTGGCTGAGGTGCCCCACCTTGAGGATCTCCTTGTCCTTAAAAGTCCAAAGATCAAATAAAATGAGTTTAGGTGAGGAGCCCCACCTTGAGGACCTCCTCGCCCCAAAAGTTCAAAGATCACAGAAAATGAGTTTGGATGAGGAGTCCCTCCTTAAGGAGCTCCCCATCCCCAAAAGTCCAAATATTAGAGAAAATGAGTTTGGAAGAGGATCCCCGCCTTGAGGAGCTCCTCTTCCCCAAAAGTCCAGAGATCATAGAAAAGGAGTTTGGGTGAGGAGGCCCACCTGGAGGAGTTCCTCGTCGCCAACAGACTACAAATCACATAAATGTATCTTGAATGAAGGCGATTACTCAAAATGATTCCTCTACTCCCAAATGACTTACTAAAGAAGAACTAGTAGGCGAGGAGGTCCACCTAGAATTTCCTCCTCCTTAAGACTTGTTACTCAGAAATATATTAAAGTACTGATATTTTACTTTCTTGTACAGGTAGCCTAGTTGATCAAGTAGGGCTCAAAAACGCAAGTTGGGATCTCTTAGAAGTTTTGGCTTGGTGGCTGAGGAACAAGGTTTGTTGAGCAAGCTCAACCACTTAGAACTTCAACATTAAGAGAATACTAGTATAAAAACCTTGGGGGTCACCCAGTACTTACACACTTCACACCTAGTGTCAAAGTAATGAAACGATTTTAGAGGAGGTGGTCCTTGAGACATCCCTCATCAAATTTACAAATATTTTAGAGGAGGTTGTCCTTGAGACCTCCTTTCTCAAATTTACAAAGATTTTAGAGGGTGGTTCTTGAGACCTCCATCATTAAGTTTATAAAAATTTTAGAGGAGGTGGTCCTTGAGACCTTCCTCCTCAAATTTACAAAGATTTTAGAGGAGGTGGTCCTTGAGACCTACCTCTTCAAGTTTTCAAAGATTTTAGAGGAGGTGGTCCTTGGGGTCCCTCTCAAGTTAACAAAGTTTGTACAAAAAGTTATCGTTTTAAAAGATATTTACCAAATATGATATTTTGTCACCATTCGGAGACACATTTTCTTTTTCACTCTGATTTTCACTAGCTGTCTTCTGTCAGAAAGGACAAGTGATTGTCGACTTAGTAGGGACAGAAGGTACATTGTATACCTTGTCTCTCTAAGTTTCCCTCTCATTTTTTGGCGCCCAGAGTGCCAACTTAGCCTAGTGCCCAAGTATAAATTGGACCCCGGGCAAGGTCATAAGAGGTATAGAAAAACTCATTTGCAAAGTTACTCTGTCAAAATTCACATCAGACCACCTAGTATTCTCTCCCTGCTCTCTTTCTCTAAGTGATAAGTTCTTATTTCTTCACTCCCACCTTGTCAGCCATCATTCTAAGGGGATCCTTCTTCTCCAAGTTGATATTATTATTTGTGAACTTTCATATTTGCAGGAGGAGGTTCATAGATATTACTCAATTTTTTACTAAAAGTGGAAGGTTATCACACCAAGCTGCTCGAAAGATTTTAAAGACCTTGAAGACAGAGTCCATTAAAGTGGGTCACACCTCACCCTTTCCAGTTATTCATAGACCGTAGTCTCACTACCCTCTTACATTTGGCGACTTCGTTGGGGAGGTATCCTCACTATCATGGAATATAAGGTTATAATGTTTCTAAGCAGCTGGTCTTTGAAGACACTCCAGCTGAAAATGGAGTTCACAGTGACTAGACCACCCAAGAGGAGGTGGTAATGACGGGAGCTAGAGAATATGTTCATCAAGGAGGACAGACTAGTGCAACAACATTTTCTCCATTGACAACAACAACCCCCTCTGGAGGGGAAGCCGCTGCAGCACCCGCAACAGTAGATGTGGCTCTGCCATGAAAGGCGGTGGCGAAGCAAATAGTTACACCAACGATGATTCCTGTGGGGGAGAGTAATGTCACCATAGGTGGCACCGATAAAGGAAGTGATGGCAGAGTAACCCTCTAGTAAAGAAAGTGGAGGTGGAGAATTTGTCCTCAAAGACACCTTAGATGAGACTCTACTTACTTGTAAAATATAGATGCTCCAAAAGAAGAAAATAGAGTATGCATGAGCTATGTCCAGACATATTTTATTCTCAATCTGCTAAGTAAACCGTCGTACTTATTTTTTTAGTGAAAATTTTCACTTCAAAAATGGTGATTTGTGTTTTATCTTATGGTAGTTGTCCTACAAGCTATTTCCTCAAAAAATAAATAAATAATTTCATGTATATACCAATGAAGTATGGGCTTGCTCGAACAAAGTGATTGAGTAAATTCTAGTTAATACAGAGAAAAAATAGCCAAACCAGTAGGATAGTTAAATACTAAAAAAATTGTATAAGACTTGCTCGGTCCAGAAAATTATTCTACTTTGAAAATTATTCTACATGCTTAAGTCAAATTTACGAACCAAAAGACCTGCTCTCCCCAACCAAAAGTATTTGGCAGACCTGCTCGAACAGAAAATGTTTGAAAGACTAGCTCTTCCAAAATTATCTTGACTAAATTATTTTTTTGCAACAGGACCTGCTCGAGCCAAACCAAAAGCTCTGCTCACAATCCCAAGTTTATAGTTAGGAACTGATGACAAAAATAGTTATTCAAATATTTTTCTATCATAAAACTATTGGTAGAAGAAAGAAACGAAAAGTATTATAAGAATTTTTGACGATCAAGTGTGATTCACAGGGTGATTTGCCCGAGATATAACTGCTCAAATCAGTTTTATTTCCCATTAGAAATAACATTCATCATAGTCATTTTATCGAGCAGCTAATGAAAGGACCACCCCATCTTATATCATAGGGGTTGCTCGCCCTCAAATAAAAAGGTGTCTTCTAGCAGGATCTCTCGGTTAAATATTTATATAAAAAAGTATATTACACAAAACATGAAGTAGACGTGTCAACCTCCTCGTTTGAGTATTATATACACGAGCATGGAGAATTTCAACAAACAAATATGAACTTTTCTACATTAATTTAATTATACCTACTCGACCCAAAGAGTTTTGGGACTTGCTCAAATCAACTTGTTTGCGCCTTGCTCAAAGAAAAAAATTATTTACACCTCTATATCATCTGCACTCGAATATAAATTTCCAAATAACCGTCCAGTATAACTCAATCACTTCCTAATAGAAAACATAGTCCCTTATTTTCATTTCATCAAATAGGTGATGACCAACATATAAACAAAAAGAAAAAACAAAAATCTCTATACTAGTCAGATCTGTCTTCTTCAAAGGGATTTCTAGCGAGAAGGGATTACTCGCAAGCTATTCCTGAAAGTAATAAAATTAAAACTTACACACAAAAAAAAATTACATGAGATGGGGGATAATAAATGTGAGCATCCTCAAACTCTTTATCTAGCATAAAAATCGACTCCATAAAAGAGCAAGAAGAAGATCAACAGACCAAAGCACGAAAAACAAATTAACATATTAATACCATTAGATTGAAGATATCATAGATTTTTTTTACATATAGACCTGAATGAAAGGGCCTCAACTGTTTGGGCTCGAAATAAATATTGTACGAGCAAGTTTAGAACAAGGAATGTAAAAGAGGAAGGGTATCTTTCTCATTTAAATGACTACTACCTCCTCATCAATATCCAAATAAACCCATTTGGGGTTCATGTTGGATAAGCAGTTTAGAGATAATTTCAATCAAAAATATTTGCCAAAGATGAGGCGAGCAGTACGGCCATAAAAATCGCTCGATATAAATAGTAAAAAATATATAGCAAAGCAAAAAGAATTAGGGCTTAGTAGATAATGGGGACTGACATATCCCAAGATACAGAGAAAAAGTTATAGAAGAGGTCTCGAAAAAAAATCCTCCACCAGACCTCTATCAGTATTTTCTCTATCATGTTTGGAACGTGGAACACTCAGCTAGATGTCTTTCAAAATGGGTGTTTGGAACTTAGAACACCCAGTTGAATGTATTTTCACTCTCGTGTTTGGAACATTTTCAACCACACACATGGACTATTTCCTTAGCCATATAGAAATTCAAAAGATAGACTTACTCACTCAAAATCTATATATGATAGAAGTTAGGTTGTGAGGGCAACACTTGGCTAAGAAAATTTTCTCAACTCTCGAGAACGTAAAGTAGTATCATGCTCATGTCAAGTTTATTTGTTCGGATTTTTTCGAGTAAATTCAGAGAGAATACTTGTATTTGTGAAAATGTTTTAATTGTAAGACAAGACATTGCTAAAAAGAGGGATCAATCGACAAGTTACCTTCTCAATAGTATATATAAAAAATTGATGGTTTTGAGAAATTTCCTAACATATTTTGTATGATTTAGCTACACATGATATGATTTAAAAATCGGACATAAAATAATATTTATTCAAGTATAAATAAAAGGTATGACAAATTAGTACCTCAGACTCCAAGGGCATAGGAGCACTCACAGTATTGAGCAAGTGTCAAGTATAAATAGAAGGTATGATAGTTTAGTACCCCAGACTCCAAGGGCATAGGAGCGCTCATAGTTTTGAGCAAGTGTCAAGTATAAATGAAAGGTACGATAGTTTAGTACCTCAATCTCCAAGGGCATAGGAGCGCTCACAGTATTGAGCAAGTGCTAAGTATAAATAGAAGGTACAACAGTTTAGTACCTCAGGCTCCAAGGGCATAGGAGAGCTTATAGTATTGAGCAAATGCCAAGGATAAACAAAAGGTACACTGAACTAATGTTTTCTTTTTCTTAAGAGAATAGTAGAACCTTTACTAGATTATAAGAGGATTCATGACATGAAGGTCTTTCCTCATTATACTTGGAGGAATATCCATCGCAAGAGAAAAGTATATTGATGAAAGTCCTTCTAGACATATGAGACAAATGATTTTTACCCTTATCACCAAGATAGTAGGACGACATCTTCTAAGTAATAATAATGATATATATATATATTTACGACAAGATTCATAGCCTGAAGAACGAGTGCTAACCTCTGTTCTTAAACAAAATATTTACTCGACCAATTCTCAGAAATTGTAGAGAAAAGGGGTCCACATATCCCTGCTCTAAATTTGTCTTTCCAATAAACTGTTCGAAACAAAGACCCCACAGACTAGGGCAAGGTTTCTAAAAAATAGTCATTTTCTATTTGAGAATTATATTCGAAATTTGTGGGAAGGAGAAAGTCTAAACCCTTCCTTCCAGTCATTCCCTAAGAATTGAATGTGCATAGCAAAATACCCCACAAATTAGAGGGGGAAACTCTAAAATATTAACTTTCTCAGAAATCATGCAAGTACCTCACAGTTAGAGGGGGCAACTCTAAAATATTAAATTGCTTAGAAATTATGCAAGTACCCCACAGTAAGAGGACACAACTCTAAAATATTAACTTGCTCATAAATTATTCAAGTACCCCACAGTTAGAGGGGTTAGCTCTAAAATATTAACTTGCTCAGAAATTATGCAAGTACCCCACAGTTAGAGGAGGTAGCTCTAAAATATTAACATACCCAGAAAATATGCAAGTACCCCACAGTTAGAGGGGCAACTATAAAATATTAACTTGCTAAAAAAGTATGCAAGTACCCCACAGTTAGAGGGAGTAACTCTAAAATATTAACTTCCCCATAAAATATGCAAGTACCTTACAGTTAGAGGGGGCATCTCTAAAATATTAACTTGCTCAGAAAATATGTAAGTACCCCACACTTAGAGGGGGCAACTTTAAATATTAACTTGCTCAGAAAATATGCAAGTACCTCACAGTTAGAGGGGGCGTCTCTAAAATTTGATCTTGCTAAGTTATATGCATGTAACCCTTGGCTAGAGGGGCCGCTCAAAATTTTAAGTTGATCAGTTATATGCAAGTATCCCAAAGCTAGAGGGACAACTTCCAAATGTTAACTTGCTAAGCCTATAGGCAAGTACCCCACTGTTAGAGGGGAAGCTTCAAATTTTTAACTTGCTCATCTCATATGTAAGTACTCCATAATTGGAGAGGGCATCTCTGAAATGATAACTTGATCAACCCAATTGCAAGTACCCCTCAGTTAGGGGCAACTCTGAAATGATAACTTTCTTAGCTTATATACAAGTGCCCCACAGTTAGAGAGGGCGGTTCTGAAATGATAACTTTCTCAGATCATAGGAAAGTACCCCACAGACTACGGGGCAGTTCCATATTGAAGTTCTCCGAGAAAATAGAGCAACTCACAATATTGAACAAGTGCCAAGTACAAATAAAAGGTACGAAAATTTAGTACCTCAAGATCCAAGGGCATAGGAGCGTTGACAGTATTGAGAAAATGCCAAGTATAAATAAAAGGTACGACAGTTTAGTACCTCAGTCTCCAAGAGCATAAAAGCGCTCACAGTATCAAGCAAGTTCCAAGTATAAATAAAAGGTATGACAGTTTAGTACCTCAAGTTCTAAGCATAGGAGAGCTCACATTATCGAGCAAGTGCCAACACTACACCAAAATGTCACCTTTCAACCGGCCACCCTTGTCACGGTCATTGACCGTGACAAAAAACACGCGTTTTGTTTCACGGTCATTGACCGTGACAAGACCGTGAGAAATGTAGTTATCACGGTCGTGTCACGGTCAATGACTTTGACACGACCGTGACAACTTCTGCAGTAAAAAAAGCCCCAGGCTTCTTTTTTCCCACCCTTTTTTGGTTTTCCCCCCCTCTCTCTCTCTAAGCGATTTCTGCTCTCTCTCTCTCTCTCTCTAAGGTATGTTTTTTTCCTCTCTTTCTCTTTCATTTCTATATGTGTGTGTATGTGTATGTGTGTATATATGTGTGTATATGTGTGGGTATGTGTGTGTATATATGTGTGTGGTGGTGTGTGGTGGGGGAGGGGGCAGGGAGTGGTGGTGCAGGTGTGGTGCAGGTGTGGTGAGGGTGGGGGGAGGAGCGCAGGGGGTGGGTGTGTGTGTGCGCAGGTGTGTGCGTGTGTGTGTGGCGGGGGAAGGGGGAAGGGGGTGGGGTGGTGGTGGTGTGTGTGTGGGGGGGGGGGGGGGGTTGGTGGGGTAATTTTAATAATTTTATAACTTTAATTAATAAATTGTATAGCTTTAATTGTAATTTTAATTGTATAGTTTTAGATGAAAGTAAATTAATAATTAGTGCCAATTTCATATGAAAGCAGGATTGCCCCTCATTGTAAATTAGTAAATTAATAATTGTATACTTTAATTGTTAGTTTAATTGATGAAATGAAAGTAGGATTATTTTGTTTAGTAAATGTTGGGTTGGTTAGTTTTAAAAGTGGCGTGACAACTGGATTATTGTCCATATGTGGGTGAGATTTTTCAACTTTTTTTGAAAATTACTTTGTACATCGAACAATATATACAGAGTATGATAATTAAATGAAACATACTTGAAATTAAATATAGTGCTCATAGATACTAGCCTTCTAGTTGTTATGCGTACGCATTCAATAGCCCTTAGACCCGTTCGAGAGTCATTACCCCTGTAATGAGATCTCTCGAATTGTCCTGTTTGGACAGTTTGAGACTGTATAATTTCTGTATAATATTCTTAGTGGCTTAAAGTTGTCAATTTTGGAGGAAGTTCTGCAGTCGTATCTTAATGTTCTCTGGGTACATAGTAGATTGACAAGTGTGACTGTTATTTCAATTGATCAATTGAAATAACACTCACACTTGTCAATCTACGTCGTGTACTTGGAGAACTACGGGCATATGCTGTCGAATTTTTTTCAAATCGTAACAATGTGCATGAGCTGTTAAGTATATTACAGAAAAATGGGGTCTTGAATGGGATATGACCACTCACCCTTTAGAGGAGATGGAGGAAATAGAAATTTCTATTATAAATTGAATTTGAATATAAATAAGACATAATTAAATGAAACGTACTATAAATCTAAATTTTGTTTACCTTTAATATGTGATTAGTTGTGGTAGCTCTGATGGGATATCCGAAATACAAAGAGTGGATGGGTGAGACAAATAGAATGGGGGATGTGTTTCGCAGAGGTACTAACGGATTTGTGAAATATGCAAAGAGATGTCATAATGATGAAGAGTTTCCGTGTCCGTGTACTAGGTGTATGAATCGTAAGGTGTTTTAGTGGAAAAAAGTTGAACTACATTTGTTAAGATCGGGTATGCAAGATAGTTATCGATTTTGGAGTTTTCATGGTGAATTGAAAGTTCCTTTTATCCCCTACCAACCTTCACAATAACCTTCAACAAGTAGAATAGATGTAGAAGGGGACAACGTAGATCATAATATGTTAGAGGATTTAGTTGATGATGCGTACGAAGTTTATGAAGCAGAGGAGAATGAGGTTACTGATGATGTAGAAGATTCAAGTGCTCGTGAAGATAACACGATAAAACTTGACGATGACTACCAAAGTTTAAAATTTAAGGCGACCCAACCGTTATACTCTGGCTGTGAGAAAGATCAAATAACTTTATATGCCATGGTTGGTTTGCATAGTTTGAAGACGCAATACGATTTGTCTGGAAATAGCGTGACGGGAATTCTGAAATGGGTGAAGGGCTTATTACCCAAGGTGAATACACTTCCAAATAGCTATCCTGTTATGAAGAACAGTTTGAAAGGTTTGGGAATGAAGTATAAATCGATTCATGCTTGTGTGTATGAATGCATACTATACCAAAAGGAGTATGAAAATCTCGATCGTTGTTCGGTATGCGATGAACCTAGATATGTCCAATCTACTAGTAAGGAAGGCACAAGCTCAAAAGTGCCTCAAAAACTATTGAAATATTTTCCCGTTGGGCCTAGATTAAAGAGATTTTTCACAGTTCCATGGATTGTAGAGGCAATGACTTCGCATGCTACGACAGAAGTAGGGGGTAATATCATGCGTCATCCTATTGATTCTACTGCCTGGAGGAGGATGAATTTTGAGTATCTCGATTTTGCTCGAGAACAACGCAACATTCATTTGGCTATATCAATAGATGGTTTCAATCCATTTGGAAATCTAAGAACCAATCAGAGTGTATGGCCAGTGATCCTAGCCCCACTCAACCTCCCTCCTTCACAGTGTATGAGACCTGAATTTTTTATGATGGCTTTGTTGATACCTGGGCCAAAGGCACCAAGTGATGACATCGAAGTCTACCTGGCTCCTTTGGTAGAAGAATTAAATGAGTTGTGGGAAGATGGTGTGCAATCATTTGACTCTTTTAGAAAAGAAGAGTTTACGCTGAAAGTTATGTTGATGTGGGCAATTCATGATTTTCCAGCTTATGGGACATTATCCGGTTGTGTAGTACATGGTTATTTGGGGTGTCCTATTTATGGAGAGGAGACTGAATCTCTTCATCTATCATCTAGCTTAAAAAATGTATACCATCGCCACAGGAGGTTTTTACCCCTAACTCATAGTTTCAGATATGAGAAAGGTTCCAATTTTTTATTGGGCGGGGTTGAACATAAGTTACTGCCGAGACAACTTTCGGGTTCAAAAATTAAAAGTAAATCTTCTGAATGTGGCCCTAATATGCCAGGTAAGAATCCTAAATTTAAGAATGTCAAGCATAAGAAGACCCAAACTGGGAATGAAACTGAGACAAGAAAGGCATGGTCTCGGAGGTCAATTTTATTTGACTTGCCTTATTGAAAGAATAACCAGGTGCGCCATGTATTGGATGTGATGCATGCAGAGAAGAACTTCGTTGAACATATTGTGGGCACTTGACTTGGGGGGAGTCATTCGAAGGATGAAGAAAATGCACGAAAAGACCTTAAATTGTTAAAACTTAAGCCACAACTATGGTTGAAAGAAGATAGTAGGGGAAGGGAAATAATTCCCCCTGGTGCGTTTGCTTTGACGAGTGGGGAAAGAAAGGTGCTTCTAGACACAATATATAATTTGAAGGGGCCATCTCCTTTTTCGTCCAACTTGCAAAGGATTGTGAATTATGCTACTCATGATTTACATAAGTGTAAGTACCACGATTGGCATGTGATCATGCAATTGGTTCCTCTATTGTTTAAGCACTGTTTCTCCAAGCACAAGGATTTGCGTAGGGCTATTATGAAAATTAGTATTACCTTCTCCCTCTTATATGAGAAGGTATTCATTCGAGAACACATAGTGGCCGCAAAATTGGCGGTGACCAAAGCGATTTGTGTATTGGAGAAGTACTTTCCCCCAGCATTCTTTGACATAAGTGTTCACTTGTTGGTACACCTATGTGACGAGGCACTTCTTTGTGGTCCAGTTAGATATCGGTGGATGTATCCGTTTGAAAGATTGATGAAAGTTATTAAAGACTACATCAAGAATACGCGACACATTGCAGGATCAATTGCAGAGGAATACATCACCGTGGAGTCATTAATATATACTAGGGAATATATGCCTGACTCGACCAGCATTGATGACACTGATGAGTTCGTTGATGATGGTGGTCATGTGATGGGAAAACGAGTGAAATTAACGAGTTTGCAACATGAACAAGTAGCTCGTTATCTATTTGATACACATGAAGATGTCGAAGAATGGAAAAGTAAGTTTTGATTATTATAATATTTAACATTATTTTAGATTATTTTATACATGATTAATTTTGTAATATGCAGAAAATATGAAGCATGTGAGAACAATAAAAGACGAAAAACAATGGTACAATCAAATAACGAATTTAGGCTGTGGTTGACACAAGAGGTAATTATAATGAAAATAGTCGTTATATAACGTTACATTACACTCAAATTTTACCACTAATATAATTAATTTATCTATATTCTCAGCTCCTAAAGATGGGTGATGCGACATCAAGGCTTTCACGTCTAGCCACTGGACCTTTGTTCGTGGCACAAGAGTACAAAAAGTATCGATTGAACGGTTACATTTTCGGCGCTAAAGTGTACGAGGAAAGTATAAATGTACAGAACTCGAGAATTTCATACAAGGCTCTTACTTTCTTTCGAGAGAGCGTAAAAGATAAAAACCTCGTTGAAGCTGAAATGACTTACTATGGTGTAATCCAAAATATATTTGATATGGATTATATAAGATTCAAAGAGGTTGTATTTCACTGTGACTGGGTAAGAGTTGAGGATAAAAATGCTTATAAAGTTGATCCTGTCACCAATTTGATCATGGTTAACTTGTCCAAGTTGAGGAGCAACGACCACGTGAGCAATGAGCCGTCTATTTGTGCATTTCAAAAGGTTAAGCAAGTGTTTCACTCGGAGTATATCAACAACGAGCCGTGGTCAATTTTCCAATACGCGCCAAAGTGTCTAAATAGTAGTGTGGATGACTTGGATGCTCCTACCGAATATCAATTCATTTTTTATGATAACCCGAATTTAAAACAAATTTTCAATTTGTAATAAATATTTCAATTTGTACCGAAACATCCATTTTTAATGCTTTTAATTGATTTGCACTTTATCATTTTCACTATTGTATAGTGTGCTTTTAATTTGTACCAAAACATCTAAGTTTTGTTTATACTAATCCATGAATATACGCTTTTTACCTTTAATAGGTGATTAGTACATAGTTATTTGGGGTGTCCTATTTGTGGAGAGGAGACTGAATCTCTTCGTCTATCCGAACACTAAGAAATGCCATAACTCCATAGGTTTATGGCATTTCTTAGTGTTCAGATATGAAGGGAATTATCTTTGACACGATTGCCCGGGGGTACATTAGTTGAAAGGAGGTGCCATATGAGCTCAAGTTAGCTGTTTGGGTGGCACTACAGGTAATGTATTTATGTTTATATTTATATGAATATTTCAATTTCAATTTCGATTTCTATTTCGATTTAGATTTAGATTTAGATTTATATTTCAAGTTAGCGGATACTAATTTTACTTTATTTTATTTCAGGGGACAGGGAGTGGCCCTGGGGGTAGGCCACATGTGGGTCTTCGGACGAGAAGAGAAGGATAAGGAGGTGTCCCCGAGCGTTGCGATACAAAATCTCTTTTCCAGCTAAATAGTTTATAGATTTGAGATAATTGATGGTGATGTTGTTTCTTCTTAAATAGTTTCTATTTTGAATGTATATTCGCATTATCTCTAGTTTATTTGGATATATGATGTTTGAGCAGGTACAACGATGCTATAGCATGTACAAATATACTGCTGGGCAGTGGCAGTCGCCATACTGCTCAACAGATTTTTTTTTAAATTTTGCTCAGAATTGTCACGGTCATTGACCATGACAATTTTTTAAAAAAAGGGTCAAGGCTTTGTCACGGTTATTAACCGTGACTAAACTTATCACGGTTAGGGACCGTGACACGACCGTGACAATTTTAACGAACTTGTCACGGTCAATGACCGTGACACGTCCGTGACAAAAAAAGTTGTTTCGCCCGGAATTGTCACGGTGACCGTGTCAATTAGGCAGATTTGATGTAGTGCAAGTATAAATACAAGGTACGAAAGTTTAGTACCTTGAGCTCCAAGGGCATAGGAGCGCTCACAGTATTAACCCGAAAAAAAAGAATCAGGATTGTGCAAACGAATAAGTGCCAAGTATAAATAAAATGAGGGGGCTAATGTCGAGAAGTCCTCAAGCCAATGAACAAAGAGTGAAATATTGATTACGATATTTCATGCACAAGTCTCTCGACACTACAAGATAGTTCTGCACGAGGGGGCTAATGTTGAGAAGTCCTCAAGCAAGTGAACAAAGATTGGAATAGCCTAGGGCGAGGGGATCAACTTTGAGTGGCTCCTCCTGCCCAAGATTTCAAGATTGACAAAAAATATCCTGAAGCGAGGGGATCCACTTGGAGTGGCTCTATCTGCCCAAGATTGTAAGACTGGCAGAAAATAGCCTAGAACGAGGGGATCCACTTTGAAGAGCTCCTCTTCCTAAGTTTGATTCTGCATAAAATGACTCATGGCGAGGGGGTCTGCTTCGAGTGGGCCCTCTTCCAAGACCAACACAAGTAACATTTTGAGGATGAGGGAGTCCACCACAAGTGGCCCCTCAGCCAAGATGACAATAAGAAATAGATTATGATGAAGGAGTCCACCACGAGTGGCCCCTCGACCCAGAGAAATACTACAGAACAACTGGTGGTGAGGGGGTACACTACGAGTGGCTCCTCAGGTACAATTAATATTAAGAACAGTTTATAGTGAAGGAGTTCACTTTGAGTGACCCCTTTGTTTTGGACAAATACAAAGAAGAAAACTCAGGGCGAGGGAGTCTAAGATAAGTGACCCCTCTGCTAAAGGCAGAACTAGAAACGAAGGGGTCTACCCTCAGTGCCCCCCCCCCCCCCCCCCCCCCCCCCACCCACTGCATACGTTGTGAAACAAGGTAAAATGAATTAGGGTGAGGGGACTCACCTTGAGTTGCCCCTCTTCCCAAAATCAATGCCAGAAATGAAAATGACTTAGGATGAGGGAGTCCACCACGAGTAATCCCTCAGCCATTCCAAATCCAACGGTGTAATGATGTAATGGCGTGAAATTTTTGTCTTCCAAGATAAAGTGATTGTTTAGTAAAAAATCCTTTGGTCTACCAAACAAAAAGACTTTTTTATGAGGGGACTAATGTAGAGGGGTGTCCATCTGCTATTCTAAAATAGCATAGGGCGAGTGAGCCCACCTAGAAGGACTTCCACTTGGCCCAAGTTAGCAAACAATGGAGTTAGGATGAGGATGTCCACCAGATCCCCAAAAACTCAAGAAATCACATAAAGAGAGTTAGGGCAAGGAAGTCCCCCTGAAGGATCTCCTCGTCCCCAAAATTCTTAAAAGATCACAGAAAATGAGTTTGGGTGAGGATTCCCACCTTGAGGAGCTCTTCATCCTCAAAAGTCTAAAGATCACATAAAATGAGTTTGGGTGAGGATCCCTACCATGAGGATCTCCGCGTCCCCAAAAGTTCAAAGATCATAGAAAATGAGTTTGGATGAGGATCCCCACCTTAAGGACCTCCTCGTCCCCAAAAGTCCAAAGATCACAGAAAATGAGTTTGGGAGAGAAGCCCCGCCTTGAGGGTCTCCTCGTACCCAAAAGTCCAGAGATCATAGAAAAGGAATTTTGGCGAGGAGGCCCACAAGGAGGAGTTCTTCATTCCCAACCAACTAAAAATCACATACATGTATCTTGAATGAAGAGGCTTACTCAAAATGATTCGTCTACTCCCAAATGACTTACTAAAGAAGAACTTTTGGGCAAGGACGTCCACCTAAAGTGACCTCCACCTCAAGACTTGTTACTCATAAATATATTAAAGTACTGAAATTTTACTTTCTTGTACCGGTAGCCCAGTTGAACAAGTAGGGCTCAAAAAGGCAAGTTGGGATTTCTGGGGAGTTTTATCTTGGTGGATGAGGAATAAGGTTTGTTGAGCAAGCTCAAGCACTTATCACTTTAATATTGATAGAATACTAGTATAAATACCTTAGAGGTCACCTAGTCCTTACATATTCCACACCTAGTGTCAAAGTAATGAAAGGATTTTGGAGGAGGTGGTCCTTGAGACCTCCCTTCTCAAATTTACAAAGATTTTAAAGGAGGTGGTCCTTGAGTCCTCCCTCCTCAAATTTATAATAATTTTATAGGAGGTGGTCCTTGAGACCTCCCTCCTAAAGTTTACAAAGATTTTAGAGGAGGTGGTCCTTGAAACCTCCCTCCTCTAATTTATAAAGATTTTAGAGGAGGTGGTTCTTGAGACCTACCTCCTCTAGTTTACAAAGGTTTTAGAGGAGGTGGTCCTTGAGACTTCCCTCCTCAAATTTATAAAGATTTTAGAAGAGGTGGTCCTTGAGACCTTCCTCCTCAAGTTTCTAAAGATTTTAGAGGAGGTGGTCCTTGGGCCCCCTTTCAAGTTTACCAAGTTTGTACAACAAGTTACCGTTTTAAAAGATATTTACCAAATCAGATATTTTGTCTCCATTAGGTGACACATTTACTTTTTGACTCTGATTTTCCAAAGATGTCATATGTCAGAGGGGACAGGCGGCTGTCGATTTAGTAGGGATAGAAGGTACATTGTAGACCTTATCCCTCTAAGTTTCCCTCTCATTTTTTGGCGCCCAAAGTGCTAACTCAGACCTAGTGCCCAAGTGTAAATAGGACCCATGGCTAAGGTCATAAGAGATGTAGAAAAACTCAGTTGCAAAGTTACTCTGTCAAAATTTACACCAAACCACCTAGTATTCTATCCCTTATATCTCTCTAAGTGTTGAGTGCTTGTTTCTTCACTCCCACCTTGACAGCCATCATTCTCTGGAGATCCTTCTTCTCCAAGTTGATATTATTATTTATGAAGTTTCATATTTGCAGGAGGAGGTTTATAGATATTACTCCATTTTTTTACCAAAAGTGTAAGGTTTTCACACCAAGCTGCTCTAAGAGATTTTAAAGACCTTGAAGACAGAGTCCATTGGATTGGGTTACGCCTCACCCTTTTCAGTTATTCATAGACCCCAGTCTCACTACCTTCTTACATTTGTTCTTTTCAAAAGGTCAAGTATGTTTTTTACTCAGAGTATATCAACAACGAGCCATGGTCAATCGTCCTATATTCGCCAAAGCATCTAGATAGTAGTGTTGATGACTTGGTTACTCCTGCTGAATATCAATCCATTTCTTATGATAGCCCAAATTTGAAATAATTTTTAGACTCATAATAAATATTCCAATTATTTTGTAATGACTAGTGGGTGTATTTTTCTAGTGCTTTATTATTATTGGACGGCAGTTTAATTCTTTTAATGCTTGTATTAACCAATGTATGTATTCTTCTACTGCTTTATTATTAGCGAATTTGAATCAAAATTTATTTTATGGTTAGTGGATATGTTAATTAGGATTTTAATCAATTTAAGCATTAATTCAAAGTCCATGACATGACCCGATATTAAAACAGTATCTAGATTTATAATGTCGTTAACTTGTATTCTTCTAGTGCTTTGTTATTAACAGATTTGGGGAAAATTGGGGTCCGTCATCGAGAACAAGACAAGATTATTAACTAGATCTCTGGAGTTGTTGAAGGCGATCGTCGGCCTGGGGTACACTGATTGGAGGGCCGTGCCAAATGACCTCAAGATGGGCATTTTTTTTTTTTTGGGGGGGGGGGGGGCACTACAGATACTATATTTATATTTATATTTTTAAGAAACTAACACTTAATTTCTTTTGGGTTTATGTTTGTTTGACAGGATCAATTCGGCCTACCCCCAGGTGTCCGCGACTCCACGTTGGAATAGTTGAGGGATCAATATAAGACGTGAAAGAAAAATATGCGGACATGGTACTTTGAAAAGACCGCGGAGACCATTCTGAGAATGCGTGATACCGTCCCCTCGAAGGAGCCGATCTCATTGGCACAATGGAAGTAGCTTGTCGGCAATGAGATCAATGAGCGGCAATTGGCATCTCGTCAATTGGGGAGGGAAAGCTGGGCGAAAAAGGTGGACGTGCACTAATCCGGGCGGACGTCTTACGCCGAGGTGGAGCACATGATGGTATGTTTTTATTTTTCTTTAATTTTAGCTTTATGTTATTCTAATTTAGCGTTACTTTGTGTTACTTACTAATTCTGAAGTATTTTATTTCAGGAGACTGGGAGTGGCCCTAAGGTAGTCCGCATAGGCTCGATGCCTATGTGGAAATTTGGACAAAGAAGGGCAAGGATAAGGAGGTGTCCCCGAGCACCGCAACCATGATTGTAAGTTATAAATATTTAATTTTTTTAATTATGTTAGAGTTTTTTATTAACTTAATTAACTAATCGTTTACTTTTTATCATTTCAGGCAAAGCTTAAAAAAGTGCATGAGTCACAGTCTGATTCTGATAAAGCATCTTTGGCTACGGATGCACTCAGCCAAGTGCTCAGGGCGGATCGCAAGGGAAGGACTAGGGTGTGAGCTCGTGGGTGAGGAAGTATATGATCATCGGAATGGAGACGAGTAACACCGGGTTACATCATAAGGCGGACACCCATGATGATAAGCTATCAAGGTTAGAGGAGACGGTCCTAGATATGTACGCCTTCATGAAGCGTCAGCGGGGGTACACCTCCGATAAGATTAAGGGTGAGGGGAAGGGAAAGGAAAAGGAGGTAGACAAGGACATCACTGCTTCATCGTTGATACGCACAAACTCATCACCCGTAGATCCATTTCCCATCTTGACCCCCGTCAAACGGTCTATGTTAACAATCAGTTGTCCGAGCGTGTTTTTAATCGACATATTTGGGGGGGATCCGATAGCAATGGGGTTAAGGGACCCGGGCACCCACCCGAGTATGGTGGTTCATGGATGTCCCCTGTAAGACATTGAGATAAATTTGCTCGTCACGCATGTTTTGACTGAAAAGGAGAACCCACCTTTATGGTTGCACGAACTATGCAACGTTCAGTAAATTGATGGGTGTGTTAATGCATATGTCGTGTGGCCTTCCTTCCTCCTACCACCTGTTTTAGACCCTAGTCCATGATATTATTTCTATTTATTTTATTTGGATATTGTATTATATTTGTATTTTTTTTTATTTGGTACATGTTGGTTTGGATATGGATATTTGTATTTAGTTATTGATATTTACATGTTGGTTATGGATATTTGTATTTTGGTTTGGTTGCTCTATGTATATGTGGTTTGGACATGTTAAATTTTTCTATAATGGGTACAAATATACTGTTGGGCAGTGGAAATGGCCACACTGCCCAATAATTTTTTTTAAATCTGCCCAGATGTTTCACCGATTTTGACCGTGAAAAGTACGTGATAAAGAAACTTGTCATGATCAAAGTTTGTGATAATTTTTTATTTATCATGGACTTATCACAGTAAAAAATCGTGAAAATTTTATTTTTTTTATCATGAGCTTGTCACGGTCTTTAATCGTGACAAATTTGTCAAGGTCAAAGACCATGACAAGTCCGGACAGTTCTAACGAACTTGTCACAGTTTTTTATCGTGATAAGTCCGTGACAAATTCATTTGTCACGCCTAAAACTTGTCACAGTCAAAGATCATGACAAGTTTGACTTGTCAAGGGTTTTGACTGTGACAAGTTGGTAGTTTTTGTGTAGTGGTATTTGGGTCCCTCAAGACCCTAGCTGTTTTATTGTCACCGTGTGTATCTACTATATACACAATAGACTAACAAATAGTTGAAACTGGCCTTGGGATAGGGGTATGGGTGGGGGCGGTGAATATGTCATATGTAGATGGGTGGTGTGTGTATTGGTGAGGGTGAGGGTGAAAAAGACAGAGCAATGGTTCCCTCGTCCACCACTTTCTCCTTTCCCTTTCCCTTTCCCGAAATGGACCCAACATGGCCTTTGAAAGCACTATTTATGTACTCGAACATTTTATGCATCGTTCGCTCAAAGTTTTCTAACTTCTCACCGTGGTTGGTCGACAACTCGTCCACCATGTGAGCCAACCCAGTGTTGCTCGACACAATCCTAACGAGCTTTGACTTCCCCACCCGAGAGCTCACCCCCTGAGTACGAACCTTGTGATCTCGCCCGAGCACATGGCTGAGTGCATCCCTAGTGAGAGATACCTTGTCGGCATCACTCTAGGAGTTGTTCACCTCCTCAAGTTTTTCCCGAAACAACAAAAAGGTACATGGTTAGCTAAATTAATAAAAATGTATGTGAATATAATTTTTTTATTTTTATAACGTAATTAATATTTGACCTAGAATAGTGGTGGCCACATTCGGATTGACCTCCGCATCATTCCCCTTCTTCGTCTGAATTTTCACATAGGCATCGATCTAATGTGGCTTACCCTCAGGGCCACTCTCCGTCTCCTGAAATAAAATAATGCAAAATTAGTAAATTAGTGTATAATTATACTAAATAAAATAAAATGAAAATGAAAGAACATTAAAAACTTATCATCCTATTCTCCACCTTGGCGTAAGACGTATGCTCGGAGTAGTACACGTCAACCTTCCCGACCCAATTTTCCCTCCCTAATTGACGAGAGGAATATTGCCTCTCCGCGACCTCATTATCGACAAACTGTTGCCAGCTTGCCAATGAGATTTGCTCCTTCGAGGGTACCGTGTCTCTAAGTCATAAGATGGACTCCCGATCCTAGCTAAAGTGCGGTACATGCGTGTTTTTATTCAACGTTTTATATTAATCTCTTAATTGTTCGAACGTGGAGTTACATAAATGTGGGGACAAGCCGAATTGTTCTTGTAAAAAAATACACAACAAAAAGAAAGTGAGTTAGTAGTATTTAAATTATAAAATATAATAAAATATAAATATAAATACAAAACAATAAGAAAATTAGCAAGTACATGTAATACCCCCAGATGGACATCTTAAGCTCGTAGGGAACCTTCCTCCAATCCGTGTACCTAGGGACAATAATAGTCTTTAGCAACTCCTAGGCCCTAGCTAAGAAGGTTGTCTTGTTCCTCATTATGGTCCCCAATTTTCCCCACTTGGGGGCCTAGTGCTAGACGAGCCTTCCTTGCCCCTGCTTCCCTGATGCCCTGATGTAGACATTTCCTACAAAAATTATTGTTATTTGTAGAAACATATATATGTGAAAATGATCAAATCCAAATGAATAAAAGAATTAAATTAATTAGTTGCCAACTGAATTACAATTACCTACCTTCTGAATTACTATTACTGACTTCTCTACTAAACCATTAGATTATCTTCGATTTGAATCTTTGTGCAAATCTATTGGTATGGTTATGGAAGAATAATGATTTATTGTCTCATATTTGTTTTCTTTGCCCTTTGTCCATTTGAGACAAAATTGTGGGAGAAATTTGAGTCTTCTTGGACATTCTTGATGTATTCTCAACTAAATATCTTGATCTTAGTTATCTCCTTTTCAGGAATCAATACCTTCATTTACATCAGAATTTTGATAGGATATTGGTCTGTAACTAGTTGAGTTATGTAATTTTCCTTTTCTACGATATTGGGTAGATTGAATTTTTGTATAGGAATAGGATTTTCTTATTTTGTCTCATATTTCCAAAGGGGAAGATTTAAGAACCCTATATATTTACCTCACTTGAGTGTATACTATATAGGTGCTCATCTAGTTTGGAAATAGTGACAAAATTGAGTCATATCATAATCTAGCAAAGAGCCTCAGCCTCTATATTTGAATTCCTCTAAAAGTTTCTAAAGGTTTAACACCAACATCTCACCTATGATTGAATTTATGTGTTGCATTCTTCATAATATGGGTGTGTGAGAGTTAAATCCCATTAAAATGATTTTCTACAATTTTTATGACATTTTAAAGCATTTTTAGGAAGTTTAAAAATATTTTTTAGACATTTAAAATTGGATTTTACAATGTTTTGGGGTTGTTTTATAATTTCCCTAAGTTCCTAAAACATTGCTTGGGTAGAATTAAAAAACGCTAGATAATGTTGTGGGGGAGAATTGAATTCTTTCATTCTTAAAAAACATGCGTTTTTAGTCCATCGTAGCCTTACACGTGTTGGTATTATAATGGCTAGATTTGTGTTTTCTCTACCTCACATATCTAAGATTTTATTTGAACCGTTGGATCAATCTTATCAGTGGTCTGCATGTTTTCTTATTTTATCCAAGTGTTATCCATTTGAACCAATTAGAATGTTTTTAAAAGCGGTGCATCGTCAGCCATTAGATTTACGTGGATCATTTGTTTTCAATCCAGATCATTGATTTTCCTTGACCTTCCAGAGCCTTCCATGCTCTAGTATAAATAAGATTCATTCATGCAACGTTTATAATATTTGGATCAGTCCACTTCCGAGAAAAACTAAGAAGAGAGAGAGAGAGAGAGAGAAAATAAAACCCTAAACCAACATCAGCCAAATTCTCACTTGAAAATCCTTCTATGAGTTGATTTAGTTCGAGTTTTGAGAAGATCTATCCTCTCTAGTTCTTAATCTCTTGTCCAACTAAGTCACGTAATCCAGATCTCATTTTCTTTCATTGAAAGTTGAGATTTTGAGTCTCTGCGATACATATTTTTTAGATATTACTGTGTTTGATTTCTTCTTTCGAGAAATCGATTTTGTTGTTTGTTTTTAAAATTTTATGTTTCTTTCAAAACCTAAACCAACAAAATCATTTATGATTTCAGTTTCTAAGAACATCCGGACTTAGATCTAGTTAAGTTCTTGATTAGGTATTTACACTTCCATATATTTCATATTTTTTGACATAACTGTACATTTTTTAATAAAGAAAGTGACTAGGATCTTGGCTCTTTTATAAAGCAAGATTCCATCCTGATCTGTGGATAAAATTAAAGATCAAAAGTCTGAGAGTTTCGATCAAACTGGTTTTGGAAATTTCTTTTGCATATTAGATCTTTGTTTGTAATTTGATAATCATTTTGTCTGTAATAAGTGTGTGTGAGTTGCATGCATTTGTTAGGAACATCACATCACAATACTTTCACACTACAACACTAAAACGTGTTGGTAGAGAGATTTTGGACTTTAAGAGTCGACATAAAGCTAAAAGGAGTGGAGTTACAAAGCTGAGAGAACATCTACGACATCAGAGCCTTAGGAGAAGTGAGAATAATCCAGAGGAGATGGTATAATTTCTTAACTTAGATTAGGTCTGATTATGTGTTTAGATTGTTAAATAGTTTGTAATATGTTACTCTATTTTAGTGGATTTTTATTTTGAGGTGTAGAGGCCTTCGTGGATGTTTCCCCAATTGGGTGGGGTTTTACCATGTTAAAATCTTTTGCACTTGTGTACTTAATCTTCCTCTCATCACCTTCTATTGGCGTGCTGATTTAAAACGGTTTTAGTTTTGGTTTTCAAAACTTGGATACATAATACCTGAAATATCTCATTCAAAAATCTTTGTATACACATCTTGTGTTAGCTGTCTCTTTTAAGAAAAGAGTTTCTTCAAAAAACTATTCGAAACCATTTAGACTGTTTAATCTTGAATTAAACAACTTAAGTGGTCCTTTTTCATAAGTATATGTCAGTTAGTGCTAGTCCACATCAATAGCATGGTTAAAAATTTATTCACACAATTTATCACAATTTGTCATATTCATCCATAAGGGAATCATGAATAAATAGACACTTTAATTATCGAAATCAGAATTATTTCACACATTAATATTATCCAAATCAAAATAATTTCACAAATTAATTTTATTAGATAAAAAATAATTTTATAAATTAATTTTTGTCAATATCCATAGAAATATGTCAAGAACTAAACGAATACATGACAAAGAGAGGCAAAAAATTAAAATTAAAAAAATACCTCTGAAATGGCGGTGGTGATGGGATAAGGCAATGGTGGTGGCTCTTTTTTGTTTGCTAAGGCAAAGACGGTGGGGGCACAGCATGGTGGGGTGGGATACGGTGGCACCGGATGGTGGGGTGGGCTAAAGCGGTGGAGTAGAGAGAGAGAGAGAGAGAGAGAGAGAGAGAGAGAGAGTCATCGGTGGGAATAGATAAATAGAAGGGAATGAGAATGGGTGGGGTGGATAGGCTACTACTTTCTTCTTGCGTGTCACGATCATGTGACATTCAATGACCATGACAACAATCAAATGTTTTCACGATCATTAATCGTGATATGACCATGACAATGCACTTATCAATGTCAATGACTGTGACAAGATCATTACAATATGTTGTCATGGTCATTGACCTTGACAGAAATATGCGTGTTTTGTTGTCGCGGTTTTTTACCGTGACAAAGCTAGCCGGGTGAAGAGTGATCTTTTATGTATTTTGGTGTAGTGTGAGGAGATGGGTGAGAATTTACTAAAAGGAGTATGAAAAGGATGGAGGAAATGTGGGAAATGGGCTTTTTAAGAGGGGAACGGCTCTAAATTCGAGAGAATGTTCTCTGAATTGTTGAGAGTGATGTTCTGGGGTTCTGAGGGGTGCTTTTCAAAATGAGGTCATGGACTCTATTTATAGGGCCAAGGGGGTGCCGATTGGCAAGGTCCTTGACCTACCTATCGGTATAGAACCCCAAATACACTGTCGATAAACAGGGTCTTGTAATACCCCGTATTTTTATGCTATATTAATTTGGGGATTTATTAAATTTAATGTGAATTAATTATTTAATATAAATCCGAAAATTAATTATGTTATAATTATTAACGTGATGAGAGTTTGTAATTATGGGAAATTTGTTGAATATTACTAATGAGCAAAGTAATATATAATGTTGGTTATATAATATTGGTTATATTAAATGTCACGAGTGAATAAAATGACAATTTTGGAAATTTGAGTCGGGACGCGCCCGTGTCGCGTCGGGACTAAATATTGATGAATAAAAGTGAATATATTATAAGTCGCTCGTATGGTCGTTTTGAGTGCACCAAAGTGTCTGGAAGGGTCGAGATGGTCAGGAAAGTGTACCCGGGGGTTTAGTTTGGGTCTCGGGGCATTTTTAGGCTTAATTAGTACCCCGGGAGGGCATTTTGGACATTTTGCATTTTTGGGTAATTAAACCCAGGAAATTTCAAGGGATATATCAGATGTCTAAGGTTGCCTTCTAGGGTTAAAACAACCAAAGACAAGTGATGGCCATAGGAGAGGGAAGGAGAGAGCTTTCAAAGCAATCCAAGGCCCAAAATCCATCCGTTTGCACCGCCATCACCACCAACGCGTAGATCGCGCGACGGGAAATGCATCCACACCAAATTCGTCATCAAACCAGAACTCTGAAAATCCCCGGTAAGTGTTTATCTTGCTTATTTTCGTTAATGCATCACTCATGTTAGTCTAGGGATGATTGGGATGAGTTTATGGAAGAAAACCCAAATTTGAGATAGGAAATCGCCTGTAGTAATGATTTGAATGTTATTCTGGAAACCCCTTCACATGTAGAGGATTAAACCACGAAATTATGATGTTTTAGAAGAAGAAAATTCTGGAAAAGATTGATTAGAACCATGTTAAAGAAATTCTAGGGTTCTTGAGATTTTTATTAAGTTTTTGCCTATAAATCCATTATTAGTGACGAAAATTTACATGCTTTACGTAGAAGATACATAAAATGAGATTATAATGTTAGTAGTATAGATTTCTGGGTGATTGGGAATGAAAAGTTTGTATTTGGAGGAGGTTATGTAACTGCAGAATTCGCCATACCTGTTTGATCGATCGATCGAGCCAAGAGCTTCGATCGATCTAAGGTTCGATCGACCCCTTCTGGAAGACTCATATTTCCCCTTTTTAAATTAGTTGAATTCAATTTAATGATAAATAATTCTTGGACACCCTTATTAAAATGTTTTGGGAGATAAAGAAGACCAGTAGGACATATGAATAATTTTGGGACCTTTAATGTAAGACAAGAGTTGTATTTTTTGGATACTTACATATAAGGGACAATGAAACTATGTATTAAAGGGAGAGACGTGTAAGATAGTTACGTTGGAACATAAATGAATACCTACTGAATCTTTCACTTGAGAGGATAGAGCCCACGAGTATTACGTAGTAAGTTGGAAAAATCCCTCGAATCAAAGTAAGAAATGAACGGTTATACGTGAGAACTAAATATTGAGATATGAGGACAAATGTCGTAATTATGGGATTTGAGATGTACCTAAATTGATATGGTAATATTAGTATAGTTATATGACCGTGTTTATGCATATACTATCTATGTGTGAAAATCGTGCCCGCACTACTTGTTATCCCTGAGGTTACCGCGCTGGGACAGTCTTATCTCGATGGGACCTTTATGGGGGATATTGACTCGTACCCTAAAAGACAGAAATCCTTGGTACAAGCTATCGTGTCGATAGTTCAGACGGTCCTAAGAGACGTGGGGGCATGTGCTATCCTCTTATAGACTTGGAATCTATGCTTCGCCTCAATATTGTTTGTGTATGCGAATACAGTTCGAGAGTGATTCTGAACTTGTATTTCCCTTAGTACGAGTGATACTGGGATTGGATAGCAGAGTATGCACACACCATAATTTTTATGTGGGGTGCTGTTAGAATATATATATTATACGAGTATTTAATATATATATGAAATTCTGAAATTTGGAACTGCCTACTGTGCTATGGTAAGTAAGAAATGAATTTTGAATTTAAATTTGGAAATACTTGTTTTGAAAAAGTATAATATGACACTGGGAAACTTTATTAATAAATAAAGTTAAAATGAGAGCTTTGTTACTAAATGAAAGTTTCCTTTTAAACAATTATATTGTTCAGTTTTAAATCTTACGAGTACCTAAGATAAGTTAAACCATTGGGAAGTTTAGTGCGATATAAGATAAGATAATCCGTTGCGAAGGTTAGTACGATAGGCGTGCACATTAGAAGAGAGGTGAGAATTTCTCAAGAGAGTGCCGCACTAATATGTTGTTGCATTGGCCTGTAAACATTTTAAATACTTGTTAAGCGAATTTTAAATCATTTACACTATCGGGCTCTGACCCGTTTCTATTTCTCTTTCTCTCTTGTATATATATGTATATATTACAGGTGTCCAGCCACAGGGGCGTCTTGCATAGGATCCCTTGGAAGGAACGCGCTGCAGCTTAGGTGGGAGTTGCAGGCCTCTTGCTTAGACGACTTCATTTATTTGACTCCACTCCTAGCATATTCATTTAGTGGGGCATGTGTCGCCCTTTCCATTATTTAGTTGCTTATTTGGACTTTGTGATTCAGTTATTTCTAGTATTGTCATTTTGGGATTTATTACTGTCTGGATGTTTTACTTTAAGTTTTAATGTTGGGATTTAGTTGTTGAATGTTTAAATTATTTGGATTATATGTTCCAGGATTATTGTGGTGTGATTCTTTAATATTGAATTGTTGTAAATAATTAAATCTTTTTTTTAAAATAAAATTTGGAAAGTAATGTTTAAAAATGGTTTTGACACTTAGCTTAATTAATTAGGGTGTTTAAATTGGAAAAAGTTATTTTTACGACAGTGATGCTAAGAATGAACCAACTGTTCACCTTGATTTTAATTTAATAAAGGAGTGATCGCCCGGTATTTAATTAGGCGGGATGTCACAGGTCTTGAGGGTACCATTCGGCAGTCTGAGGGAGTTTTTTTAGAAACAAAGTCATAAAATGCGAATCGTAAGTCGGAATTGTACACAGGCTGAACCATTGGATACGGTAGTCAAAGATATTTAAGAATACATTGAGCCTCTCCCAGGTTCACTGTAAGGCTGATTCATGCATGGGGTGGACCGTTGAAAAGGAGATCCAGAGTCCTTCGAAGATTCATTGAGATTTCGTTCAGACGATAAAGTTAATCTGAGTCAAACGAGGCCGGGAGCGCCCGGTAGCCTCTAGAATGGTACTTGAAGTATGACCTAGGGTTTGCGATGAATGAGTGAGTGATTGGGACCTAACGAGGTGCTTATGGGGTCTTAGGATGGGGTGTCTACACCTAAGGTCAAGACAAAGAATCCAACTACAGGGAAATCAGTAGGGCCTGGTCAGGGTCGTGGTTTTTAATTGAAGTATAAAATTATGAAAATTGTTTGTACCTAACGAGCTTCATTGAAGTATAGTATTATGACTTCTGTTATCCCTTGACTTGAACCTTAATTGAAGTATAGAATTATAACTTTCTATTATCCCTTGACTTGATCTTTAATTGAAGTATAACATTATGAAAATTGTTTCAGAAATTCAATAAGTTTCTTAAGTGCTTTTTAGTACCATTGCAAAGAGTAGTTTTTGCTTTTTAAGGAGATAGTTAAAAGGAAAAAAAGTGAGATGCAATACAAGATAGATGCGCTTGTAGTTTTGATTTTTGGTTCTTTGAAGAGGAATCCAACCATATTGGTTTCAAAGATTTTGGTGGGCTAGTTTCAGCTATTGATTTACTGTAAAATGACAAAAGTTTAACCTGAGAATAAGTGATTGAAAGCTATGATTTGTATTTTCGCATAATAATGGTTGGATTAAATGTTAAAAATGAAATCAATCATGCTTGGTTTGAAGTATTTTAGTTGAGTATAACTCCCGAATTCATGTTTTGAAACTTTTAGGCTCAAAAAATTCAAACTTCAATTTGGGGCATTAAAACTTGGCTTTGGTTCAATTACACATTGCACCTAGGTTCTTGAGGGAAAAAAAGCTCATGTTTCCTCACTTTGAAACTGGTTCAAAATCGGGGAAGAAGAATCCACCATTGACGCTTAAGCTTCAATGGAGTTTTATAATTTTAAGCTTATTTAGTGCATTCACACATTAACATCCACACGTAAATACGTATATTTACTCTATATAACTGCAGAAACATAACCAAATGAAAGAAAACAACATAAAATGACAGATATGCATAAAACTTCAACACTTTACTTTGAAAGTGTGTTGAGATAAAGTGAGTTTTCTCAGGGGTAAATGGTGCCTTTTATGAGGCTTGTGGAGGAGGTTTCATTGGTAGAAATGGAGGTGTTTTTTAACCTATTTTTTTGCAAGTTTCAATCACGGTAGATGTGGGGTTAAATGTGTACCATGGGTACTCCATGTTGTACATGCCATGTTGGCAATTCAGTTGGTCCCACATCTGTAGGGAGGGGATTGGAAATAAGTTAGGTTTTTGGTCTGGTCATTGGGTGGTTTTTGTTTGGTGTTTAGGGCTTATAAGTTACTTTTTAAAGTTTTAGGGGCTTATGTGAAAATTTTAAAACTTAGGAGATTGATCCATGATATTCTTGTAAAATTTAAGGTATGTGGTCAAACTTTGGATTAAAGTTGGGATTTAATTGGTATAGGAAAATTTATATTAACATGAGTCTTTTCTTAAGGGTATTTTGGTAATTGGACAAAGTCTAGTTTTTTTTTATAGAATTTTTAGGACTTTTGAGCTAATAAATGCCTATTTAGGGTGTATTGTTACATCCATAACCGAAACTCCAATATCCTTGTGATCAACCCGGAGTCGACTCACTAGAATTCCTATTGAGCTCTATTGATCGACATATATATGAAACAATATATTTAAACAAATATAAAGCATTTTCACAAACTAGATTATCATTTCAAAATGAATAAAAGAAATTCTTTATTAATCAATAATAAAAAAAAATCACATGCTTTTAAAAATAAATCCCTACAACTCGGACTACTGATTTTTTCATGACACGATTTTAAAATATTAATTAAAACAAAATGCATAAACGAATGGTGTATATATAATGGGAAATTGTGTCCATTGTAAATAGATGCAAGACTATTCATAACAGCAACAAAATAAAACATACATAACCCCTCTAAATAATATTATCTGACACGACCTTAAATAAGCACAAGATTTCAGATAAATTAGTTATAAACCATTCCGATAGAAACCCATTTTGTTAGAAAAAATTTTCATGGAAATTAAATAAAATTTGTTCCGAAAATATAAGGACAAGACCTAAGGCTCTAGCAAAAGAAGGGTCAGGTTGTCAATGGGGATCTTGGTTCAAAGACCAAACCATGTATCATGTGGCTATACCTCTTAAATATGTTTGGACACCCCATGTGAACCAATACCTTAAGCCATTTTGGGAGAATATATACTCCTTACATTCCTTTTCATTTTTATATATGGAACAAACCATTATCACCAGAGCACACACTAGTTTTTATCGCTTTATACTGCATACTTTAAGTCCAATTTCTTATTTAACTCTTAATAATTTTGACCATATGAATATTCCACATTAATATCCTCGTGGATAGGAACACATTCATATGCGAACCTATTAAAAAATATGTGGGTTCCACTTATATGTAAGCCTACATTAACAAAAACATGATTTATTGAAAACCCATTTTCCAAAACAAACTTGTAATCGAATCCTTTTGACATTATCCCTAAAAATAGATGAGAATATAGTTTCAATATAGAATCTGGGAGTTATATTTTATTATAAAAGAAGAATATAAACTACATAAGTAGACATATCCCGCTTATTGGAAATTAATGTTAGTGACGAAATTAATTATTTAATTTTAATTGTATTAAATTTTGAATTTCCCATTTATGTGGTTTTAATAAATGTCAGATAATTAATTAGGAATGTGATAAATAAAGATATTAAAAGATTTGGGCAAACCTTATCCGTTAGTCACATGATGGTTAGTGGCATTAGTGGGAGACTTGGAAAGAGTCCCACCACCACTAGGCTTTAGGCCCTCTTCCCCTTATAAATAGAGACCTCTACACCATCTAGAGTAATCTCAATACAAACTGTTTCTAAGGAGGGAGAGAAAATCCGAAATTCGTTTTCTCATATTCCGGGCTATTCAAGAAAGGAGCATTCAAGTTATTTTAATCCGTTCAACAACGATGGACAAAGGTCAGTTTTTTAAATCGTAGTTATAAGGAATTTTTGGTTCTGTGATTGCATGAAGATAAACATCCTGGATTCATGTCAAAACTGTTTTATTCATGATACAACCTTATGATTCATATTCAAATTTATGATTAACAAAACAATATTAGTTAACATGTGGTATCAGAGCTTGCGGTTTATAATCTCATGTTTTTCCTTAATAAAAACTCCTTTATAACATTCTGATTTATGATCTTTTAAAAATCTGGAAATCTGGAATTTTGGTAAATCTGGAAATCTGGATTTTTTTTTCCTGAAAATCTGGAAATTTTGTTTTTCTGGAAATCTGAAAATTTTTATTTTTCTGGAAATTTCGAAATTTTTAAGCAATATGATAATCGTACATATGGTAATTCGAATTTGTGTTATGATATTAAGAACGAAATTGCTTTTGTGCCTGAGACCTTCTGCGACGTCTTATTTCTATCATTAAATCTGCTCTTAAAGTGTGTCTGAGATTTTCTGTGATATTTTTCTCCTGTCGCCAATACTCACTAGTGAGAATGAAGGGTCAAAGCTTACTCGGAATTTTGGGAAACTGACATGGTCAACTGGAAACGTCGAAATAAACAAAACCCATTGTAAACAATGGGCACCACCTTACTTTTGCGTTTTGACATCGTTAAGGCCCTCAAAACCCCGTTTTTGTCATTTTAGGAAATAATCTCGGGGCTTATAAATCATTGCAGAAAATTGATATTAACGTTCTGCAAAAAGTTTTGGTTTTCTGGCATGTTTTACTTCGATTCTATGGTGAAAACTCATTTTTGGCAAAATTCATGTATTTTGTGTTTTTACTATACCTGAGCAATTCTATTTTTGAGGCATTTAAGCTACTATTGGTATCCTTGTAATTATTGATAGATTACCTATTATAGTTAATATTAAGGCATGATTAACTATATTTAAGTTGAGATATGTAAACAATTATTCATTTGAGTTAAGTCAAAGGCCAAACACAGGCTGAGACTGCATGTACGAATAATATACTTACATTCATTAAAGACTTATTCTAATGTCAATTATAAAATTGGATTGAAGCGCAACACATGCTAATATCTGAATTGGACAACATTAGAACTAGTTTTTGTAAAAACAGAATAGTTGACATTAAGTCCATTAATCATGGTATTAAATGTTTAGGCAACAAACACAGATGCCAAAATTATGGGACCATGATAAATGAATTATAGGGTACTATATATTTACAAATCTGAACATTATGTGATGATTAACACAGATTCCGTGATATTCAGATTGTAAATGAAATATGTCAAAATCTTTAGTCAACAATTCAATATTCGACCCTTGCAATTTTTGTTGTGTGTGAAAATTTAATTTGTGAACATTGTTATTAATTGCAGTTCCCCTTAACCTGTATTCGCAAGCTTAGTCCTATTCTAAATTTGATGGAACTAATTTTTATGAATGGAATGAGCAAATTGAGTTCAGCCTAGGGGTTCTTGACCTGGGCATGGCAATTATGTGTGATGAACCCGCTGCTATTACTGATACCAGTAGTGAGGATGAAATTGCTGTCCATGAAGCATGGTCTCGATCCAATATGTTGGCCCTAATGTTTATGCGAATGTGTGTTGCTGCTAACATTAAGACCTCCCTACCTGAAACTACGAAAGCGAAAGAGTATTTAAACAACATTAAGGAACGCTTTCGCACTGCTGATAAATCCTTTACTGGGAAAATGATGGCTGACTTGACCACTATAAGGTTCGATGGTACTCGAACCATGAATGAGCACATTATAGAAATGACCAATCTGGCTGCTAGACTTAGAGTTTTGGGCATGACAGTGGATGAGTCTTTTCTCGTCCAATTCATCCTAAACTCCCTACCTCCTGAGTATGGGCCTTTCCAAATCAATTACAACACTATAAAAGACAAGTGGAATGTAAATAATTTGCAAAGCATGTTGGTACAGGAGGACGGAAGGCTCAAGCAACAGAATGGCCATGTGACTAAGGGACAGGTGGCAAACCTTACAATCAAAGGAGCTGGTTTTAAGAATAAGTTCGGCAAGGGCATTAAGAAAAGTCCTGGGTTGTCTCATTAAGCTAAACCATCAACGGCTACTGTGAAGAAGGAAAAGAACGACAAGTGTCACTTCTGTAAAAAGAAGGGCCATTTCCAGAGGGATTATCATAAACGAAAGGCCTGGTTCGAGAAACAGGGTAAGCCCTTTATTTATGTTTGTTTTGAATCAAAGTTTATTAACGCTCCTTCTAACACTTGGTGGATTGATTCTGGTTCTATGTGTCATGTTTCTAATTCAATGCAGGGCTTCATTTCGATCCGCAAAATAAATCTAAATGAGCATTTTCTCTACACGGGCAATAAGGCAAAGGCTAAAATAGAAGCTGTTGGGTCTTTCGCCTGATTTTAAGCACTGGATTTATTTTAGATTTGCAAGAAACTTTTTATGTCCCCACAGTTTCTAGGAATTTAATTTCTGTTTCTAAACTCGCTTTACATGGTTTTGCAATTGAATTTAAGAACAATGGTTTTTGTTTGATTAAAAATTCTAATAATGTTGGTTCTAGTTTTTTATTAGATGGTTTATATCGATTGAATCTTGAAAAGAATTTTTCTGAAACCCTTGTGACCCTACATCCTAATGTTGGTACGAAACGTACATTTAATGATGAAAAATTTGCTTATTTGTGGCATAAAAGATTAGGGCACATATACAGGTCGAGAATTGAAAGGCTCATTAAAGATGGAATACTCCATAACCTGGATTGGGCCAATTATGATGTATGTGTGGACTGTATTAAAGGAAAATAAACCAAACATACAAAGAAAGGAGCCACAAGAAGCACCCAGCTACTTGAAATAATACATACGGACATATGTGGACCTTTTGATATTCCATCCATTGGTGGAGAAAAATACTTCATCACCTTTATAGACGATTTTTCACGTTATTGCATTTTGTACATGTTGCATGATAAATCTCAGTCTGTGAACGTCGTTGAAATATACATTAATGAGGTTGAGAGGCAACTAGGCAAAATGGTGAAAATTATTAGGTCTGGTAGAGGTGGCGAATATTATGATAGATATGACGAGTCAGGGCAACACCCTGGCCCATTTGCTAAGCTCCTTGAAAAATTAGGTATTTGCGCCCAATATACAATGCCAGGATCACCTTAGTAGAATGGTGTAGCTAAAAGACGTAATCGTACCCTTATAGAAATGGTAAGAAGTATGATAAGTAGGACCCAATTGCCTATATTTTTGTGGACACATGCATTAAAAACCGCTGTACACATCTTAAATAGGGTTCCTAGTAAGTCAGTTTCAGAAACCCCTTTTGAACTTTGGAAAGGATGAAAACCCGATTTAAGGTATTTACATGTGTGGGGCTGCCCAGCGGAAGCTAGAATCTATAACCCTCATGAAAAGAAGTTAGATCCTAGGACATTATCTTATCATTTCATAGGGTATCCAGAAAAGTCGAAGGGATATAGATTCTACTGTAAAAATTATACAACTAGAATCATAGAAACTGAAAATGCTAAATTCACTGAAGAAGGTGAAGTAAGTGGGAGTATAAAATAAAGGGAGGTAATCATTCAAGAAGTCAGGGTACAAATTCCTATACCCAGAGTTCATAACATACCTGTTGTTCCTAATGTAGTTGTTGAACCGGTCATTGACCCAATCAATAACAATGAACAATAAGTGAATGATCAACCAACTGAACAACCACATAATGAGACTATAACCGATGAAACTTTTGAAGCACCACAGAAAGTTCCATTAAGAAGATCTCAAAGAGAAAGGATATCGGAAATTTCGGATGATTATGTGGTATACCTTCAAGAGACCGAATTTAACATAGGGAATATTAATGATCCAGTTTCTTATGAAAAACTGTAAATAGTGATGATTCCGATAAATGGATTGATGCCATGAATGAAAAAATAAAATCTATGAATGAAAATAAAGTTTGGGAGTTGGTCGAATTTCCAGAAGGACAAAAACGAGTTGGGTGCAAGTGAATCTTTAAGACCAAGCTTGACTCAAAAGGAAATATCGAACGACATAAAGCTAGACTTGTTGCCAAAGGTTTTAATCAACGAGAAGGCATTGATTATAATGAGACCTTCTCTCTAGTTTCAAAGAAGGACTCATTGAGAATCATATTAGCGTTGGTGGTTCATTATGATTTAGAGTTGCACCAAATGGACGTAAAAACAGCTTTTCTGAATGGGAGTTTAGAAGAAGAAGTCTACATGGCACAGCCACAAGGCTTCATAAAGGAAGGAAAGGAAAACATGGTCTGTATGTTGAATAAGTCAATATATGGTCTAAAACAAGCTTCTCGTCAATAGTACATTAAGTTTCACGATACCATTACATCCTTTGGGTTTAAGGAAAACACTGTTGATCGGTGCATATACCTGAAGATCAGTGGGAGTAAGTTTGTGTTTTTAGTACTATATGTTGATGACTTACTTATCGCGAGCAGTGATCTTGGTTTATTAAGTGAAACCAAGAAGTACCTTTCTAAAAACTTTGAAATGAAAGATTTAGGTGAGGCATCCATCGTGATCGGGATAGAAATATCTCAGGATAGATCACGAGGAATGTTAGGATTGTCTCAGAAATCTTACATTAACAAAGTTTTAGAAAGATTTAGCATGCAAAGTTGCAATCCCATTAATGTTCCACTTCAGAAAGGGGATAAGTTCAGCTTAAGTCAATGCCCCAAAAGTGATTTAGAAAGGGATCACATGAAAGGCATGCCTTATGCTTCGCTCGTAGGGAGCTTGTTGTATGCACAAGTCTGCACTAGACCGGATATCAGTTTTGCCGTTGGGATGCTAGGCAGATATCAAAGCAATCCGGGGATTCACCATTGGAAAGCTGCAAAGAAAGTTCAAAGGTACCTACAAGGGACCAAGGATTACATACTCACATATCGGAAGACTGATCTGTAATGACCTCATTTTCTTATGTCAATATATAATTGTCTTCTTTCAATTTCGTCACACTTACTATCTAATAATGATATATTATTACATATATGATATTCCAAGTTTTTAATATGACAGATCCCAGTTTTTAAATTGAAGAATCAACGGTAAAATGGATCAGATTGAGATTTTATGGCACATCCTAAGCTAAGTGATAAGTTTTGGGGTAGAAAATGTAATTTTATAAAACTTTAGGGACTTGGTTTTAATAAAGAAAGTTTCAAGGACCAAAATGAAAAATAAAAAGGGGCCTTTTTGTAAATAAAATATTTTTAGGGACCTATAAGAAATATTAAAAATATATAGTGTGAAATTACAAAAACGCCCTTCAGGTTCGAAATGACCCTTATACCCTTAATACCCTTCCACCTCGTGCTCGGCACCTCGTGCTTGGTTTTGACACCTCCACCGTACACGTGTCGTCATTAGAGGAGAAGCCAAAACACGTATCATCGTTAGAGGAGAAGATAAAATACGTGTCGCAGTCCAGTGAAATAAGACTGCAAGATGCCTCCGTTACACGACACGTCAATGCAGACTCCCATTGTAAAAGCTTGGTCAGCATGGACACGTGTCAATGCCGTGATACCTTTGGAAAACTATAAATAGGGCCTTTGGGGATCATTTGAAAATCACACCAATTCCTTGAGAATTATAGAAAGAAATAGTGAGAGAAAGTGTGAGAAAGTTTAAGAAGAAGTTCTTAGGGATATTCATCTTAAGGTAATCTTAATGTTATAATGCACCTTTATAGTTTTAATTTATTATTTTATAGCTTTACTTAGTAGTTATGCTGGTAAAATACAATAAGGAATTCACTAATCAAAACTTAAAATTTAGAACAAATCCAAGTTGATTTTATAAACTTGTTTGAAATTATACGCTTTTAAAAATGATTCTTTCTAAAGAAATTGCTCGTTATTATGGAATCCCATTTAAGTAATTCCAAAGTTAGGCCCGGTGAAGTTTTGTCTAGATGAGATGGTATTTAAGTGGTGCCCCTGTGACCCTCCATCTCTACTGGGAATGAATCCGAAAATGTTCTGTCAAAATGAGATGGTATTTAAGTGGTGCCCATGTGACCCTCCATCTCTACTGGGAATCGACTGATGAGGAAAGACTATGAATTGAATTCTTCAATTACGATCAATGAGTTTTAAAAGTTAACAAATAGGGATTCAGTAATCCTTTAAAAGAAGAGGTTAGTACAGTTTAAACTGGACCTTAGAATGTGTACTTAAATCTTTATCAGATTAATGTGTGATCGAAGACCAATACCAGTAAATTTGACCTCCATTTTGGGTGAGTACTCTGACATTCCTTGTGTATTTTGATTATATGATATTATGCAAACTATATATATTTTGTGAACTGCTTTTATTCTCAAAATTCATGTGATACCGATGACTGATTCTATTGTGATATGTTTATATTTGTCCATATAAACATACCGATTAAAATGATTATTGAAAAGGATATTGAATATTGAAAATCTGATTCGGCCTAAGGGACCTCTTTACTAACTGACCTCCCCAGCTGGGTTATCGCTGGTGTGCCCTAAATAAGGCGTTGTGACGAACTAGTTTGATTGACCCTCAACTACCGGGGTATAATACGGTAGAAGAATATGGTATTAGAGTGTACTTGGCCATTAAAATGATATGATTGAAAGAAAAAGATATCACATTTGATTTGTTGCATTCTTCTTATTCTGAGCTATCCAATTGTGATATATATACTATCATTTCAAAATATATATCTATTTACTGCAAGTCCCTCTCCATATAGGTATATGCCTTCTCTTTTTACTTGAATAGGTATCTATTTTCTGAAAACCCTGGAATGTTTGGAGATTGAACCTCATCGGCTTTTAGCTGATGTTGCATAAATAACCATTTTTCAGGAAACGTTTAGGCTCACGGGCGGAACGAAAATGGATTATATTGAAGATTTAGCTTTTAGAGATATTTTTGTAAAATGTTTATTTAGAGCATGTCTGGCTCTCTTGTAATAAGATTTAAATTTTCTTTTAAGTTGTAACTCGTTGTTACTTTTAATGTATATGAAGTTTCCTTTAGAAAGCTCTGATGACGTAATTCCTTTACTTTCAGTATTTTACGATTCATAACCATGTGATAATACATCCGTTGCATTTATTTAAGGAAACAATTAAATCGGAATATTTGTTGCCTTAGTGGAATGTCAAGACACTCGTTCCCTAATATTATTTTGGGTCGGGGTCGTGACAGAGGTGGTATCAGAGCATAGGTTATGAACCCGTAGACTACTAAACATAAGTTTCGAACATTATAGATTTTAAGTTTCCATACATAGGATACATGATTAAATATCTGACTTATGTGATAACCCTCCACATGTATTAAAATATATATAATTATTTATATATCATTGTTCTTCTAAATTGCAATCTTGGGCTAGTATAATACATCTTACATTTGGCCATGACTGTAGAAAATGACCAAGGCAAGATCAACTCCAGGAACTAATGGTTCGAGTATGGAAGGACTGGAAGGTGCATACAAGGCAATTGAAAGTCTAGGAAGAATTGTGGAGCATCAAGTGAATAATGGAGCACAAAGGAATCTTGAACTAAGTAGTTGTACTATTGAACAGTTCAAGAAGTTGAATCCGCCGTCTTTTAAAGGGACTCCTAACCCCACTGAAGCAGAAAACTGGGTGATGCAAATGGAAAAGATGTTCGATGTTCTTAAGTGTACAGATGAACAAAGGGTTTTATTTGGAACATTCATGTTAGAAGGTGAAGCCGAACATTGGTGGAGAATGACTAACAGAATGCACGGGGAAAGGAATAATCCCATAGGTTGGAATGACTTCTTAGTGATCTTCTACGAGAAATACTTTCCCGAAATGGTGCAAGACCAAAAAGCAGCTGACTTCATGGGTCTAGTTCAAGGAAATATGACGGTTAGTCAATATGAGGCAAAGTTTACTGAGTTATCCCGTTTTGCACCTCATGTTGTGATAACCGATGTTTTAAGAGCCAAGAAGTTTGAACGTGGGTTAAGGTTGAATATTCGTAGTCGAATTTCCATCCTAAAGTTGACATCATATAATGACGTAGTGGCTAGGACAACAATAGCTGAGAAGGATAATGAAGAATATAATCAGGTTAGAGAGGGGAAGAGGAAGTTTTGAGAACAAAGAGGAAGGAACCCCAATAACAAACCCTTTAGGACTATACCTAATATAGGATAACCTTTAGTAAACAAACCCTTTAATGTTGATAAATGCCAACGTTGTGGTAATATTCATAGAGGGCGACCGTGTTACCTGGAGACGGGGAGTTGCTTTGGGTGTGGCGAAAAGGGACATAAAATGTGAGATTGTCCTAACAAAGGGAAGGTGGCAACAAAGACTTCTAATGACAATAAGGATCAGGGCAGACAAGGTAGAGTCTTTAATCTTTCCGATGCAAAGGCTTCTAATGCAGTAGTGTCAGGTACACTTTCTATATGTGCACAACCTTTTCAAGTTTTAATTGATCATGGTTCTACACATTCATTTGTGTCTGTGCGTTTTGTTAATCGCTTTCCTAATATTCCTGAATCCTTGAATCATATCATACACATTTCTACTCCTTTGGGTGAGTTTTTGACGGGAACATTAGTATATAAGTCTTGCCCTATAAATGTCAGTAGTCATAAACTATTCGCTGATTTGATAGTTTTAGACATAAGAGATTTTGAAGTCATTTTGGGGATGGATTGGTTAGCATCATATCATGCTAGGGTGGATAGTTTTGAGAAGAGAGTTATTTTTCAAATTCCTAACAAACTAGAATTCAGTTTTGAAGGAACTAGCATCTTATCTCCCATGCATATTATCTCTGCAATGCAAGCTAGTAGTTTTCTTAAGAAGGGATGTCAAGGATTCCTTGCCAGTGTTATTGATTTGCAAACAAAAGAGCCTAGTTTAGAAGATATTCCTATAGCTAGGCTTTTTCCAGATGTTTTTCTAGATGATTCGCCCAGTCTAACTCCTAGTAGAGAAGTAGAATTTACCATTGACCTTGTTCCTGGAACCACACCGATCTCAAAACCACCTTATCGTATGGCACCTTTAGAATTAAGGGAATTAAAAGTTTAATTACAAGATCTGTTAGACAAGGGTTTTATTGGACCTAGTATATCTCCTTGGGGTGCTCCAGTGTTATATGTTAAAAAGAAGGATGGAACGCTGAGGTTATGTATAGATTATCGTGAACTAAATAAGGTGATCATTAAGAATAAATACCCCTTACCTCGTATAGATGATCTGTTTGACCACCTGCAAGGTGCGCAAGTATTTTCGAAGATTGACCTTAGGTCAGGCTATCACCAATTGAAGATTAAGGAAGATGATATTTCGAAATCATCTTTTCATACTAGATATGGTCACTATGAATTTCTTGTGTTGCCATTTGGATTAACTAATGCACTAGCCGCTTTTATGGATATGATGAATATAGTGTTTAGGAAATATTTGGATCAGTGTGTGGTTGTTTTCATTGATGACATCCTTATTTATTCCAAAGGTATTGAAGAACACGAGAAGTATTTGGAGATAGTATTACAAATCCTTAGGAAAGAGAAATTATATGCGAAATTAAAGAAGTGTGAATTTTGGTTGCCTAGTGTTTCTTTTCTAGGACGTGTCATATCCAAGGAGGGAGTGTCGGTTGATCCTCGAAAGATCGAGGCTATACTAGATTGGCTAAGACCAACTAATGTAACGAAGATTTGTAGTTTCCTAGGATTAGCAGGTTATTATCGAAGATTTGTTGAAGGATTTTCTAGTATTGCCAAACCTCTGTCTAGGTTAACACAAAAGACGGTGAAATATGAATGGTCTGAAGAAGTTGAGAATAGTTTTCGAGAACTTAAGAATCGATTAGTAACTACCCCAATTTTGACTATTCCTTCCAGTACAGGAGGATTTGTTATTTATAGTGATGCTTCTAAAAATGGTTTGGGATGTGTGCTAATGCAAAATGGAAAAGTAGTAGCTTATGCCTCTAGACAGTTAAAACCCCATGAGCAAAATTATCCAACCCATGACTTAGAATTAGCAGCGGTAATTTTTGCTCTTAAGATTTGGAGACATTATTTGTATGGTGAGACTTGTGAGATTTATACGGATCATAAGAGTTTGAAATATATCTTTACTCATAAGGAATTAAACATAAGACAAAGGAGGTGGTTAGAATCGATGAAGGATTATGATGTAAATATTCACTATCACCCGGGGAAAGCTAATGTAGTTGCCGACGCTTTGAGTAGAAAGTCTACACCAAATTTAGCATGCCTTATTACCAGCCAGGAAGCTCTATTGAAAGATTTGAGAAGTATGGAAATAGATGTACGTATTTATAGCGAAGGAGGAATAATCGCAAACTTACAAATACAACCCACATTGATGGAAAGAATTAAAGTTGCACAAGTAAATGACCCACAACTGAAGAAGATTAAAGAAGAGGTTATTGAAGGGAAGAGAATTGAATTTGTGATACGAGATGATATATTAAGGTTTGGAAATAGAGTCTGTATACCTAGTGATGCCCAACTAAAGAGGCAGATTTTGGAGGAAGGTCATTACTCGAGATTCACAATTCATCCCGGAAATACCAAGATGTACAGAGATCTCCGAGAAGTGTTTTGGTGGAATAACATGAAAAGGGAGATAGAAGAGTTTGTATCTCAGTGTTTGATCTGTCAACAAGTAAAAGCTGAACATCAGAAACCATCAGGATTATTACAACCTTTACCAATCCCTGCGTGGAAATGGGAACATATTACCATGGACTTTGTGACAGGGCTACCAAGGAGTTCCAATGGTAATGATTCCATTTGGGTAATTATTGATAGGTTAACTGAATCTTCTCATTTTCTTGCCATTAAGATTACCCATTCCTTAGAAAATCTAGCTAAATTGTATATACGGGAAATTATTAAGCTTCATGGAACACCAATTTCAATTATTTCTGATCGTGACCCTAGATTCGTGTCTCTCTTTTAGAAAAGCCTACAAGTAGCCATGGGAACAAAATTGAATTTTAGCACTTCTTTTCATCCTCAAACAGACGGACAATCTGAGAGAACTATCCAAACCTTAGAGGATATGCTTAGGAAATGTGTACTTGATTTGAAGGGGAATTGGGACGATCATTTACTGTTAGTAGAATTTGCATATAATAATAGCTATCAAGCAAGTATTCAAATGGCTCCGTATGAGGCACTCTATGGTAGGAGGTGTCATTCTCCTGCATGTTGGGTAGAAGTTGGAGAAAGAAAATTATTGGGACCAGAATTGATTCAGGTCACAATAGAGAAAGTGAAATTGATACAAGACCGACTTCAAATCGCTCAAAGCCGTCAAAAGAGTTATGCTGACAATCGGCAAAGGGAGTAATCCGATTTGGGAAGAAAGGAAAGTTGAGTCCAAGATACATAGGACCTTTTGAAATCCTTGAAAGGATAGGTGTTGTTGTGTATCGAATAGCCTTACCCCCTGAACTCTCTAGTGTGCATAATGTGTTTCATGTTTCAATGATGAAGAAATAAATCCCTGATCCAGCACATATCTTAAGTCACGAGCCTCTTCAAGTTAGAGAAGATTTGACATACATTGAGCATCCAGTGGAAATCTTGAACCATAAAGACCAAATATTACGAACCAAGGTTATTCCACTAGTCAAAGTATTATGGCGGAATCATTCTGTTGAAGAAGCAACATGGGAGCGGGAAGATGAAATAAAAGAGCGATATCCACACCTTTTTGGAAATGAATGTAAGTAAAGTTTGGGGACCAAACTTTTTATAAGGAGGGTAGGATGTAATGACCCCATTTTCTTATGCCAATATATAATTATCTTCTTTCAATTTCGTCACACTTACTATCTAATAATGATATATTATTACATATATGATATTCCGAGTTCTTAATATAATAGATCCCGTTTTTTAATTTGAAGAATCAACGGTAAAATGGGCCAGATTGAGATTTTATGGCACATCCTAAGCTAAGTGATAAGTTTTGGGGTAGAAAATTTAATTTTATAAAACTTTAGGGACTTGGTTTTAATAAAGAAAGTTTCAGGGACCAAAATGAAAAATAAAAAGGGGCCTTTTTGTAAATAAAATATTTTCAGGGACCTATAAGAAATATTAAAAATATATAGTGTGAAATTACCAAAATTCCCTTCAGGTTCGAAATGACCCTTATACCCTTAATACCCTTCCACCTCGTGCTCGACACCTCGTGCTTGGTTTTGACACCTCCACCGTACACGTGTCGTCATTAGAGGAGAAGCCAAAACACGTGTCATCGTAAGAGGAGAAGCTAAAACATGTGTCGCAGTCTAGTGAAATAAGGCTGCAAGATGCCTCCGTTACACGACACGTCAACACTGACTCCCATTGTAAAAGCTTGGTCAGCATGGACACGTGTCAATGCCGTGATATCTTTGGAAAACTATAAATAGGGCCTTTGGGGATCATTTGAAAATCACACCAATTCCTTGAGAATTATAGAAAGAAATAGTGAGAGAAAGTGTGAGAAAGTTTAAGAAGAAGTTCTTAGGGATATTCATCTTAAGGTAATCTTAATGTTATAATGCATCTTTATAGTTTTAATTTATTGTTTTATAGCTTTACTTAGTAGTTATGCTGGTAAAATACAATAAAGAATTCACTAATCAAAACTTAAAATTTAGAACAAATCCAAGTTGATTTTATAAACTTGTTTGAAATTATACGCTTTTAAAAATGATTCTTTTTAAAGAAATTTCTCGTTATTATGGAATCCCATTTAAGTAATTCCAAAGTCAGGCCCGGTGAAGTTCTGTCTAGATGAGATGGTATTTAAGTGGTGCCCCTGTGACCCTCCATCTCTATTGGGAATGAATTCAAAAATGTTCTGTCTAGATGAGATGGTATTTAAGTGGTGCCCCTGTGACCCTCCATCTCTACTAGGAACCAACTGATGAGGAAAGACTATGAATTGAATTCTTCAATTACGATCAATGAGTTTTAAAAGTTAACAAATAGGGATTCAGTAATCCTTTAAAAGAAGAGGTTAGTACAGTTTAAACTGGACCTTAGAATGTGTACTTAAATCTTTATCGGATTAACGTGTGATCGAAGACCAATACTAGTAAATTTGACCTCCATTTTGGGTGAGTACTCTGACATTCCTTGTGTATTTTGATTATATGATATTATGCAAACTATATATATTTTGTGAACTGCTTTTATTCTCAAAATTCATGTGATACAGATGACTGATTCAATTGTGACATGTTTATATTTGTCCATATAAATATACCGATTAAAATGATTATTGAAAAGGATATTGAATATTGAAAATTCGATTCGGCCTAAGGGACCTCTTTACTGATTGACCTTCCCAGCCGGGTTATCGCTGGTGTGCCCTAAATAAGGCGTTGTGACGAACTAATTCGATTGACCCTCAACTACCGGGGTATAATACGGTAGAAGAATACGGTATTAGAGTGTACTTGGCCATTAAAATGATATGATTGAAAGAAAAAGATATCACATTTGATTTGTTGCATTCTTCTTATTTAGATCTATCCAATTGTGATATATATACTATCATTTCAAAATATATATATCTATTTACTGCAAGTTCCTCTCCATATAGGTATATGCCTTCTCTTTTGACTTGAATAGGTATCTATTTTCTAAAAACCGTGGAATGTTTGGAGATTGAACCTCATTCGACTTTTAGCTGATGTTGCATAAATAACCATTTTTCAGGAAACGTTTAGGCTCACAGACGGAACGAAAATAGACTATATTGAAGATTTTGCTTTTAGAGCTCTTTCTGTAAAATGTTTATTTAGAGCATATCTGGCTCTCTTGTAATAAGGTTTAAATTTTCTCTTAAGTTTTAACTCGTTGTTACTTTTAATATATATGAAGTTTCCTTTAGAAAGCTATGATGACGTAATTCCTTTACTTTCAGTATTTTACGATTCATAACCATGTGATAATACATCCGTTGCATTTATTTAAGGAAACAATTAAATCGGAATATTTGTTGCCTTGGTGGCATGTCAAGACACTCGTTCCCTAATATTATTTTGGGTCGAGGTCGTAACATGATCACCTTGAGGTGATTGGTTATTCAGACTCAGATTTTGGGGGATGCCTTGACAATAGGAAGAGCACTTCGGGTTATGTCTTCCTTATGGCTGGAGGAGCCGTTTCATGGAAAAGTGCTAAGCAAAGCGTCATTGCATCATCTACTATGGAGGCTGAGTACGTAGCTTGCTTCGAAGCTACAAATCATGGATTATGGCTGCGAAACTTTATTTCAGGACTTAGAATTATGGGGTCAATATCTAAGCCGCTGAAAATTTATTGTGATAATGTCGCAGCAGTCTTCTTCTCGAAGAACGATAGGTATACTAAGGCTGCTAAGCATATTGAGATGAAATAACTATCAGTTAAAGAAGAAGTTAAAAAACAAAGGGTGTCAATTGATCACATTAGTACGCGTGATAACATAGCAGATCCTCTTACGAAAGGAATATCTCCGAAGACCTTTATGGAACATGTCAAAGAGATGGGTCTCGATTAGTTGGATTATGATTGCTATTTTGGCTTAGTTGTTTGACACTATTACTTGAATTCAATAAAAGTGTTTCTGATTTCTATTATTTCTGTCTTTTGTGAACGCATGCATATAATTATGAATTATTGTTGACAGAAATAGTTCTTATTCAAAAGAACATTATGAGGCCATTATGATACCCAATATTAAAGGATAGTTGAATGCAACATTGGTGTTGTGGTACATGGAAAGAACCATGCTCTTGAATAGCATGGAACCGCCATGACTCGCATCCGTGAATCATTTGATTTAGCAAAATTTATCAATGATTGTGCACCTTATGATACCTAATTTAATTATATGAATTATTAAGACCAAGTGGGAGACTGTTGGAAATTAATGTTAGTGACGAAATTAATTATTTAATTTCAATTGTATTAAATTTCGAATTTCCCATTTATGTGGTTTTAATAAATGTCAGATAATTAGTTAGGAATGTGATAAATAAAGATATTAAAAGATTTGGGTAAACCTTATCCGTTAGTCACATGATGGTTAGTGGCATTAGTGGGAGACTTGGAAAGAGTCCCACCACCACTAGGATTTTGGCCCTCTTTCCCTTATAAATAGAGACCTCTATACCATCTAGAGTAATCTTAATACACACTGTTTCTAAGGAGGGAGAGAAAATCCGAAATTCGTTTTTCTCATATTCCGGGCTATTCAAGAAAGGAGCATTCAAGTCATTTTAATTCGTTCAACAACGATGAACAAAGGTCGGTTTTTTAAATCGTAGTTATAAGGAATTTTCGGTTCTGTGATTGCATGAAGATAAACATCCTGGATTCATGTCAAAACTGTTTTATTCATGATACAACCTTATGATTCATATTCGAATTTATGATTAACAAAACAGTATTAGTTAACCTGTCCTTGGGAGGAGATGGTGAAGAAGGTCATCTTGAACCCTGAATTTGGAGATTATAAACCCCCTTCCCTAGACAAATTTAAATAAAAAATAAAGTGATTATGTCAAGTGACCCCCCACCCCCACCCCACCCCCTAAAAAAAACACCAACATAAAATGAGATAAAAATTGGCATAAAAACTATTGAAAGAAACACAATATCTTAATTACATAGTTTCACAAAAAAAACTTTAAACTTATTGCTTTCAATTTTGCATTACTATTTATTAAACCTAAACAATACTTCCATAGATTTTTTTTTTTATTACACACCATTTCTCAAATTTATTTAAAACCACACAATACAATACTGAATTGACCTCTTTAATTCCTCTTATTGGAGCATTGGTAATATATTAAGACACCACACCTGAAACAAGAAAGTGCATGGGAAATGTAAGAAACACATATTGATATATATATAAAATCTATGTTCATATCTTGAAGCTAAATTAATGTTTTACTTTCGATATGATAAAGTTTAAAGGAGAAAAAAATTAAGAAAGTCATCATATGAGATAATTTATTGTTTTCGAAAACAAATTGTAGAATAATTTTTCATTTTCTTCCCTACTATCCCATTAATAAACATAAGACATCACATAAGATAAATTCTATGTAGTACCTTTTATGCGTCAACGGGGGTTGTTTAGCGGTACCATCATGATTTGAGAACTATCTGAACTATATGGTCCAGATAGAGTCCTTGTATTAGCATTCGGATTTAATGGAACAGTATAAAGGTCTGTTTCTTCAGTATCACTGGTTAAGCTCGTAGTTCGTTCATAATCAATTTGATTATTATTCCAAGGATGTTTAGTGAACTTCCTTAAACCTTCAAGTTCCATTGATATTTCCTTCATTGTAGGCCTATCTTCACTATTTAAGCTAAGGCAATTCTTTACAAGCTCACTAATTGCTTGAAGCTTCTCCAAACTCCCCTCTCTCACCACACGAGGCTCAAGAATTTGAAACAGACGATTCTCCTTCATGGACGTTATGAAATGAGTTGCGAGAATTCTTTGTTCTTGGGATGTCTCCATGCAAATTGGATTCTTCCCCGTTAAAAGCTCCGCTAAAACCACCCCGAAGCTATACACATCGCTCTTATCGGTCAACTGTCCCGTGCGAAAATATTCTGGATCAAGATATCCCAGTGTCCCTTGAACTAATGTGGTCACTTGAGTTTGATCCAAGGATATTAACCTCGAAGCTCCAAAATCTGATATCTTAGTCGTGTGATAGTCGTCTAATAAAATATTAGAACTTTTAACATCTCTATGAATAATGGGTATTGAAGCCGATGAATGAAGATAAGAAAGTGCACCAGCAGCTTCAGCTGCTATTCTTAAACGATTTTCCCATGACAACCAATTCATTCTATTACCAACTCTAGTGTGGATATGTTGAAAGAGAGTTCCATTAGAGACGAATTCATAAACTAGTAAAGGAACTTCACTCTCCAAACAACACCCCAATAGCTTCACCACATTGCGATGGTTAACCTGTGTAAGAATAATTACTTCATTGATAAATTGCTCTATTTGACTCTCATCCATCATTCTCGCTTTTTTTATCGCGACAACTTGTTGATTAGGTAGAATCCCTTTGTAAACTATACCATGACCACCTCGGCCGAGGATCCTATCGTTAGCGTAGTTGTTGGTGGCTTTCTCTAACTCTTCTGCTGTAAAAATCTTTGTTGAATCTGCATTAGCCTCAATTGGAAAAATTTGTTGTTTCATCAACAAACCACCATTTTTCTCAAAGAATTTCTCTCTGCGTTTGATGAGTTTATTTCTTTTGATGACAAAGTATAACCATGTTATTCCAATGAGTACAGATAAGAAGCCAAACCCCATACCTACATGTGATTTTAAAAGACACGATTGTCAAAATTAGCTTAATATTAACAGAAGATGTATATTCCTTTACGACTTCCATAGGTTTCGAAAAAATAAAATAATAGATTTTTCAAAAAAATCCATAGTGAAGATTCAAATTGTTTTGATTTTTTTTAACATGGTATGTTAGTTTTTGGGTAAAAGCATGTTAAATGATCGATATGATATAGCCTTAATATTAATTCTTAAATAAATAAAGATAAATTAAAAATGGGTAAATTATACCAAACCTCCTGAATTATTGATTTTTTACACCCAATCCCTTTTCATGAAAATAAAGTTGATAAAACATGATTTTATGCATCAAAATGTTAAAAAGTTGTTGAAAATAAATTGAGTGTAAAAAATCAATAGTTCAGTAGGGTTTGGTGTAATTTACCCTTAAAAATTATACTAAAAACTATTCAAATTATTTAAATTATTCCATCCCGATTGTTCATAAATTTAGGATAATTTTGGATTCAGTCACATAACTTGTAATATCATCCACTTTAAATCCGACGAGAGATTTTTAAGGAATTAGTAAGTTTATATGTCCCTAATTAAAAAAAAGGATTTATAAATATTTCTATCATGTAATCTTATCTAATTTTAAGTTAAATAAGTTATAATAATAAAGTAAATTTAACTTGTAGGAAAAAAATATTTTTAGGCTTAAGAAAATTTCAAACATTGATAATGGTGTTTATCATATTTAACCTACTTTCTATAAATTAAGATCGAACATTTTATTTTTCTACTTTAATACATTACTAATTTTCGATTTTTAGATTCAAATACAATTTTAATTATAAATTAGTCTTTGCCTAAATCATTAAAAAATAGTTAAGTGTAATTGACACGTGGCTATAATCAATTAAATAAATTAAAAAAAAATATCTGAAAATAGAAAAAGAAAAAGGAAAAAAAAAAAACTGCCAAACAAGCCCCTCCCCGACATCCCAACCCTCCATCACTAGCCCCATCCCTATCCCAAACCCCCTATCCCCATCCACCACTACCCGCCGAGCACAGATTCTTGATCCGCATACTGTTTTTGATTTTTTTTTCAGAATGGTGTGAGTGTGTGTATGTGTTGAGTTGCGTTCAGATTTGGAAATGGGGCAAACTTGATTATTTTTTTTTTAAGTAGGGTTCAGATCTAGAAATGGGTTGATTTGAAAGAATATTTGTGTTTTTTTTTAATTTAATTTAAAATAGGATTTAAGTTTCAATTTGGAGGTTTTCATGGTTGTTTTATGGTGGCGATAGAGGTGAAGAATGGAGGGTGGTCGAGTGGTGTGGGGGTGATGCAGAAGGTTTGGGGGAAGAGGAGGTGTCGAGATAGTTGGGTTGTTTGGGGGCGGTCAGGGGGTGATGGCAGCAGGGAAAGGGTGAGTGGGAAACTTTTTTTTCTTTGTGTTTTTTTTACTTAGATTTTTTTGGTTTTGATTTTTTTTTAAATAATGCATTTTTTCGTTAGTTCTTTTTTTTGGATTTTTAAATTCTTTTAATCGTTAAACGTATGTGTCAGTTACACTTAACGATTTTTTTAATGATTCTCAAAGTTTAATTTTTAATTTAAATTGTATATAAGTCTAAAATAAAAAATTAATAATGTATAAATATAAAAAAAAATCATTTTTTAATTCATCCTATAGATTGAGGTTTTAATATTTCTTAGTAAAGATAAAAGTTTAGTAGAAAATTCTCACTTGCTACTACTAAGCCTTACGAACCTACTAAAAGGAGCCTTCTCTTTTGTCAAATATTGAGATGGATATCCTATGATAACCCATTGCAAATTCTCCATATTACATACTTCCTTAATTAGATATAAACTTCAAACCCAATTGAACCCAAATAATAACAATAAACGTTTGGTGTTTTGACTATACTCCGCCAACGATAGTATTTCTTAACTTTAGTCTACTAACATATATTTTGGATCACTAAAGACTCTCTTCTTTAATGTATTATCGACGAGGATGCTAATGGTACCAGTTTAAATGTACCGGTTAAGTCTACCGGATGTGGCAGCCCACTCATCCCACTAATCAATAAGCCAAAGCCAAAGTCAGACTTAATTCCAAAGCCAAACATAAGGAATGATATCTTCAATATATTATGAGCATGTTTTCTACTAAAGAAAAATGTGGAATGCTTTAACAAAAAATATTAGTTTTAAATAAAAAAAATTAGCAAAATACATTTTTTAAACTAGTTTTAACACACAGAAAAACGATTTTTAGCAAAAAAAAAATAGTTTGACCGGAAAAAACCATAAAAAACCGGTTTTATCAAAATAAAAAAAAGTTTTAACCAATAAAAACAAGATTTAAACGAGTCAACGTCAATGATACCAGTTCTTGTCGCTGACATGGACACACATTCATTAGACAATAATTAATCGCAACAAGTGGCAACCGACACATATGATACGACACGACAAAAACAAAGGGAAAAAAATATTTTTTAGCAAAAGATGTTTTTAACAATAAAAAACAATTTTAACAAAAACAAAAGTTTTTTTATATGAAAAAAACATTTTTTAGTAAAAAAAAAAAATTAAACTAGTTTTAACACAAAAGATAGATGTTAGCAACAAAATAAAAACAGTTTTACCGAAAAATAAAAAATAACTTTTGTCAAAATAAAATAAAAAAAAGTTTTGAAATCGATTTGTTAGTGCCGCTGGCGCGAACCCAGATCCATTAAATAATGCGGACCCGCGCTAACGACAATAACCGATCATTGATTTACTATATCAATATTTTGATGTTTAAAATTAAAAATAGCCGTTGATTTTTTTTTTAAATAGTTGAAATGTTTTTTTAACAAAAAGAGATGAAATTGTTTTTTTACATTTGAAAAAAAAAGAGTGTGTGAGTTTTAAGGGTAATTGAGTCATTGAGAGAATTTTTGGAGTGTTAGAAGATTTGGTTGGAATAACAAGCGCTGCACTTTTTTTTTTCTTTTAAATCAATATTAATATATGGATCACCTAATTTTAACAAAAAATTATATGTAGCGCTGCTCTAATTTTAATAATTAATTCAAAACACCATAAGTATTTTTTTAACTAAAAAGAGATTTTATAATTGAAAGAGAGAGAGGAACGAATGAGCTGTTATTTTAGCATTTGTCCAGCAATTGACTATCGTACTAGGTGAGTTGCCATATTATAATGATCTAATTTTAAGGTACATGTTATCATGACCCATATTATAATGACCTAATTTTAGTTTTTAAAAAATCCAATCTTATTAAGGACGCTGATTTTTTATAACCCGTATCAAACTTTAATTTTAATTCTACTTATGTCGATGGAGAGTTTCATTTATATTAGACCTCTAATATGATAGTAGTAGAGGAGTTAATGACCATTTAATACATATTATCTTTCTCTCTTTTATTTTGAACATTATATTTTTTTAAATCAAATAAATTAAAAATCAATCGCAACACTTGTGTCGATCGCGACACTTGCTATTGTCGTTGGCACGGGTCCACATCTATAAGGTAATAACCAACCGCAAGACGTCATGTCAGCGTGCGCAACCAACATATATGATTTCTTAGTGCCGCTGGCGCGGACCCACATCCATTAAATAATATGGATCCGCATCGACGACAATAACAAAAAAATGTCTTATATATTAAATAACCACATCGATTTATGATATCAACGTTTTGATACATTACGAACATGAAAAAGTTGTTGTTTGGATAAAAACACTTCTTATGCCATCTCATCTGCCACATCAGCTGCTGCAGGCAAGTAATATGTCCAAACAGGTGCAAAAATAATTTGTCTAAGTTTAAGTTTTTAATTAATCCTTTTTTTCGATTCTAAATACCATTTTAATTTTAAATAAATGATTGACAAAATTAAAATGCGACATAATACGATTTTTATTTTATTTATCTAATACGATCGCGTTTTAATTGATCCGTGCTCATATTTAAAAAAAAAAAGAATCCGTGCTATCTCGTGTAATTTTAATTGGTTGTGTTAGTGTTAGGTTTAAAAAATGTGAAGCTCATGTTCGGTTTAAATTGGTTCGTGTACGTGTTAGGTAAATAAAATAGTAATTGTATCATGTTGCATTTTAAATTATTCGTGCTCATGTTTAAAAAAAGGAATTCGTGTTGACTCGTGTCATTTTTAATTGGTGATGTTCATGTTAGGTAAAAAAACGTAAAAGTCATGTTCGGATTGAATTGACTAGTGACCGTGTTAGATAGATAAAATAACAATCGTATTGTGTCTCATTTTAATTTTGTCTTGTTCATATTTAGAATATTTTATGGTCATTTATTTAAAATTAAAATGATATTTAGAATTAAAAAAAAAAAGATTAATTAAAAGCTTCAACTTTCTCCATTATACACATCCCCATCCATCTAGATAAAATGATTACTTGAAAACTTAAATTTAAGCTCAAAAGGTAAAGGCCACATCAATCGGTGTAATAATCCGGTAAGTTCAAATCGTTACCAAAAGCTTTTCTCATTCTCGATTTCAATAATAATGTATACAAGAAATTTTGTAAAATATAATTTTTTTTTTTGAAAAATTATAATTTGTAGGTAGAATTTTATAATATATATACATTTTTTTTATAATATAAACGTGTTAAGTTTGTATATATCTTAACTTATCTGCTATAGATTAAGAATTGAGGGACCTTAGAGTCCAAAAAATATGTTAGTAGACAAGATCAAAAGCTCCTATAAATTTTAGATTATATTCATCACGATTATATAAGAGAAAATCTAACTTCTCAATAGAAAAATACCTAGAGAGAACTTGATTACTGGAAATTGAGAGTTCTTAGCTATGCAACCATGCCCAATTCTTTGACCATCACCCACGAAGCCATCTGGACAAGAACATTCATAACTCCCCAGTGTATTAACACAAGTCATCATCACACAGTCATTCTTATTTGAATCTGCACACTCATCGATATCTGTCAAGTCACAAAACAAACAATTGTCATGAGTGCCAATATAGTCCCCAAATATGGATTTTACTACAAATACTCTCTTTTGTAAACTTTTGCATACCTTTTTGAAATTATATATATAAAATCAGAATACAACGTCGACATTTTTTCGCCCACACGACGATACGTGTTCACTTTAGTCTTTATGAATGTGTTAGTAATTTATTAATTTTCTATTATCTAAATTAATGTAAACACATATGTGTTTGGTCAATACATGCATTTAGTTGATTCATATATATAGACATATATGTATTTTGAGGTTTATGTTTTCATCATCATCCTTACCTTAATTCCATTATTTGGGGCCGATCACATGGATCCTTCTTTTTTATTTTAATTGAGGTATGTTCAAACAATCATTTCAATCTTTTTTCTGGTATATGTATAACCCTTTCATTCTATACTTTTATTTGTTTGATGTTTTCAATTTAATATTGTATGAAAGCAACGATATGAATTTAGTAGTGGCACAAATGGAGAAATATGAGGATGATAATAATATTTTATTCGATGTGTGCGAGGGGAAAAAGCCTAGGTTGTATATGGAACACTTGGGGGTGCTTCAAGACAAGTTCAAGGTCAACAACAGTTTCACTCTCATCAGTGACATTTTTGGTATATAAATATTTCTTTAAAAAAGGGTGTTCATTCTAATATGTTAAATATGTTTTCAACATTCCTTAACTATATTCTCTTTCACACCACGAGTCTTCAAAAAGTAATATTTTACGGCCATCCAACACGTGAACTGCAAGCTAGTATTATATATATATAGAGAGAGAGACAGGCTCCTGTGCATACTAAGTTTGCACATCATTTTTTTAAAATAGTAAAAAAAATATTTTTTAGTTGATTTTTTTTATGTGATATCTAAACATTTCAACGAACTCATGTAAAAAAATCAGTCCAAAAAATCTTTTTTTGCTATTTTTAAAAAATCGGTCAAACTTTCGCATCTTTTAATCACTTTAAAAGCTGCAAAGTTTGACCGATTTTTTAAAAATAGCAAAAAAAGATTTTTTGAGTTGATTTTTTTTACATGGGTTCGTTGAAATGTTTAGATATCACATAAAAAAAATCAACTCATAAATATTTTTTTTAATCCTTTAAAAAAACTGGTGTGCGCCAGCACTGTGCAAACTTAGTGTGCACAGGAGTCTGCCTCTCTCTCTCTCCCTCCTATAAGGACTTCTTATGGTACAGACTCCGGTACATACCATTTTTTTAAAATAGTAAAAAAATAAATTTTGTGATAAAACTTCATAGATATGATCTCCAGAGTGAAAAGATCATCTCCAACTTTTTTCATCAATAAATTCAATAAAAAAATCGTTGAGATGAGGTGATATGTAAAAAATTGGTATAAATATGTATTTCTGACTGTTGAAATGTTAGCGATCGTCTCACCTACTTTTTGATAAATTTTTTTTGATAAAACTTCATAGATATGATAACTATCGCATGGTGTTTTTTTATGTAATTTGTCTACACGTGTTGGTTTGAGTCAGCTAGTTTTGGTTGATGGTTTTCTAACTCAAGGGGGCTTGTTGGAGTGGTTTGGGTCAGGTTAGCATGTTGAATGGGGCTTATTTGGGAGATATGTTTTTATCATTTGGGCTTTGTCTTGTTTTGTTTCTTTATTGGTGTTGGGCCTTGTTGTGTTATGTTTGGATGTATGTTTGGCCTGCGTGCCATGTTTGTTTTGGGCTTGTGTGTAAGCTTGCTGTCAAGCTGTCTGATCATTTTGGGCTTATGCCTTTTTCGTTTAATTAAATTTACCTTTTACCAAATAAAAAAAAAACTATTAAGTTAAAATAAAGGGGCATATACTAAAGAGTCCCTCGAACATTTTTTTAATATACCTGTAATCCAAGTCTTTTTATTTTGCACCAAAAAGTCCATCACCATACCACTGGTCTGGACCTTTAAAAACAAGAAAATATTAGTTAAATGGGTGTTTGAGGGACTTTTTGGTACGAAATAAAATGCTTGGATTACACGTATATTAAAAAATATTTGAGGGATTTTTTGATATTTTACCCTAAAATAAGCAATTAAATGTTAATATGCAGTTTGACCATGACCTTAACAATATATATACAACTCCAATCAATGGACAAATTGTTGACAAACGCGGTTATTAAAAAGGGATCAGTTATTCCCACATCCATATAATACCCTGTCGCCCAATTTTAATGTATAAATACTTAAGTATACTTGAAATCCATTTCAATTCACTTTTCTTAACCACGGCATCTTAGTATTTTGAAATTTAACTTGTTCTTAGTAATTATTAATTGGGTACCAAAACAATTTTTTTATGCAAATAAAATACTATTTTCATATAAATAAATGACTCCATTTATAGTTAAATAAATGACTGCCTTTTCGAATAAAAAACTGACTTTTTATAGAACAATTTTTCAATAAATAAAAGACTTTTTTCCTATAAATAAATATATTGATTATTTTTTAAATAAAAAGCTTTTTTGATAACTTTATTTGTAAAACAGTTTTCTTATTTATAAGAAAGTGTTTTATTTATAAAAGAAAGTATTTTTTTCATTTATAAAACAAAGTCTTTTTTATTTGAAATAGGTTTTCTTTATGCTAAATAAATTTTATAAAAAGTATAAGGAACAATTTTGTTTTAAAAAGTTCTTGAAACAATTTTTTTATTTGAAACATATGTTTTCATTTGAAATAGTTATATTTGAAAAAAAATAGAAGAGTAATTATGAATACTGTTTTATTAAAACGTTATAAAAATGATTTAATTTTTTTACAAATAAAGTTATGAAATCTTTGTTTTATTTAAAAAAAAAGTCAGTTTTTTATTTATAAAAAGACTCTAATTTATTTATTAAAAAAAGTCAATTTTGTATTTTTTTTATAAAAAACAGTTTTTATATATAAAAAATTGTTTTTAAAAATAGTCATCTATTTATATTAAAAAGCAGTTTTCTCTTCCTAAAATAAAACTGTTTTTATTTTTTATTTTTTATAAAAAACAGGCTTCTATTTGAAAAAATTATATTATTACTCTTTTAAATAATTATATAAAAACAATTTTCTATATAAAAAAAGTACATATATATATATATATAGGGAGAGGGAGAGAGAGAGAGAGATGACCAATTTTAGTTTTAATGAGATCTATTAAAATAGCACTCAATGAATAATAGTTTAAAAAAAAATTGGCACCCAACAAAAAAAGAAAAAAAAAGCAAAGACAAATGTACTCCAAAACATATATAACCTTATATTAAAGTGAAGTGGGTAACCAAAGCGAAGTGAAATGGATTTCAAGGATAATAAAGTTCTTATAAATGAAAATGGAGTGATGAAGTATTATATGAGCGTGGTAATAAATGGTGCTATATATACATTCCGAATGTTTTTTTAAAGAGTAAGGATAGAGAGATTCTGTTCGTGAACACATTTTGTGAATTCATGAATAAAATAAAAATATGTATAAATTTTTAATGCATTGATGAATATTTTGACAGGACCCAAAACAATAAGGTATAAACTTTTAATACAATATATCTATAAAATGTGTTCACGAATGAACTCTCTCTAGCATTTTTCTTTTTTAAAACTTTGTCAAAGTGAAAGAAAGTATGCTTTAAAGCAAGGTTCTAAAAAACGCGGGGCGTGATTGAGGCGTGGAGGCCAAGCCTTAAGTCTAAGAAGCTTAGGCGACCCTAGGCGTAAAAAGGCGTTTAGGCTTCTTAATATATTTTAATATTTTTTAACCATAACAAGGCTATTAAAATACAAAAATTGCACAGATCATAAAAATATGTCAGAATATATGCAAATTAAAATACTATTTGATTATTTTGGATGAGATAATAGTCCGATTTGTAAACAAATTCTTTAAAAGGGGACATCGTTTCACTAAATCATTGTTGTTTTTAGAAATTAGTGCGTCTTAAGGGTTTTACCAAGAATAAGGCGTGAAAAGCGTAAGGCGAGGCGTTTCTTCCAAGCCTTAAGCCTAGGCGGAACCTAGGCGGATTTTTTAGAACAGTGCTTTAAAGACATGTCTCTACCCAGGGGTGGACCCACCCTGTCCCGAAGAAGGGGGCTCACCCACAAAGTTCTCAGAATATTTTTTAGTGTAAATTGTAAAAAAAAAGTTCTGAACTATGTATAAGTTTTTGAAATATAAGGCAACAAAATAATGATTGTTCAAACTATAGGGGCGAACAGTGTATATAGGATAAATAATACCCTACAAACCAACCAAACAAATGCAGCCTCCCTCTTCTTCCTCTTTCATTAACCCCATAGTTTCCATCCTTGTTCTGCCTCCCTTGCTAGCCACCCTTTTCCTCCCTTCCCTACTGGCAGCGACCGCCCGTCCCCTTTCTCCCTCCCCTGCCCTCTCTCTCGAACACTCTATCCCTTGCTCTGCTGCCTTTAGTCTGACCTAGCTCTCCCCTCAGAATAATATATGAAACATCTATTATTGTGTACATATAATTTAATTTGAAACTGATTTTAATGTATTTCCCACTCACCAAAAAGAAAAAAGAAAAACAAATTTGTACCATTCTTGCGTTACTAAGATATGTTCTGTTTTACAAGTCTTGAATTTATAATAATCATTTTGTTGTTGTTTAATGCGTAGAGAAAAGATAATCTTATTTTTTTTACATTACGGTAGATGGTAGTCATTCTCTATCCATGAATTGTTTTATTCATACAATATGTGTTCTCTGTAGCCATACATGACATATAATTTTGTTGTTTGTAAAATTCTAACTGTTACTGTATTCCTTAGAATTAAAAAAAAAATGTTTTCCCTGCAAATACAAATTGATATTTTTAAATATATTACTTAACATATTGTATTCACATTTTCTTTGCTGGAGGGTTAACAAAATTGAAACCCAAATAGAAGACAATTATGTTAAACCTAGAAAGTTTAGTGGTTAAAATTTTCATAGATGGAAAAAAAATGGAATATTGGTTCACCATTTTGGGTGTCTTGCCGGCCCTGGAAGAACCCGAAAATACATTGGCAATTACAACTTTCATAACTAAAGTGATGACAAAAGAACAAATAGAATATCATTGTGACAACCAGATTTTAAGCGCACTTAGTGATCCTTTATCTGATGTTAATTACTCTACATCCAATGCCAAAGAGTTGTGGTAATCTTTAGAAGACGAATATGGTATAATGGATTTCGATATTAAACATTTTCAATCACGAACTTTAATATACTTAAAATATTGGATAATAAACGAGTGAGTGACCAAATGCATGAATTTTAGGAATAGTTAAGAAAAGTGGAGAGAACTGGCATAAAATTAGAAGATGATTTTAAAATATGTTTCCTTATAGATAAATCAGCTCCTAGTTAGGATGACTTTTCTAGATCAGTTATACACAAATAAGGAACTTTGACTTTAACACAAGTGAATATGTAAAAAAAAAGATTGAAAACGGTAATAGGGTGAATCCAGCTTAATATTAAAAAATAATAACCATAAAGATAAATTAAGTCCTAAAGGTAAAAGAAATTAAGTACAACAAAAATCACGAAAATAACCATCGAACCTATAATGCTCATTTGAATAATAAATCATATAATCCCAAAGGCGAAAAATATAAACCATACTATATTTGTGGGAGGACCAATCATAAGGCGAAGGATTGTTATTTCAAGAAAACAGAGGTACAAGCCCAAATCTGATGGATAATAGAATGATCCCTCAAATAATGGGCAAACATGTCAAAAGACCAAGCTAATGTGCTAGTGGATAAGGACAACTCAAATGAAGCATCTTTTAAGTACAATAATTCAATTATAAGTTATACTTATTTAAATAAAGATCAACCCCAGGTGATAGCTCAACTGGTTGAGACTCTTGGCAATGTCCTTGAGGTCATCAGTTCGAGTCTTGGGGCCAGCTTTCTTGGGCGTTAGGTGCTGGTAATGGGGGGTCTTCCTCAGTAAGGTGAAATAAAGTAGCCGCTGGTGTGGGAATGATACTCACCGCTAGTACCAAGTTCTTGACATAAACTGGTTGGGACACTTTGGAGCGAGTGTAAAATCTGACCCGGGGGTTTGATACTAAGGGGGGGGTTCACAAAGTGGCCCGTTCTTGGGAAGTTCCCTCGTTACCCAAAAAAAATAAAAAATAAAAATAAAAAATAAAGATCAATGGTTAAATTCTAGTGCTACATGTATGTTTTAAATATGGTTGCTATAAAAATGACTAGAACTCGAGTGAATGAAGTGTAACTTTTGAAAATGATTCAATCACACGTGTTTTAGGAATTGGAGATATAGATCTAAATATTATATATGGAAGAACTTTGACTGCTAGGGATGTGCGACACCTGTCGAAAGTTAGAAGAAATTTAGTTAGTAGTTCTTATTTATTAGAAAAGGGGTATAAGGTTGTGATTGAGTCTAATACATTTGTTCTTACTATAAAAATGTATTTATTCGAAAACGATATGTCGGAGAAGGTTCGTTTAAATTGAATGTTATTATGGAAGATAAAGAAGGTTATTATAGTATTTCTAGTTTTGAATCTAGTAGTGTTTGACATGAAATATTGGGACATGTAAATCATAGAAAGATTTAAGAGATTGATGAATCTTAATATAGTTCTGAAAACCAACGTTCATCTTAATCATAAATGTAAACTCTATGTACAAGCTACATATTCAAGGAAAGCCTTTAAATCTATAATAATGACCACACAAATTTTAGAGTTAATACATAGTGATGTTTGTGTAACTAATAAACCTCTTACAAGAGTGAAAAATAAATATTTTGTGACATTTATAGATGATTTTTCAAGTTATTGTTATATATATTTAATAAAGACAAAAAATAAAGTATTTGAAAAAATTCAAGATACATAAAAATGAAATAGAGAATCAATTCGAAAAGAAAATTAAAATACTAAGATCCGACCGTGGCAGAGAATGTTCCCTCGATACTCTAAATACATTTTGTGAAGACTATGAAATTATAAATCAAGTCACCGTAGCTTATTCTCCCTAACCTAATGGTGTAGCCGACAAAAAAATAGAATCTGAATAAATATGGTAAATGTTATGTTAACTACTTCTAGAGTATCTAAGAACTTATGGGGGAAATAATTGTGACAAGTATTTTGCGCATAATATAACAACTGTTGGAGATATTGGTAGGACCCCATACGAAATGAGTAAAGCTAGAAAATCTTATATAAAAATTCTTAAAGCGTGTGTGTGTGTGGGGGGGGGGGGGGGGGGGGGGGGGAGGGGGGGGTACCTTGCTAAAGTAGCAATACCCGATCTTAAAAGAAAGAAAAAATGTCCAAAGACTTTAGATGCTATATTTTTAGGATATGCTCACAACATTAGTGCTAGCAGATTCTTATTTTTTAATTTCGAAATTAATGAAATCTCAACTAATGATAGATTAGAATCTAAAGATGAAAGATATTTTGAAGATATCTTCCCCTATAAATAAAAAAAAAACAAGATCAAATTATTAATAGACCATCAACTTCCTCTAATAAATATTATCTGCTAATGATAGATCATTTACTAGTTCAACAATTGAAAAATAACCCGAACAAGAATTAGAACTTAGAAGAAGTAAAAGACCTAGATTTGAAAAGAATTTTGGTGATGGATTTTTAACATTTCTAAAAGAATGCGATCCTACTACATATAAAGATGTTATGTCTTCCATAGATGCACTTTTGCGAAAAAAAGCAATTAATGATGAAATTGAGCCTCTTATGCAATATAATACTTGGGTTTTAACCGATTTACCTGTAAAAAAATCTATAGGGTGCAAGTGGTTCTTTAAGAAGAAATTCAAATCTGATGGAAGTATAGATAGATATAAAGCTAGATTAGTAGCTAAGGATTTTATCCAAAGAAAATTGATAGATTGCTTTGATATTTATTTAGTCATTTCAAATATTACCACCATTAGAATTGTAACAGCCGTAAGATATGTCCATAACATAGTAATTCACCAAATGGGTGTTAAGACGTGGTTTTAAATGGTGATTTAAATGAAGAAATATAAATTGAGCAATCTGGGGGATTTTTAGTAAAAGGACAATAACATAAAGTGTGTCGATTGGATAAATCATTATATGATCTAAAAGGTCCAAAGCAATGGAATGAGAAATTTGACAAAGTCGTTTTAGATTATGGTTTTAAAATAAATAGTCATGATAAATGTTTATAGGGTTATATGTGATTTGGTTTCCATTAGTTCTTGTTTATTAATGGTAGAGTGCTAAAGTTTTCACTATTAAAGTTTGGGTGACATTTTTAATAAATTCCGTTAAATGGACTGTTGATCTCTCTCTCTCTCTCTCTCTCTCTCTCTCTCTCTCTATATATATATATATATATATATATATATATATATATATATATATATATATCACTGTTCTAAAAAACCCGCCTAGGCTCCCCCTAGGCTTGAGGCTTGGGAGAAACGTCCCGCCTTAAGATTTTGACGCCTTATGCTTGGTAAAACCCTTAAGACGCATTTTTTTCTCTAAAAACAACAATGCTTTAGTGAAACGATATCGCCTTTTAAAGATTTTTTTACAAGCCGGACCATTATCTCATCCAAAATAATCAAATAGTACTTTAATTTGTAAATATTCAGACATATTTTTATGATATGTATAATTTTAGTATTTTAATAGCCTTGTTATGGTTAAAAAATATAAAAATATATTAAAAAGGCCTAAATGCCTTTTTACGTCTAAGGCCAGCCTAGGCTTCTAAAGTTTAAGGCTTGCTCTCCACGCCTCACGTTTTTTAAAACCTTTATACACACACACACACACACACACACACACACACAGAGAGAGAGAGAGAGAGACTTTTCAATATAACATACATATGAACATACATATTTTTTTAAAATAGTAAAAAAATATTTTTTCAACCAAATTTGGTATACTTGAACTCCATAATGAAAATATAATCAAGAAAAAAATTATCCAAAAATACAACTTGAAAGTGAATGATTTGAAAATTGGATGAAAACGTGCATTTTTAATTACTGAAACTTGTGATCATCATCTCTCCATCTTACAAGTCAAATATTTGGACGTCATTTGTTATAGATGATCTTCTCATTATGAATATCATGTATACCAAATTTGATTGGAAAATACATATTATTTTACTTTTTATATGGTATATGAAGCATTTCAAGGGACTGATATAAAAAAATCAGTTCAAAATAAGTTTTTTTTCTATTTTTAAAAAATCGGTCAAACTTTCACAGCAATTTGACCGAATTTTTAAAAATAGAGAAAAAGTTATTTCGAGCTGATTTTTTATGTGTCTCTTGAAATGTTTCAAATACCATATAAAAAAATTCAACTCAAAAATAATTTATTTTACTATTTAAAAAAAATCGGTATGTAAACTTGGTATTTATGAGAATCTGACTATATATATATATATTAAATTTGATAAAAGTAAAATTAAAAAAAGTAATATTTTGAAAAATTAAAAAACTCATATACTAGAAAAATGAAAAGGAATATTTTGGATAATAAAAATAATAATATTATTACTTGAAATAATATAACTTTTTAATTTTTCAAAATACTACTTTATTATTTTCCAAAATATTACTTTTTTTTTTTAATTTTCCACCATATCACTTATTGAATTTCACAAAATTTTAGTGTACAGTTAAGGATGGTAGATACACTATTGCAATGAATGATCATACCTTGGCAGCCCGGAGTGAGATAGGGATTCCCCTCGTAGCCATCGTCACACTTGCAAAGGTACCCTCCATAATCGGTATTCGAATCAACACACTGACTATTCACATGACATGCAAAACCACTCGAGTTTTGCGCTTCACTACAGCTCAAATTCCCAATCGACCAGTCCAGCACAATGGGAACACTAGCCAATATCCTGTCGGAAAAATGGGGGTCTGAAAACTCCCCAGCTCCACCAAACACAAAGGTACCCCGCTCCCCAAGAAACGCGTAACTACAGCGATTAAAAGGCCACACTTTCGTGTGGTTATTAATGGACCATAGAGAAATTTCAAAATACTTGGAAACCTTTGGGATAGCGGTTTGACAACAACCAGTTCCCGTACAAGGCCCATTTAACACCTCTTCTGCTGCTGAGCAGTTGGAAATACATCCACTAATAAGGCCTGATCCTGTGACGAAAGAGAGATCATCGCACCCTATTGTTGTGAACACATTTGATTCTGAGAAAACGTATGGGGTTTCGTCTAGGTCTACTGATGCTCTGTTTCCGCTTACTATGTTGCCTGTTTGGTCATAGCATTTCTTGGCTACGATGTTGCCGACTTTGAGAGAGGTGTTGGAGATGTCAAAAATTTCAAAATCGCCTGCAAAGGGTTTCGGTGGGTCGAAGGAGGTGCTGCAGTCGATTTTGAATGATGGGTCTAGAGAGCAATCGCCGAGGCCGAATGGGTACGGGACAGTTACGTTCCCGCATTGGCTTTGGCATCCGGATTTAGTATTTGCGGTGTTTGTTCCATATGAGAGGCCACCCAGATGAAACAACACAATTACAACAAGAAAATTCATGTTTCAAGCATGCACCTACTTGCTTTATGAAAAATTTATTTAAATTACTAAAGATATAGGCAGGCATATGACTTGAGGTTATAAGTTGGCCGTATATATATGCAAGTGATCGCATGGTATTGTAATTTATAAACCAATAATCTTTACAAGTAGACTTGAGTTGACTGGGAGAGTAGGAGAATGGAATATTCATCTCTCAATTTCTAAACTGTCATATGAGTAATTGACACGGTACAGCTGCTGCATTACATATCGAAAAGGACCCGGATCACATAAGGAGAAAATATTGGGTGTAAGGCCGAAAAATTTTGAGGCCCCACTTAATTTTCAAGGTAAATTATAAAAAGTTGATTTTTTTAAATTTTTTTTGAACTTTTAAATCATTTGATAGTTTAAATTTGTCTATATGTAAACCGTAAAGTTTATAAAAAAAGTTTTTTGGGGAGTTTTTTCTTTTTGTAAAAATTATTAAAAAACGATTTTTGAAGCACTAACATTTATATATATTTGTATTGTTTAATTTTTTGCACTACAAGAAAAAATATCATTTATGTCAGTTTAAAAATGAACGTTATGTCAGCAAAATGTAAATTGACATAAATAATATTCATTTATGTCAATTTTACTTTGAAAGTAAATTTTTATTTCAATTTAAATAAAATTGACATAAAAAATAAATTATTTATCTCATATTTATATATAGATGACACAAATACATATTAGTTATTTTTCCTTTTAGAGTAAAAACTGAGATAAACGGAAAAAAAAAGCGGGGCTTTTTTTTTTTCCATTCCCCGCTCCAAATTTTGGAGCCTCAAATTCCTCAAAAGATCTACCGCGTCCCTCTCTCTCTCTCGTACGTGCGTCCTCTCTCTCTCTCTCTCTCTCTCTCTCTCTCTCTCTCTCTCGTACGTCTACCGCGTCCCTCTCTCTCTCTCTCGTAGTCGCACGCCGGCTCCCCCTCTCTGGGTCGCACGCCGACTCTCCCTCTCTCTCTCTCTGGCTCGCTCGCGCAGCTCTCTCACATCTCATCACCTCCGGCGCCGGCGAGATTCAATCAATCAGGTACAAAAAACCCTAATATGGATTTGCAAGGGTTTGTGGATATGTGTTGTATATATGCGATTTGTTCTTGATACGTTTGCGTGTGATTTCTTGATTTGTGTGTGATTTATGTATATGCGATTTGTTCTTAATTTTTGTATGTGTTTGTAATATTTTTGTTTGAAAACCTAGTTGATTTATCTTGCTTTTTATTGTGTCTTTTATCAGACTTTGCAGCTGGGACGCCCTCCCTCTTCTCCTGTTTTATTGTGTTTGTATATGCGATTTGGGTACGTTGCTTTACCAACTTTTTTTACATTAGTAAATAGTTATGTTTGTGCCAAGCATTGTTCAAGCCTTTATTTGTTTAGATTTGTTACAACTATTAGCGCTAATACTCTTTAATGAATTGTGTCTATTATAAATTCAGTTTATATATTGTCATTTTAAAAAAAAATACACATTAAAGAAATAGTTGAGTGACATTAGTTTCAAGCGTAATTTTATTTGCTTTTCAGTTTATATGTTCAATGTTTAATAATTTTTGTTAATGACTTGTTGCAAAAAAAAGTAGAGTCATTCGAAGAATAGTCCCTTGACAATTTTATAATTAATATATAGTCCAAACTTTTTTATTTTGTTCCAAAAGATCCCTCGCTGCATAAAACAGTTACAAACTTTTTTTTTATCTTATCCTAAACTTTATGAAATAATTATCAAAAAAAGTAAACAGGGGAGTTTTTGCAAAATTAAAAAAATAAGGTGGACTAAATGTAAAATATACTTAGCTCCTAGCGATTAAACATTAATTGTCCCGGTTGACTTAAAATATTTAAGTTAAATGTAAAATATCTAGTTTTTGACGTAATGCAAAATGTTATGCTTAATGTATAAGATGTTTAGAAATGTAGGGTCAAGTCATTTAGTGCTTAGTAGTTGAATTTTGGTTAAGATTTTTACCATATTCATTGATGGTCACTATAGATTTATATATGTTTACCTTACGCATCACAAGTTTGAATCCTTTGATTACGCATAACTATAGATTTATATATGGTCACTATAGATTGCGAGTCTTGCTCGCCTAAGGTCTAGGAGTCCAAGGTTAGAACTTTTGGTTCTGGTAAAATTCTATCTCCATTTCTTCTAGTCGCCGTTGGAGGTAAGAATTTTCTTCAACCTAAAGGCGAGCTATCTCCTCTTGCCGTTGGACCATTACTTCGTAGGCTACGATGAGGCATGAGATTTGAGTAGACCTAGGCTGCCTATATCTTTCCTCCAAAGGTGGTTGTTCTAATCGATACCTTAGGTTCCCATCTTAACGAACCTCAAACCAGACCCTCAGTGGAGCCAAATCGGCTCGCACATCTCTAGGCTTTACTCATGTAGGTCTCAAGAGACTTGGAGAAATCGAAGACTAAATAATTTAAGTGAAACTCTCATTCTGTGCTTTCAATTTTTCTTCGTCGGGTAAATAAAAACGCATCCTTCCATTTTTTGTGATCAACTGGTACTAAGGTATAATATTTTTCTTGTCAAATTCACATGAGAAAATATAAACGGATAACAATGTTTCTTTTACGAAAAGAACTTAAATATTGTAATGTGGACAATAAGTTTATGTATTTGTTTCTTGTACTTATTTATTCAATTAAAATGGACGTATGGTCATCTCCCTATATATACATGTTTTACAATGAAATTGTGGGAGGAATTGAGTTTTATGATGTCTTGGTTAAAATGAGTTTTTGTGACCTATTATTTTGGAATTAATGATGTGAATAGAAGCACTCCTCTGTATGCTTGTAACTTCAACATTTATTATATGTATTTAAGAATCATTAGTATAATTTAGAATTTAATCTTGATGGAGCTTGAATAATCACTATCTAATTAACAAAACTATATTAACTTAGAAATTTCCAACTTTTTGGATTAGTTCTTCTGCTTCAACGCATAATAGAGTTTGTAATCTTCGTATTTTCCCTATTCCCCTGTCTGCGACATTAGAAACTTGATGTTTCGGTGCCCTTATTTTTATTACGGTACAAAAACAAATGTCTTAAATGTGGCACGTTAGATATCCAACTTGGTAGCTCCTCCACACTAGTGTTCTTGATATCCAGGTATTTGTAGGTTTCTTAGACTCTCCACTGACTTGGGAAGATTATTAACCTTGGTTTCCCGTAAGTTTAAGTACATCAATTAAATAGCCCAACCAACGTGTCAAGTATTATTTTAATAGACACCCCCGATAGGTCAAGGACCTTAGTTACTTAAAATTTGATGATATGTCTCTCAGAGAATGACGAGCATGAATTTGTTTCAAATATGAAGAAAGAGCAAAGATAGTGTGACATAGTCCGGCATAATCGGAAGCTTTCACCTCTGTTGTAGACTAGGCGCTGGTATTTCCATTCTAACCTTAACTTTCTACCATCATATGTTGTGCACAAATTTCTCTTAGTCTGATGTCGTCACAGTCAATTCTCGCATTATGTCATGAACTCTAAATGTCTTCACCCTCCCACCATCATTAATGTTAGTGACATGGATCATGCTTCGAAAGATAAGTTCCATGAGTTAATCCTCTACCACCTTCTTTATTTTAATTCTTTTTCTTTCTATAATAAACCCCTCTACTACCTAAATTCGATTCAATTGTTTTTCTTTTGATAGGAAAACCATCATAAAAAACACAATAGTACATGCAACTGTGCATTGGTAGAATGGTAGGTCAATAAAACTCAAAAAGATTACATTCACATGTTCAAGCATGGAATTGTAGCTCAGTTGCCAATTAAGGCTATCGTGAACCTTCTTCCAGTTGAGCCATTTGTTACTTGAACACATGAGCCCCCCAATTTTTTTATGATAAATTATATTTATCTTTGTTCATTGAATTCTAAGTTACCAATTCACAACTTATGTTTGAATTTGAACGTCCAAATTCTCATGAATTAGAAGGAACCGAGATACGAAATACACTGTCTCAAATCGAGAGTGGTAATTTGAAAGTTAATATTTTTAATGAATACTATTATTAATGTAATCATTGATCATAATTTAAACTATCTAACTAATTTGGAATTTGGTACATTGATTTTGAACATACTTCTCTAAATATGAGACGTACTAAGAAGCAATGTGATATTCCTAAATTGAAAAGGAAGGAGTGTATTGTTTTTTTTCCAGCACTTCCAAATTCTGAAAGCTAGTAACTGAATACAGAACCCAACAAGACCTTAGTTAAAAAAATCACAGCTCCTCCACACGAGATGTAATGAATTTCTACAGACATATCTTTCTTTCTCCTTTTTAAAATTGTCAATTTTTATAGTCCAAAAGTGACAAGTGTGTTTTTAAAGTCATTGTTCTTTCTCATGTGTTCTGTGTTGCAATAAATACTGAATTGACTTCAACATAATTTAAAAATATTATTTTGAATTACCTAGAACCATCTAATTTTTCATTTTTTAGAAAAGATGGAAGCCCCATACTACAAACAGAGACTTCAAAGGACTATATATGTTTTAGTTTATTGCTTATGTTTTGATTTGCTTGCTTTTTTAATCAACATTTGAATAAAAAAAGTATATCGTGCATTATTTTTTCTTGCTTTCACGTGTTGAGTACATGTGATACTAGTGTGTGGGAGTTTTAAATGTCCCTTTGAGTCTGTGCATATGCTTGTAATAAAGAAATTGGTTGTAACTTTGCGACTTTGTGTTCACTTTATATAGTCAGACTTAGATGCATTTCCCTTGTGCGTTAATCTTTCTTGTTTTCGCCTATTGAGTACACCTGGTATTAGTGTGGGGACTTTTAGAGTTCACTTTGAGACTGTGCATAGGCTTGTAATTAAGAAACCGATTGCAACTTGGTGACTTTGTGTTTACTCGATATAGTCAGGCTCATAGTACAACTCAACTCTGTAGGTTAATCCATTAAGAGGTTTCTGATTTGGAATACTATTATTGTCATCTTGCATCTCAGAAGGAATCATACCTATATGACATTGTAGAATATTGAACAAGTGAAAGAAACCAATTCACATATTCAAAAACATTTGATATAGATCTGGAATTATCCCACCAATGTAACATAAAAAGAATACATAAACATAGATTTTCAAAGATTAGAGTGATGCAACTGATCTATGATATCATTCACAAAACAGAACAAAAATGACAAAACCTTAGTAAACATTTATTAGTTTTTTAAAAGAACGTATTGCAATGGAAATTAATAAACATGAACTTACCAAACTTTAATGGCAATGTATTAATGGACATTAACAAACTAAGAACTATGAATGTAGTTTATTGTGTCATCATAAGTCTATGGTATAAAGGATGTACTGTAATAGTCTTCTTGAAAGTCCAATAGAAAGTTTATGAAATCAACACAGGGAAATCTCATCAAGCGTTACCTGTGTTACATCCAAACCATGTACACTTAATGCATACATTTTAATTGTAAAAATTGCACCAATATAATATTTTCACATTTCAAATGCATAACCACATTGTAATATGGATCAAACGTAGAGGAATCTCGACCCTTCACATGTTAAAGAGTCAATATAATGAAAGCAAATGAGAATGATGTTTAACTAATTCACCCCGATGGACCTACGTCATGCATGAGTCACAAGTAGATGGCAGCTAAATATCATAACACTTAGAGCTATGAGTCGAGCTACAAACTGAACAGTAAGCGTGTAGACTCACAAAAACTCGATGCAAATCAATCTATGCGTCATTAATTTATCTTATATTTTGTGAATCTAAAGACAGTAAGCTATCAACTGAAGAGTAAGATAATTTGTTCTTATATTTCTTGAATCTAAAGATAGTTGTTGGATCATGACTCGTGTCATTAATTCTTCTTGGATAGAAGGCCATAATCTAGTGTGAGAGAAGGCTTATCTGACACTCTATGTTCTCTTGATTTCTTTTTTATTTCACTTTCAATTTGTCTCACATTTACATTTATTGGTCATGTTTTGAGGAATGCTTAAATTAATATTTTTTTTCCCCTGAGAATTAGTGTGATTCAATTAACACGTCTTTTGGGCTATGTGTTTTCTTTTATTTAGATACCGTGGAATTTTTTAAAGATATGTCCAATTTTTAGTTTCATTTTGTGCTATTTTTACTCTCTTTGGGAGCTTTGAAATGTTCTAGAATCGAAACTACATTACTGGATTGTAACCAAGACAGAAGAAAATCTAGATGCAAACATGATGCGTACAAATCTTAGCTTATTGAAAATCGATTATTCATGTCATGTTTGAAGTTAACACAATATATAGATAATCAATGCATGTACTTACATATAAAATAATGGTGGTTTTGACGTGGGTGCCTCACTAATTGAATTGAAAAGTGACATTCAGATTTGAACTGAACAGATGCGAAAAAGTTTTATATTTATATAGTTATAGTTAAATAAAAAGAAAGATTGAGATAGATGTCTGAGGGAAGGAGGGAGGGAGATACCATTTAGTTTAATGCACTTATCCTGTTAAAGGTGATTCAATTGTGAAGTTTTTACCATGTGAAACGCTGCAATTTGGTAGGGTTTAGCTTCTGCTCGGTTATAATATCCTGCTTAGTGGGGTCCACAATTGAACCCTGTGGCAACACAGTTTGTAGCATCATCCTCGTTCATTTCCAGATAAAGCGCTGCATCTTGAATGCTTATGCTTACATCCTTGAGAGTGCCGTGAGATCACCAAGATCATTTGATGCGGAGGACTAAAAAATAATCGCAACCTAATCGATAATCATAGTTTGCTGCTGCGATTGCGCTGGTTGCCTGTGCTTGCCTATGCTCCACGATTGCGCTGTGAGTGCACAATTGAACAATTGAAATAATAATTGAACAATTAAAAGTAACTACAATTAGAGTTAAAAGTAACTACAATTCTAATTCTTATTCTAATTCTAATTCTAACTACAATTTTAATTCTAAGTCTAGAATTAGACTTAGTCAAGTGTGCATTATTAATTCTAATTCTAATTGTGCATATTTGTAGTTCTAATTGAATTAGACTACAATTAGACTTAGTTAAGTGTGCACAATTGAAATAATAGAAGTAACAGACCTGCACAATTGAAATAATAGACCTTAAATACTACATTAAAACTAAATGGCAGTTTTCAAGAAAGTGATAAAACGTATTGTTGATACCAAATTTAATCTGCTGATGTGGACCAATAATAAGAAGACACGTGTCAATCTACATGGCACAATAACAACGAGGAAGTTTATTTCCCCCGACCAAGTCATGTTCTCTCCGAGCAACGAGGAGAACACCCCGAGGAACTCTATCATCCCTAGATACTCTAAGCACTCCGAGGAACTCTTGATCAACGAGCAACTAAGGCGGTCCGAACTGCACCTCGGCCGTATCATTAATTACCAGACGGACAACTGTTCAACTATTCATTATATTCTTGACGCACACGCTGCATTAAATGTATTACCCTTTCATATGTATATCATTTAATGTATTGGACCTTTCATGTACAGCCTAAAGGCTATAAATACCTTGTATCATCCTCATTCAAGGGGGGAGGAATTTCTTGAGAGAACTTGTAATCAAGAATTCCACAAACACTCAGCAATAACATAACAGTGGACGTAGGCTTTATTCCTAGCCGAACCACTTTAAAAATCTTTGTCTTATTTATTTATCTGTGATTGAATAATTAGAGCAATCTAGTTTTTTACATCAACAGATTGGCGCCGTCTGTGGGAAACGACTGTTATTATCGTTTTTCATAAAAATCATTTATCACCAATGGCTGATAATCCAGAATCCAGTAATCGAAATGTTGGAAATACTGGAAATCTTCCAAATCCATCTGCATCCCCAGATCTGGCTGGGATTATAACGAATCTGGCTCAAGGACAAACCGCCATGCAAGAATCCATGAGGCAACTCATTCAAACTCTTCAGGGCGGTGCACCTACCTATTCAGGGCAAAGAAGTGATCATAGGCAATCGCAATCTAGACGCACTGGGTCATATCGCAATGAGGAGTCTAATGATTTTTCTTATCAACCTGGGCGAACTTCATCAATACGGGCTTCGGATACAGATCAACGTATCACTCTCTCTCCGGAGAGAACTAGCGCTTTGGAGAGGTTAAGTAGAGTATCTCCTTTCAGTCGGTTAGGACCAAGGAGGAACATGAATCCACCTAGGGCTCCATCAAGAAGTTTTCGACCGGCATCAGGATTAAGAGAAGGATCTGCGCAATCGCGACCAACCACTCGTCGAGATAAATCTCAGGAAGCTACGTCAGAGCAATCAGTTGCTCGGACTAAACGGCCCGAGGAAGGAAATAAAGCATGGAAAGGTTCCATTCAACGATTGGAGGATAGACTGGGAGAAATGGCTAAGGCAAGAAATCCCTTACAGAGAACTTTTGTTCAAGGAACACCTTTTGTGCAAGCCATTGTGGATTTCCCTACGCCGTCGAAATTCAAAGCACCCGTAGTGACTCCTAAGTACGATGGAAAGACAGATCCCGTACTTCATATAGAACAATACCAAGCTGCTGCAGATATCTACGCTGTTCCCGACGAGATGAGGTGTAGAGCATTCTCGGGAACTCTTACTGGATCTGCACAGATATGGTACAATAATCTTCCTCGGGGTAAGATTTCAACTTTTGTTCAGTTGGCCGAGTTGTTTATTGGCAATTTTTGTTTTGGAGCAAAGCCGGTAAAGCGAGTAGCACACTTGCTAAGTGTTAGACAGAAATCAGGTGAAAGTACTAGAGATTACATAACTCGTTTCAACAACGAAAAGTTGGAAGTCATAGATTATGAAGAAAAGACAGCAATCACTGCTTTGATGAGTGGTTTGCTGCCTAACAAACTGTATTACACTTTGGCTAAAGATCCACCTAAAAATATGTCGGAGTTGATGGCAAAGGCGGCCAAAATCATGAATGCCGAGGAGGCTATGGCTGCGAAGAAGAGTATGGATAAAGAAGTTAAAGTGGAGGTCGACAATTTTAAGAAGAAAGATCAGAAAAGTAATGGTGGTGACAAATATTCCAAGAATAACAGGATGAAGTTGGAAGCCCTAAAGAAGTATGATAATTATACTCCATTGAAAGTGGGTATTAATCATGTTTTGGAAGAAATCAGGAATAGCGAGGAAATCAAATGGCCAGAGAAACTGAAGACAGATCCCGACATGAGGAATAAGACCAAATATTGCGAATTTCACAAAGATCATGGCCATATGACCAAAAATTGTATAGCCCTTCAGAACGAGATTGAAACACTCATCCGAAGAGGAAAATTATCAAAGTACGTGGATCGCAGGAGTGAGAGGAAGAATGATGATAGAACTAGAGAAAGATCTAGATCTCCTCGTCGTGCAGAGGAGAAAAAGAGGAGGGACCATGAAGAGGATCCAGATGATGACCCCGATCTTCCCAAGAAGCCAAGGAAACCTGAACGAGAGGTATTTTCCATACGTTTTGGGTCATTTGATTGTAATGTTATTACAGGAGGAGATGCAGGAGGAGGAGACCTTACTGCAGAAAGAAAAGCTTATCTCGGAGAGGCTCAAGCTTGTTCATACATTCAGCGAATAAACCTGGCCGAGGATGATCGTCCGAGGAAAGTAAACAAAGAAAAGTTAGTGATTGGTTTTTCAAAAAACGACCTGGCAGGTGTTCTCTACCCTCATGATGATCCGCTGGTGATCAAAATGAGGATGAAGGATGTGGTCATTTCAAGAGTGTTAGTAGACAATGGTAGTTCGACAGACATCATGTATTATTCATGCTTTGATAGTTTGAATTTAAAATTATCTCAGTTAGAACCTTATCACAGACCCCTTCTGGGTTTTGCTGGCGAGAAAGTTTTTCCACTTGGGACGATCAAGTTGGATATACTCATTGGAACTTGGCCTGCTTGTCGAACGGAAAGAATACGCTTTTTTGTAATGGATAAGAATGTGCAGTCCGCCTACAACATCATCATGGGAAGAGTTGGATTGAAGAAGTTCGAAGCAGTTCCATCTACAGTTCATCAATGTTTGAAATTCCCAACGAATTTTGGAGTAGGAATTATGAAAGGTGATCAAAAAGTAGCTCGGGAATGCTATTATTCGTCGGCCGAGCAAGAGGAATTTGAAGAGTTACAGAAAAAGACTACTACTTACCAAGTGGAGGAAAGCACAGAAATTGAAACTCTTGACCCTAGGGATGAATCTCAACTCGTTAAAGGACAGGTTGTGGAATCTACAGAAATTGTTATCCTGGACGACGAACATCCTGAGCGAATAACTCAGATAGGGTCGTCGTTGGATCTTTCAATAAAACAGGAGTTGATAACTTTCTTGAGAAGCAGGAAGAATACTTTTGCTTGGAGTCATGAAGACATGCCAGGAATAGATCCAAACTTCTTATGTCATGAACTCAATGTGAATAAGGAGATCAAACCTGTAAAGCAAAGAAGAAGAGTGTTTAGTCCCGAGAAGAACCAGGCCATACAAGAGGAGGTCGAGAAACTCCAGAAAGCCCAATTTATTGAAGACGTGAAATATCCAGATTGGTTGGCGAATGTGGTGATGGTAAAGATGAAGAACAACAAGTGGAGAATGTGTGTTGATTTTACTGATCTCAACAAAGCATGTCCAAAAGATCATTTTCCATTGCCCAGAATTGATCAACTAGTGGATGCTACTTCGGGACACGAGCTACTCAGCTTCATGGATGCTTATTCTGGCTACAACCAAATCAAAATGAAGCCTGAGGACAGGGAAAGTACTTCTTTTATTACCCCAAGGGGAACTTATTGTTATAACGTTATGCCTTTTGGTTTAAAAAATGCAGGTGCAACATATCAGCGGTTGATGAACAAGGTATTCACCGAACAAATCAGCCGCAATATGGAGGTCTATGTCGACGACATGCTCACCAAAAGCAAGAGAGCTGCAGATCATCTGGTTGACTTGAGTCAAACTTTTGATCAACTGAATAAATACCAGATGAAGCTTAACCCGACGAAATGTACCTTTGGAGTACGAGAAGGAATGTTCCTCGGATACATCGTCAACCAACGAGGTATTGAGGCAAATCCAGAAAAGATCAAAGCTCTTCTAGGGCTGCGATCCCCGACGACGAAGAAAGAAGTGCAAAGTCTTACCGGACGAGTTGCAGCACTCAACAGATTTGTATCCCGAGCAACTGATAAATGCCTCCCATTCTTCAAAACGCTACGAAAAAGTTTTGAGTGGACTGATGAATGTGAGAAAGCCTTTCAAGATCTGAAGAAGTATTTGGGAGCCCCACCATTGTTGTCTAGGCCAATAAATGGAGAGAAGCTGTACTTGTATTTGGCAGTATCAGAAAATGCAGTTAGCTCGGCGTTGATCAGATTGGAGAATGGAGTCCAGAAGCCAATTTATTATACAAGCAAGGCCTTCCGAGGTGCGGAAGTCAGATACCCAAAGCTGGAAAAATTGGCACTGGCATTAATTGAAGCAAGTAGAAGAATGAGACCATACTTCCAGGCCCATACCATCATTGTATATACCGACATGCCGTTAAGACAAGCCCTTCACAAGCCAGAAAAATCAGGAAGATTGATGTATTGGGCAATAGAACTCGGTGAATATGATATTGTGTATGAACCCAGATCATCGTTGAAAGGGCAAGCCATGGCAGATTTTATAGCAGAGTTCACATACCCTGATACCCCAGAGGAGCAAAAGATGCTTGCTGACCTACCTGTGGACGATACAGGATCGACAGACACAGATCCAAACCAACCAAGGTTGGTAAAAGGACTTGTGGATGTAGAAAAATCATCATATTTAAATACCGACCAACTCCGATTGGTGGAAGGGCACGAACAAATGATCGACGAGGAACGAAGGATACCCGGGGATGATGAAAGAAAACAGATGATATTTCACCGAGGAACTCTAACAGATAAGAAATTTGAAGACGAGTTACATACATGGAGATTATATGTAGATGGATCATCTTGCACCGCTGGTTGTGGAGCAGGGATTGTTTTAAATTCTCCAGATGATATTGACATGGAGTACGCCTTGAGATTCCAATTCAAAGCTTCCAATAATGAAGCTGAATATGAGGCTATGATAGCAGGTTTTCATTTGGCGAAAGTTATGGAGGCACGTCAAGTAATTGTTTTCAGTGATTCTCAGTTAATTGTGAATCAAATGATGGGAATATATGCAGTGAAGGGAGAGTTAATGGTGAAGTACCATGCAAAAGTGATGGAATTGTTGAAAGAATTTGATGCTATTCAATTGGTGAGGATACCGAGAATGGAGAATGCCAGAGCAGACGCATTGGCTCGACTAGCGTCAGCTACGCGCACCGAGCTGCGAAGAACAATACCAATTGAAGTATTAGAAAGTCGGAGCATAGAAGAAGATCTGACGATGAAGATTATTACCCTTGATTTAGGACCATCTTGGATGGATCCTATCAGAGCATACATTGAAGAAGGAGTACTACCGGAGGACAAACTAGCTGCCAAGAAATTGAAGTATAAAGTTGCTCGGTATGTGTTAACTAATGGTGTTTTGTATAGACGAGGAATTATGGCAGGTTTGTAGAGATGTGTGCATCCATCAGAAGTCAAAGAATTGATTGAAGAAATCCATGAAGGATCTTGTGGAGCTCATGTAGCAGGTCGGACCCTACTGCAAAGGGTGATGACACAAGGATACTATTGGCCGACGATGAGAGCTGATTGTATAGCTTATGCTAAGAAGTGTGACAAGTGCCAACGTTTTTCTTCCATCCGAAGAACTCCACAGGCATTGTTGACACCTATAACATCACCTTGGCCATTTGCCATGTGGGGGATTGATCTGGTTGGACCACTGCCGACGACCCGAGGAAGGTTCAAGTATCTCGTCGTGGCAGTAGACTATTTTACTAAGTGGGTGGAAGCTGAACCACTAATTGATATGACGTACGAGAAGGTGTATCAGTTCATATGGAAGAACATCATTTGTCGATATGGTCTCCCCCACGCTTTCATCACAGACCATGGAACACAATTTGATAATGAAGAATTCGCTGCCTATTGTCATCAGTCAAACGTCTTGAAGTTTCATTCAGCACCAGGCCATCCCCAAAGCAATGGGCAGACTGAAGTGACGAACAGAACATTACTAAATGGGTTGAAAAAGAGGTTAAGTGAGGCTAAAGCGAATTGGATTAATGAGCTACAGTCAGTTTTGTGGGCTTATCGAACAACTCCCCGAGCAGCAACAGGAGAATCACCATATATGCTAGCATTTGGAGGTGAGGCTGTGATACCTGCCGAGTTGGGCCTACCAACACATAGGGTGTTAAATTTCAATTCTCCGATCAGTGATTTGATGAGAAGGATGGATTTAGATATGCTCGAGGAAGTCAGAGAAGAGGCAGCCATTAGGAATGCTGCTTATCAACAACGAACAGCTCTGTTTTACAACAAGAGGGTAAAGAAATGTGATTTAAAAGAAGGGGATTATGTGCTAAAGAAGGTCATTCAGAAGCAAAATAAACTAGAAGCAAACTGGCATGGACCTTACCGAGTTACAGAGGTTGTTCGACCAGGAACTTACAGAATAGCAACTCTAGAAGGAGAAGAATTTAAAAATGCATGGAATGCTGAACACCTGCGCAAGTATTATCAATGATGTCCAATGTAAAGCATTTCTCTCATTATGAATAAAACAAAGATGTTTCACCAGTTTTCCTTTTGATGAAAGTTTTTCGGGGAATACTAGTGTAATACACTATACAACAAATACAGCTCTTCGGAGCAAAAGTGCTCTAAGGAGCCAATAAATACAGCTCTTCGGAGCAAAAGTGCTCTAAGGAGCCAACCTCCTTTGGTTAGGAGGACAGCTCTATTGAGCAAAAAGTGCTCTAAGGAGCCAATAAATACAGCTCTTCGGAGCAAAAGTGCTCTAAGGAGCCAACCTCCTTTGGTTAGGAGGACAGCTCTTCGGAGCAAAAGTGCTCTAAGGAGCCAACCTCCTTTGGTTAGGAGGACAGCTCTATTGAGCAAAAAGTGCTATAAGTAGCCAACCTCCTTTGGTTAGGAGGACATGCTCTACGGAGCCAAAAAATGCTCTAAGGAGTCAAAAGCTTTAAGGAGCCAAAAAGTGTACACCAGCAGGATCAACCACGGTTGGTAAGATAAAAATATACTCTCATATTACAACGTATGTTGGTCGGGAGGTAATATTGTTACAATGAGTTCTTTGAAGAACAAAATGTTTAAAAAAATACACCAAGTATAGTTGATCGGGGATAAAAACCCAATAGCTGTAGTTGGTCGACGAGGACAACTTATTGATCTTAGTTGGTCGGATGCAATTTTATAATCAAACCAAGTATAGCTCGTCGGAGCTGTATTTGGTCGACAAACATTGTTCACCCACCTTGGTTGGTTGGAAACAGTTTGAACATTTTCTCATTACTTTATCGAGAAACATTACTAATATTTGTAACCTTTTATTAAGTTGCTTATTGAACAATAGTACTGTTAGCTGTTTAATAGATACATAGATACATATGTACAAATATAAATGTGCTTGATAAAACAAAATTGGCAAACAGAAAATGAAAATCTTTTCATTAATCTGGAATAAATTACAAATTACAAAATTGATTACATGGGCATTACTATTCTATTGGTTTTTTGCCCTGTGTTTTAGAAACAGGTTCCTCGCCGGCAGGAGGGTCTTCTAGGCAAAGGGGAGAATTGATGAAATTAACATCTCTGAGCATTCTGACGTTCATAACAGAAGGTGTATCCAAAAGATGCTCAGGACGAGATAATTCAGCTTGGGAGTGAAGGCTATAATCACCAAGATATTTCGAAATTAGACTGCGAGGAATGGAGCGAGCTGGAATCCATGCCATATCCAATTTGAAAGGTGGTACAGGCAGGTCTAATAGTGATGGAGAATGATAGTCCCATAAAAAATGCCCTTGCTCCAACTTTAATACACCCAATGCATTTAACCATCCTTGCTTGTAACCTTCATTATTAGCATGTTCAATGCGAGCATCCATATGAACGAGAGCTTCATTGTATCCTGCCATCCAGAATTCTCTTGGCTGTTTATGGAATTGGAAGGTTAATCTATCCAATTGTTCATGAAGGCTTTTGACAAAGAGATCTTTGTTATGCAAGGCAGATTTCGTTGATGCCAGCTGATCTTCCAGAGACAGATTTTTATTGGACATTTCAGTCAGAGCACGGTCTTTTACTTTCAACTGGAATGCTTGAGTTTCCAGAGTAGACTGAGTGCGAGCCTCTTCAACATTTTGGCTGACTCTTCCTCGCCCCCGAGAACCTCTTCCTCGTCCCCGAGCAGTTCCAGAAATAGCAGATCTTCTTAAATCCTCCAGCTCTTGCCTCAGTTTGGCATTTTCGACTTCTAAGAACGAGAAGCCTTCATCAGTGACTGGTATTAATGCAGTAGAGGATGAAGCAGCAGATTCATACTGAGCTAATTTCTTCTGCAAATTGTTATTTTCTTGCTCCAGGATCTCAGCGATTTGTCTACAGGCTTCAATTTCACCTTTTAGGGTCCTCTCCCTGACGTCATACCCAGCAATGATCTTCTTGTGGCCTGTTTCTGAAGAGAGCTGCTGGTATCTATTTTCATAATCTTCATGTAACAAAGCCATTGATTCGTTATGTTGATTTTGAAGATCCTTTAAGGAACCATGAAGCTTTTCAATCAACTCATAGTAAGCAACATTGTTGGCCACTGCTCGGTCGAGTAAAGTTTTTAAGTATTGATAAGCTTCAATAGCCTGCTCTGAGGCACCATGACCAAGGATATCAACAATTTCCGATGTACTAAGATCTGTATGACCAGCCTTATAGTATTGATGACATTGCTGCATCAGCTCGGTATCATGAGAAGAGATCAATTCCATTCTAGCAACAAACTAATGACAAGAAAAAAGACAACAATCAACAAAAACAAGTTATCAACAACAGAGATGAGCAAAGATATATTTTATTAGATCATCAAAAAGTTACATCATTCGATTACAAGGAAATACAGAAAGGCTGCCGAACAACTTCACACCTTTTCCTTGTCCCCCAAGACTTTCTCAGGAGGCTGGGACGAGGAGCTCGGTTGCTCGGTGATAACTACAGCTTGATCGGTAGAAGTCTTCTCGGGAGGAGGAGGCATGGAGGAAATGTCCTCGGTAGCAGATGGTTGAGAAGCATAAACTTGATCGCCCATAGCCATGGAAGATTCATCTGAAGCAGGTTCATCTTCTTCTTCTTCCACAATTGGTGGAGGAGGACCAGGGAGATGCCGTTGGAATAGCTCAGAATCATCTTGGACTTTTAACTCTTGCAGAGCAGCTACCCAACCATCATAGAAGTATTTCAACTCCCCATATTGGACTTGGGACGTCATTGCAGCTATCCCTCTCTCCCATCCTTTCTCCCAACCAACACTGAAATGTTTCTTAATTGCAACTTTTCTCCTCGATTTCTCCGAGGAGAGCTTCACCTCCAGTTCCTCTTTCTTAACCTTAATATCTCGCAGAGTAGATATTTCTTCTTCTGCCTTCTTCAATTTATCATCAGATTCCTGATGTTTAACTTCCAGATCTTTAATTTTCTCCTCCAAATTCTTGGAGGTTTCAGCCATCTTCATCTTATCAGCCTCAGCCACAGCCAATTTTTTCTCCCAAACAGTTTTCTCCTCGATGTGCTGTTGGTGAGATTCCTTCACAGATTGGGTTAAACCCAACAAAGCATCGTCAACATCGGACGAGGAAGTGGAAGCTTTAATAACTTGATCTTTCTTCACGATGGTATTGAAGCAGTTCACCAGCTGAAAGATAAGAAAAACAATAGAGTCAACACAAATACAAACATTCAAGAAAAAGAAAGAAAGATCAAAGGTATGAGAAATTTACTGAAGAAAGATGGCGAGCAGCTAGGGACGTCAGTGTATCCCTAGGAATTTTTTCATCAACCCCGAGAACCTCGGGTATAACTGAGTTCGTTGAAGAACTCGGAAGAAGGATGTTTGAAACACTACTACCACCAGCGGGTAGAGAAGATGCAGTCCCAGCAAGATTAACTGAGGATGATTTCCTCAATCTCTTCAAAGGACGGTCAGCAGCATCAACCAAGGAAGAAGTCTTGGTCGGAGAGATGACAATTACATCAGCAGGAGCATTTTTCTTGCTCGGGGCCACTGGGGGCTTCTCGGCAATTTTGGAGGAACCAGCATCTACTTTTTTAGTCCCCTCCGGGACATCAATTTTGCCTTTCTGGGCTCCAACAGCAGAAGAAGTGTCACCAAATAGAGCAGGAGGAGCTCTTTTCTTGCCCATTCTCTGAGATAGGGGGATATGAGAATCTGAAGATGAACTTTCTGGTGTTGAAGCTGGTTCAACGGGGCGAGCAGTATAAGAGGTTGTGTAACTCTTATACTGTAGTAAATATGAAGCAGATCTAATATGCTCGTCAGCAATGGTCTTATGCAAATTCCAGATAAGTTTCAAATGCTTGATATTCACTTCTGACTCTTTTGGAGTTTTTCTTTTGCTATCAACTGCAAACAAATACATAATAGAATATCAGTCATACATTTTGTCAAACAGGATGAAAGCATAATTTCATAAGTAAAATAAAACGAAAAATAAACCTATCCCATTGCCGTATGGGGGGCATCTGGGACCGTTGTATACTTCATTCCCAGATAAAGGCGCATGTTGCCAATTTTTTATGACCAACCCATGCTCAAAATAATCCCTATTTGAGTCAGGGAGATTAACTACCAGAGCCCTATTCAAATACCTAGTTTTCAAATAATAAATATTATCTAGAACGGCCCATTTATAACAAAACATAATTTCAGGGATCCCAATACGAGTCCCATGAGTTAGATTTAATTTGTGCACCCCGTTAATTATTCTCCACGAATTGGGGGCTATTTTTGCAGGAACAAGATCAAAATATTGACAAAACTCAAGGCATAATGGGTTTGGTGGAAAGAAAAAACCGCATTCAGCAACAAAAAGACTGGGGAACCAATGTCCCTCAGCCAATCGAAAGTAATCTAAAGGCTCAGAAAGAACCTCTAGAGTTACCCACGAAGGAATGGAAAAATCAGAACGGAATTTCTCAATAGATTCCACAATATAAACCATATTGAATAAAAGAGATACAGAAGAAAGAAAGAAGATCTTACAGAAAGAAAGGAGATGTGTTGACAACGAACGGAAACAAAGATGAACGCACAAGAGAAGAAGAGAAGAGAAAGCTTGAATGCAGAGAATGAAAAACGTAGACGACGGTATGGTTACCAAAGAAGTTTAAATACTTTGCATTGGGAAGCGGCGAAAGAAATGATTACCAAAAAGAAATTACTAAACTTCCGGCGGCTAAAAGGACAAAAATTGCACGAAGATCGAAGCGTTTATAAAAAAAAAAAAAAAGGCGGAAACTGCGAAATAAGAAGGAAATTTGAATACAGTGTTCCTGAAACCCAGGAAGGACATTTAATATTGCCATATACCGAGAAAGAATGTTCCATACTCCTCAAAGTTCGAAATATGAAACATTGGGGGCTTCTGTTGATACCAAATTTAATCTGCTGATGTGGACCAATAATAAGAAGACACGTGTCAATCTACATGGCACAATAACAACGAGGAAGTTTATTTCCCCCGACCAAGTCATGTTCTCTCCGAGCAACGAGGAGAACACCCCGAGGAACTCTATCATCCCTAGATACTCTAAGCACTCCGAGGAACTCTTGATCAACGAGCAACTAAGGCGGTCCGAACTGCACCTCGGCCGTATCATTAATTACCAGACGGACAACTGTTTAACTATTCATTATATTCTTGACGCACACGCTGCATTAAATGTATTACCCTTTCATATGTATATCATTTAATGTATTGGACCTTTCATGTACAGCCTAAAGGCTATAAATACCTTGTATCATCCTCATTCAAGGGGGAGGAATTTCTTGAGAGAACTTGTAATCAAGAATTCCACAAACACTCAGCAATAACATAACAGTGGACGTAGGCTTTATTCCTAGCCGAACCACTTTAAAAATCTTTGTCTTATTTATTTATCTGTGATTGAATAATTAGAGCAATCTAGTTTTTTACATCAACACGTATCAAGAACAATTTTTAACTTACCCAGAGATCTCCACGTGCTTATGGATTCCACATCGTTGAAGACCTTTAGTATCTGAAAAAATGAGGGTGTGTACACTATGAGAGAAGTGTCAGACTTCATATGTGTGTTGGAGAACCATAAAATTTAACATTTGAAAGAAAGTAAAATAAACCAAAAATATATTTGAAGCTTGAAGTAAGACCAAAAATCTACATGACATCATATTCTCATGTATGAATGTTAATTTATTATGTCGTCTGCATAATTCCACACAATAAAAAAACGAAATGTACGACTTGAAGAAGAATCTACACCACCATTAACTCTCAATCCCCACCACTGCATTGGATTAAAGACCCCCGCATTATGTAAATGAACTAATACGCGCAACTGGAACAGCAGCAACAGGTATGCTGCGTGACATAAATCAGGGCAGCAGGTATGATTGTCTAACATAAGGCAGGGCATCAGCAAGTATACTGTAACTGTGTAGCGCCAAAATGGCTTGGGAAGGTCAGGCATCCATCATCATGGTACCCTGCATATAATAGTCTTGATTACGACTACGATGACCATATATGGCTATAAACTTATGAAATGAAGAAAAAAAACATATCATCCTGAGCATATATAAGCGAAGCTTGATGTCCCCATCCTACAAAAAGTTGGCATCCTGGGCATATATAAGCGAAACTCGTACATGAGAAACCTGACCTGACAATTGCGTAAGTGCATAATCCACAAACAATTTACTCGATCAAACCCCCAACCTACTCCTATAAATCAAACCAATCCAACCCTTTCAATACCGCCAACGAACATATCCCAAACCCCTTGGCCATCTCTGGGGAAATATTCTCCCCAAAACTAACCTTATTTAAGAACTATTGCTGAATGTAAAACAGTTACAGTAGAAATAACTAACAATACAAATATTTAGAAGGAAAAAATAAGTAAACCAACAAAATGATTGAAAGCGAAAAACAGAGTAAAATAGATGGGGTTTTATATCAGCATACCCAATATAAATGTTTTAATGAAAAAGATGTGTAGTGATTTTAGTGAAAGAAAGTTTTTTTTACACCTTACATATGCCCTTTGATGACCCACCCAATACTTCAGTCAACTGAATATCATCTGCAACCAAAACAGTCCCAAGCGCTGCTGAACCCTCTAAAACGGTGATGTTTTCGGTGTAGCCTTCATGGTTTACTGGTTTTCCAAGGTGGAGATCGCTTCAACGGTGACAGCACCACAATAGAATAAACCTATTATATGGATCTAGAACCCAGTAAATGACTGGAATAATTTAGCTCAAAACGTTACCTCATAGAAGGATTCTCCTTTCAATGACCTTGGTCACAGATTATAAAATAATAGGTATCCTCAAGTCATCGAACAAACAGAATTCATTTATGTTAGATTCCCCTACCCACATTTTATTTGAGAAAATAATATACCAAAGTCCATTACTTCCTAGCTCCTCACATGAAAAATGAGAGCTCACCCCTGTTAACCCAAATTTAACGGGACTATGTTAATTTCTTCTCCTTAGAAGATACTTCCAAATAAAATAAAATAAAAAATATCGTCCACATATGGTTAAACACAGATAAAAGAATTGCATAAAAAAATCATTCATATATGAGTTCTTCTCCCCCTCTGTATTGTCCTTATGTCTACCCAATCCTAAACGAAAGTGCCCCGAATTTTTCTGTAGTTATCATTATTAGTAGATAATTCACACTAAGTTCTTACCTTGGAAACTCGAGTTCACGCTCCAACCGATCATCTAGGTTTCATCAGTGAAGTCCCCGCCCATGATTATCATGTTTGATACGCAGTATGCTCCATGTATACTAAAGAAGACCATGATCCATCCATGATGGATCAAGTATTAAAATAACTTGAGAACATCACCACCTCTCAGAACACCATGCATTCGGAAATGAAGACACTAGGCTGAGCACAGATTCACTTACAAAAGGCCAATGTTAGAACCGAAATCGAAGAGAATGTTATAATCAAAATCGAAATCTAAAATCTGATTCTGCTAACCAATCTTGGCTAGTGATAGGAGACTTTAATGTTGTCTTAAGTGATGAAGAAAAACTGGGAGGCAATCCTTTATAATTTCATGCTATAGAAGATTTTAGAGACATGATTTCTAATTCTGCCTTAATTGACTTAGGGTATTCTGGATCAAGATTTACTTGGACAAACAATAGAATAAATTGTACCATATTATGTAGGCTAGATAAAGGTTTAGCTAATCAAAATTGGATTATGCAATTTCCTCAATCTAATATAACTCACTTACACAAATTATGCTATAATCATAGTCCATTATTACTTTCTATTAAGAGTAGTATAAATAATTATCCTAAACCATTCAAATTTCTGTCATTGTGGTGTAATAACTCAAATGTTAAGGATGATATTAAAGATTCTTGGTCAATAAACATTCATGCTCCTCCTATGACCAAATTTTCTTTAAAAATCACACATTTAAAATCAAAAATTGAGAAGTTGGAATAAAGAAACTTTCAAAAATGTTTTTCAGACAGTTAAAGACCTTGAAGATTTGATGTTTATAAAGGAAATAGAATTTGAACAAATGCCAAATGATAACACTAGAAGTGAAATGTATAAAACTAGGGCAAAACTTAATATTGCTCTTCAAAGAGAGGAAAGTTTTTGGCAGCAAAAAAGTCATTTGAAATGGCTGAAGCTTGGAGACCTTAACACACAAAAAAAATCATGCTTCTGTCAGAGACGAAAAAGAAAACTTACGATCAATAGACTAAAAAATTATCAAGGTCAGTGGGAAGTGACTAGTGAAGAAATTTTTAAAATGTTTCAAGAACACTTTCAAAATTTATGGTCTACAGAATATAAACCTGTAGAACATTCTTTTCTTGAAGTTGTAAATAAAGAAATTTCTGACGACATGAACAACATCCTTTCAGATTATCCTACTGAAGATGAAATTTTCTCAAGTTCTTCCAACATTGCAAGTACTGATTTGCTTCATGATCCTCTTTGCGTGTTTTGTTAAAAATGCCCTCAGGACAGCAATAGACATACCCCTGTTGTTAACATGGTGTTCATATATCTTCAAGATCAGAAATCAATCATAATCCTTAATTTTCAAGAAAAAAGTCAGTTGGTTGCAAAAGATATCAATGCAAGGTTAACAACAGGGGTATGTCTATGGTGATGCACGAAGTTATCCCACATTAATTATATTCCTGTGAAGATCCCGAAAGTCTATAGTAAAAAACGAAAAGGTCAGTGATGTAATCGATAATTGTAATATCGAAGTTAAAGAGGCGTGGTATAAAAGGCCCATTCTATTTCTCTTTCTTTGAGTTTGTTTATTTTCATATGTGGTTCGATTGCCATGAGTATGAATGGAGTAAAATTATAGTTCAAGCGTAAAGGGATTTATGGTTCGATTGGGATGAGTTTGGACGCAGAGTTTCGGGAGATGATGGTCTAACAGATGTTATCAAAACATTGATTCAAATACTGTTTGTTGACGTTATCAAATAAGTCTGATTTTATTTTGTTAAGATATAGTTCTATATACATATTAATACCTGATTCAGACCTTTGTTGAATTGATTGGATAGATGTTTGGAATAATGTTTCTTGTACTGGCCTGCCTAAGATTGAATATGATCATCACCCACTACTATTTGAATCTACTTGGATTAATCTTACATAACCAAGACCTAACAAGACCTTAGTTAAAAAAATCTCAGCTCCTCCACACGAGATGTAATGAATTTCTACAGACATATCTTTCTCCTTTTTAAAATTGTCAATTTTTATAGCCCAAAAGTGACAAGTGTGTTTTTAAAGTCATTGTTCTTTCTCATGTGTTCTGTGTTGCAATAAATACTGTCCCATGCTTATACTATGTGATAGTTTTAGAGGGATATTATACTTTCTACGATATTTTCTAATGGTGTGAATATATTATGTTGTATAATATTGCATTATTTTTAGCAATTACATATCTTTTATTGCTTATATCTCACTCGTGGTGGTTTACATACTCAGGCCAGAATGGACAGGTCTTGGATGAGCAAGGACAGATTATCAAAAGAATACATAAAAGGTGTTGATAATTTTCTTAGGGTTGCTCAAAACGCCTCCTTAGATGAGAACTTCATACGATGCCCTTGTAATCAATGTGAAAATAGATTAAAAATGGGTGTTAAAGAAATCAGACAACATTTGTATAGTTCGGGTATCGATCCGAATTATACTGTATGGAAATGGCACGGAGAGGAGGATTATCGTGAAACACTGCCGGATGTTAATATGGGTGATCCTATCTGTGACGATCTTAATATGGATACCATGGAGGATGTTGAAGAGTTGATTGACATGGTGGAGGCTATAAAAGAAGACTTCACAGGAAATGCAGAAATTTTTCAGAAGTTGCTTTTAGATGCGGAGAAGCCATTGTATGAAAGATGTAAAAAGTATACAAAGTTATCCGCTATCGTCAAGCTATTCAATCTTAAAGCGAAGAGTGGGATGTCCGATAAATGCTTTTCAAATATGCTGTCAATCATTGCCGACATGCTTCCGGATAACAATGTATTGCCTTCATCCAGTAATGAGGCAAAACGTTGCTTATCGGTATTCGAAATGGACTTTTAAAAGATACACGCATGCCCTAATGACTGTATACTCTATAGAAAAGAGTATAAAGAAGCTGTTGAATGCCCCACTTGTGGAACATCCAGGTTCAAACAGAAGAAGAATTTGAAAGAACAAAAAAGGGATGAGGGGAAACAAGGTGTTCCTGCGAAAGTGTTATGGTACTTTTCACCCATTCCGAGATTCAAAAGGTGGTTTCAATCTAAAGAGACCGCTAAGTCTCTGACATGGCATGCAGATGATAGAATTGTTGATGGTTTGTTGCGTCACCCAGCAAACTCACCAACTTGGAAATTAGTTGATGAAAAGTGGCCCGATTTTGCAGCAGAACCAAGAAATCTTCGATTAGCACTATCAACGGACGGAATTAATCCTCATAGTTCCCTTAGTAGTAGGTACAGTTGTTGGCCGGTCATGTTGAACACATATAACTTTGAACCGGAATTATGTATGAAAAGAAAGTTTACAGTGTTACCTACGTTGATATCGGGTCCAAAACAACCGGGGAATAATATAGATGTTTATTTGGCTCCGTTAATAGAAGATCTGAATACATTGTGGCATGAAGGAGTTAAAGCCTACGACGCCTTTCGACAATAATCTTTTACTTTGAGGGCAGTACTGTTGTGGACAATTAATGATTTTCCAGCGTATGGATATTTATCTGGAAGTGTTGTTCAAGGCTATAATGCTTGTCCAATATGTAGTGAAAAAACGTATTCCATCAGATTACAACACTGTGGAAAGTGCGTTTATATGGGACATAGGAGATACCTTCCACAAAACCATCCATTTCGAAGCCAGAAGAAGGCTTTTAACGGTGAGCAAGAGTTCCAAGCCTCCCCTGAACCTTTAAGCGGCGAACAAATATTGATAAAAGTTAGGAGACTTAAGGTTGCATGGGGAAAGAAGGCAAAAAAGGTGAGGGCGGTTAATTTGAAGAAATCATTAAAGCGTAAGAGACCGAGGAGGGTAGGTAATGGGGTTGAAAAAGGCGGTCCTAGTAACAATAGGGTTGAAAATTTTTGGAAGAAGAAATCGATATTTTTTGAACTTCCTTATTGGAAGGATTTGCCTATTTGACATAACTTAGATGTCATGCACATTGAAAAGAATGTCTGTGATAGTATCATTGGAACCCTGCTTAATATTCCAGGAAAAACGAAAGACGGGGTGAAGTGTCGACTCGACCTTGAAAAAATGGGCTTAAGAAGTGAGTTAGCACCGCAGGTTAATGAAAAAAGGACATACCTACCGCCAGCATGTTATACGTTATCGAGAGAGGAAAAAAAATGTTCTGCCAAACTTTGCATGACCTTAAGGTCCCGAATGGGTACTCTTCTAATTTTAGAAGCCATGTCTCTATGGAAGATTTGAAATTGTATGGCTTGAAGTCTCATGATTGCCATATTCTAATGCAATAACTTCTTCCAATTGCAATTCGATCGGTGTTGCCAAAACATGTGAGATATGCGATCATGAGAGTATGTTTTTTCTTCAATGCCCTTTGTGCCAAAGTAGTGGACTTGCAAAAACTAAAAGAAATTCAGAATGAAATTGTGATCACATTGTGTTTGCTGGAAAAATACTTTCCACCATCCTTCTTTGACATTATGGTGCATTTAATGGTGCATCTTGTGAGGGAGGTCGAACTTTGCGGTCCTGTTTTCTTTCGATGGATGTACCCAATTGAAAGGTTAGGTCAATTTACTTTACTATCATGTATTAATATAAGTAAATAAGTGTATCGATTTAGTTTTCTTTTTAATGTGTTAGGTACATGAAAGTATTAAAGGGTTATGTGAGAAATCGTAATCGCCCAGAAGGTTGTATTGCTCAATGTTACATAGCAGAAGAAGCTATTGAGTTTTGTTCCGAGTTCTTATCGGAATTAGATTCAATTGGAATTCCGGCGAGGAAGGATGATGATAAACCGATAGGAGGTTCAGATGTCGTTGAAGTTGATCGCATGTCCTTGGAGCAGGCACATCTTCATGTGTTACATAACACGAATGATGTTCAACCTTATATAGAGTATGACTTTCCTAACTTCCCATTAATATGAAGTTAGTTCCTCACATACTTATCTCATATATTAATAACTAATGTTGCTTTACTCATTAATACCTTGTTAGGGAGCATGAACAGTGCTTGAAAGAAATCCATCCTCGAAAAGGGAAAAATAAGAAGTGGCTTGAAGAAGAGCACAACCGCACGTTTAATCATTGGTTAAGTAAAAGGGTATGATTTAGGGACATGTTGACTTAACCACCACTTTAATTTTCATAAGACTTTACCCATTTTTTAGTTTTCTTTTAAACAATGCCACTGTTTTTTATTTATTAGTTGCAAATCTTAGTGAAAAACAATTTCGAAGTCTAATACCAACCACTGGAAAATAGTGGTAGAGTGTAAAGTAAAACTAAATAGTTGGTGAGGTCTAATATTAAAAACTAAAGTGGGAATAAAGAAGAAATATCCCCTTACTTTAATATGTTTGAATTTTGTTTTGTAAGTAACTAAAATTCTTATATTAATAGGTTGCTCTCGAAGAAGAACTCCCAAACAACAATATCTCAGATGACTTAAAATGGATTGCTCGTGGACCTCGTGGAGACGTCATCAAAGTTCACGGATATGTCATTAACGGTGTTCGTTACCTAACAAAGGATCGCGATGATGCACGAGTAACCCAAAACAGTGGAGTGAGCCTAGTTGCTAAGACGTTGCAGATAGCTAGTGCAAAGGACAACAATCCTGTTCGTACCGATATGATTTTCTACGGTGTCATAAGGGAGATATGGATACTTGACTATTTTTCAATTCAGATTCCTTTATTCAAGTGTGATTGGGTTGACAACAAAAACGGAATTAACATAGACGAGCTTGGTTTTACATCCGTCGATCTTGATAGAGTTGGTCATAAATCCGATTCTTTCATCTTAGCTTCTCAAGCGAAACAAGTTTTCTATGTTTCGGACCAAATGAATCCTAAATATTCAATTGTATTGTCAACTCCTCAAAGGGATTACTATGATAAAGATGATGAAGATGATCTCAATGATGGATGTCTCGGGGATGATATTTGCACTACAGTTTTGCCAACTATTGAATCCTTCGACGTGGTTGAGGAATCTTCCGAAACTTATATGCGTGAAGATTGTGAGGGGACATGGATAGACAATACGCCAGCATAATTGTGTTAGACGATGTTATGATGCTTAATGTTTGAATTGTTCTTTATTATTAGTTATAGGTTCTTAAAATGTAAGCTTGTTTGGTGAAGTTGTCCAACTTTTTAGTTTTTTGTGTGGAACCTACTACAGTTGATTGTTGGAAATTGAATGTATGGAATATGGGCTATGTGACATTTGTTCTAGACTATGGATTATTATTTTCGGCTTAATATTTTGGCAATTGTGCTCTTGTACATTTTAATTAACATAGAATAAAATAGTGAATTTTAATTTGTGGTAGATTTCAATAATTGTATTGTTTGAGTAGTTACGACTTGTATTGCTGAAATCTATATTATTGCTCTTTTTTGTGTTTCAACAGTTTGATTGCTTTAACTTGAAATGGAAGACATTGATCTCGAACTCGTGGAGAAACCTTCACAATATAGTAGTAAAGGCAGAGGTGCGGCGAAGCTTAAGCGATTGACTAAAATAAAGAGCAGTGAGGAACGGATAAGAGTTTTATATAATGATCTTGGTCAACCAATAAGTACTAGCAAAAAAGAATTATCAAGTTATGGGGGTTTGATGGTGAAGTGCTTTGTGCCGATAACTTATCCAAGTTGGCCTAAAGTGCCAATCAAATTGAAGAATGATTTGTGGGAGGCAATACAGGTATATATATATATATTATATATATATATATATAGCTGTTATATATAGAAAATATTGTTTGATGCATTTTTGTTGTATCCATGGCTGAATTCAGATCACTCTTAAATTCTGTTCGTATTTGTTCCAATTTGTGATCCATTACATCTTATGTTTGGTGTATTTATGCAAACCCTGACTCTATCGCTTGCCATCAAGTTTCCTTTGTTTGTGCAATCTTAACTTACTGCTCGGATACCAATTCTTGTCTATTACAATTGGGTTTAATTTAATCTCCTTTTATGCAACACTAGTTTGCTAACAGACTAAATTACCTAGCCAGCTGGCCAATCAAAGCTAAGTAATCAACTCATAGCAGACTTCCAAACTATTACAGCTAAATTAACAGTAGAAGATTTGTGTGGTACTTTTTGTCAAGCAATCCGAGTGTGTCGAAATCCAAAACCTAACATATTTACACTGATTTTAAGACATGTATTCAACATCTTTCTTTTTCAGATCAAATTTGATATTGATCCGAACAGCAAGAGGATGGTGTTATCCTCTATGGGTTGCAGTTGGAGAGCGTTCAAAACAAACCTCACAAGACTTTGGATTAGACCATTGAGACACCAACGCGAGCTTCTCAAACATCCTCCTCCAAAATACGAGAAATTCATTAGTCCAGATGTGTGGACTGAATTTGTTTGCAGCAGGCTAACCAAAGGATTTGAGGTATAATTGAAAAAATAGTAGAAGATTTGTGTGGTACTTTTTGTTATTCTTTTCTAATTTTTTGCTTTGATTTATAAGATTGCAAGTGAGGCACAAAGGGAAAAGCGATTCAAGGTCACATACAATCATCGTATGAGCAAGAAGGGTTACGTCGGTCTTGCTGAAGATTTGGTATGTTTTAGTTTGAATGTGATGGTTTGAACCTGAACATTGAATTATTCTTTAATAATATGATTTTTTGTTTTACAATTGATACCAGAAAAAGAAGATGGGTTCGGAATATGAAGATGACAGGGCTTTCTTATGGTTGAAAGGCCGTGAAAAGAAAAATGGTGAATATGGAGATGATTCATTAAAAGAGGTGGCGGATAAAATGGTTAGTTTTTATAAATTACGACACGAGTTCCTTTATTTGGTGTTTTTTAGTGTATGATTTGTAATTTTGATAATATTTTGATGACATTCTGAATGATTGAATCTACTTCATTGTAGGCTGAATTGAAAAGACAAGTTAAAGATGGTAGTTTAATCACTGAAGGAAGTAATGATGTTCTTACTATGACATTGGGTACTCCCGAACACTCGGGCCGTGTTCGGGGGTTGGGATTCGGAGTTGTTCCCACAAGGTACTTCAATCTTCCAAAGCGTGGTTCCAAGAGACATATTACCGAGTTAGAATCTGAATTAAGAGAAGCGAAGAAAAGATTAAAAGATATGGAAGCCCAGTTGAAGTTAAGAAATGAGCCGGTTCCCGCAGCCCCAACAGCCGCACCCCGAGCTGAGAAAGTTGCTTCATATATGCGTGAAAGTGAAAATATAAAGTGTTCAAGTTCGGGTGGAAAAATTGCAACACAATCACTTTCTTCAAAGGTATAATGAGACAGATAATTATACAAACGCATACCATTAAGGTTTTGTGATTTTTGTTGTAATTGCAATTTGTTTTTGTGTTTCTTTGGCATAGTTCACAGATAGTGGTGTAACACATAGTGAAACGTTACTACCTCAATCAATAGCTGCTGTGAAAAGTAAGAAACCTTCTTCGATAACTAGTGATAAAAGTACGAAACAAGTGTCTTCTTCAAAGGTAATGGGATCACATTTCTCGATGGTGATAACTTTGTAGTTTTACTTGGTTGGATTAGTAGGGTATTGAATTTTATGTAGTTTTACTTGGTTGAGGCCAATAAATTGCTCAATTTTAACACATTGCTAAATTTTTATGTGATTATTTTTCGTAATTTAGGTTAGAGAATGTAGGTTGGCTATTGGCAATAAAACTAACATCGTTGTCGAGGGGATCGTATTCGATAGGAATGGACCGAACGAGAAAATTCATAATATAGCATTGGGAGAAAACAATGTTCGGGTTTCCATTTCTAAAGTTATTTCTTCTAGTGCCATCCTCCCGATACCTGTTCCAAGTGAAATGTATTTTGTGAAAGAGGCTATTGGGTCATATGTTGCTTGGCCCAAAGAGTTAGTGTTGGGATTTGAGGTAAACCATTGGTTCTTATGTTTATCTATAAGTTTGTGTTTGTGCTATAAATGACATTACTTTCTGACATTTCACATGATTCAATGCAGAATGAAATGGAAGTTAGGAAAAAAGCAGGCCATGAGAAAGAGAAGGATATCTTCGGTGAAAGTAGATGTGATATAGTAAACAAGAATATTGATTGCGATTTGATAACTGCCTTCACCCATAATTTATTTATAATGAAGACGAATCAAATAACGATTCCACTGGAGAAAGAGATGTTTGGAGAAGATAAGGGTCAATGCTATGTTTTTAAGAACGATTTGTTAGACTTTTGTGCATTGAAGCCTTTAGATGTAACGTGCATTGTTGCATACATAAGGTATAACTTGATTTAATCGTGTTATTTAAAATGCGTAGTGACTAATTTAGTTACTTACTTTTACAGGTTCTTGTATGATAAGTTTCAGTGCTCCCGAGAAGAGTTTCAATTCTTCAATCCCGAGTCTTTCAATGGTACAAAAAAATTTGGTTTAACTCGACTTATTGGAAAAAGGCTGGAGAATGCAAAAAAAAGTCAGATTTGTTTCATTCCTTACAATCTCGAAGATATGTAAGTAGTTAAATTAATTTTTTCCACACGAATAAACAAATCTTTATTATATTCTGGACTATATAATTATGACAAAATTCGTTTTACAGGTTCCATTGGGTATTGATCGTCATTGATTTGTCCACAAGAACTATTTATTGGTTGGATTCATTGAATACGGTACCCAGTGACAAAGATAAGATGTATATCACTACGTGAGTATAATATAATTTTTAATTTTGTTTGACATGCATGATGAGTGCATTATTATTGAACATTACCTAATACACGTCTTTGAATTCTCCTTACATGTAGTGGGATTAACACATTGAACATCGATGGGAAAAGGCATAACGCATCGTGGAGTTGTATTAAGGTAAATTTATCATATAGTAGGTGTTATATAACATGTATCAACGTTATATATATATACCTTCAAAAGGCTCTGCGGGTCTAATGATAAGGGTGCTCAAGGGGGCACTCCTTTTTTATATATTTTTGCATTGGATATAGTAGCATCTGCCCCTCCTCCAGTGGGAGTCGCCCTCTAAAAGTCTTCTTATATATATATATATCAATACCGATTATATGATTATACCTGATATATATGATATATTATCATATATATCATACCGATATATATAATACTGATATGATATATATGATATATATCAGGTATATGATTATATGATATATAGGGAACCCTTTTCCATACAAGTTCTCGTCTAACGGTTTGAATTGAAAGAAAGATTCCCTTATAGCCTTCTTAACGCTTACGCCCCTTAGATTCCTCGAGCTTGTAAACATGACTCTTTCCATAAAGCATTTATGAAAGACTTGATATTCGTTCTGCGGATTCCTTCCGAAAAGCGAGTGTGAAATGCCTTGTGTAATTTCTTTGTGGCTATACACTTAACACTAAGCAACTCACGCCAAAAAAGGTCTCGATCAAGGCACCGACCTTCTCGTGCCACAGTTGAAAATTAGTGAAACGCATTAGGACTATCCACCTGTACACGATTTAAGAAAATTCAGACAACATTTTCTTTATTCATAGGACTATCCACCTGTTTAAGAAATCAAAACTACTTAGCTATACATATAGTCCTTCTCGGACATTGAATAAACCAACGAAAAAATCATTATTAGCACTATAATTAATTACAACCAAAATCCATGATAACAAAGTCTAATAGAGTTCCACACAACTGTCCAACTATCAACTTCCTAATAGAGTTCCTAATCAAGTCAATAACACAGTCTACACATCCCCCCACCTACATTCGAAGTGAAATAAAATCAATTGTTTCCACACAATTGTCCAGTTCCTAATAGAGTTCGCATTGTCGCGTACCTGTTTGACATTATAAAAGTCAGTAACACAGTCTACACATCCCCAAACTCTAAATAGCCACATATGTCTTGAACCTATGCATGTGAGTTTAAACTAACATATGCAATGTTTAAACTAATAAATGTCTTGAATGGTTGTAATTGGAAGAACTATAAAGGTATATTAGGAAATAAATTATTAAAGAGCATTGGTATGTTACCTAATGGATGCATGAGGTGGATCCATTGCCTAAGGAAGTAAAAAGGAAATTATTACAATGCTATGTTTAGCGAAAGAAGAAAATACTAATCAAAAGGTAAATACAAAAATGTGCCCGGGGCCGGTGCCATTGTCGATGACTAAAGAAGGGCGATTGGTTGCGGCGTCCATTAGATGAGGAGGAGATCCGCATCCATTAATAATCGTTTGATTACTTTGTCAACCATTCCAAATAAATTGCATGTATGGCAAGAATATCAAGAATCAACTCACTACTGGAAGCATATACAAACACGAAATATATATTTTACCTATCCTTAATGTCTCCTGCACAATGTCAAGAATTATATTGGGGTCGAAAATGGATAGAAAATTGTGCATACTATATTATCAGATCCAAGGAAACCCTCCAACATAAAAATACTTTGTTTTTTTTAGCTTAGACTACTCCCTAATGTTGTTGTATGCATATATACAACATATATGCATAGAAAAACAGGGAACCTGAATATCGTCTCCGCGAACAGGGTCTTAGAACACTTTAGCTACAGTATGTGGCTATAAATTTACCTAATGTACGCTCACGTTTGAAGATGAGACATCTAATGAGAGGCCTAAACCAAACATGTATAAAAAATAAACATGTATAATTTGTCCTGCTTGAATAGATAATACTAATTCAAATGCCATGCATATCTAAGCCATTACATCTAACATGTATAAAAAAAATTATATTTAAGGAAATAACTTAAAATCTATAATAACAAAAGCTAAAATTATATGCCAGGGGGTGTAATACCTGATGAGGTAATTTGGGGGATTTCCATGAAGCCTTGTCTCCGACACAGTTTGTTGGTGCATAGCCGAATTTCTTTCTTTGCTGCTTTTACTTTTAACGACTTTCCAGGCGTAATTTACTGACAATAATGGGGATGCATGAGAACTTATGGTTTCACAGTTTTTACATGCAGTTCAAACTCGGATGTGAGATATAGACACACACATGTATATGAAAAAAAACATGTTAATCAATTGAATTGAAAAAATTTTAGCAACACTTTTTTGTTCAGTAGTGGTAAGATAAAGAAAAGAATAAAATAGAGTCCAAGTCCAAGTCATAAAGAAAAGAATAAAACAGAGTCCCACCAGTGCCATCTTTAAATGCATCTCCTATATGTATAAAAAATCCTTTAATGACCTGAAATAAGAGAGGACTCCGAAATTATGTTTGGAAAGCTCTGAAAATTAGAGAGGACTCCGAAATTATGGATGATATTGGAAACCATCATGTTTATTTTGTTCACTCATACCGTGCCATCCCGTCAGATGATAACCAACACTGGGTTTCGTTTAATTGCAATTATGGTGACAATTTCATAGCATCTGTTAGGAGAGGAAATGTCCATGCTGTTCAGTTTCATCCCGAAAGGGTATAGATGTTGGTCTTTCAATATTGAGAAGGTTGTTGCATCCAAAATCTAGCTTGACAAAGATGTCAGTTGACCGAAAGCTTTCGAAACTTGCAAAGATACGCCTGCAAAAAAATGAATTTAAATACATATGACATAGATATAAAAGTAGATAATTAAGTAGAACTTCAAACAGTAAAGCCCCTGTATTTCATCATAATAACAAAACAACTTGTTAACTAAGAACTATAAATATTTAGAATTAGAATATATATTTAATCACTGTATGCATCTCAATCTTTAATTTCATCATAGCATCATGAATTGTAAAACCGGTTCATTCTTGATCAAATTAGTACTCTCATAGGTTTACCTCTTTAAAATAACTCGTACCTATTCATGCCAATTAAAATATTAAAACTTCATTAGCACATGAAAATCCTTTATATTGCAGCAACTCGTACCTATTGCAGCAACACATAAAATTCATCTCTCATTTCTTGTAATACAAAAAACATAGCATAAAACACATTGTAATCAACATTGAATGAACCTAGTATGAAAGAACATTGTTTATACCAAACGATGCCATAAAAAATTACGTTAAGTTTTAAAGAAAAAACACATTTTTTTCCAAGACCATATGCATCACAAAAGGCATTCCCCCTTACTCCGATCAATAAAAAAAGTGCACTTGGTTTGTGATGTGATGACATATCTTATGATATTTCTCAATTCTAATTGTATTATTAAAAGCATTTTACCTCCAATTATAAGGAAGAAAGATATTGATAATACAGCGCCAGCAATCACGGCTTGTGGACCTTGAAACTAAATACTATTGGAACATAGCTATGTGAAGGCTTTTGTGGTTTGAGGTTCCCATAAGTCACAGGGAACAGGTGAGGAAATGTGGATCCGAAATTGGCTACATTAAGGTTATCTTAAAACCGGGTTCGAGGAGTATACATGTCTTCACACTTGGAGCAGTATATATTTACTATGCTTTGTCGAGAAATGTCCAACTTGCCAAGAAGAAGGTAGTGTTGTCCACAGCAGTACACTCTTGTGCATCTCCCGAACTCTGTATTTTCGTACTTCTCCAACATAGCTGCCATTCCTGTAGTTGTTAATATGTATAAAGCATGATTTTTTTAATTAAGTTTTAAGAGTAGTAGCCTACTTGTATCAAAATCCAAGATTTTCACTCTCAGGGGCATTAGAGTTTCAGCTTTAGTATATTATTTCTTCTATTGCTGATGCTCGAGAAAAGCGCAACAACTCTCTTGAAATCCTTAACACTTCGTTGGCACTAATTTCACTACTCACCTCGACTATCATATTTTCCAGTCGTGGAGAATGAGAGAGTAAGAGCTTTATAAAAAGCATTTCTTCCCTCAAACCTTTCATATCTTCTATTTGCACCTTTTGAAGTTGGTCCAATGTCTTGTCGATTCAGTTCTGGGCCTTCAGATAAGTTAGAACTGGTTCAATGGAATTGTCGTGTGTTGCTGAGGCTGATATCTCCAAATTCTGCAAGTTAGGGGAACTTCTGAGAAGGCAAAAGACACATAAGATCTGGTCCAAGTTATAAAAGTCAAAAGTAAATAACCGAAGCTGATTCAGGGTGTCAATTGTCGTTGACATCAATTTTGGACAGTACCTGCAGCCAAAAACTTAAGTGAATAATCATCCAAACAAAGAATCACAACTCTTGGTATATCGCCAACAGACTTAATTAGATTGACAGTTTTACCCTGCTCTGTAATTTTCTCTTCTTTACAAAGTGTAATACATACCACAATCAGGTTTATGTTGCTCTTCAAACATTCCCAATCAAATTTATGACTGTCCATGACAACAATCCAACGGAGTTTTGGAAAATGGATTTTTAAATTCAGTGCAATTCGTTAAGGATAGAACTTTAGTGAATAGAAAAAGATATCAGTTTGGTGATACGTAATGGAAGAGGTATCGACGTATAGTTATTGGTAGTATCGAACACATGTCAAATTTTGATTTGTCGATAATCCTGTAATGACAATTCAAAACAGTTTTGGTTAGTTGAAAATCCATTACGAATCAGTAATACGTAACTGTGTCGACCTTTATTTAAAACCATTCTATAGAGTGCCTCATGTTATGCAAAAAAAGATTCTATAATCGAAAAAAAAGTAAATAACAGCAGTATATATATATATATATATATATATATATAATGCCGTATATATATATATGCAGTATACATGTATTATATATATATATATATATATTATGTATAATATACTGCATATATATATATACATATATTATATATATATATATATATATAATATATGTATATATATATATGCAGTATATTATACATATATTATATATATATAATATATAATATATGTATAATATACTGCATATATATATATATATATATATATATATATATATACAGTATAATAGTTGGCATGGCCATGTGAATTTGAAAATTTGAAATTTAGTTTTTGAGTACAATGATTTTCAGCTAGATGGATGAGGTGCACTTGACAGTTTTTAGTTGGCCAAATATCTGATTTTTTGTGAATGCAGGCCTAGATAAGAAATTGGATCTCTAATAGGATTGATACAAGGAGATTCAATTTCAGATTTTCTCTTCACATTGGTTTGACAGATTTTAAATGAAATAACTCTCATTGAGCCCATGAGTTGTTATGAACTATTAGTTTTGTTGTTGGAGTATTTTATATTTTTTGAGTAGGGTGGATAGTCCTATAAAGAGAGGAAATTCTGCCCAAAATTATTATAGTTTTTACACTTGTTTGTGTTGTATAAAAAATATTTTAGACTTGTACTCTTTATTATTTGTTCACTAGTAATGTTTTGTGTTGACTAGTGCCCAACGCAAGGAAATGGTACTCTTTATTGCGGATATTTTGTGTTGAAGTTCATGAAGTACTTCATGGAGGATCCTTCCATACCTTTTCAAACAAAGGTATGTTACCAATGTTCTCTTTTTGTCCTATTATATAAAATATTGTTTAGTTATTAACTATTATATACCGTAATAATATATTCAATTCTATCTTCAATTTTTTAGATGAGAAGATTGTCCGATAAAGTGACATACACGTTGAATGAACTAAATGAAGTTCAAATGGAGTTCATTGAGTTCATTACGGATTATATATATTAGGTATTTCCGAGTAATTGTATTTTGTTATGTTGTAATGACAATGTGTTGAGATGATTGTGTTTTGATGAAAACTATGTTGATTATATTTGATTGCAGGGTTACTCATTCTGGGTTGGATAGCGTCGAGAACAAATTGGATCGAACATTTCGTTCGACAACGTCCTAGCTTGAGTAGTATTTTGGATTGTGATTCTTATGATGTAATTCGCAATGCTAGTTTTTGGATATTGTGATGTATCATCACTATTTTTAGGATATTATCACGTAAATAACTAGGTTGCCATTTATTTCAATTTTACATTTTGTTGGATTGGTTGTTACCCCTTGGGTGGATAGTCCAATAAACAAAGGAGACTCTGTCCATTTTTTTTTTTTAAATTGACACTTTGTTTATTTGAGGCACAATGTTATTTTCTTTGATGAATATTGTATATTTCAAGTTATATGTGAATTTGTTTGATGAAATTTAGACTATTTGAATGTTGTTCGACTATTTATTATCTATTTACAAGGGTTGATTTAACCTCAAATAATAGTTGTCTATTAATGGAGTAATATTTTTTTTTTAAATTTTTATATCAACATTTATGTCAGTTTCGATAAAACTCTCATAAAATTACTAAAACTGACATAAATGTGGTGTTATTTATGTCAATTTTTTGTGAAAATGTGATTAAAAACATGGTGAATACCGTAGTTTTTATGTGTGTTCTTAAAAACTGAGATAAATGTGATCTTATTTATGTCAGTTTTACGAACATTTATGTCAGGGCTTTATATGTCAGTTTTGAAAAATTCTAAAACTGACATAAATGGTCATTTATGTCAGTTTTTGACTGACATAAATGATCATTTTTCTTGTAGTGTTGGTTTATACATATGTATATGTGTAGTTAGTTGCATAGTGAATGAAAGAGAAAACAACGATTGAGATACATCAGAAGAGGGTGTCTTTGACGACATAAGAAAAAATTCCGTCATAAAGTTGCTATAACAATCAAATAGCAACAACATAATATTCTAACTCAAAGATATAATTTATTAACCCTTGATCACTCTTACATGTTATTTTCAATGAAGTCAAGTTTCTCTCTCATAGCCTTGGACTCTTTACTAATTTTTTCTTGTTATCGTCCTCACTTTTTTTATACGTTTCCAACCATTTTTTGTTATATTGCTCCGGACAATTTTTTCTACTACCCTTTTTACGTTTTGATGCTACCGACATTTTTTTTTGTTATAATGATGGTGATATTTTTTTCTAATATTACTACTAACATTTTTCTGTTGTATTGCTACATACTATCTTTTAAGCACACATTTGTTAAGAGCCTGTTTGGTTGTTCCTAAAATTGTAAATTAGTCAATTTAAAATTAACTCATTCATGAATTGCCTTATTATTAGTGTTTGGTTACAAGAATGAATAAATTCAAAAATGAACCAATTCATGTTGATTCACAAAAACTTAAATTAGTTCATTTCACCAAAAGCTTGAAATTACACAATTTATAATTACAACATGAATCTTAAATGCACCACTCCCATAGAGTACTCTCACCATACTACTCTATCTCTCTCTATCTCTCTATCTCTCTACACATACACACACGCATATATCAAAAGTAAATAACTCCATTTTTCTTTTCCAAACACACCACAAATTAGATTTAAACCCATTTAAAATTAATACATCGACAATCTATTCATTTCAAATTGATCAATTTATAAAATTAAATAATTTACGCAACCAAACGGGCCCTAAGGGTTTTCACTTGAAAAGAAAATTTCTACGAACTTTTTGTTGTTTAAATTTGTACCCACAAACCAAAAGGATCTCAAACTCATTTAGGCATCCTCTCCATGTTTGCATCACTTTTTGAATTAATATATCACCAATCGTATCACATTATTCATCAAGAGATACCATGCAAACACAAAAAATTACTGAAATATTATGAAAAATACCATAATTGTATAATAATAGGAAAACCCAAAAACAAAACTGCAGCATAAAATCAGCTAAAGTATAAATTCAAACTAAAGAAATAGCCATGATATAAAATTAGTTAAATTGGCTAAAAGACAAATTTGAATAATTTAAGAGCATATGGACACAACCATTATATAATTATCAAAAAATGGATCTACTTGTGTAAACCACGTCATCAAATCTTACAGAATAAAGTAAAAGAGAGAAAAACAAGAGATTTAGAGAGGTTCGATTGTTAAAACAAGCCTACATCCACCCTGATGTCTGATTCTCATTAGAGGAGATTTGGAGGTTATATGCCCAAAAGTTGTTTACCAAATGAGATGTGAGCACCTCTATTTATAGGAGTCAACTTTGTCTTCACGGGATTGACCCACGTGACTTGTGGATAAGGGTAATAAGAAGTAATATTTCTAGAAAGTGAACAACTGGCAGTCATTAGTTGATGTGTAAGGGTCCGTGACGTGTTCTTTCGGAGCAATGATGAGGTTATGTGGTCGCAACTTACGAGGTGCCAGGCCGTGGCCTTTTGTGGTAGTCTATATTTAGAGTCCGCGACCTTTGAGATACTAGGCCATGGTCTTTTTGTGTTTAAAGGACCAATGCAGAATCATCATTCGCAACCTCGTTATGTACCAGTTGTGGCTTTATTTACAAGCGGAGGCGCCTTTTGCTGGTCCTTGAGTATATCTTCATGTGTTTGCATGGGCTCCCATGCCACGCGTCTCCTGATAATTAGTTGACATATTTAGGGTACAACAGAAGCTTCCCAAGCCTTAGTACTAAGAGGGGAGTGATTTAGTGTTGGAGCTTTGTTCATGTCTACGGAGCATTATCTTGGAGCCAAGGTCTTGGCTTGAATTGTTTCAAATTCTGCGATGTTTTGCCTTCTGAAACCTCAAATACAAAGAGTTTTAGGTTTGAGGCCTTGGTTTACTAAAACCAATGCATAAAGGTTGTGGCATTATGGAGGTTGAAGCTTTGTCCATGCCGAGGCCTACTGTTGAAAGGGTGAGGCTTTGTTGAGGCTGATGTTTTGTTGACGTTGAGGCCTATTGTTAAGAGGTTGAGACCTTGTTCATGCTGTCACCTATTTTTTAAGACATTTCAAATGTTTCGATGCTTCAACTTCCATGACCTCTAACATAAATGAGTTGGGATCTTAGGCATCATTTACCTTTATAAACTTGAGAGAAAAACTTTGGCAATTTTCGATGACAGTCATGATGATTTACGATGATTTTTCGACAACCTTGCACTTCGATTTCAGGACAGTTTTCTCCCTTTCTTATATAATTTCATCTTAGTTTTTATTTATATTCGTTCTTTCCTTAATTTCCAAGCTCCAATTTCTCGTTTAACCTTAGGAAATCATAATTTAATTTATAAAAAATGAAACTATTTTTTTTAGTTTTGGGGTTTTCAAACCCATGATTCGATCTGCGACTCTAACCTAGTTAAAATCATGTTAATATGAACTGATTACAATCTAGAAGTAATTCAAATTTGTTGAGCTTGACAGTTAGAACATTAATATCCAAAAATTGATCCCAAGTAGTGCTAAAATTATTGTTCAACATTTTTTGGGTTTTCGATTTCTTTTGGTGTTCTTTGAGAATTTTTGGGATTCAATGGTTTTTGGTGGATGTTATTGTAGACTGGTTGTGGGCAGGGGGGGGGGGTAAATGGGTGGCATGAGTGATTAAATCTAGTTTTAGATCGAAAAGAGATGTGCTTTGTTGGATTTGGATCGACTTCCATTAAGAATATGAGTTGCTTCTCATCGTGTGTTCTTGGTTGGAGAACCTAGGGTTTTGAGGTTTTAATATTCCCTAACCTTAAATTCATAATTCTTGGTGTGTCCATTTTGCCTGCGATATTTCACTAGTGGTTGTGGCCTTAGTTCATTTTAGATGCTTTATGAATTGTTCCATGAACTCTTGGTGGATGGTTGTACTGGAATTTGTACTCTAGTTGTGGCCTTGTCTAATTGGTTGTGGTCGGCGTACGAAAATCATTTGTGACATATGATACCATGGATTTTTTATTAGGTGTAAATATTCCGAACTTATTCCCTCAATTTTGATATTTTTACGGTTCAGTACAGTGCATTTAGCCTGAATTTATCTCATATTTATTCTACTAACCCTTTTCGATGAGTATTTCGTATTTTGTGTACTTTTCTCATGTTTTACAGGTAATTTATGCAAGTGGATGGAAGAGAAAATCCAAAGCGGTGAAAAAATCTCGAGAAAGCTAAGTCCAAACCAATTTCGTAATTTTTCAGTCGGAACCCGGAGGAGGAGCCAACTGAAAACTTTAAGAGATTGAAATCAAAAGTACAATGGAAGAAATGGCACCCCAATCCGAGCTTCGGGTAAAACGTTATGTGCGTTCGAAGTCAAGAAGGAGGCTTGATGAAAAGTTTTAATTAAGATTAAATCGAGCACACAAAGCGGCCATAGGTAGAGAATTGAACCGAACCCGTTCGGTTACCTATGCAAACCATTTCGCTCAATGGTTTCAGTTCGGGGCATGGACTCGGTCCAAGATGGGAATTTTAGTTTTTTCCTATCTTTTAGTTAGAGGAGTTTTATTTTATAGGGACTTATCAAAATGACTTTTAACCCTTGTAAACACCTATTAGGATCCATTCTTTATCATTATCATTAATTGTAAGGCATCATGGGGTTAAGGACTTCTTGGAAAAACTTTTACATATTTTTGCACTCCAAATTCAATACAAGATCATATTGTTTTTGGATTTTCATTCAAGCTGGTTCTTTTCCATGCATAGCTATTATGATCATGTCCGACTAGATTTTTAGAGAGTTGGGGAACATGAACCCAACCTAAGTATGTATGTTAGATATAAAATTTGACGTAAACATATACGTAATTTCTAGGGTTTGATAGTCTTGTTGAGACTAATATTGTAAGTCTCTTAACTGATTTTGTCGTAGGCATCCGGAGTGTTTGAGGATACAATATACACGTCAACAAATTTATCATTAATATTAATTTAGTTGTTAACTAAATATCGTGCGGAGTAATATTCTCACGTATTTAGTACTTCGATTTAATTAATGTTTTCTTTTAATTTATTATGTAACTATCAATAATTTTGTATCTAACGAAAATACCTATGGTTTGGGAGATTGGATCCCAACTCTGCTTTTTCCAAATAGTTTTCAAAAATCAAAATTCTCGTTTCTTTCTTTCTTTCAAATTAAATTGCACTTGTTAGTTATGTTTTCTTCGTTAGTTAGAAATTTCCCAAAACAACATCTTATTTCCTTCTCTTTCAAGGGTCTCTACCTAGATTTTAGAATCCTACGTCGTCGTCAATGTTTATTGTCTTATTACCTAAGGACCGACCCCGACTTACTGGGTTATTACTTGAACGACTGACTTGCACTTGAGCTGTTGGTATACACATAGCACACATTCTACGTCACGCCAAGTTTTAGTCCCATTACCAGAGAATCAGATAGACACATAGGTTAGGTCGAATTGATCTAAAATTTGATTCTAATTCTTGAAAAGTAAAAACAAAATCATGAATCCCGAAAATTCAAAAAATTCAAAAAAGATAGAAAATACAAATATTCACTCATGGACTTAAATGCAAAATACTCAGCCCTGTCCAACTCCCTATCCAATATTAGAACTCCCTCTTTCTAGAATTAACACTCCAAACTCTCCAAGTTTATGGATACCACCTTCTATACCAATTAATCACACCACGTATCGAATGACTAGGAACTCTGATGAGGAAAGCGATTCTTTAAGTGTGAGTACGATGTTGGCTCATGCTAGTTTCGGAACGGGTGAGGGAGTGATACCTTATCTCCCCATAAGATACCTATTATACCCCAAGCAAACCGTCACCCCATGATGCATTATATTCCCATATAATTCGGGGTAATTCCACTTTAGGAATGGGATGATTCAGGTTCTCACACAATTCATGGTATGGAGTTAGAGTAGCATTATCTCCACATTAGAGTGTTTGAGGAAGTGTGCGAGATGTTTAACGATCAATCTTGCACCCAAGACACGGTACGCCTCAAAATTTTCCCTTTTGTACTTAAGAACAAGGCCAAGTCTTGGCTTTGGTCAGTAGCACTGAAATCGATAGCTACGTGGAGAGACAAGGAGGCTAAATTTCTCCAGAAGTTCTTTCCCGCACATAAGACCAACTATATTCGGGGTTAGATCCATACTTTTAAGAAAAAATGATAATGATCCCTTAATAAGTGTTAGGAGAGGAAGAGAACACCCAACAATTCACAAAAAGACTATGAGTGAAAGTAAACGATTATTGAGTAAACACAATTTACATACGAGTTTTACCAATTATTCTAGGAGGGACCAATTCAAACTTTTCTTGAATCGTTAACTTTATGAAAGCAAATTTAATTTCCAAAGTTAATTAAAAGTCCAAATTATTATCTTTATTAAATCTAGGTGATTTACAAAATAATAATCTATTCAGTTTTTAGGCGAGTTTCTATTTATTTAAACCTACGTTTTCATGTGAGGTGATATGCGAAAAATGTAAAGAACGTGGTATTTATTTAACGTCGCAAAAACCCGTCCGTGTGAAAATCGACGGACTCTCCTAAGAGTCAACCTAATCTACTTCCACTAAAACCAAACGAAATAGGAACGATTATACAAACATGCAACAAAACTCAAAGCAATATTAATCAGAACAAGCTATTACCTATCTCGACCAAGCTTCTCTCTGTTCTGGTTGCTCTTTCGCAATTATCCTCACAATGCAGCTCTTGTTCACTTTTCTTTCTTCATGTCTCAGCCTCCCCTCTAGCTTTCTTAGCACGGGTTGGCTCAGTGCCTATTATGTCCTAGTTTTAGTGAAGTATTTGTGTGTTGTGTGATATCCTAGATGACACACACGCACACACTTAATTGTACAACCTAATGCAATGTAATAATTTTCTTATCTCTTAGATATCAACAACAACTCTTATGTTCTGTTCTCTTGTTTAAATCAACCTTTCTTAAATTTAAAACAATGTTCGCAAACTTTACTTTTCTCTTTTCTAAAAAATTAGAACAATCAGAGTTGATCTAATATATACACATCAATAAGTGTCTAAGTGAATAAGTGTTGTGTAGTGAGTGATTACTAAGTGATATGTACATGAAAAATCCTGAAATCACTTCAAAGACCAAGCAATCATATTCACATAAATAATATGACTTCAAATATATTCACTAAAATCACAAAGTCAAATATTCACAATTTATTTTTCAGAAAACTAATATTAGATTAAATCATGATTTAAATTAATAACCTAGTCAAGACTATTTTTACAAATATTTCAGATTAGTCCAAAACAGTCTTAAACAGTCAACAAAGAAATATTCAATCCAGATATTAAATCTTTTCAAATTAGTTCTCAATAATTCTTAGGTTTAACTTTCTAAACCACAAACAATATATATCTGAATATGAACAAATTTTTTTCTAAAAAATACGTTTTAAAACAAAATGTTTAAAAATATACAAGATCTTACAAACAAGACACAAACAAAATATCCACACACAAAAATTAATTTCGTGAATCAAGTGTGTTGTCTACAAATATTAGATCTAAAGTCTGATCTAAATAAAATACACAAAGATGAGATAAAACACTTACAAATAATATATACTCTTGAAAAATCGTAAGTGCATATTTAGAATGAGAGATGTCCAATCTTCATTTGAGTTTTGAACAGAAATCAATACTTGAAGATGACAAAAATTATTCTGATTTATTCTCTCTCTAAATTTTTTGATAGAGTCTCACCACAAAATTAATTTTCTCGAACTCTTAAAAATGAGACCCAAAGGGTTCTAGTTATAGAGTGCACAAGTGTGTGCTGATTGGTGTAAACTTGAGTCACATGGATAAAAAATAAAATACACACAACCATTGATAAAAAATAATCTGACGGACTACAAAGAAACACAAAATACTCCATTAAAAATCAGACACACATCTCTAACAGTTGTAACAAACAAATAACAAAACGTGTATAGCGATTTTATGAAATTGTGTCGTTTAGAAACAACTCGAAGCCAGTTGGAATTCATCATTTATATTACCATTGGGAAACGGGCTTAAACGAAGTCATTTAGAGACAAACGAATACAAGTCTTGGTTAACAAAACATGTGTTGTGAGTTGGACGTTCAAACCGTGAGGGACACGATCTCAGCTAAGGGCTCAAGGGTCAAATCATATGAAGATATTACTTAAGGCCTAAAGCTATAACCCATTATTTTAATGTATGGAAACAGCTAAGGGAAATGCTTTTAATAGACCTGTTATGGTTAATTCGATAACAGGTAAGGCCACAGCTGAATACATAAGGGTGTGTGATGTTCTGCCAATGTCGAATCACCAATGGGGTGTAATATCAATAGCCACGCTTACATAAATACATATTAATAATATACTATATAGGTAGTATAGCATACACACGAATTTGATTTCAAAAAATTTTACACTTTTAAAAATAATACTGAAATTTATTTTTAAGAAAACGTTTAGTCATAAATAAAATTCCAAATTAAATTTTAAGTAGTTTTTAAAAAAATTCTTTTAATCATACACACTCAATCAATAGTCATGATAATATGATACGCAAGTTCGTGTAGTTCTCCCTACGTGATGTGTAAATAAAATCCTACAAGCCAATATAGTAGGTGTGAGACTACCTGAGTATGGCTGGATTATAAGTTCTGAATTTGATGTCGACTTGAGTAGAGAGCATCGAGAGATTGGCGTCAATAGGAGGGACACAATCCTAATTACAAAAATATTTTGTCAAAGTTCAAGTCCAACTAGATGAAGGTCTATATAGCTAAATCACGGAAAGCAAACCCTAGATGTGCTCTATATAGGTACCTTCAAACTCCCCCATTGGACTAATTTTGACAAAATCCTTGAGTACATCAAATGATATACTAAGCTAAAATAATTCCTAAAATATACTATACAAAAGTGTATCTAACTACCCACCCATCCTAGAAAAGAAAAGACTCAATTCATGACGACCGACGAGAATACCTGAAAAATATAAATACATTTTCTGTCGAGAAATCAAGTTAGTAGCATTTGCTCTACCAAAAGATTGAAATGCAAAATTAATTGTGCAGGAAATAATAAGACATGATATGTATGAAGAATATCAACAACACAAGACAAGAATATATACTCAACTCTCCCATCTTTTGGCTAAATTAAACAATGGTAAGAAGAAAAAATAGCAAGTGTTTATAAACTGCAAAATAAACATCTCTTACATTAAACATGACTTTAAGAGATACCGGTTATTAGTAGATATCTTTATCATAAAACCTCAGAGATCTATTAATCAAGATGCAGAATAAACACATGCTAATATTCAAGTAAAATCTCTCCAATCCAATGTTGAAGTAATTTCTAAACACGAGTTATTAAAAGGCATCGAAAGCATATCCGTAAGCTGAAAATCACAAGCAATAGAAGGAACTACCCTAATTCATTTAGGAGTTTTTGGCGCATTTAACCGGTAAGAATATCCATTAGCGTCACAATACTTGGTAGCTATATTTTGATTAAACTCACCTCCCCAATCATTGAATAAATCTAAGGTTGTGGCAGTGTTTAAGTCCTTAACCTTCTTGTGAGAAGACTTAATGATTTTCTCACTCTCGCAAGTGTCACATATATTAGTGGGCATTTCTTTGACTTTAAAAAATCCATTTGAGGTTTCAAGTTACAAGTCCCAATCCAAATAGCCAAAGTTTTCAAAGGTTTTTGTGCCTTTCGGAATTTAGGATAAGATTTATTTTTCAAAAATATTTTCTTGTTGACGTGAGGCTTAGACTTGTTGAAGAAACGATTCCAATTATTATAAGTGTACTGCCTACGAAAATTTGTAAATCGCTTCACATTCCGGTTATGACTTTTAAAATGAGTACCTTTCTTGCAATAACTAAGGCATTCCCAATTTTGGTGACCAAAAACATCACACCTAGTACAGAATTTACTAGAAGTAGGTAGGTCTGAATGGTAGTGTTTTCCCTTTACATGTTTAGAAGATTGATTACGAATAATTGGCTTAGGAGGTCAATAGAGTCTCTTGGCAAGGGAAAATATTTTAACGTAGACGGTCCCACAAAGTTCTCAATGAAATTTTCAATGTCACTTTCATAATCACATTTAATTAAAACTTGTTTTCCTTTAGCATTTTGAGACAACTTAATATCCAACGAAAGATACATTTCTTCTTGGACTTTTATAAAGAAGATTGGTCTACTTGGATCAAATTTTTAAGAGGACCCTCATATCCAAATCCTCTAGTATCACCATTATATCGCTATTTAGCAAGCCGTTTATCCAGGTCAAAATATTTTGTATCATGACTACGACACATTTTGAAAGTTGTTTCACAAAATTGTTTGGATTTTTCAACTTGCAAAAGATCTTCATTATATTTTTCTTATAAAGAAGAAAAAAATGTATTTAAGGTCGTAATCTGAAATTTAAAATCAAGTGACCGTTTTTCAAAATCAGATTTGACATTGCTCATTTTAACAGAATTTTGTTAAACGAACTTATATTGACTCTCTAAGGCCTCACTAAGCATTTTAACCAAATTCGATAATTCTTGTCTATTTTGCAAAAATCCTGACATACAATTCCGAGTAATCATCATAGCCAACAAAATTTTCATGATCATTAGTGTCAGTGTGAGTAGTGTTGTTATCATCAAATTTAGTATCATATAAGGCACGTTTAGCATCAAACGGAGCAGTTATTTCAAGCATAGAAGGTTGTCTAACTAACAAAGATTTTGCAACATCAATCAAATCAAGTACTTCATCATAATCCGAATCATCTTCAGAATCAGTCATTCTTGCTAAGTACACATCTCCGCAATAGTCATAAACTTCTCCTAAAAATGCAAGGCAATTTGATTAAGAATTTCCATGGTTATCTTTTGATTCAAAATCAGAAGAGTCATTATGCGCGCCTTGTGTTGTTTAGAATTCTTGAACTATGGCTTATCCCTACACTCAGCAATAAAGTGACCGAGTTTCCCACAATTGTGACAAGACAATTCAGATTTATCAACCTTACTACTTCTACTATCATAATCATAAATTTTCTTTGATGTTCTATTATGGTGTCGGGTGAACTGAATAGATTGATTATTCACTTGCGTACGTCTATTAGCAAGAGAATTTTTATGCTCCAAAATTTTCTTAAATTGAGAGGACATAACATCAAGTTGATTGTCAATCTTATCAATTTCATCCGATTCCACATCAGAGTCATCATCCGACTCAGATTGTTGTTTAACTACCTTATGCTTATTTTTATTAGGATAGACAGTTTTAAAAGAAACTTAAGAAGTATTGTTCAACTCATTCTTAGCATAAGATCTAAGAGTCTTACTAAAGGCTAATTCAAGTTCCATAGTTCTCAATTTAGATCTTATCAATTCTGGTGTGAGAGATGGATCCTTAATCTCTTCTATGTTATAAAGTTTATGATCAAATCTAGGTACAAGGGACCTCTGAATTTTAGAACACACGTCTTTATCATAATATTCAATACCATTCGCATGCAACTGGATAATGATATCAGCAAATGCATATAAAAATCATCAAATGTTTCATTATCGTTCATAACGAGCATATTGTATTGTTGAACCAACATTTGTGTTTTATATTGCTTTACTCTATCGTCACCCTCATGTGCAATCACTAAAGTATACCAAGCATCCTTACTAGTAGTGAAGTGACATATACGTTTCAATTCATTTTCACTCACACTTATGAAACTCGCATTTTTTCCCTTATTATTGAAATTGCATATCTTTTTCTGATCAACACTTAATTCGGATGTTCTAAGTTTTCTAAAAATAGTGCTACCATATGCTATAGGAGTAGTGGGGTGCCTATAACCATTTTTAATTAAATCCCAAACATCATCTCCTAATGTGCCTTGAATAAATGCTATCATTCTAAGTTTCCAATAGGGAAAATTCATGCAATCGAAAATAGGAGGTCTACTGAAATTTCCTAACCTAAGCAACTGACTAGAATATTCCATTAAAACAAGGTAAAAAGAGTTTGACAAAAGTTTTGAAAATATATCTTTTTAAAGTCTAGCTCTTATACCACTTGAAAGCACCCAATGATGTGCAAAAAGACTATGTGCGGAAGTAAACGATTGTTGAGTAAACGCAATTTACCTACGAGTTTTACCGGTATTTCTAGGAGGAACCAATTCAAACTTTTCTTGAATAGTTAACTTTACGAAAGAAAATTTAATTTCCAAAGTCAATTACAAGTCCAAATTATTATCTTTGTTAAATCTAGGTGATATACGAAATAATAATCTATTCAATTTTTAGGCGAGTTTCTATTTATTAGAACCTACGTTTTCATCTGAGGTGATATGTGAAAAATGTAAAGCACACGGTATTTATTTAACGTCGCAAAAATCCTTCCCCGGGAAAAACGAGCGATTTTCCTAAGAGTCAACCTAATCTACTTCCACTAAAACCAAAAAAATAGGAACGATTACACAAACATACAATAAGACTCAAAGCAAGATAAATCAGAATGAACAGTTACCTATCTCGACCAAGCTTCTCAATGTTCTGGTTGCTCTTCCGCAATTATCCTCACAATGAAGCTCTTGTTCACTTTTCTTTCTTCATGTCTCAGCCTCCCCTCTAGCTTTCTTAGCGCAGGTTAGCTCGGTGCCTATTGTGTCCTTGTTTTTAGTGAAGTATTTGTGTGTTGTGTGATATCCTAGATGACACACACGCACACACTTAATTATACAACCTAATGCAATGCAATAATTTTCTTATCTCTTAGATATCAACAACAACTCTTATGTTTTGTTCTCTTGTTTAAATCAACCTTTCTTGATTTAAAACAATGTTCGCAAACTTTACTTTTCTCTTTTCTAAAAAATTAGAACAATCAGAGGTGATTTAATATATACACATCAATAAGTGTCTAAGTGAATAAGTGTTGTGTAGTGAGTGATTACTAAGTGATATGTACATGAAAAATCCTGAAATCACTTCAAAGACCAAGCAATCATATTCACATAAATAATATGACTTCAAATATATTCACTAAAATCACAAAGTCAAATATTCACAATTTATTTTTCAAAAAACTAATATTAGATTAAATCATGGTTTAAATTAATAACCTAGTCTAGACTATTTTTACAAATATTTCAGATTAGTCCAAAACAGTATTAAACAGTCAACAAAGAAATATTCAATCCAGATATTAAATCTTCTCAAATTAGTTCTCAATAATTCTTAGGTTTAACTTTCTGAACCACAAACAATATATATCTCAATATGAACAAAATTTTTTTCGAAAAAATATGTTTTAAAACAAAATGTTTAAAAACATACAAGATCTTATAAACAAGACACAAACAGAATATCCACACACAAAAATTAATTTCGTGAATCAAGTGTGTGTTGTCTACAAATATTAGATCTAAAGTCTGATCTAAATAAAATACACAAAGATGAGATAAATCACTTACAAATAATATGTACTCTTCAAAAATCGTAAGTGCATATTTAAAATGAGAGATGTCCAATCTTCATTTGAGTTTTGAACAGAAATCAATACTTGAAGATGACAAAAATTATTCTGGTTTATTCTCTCTCTAAATTTTTTGATAGAGTCTGGCCACAAAATTAATTTTCTCGAACTCTTAAAAATGAGACCCAAAGGGTTCTAGTTATAGTGTGCACAAGTGTGTGGTGATTGGTGTAAACTTGAGTTACATGGATAACAAATAAAATACACACGGCCATTGATAAAAAATAACCTGACGGACTACAAAGAAACACAAGATACTCCACTCAAAATCAGACATGCATCTCTAAAAGTTGTAAGAAGTAAATAACAAAATGTGTATAGTGATTTTATGAAATTGTGTCATTTAAAAACAATTCAAAGCCAGCTGGAATCCATCATTTATATTACCATTGGGAAACGGGTTTAAACGAAATCGTTTAGAGACAAACGAATACAAGTCTTGGTTAACAAAACATGTGTTGTGAGTTGGACGGTCAAACTGTGAGGGAAACGATCTCATCTAAGGGCTCAAGGGTCAAATCGTATAAAGATATTACCTAAGGCCTAAAGCTATAACCCATTATTTTAATATATGGCAAAAACTAAGGGACATGCTTTTAACAGACCTTCTATGGTCAATTCGGTAACTCGTAAGGCCACAGCTAAACACATAGGGGCGTGTGATGTTCTGCCAAAGTTGAATCACCAATGGAGTGTAATATCAATAGCCACACATACATAAATACATATTAACAATATACTATATAGGTAGTATAGCATACACACGAATTTGGTTTTAAAAAATTTTAAACTTTTAAAAATAATACTTAAATTTATTTTTAAGAAAACGTTTAGTCACAAAAAAATTCCAAATTAAATTTTAAGCAGTTTTAAAAAAAAAATCTTTTTAATCATACACACTCAATCAATAGCCATGATAATATGATATGCAGTGTCGTGTAGTGCGCCCTACGTGATGTGTAAATAAAATCCTATGAGACAATATAATAGGTGTGAGACTGCCTGAGTATGGCTGGATTCTGAGTTCTGAATTTGATGTCGACTTGAGTAGAGAGCATCGAGAGCTTGGCGTCGATAGGCGGGTCACAATCCTAATTACAATTTTTTTTGTCAAAATTCAAGTCCTACTAGATGAAGGTCTATATAGCTAAAGCATAGAAAGAAAACCCTAGGCATGCTCTATATAGGTACCTTCAGAGGTCCAATGAGTTAGTGAACATGTGCCCACATCATGGTTTTGATAACTCGAGACTCATATCTTACTTCCATCATGGGCTTAGCTTAAGCTCAAAACAACTCGTTGAAACTATGTACCCGGGAGAATTCTTTGGGTTAGATGCGGAGGCCCACTTTAATTATGTCACTAAGACTACTCAGTCTTGGGACACATTGGATCCGAACACCCACCCCAATGCTAGAATCATGACCACAGCTCCTTTCGTGTCCAAACTCTACCACTTGGACAAGGAAGTAAAGTTGAAGCTCCAAATTAACCAATTAGCCAAGTGGCTAGAGGATGTAGTGGAAGCTATGGGAGAGATATATCCGTCCCATCTCAAGCTTTATTGGAGAAGAGTTGCGCGATTTGTGAGGTGGTACATTTAACGAAGGAATGTTCGACGACAACCTCTTATAAAGTTGTGATTTAAGAGAAAGTTAAGGCAGTGGAAGCCTATAAGGGTTATTTTACTCCCATCACGGAATTCTTTTAATCCCTCATGGTGTAACCATCCCGGTTTTAGTTATGGCTAACCAAATGCAATGCTGATTCCAAATCAACACATTGCCCATCAATCACTACCACTCCCACCTTATTAACACGTGCCACCCATTCAAGGGCCTCCTCTTGCGCCTTATGTGATCCCACAATAGAAGAGTCTCGAGGAAACTCTTGCTCAATTCATGCAAACTCAGTCAACAATAAATGCCCAAAATGATCAAAATTTTGTCGAATTCAAGGCATCACTTTCTAAGTTGCAATCTTCCTTAAGTGTCCCAGAGAAGGGCAAATTTCCCACCCAAGGCTAAAAATCTCCCAAGGTCAAAACTATGTAAGATCTACTCCTGATGAAAATAAATAGCAATGTCAAGCGATAACCACTCTACGTAGTGGGAGATTTGTTGACTTGTTACCTCACCCACACAACGTGCAAAATGACAAGGAGGTTTCGCCCAGCACGTGAGAGGCCGAAGATGTTATCTTCGAAGAGAGTGGTAAATACGACACAGTTAGGCCTGAGGTGGTAGTGAAATCCCCTATAACTGCACCATCCCCTCAACAGTTGGTCCCTCCTTTTAAAGGGGCCTCCCGTGATGACATTCTAGAAGTGCTAAAGCAAGTGAAGCTTAACTTACCTTTTCTTAAGGCAATCAAGAAAATTCCTGCGTATGTAAAGTTTCTTAAGGACTTGCTCACAGTGTAATGTAAATTAAAAGTAAAGAAGAAGGTGTTCTTAGAACAAAATGTTAGCTCAGTACTATTGAATGATCTCCCATCCATGTATAAAAATTCGAATGCCCCCACCATTTCATGCATTATTTGAGAGGATAAAATCGACAGAACCTTACTATATTTAGGGGCGAGTGTCAACATTATCCTCTACTCCATCTATAGTAAGATTGATTTGGTATATCTTAAGCCCACTAAAATTACTCTCCAACTTACGAATCGCTCCATGAAGATACACCGTTGGATAGTTGATGACGTGATCATCCAAGTTGACACTTTCTACTTCCCGATAGATTTTGTCATTTGGGTCACAGAGTCCTCCTCCCTCTCGAGTCATCATGTTACTGTTATTCTTGGCCGCACTTTCCTATCCACGGCTACCACATTGCTTAACACGCATAATGAACAAATGTAACTCACGTTCGGGAACATGACACTTGAAATGAATATCTTCAATATCACCAAGAAAATGTGTGATGATGACGATTTACATGAATCAGATCTTATTGAGGAGGTAGTACACGAACACTTTGAGGGTAATCACGTTAGGGATCCACTTGAGGCGTGTCTAATAACGATGAGTGAGATCAAGAGTGCTTACAATAATTTTGATCGAGAGATGGGGGTGATAAGAGAATTATTGGATGAGGGCGAGAGTGAAGAGGACGTGAGAGATCTTAGTTGGGTCTCCCGATTTAAGGAATTACCACCGATGGAATCATATATAATTCCCTCCGACGTTAAATTTCCAAAACTTGAATTGAAGAAGCTTCCTTCCAATGTCAAATATGCTTATTTGGGAGAGGATAATACATATCTCATTGTTGTCTCCTCAAGCCTAAATGAATATCTAGAAAGGAAGATTATGACCATTTTGATGAAGCACAAAGGTTATTTTGGTTGGTCCATCCTTGATTTGAAGGGTATAAGTCTCTTGATTTGTACGCATAGAATACACCTAAAAGAGGACATGAATCCCTTTAGGAGGATGCAAAGTCATTTAAACCCAATCATGAAATTTGTCGTTAGAATGGAGATTATTAAGTTATTGGATATACGAATTATCTATCCCAACTCAGATAGTAAATGGGTGATTCCTATTCAAGTCATCCCGAAGAAGTCGGGAATGATTGTGGTTGAGAATGCAAAGGGGGAACTTATTACAAAATGTATCACCATCGGGTGACGCATTTCCATTGACTACGGGAAGCCTAATGTCGACATAAGAAAAGACCACTTCCCCTTGTCGTTCATTGACCAAATGCTTAAGAGAGTATCAAGACACTTGTTTTACTATTTTTATTTGGTTATTCCGGATATAACAAAATAGAGGTGGATATGCTAGACAAAGAGAAGACTATGTTCAGGTGTCCCTTTGGCACGTTTGCCTATAAACGTATGCCATTTGAATTGTTTAATGCACCCAAGATATTTCAAAGGTTCATGCTAAGCCTATTTAACGACATCTTTAAGAGAGGCCTTGAGGTGTTCATGGACGATTTTAGTGTCTTCGGCCCCTCTTTTGACCATTGCATTATTAATCTAAAAAAGGTGCTTGCCCGGTGTGTTAAAAAGAACTTGGTAATAAATTGGGAGAAGTACCATTTTATGGTTACCAAAGGAGTAGTTCTAGGCCATATTGTTTCATCCAAGGGTATAGAGATAGATAGGACAAAAATTGACATTATTGTCGAATTTCCCCCACCCAAGTCACTTAAATACCTGTGCTCATTCTTGGTCCACGTGGGGTTTTATCGTAAGTTTATAATGAATTTTAGCTCCATATCTAGGACCTTAAGTAACCTACTCACTAAGGATGCCACTTTTGAGTGGAGTGAATCATTCCAAGAGGGTTTTGAAAAATTGAAAAGCATGCTCATCTTCGCTCCCATCATGAAGCATTCCAAGAGTTTGATCTTTCCATTAAAGATAAGAAAATAGTAGAGAATGTTATAGCCGATCACTTATCTAGGCTCTCGTTCGACGTATAGCTTACCTATAGGAGAGTAATTTTTGAAGCACCTTATACCTTTGACTTACTTAAGTCTATATTGTATAAGTGCTCAACTAATTTGGAAATAGTGACAAAATTGGTTGTCTAACCTAGAATCCAAAGAACCTCAGAATTATTCTCTCTAATCCTCTTCAATGATCCAAACAAGGTATAATTGAATCACACTACACACATTAGAAGTGGATAATTATTGTTTAAAATTGATTGTGTGTTAAATTCCCCTTAAAATGTTGTTTTAATAATTTTTTGGGAATTTTTAAACATTTTTAAACATTTTCAAAATAATGTTTTCTTAATTAAAAGTGTGTTTATAAACTTTGTGGGGGTTAAAATGATATTATGTTAAATATGTTTTTCATTATAATGTTTGGTTGGGTAGAATATCAAAGCGCTAGAGACTTCAGGGTGTTGCCTGTAATTACTTTTGACGCGCGTTTGCAAGCCTATAGAATGTCAACACTTGTCACGTTCCTGATATCTCATTTTGTGTTTGTTTTGTGAGAGAACTGCCTGGTGTATTTTGGATCGTTAGATCAAACCTTATCTATGGCCTGCATGCTTTTTAAGTCTATCCATGTGCTATTACTTTGGACCAATCACCTTGGTTTTAACCACCGCTGTTTTACCACCCTTGGATCAAGTCAATATAAGGAAGACTGGATCTCAACCATTGATTTCGATCAGCAATCCAGAACCTTCCTTGGATCCTATATAAACCCTCTTATTCTCAACCTTTAGGAACTTTTGGCAGTCGTCATAATTGAGAGAAAAAAAAAGAGAGAAGAGAGAAGTGAGAGAGAAGAGAGAAAAGAAAAGAGATAAGAGAGAGAAAGGGAAATGTGTTAGAGAAACCCTAACCCTAACCCTAAACAACTTCAAATCATCTTCAAACCTTCGTATATACAAAACCCCAAGCACAACCTTGAGTGTTTGAGAAAGAGTGGTGTTACTGGTTTGTTCATTTGAAGCTGTAACCTCTTGATCTGTGATCTTATTACCAACTTAAACATTTTTGTAAAGATCTGTATTTCTTTATCATAGAAATCTTAGATCTACACTTTGCATGCTATATTTCACGAGATCTGCATATTTCTTTCTCGTTTTAAGAAAATCTTTGCTGATTCAGATCTGTAAATATTTTATGGTTTCTGTTCTTATGAAACTTAACCTTGACCTAGTTGGATTTTCACTTGGAGATTTTCAATCTCAAAAATATTTTTAAAATAGAGATTGATTATGATCTTGACCGATTTTGAAGCAAGATATCCGTGGAATCTGGGATAAATTAAAGGTCAAAAAGGTTTTAAGTTCTGTAAGAAAGAAAGAAAAGAAAATCACAGCATATAGTCTTTATATGTAATTTTCTAGGACTGTCTGTAAAAACTAAGTGTGTGTGAGTTCATGCATGTTGATAGGAATCACATCACAAACACTTGACACACTACTACACTGAAAGTGTTGTGAATAAGATAAAAGATTATTGAGTCGACGCAAGGAAGCTAAAGCAAAGGGGAAGTTATCAAACTGGAAGAACATCATCAACAATCAGATCTACGAGAAGTTAGAAGGACAACAAGTGGGGTATATTCCTAAACTTACAATAGGCTGAGTTGTGTGCATGTATGTTGTATTGTTTGTAACTGCTATTTGTTTTTAGTGGATTTTTACTTTTGTGACTTAGAAGTCACCGTGGATGTTTCCTCTATTGGGAGAGGTTTTACCACGTTAAAAACTGTGTGTTCTGATTATCTTCATCTCCTCATCTCATTCTATAGTGTGCTGATTTTTTTTAAACTATCTTAGTTTTAAAACTGATTACAAAGTCTTGGTTATTCTCGTATATAAGTTTTTCGTAAACACATCTTGTTGTTTATCATTTTTATTTTCAAAAGAAAAGGGTTTCTTCAACAAACATCTCGGAGTTGCTTATACAGTTTAATCTTGTATTAAACGGCATTAGCAACGTTTTTCAATTGGTATCAGAGCCCTGTAAACTTTTATTTCAAAAAGATCTTGTGTTTCTGAAATCGTTTTCTGAAAAATCCTAACTATGGACGAGAAGAATGAAAGGTTTGGTAATCTATCCAGACCTCCACTCTTTTATGGAAACAACTTTGCTTACTGGAAAGTAAGAATGGTTGCCTTCATCCAAGGGACTTTAGGAGATGATGTCTGTGACATTATTGAAAATGGATATACTTATCCTACTAAACCAGCCACTGAAGGAAGTGATGAGAGGGTAAAGAAAATCTTAAGTGAGTTTACCCAAGAAGAGAAAACTATTTCTCGTAAACAATAAAGGCAAGATTGCCATCTTTATGTCTATTAATGAGTATGAGTTCAAGAGAATCTCATCTTGTGCCACTTCCAAGGAAGCTTGGGACACATTAATCACTGCCCATGAAGGAGACTCAAGAGTTAAAGCTGCTAAAACTCAAATGCTTACCCAGCAGTACAACTCTTTGATTATGTCTGACTCTGAGTCTTTTGACGACTTTTACATGAACCTAACTGATATAGTTACTAAGTTGCATGCAAATGGTATTACATATGATAGGAATGGGATTGTTTCTAAAATTCTAAGATCATTACCACAAAATTTTGACAGCAAAAGGTATGCTATTGAGGAGATGAGTGATCAAAACCTCACCCCTGAGTTACTCAGTAGCAAACTTAGGACTGTGGAAATGGAATTAGACTTTAAGAAACAATTAAATCAGTCTCAAAGAAAATAGCCCAACTCTAACTTGAGTTTTTCCTCTAAGATATCTAAACATGAGACTAATTTGACAAACTGTGACTCTGATGAGGAGTGTGATATAGACAAACTAGATAATCAGATTGCCTTAATGTCAAAACAATTTAAGAAAATTGTTAAATTTATAAACAAACAGGCATCTAAACAAGGCAAGCCTAATTACCCAACTGTGTCTAATCCCAAACCTCATGAGAGAGGTCTTGACAAACCTCCTAAGGACAACAACTTTAGATCTAACAGAGACCTTAAAAAGATTGAATGTTTTAGATGTGGGAAACTAGGTCACATTGCTCACGATTGTAGAGTTAATCTGAATAAAACCAACACACACAATAGAGCCAATGTCTGTAAAACTTGGGATGATTCAAGTGACTCTGATGAAGAGGAACTTGAGTCATCAAATGTATTAGACCCTTGCATGTCCTTTTATGCTAAGATCATTTACAATGATGATATGCTTGTGTGTGATAATGATACTTCTACTCCTGCTTTTGTGAATACTGCTTTGATTGGCCTAGATGCCTTGTTATCTGAAAATGTTGCTAGCTCTAGTTCCGTGTGTGTGAGTCAAAGAGATCTCGATAACGACGATGTAAATGGGTGCGTGAGTACTAAAACTGAATCGTTAGGGGCCACTACACACACTTCACTTAGCGACTCAGAAACAGATGACCTCCCAGATATTCATACTTTGTATGCTAAAACTCTTAAAAAAGGCACTAGACTGGAGAAGACTGTTAGAGACCTGACTAAGAAATTAGATGACCTAAGTCTTATTGTGAAGCTGAATGCCGAAGATTACACTAACCAGTGTCTGTCTCATCAATCTGAAATTGAAACTTTTGATCAAAAATTAAAAGAGTTGACTAAAACTAATGAAACCCTGGAAATGAAATACAAGGGAACATTATTATAACTGGAGGAAGCAAAAAAAAAAGACAGCTACTGTTTTCAAAAAAATTTCTAAGTTTGAAAACAATTCAAATTGTTTCATTGACTTTGTTGTTGACTCCAAGACCTATTCTGATGATAGAACCGGTATTGGATTCTGCCCTAAGAATAAACCACAAATTACAAATCTTGAACCTATTAAGTTTGTGTCTGGGGGCAAAAGACCAATCGAAACATGTCCAGATTTTCATTTTATTAAAAAAGAATTTGATCAAAAGAAACAACAGAAAGACATTGGAGAGTCTAGTAATTCTAAGGCTGACAGTACACTTGAGACTAAATACGTCTGTCCTTTGATCAGAAAGACTGAATCTACCTTTAAAACCATACCTCCTAGGAATAGGACTTCTGAACAGAATGCTGTTAAACCCATCTTTAGAAGTTTTTCTAAGTAAGTTCATCCCTCAAGCAATCAATATTGCTCCTACTATGACATTTATGGTCATCCCTTTGAAGGTTGTTATGCTAGGCGTCTAAACACCCCTGTGTACAACACTCCTGTTTACAAGAACTTTAACTATTCTAGGCAAAATCGTAACCATTATGTCCTTCCAAGACAACCTGACAAGAACTCTAACTACAGGAATAGAAAGACCAAAATTAAGAGTTCATTTAAGATAAAGGCTCCCAGAAACTTTACTAAACCAATAGCTCAACTTTTCCACAATAATCAGTTTGTTGCTCCAAATGTTTTTCGACAAAAAACTACTTCTCGAAAATTTTATCAAATGAGGGAAAACTTGCGCAAAATTAAAACTAGAGCTATTTGGGTTAGAAAAGATGATCTTTTACCCCAAATGAAGTGTAACATTGTTATCACTGCCTTAAAAGCTGAACACACTTCATCTGGTTGGTATTTAGATTCAGGATACTCCAAACATATGACATGAGATGAAACCAAACTCTTAAACAAAACCAGATTTTCTGGAGGTAAAGTAGTTTTTGGTGACGGAGTTTCATCCCAGATCATAGGTAAAGGAACCCTAAAAGAAGAGGGAATGACTGTTTTGGAAAATGTACTTTTAGTTAAAGGCCTTAAAGCCAACCTCCTATGTATATCACAATTTTGTGACTCAGACCATACTGTTACCTTTTCAAAGAACAATTGCAAAATTCTAAATGATAAAGGTGAATGCATCATTACCGGATTTAGAACACCTGACAATTGCTATACTGTCAAGACTAGTTCTGAAACCTGTAACATTGTCAGAATGGATGACAATGAAATCTGGCATAATCGTATGGGTCACTTAAGTTATGATATCCTTGGTAGATTGTCTAGTCAAGAGATTGTTAGAGGAATTCCTAAAATTAAACCTATTTCAAGTGTTGTCTGTGGTCATTGCCAGGAAGGAAAAATAGTTAAGACTTCGCATAAAAAGGTTAAAGACATCCTCACCTCTAGACCTTTAGATCTCATCCATATGGATCTTATTGGTCCCTCTAGAACTGTTAGTCTTTGTGGACACAGTTATATCCTTGTCATGGTTGATGATTTTACACGATTCACTTGGGTTGCCTTCTTGAAACATAAATCTGACACGTTTCAGAAATTTTTGAAAATTTTACTAAGAATTGAAAATGAGAAGGACACACAAGTCAATCGCATTCGTAGCGATAGAGGGGGAGAGTTCATAGACACGGGAATAGTTGAATATTGTGACTACAACGGTTACAAACACGAATTCAGTGCCCCTAAGACTCCTCAGCAGAACGGTGTTGCCGAAAGGAAAAACCGAACTCTTCAAGCGATGGCGTGTGTCATGTTGCATGCCAAATCTCTACCTAAGTACTTTTGGGTAGAATCTATTAAAAATGCATGTCATATCATTAATCGAGTTTACCTTAGGAAAAACACTAAGTAAACCTCTTATGAGTTGTGGTACGGTAAGAAGCCTAATCTGAAATATCTAAGTACTTTCGGAAGTCAGTGTTATGTCTGTAAAGACAGAGAACATTTGTCTAAATTCGAGATGCGTGGTGATAAAGCCATCTTTTTAGGTTACTCTCCAAACAGTCGTGCTTATCGTATATACAATCTGCGTACTAAGACCCTTATGGAGTCGATAAATGTAATTGTAAGCGACACTATTATCGAAAATAAGATATCTGAATCACCTATTGTGGTTGAATCTGAAAATGATTTCAAAACTGATTCACCAGAAATAGATGACTCATTACCTATTGAGAGTCCAGAAGTACCCGACTGGGTCTCTAAAGATCATCCCATTGACAACGTGATCGGTAATCCTAATGAGCCAATCCGTACTAGATCCCAGTTAAGAAATTATGCTAATTATGCATGTTTCGTCTCCCTTGTGGAACCGAAAAATGTTAATGAAGCATTGAATGACACACACTGGATTTTTGCTATGCAGGAAGAGCTTTTACAATTTGTCATTCACGATGTCTGGTATCTTGTACCGCGGCCTCAAAACAAAAATGTTATTGGCACACGTTGGATCTTTAAGAACAAATCTGACGAAAATGGGGTAATCCTTAGAAACAAAGCTAGACTAGTTGATCAAGGTTACTCACAAATAGAAGGGATAGATTTTAGCGAGACATTTGCCCCTGTCACTCGTCTTGAATCTGTTCGACTTCTTTTCGCCATAGCGTGTCACTTAAAATTTACACTTTATTAAATGGATGTCAAGTCTGCCTTCCTCAATGGAATTCTATCTGAAGAAACGTATGTAGAACAACCCAAAGGGTTCATTGACCCAAAATACCCAGACCATGTCTTTCGTCTAAAAAAGGCTTTGTATGGCTTAAAACAAGCTCCTAGAGCTTGGTATGAACGCCTTTCCAACTTTTTTTGGATAAGGGTTTTAAGAGAGGAGGAAATGACCAGACCCTCTTTGTCAAACATTTTGACAAAAACATTATTATAGCCCAAGTCTATATAGACGACATCATCTTTGGGTCTACTTCAACATCTGAAGTTAAATCTTTTTCTGCTATTATGCATAAGGAGTTTCACATGTCCCTTATGGGGGAGCTACAACTTTTCTTAGGATTTCAAGTGAAACAGAATTGTGATGGATTATTTATCTCTCAAACTAAGTATGCCTTAGATCTTGTTAAGAAATTTGGTTTAGATAATGCTAAAGTTGCCAAAACGCCAATGAGTACTACTGTTAAATTATGTAAAGATGAAAATGGGAAGTCAGTTGATTCCACACTTTATCGTAGTATGATTGGTAGTCTACTCTATCTAACTGCCTCACGACCAGATATAATGTACGCTATATGTCTGTGTGCTCGTTACCAGAATAACCCTAAAGAGAGCCATTTATCTTGTGTAAAACGTATAATAAAGTACATAAAAGGCACTCTTAATCTTGGACTTAGGTACACTAATGATACCTGCAGCACCATCATAGGGTATACTGATGCTGATTGGGACGGTTGTACTGACTACAGTAAAAGTACATCAGGTGCCTGTTATTATGTCGGCAATAATTTAGTAGGTTGGAGTAGCAAAAAATAGAATTGCACATATTTATCTACGGCTGAGTCCGAATATATAGTAGCAGGAAGTTGCTGTGCTCAATTGTTATGAATCAAACAAATGTTAAGCGATTATGGGATTAAATAAGATCAGTTACAATTGTATTGTGACAATCAAAGCGCTATTAACATCTCTAAAAACCCGGTTCAACACTCGCGAACTAAGCATATTAAAATAAGACATCACTTTATACGCGAACTTGTTGAGACTAAGGAGTTAGAAATCCATTACCTGCCTACTGATCTGCAACTTGCAGACATGTTCACTAAACCTCTGGACTATAACAAATTTCTGTATTTGCGTAATTCTTTAGGTATGGTATGTGCTGATTAAACTCTTAAGACCGTAATTTTTACCCTTTGTCCATTTGAGACAAAATGGGGGAGAAATTTGAGTCTTATGGGTTCTTTATTTTGTTCACATTTCATCTAAACTGCTTGATCTTAGTGTGCATATTTGCAGGAACCTCTTCTACTGATTTTCTACCTTTTCTAGTGTACAAATTTGTAAATAGTTGAGTTATGTAATTTTTGACTTTCTAGGAAATGGGTAGATAGTAACTTTTGTATAGGACTAGGTTTTTTTTTTGTTCCCTAAGAGTTTAAGCTAATTCAAAGGAGATTTTGTCTCATATTTCCAAAGGGGGAGATTGAAGCACCTTATACCTTTGACTTACTTAAGTCTATATTGTATAAGTTCTCAACTAATTTGGAAATAGTGACAAAATTGGTTGTCTAACCTAGAATCCAAAGAACCTCAGAATTATTCTCTCTAATCCTCTTCAATGATCCAAACAAGGTATAATTGAATCACACTACACACATTAGAAGTGCATACATGTGTATATATTGTTTAAAATTGACTGTGTGTTAAATTCCCCTTAAAATGTTATTTTAATAATTTTTTGGGAATTTTTAAACATTTTTAAACATTTTCAAAATAATGTTTTCTTAATTAAAAGTGTGTTTATAAACTTTGTGGGGGTTAAAATGCTATTATGTTAAATATGTTCTTCATTAGAATGTTTGGTTGGGTAGAATATCAAAGCGCTAGAGACTTCAGGGTGTTGCCAGTAATTACTTTTGACGCGCGTTTGCAAGCCAATAGAATGTCAACACTTGTCACGTTCCTGATATCTCATTTTGTGTTTGTTTTGTGAGAGAACTGCCTGGTGTATTTTGGATCGTTAGATCAAACCTTATCTATGGCCTGCATGCGTTTTAAGTCTATCCATGTGCTATTACTTTGGACCAATCACCTTCGTTTTAACCACCGCTGTTTTACCACCCTTGGATCAAGTAAATATAAGGAAGACTGGATCTCAACCATTGATTTCGATCAGGAATCCAGAACCTTCCTTGGCTCCTATATAAACCCTCTTATTCTCAACCTTTAGGAACTTTTGGCAGTCGTCATAATTGAGAGAAAAAAAAAGAGAGAAGAGAGAAGTAAGAGAGAAGAGAGAAAAGAAAAGAGATAAGAGAGAGAAAGGGAAATGTGTTAGAGAAACCCTAACCCTAACCCTAAACAACCTCAAATCATCTTCAAACCTTCGTATATACAAAACGCCAAACACAACCTTGAGTGTTTGAGAGAGAGTGGTGTTACTGGTTTGTTCATTTGAAGTTGTAACCTCTTGATCTGTGATCTTATTACCAACTTAAACATTTTTGTGAAGATCTGTATTTCTTTATCATAGAAATCTTAGATCTACACTTTGCATGTTATATTTCACTAGATCTGCATATTTCTTTCTCGTTTTAAGAAAATCTTTGCTGATTCAGATATGTAAATATTTTATGGTTTCTGTTCTTATGAAACTTAACCTTGACTTAGTTGGATTCTCACTTGGAGATTTTCAATCTCAAAACTATTTTTAAAACAGAGATTGATTAAGATCTTGATCGATTTTGAAGCAAGATATCCGTGGAATCTGGGATAAATTAAAGATCAAAAAGGTTTTAAGTTCTGTAAGAAAGAAAGAAAAGAAAATCACAGCATATAGTCTTTATATGTAATTTTCTAAAACTGTCTGTAAAAACTAAGTGTGTGTGAGTTCATGCATGTTGATAGGAATCACATCACAAACAGTTGACACACTACTACACTGAAAGTGTTGTGAATAAGATCAAAGATTATTGAGTCGACGCAAGGAAGCTAAAGCAAAGGGGAAGTTATCAAACTGGAAGAACATCATCAACAATCAGATCTACGAGAAGTTAGAAGGACACCAAGTGGGGTATATTCCTAAACTTAGAATAGGCTGAGTTGTGTGCATGTATGTTGTATTGTTTGTAACTGCTATTTGTTTTTAGTGGATTTTTACTTTTGTGACTTAGAAGTCACCGTGGATGTTTCCTCTATTGGGAGAGGTTTTACCACGTTAAAAACCGTGTGTTCTGATTATCTTCATCTCCTCATCTCATTCTATAGTGTGCTGATTGTTTTTAAACTATCTTAGTTTTAAAACTGATTATAAAGTCTTGGTTATTCTCGTACATAAGTTTTTCATTAACACATCTTGTTGTTTATCATTTTTATTTTCAAAAGAAAAGGGTTTCTTCAACAAACATCTCGGAGTTGCTTATACAGTTTAATCTTGTATTAAACGGCATTAGCAACGTTTTTCAATTTTTGGATGAGAAATTATTTTTCACTTCCTGTCTTCCTCGGTTTATGAATATTATGAACTATTTAGTCACAGGGGTCGTTCTCTCTGATTAGACACTGCAAGAGAAGATGAAGTTCTTTACATGGTCGTGCATGTTTTTATAAGATGATCCCTAATTGTTTAAGTAATGTGTCGACCAAATAATTCGAAAGTGTGTGACGGATGAGGAGATTCATAGTGTAATCTATTTTTATAATTCACAAGAAAGTGGAGGTAACTTTTTACTAAAAATATGTCCACAAAGATTCTTCAATGCGGTATTTATTGGCCCACTATCTTTCGGGATATGAACTTGTATTTTAGATCATGTGATAGGTGCTAAAAGATGGTAGGCATTACTCATCGTGACATGATGTCATTGACCCATACTCTCACCATTGAGATGTTCGATTGTCAGGGCATCGATTTCCTAGGACATTTCCTTCCCTATTTCGGTTTCTTATACATCCTTTTAAAAGTAGACTATGTGTCTAAGTGGGTAGAGGCCACAGCTACTAGGATGAATGATAGTAAAGAGGTGGTTATGTTCATCCATGAAAACATTCTTTCTCGTTTCGATGCTTTGAAATTTGTCATTAGTGACAACGACGTGCACTTTTACAATAGGTTGTTTGAGAAGTTAATAAGAAAGTATGGCGTCGTCCACAAGGTTGGACAACTTACCACCCACAAACAAATGAGAAAGATGAGTTAGACAATAAAGATATCAAGCACATTCTAGAAAAGACCGTTCATCCCAAGCGTATGGATTGGTCTAATAGATTACTCGATGCGCTATGGGAATACCGAACCGCGTACAAAAACCCTCTCGAAATGTCCCCATTCCGCTTTGTGTGTGGTAAGCCTTGTCATGTATCATACCATTAAGAAGTTTAATTTTAATCTTGATAAAGCCGGTGAAGTGCGAAAACTTCAATTGAGTGAGTTGGAAGAAATACACAATGATGAGTACGAGAGCACCCGCATTGCCAAAGAGAGCCTGAAACTAGCACACGGTAGAAATATAAATAAAAAAGAGTTTCATTCGGTCCAAAGAGTGCTCTTGTATAAATCACGACTTAATTTGTTTCCCGAAAAGTTACATTCGTGGTGGATCGACTCATTTGTTGTGAAAGAGGTTTTCCTACATGGTGCGATAGAGGTTCGGGATCCTGAGGATGTGAATACATTTAAGGTGAGTGGATAACGCCTAAAGCCATATCTCAAGGCGTATGTTCAGGAATCCAAGATAATTTTTTTGTCGGACCCCGTATAGGGGGATGAGTAAGAACTTTGGAGAGAGGTCTCGCACCCCCTATGCGAATGAGGTGATGTTGTGTCCATCCCCGATCCTCGCGACGCGAGGGCAAGCGCTATAGAGGATACTAGGTCCCGCGCGTCCCTCTCGAGAGCATTTCGACCGGCGTCATTTGGGTGAGGTGAAAAATGTAGAGAGATTAGATTCGCCAGTCTATTTTACTCAAAATAGACAAAAGAAAGGGAGCCATCCCGAAGGACGGCATCCAAAGACATACTGATGCATATGAAACCAAAATGATTCGAAAAGGGTCAGGAGGCTAAGTTACGAAATGTGAAGGTGTTAGGCACCCATTCCGCCCTTTCGGTCTCTCATGAGTTTTTGTTATTTTGCTTTTATTTTCCCCGTGATGTGTGTGCATGTGTATATATAGTGGAGATAGGAATCATCGACTTGTACCATGGAAGAGGTAAAGCGAGTCATCCGTAGGAAGGTATAAAAATATTAGAAAATAGGATTTATGCGATTATCCTTACGTTAATCATTATGAGGGAACAATAACGCATGTGGGATAATGCGCCACTAGGAACAAATATATCTATATATATAATATAAGAGAGTGGAGTTTAGAGAAAATAGAAAATGAGAGAAAAAGTAAAAATAGGACTCGAGTCTCGAGTTTTACCCCGAGACGCCTACGTAGCCTATAGAGGCATCAAAGTCCACGTAGTTCACATGCAAAAAGAGGGGTGGGGTTTATCCCATAAATCCAATCGGGGGGATTCTCTTTTTTGTGCGTGTAGAAAAAGTGTTTTAGTTATGAGAAAAGTGTAAGAAAAGTATGAGAATTCCCGTTTGGAATTTATGAGCAAAACCCTCTTTTTCTTGTTTTTTGGGTTTTTTTATTTATATGAAAATAAGATATGTGAAATAATACTTAATAAAAAGTATATTAGGATGTGTGAGATGAGATAATTAAAGTCCTGAGTAATAAAATAAGTTATTACAAATTTATGAGAATTTAAGGAGACAGTTGAGAAAATTGGACCTTCTTGAAGATCTTGAGCTCGATCTTGGATGTTGGAGAGCAGCCATTGCACTTGGATGATGATAGAGGGTGGTTAATTTACCAAGTTTGATGAAAATTATGCTAAAAAGTGAAGGTTGGAAAGGGATTTGGGTGTAGAAATCACGCTAACTTCGAGAGAGGTTTTCGAGGTTTGCTGAGAGTGATATGTTTTTTATCTGGGCTCTCCTTTGAAAGTGAGACCATGCCTCCTTTTTATAGGTCTAGGGCATTTCCAATCATAATAGCCCTACTCCTGCCGTTCGGTAGGTGCGTTAGTCACACTGCCGATAGGCAGGGTCTGGGACCTGCCATTTGGCAGTGTCTTTCCGGCCTTTTCGGAAAATCGGCCGCAGAGCACAAACCATTGATCAGAATTGCGCACGGGGTGGATCGTTGGAAAGGTAATTCAGATACCTTCGAAAGTCCTTTAGACTGCTCTCAGGTTTAGGAGTTGACTCTGGGTCAAATATAGCTTGGAAGAATTTGTCATTCTATTGGACGGGGAATCGTCGGACTCAAACGGATTGTTCGTCCGCATGGAAAGTTTGAATCGTGAACGGGATGGATCGTTAGATAGGTTTGGAGATGTACTTCGACATTCCAAATAGTTTGATCCAGTTTGGGGAGTTAACTTTGGTCAATCGGGCCTTAGAGGCATTCGATGACCTCACGGAGTAAAACGGAATGTTCGTTCGTACTGTAAGTCAGAATCGCGCACGGGGTGGACCGTTGGAAAGGGGTTTCAGTGCCCTTCGAAGATTCATTCAGTCTCAATCGAGATGAAGAGTTGGCTTAGGTCAAACGGAGCCCGGGAGCGCCCGGTGGCCTCTTGATTGAGTTTTGGAGGAAAATAGATTGTTCGTTCACATGGTAAGTCAAAATTACGCACGAGACGGACCGTTGGAAATGGGTTTCAGGGCCCTTCAAAGATTCATTCAGTCTCGGTAGAGCTGAAGAGTTTGAATTTTGGTCAAACGGAGTCTGGGAGTGCCCGATGGCTCCTAGGTCAGTACTCGGGGTATGACATGGGTTTGTAGTGATGAAGGGAGGTGCTAGGGACCTAAGGAGAGTTTAGGGGGTAACAGAATGGGGTGTCTATAGAGCCTCTCGATGGGTGAGTTTAGAACAAATGATAGCCATCGAATAGACACCGCATGATGCTTTTGAGGGAGGATGACCAATTCAGAGGGTCAAGGTCGATTCCGAGGACCTAAGGGAGCGAGGATGACCAATTCAGGGGGTCAAAGTCAATTCTGAGGACCTAAGGGATGGTTTGGAGAAAAGTTTTAGGCCAATTCCTGAGGAGGTGCTGGAGATGACCGATTCTGCGGGTCGAAGCCAATTCTGAGGGCTTGAAGATGAGGGTAACCGATTCTACAATTCAAATCCAATTTTAAGGGTTTGAAGATGAGGGTGACCGATTCTGTGGGTCGAAGCCAATTCTAAGGGCTTAAGGTGGGATGCCCTATTCTGTGGGTCGAAGCTAATTCCAAGGGCTTGAAGATGAGGGTGATTGAGGACCGAGGTCAATTCTGACCTAATAGGGGTGACGATTGAGGATCGAGGTCATTTATGACCTGACGATCCAAGACCGAGGTCAATTCTGACCTAAGAGAGGTGACGATCGAAAACTGAGATCAATTCTTACCTAAGATAGGTGACGATCGAGGACCGAGGTCAATTCTGACCTAACTAAGGTGACGATCCAAGACCGAGGTCAATTCTGACCTAAGAGGTGACGACCGAGGACCGAGTTCAATTCTAACCTAACTAAGGTGATGATCCAAGACAAGGTCAATTCTGACCTAAGAGAGGTGACGACAGAGGATCGAGGTCAATTCTGACCTAACTAAGGTGACGATTCAATATCGAGGTCAATTCTGACCTAAGAGAGATGACGAACGAGGACCGAGGTCAATTCTGACCTAACTAAGGCTACGATCCAAGATCGAGGTTAATTCTGACCTAAAAGAGGTGACGACCGAGGACCGAGGTCATTTCTGACGTAACTAAGGTGACGATCCAAGACCGAGGTCAATACTGACCTACATTTACCTTGGTATAATCAGGGATTTTGCTGGGGGTAAAGATTAGACTTTGGTTTCCGCTAGGGAATGACGAATGAGCTGGGGAAAATTTAGTGTCCCCCGGAGTTCTGCTGGGGAAATCCTTATGATTTTGGAGATTTTGCGGAGGAAAGGCAAGTTTGATGACGTAAACTCCACTGGGGAAGTGATTAGGTGGTCCAGGGTTTGGACGTATTGCTTGAGACCTTTGGGGGATAGGGGTGATCTTTAGAGATCCTCTGAGGACGTTGCCGGGAGGAATTTTACTTGGTTTTTAAGAGTTTCGCTGGGGAAATGGGGGTTTCGCTTGAGGGAGTGTGAAATTTTCTTGGCAAAAATGTTCTAAATCCTTCCTAGGATTTTTAGGAATTTTCTGAGAATTTTTCAGGGCTTTCTGGTATTTTCTGGGAATTTTTGTATGAAATTTAAAGGGGGTGCCGGTCGGCATGGTATGGAAGGTGCCATTCGGAAGTGGCACAGACTTTTGGACTTTTGGATAGTCTCCGAGGATTCCATTCGGTTGTCCTTGTTGAAGGATGTTCTACTGAGTAGGGTGGTTGATGTGGAGGATGGACTGCAGGTGAGGCAGATGGCCCGGTTGTTCATTTTGCTGGTGCTGGGAGGTTTCATGGTGGCGTCGAGCGGCCATGTCATCCATTTTTGGTTCTTGTCGTACTTGAGGATGTTTTTTAACATCCCTCTCTATGATTGGGGGAGTTTGACTTTGGCGACCCTCTATTTTTCTTTGGATACATTCAGTCGGTGCTGCCGGTAAACTTTTACTGGAGCCACGTATCTTCTTGAGGTATTTCTGTAATTTTGAGAATTTTTCTTTCATGCATTCGCATTTTCGTTATGCCTCTCTTTTTGATTGTGAATCCTGTCTTTTCCAGACGTGGTTCTATGAGGTGATTGAGTGTAATACCCAACTGATTGCTCTGAAGGATGATACGATTGGGGACTTTTGTCGATTGTATCGATGGCACAAAGACAATCGATAGTCAAAGGGATCTCTCTCCCTGGAGGCGGTGCGTCAGGTCTTGAATGGCCAGACCAGTGGTTGGGTAAGACTCTTTCCTTTTCAATCTTGGTTTTTGGCATGTTCTAATTTTGTATTGACTTATGCCTGCTGTGGATTTTCAGATGACCTTTTACCCTTGGGGGACAGCTATTCAGGATACGGGGGTGACCGGGGTGAACGCGCAGATGAGGCATTTGCTAGCGCATGAGTTCGGCCATTCCTGGTATCTTGGGGAGCGGGTGGTTCGGCAGATTACATAGGAGGAGGTGGTGGTGCCACCTGCGCAGCCTCCTACATCTATGATGCGGGAGCGGCTGCTGCCAGAGGATGCAAGGATCGCGGCGATGATCGGCGAGTCCTACTTATTGTATACTGATAGGGCCGCGCCGTATGACTATATGGACTTTGTGACGACGGACGTTGTTGACTAAATATCGTGCAGAGTAATATTCTCACATATTTAGTACTTCTATTCAAATAATGTTTTTTTAAATTAATAATATAATTATCAAGAATTTTGTATCCAACGAAAATACCTATAGTTTGGGGGATTGATCCCGACTCCACTTTTTTCAAATATTTTTCAAAAATCAAAGTTATAGTTTCTTTCTTCTTTCAAATTAAATAACACTTATTAGTTAAGTTTTCCTAGTTAGTTAGAAATTTTCCTAAACAAAATCATCTTTTCTTTTCTTTAGAGAGTCGATACCTAGATTTTAGAAGCCTACCTCATTGTCATCAAAACATTTATCGTGATATTCATTGAGGATCTATCCCAGCTTACCAGGTTATTACCTGAGCGATCGGCTTGCACTTGAGCCTTATGTACACACGTGGCCCACATATCCTACGTTGCGTCAATATTTTTGTGTCATTACATTGAACTTGAGCACTTTTATTTGCACACTTCGAACTTCTTTAGGTATTTGAATATGGCCGCGGTCTTGTAAGTTAGGTTGTGGTTTTTTCAAGCTTGACCTTATGTTGACCGTATATGCTGCAGATGTATAAAATTAACTGCATCTTCTGACTTCAAGTAAGTATTTTATTTGGCTAGTGCTTAAATTTAAACATAGGAGTTCGTGCCTTCGGGTGTTTTGATTCATGATCTCAAACATATGAGTCCATGACCTTGGGTGTTTTTTAGTCCTGCCATGACTTTTTAGAGTTTGACTGTGGCTTTTGCCCAAAATTTGTACCCCTGGCTTTTGTATCCATACTTCTGTCTATTGCCAAGACTTTTGTTTTTTATGAAAGAAATTTATTTATGAACGATTAGGTGGAAAAACCCATCCTATGTGTATCTTACAAGCAATAAAGAAAAAAAGAAAAAAAAAATGATGGATAACTTTCTAACCAAAAATGAGAAAAATTAGTAGTGACTACGAAAATTTATGAAATTTTGATCAAGAGGCAAAAGACCTTAGATTATATTTAAGGGAAGACTTATCTTCAATGCCTTTTTTTAATACAAAAGATACCCAAAAAACTAGGCATTTTATTGCAACCATTTCATTATGACAATAGAAAATAGCTAAAGGTAAAAATCGGGTCTTCACAACAAAATGAAAATATTTCTCGAGTAAAAATAGTGAGATATCTTCAACTCAAGTTGCAAGCCACAATTTAGCCATCGAGACCTAAATGCCTAATGAGAGATGGCATTATAATTATTGAAAACAAAATGGCAAAGTTGAATCATTTTAACCGACCTCTCCAAAATTTGAAAATTAATGAATAATATCCTGGAAACTAATTTTTTTTATGTACAAATTATTCTTCTACGTGGACTAATGATGAATGTACAATTGCCCTCCTACATGGCCGACCAGTTACATTGATCGGCTGCAGAGACACTTAGTCGGCTGGAATGTCGACCAACTCTAGAAGGCCAACTAGTAGGAATACCAATAGTTACTCGGATGGGATGCCAACTAGCACTGAATTCTAACATCTTTATTTATTATACACAATTATAAACGCCTATCAATATAAAGGCACTCCATCTCTAGGATTTTACACCATTATAAATACATGATACTTTCTTAGTTGGAGTACAACTCGAATCACTCATATGCACACCATACTTAGCTATTGTAAACCCTACTAAATAAAACCAAATGTAGACGTAGGATATTTTATGGCTGAACCACTCTAAAAATATCTTCTCTTGTTTATGTGGTTTGAGTTATTCAGTATATAATTACCTGTGATTATAAATTTGGAGTTAGTCAATTTTTAGACATAAACAGATTAGCGCCATCCGTGGGAACGTTTGTCTGTCGTCGTTCTCTACCATTTGCATTTGTTTCATTTCTTTACCTTTAAGAAAAGGAATGATCTGGAGATTAGCGCTACAAATGAAGGCAATGTTGTCATTCCATCTACTCCTGCTAGTGCAGCATATCTACAGGTTATTTTTTAACCTGGATACAGGGAAATAAGTTTTACAAGAGTTTGTTAAACAATTGGACCGCTCTATGAAAGCTAAGTCTTCTAATTCCAGGAGAGATATGCAACCTCCACCGGCCTGAAACGAAAGAAGACTCTATTATCATTCTTCGTGTGATAGGTCATACTGTCCTGGTGCAACTTCTTCAGTTCGGCCAACGGATTACCATAACGATGGATATTTTTCCAAAGAAAGATCAAGTGTCTTGGATAGGTTGAGTAGGGAATTCCCTTTTGATCATTTAGGGCCCCAAATAACTAGAGATCATTATCAAGAATAGGAGTGTCATTGTGAATCAACAAAGGTTCTATGAGATCAAGATCTAGTATGGAGGCTCTATACATGCCGAGCAAAACTCTTCGAAGGAGAGTTAAGCACATAGGCACAACAAAGCTGCTAAATATACCTCGACCAAATCTAAGAAATAAGAACAACCTTAGAAGTGATCCATGCAGCAGTTGGGAGATTACTAGGTGAAATTTCTAAAACATAGAATCCGCTACAAAGGAGTTTTATTTAAGGTTCATGTTTTATTCATGCTATTGTGAACCATCCTACACCATCCAAGTTCAAGCCTCCATAGGTCACTCCTAAATATAACGATAAAAATGATCCAGTCTTGTACATAGAGAAATATCAAGATGTTATTGACATATACTCAGTGCTTGATGAGATGAGGTGTAGATCTTTCTCCAGTTCTATCACAGGGCCATTCCAAATCTGGTATAATAATCTCCCAAGAGGTAAAATCTCCAGTTTACATGAATTAGTTGTATTATTCATTGATAACTTTTTTGGGGGGGCTAAGACGATCAAGAGTGTCACTTATCTCTTGATCGTGCAACAAAGGCCAGGAGAAAAAACTAGAGAATATATTACATACTTTAATAATGAAAAACTAGAGGTGGTGGAGTATGAGGAGAAAAGGGCCATTGCAACATTCATGGGTGGGTTACTTGCTAAAGATATGTACTATTCTTTGGACAAAAATCCACCCAAAACCATAATAGAGTTAAAGGCTAAAGCTGAAAAAATAATGAATGCCGAGGAAGCTATGGTAGCCAAGGAAGCTCCTGAGACCAAATGTGAAGGTCAAAAAAATAATTATTCCAAGAAGGACCAGAAATATAGAAATCTGGATCGGATTAAGAATATGATGAATATATCCTTCTCAACAAGGGTGTTCACCATATCCTGTAGGAGATTAAAGGGAACAGATGATTGAGTTGGCCTAAAAAGTTGAAGACACCCCCAATAAGAGGGATATTGTGGGCACAACACCAATAACTGCATTGCATTAAAGAATGATATTGGAAATGTTATTTAGCGAGGAAAATTAAGCAAGTTTATTGATTGGAATGGCAACCGAAATTATCAAAAAAGGTTCAAATCTCCAGCCCAAGCAAGGGATGACAATAAAAGAACTAGAAATGATGATTTTGACGAAGATCTAGACTAATTGAAGAAGACTGAAGAACCAAAGGTGGATATCGACATGATTTCCTTTAGATACCTTTCATTGCAAGAGGGGATGCTAGAGGAGGAGATGCAATAGCTGATACAAAATCTTATTTGAATGAAGCTGAGGATTACCCGACTGTTAGATAGATTGACATTCCAAAATCGAGTTATAGCCGACTAAGGAAGGTTAGAAAATATAGTCACATGCTTGAATTCTCCAAAAATTATCTGAGCGGGGTTCTTTATCTTCGCGACATTCCGTTAGTAATCACCTACAGCATTCATCGGGGCAGGGTTACTAGGATATTAGTTGATGATGGGTATTCTTCAATTGTAATGTTCTACAAATTTTTCAGTAGTCTAGGGCTACAGGATAGCAAACTGGAGCCATACCATAGACCTCTCATTGGATTTGCAGGGAAAAAAGTATACCCATTGGGAACCATTAAGCTGAAAGTCTTGGTCGACACCTAGCCGGCCAATACGAGGGAAAGGATTTACTTCTTTTTATTAGATAAAAATGTCCCATTATCTTATAATACCATCCTAGGAATAGTGGGAATAAAGAAATTAGAGGTTGTGCATTCCAAAATACAGTAATGCATGAAATTTCCAACAAATTATGGAGTCTCATAGTCAATGGCAGTAAAAATAGACCAGGAAATGCTATTATATGTCAACCGATCAACAAGATGTACAAATAAAGGGCGCAACTGCTTTCCACATTGACACTCAGGATCCTCGAGAAGAAGAGAAGCTGGTAAAGGGGCAAGTTATGGAAGCAACAAAAACTGTAGTGATAGATGATGAGAAGCCAGAGAGAACCACCCAGATCGATTTTAGGTTGCCTCCTTCTATTAAACATGAATTAATTACATTCCTTAGAGAAAGGAAAAATGTGTTCGCTTGGAGTCACGGAGATACGCTGGGAATTGACCTGAATTTCATATTCTATGAGCTTAATTTTTATCCAAGTTCTAAGCCAATCAAACAAAAGTGAAGAGTCTTAATCCCTGAGAGGAATACAATAATTCAGGAGGAAGTCGAGAAATTATAGTGAGCACAGTTCATTGAAGATGTCAAGTATCCCAGCTGGTTAGCTAATGTGGTAATGGTAGTTAAGAAAAGTAATAAATGCCACATGTGTGTAGACTTTATAGATATCAATAAGGCATGTCCAAAAGATCATTTCCCTTTACCAATGATTGATCAATTAGTCGATGTTACATCATGACATGAGTTTCTTAGTTTTATGGATGCGTATTATGGTTATAACCAAATCAATATGAAACCCAAAGGCAAGGAAAAAACTTCTTTTATTACAAATCGAGGAACTTATTATTATAATGTCATGCCCTTTGGGTTGAAGAATGCTGCAACTACCTATTAGAGATTGGTAAACAAGATTTTTGAAGACCATATTGGCAAAAACATGGAGGTCTATGTAGATGACATGCTCCCTAAGAGAAAATGTGCTGCCAACCACATTGCAGACTTGGCTCAAATGGAAAAATATTAGACGAAGCTCAACCTAGCCAAATGTATCTTTTGAGTGAAGGAAGGAATGTTTTTAGGGTACATTATTAATCAAAGCGTAATATAAGAAAACCAAACCAAAATTAAAGCCTTGCTTGAAATGCGGTCCCCGACCAATAAGAAAGAAGTTCAAAAATTAATAGGAAGAGTAGTTTCTTTGAACCATTTTGTATCCCGAGCAAATGGTAAATGTCTTCCATTATTTAAGGTGCTTAGAAAGACCATTAAGTGGAATGACGAATGTGAAAAGGACTTTTTGTAGTTGAAGAAATACTTGGGCTCTCCCCCACTCTTTTTTCGACCAGTTCTTGGAGAAAAACTATATTTATACTTGGTTGTTTCAGAGTTGGCTGTTAGTTAAGCTTTGATCCGAATGGATGGTGGAGTTAAAAAGCTAGTATATTATACTAGCAAAGCGTTCTTAGGAGCAGAAATTAGATATCCATGCCTAGAAAAGTTGGCCTTCGCTCTTATTGAAGCCTCTAGGAGGATAAGGACACAATTCTAAGACCACACGATTATTATCTATACAGATTTGCCGTTGCGATAAACTTTGCATAAACCAAAAAAGTATGGAAGGATAATTTCTTGGGAACTTGTATTGGGAGAGTATGAAATTGTTTGTGAACCCCGAGTTGCAATAAAAGGCCCAACAGGGGAATATTTTATTGTCGAATTCACATACGCAGAGGAACAGCGTAATCCATGTTTGCCTGTCAAGTATACTTTTACGGAAGATTAAAAGAAAACAAAGATTGTGGACGATCAACATGTCTCGTTGGAAGCTCAAGTAAAAATTCAAAAACGCAAGAAGATGTTCAAGCATGGAGAATAATCAAAAGAAGAGTTCTCTAATGACATTCCGATCTCGCAGTTATTTGTAGATGTATCCTCTTGTGCTACTGGAAGTGAAGCATGCCTCATAATCAACACTCTAGATTACTTGGATGTGGAATATGTTCTAAAATTCCAATTTAAGGATTCTAATAATGAGGCAGAGTATAAGGCATGAATCATAGGATTGGAATCATCTTTATCACTGGGTGACGAATAGGTATTAGTATATAGTGATTCTTAGCAGATTGTTAATCAAATGTAGCAAATTTATGGTGTCAAAGGGGAATTTATGATTAGATATCATAAAAGAACAATGGAGGCTATTTCTTTGTTCACTTAAGTCAAAATGGTGAGGATTCCTAGACTAGAGAATGCCCGAGCAGGATGGTCTTGCTCGGCTTACGTCAAAAACTCTAACAGAACTCTGGTGAACAATCTTAGTGGAGATTCTTGATCATAAAAGAATTGATGGGATTGAAGTTGGCATGATCTCTATGGAGTTAGGTCCCTCATGGATGGACCCGATTAAAGATTATATTAAAAGAGGAACGTTGTCGTCCGACCATAAGGAAGCCAGGAAGATGAGGTACAAAGTAGCCAGTTATGTATTAGAAAAAGGTGTCCTGTACATGCATGCATATACTCTTCTTTGTATTCATCCAAACGAAGTGAATGATTTGATCAAGGAGGTTCATGAAGGCTCATGTCGTGCTCATACAGCTAAATGGTCTCTAAGACAACGAATAGCTATGCAGGGTTATTACTAGCCAATGATGAAGGAAATCTGTGTTGCTTTCACCAAGAAGTGTGATAAATGCCAAAAGTTAGCTACCCTCTACAGAAGACCAGAAACAAGTCTAACACCCATCACTTCTCCATGGCCTTTCACTATATGGGGAATTAACCTGGTCGTGAAACTACCGACTACCAAAGGAAGATTCAAGTACCTTGTTGTAGCTGTTGATTATTTCACCAAATGGGTGGAAGATAAGCCCTTAGTTAATATGCCTTATCAGAGGGTTTTCCAATTCATATGGAAGCAAATCATTCAGGTATGGCATGCCCTAGGTTTTCATCACCAACCATATCACCCAATTTGATAATGAAGAATTTGAAGAATATTGTATTCGGTTAGGCATCTAGAAACTTTATTCACTATCTGGGCATCCACAATGCAGTGGTTAGACAGAAATCACCAATATAACCTTGATAGGTAGGTTGAAAAAGAGACTAGATGAAGCCAAAGGCAACTAGATTAATGAACTACGCAGTGTCCTTTGGGCATATAGAATTACTCCCAAAACAGCAATAGGGGAAACCCCATACATTCTAGCTTTTTCAATTGAGGTAATAGTACCAGTGGAAATCGGTCTGCCGACTCATTGGGTTTTGAACTTTGATTACCCTAAGAGTGATCTCATGAGGTGACTTGATCTGAACATGACATAAGAAGTTCGAGAAGATGATTCTATTCGGATGTCTACGTACCAACAAAAAAATGCAAGGTTTTATAATCAGAGGGTAAGGCTAACCAACCTGAAGCAGGGAGGTCTGCTACTCAAGAAAGTAATCCAGAAGAGAAATAATCAGGAGCCTAATTAGCATGGTCCATACCGTATCTCGTTGGCTATTTGACCAAAAAATTATCACTTAGAAACTCGGGAAGGAGAATAATTCAAAAATCCTTGGAACACAGATCATCTATGCAAGTATTATCAGTAATTCAGTTTTCACAAATTCTGACCTTAATGTAACCTCTTATCCACTTTAATGAAATTTTAAGTTTTCTCTGTTATATATCCTTTTCGTGTTTTATTTTTAGAAGTATGGTGGCTACACCTTAACCAAATTAAATTAATGAGAAATTTAAAAAAAGTTCCTCACTAAAGAGCATGGTTCAAACTTTTCCAAACCTTTCCAGCTTCAGAAAAGTTTTTAAAAATTTCCTCACTGAGGATCATGGTTCAAACTTTTCCAACTTCAGAAAAGTTTTTAAAAAGTTCCTCGCCGAAAAGTGCACGATTCAAACTATTCCAACTTCAGAAAAGTTACTTCATGTATGATTTGTCTTTGGTAAGTCACAAACATGAAGGCAGTAAAATTTCTTAATTAGAGGTTTTAACCGTTCAGATTTAAATACTGGAATAATTATACATTCCTAATATAGTTGGTCACCACTGATAACTAATGCTACAACTTAGTATAATAAAGCTATTCACAATTTTATCTAAGTGCATTAGTCGAATCTAAGGCTACATAACGGATTCAAGCACGAGTCACATATTAAACATTTGAGCAAGTTATTTAGTCCATAAGTCGATTAGCTAATTATTAAGCAAGTTACCTAGTCGACATAAAGATTACTATCAACCATAATCTTGAATAAAAAGAACTCAGTAAAAAATAACTTCATTTCATTGATCAAAATGTATTACAATAGCAAGAATGGATCAAAATACAACACAATAAATATAAATTTATTTTGCTGGACATTTTCCTTATGCCTTGTCCATTCCAGCAGGAGGATCGTCAAGGGTATGTGGAGAGTTGATTATATTAAAATCTCTTAACATTTGTCTATTGATGCTGCTCAGCCTATTAAGCATTGAGGAGGAAAAACAATCTCACATTCATTATGGAGACCATATTCCCCCAAAGTATTTACTTATTAAGAATTGAGGAATGGCATCATGAGGAATCCATATGGTATCCAATTTCAAAGGAGGTTTGTGATAATAAAAGACGCTTGGGTCATTATAGTGCCACAAGTCATTGTTTTGATCATACTTCAATAGAATCAATAAGTTGGTCCACTCCCATTTTTAGCCTTCATGGTTGCTTTGAACAAGATGATCATGCACATGGGATAAGGACTCATTGTAACCCTCCATCCAAAATTTCCTAGGTTGCTTATGAAAGTGGAATGTTAAACTATCAAATTGACCTTGAAGTTTTTTAAAGATGATATCTTTTTATTTGAGCAGGGCGACTTGGTCGCTAAGAGTTTTCTTAGTCCTCCCATCCTCAATGGTTGGGTGAACAACTATACTTTGTCTGGAAGTTTTCCCAGACTTGGTATTCTTCTTCTTCAATAAATCCAACTCTTCTAAAAGTCTTGCATTTTCATTCTCTAAAAAAAAGCACCCTCGTCCGGACCATTAGTAGCTAATCTCTTCAGGCTAGCAAGTTCATCCATCAGGGCATTATTTTCCTTCTCCGATATTATAGCGATTGCTTGGGCACTCTCCAAATCTTATTTAAAAGATAGTTCTCTCTTGTTTAAAGCAGAAGTGATGTCATTTAATTTCTTGTCAAAACCACAAACTTCACTTAATGCTTTATACTTGGCCTAATAATCAGTATGGAGTAGGGCTTTGGACATTTTGTGATCCTTTTGCATCTGCTCAATCAGCTCATAGTAGCCAGCATTATTTGCTATTGCCGTATCCAAGAGACAGTGGAGGTGGATGTAAGACTCTTTTACTTGAGCAGATACATCTAGGCCGAGAAACCTTGATAAAACTTCCGAGGACAAAGGCACATTGCCTGCTTCAAATAAATTCATGCACCACCTGAGTAGGTCAGATTCAACAGAAAAATGGCCCTCTTCTAAGCATGAAATGAAAAGTCATAAATATATGAGTTTGCAGGACAAATCCAAAAATATGGACAATATAAAAAATGACAAACCAACAAGAAATAAAAATCATACAAAAGGCATGAAAAGATGAGATAAAAAAAAGTTATTCCTTCATTAATTAATCATTGAAGTAAAAAAGTTGCTACATCATCAAGGAAGAAAAAATAAAGAAAAATAAAAAAGTAAACTGGCTAGACCTTTTCCTTTTCCTTCTCCTAGTCTTGGCCAGCAGCTGGTAGGTCGACACTTGTACTTGGCACCAGTGAAGAATCAAGGGGCATCACTGAAAACTCTTCTGGTACCTCCTTATCATCAAACTCCTCACCCAGGTTGGGAGGAGTACTAGGGTCATGCTTTGTGAAGAGTTCAGAAATTTCTTCTATACCATCTAACTTCAGAGCTTCAGTCCACAATTCCTTGAAGGGTAACTTTTTGGCATACTCAATTTGAGTAGAGGAAGCAAAAATGGCCTTCCCCTAGCCTTTATCAAAGGCTACTTTGCCTTTGGACTTCAAGGAAATTACCTCATAATTCAGACCAACTACTTTGACTTTAGTAGTTTGGGATTGAGTGGTGACTTCTGAAAGTCTATCCTCGGCATCCTTATCCCTACCTTCAGTATCATTCAACCCTTTCTCGACACCCTGAGCTCTTTCCTCGGCAGAATTTATTTTGCCTTCAGCTGTAGTGGCCCTATCATAGGCCTTCTTCAAATCTTCTTCCTAGGATTTCTTCTTTGTCTCCAAAGCTCATTGAGAAGATTCCAAAGATTAATTTACACCTTTAAAGTCCTCTTAAACTTTTCCATGAGAGGACTTCAGTTTTCCATCCTTATCCATTATTTGGTTGAAGCCAACCAAAAACTCTAAGAAGAATAAAACATAAGATATCAAAAAGAGTTCACCAACGTGAAGAAAAAATGGAAAAGTGAGAAAATTACCAGTGCCAAGTTATGACAAGCTCTTTCATTTATCCAGGACCTCGATGAGGGGGATGATGCTTCTCTATCAGTAGGAAGTGTACTAGATTTAAGCAAACCCCGTGGCTAGTCTAGGGTTAATAGCAACAGAGGCCGACCCAATGTCAAGGTCAGCCTGAATTTTTCTTACCAACAGTTGCTGGTCGATAATCTTCTTAGCAGCCAACGTTTATTGGTCGCCTAATTTTTTTGGGCCTATTTTTTGAGGATCAAGAAAACCTCTTATTAACCTCTTCAGTTGAGGATCAAAGTTCTGAGTCTCATCAGCACTGATATGCCTCTTGTCATTGGCCCGAGACTTTTTTTCAACTATCTTCTTGACAACATCAATAACTTTGGGGGTAGGAAATAAAGTCCCACTCAACGGGTTGGGCATCTTTCTATTGGTCATGTCTGTTAAAGGAGAGAGGGGGATCTCAAAAATATCAAATGATTTATAGGAGTAAGAATTTCCTCCTTGGATGAAATCAGTACCGATAGACTCGGTAGCTGAAGATATTGGTACATGATCCTCCTCAAGGTTGATAGCAACTGGGGGCATAACAAGTGTAGGTCGGGCAATAAATAAAGTTATGGAAGTTTTATACTTCAATTAAAAATAAGATGATCATAGATGTGCTTCTCCCACTGTCTAGTTAAGTGCCCATAGGTATTTTATCTTTTCAAAATTAATTTTCCCTTCTTTGGGGCACCTCTTCTAATTTTCCTCTGCATTAAAAATAAATAGCAAAGTTATTCGAAAAAAATTAGAAATGCAAAAGAAAAAGGGAAAAGCATATGATAAAATTATAACCATTGCCACGTCCTTATGAAGGACATTTGGGACCAGTATAAGGCAATCCATTGGGGAGGGAAACATCTTGCCAATTCTTTATAACTACACCATAATCCTAATAGTCCTTATTGTAATCTGATAGGTTTACTACTAAATACCTATTGGCTTGCCTAGTCTTCAAATAATATGTACTTTCTCTAACAGTACCCCACTTGTAGAAAAACATCAACTCTGGAATCCCAATATGGATCCCATAAAGTTCGTTCAGTCTATTCACACCATATACGATTCTCCAAGTGTTGGGGGGATACTCTAGCAGGAACTAAATCAAAATATTAGCAAAACTGAAGAAAAAGAGGGTTTGGTGGAAACATAATACCACACTCAACAATGAATAAAGTAGGGATCCAATGACACTCATGAAGAGAATATATGTTTACGCGACCTTTGGCTATCACTAAATCTACTAAAACTGGGATTTTTCTTTCCTCTCTAAACTCATCTAGTGAACTCTCGTATAGAATCTAAACCACGGTGAAAATAGAGAAAAAGACGATAAAAAGAGAAAAGGCAAAAAAAGTCTTATAGGGGATCAAGATATGATACCAAAAATTAAAGGAAAATTGGCAACATACAATCGCACAGGAAAAAGCTTGAAGGAAAAGAAAGTGCTAAGATAAAAAAAAATTAGGTAGAAAGAAAGGAGGGAACTTCGTCCCTATTTATAGGTTGCCTCAATAAACAAGATTGAAATTATTAACTGAACGAACTGTATAGTTACTGCCGATTGCATGCTTTTCGAAGAGTCAAAAGATGACTGTGCCCTTTAGCTGTTCAAAAAAGTTTGAATTATTTACCAAAATTCCATCTTCAAATAATACCAGTGGAAATTTTACAAGTGTGGGAGGTCATCTACCGACTAAACACTCAAAACAGTACGCCAAGTAACTTTCTGGGCTAAATACTCCATACTTTCAATCAAGCATCAAGCATGGAGCATTGCAGGCTATTGTTGTATGTAAAAATTATTATCCTTCGTGGACCAATGATGAATGTACACTTGTCCTCCTACATGATCGACAAGTTACCTTGATCGACTTCAAAGACACTAAATCGGCTGGAATGCCGACAAACTCCAGAAGGCCAACCAATAGAAATACCAATAGTTACTCGGATGGGATGCCAACCAGAACTTAATTCCAAGAGCTTTATTTATTGTACACAATTGTAAACTCCTCTCAATATAAAGGCGCTCCATCTCTAGGATTTTACACCATTATAAATACATGATACTTTCTTAGCTGGAAGAGAACTCGAATCACTCATATGCACACCATACTGAGCTATTATAAACCTTACTAAATAAAACCAACAGTGGAAGTAGGCTATTTTATGGCTGAACCACTCTAAAAATCTATTCTCTTATGTGTGTGGTTTGAGTTATTCACGATATTATTATCTGTGATTATAAATTTGGAGTTAGTCCATTTTTAGATATCAACACTAATGAAACCTCGCTCTCACTCCACAGATATCAAATACAAACACCTTTTTTCCTTCCTCACTCAACTCCACGTTCTCCATCTTTATCCGTCGATGTATAATAAGACTCGTTCTCTTTGCTACCAAATATGTCTTTATCAAAGGCTCGAACACCTCCGGGACCAAATCATCCATACCGTTATTCCAAATCTCTACAAAACCTTCAGCATCGTCAACATATTTGATTTGATACAAATTTCCCATCAAATCACGAACAGTCTAGATTGACAGAACCCATATCCCGCCATCCCATCTACTCATCAAAATCGCATTCTTAACACAATCAACTACCGATTTAATCTCCCCATTCTTCAAATAATAATCCAAAAAGATCACCTAAGTTTTTGCATTGGGCCCCCTCTTCCCTGTGACATCTCCTTCAGATATTCAGCCTTTTCTAATAAAACCTTGTTTAGGATAAGCTCCTACAAGTACATTAACGATTCGTATATCATATGTTGAGTGACCAGACATCAATCTCTAAAACATTTTTCATCACCCGATAAATCTTTCAATTTCACCAAAACCTGAATCATATTTAGCTAGATTATATTTGCAGTTTTACGAAAAGCCACCCTCAATGATCTCCATATACGATATACTTCAACTAGATTACCAGCCCGTACATACAATGTTATAAGGAAGTGAACAGCATAAAGTTCTTTGCAATCATTTCTTTTCTCTAATTCCTTTAGTGACTTCTCTACTTTCTCGTACATGCTCGCTTCAACGTAAATCGATGCAATATTGCTATAAGCCATCCAATCACCAATAACTCTACCATCCATATTCATCTCGTCTATTATCCTCTCAACCCCAAATATATCATCATGACATTGCAAGCCTTCATTTCTTGGATGATGGCTGGGATCTTTTTCGGCTGCCCAATTTTTATGTAGAGGATCATCAGGCTATTGTAGGGAACGGGGCATGAATCTAACTTAATTTTAGTCACCTTTTCCATTAAAGACTCTTCTTTTTCAATCATTAGTTCCCTTCAATAACAATTTAAAAGAGAATAATATGTAAGATGGTTTTTATATGCTTCTAGAAGGTCAACAAAATATTTTTCAGTAGGAAGGAAAATGAGGTTGTGATATTATACCTTTAGGATTTTGAGCTTCTCCATCCACCAAACCTTGGAATATTATTCCCTACCATTTGTGGCATCATCTATGTTTTTCAGCAATCAAAGGAATTATTTAGATGAGTATTATATAAAAAGAACTAATTTTGTCAATTTTTTTACCGATTGAGTCTTCAGGAAAAGCATGATTTTGATCTAATATAATAGATATACCCAAATCATAATGGGTAGGGGTTGTGTTAGTGTTAGGAATCTCTACCTATATATTAACCTCTTGAAAGTCTGGAGATTTTGAATTGTGCGAAGTATGTTATAGAATGTACAAAATGTGAATATGACACAAATGATTTTTCTAGATAGGAAGATCTTTATCTCTTTTAGTAACTCCATTATTATCAATGTCAACTTAATATGGTCTTGAATTAACTATCCCTTGATTAACTGAATAAATTTAGGGTCATTTTCCTAAATATTATAACTATCTACCATAACCGACGGTTGTGGAGATAAATCCTCCATGTGTGAATGAATTGACAACTTTCGAGATAAATCCACCACGTGAAGAGTCGTAGAACTATATTTTCCTTTCTTTTCTCCAATAACCCAATTTTCAGCAACATTAGTTGTATTGTCAACTTAAGTGTTGTTAGCTTTAGAGTCATCCTCGTCTTGAACCACCACCACCTGATTAGTTGTAAGGACATATTTCCATTTTCCCAAGTTTGCAATGAGTATGTCATATCCCGTAACAACCGTCAAAGGAAGTTCACGATCTCACGTTTAAGAAGACGGATTCGAATATCAACCATCTTTAACATATGCACAATATGAGGTATACTTTGATATAGAATTTGTTTTGAGTTGCTTAGATTTTTTATTAAGTAATGGGATACTTTTCGTATAATGTTTTTATCAAAATGAAGCATTTTTCTAAGTTAAAGTGTTTTCTAAAAGACCTGTAAGTGGACTTCAAAAAACAAATATTTTTTGCTTCAATAGTTCAAACGACATAACAATTTCGTTTAAACGACAAGGTGTTGTCGTTCTAATTACAAGATCATATAACATCACATGTTGTTACTTAGGTTGCGAGATAGATCGTTCCTTATTTGCGTCAAACGACTCCCTACTGATTATGTTTTAATGGGTCGTTTCTTGGGTCGTTCAAATGACATTTCACTGTCGTTCAAACGACATCAAGAAGTCGTTCGAACGAGCTGCGTCGCCTCAATTTTTTTATTAGCCTATAAACACCTATTTCATGAAGCTTATCATTTAAGACATTTCTTTTACGAAAACTGCATATCAGTCGCAAATAAGTCTTCACTTTTTAGGGCTAATTTTTTTTTGGTTCACACAAACTCTTCCCAATTACTTTTATGAATCATCTTTGGAAACTCAAACACTTCTTTTTGAAGTTTATTCTTAAGTAGTGACATCTCTACTACTGACTTGGGGATAATCGAAGGTATTCACTACTGAAGGCAGGAGCTGCGGTTGTTGTGATTCTCGAGGGACTCATTACTAGTTCTAAGTTGTCATCTATGTGGGTTTATGCAAAAAATACATTACAAATTTTTCTAGTGTGTTGTAAGTTGCGATTTGCAAACATTATTGAAATAAAAGCTTTTACCCTGCGAGGATTTTTCCTAAGTCTGATTTTTCCTAAATCCGATTTTTCTGAATCTTTGATTGTTGTTTTATTGCTTTATTTATTAAATCACATAGATGAATGTTTAGGGTTTAATAAAATTGGAATCTTTGTTTGATTGAAGGTTGAATCCAATTAAATAAGTTTAATTCCATTAGAAATTTGCGAAATCATAAATTTATATCACACCACGTCGTATAGGCATTCACAAATTGCTATCGGGGCAGGTTGCTCCAAGTTAGCGAGTAATCCTTTTTTCATAATTTTTTTGTGATATCAATCGGTTTTTAAAAACAATGATGTTTGAAAAATTATAATTTTTCGATGGATAACTTATATAATTGGATGTCTATCTTTGATGGCACAAACAATGCCTGTTGGAAAGCCCGTATGAGATCGCGTTTAAAATCTATTGACGAAAGAGTTCGGCTCATATGTGAAAGAGGGTGGGCTCCTCCCAATGTCACCATTGATAATGTGATTAATCCCAAACTCGTGTCTTACTGACTGAGGATGATTATAAATGGAGTACCTATAACTCCCTTGGCCTTAGCGCTATTTCCAGAGCCGTCACCCCCGAAGAGTTTCGACGTATCCTGACTTGCACCATGTCTAAAGAGGCATGGGATATCCTCCAATTGATACATGATGGTACCATCGCGGTTAAGGCATCGAAATTACAAAATTTGATCACCCAATTTGAGAATATTACCATGTTAGAGTCTGAGTGTTTTGACGAGTTCTATGTTAGGTTGCCGGACATAGTTAGCACGAGTTTTATTATGGGTGAGAAGATTGATGATTCGAGAGTCGTGAAAAAGATTTTCAGTCCACTCCCAAAATGATCATTCTTAAGGTTACTGTTTTAATTTCTTTTAGGATTTTAGATTCACTTAGGCTAGAGGAGCTCGTTGGAGAGCTTCAAACTTATGAAATTGACATTTTCCAAAACCGTTAAGCCTAAGGGTAAAGGGATAGCGTTAAAAACTCGGGTTAAGAAAAAAAAAAGAGAAAGTGTGTGAGTCTGAGTCTGAGTCTGAGTCTGAGTCTGAGGGAGAGTTCAATTTCGACGACTTGGCCTCATTTGTTAAAAAAATTCAAAACTTTCCCAAATTTTCCAAAGAAAATTCTTCCAATAAAAAAAATTTTGAGAAAACAAAAAGAAAGATGAGGCCAAGGATAGATGTGAGAAAGAGAAATAAAAAGAGGAAGATGTGAGATGTTTCGAGTGCGAGGGAAAATGGCACAAATCATTTGAGTGTCCCACTATGCTAAATATAAAGGGCAATAAAATTGCTATGCCGGCCACTCTTAGCGATAATGACATCGAGTTGATTTATTTGGGGGATGAATCATCACATGGAATGTGAGTTTATTTCAAGTATAGTCATGTGAGCACATCTTGTTTGTCCCAAGAGGATGAAGACACTTGTATATGCTAGAGCCTCGATGATATTTCGAGCCATTCGGGGATAGTGAGTCTGAAAGTGAGATTAAAAGTGAGGGTGAAAGTGATCTCCAAAAATTGTTGAGAGATTTGTACACCGAGACCTTAAAAGATGAACAAGTTGAATAAAGAGTTAGATTTTAAGCTGTTAGATTTGGAAAGAGAGAAAGAAGTTTTTAGGGTGTATAAGACGTCGGCGAGTCAACTCGAGAAGGTGTAGATTTCTTTGTGTGAGCAGTTGATCACCGTAGGTCGGGAAAAGAGTGTACTTGTAACCCGTATGTCCCAACTCGAGAGATATCTCAAACATGCCCGAGAGGTTAAGGTCACTATAAAGGACACATTCAAGAAGGTTGGAAAGATTTTCATCGATCTCTCTTTGGGTAATGTTGAGAGACTGGGGATAGTTTATGATGGTGTATCCACTTCCCATGTTTCACCCGAGCTGGTTCCCGAGTTTGTGATAGATTTATATGGCTCTCAACCCAACCCAACTAGGCATACGTTTCCCCATAGAAGAGTGCATCCTAAACTTTTTGAAAGAAGTGTTCCTAGGCTCGTATATGTTTTATCACATTGAAAGAAGAGAGGACACCTTGGGGAATTTTTCTTTAAGTTGGATAGTGTGTCTTATAGGTATTTGCCTACTTATGCTACTACAAGTGTTCCCACTTGCACTCCCACACATGATACGCCACATGCTCTCACACATCACATGAGAGATTTTGAGGACTTCTGAGAGCAAGTTGAGTATTAATTCAAGACTTCACATGATTTGATGGTCGTAATTCATAGGATGTCACCATCTTTGGAAAACTCCTTCGGACCTAATGATTGATGTTTAGACTTGTTTGCTAGCATACGATGCTTTTCATGATGATTTTTATACCTATTGCTAGTTTGTACCACCATTGTATTTATTTTTTCCATTTCAGATATTTTTTTTAAAAAACCAAAAGATTTTTGTTTTTTAAAATTTTTGGAAAAATACAAAAAGATTTTCATCTTTTTTTGAGAAAAAATTGAAAAAGGCAAAAAGATTTTATTTTGATAAATTTTTTAGAAATACATAAAAGGAGTTTTTATTTATTTTTACACCGTTTATGGATGTACATTTAGGATGACCAAGTCACAATTTCATTCCATTATCCATGTGGCTGTTTTATAGTGTTTTGCATTTCATTTTTTGTTTTACAATTGAGATGTGATTAGTTGTTAAATCCTACATGTTTGACTCATGATTTACTTTATTGCACATGTGCATAAATTTTTTTGATTATTGTACTTGTTTATCACATATTGGTCGAAGTGTTTTTATCTCAATTCTATCGTTAAAACGAATTAAATGTGATAAAACTTGAAAATGAAAGTAGTGCCTGTAAGAACCATTGCCAGTGATGAATTTGTTTAATTGAAAAAATGATGAGTGAACAAGGTAAAGGGTTGTGAGATAATAATAATCGCATCGTGAAAGCCACCATTTGAAAAAGAGCCCGAGAAAAAATTAAGGTAATAAAAATAAAATATGCCAAAAAGGGGTTAATAGGGAATCTCTAAAAGAGAATTTAGAACCCCATTAGAAAAATAAAAAGAATTATTATTTATGAGGGAGTTTGTATGGAAATAAAACAACGGGTTTGCACTTCCTAATAAAGTCTTGAAAATGCATTACATAATTTTTGACGTTGTTGGTGTGAAAATCATATTAGACTTTGATGTGTCGATTAGATTGAGTCGATATCATTTGAATTGAATATTTTTACACCTAAGGACAATTTTGAGTTCATTCGTTAGGAGTATCCATATTCATCATGCACATATGTCATGATTGGTTGAGTTAATATTACCTATTGAATTTGTTCACACATTCATTATGTTTCCACGATTTGGTTATCTTAGGGTAAATTCATGGTGTGTGTTGTTTTTGTAAAATTATTTTTTCTTGAAAAATTGAAAAATAAAAAATATCTTGTGGAACCTTTTGGGTATATTATTCCATGAGCTTAATTAATATATTTTTGTGATGTTTTTATTTTCTTGTTGTGACACTCCGATTTTTACTGTTTTATTCTTTTCCTTGTCTATTTGGGATAAATAAAAAGGGGGAGAACAAATTACGAATTATGAGGATAGTGAGATTTTATATTGTGGGGGAGATTTGATAATTGATCGAGTTTGTATTTTGGGGGAGATTTGATACTCGATTGCTTTATTTTTATCTCATTTCAAACTCAATACATCACGAACGTCTTTGCCTTATTTATTGTGTGCGGGACTTTGGACTTTGATGAGCATTTGGAAAGAACACAAAAAGAAGAGAAAGAAAGCAATGATATTTGAAGAGATTTAAAAGTTGAAGATTTTGAAGAAATTTCTAAGACTTTGACATTTAGTATCTTTCATCTTTTGGGTTCATATCAGGGTATTAGATTTGTATAGGATATTTATTGATAATTTAGATTGTTTTTATTTTGTACCGGCATAGACATAGGGGGAGATTTGTAAGGACATATTTTCCATCGTCCTAAGTTTACATTGAGTATGTCGTATTCCATTACAACCATCAAATGAAGTTCACATTCACATGTTCTACAAGACGGATCTGAATATCAAGCATCTTCAGCATATGCACAACATGATGTATACTTTGGTTTAGAAATTGTTTTGAGTTTCTTAGATTTTTAAATAAGTATTGGGATACTTTCTATAAAGTGTTTTTTTATTCAAAATGAGGCATTTTTCTAAGTTAAAATGTTTTTTAAAGACCTGTACGTGGACTTTAAAAAATAAATATTTTTTGCTCGAGTTGTTCAAACGACACAGTGTTGTCATTCTAACGACAAGATCATACGACATTGCATGTTTTTACTTAGGTCGCGAGATAGGTCGTTCCTTGTTTGCATCAAATGACAACTTATTGGATAATATTTTAATAGGTCGTTTCTTGGCTCATTCAAACGACGTTTCACTGTCATTCAAACAACATCAATAAGTCATTCAAACGAGCTGTGCCACCTCAACTTTTATATTAGCCTATGAATACCTATTTTATGAAGCTTATCATTTAAGATTTTTCCTTTACGAAAACTGCAGATCAGCTGCAAATAAGTCTTCACATTTTAGGGATAAAAACCTTTTTGATTCACAAAACCTCTTCCCAATTACTTTTATGAATCATTTTGGAAACCCAAACACTTGTTTTTGAAATTTATTCTTGTGGAGTGCCATCTTTATTTCTGACTTGGGGATACTCGAGGGTATTCACTACTGAAGTAAGGAGATGCAGTTCTTGTTATTCTCGAGGGAGTCATTACTCGTTCTAGGATGCGGTCTTAATGGGTTTCTGCATAAATTCATTGCAGATTTGTCAAGTGTGTTGTAAGTTTCGATTTGAAAACATTATTGAAATAAATATTTTACCCTGGAGGGATTTTTCCTAAGTCTGGTTTTTCCTGAATCTGATTTTTATGAATCTATGATTGTTGCTTTATTTCTTTATTTATTAAATCACATATATGAATGTTTAGGGTTTAATAAAATTGGAATCTTGGTTTAATTGAAGATTGACTCTAATTAAATAAGTTTAATTCCATTTAGAAATTTGTGAACTCATAAGTTAATACACCGTATAGCATAAGTATTCACAATAGTAGGTGTATTATCTTTCTCCCCAATTAACAAATCAACCCCTACTGGAGATTTTATAGGGCCATTAGTAAACTTATCACGACTTGAGCCATCTTCTTTGCCATGAATACAACGTTTGGAAAGTTTATCTGATATGTATTATTTATAAGGCTTAGAATTTTTCCCTGCTCATTATTGTGAGTTCCTCTTTTGGGTTTGTAATAAGTTCTTTACCTAGCAACTTGTCCCCCTACAAATATCTAGTGTGCATGGAGTTTTGCTTTTCGAGAATAGTAATCCATTTATTAGTATTGCGTGATACATTCCATTGTACTACATTCTCCTTAATATTTGGAATGTCAACCTCCAAAATGTCTTTACCCTTGTCAATCCTCATATTATAGCGATTTAGCTCTACTTATGTTTTAGACGGTTGAGAATCCCTTTGGTTGAAATCCCAATCATCATGTCCCATCTTCATGCAAAATATACAGTAGCTAGGACATTTCTCGTATGTGATAGGTTGCTAAACTCCTTTTTGACCACATCCAATCCAAACCCTTTAGGTAGGGTTTTAGCTACATCAACCTCAACACAAACCCTCTCTTGACTAGGTCGAGTTACTAAGGCAGTAGATTTATCTAAATTTAAAGGAATAATAACCAGTTGAGCTATAGATAATAAATCAGTCTTTTTATACAGGTGAACCGAAAGATATGACAGAGAGATCCAAACCAAAGTAACAGAATAGTCAATGTTAGCTTTGAAATCTCGGGTCCATTTGGAAACTTTCATAGGGGACCTATAAATATACCACCATTCTCATAACCAAAGTCTTAAAAAATATTTCTCACAATTGATTCAAATCAAAATATGTCTATCATCTAATAATCCGATGATAAAGTGTCTTTGAGAGAAAAAAGTTTGAAAACATTTACGTATTATTTCCATAAATGGCCTTCCAAAACTAAACTTTCCCATAAGTGAAAACTTATATATGTCTACTAGTGCTTGGATATCTTATTCTAGAAAAAATGATGGTTAGTTCTCCTTTATATCTTGTAGGGGATTAAAATGAAACGTATTTCGATTGAGATCAATTGACGAGGGTGAAAGCAAAAAGATTTTGTAGCTTCATGATCAATATTAGGTGGTTTTAGGTTGAGATAATACGTAGCATCCATGGAGGCTTCCAAGATGAATGAGGGTTTTTAATAGATGTTATGGTTAAGTTTTAATACTCCTTATTGGTCGGAACTCTTGTAATCTTTCTTCAAACTCTAGGTGCATGAGGTCGCCGTCCTTGAAACTTATAGTGGTTACCTTATATTCTTTTCATAATGATCATAGTCCTCTAATTGTGGATATTTTTCTACTTTTATAGATAGTTGTCACAACCTTATGCATTAGAATTCATGGGAGTACCTGAAAGATTTATAGAAAAGACACCTTGGTGTACCCCCTCCTGTGGTGTTGAATATAAAATGCTTAAAGATAAGTGGACCTTGTAAGCTTTTAAACTGACCGACATATGTTCATGTTAAAACTAAATTTGCAAATTTTATTGAAAGGGATCTTATGGAGACTGCAGAGGCCAACCATAGAGATGAGGTGGAGACGAGTTCAATAAACAATTAAATGCTAGTGGAGGGGAATTTCGGGAGGAGGTTGTGTCTCCTAGTGAGCAAGATTAAACCACCATGAAAATTAGGAATATTAAAGTTGGGACTTCAGATCGCGGCACTGACCCATAGAGGGATCCCGCAGCCTTAAATTACCCTTGTATTATGACTTAAGAGTGGGTGGTTCTTCTTGCCAAGGTTGTGAATTTATTGAAAGGACTATATACATTGTCCCCCCCCCCCCCTCCCCCCCGCTTACCAAAAATCATGCTCTATGGTCCCTAATTATGGATTTTTTTCCCTTTACATGCCTTCCTCCTAGAATTAAGGCTTTTAGTCCCAACCCCAGTTAGGAAAATTCTTAAGGTTGTGAACCTAGCCCCGACCCAGGTTTATCAAAATGGATCAAGGGCTATCATGGAATCCCATGTTATTTGGAAGAAGAAGTTCAACTAGGACATAATGGCAACAAAGTTTTTGACCTCTATGGACCTAAGAAAGACATTGTGAACAATCCATGGTATTGCTGCATTACGATGCGGAATGATAAGAAATTTCTCATGAGTGTTAAGCCTTTCTGCATAAAAAACTGTAAAGTTATATACTTCTTCATCTCTAGGGACAATTGGGAAACACACTTCGCAGAAACTGAGTGAGAGAAATCCCATAAGATTTAGTGATCTTAGGGTCATCCCCCTCGGATGGTAGACCACATTTTTTATGATTCCGTGACCTAATTTAAATATTTTTTTATTGATGCTAACTTAATTTTATTTTATTTTGTTGCAGTCTGTGCAGTCTTAACTCGCTCAAAACATCAAAGGAAGATGATTGAAGTTGCGATCATTATATATAATAGAAAGAAGGATTTATTATGCGGTCACCTTGTGAGTTGTGTACATGCTTGGTTACTATCCAATGCATATTGCACCAACCAGAGAAGATCCAAAAGAAAAGGATTTTCTTCTTCCAGACTGCAACCTGGTTTAGCCATGTTATTTTTATTTTGTCCGTGGAGTTCTTTAATCGTTTTCCTAATGTTCTATTATTGTGCAAGAGAATCAATGAACGGTAAACTTACCAAGAAGATTAATAAAGAGTTGTTTCTTTCCTAGCATTATGAACTGGAGGAAAACTTCCACGACCTAAAGTAGGCCCCTTAGAAGACTAGGGGAAAGAAAAGAAAAAGGCTTGCAGACAAGGATATTGCCCTAATAGATGAGATCCCCATTAAGGCAATGGATGGTGGTTCCAATCCTACATAGGTTGAGGATGTCGCGACTAACATTATTAATACGGGCTTAACTTCTCCTACTGTCGGGGAGAAATATCTAGATCCAGTTCACTCTAGTCCCATCACCCTTAGTGAAACTCCTCTATGAACATCTGTCCAGATGATGTAAACCTCCCAACCCTTCAAATAATGTTCTTTATTTCATGACCACGACCTCAAATAAGGCCAAAGGATCTAAGTTGTCCTTACAATACTAAGTCAACCGCGGTCTCGATGATGAAAAAGGTTTCCAACTCCTCTGACCTTAAACATCTGTTTAAGGAAGATGTCGAGGACTTGGAAAATTACCAACTTCATTTCCTTTATAGGGTAAGCACATATATCTGTGACCTTTAGTTTATGTTTTACCTATTTTTACTAAATTCTTCTTCTTTTTCCTCCAAGCTGCTATGAGATAGAGGAAAAAATATGAAAATATCTATGTTCAGCATAAGGTCACGGAGGCAACACACATAGTTGAGGTGGAGGTAGTTAAATCTTTGTCTTTTAATCATGTCAAGAATTTCACAATTGTGTCCTTCCAAGCTGCAAGTATTTAGGTCGCGTTTAAGTTGGAGGATATTGAAAAAACTAGAAATAAAGTCGAAGATAACTTTAAATAGGCCACAAAGTCTCTTAAACTGTTATAGGCCAATTGCCTTAAGTCTACTAGATAGGCTTCGACTAATGATGAGAAGGATATCAATCTCGAGTACCAAGTTTCTTCGCTAACACAAAGGCATGTCACATCTTTGCAAAAGATGGATGATAATCATGTCGTGGACCTGAAGAAGGCTACTGAAGATGCCATGAAATATTTTTAGACTTCAAATTATTTTTAGCTTGGGCGTGGATACAAGGAAATAAGGCACAGAGTTTCCAAGGACATTCTTGAGGCCAAGAAAGCCATTTTTGTAAGGCCAGGAGATTATAAGGAAATATAAGGAGGACGCGATAGTTGCACTAGAGACTGAAGAAACTAAGATGGGCCTCCAGGATGAGAAAGGTGATGAATAAGGAGATGTGACGTCTTAAATCCTTGTTCGTAGCTTATGTATTCCTTTTGTAGGGGGGGCTTGAAGCTCAGCGTGGCAGCTCAAGCGTGGCAGCTTGGGGAGGCAGCTCACCGCGGCAACTCAAGCGTGACATCTTGGTGAGGCAGCTCAGCGTGGCAACTCAAGCGTGACATCTTGGTGAGGCAGCTCAGCGTGGCAACTCAAGCGTGACATCTTGGTGAGGCAGCTCAGTGTGGCAACTCAAGCGTGACATCTTGGTGAGGCAGCTCAGCGTGGCAACTCAAGCGTGACATCTTGGTGAGGATCTTGGTGAGGCAGCTCAGCGTGGCAACTCAAGCGTGACATCTTGGTGAGGCAGCTCAGCGTGGCAACTCAAGCGTGACATCTTGGTGAGGCAGCTCAGCGTGGCAACTCAAGCGTGGCAGCTTGGGAAGGCAGCTCAGCGTGGCAACTCATATTTTAGCTTGTTGTTTTAATCACATTGTACTTTCATTATTGATTTCTGTAAGCTTTAACGATTGTAATGACGTAACGATAATAACTAAAGGGTTTGTATGAGGTCAAACGGTACTTGCGAGAGACCAGGCTTGGCAGGGCCTGGGAGAGCTTTCATGCTCTATCGAATGACCTCACTGTGGGAACTTTAGAGGGACCTGGTTTGGAGGATTGAGAAGTAAGGCACCGTTGGGGCTTGTCCTGACCATCTTAGATACACCTGGTAAAACACCGAAGGACCCCGACCGTGGAACCTCAAGCGGAGCAGCTTGGAGTTCTATCGGGCATTAAGTTATGGACCAAACAACCCTCTACTTAATGTCACATCTACTGTGGGTGATGTCACTAGCCATCTAAACGTTGTCAGACATACACTTGAGTAAACCGCTGTGGTATTTGGGGCTGTCAGGTAGTTGGTGAGCCACCTCTGCGACAACAACCCCCTGACACACAGTGGATAGGCAAAAGGCATGTCTTGGCATTTAATGTTTATGACGTGGAGACAACTAGTGCATCAGGCATTTAATGTTGTGACATAAAGTATGAGGGATGTCTTTCATAGTCTTTAATGACTGAGTTGCCTCGGGGGTGGTGTGGGGGGCTATTTAAGGACCCCAACCACCTTTGAGGAGGGGATGATCTTTTGGAGAATTGAAAAAAGAGTTATTGCAAACTAGAGAGTTCACTGACTCACCATTGTCATTTATTGCGAAGCTTTTAATATTTGACAGAGATTCTTGAGGGTGTTTGGTGTGTCTTTACCTGCCTATCAGGGTGTATCTAGGGTGCTTATTTCCCTCTCCCTCTAGCTAAGCCACTTCTGAAGTTCATTATTATTCCCTGAGTTATACATGAGAGGCTATGCGAGTTCAAACTGAGTCTATCTTCATTGGGTTCATGTTTATATGTTCTGTCATTGATTCTAAGCTCTAACCAACTAATTTATCATTACCATACTCAATAGGGGATCCCGCCTCCATTTATAATCTAAAGTACCCTCCTACACCTTTTATGATGAAATTTGTAGTTTTTCAATTATCTATAGTGAAACACTTGGACTTTTCTTTGATGAATGATTTTTTTAGTTATTCACCCTTATAACTTGTATGATTTTGGTTCATTTACCTTATATAATTTTACTGCAATATATGATTATTGTTGTGGCCTTTACACTTGCAATTGACGGTTTTACTTTTCCTATCTTGCATTTTTCCTTGCTTAGATTTTTTTATAATAAGCCTATGTAGACTTCAATGTCTTCACTCCACGCCTTTGCGTTAATTGTATTTCTCATCGTGAGGTTCAATGTTAGGTAGAGTCGTTGCCTTTGTTATATGTCATGCCTTGAAGCTTTAGCCTAAAACTCCACGACCTACGGGGTATTGGAAATCCCCAAGCCTTTAGGCGTGGCATATCACCATGCACTTCCTTATATTCATACTGATAATCTTCAATACCATGGTTTTTCTTTAATCATTGTGGCCTTCTGCATCTTCGATAAAGAAATTATTGATCATGCCTTTTACTTATGAATCTCTAGTTGAAATAGTCTTGATATTATTTTTTTATTGCATTCATCTATGCTTGATAATGATACTGCAACTTTATGTGAACGTATGCTCATGGGTTTGTACTTTTTCTACACTTGGTTATGGGTGCAACCTTTGTAATTTGATTATAGTCGCCATATTAATTTAATCCTATTTTCATAATGGTCATAGATTTTCGACTAAAAAGTTTTCTTGTCTTTGTATATTAGTAGCCGTAAATTTTGCTTGACTTTTATCTGCTATAGTTTTGGACGTGGTGGAAAGGGAACCCAGTTGTGGATGCAACCCTTTGAGCAAAACTACCCGGCATGTGGGGTGTTATAATCCCCACTCCCTCTAGGTCCTTGACATATTAACGACCGCGATCTTCTAATTTGATATTTTCAAAATGCGTTGATGTAGATTTTAGGATCCTCCTCAGGCTTATGGGGTATATTTTATACCCCCAAGAATCGGTCCCACTTTTTTATAAGTAAGGTTGTGCTATTCTGGATACTACCCCGAGTCTAAATTCTATGACCAAAGTCTGTATTTTATAACTCACTCCAATCAGGGTACCTCTTTCTTTAGGTTCTGACTAGAACCACTAGCATGAAGTTCCTGTCATTTGGATCTCATTGTGGAATTCTATGATCAGAGTCTGTGTATCTTATGACTTAGATTTTGTTATTGGAGGTGAATTTGGATTTGCCTCTTAGTTCCTAGGTTTATGGGCTAGGTCTGGTTGCTATGACTGAATTTTTCATTTTTATGACTTAGGTTTCATTACACATGAATCTGGCTTCATCTCTCAGTTCTTATGTTTATGCATACCTTAGCCTATAAGTCTTTTTGGGGCATGTACCATCTATGGTTACGGTCTTTCCTTATGGCCTGGAGACTTCCATCTTTCATAGCTGTCTTGAGGTGTGATTGATGGTAAGTTTTCTTTAAACTTGTTGAGCAAAATTGCAAAAAAATTAAGGCAAATTGTTAATTTTTCATTAATATTAAACTGAAGGGTACATAGTTTTTTCTGGCCTAACTATGGACTTCTAATAATTATAAGTGCAAAATTAACAAAAATCTTCCTCAAAACTTCTTGGAGGTTATAGCTTCTCAGGTGTTGGTAGTGTTCACGGTCTCAATGAACTTTCCCAGCATCCCTTATCTAACGGGCCTTTCAACCTCCTTCTTTAGGAAAATACACTTTTAGTTCTATGGTCGTGGTCATTGTGGAATTCGCACCACTTGTTTTGTCTCTCCTGCAAGCAACAGTCTTGTAAGGACACAAATTTCCAATTGAGTCTTAATGTAGTTTTGGCTCAATTCTAGACAAAAACATTTAAGTCATAGGATATAGTCCATGTGTATCCATCCAAGCCTATGACAAGTTTGAGTTGAAGACATTGTGGCCTACTTATCAAAAGAACATCATTGTCGAGTTTCAGTGCCACGTTTCACGTCATCAACACCATATTCCATTGTATACAAAAGGTATGAATGCTTTTATATATTTGTAGGAGACTTGGAATAATTTTATTGGGTGTAATGTTTATTTAAAATAAAGTTTTTCGGCTTAAAATCGAAATATAAACATTATGTCAGTTTGTTTGATATTGTCGTTCGAACGAGAATTTCGTTCGAACGAGTTTGCCAACGAATTTTCCCAATAAGCCTCTGGAACATCGTTAGATAGTTCATTTGAACGAAACTTTGCTCGAACTAAAATCTTGTTCGAACGAGATTTCCGGCGAGAAAATATTTTGGCAATTTCTGACAATTTTTATCCACGATCCCACTCTTTTGTTCCCACTAACTTTTCTAGATTTATATTGTGCGGGAACCACTTTTGAAAAACCAAATTTTGATAACTTCTAAACATTCCTTCAGAGAAAAATTTGAAGAGAAAATTTCCCAACATCAAAAGTTCATAGTTTTGTGTTTTTGTAAATCCATGAAATAAATCCTACCAAAACACATACACCCAACTGTTTAGTTTATCCACGTTTCTACCTCTATTTATTTGCTTGGAGTACTTTGGCACCGGGTTCACTTCTCTGCCCAAGAAAAAAAGAGTTTTGGATTTGCTTATACATCCCTCAAAGAAGAATAAACTTGTGTTTTGCTGCGGCATTCTCATATGGTGAAAGGCACCACGTGTGGTTGATGGTAGCTTGGTCTCAATTGGTGGACTCCAAGGTTCTGGTGGACTCCAGGATTATTCACTAGGTGGAGGTTGAAAATCGAAGGAGCGCGTCAAGTATTGAAGGGAGTCGAGTCAGTTGTGTAAGTTCTCTTGTTGAGTCTTTGTAAAATTTATACCATACTTAGTGAATTTGTTAGGCTAGGGACGTCTGAGGTTTTTTCCCGATTTGGGTTTTTCCTCGTACATCATCGTGTAGTGATATTTTTTATTTTATCTTGTTTAACTCACCTAGAACGCATGCTTAGGTTAAAAAGATAAAATTGGGTTTAATTTACAATCTTACTTAATTTGGTGCTAGTTTTATATTTGGGTAATGTTTAACTTAATTTAATTCAAGTCTAAATAATTTAATTTAATTTAATAAAAAAAAATTTGGCACATATAAAAATAAATTAATCATGTTAGGAAAATTTTAGGACTTGTGTTAAATTATTTTTGGGCTAAAAGTAAATTTCTCATAGTTAACTTCATGTGTTAGTTTTATTTGTGAGAAAATTCTAATACTAGTTTGTGCGAATTTGGTGTGTGTGTTCACCATAATTTACTAATTTAGGTTTAATTTTAATTTTGTTTTTAGAAATTAAAATTCGTGTTTAATTTAATTTTTCATATTTTTAAGAAAAAAAAATCAAATAAAATTTTGAAAGATTAAATTCTTGTGTTGAACCATATTTATTCCGTATTAAAGGAAAGTGATTTTGAAAGATTTTTAAATTGGGGGTCCTATGATGTTTTCAAGTCTTCACCTTTCCTAGCCATTTTATGAACTTCTTTGTCTTGATTCTTTGTAAAACCGTGTCTAGTTCCCAGTTGACAAGAGTAAATTCTTCATATGATTTCCCTGCATGAGCCTCATGCTTTATTTTTTTCACCTCTTTCACCTTTCATTTAGAGGCCACAGACACTGTCTTCTTCTGATTGTCTTCAGCCTTCAATGTATTAGACAAGGACGCAGACTCTAGCCTTATGATTCTTTGGTCGAGGAGATTGATTTGGCCTTGGAATGAGGACTATCCTAATTAGGTGTGCCACGTCTTCGGTATACATGTGCCCTGATCCTGATATTCCTTTCATGTTGTCTTCTCTTTAAATAATTAATTCTTAAAATCTCTTTATTCTATAAGACGAACTAAATGGGATGAGAAATCCAAGAGTGATAGGGGAAATATGACCACGATATTAAACACTAAGTGACATTGGGTTGATGTCTGTGGCTTTGAAGTCGCGACCTATAACATGTAAGTGCTGAGGCCATGGCGTATTCCCTTTGCAAGGAGTTACTCATCCTGATTATCTTGATTGAACACGATTTTCTCGCACAACGATTCCATCTTTAGGATAACATGCTAAATACATGTCCTTCGATACAATGGTAATATGATAACATAAAAGTTCGTAAAACATATCATCATATCGCGAGTGATTTAACAATCCTTATGGCAATAGCCCTTTTGGATTTTACCCACGGAATCATCAACTTTAAAGTAGTTGGCCTAGCCTTATGGAACTTAACCCGACCCAATAATCATAAAACATGTTATGGGGGGGGGGGGGGTGGTAAGCATTTTGATGGCATCTTAGGTCTAACGGAAAATAATTCTTTAATCAAGAATGCTAAATATGTCATAAATATATATTTTGCTCTAAGCTATCACTATGAGGCCGCAATATATAACATGAAAACATGAAAGTTCACGAACCCCTGAGGGAAGAATGCAAATTATAGCCTTAATTTTTCCTAAAATGTGATTTTCTACCCCAAAAATTCATACTAAAGAGCCTTTGAGGCATTAATCCAAGGCATAATAAGTCCTCATGGATAAATAAACACAATTATAACAAAAAATACTTTATAAGTAAGTCATAATATGGCAAAAATACTTAGTAATTAGGCGAATTAAGATTAAAATTGGTAATAATTTGTCAAGCATATTTAGAAAGGCTTAAATGGTTATTTGACATTTTGGTATATTGTTAATTAATTTATTCATTATTAGAAAATAAGACTTTTAGTAGGGTATCCGCTCTCTCCTCTTTGAAGACCACATTAGTCTTCCTAGATATAGAATGAGCTCATACTAGGATGCTTAGGGCTCTGCGCGACCGTCTTGTCTTTATATTTATTTGTATATCTATGTCATTATCTCTTGTATAATGCCACTTTCTATTAATATATTTTACCCCTTATGGGTATTCCATAAAAATATTGAGAGGTGAATATTCCTGCCTCCTGCTCTCCTAGTGAAGTCAACTTATGAAATATATTGGTTTACAAATTACAATACCAACCGATCACGTGCGTATATTTATAAAACCAACCTTTCATCTAAATTCATATGCATTTTCTCATAAAATAAGTTAAACGAACACATGCATTTTGTTTTTGTAATTGTGTTGTTATATCTCAGTAACCTCTCACATGGAATAAACACCACCAATAATAAACTCAAATGCCAATGCCAATGTGGAAACGTAACATTACCATACCTAATGCTAAAATAAAATTTATTTCATGGACTATCGTATTTAAAAAGTATATTTAATGTGTTGAACCCTAAATATGTTAACTAATAGTCAAGAGACTCATGGCCACATGATTATATATTCAAGGACAAACAAAAGGCCTGGACCTGTAAAGAAGACTACGACCTAGTTCCTTACCCGTCCATAGACGATGATACTTTGTTATCCCCTTAAACAAATAAAGACCACGTCATAGTATCTTAAAGGCCATGGACTCTAAATACAAACTACCACATAAGGCCACAACCCGTACCTCACAGGTCGCGGCCACGTACCCTCAAAATTACTCTACAAGGACATATCGCAGACCCTTACATGTTAACCAATCACTACACCAAATCTGCCCATTTGTCAAGGTCATTGACCTTGACAAATCCAACTTGTCAAGGTCAATGACCGTGACATTTCGAGGCGAGACAACTTTTTTTATCACTTTCGTGTCACGGTCATTGACCTTGACACAAAACTCGCGTTTTGTGTCACGGTCGTGTCAAGGTCAATGACCGTGACACGTTTGTCACGGTTTATAACCGTGACAAAGCCGTGACCCTTTTAAAAAAAATTGTCACGGTCATTGACCGTGACACGTCCGTGATAACTTTTATCACGGGATTGTCACGGTCAATGACCGTGACAATTCTGGGCAGAATTTAAAAAAAATTATATTTGTACCTGTTATAGCAACGTTATACCTGTTCCAAACATCATATATCCAACACAAACTAAAGATAATGCAAATATATATTCATGACGATATAATCCAAATATTCAAAATAGAAATAATATACATGACGATATAATCCAAATATAATTAAAATGGACAAACTTAAAAATAATGTTACTACATGTTTTGGATAAAACTGAGGAGGTGAGTAGACCACACGACATACGAATTGACGCACCCACTAATATACGTCGTGCCGCATTGTTCGCGCAGCAACAATAGGGAGTTCTCCTTCCCGGGTATGACATGCGTGACGAGCACCCTGGACTCCATCTCTTGAAGCACACGTCCATGGACTATTCCACCCTCGACGATATTCGGGTCCCTCAACCCCCGCCCTATCCGCTGGCCATCAAATACGTCCAATATGAACACGCTCGGCCAACCAAGTGTCGACAATGGTCTGTTGAAGGGCGCCAAATAGGGAAGTGGATCATCGAAGTACGAACATGTCGGTGATGAAGCAGCGAGGTCCACATCCTCGTCATCCCGCGCCTCGTCCTCCCGCACCTCCTCCTCCACCGCCTTCTCCTTATCCTTCCCTTTACCTTTCCCTTTACGATCTCCACCCAACGTACGCTTCATGAATGCGTTCATATCTTGGACTGTCGCCTCCAAACGGGAGAGCTTCACGTCGTGTGAATCCACCGTTCGAGCCAACCCGGTGTCGCTCGTCTCCAATCCGATGATCCTAGATTTGGCCACCCGCGAGCTCACTCCCCTTGTCCTCCCCTTGCGATCAGAACCAAGCACTTGGCTGAGTGCGTCCGTGGACGAAGATGCCTTGTCGGCATCAGACTGCGACTCATGCACTTCCTTAAGCTTTGCCTGAAACGACAAAAAGCACATGATTAGTAAAATAAGTAAACTAAAAAATTATAACGTAATTAACAATAATTAAACTGTCGGATTACTTACAATCGTGGTCGCGACGCTCGGGGACACCTCCTTGTCCTTCCCCTTCTTCGTCCGAAGAGCCACATAAGTATCGAGCCTATGTGGCTTACCCCCTGGCCCACTCCCTACCCCCTGAAATAAAATAAAGTAAAGTAAAATTAGTATCGGCCCCGCAAAGTAAAATAATGAAGAATAATATATTTCTGTAGTTATAGATAAATTAAATCTTACCTGCATCCTATGCTCCATCTCAGCGTAAGAGGTCCGGCCGAAGTAGTGCACGTCCGTCTTTTTTGCCCGATTTTCCCTCCCCGATTGGCGAGATGCCAATTGTCGATCCTCGATCTCATTGTCAATGAACTTTTGCCATTGTGCCAATGAGATCGGCTCCTTGGGCGGGACGGATCCGCGCCATTGTATAATGGACTCTCGTGTTTTCCCAAAGTACCGTGTCCGCATATTTTTCTTCCACATCTTGTGTTGCTCCCTCAACTGCTCTAAGACGGAATCGCGTAGCTTTGGATCCAAGTTGAATTGTTCATGTCCAACAAATACAATGTTAGTTGCGAATAAATATAAATATAAATATAAATATAAATATAAATATAAATATAAATATAAATATAAATATAAATATAAATATGAAATTGAAATTGAAATTGAAATATTCATATAAATATAAATATAAATATATTACCTGTAGTGCCGCCCAAACAGCTAATTTGAGCTCATATGGCACCTCCTTCCAACTCAAAAACCCCGGGCCGATGACCGTCTTTAGTAGCTCGAGGGATCTCGCTAATAGCTCCGACTTGTTCTCGACGGTAATCCTAAATTTTCCATATTTGGGGAGCCTAGGGGCGGAGGAGCCCTCGTCGCCTCCGCTACCACCGAACCCAGACGACATCATCATAAACAGCATCATCATCTTCGCCTTAATATCTGAAGGAGACATTTTTGCTGTAAAAAAATATTATTAGTACAGATAAAAAAAAAATGTTAATATTACACATACACACACCCCTACCCCACCCGCCACGCACACACGCACACACCTACGCACACACACACACCCACCCCCACCCCCTCCCCCCACAAATTGTAACAAAATATTATCAGCTCCCCCACCACACCACACCCCCACTACCCCCCTCCCCCACCACACATCACCATACACACACATATACACATACCCCACCCCCTCCCCCTCCCCCCGCCACGCACACACGCACACACGCACGCACACACACACACACACACACACCCCACCCCCACACACCCCACCCCCACCCCCTCCCCCCACCACGACCGTGACAACTACATTTATTGTTTATCAATAAAATTATGACATGAGATAATTATAATTGGAGCATAAATTTCATTATCATAAAGGGATAAATCCAACCAAGTACAGAGATTCTACAAATTAAAGTGAGAATTAAATTTAAGACTTTCTAACAACATGCATGTGTATGGATTCTAACTAATGATATTCCTAAAAATATATAATTGGCAACATTTTGTGAATTTACTAAACTTTATATAATATTATCAAATTCTGTTAAAAAATTATCTAGGGTTTTACCTAATTGAATTAATTTCATGAATAAAATTATTATCAATTTAAATGAAAATATCAATTATTATTTACATTGAATTAATTTATCAAATTTCATATAATATTATCAATTTCATATAATATTACATTGAATTTCATATTTCATATAATATTATTTCATATAATATTATTTCATATAATATTATTATTTCATATAATATTATTTCATATAATATTATTTCATATAATATTATTTCATATTATTTCAAATTTCATATAATATTATTTCATATAATATTATTTCATATAATATTACATTGAATTTCATATTTCATATAATATTACATTGAATTAATTTATCAAATTTCATATAATATTATTATCAATTATTATTATCAATTTCATATAATATTATCAAATTTTGTGAAAATATCAATTATTATCAATTTGAATTCATTTACATTTACATTTTTGGATATTATTTACATTTACTTTTTTGGATATTATTTACATTTACATTTTTGGATATATACACACATACACACATACACACATATATATACACACAAACATATATATAAATGGAAGAGAGAGAGAGAGAGAGAGAGAGAGAGAGAGGGAGGAACGACGGTAGGGAAAAAAGAAGGGGGTAGGGTTTTTGCTGCGAACATTGTCAGGGTCGTGTCAAGGTCATTGACCGTGACAATTAGTTATCACGGTCGTGTCAAGGTCAATGACCGTGACATAAAACGCGTATTTTTTGTCACGGTCAATGACCTTGACAAGGCTGGCCGGCTGAAAGGTGACAATTTGCCCATTTTGGTGTAGTGAATCACTATCAGCTATCCACCTTCTAGAAAGATTCTTCTTATTACCCTTATCTATAAGTCATGTGGGCTAAGCACGTGAGGACCCTAGCTTACTCCTATAAATAGAGATGGTCACCTATCATTTGGTAAGAAACTTCTAGGAAGTGAAGCTTTGCCCAGTTCTCTTCAGTAAGGTCGCAACCTTCTCCAGCAACCCAGATCACTACAATCATGAACTCATAGTAGATTGCATTACATGGTCGTAGAGTCCACTTCACACTACATGAGTTTTACACATTTAGCCTTCATATCTCCTCTTGTACACCTGTAGGGATCCAATCAGGTACTTATAACATAGATATAATGAGAACCGGTCTCCATGGTGGACGTGGGCTTATTTTAGCGCTCAGACCACTCTAAATCTCATGTTTATCTATCATTATCTTCGTTTTACTCTATTATATACTTTTTACAGTTGAGTATAGCTTTAATGGCATGATTTACACTAGTAGATCTATTTTTAGACGAAAACATTTTGACACCATCTATGGGAAACAAGGTGTTATACCGAATTTATTACAAATCAAGTCGAAATAAGCCTTATTTTATCCATGGGGATCTCCTAATCTACATCTTATGGATGAAACTTTGGCGTCTAGGCCTAAATAATCATATGAACCCTAGTTAGGGTTTCTTTTATAAATATTTCATCGGGTAACAAACCATAGCGAGGGCATCTCAAAGGATGGCTCTGTTAAATATAGGAGAGTTATGGGAGAAGATAGATCAGGTTTTGAGTCAGGGGTAAATTTAAAGGAGTAAGTCTCCCAGGGGAGCTCCAATCCTTTTTATTAAAATGAAGGATTGTTCACTAAGACTATATTTGGACTATCAGGAGCTAAACAAGATCAAGATATGGAATAAGTATCCATTACCATGCAACGATGACATACTTGATTAATTAAGGGGATCTTCGTCATGTTCGAAGATTGACTTGTGTTTAGGGTATCATCAGTTGAAGATTCTAGAGGAGTATATCCAAAAGACAACCTTTCTCATAAGTTATGGATCATATGAGTTAAGAGTTATGCAATTTGGGTTGACCAATACTCCAACCATGCTCATGAATGTTTTGACCAAAGTGTTCTAACCATACTTGGATCAGTTCGTTATCGTTTTCAATGATAAAATTTTTGTCTACTCTTAGTCCGAGGATGATCATGCAAAACATCTCAGGATGGTTTTACAGAGACTTGGGGAACATAATTTGTATGCTTAGTTCTCTAAATGTGGATTTAGGTTACATAAGGTATAATGTTTGGGACATATTGTATCGAGTTCTGAGATTTCTTTATATCCTAGAAAGGTGTTAGCTGTTATGAAATGGGGATCACCCACAACACCTATTAAGGTTACGATCTTCTTGGGTTTATCAAGTTACTATAAGCGGTTCATTCACGAGTTCTCAAAGATTGTAAAGACAATAATCCACATCACCTGGAAAGTAATACCACATGTTTGGAATAAGCATTGCTAGATGACTTTTGAGGAGTTGAAGGAAAAGATCATGATCGCGCTTATATTTATCTTACCATTGGGTGAAGTGGAGTACATGGTGTACACAGACGCATCGCTACAGGGACAAAGAGGATTCCTTATGTACGAGGAGGGACCTATAGCATATTATTACTTTAAGCTTAATCCTCACGAGTGAAACTACCCCACCCATGACTTGGCGATGGTTCTGGTAGTCTTTACCCTTCTTAATTGGAGGCATTACTTGTTTTGTGAAAGATTCATGTTATTCTTGGACTGCCATAGACTTTAGTATCATATAATAAAGGTGAATGCGGTAGCATACTCCTTGAGCCATCGACCGTCAGTGAGTGTATTAACTTTTTGGGTAGAGGAGGGGATAGTCTACTAAGTTCATGGGAAGAGTAGTGGGATACTTTGTGTGTCATGGATGCAACATATGAGTTCTTAGAACTACTGTCCCTTATGTTAGATATTGTGTCACGGGTGTTGAAGGCCCAAGATTTGGACTTTTTTTTAGAATAAGATATGTGAGTTATTATGTGGATGAGTTCCCTTTCATTCCATTGGTTTGGACAAAAAAATACTTTTATATGGGAGATTGGTTGTGTCGGAGGGTTCTAATATGCGAAAGTTAGTTTTGACCAGGGCGCATTGCCCATGGTTCAATTTGCATCCTAAGATGACAAGATGTACTCTGATATGAGAAGACATTACTGGTGGGATGATATAAAGTGGAACATAGTGGAGTTTGTGATTAAGTGTGACACTTATAGGGATGAAACTAGGGTTTATTCGTGGAGGGGGATGAAATGTAAGTAGACGTAATTTTCTCTAACACCATTGTTGATGTAAAAAACTAGATCACTCTAATTATTCAATCACAGATAAATAAATAAGACAAAGATTTTAAAGTGGTTCGGCTAGGAATAAAGCCTACGTCCACTGTTATGTTATTGCTGAGTGTTTATGGAATTCTTGATTACAAGTTCTCTCAAGAAATTCCGGTCCCCTTTGAATGAGGATGATACAAGGTATTTATAGTCCTTAGGCTGTACATGAAAGGTCCGATACATTAAATGAAATACATATGAAAGGGTAATACATTTAATGCAGCGTGGGCGTCAAGAATATGAACATTCAATGAATAGTTGAACAGTTGTCCGTTTGGTAATTAATGATACGGCCGAGATGCAGCTCGGACCGCCTTAGTTGCTCGTTGATCAATAGTTCCTCGGAGCGCTAGAGTACCTCGGAGTACTGGAGTTCCTCGGGGTGTCCTCGTTGCTCGGATAGAACATGAGTTAGTCGGGGAAATGAGCTTCCTCGTTGCTATTGTGCCACATAGACTGACACGTGTGTTCGTACTATTCGTCCACATCAGCATATTAATTTTGGTATCAACAGAAGCCCCCAATGTTTTATATTTCGAACTTTGAGGAGTATGGAACATTCTTTCTCGGTATGTAGAAGTATTGAAGATCTTCCTGGTTTTTAGGAGTATCGTATTTGAATTTATTTCCAAATTCATAGAATCCGCCTTTTTTTCGAATTTTTAATAGCGCTTCGATCTTCGTGCCCTTTTTGTCCTTTTAGCCGCCGGAAGTTTAATAGTTTCTTTCATGTAATCATTTCTTTCGCTGCTTCCCAAGGCAAAGTATTTAAACTTCTTTGGTAACCATAGCGTCTTCTACCTTTCCCAATTTTCTGCATTCAAGCTTTCTATTCTTTCTTTCAGTCTTGTGCGTTCGTCCTTGTTTTCGTTCATTTGTTGACAACTCTCCTTTCTTCCTGTAAGCTTTTTCTTCCTTCTTCTTTTATTCACCATGGTTTATGCTATTGAATCTATTGAAAAATTCCGCTCTGATTTTTCCATCCCACCTTGGGTAGTTTTGGAAGAATTTTCTGGAGCTCAAGATTATTTTCGTTTGGCTGAGGGACATTGGTTCCCCAGTCTTTTTATTGCAGAATGTGGTTTTTCCTTTCCACCAAACCCACTGAGTCTCGAGTTTTGTCAGTATTTTGATCTTGTCCCTGCAAAAATATCCCCTAATTCATGGAGAATAATTAATGGGGTGTATAAATTAAATCTAACTCATGGGACTCGTATAGGGATCCCTGAGATTATGTACTGCTATAAGTGGGCCACTTTAGATAATGTTTATTATTTGAAAACTAGGTTTCTGAATAGAGCCCTTGTAGTTAACCTCCCTGATTCAAATAGAGATTATTTTGAACATGGAGTGATTATAAAAAATTGGCAACATGCCCCTTTAGCTGGAGATGATGTTTACAACGGTCCCAGATGCCCCCCATATGGCAATGGGATAGGTTTATTTTTATTTCTTTTACTTATGAAATTATGCTTTTATCATGCTTGACAAAATGTATGACTGATGTCTCATTATGTATTTGTTTGCAGTTGATAGTAAAAGAAAAACTCCAAAGGAATCAGAAGTGAATATCAAACAACTGAAACTTATCTGGGGTTTGCATAGGAACATTGCAGACGAGCATATCAGATCTGCATCATATTTGCTTCAGTATAGGAGCTATACAACCTCTTATACTGCTCGCCCTGTTGAACCAGCTTCAACTCCAGAGGACTCTTCTTCAGATTCTCATCTTCCTTTAAGTCAGAGAATGGGCAAGAAAAGAGCTCCTCCTGCTCTGTTTGATGATATTTCTTCTGCTGCTGGGGCTAAGAAGAGCAAAACTGATGTCCCAGAAGGGACTAAGAAGATGGATGCTGCAGCCTCCAAAACTACCGAGAAGCCCCCAGTGGCTCCGAGCAAGAAAGTTGCTCCTGTAGAAGTGATCACTATCTCCCCGACCAAGAACTCTTCCTTGGTTGAAGCTGTTGAAGTTCCATTGAAGAGATTGAAGAAGTCATCCTCAATTAATTTGGCTGAAACTGCCTCCACACTGCCAGCTGGTGGTGTTGGTGTTCCCACCATTATCCCTCCGAGCTCTGCAATGAGCTCGGTGAAAACTTGGGTCATTCCCGAGGTCCAGGGAATTGATGAAAAAATTCCTAGGGATACATTGACATCCCTGGCTACTCGTCACCTTGCTTCGGTAAATTTCTCACATTCTGAATTTCTTTCTTTGAATGCTTGCATTTTTGTACTGACTTATTTTTTTCTCATTTTTCAGCTGGTGAACTGTATTAATAATATTGTGAAGAAGGATGAAGCTATTAAAGCTTCAAGCTCCTCGTCATGTGTTGAGGATGCTTTATTGGGTTTGACCCAATCTCTGAAAGAATCTCGCCAACAGTACAATGATGATAAGACTGCTTGGGAGAAGAAGTTATCTGCAGTTGAGGCCGAGAAGGTGAAGATGGCTGAGACCTCCAAGATTTTGGAGAATAAAGTGAAAGATTTGGAGGTAGAACATCAGAAGTATGATGTCAAGCTCAAGAATTTGGGCGAGCTTGAAACTAAATTGAAGAAGGCAGAGGAGAAGTTGTCTGCCCTGCAAGATATAAAGGTCCAAAAAGAAGAATTGGATGTGAAGCTCTCCTCGGAGAAGTTGAGAAGAAAGGCTGCAGTCAAGAAATCTTTCAGTGCTGGCTGGGAGAAAGGATGGGATAAGGGAATTGATGCGATGACATCCCAAGTTCAATATGGGAAGTTGAAATACTTCCATGATGGCTGCATAGCTTCTCTGCAAGAGTTGAAGATTAAAGACGACTCTGAGTTATTCCAACTACACCTCCCTGGTCCTCCTCCAGCAATTGTGGAGGAAGAAGAAGATGAGCCTCTCTCAGATGAATCTTCTGTGGCCATAGGTGATCAAGTCCCTGTATCTCTATCCTCTGCCACCGAGGATATTTCTTCCATGCCTCCTCCTCCCGAGAGAATTCCTGCTGATCAAGCTGCAGCTACTACCGAGCTCCTCGTCCCAGCCTCCCGAGAAAGTCTTGGGAGACAAGAAAAAGGTGTGAAGTTGTTCGGTATTATTTCCATATTTCATTACTTGTAATCGAACAATGTAACCTTTTGATGATCTAATAAAATACATCTTCATTCCTCTTCATTGTTGATACTCTGTCTGCTTTTGTTTATTAACTCCTGCATTTCTTTTCTTTATTAGTTTTTGGCCAGAATGGAATTGATATCTGCCCCTGATACCGAATTGATGCAACAATGCCATGGATATTATAAAGCTGGTCATACAGACCTAAGTGTATCAGAGATTATCGACATCCTTGGTAATGATGCCTCAGAGCAAGCAGTTGAGGCTTACCGGTACCTGAAGGATCTTCTTGATAGATCTGTGGCCAATAATGTGGCATACTATGAATTGATCGAAGAACTTCATGGTTCCATGGAGGATCTTCAAAACCAACACAATGCATCATTGGCCTTGTTGCACAAAGATTATGAAAATAGATATCAACAACTTTCTTCAGAAACAGGCCATAAAAAGATCCTTGCTGGATATGATTTTAGAGAGAGAGCTCTAAAATGTGAAGTTGAGTCCTGCAGGCAGATTGCTGAGTTGCTGGAGCAAGAGAATAATAATTTGCAGAAGAAGTTAGCTCAATATGAATCTGCTGCATTATCTTCTACTGCATTAGTACCAGTTACTGATGAAGGTTTCTCGTTCTTAGAGGTTGAAAATGACAAATTAAGGCAAGAGCTGGATGATCTAAGAAGATCTGCTAATGCTGGGACTGCTCGGGGACGAGGAAGAGGTTCTCGGGGGCGAGGAAGAATTGTCGAGGAGCAAAGTTCTCCAGTTGCTTCTCGGAGCCGATCAAGAGTTCTTAGTCGCAATGTCGAAGAGGCTCGCACTCAATCTACTTTGTAAACTCAAGCGTTCCAATTGAATGCTAAGGATCATGCTCTGTCTGAATTATCCAAGAAAAACTTATCTTTAGAAGATCAACTGGCTGCGACAAAATCTGCTCTTCATACTAAGGATCTTTTTGCCAAAAACCTTCTCGAGCAATTGGATAGATTAACCTTTCAATTTCATAAACAACCCAGGGAATTCTGGATGGCAGGATATAATGAAGCTCTTGTTCATCTGGATGCTCGTATTGAACATGCCAACAATGAAGGTTATAAGCAGGGGTGGTTGAACGCACTGGGTGTGTTGAAATTGGAGCAAGGGCATTATTTATGGGATTATCATGCTCCAGGGTTATTAGACTTGCCTGTACCGCCTTTCAAATTGGACATGGCGTGGATCCCAGCTCGTTCCATTCCTCGTAGCTTGATTTCAAAGTACCTTGGCGATTATAACCTTCATTCACAAATTGAAGTATCCCGACCAGAACATCTAATGGAGACACCTTCATTAATGAATGTCAGGATGTTGAAAGATTTAAACTTTATTAATTCTCCCCTTTGCCTAGAAGATCCTCCTGCTGGCGAGGAGCCTGTCTCAAAAGCAGAGGACAAAAAACCAATAGAATAGGAATATCAATGTAATAGTTAGTACATACTTATATCCTGTAATTTATTTTGAATTTTAATGAAAAGACTTTCATTTTTTGTTTGCAAATTTTGCTATTGTTTTGTGTTTATCAAACACCTTTATATTTGCGCATATGTATCTATGTATCTGTTAAAAAGATAACAATATTGTGCTGTTCATCAACCAACTTAATAATAAAACAAGTATCAAGATTACTTAATGATAAAGTAATGAGTATAAATTGTTCAAATTGTTTCCAACCAACCAAGGTGGATAAATAATGTTTGTCGACCAACTACAGTTGATGGGTTTTTATCCCCTACTTGGTTCAATTTCAGATATAAAAATGTGTCCGACCAACTAAGGTTAATAATTTGTCCTCGTCGAGCAACTACAGTTAGTGGGTCTTTATCCCCGACCAACTATACTTGGTGTATTTTGGAATATTTTGTTCTTCAAAGAACTTTTTGTAATAATCTTACCTCCCGACCAACATAAGTTGTAATGTGAGAATATATTTTTATCTTACCAACCGTAGTTGATCATGCTGGTGTACACCTCCTAACCAAAGGAGTAGTAGTGGTTTTTTCGAACTTTTTGGCTCATTCGAGCTGTCCACTAGATATCTTACCAACCGTAGTTGGTCATACTAGTGTCGCCTCCTAACCAAAGGAGTATTTTTTGGCTCCTTAGAGCTGTCCACTAGATATCTTACCAACCGTAGTTGGTCACACTAGTGTCGCCTCCTAACCAAAGGAGTATTTTTGGCTCCTTATAGCTTTTGGCTCCTTAGAGCTGTCCACTAGATATCTTACCAACCGTAGTTGGTCACACTAGTGTCGCCTCCTAACCAAAGGAGTATTTTTGGCTCCTTAGAGCTTTTGGCTCCTTAGAGCTGTCCACTAGATATCTTACCAACCGTAGTTGGTCACACTAGTGTCGCCTCCTAACCAAAGGAGTATTTTTTTGGCTCCTTAGAGCTTTTGGCTCCTTAGAGCTGTAGTGTATTACACTAGTATTCCACGAAAAACTTTCAACCAGAAAGAAAATGGCGAAACATCCTCGCTTTATTCATAATGAAGGAAATGCTTTACATTTTACATTACTGATAATACTTGCGCAGGTGTTCAGCATTCCACGCATTCTTAAATTCTTCTCCCTCTAGAGTTGCTATTTTGTAAGTTCCTGGACGAACAACCTCTGTAACTCGGTAAGGTCCATGCCAGTTTGCCTCCAACTTATTTTGCTTCTGAATGACTTTCTTTAGCACATAATCCCCTTCTTTTAAGTCACATTTCTTCACCCTTTTATTGTAGAACAGAGCTGTACGTTGTTGGTAAGCTGCATTCCTAATAGCTTCCTCCTCTCTAACCTCCTCGAGCATATCCAAATCCAGTCTTCTCATCAAATCGCTGACTGGGGAATTGAAATTCAGTACTCTATGCGTTGGGAGACCCAACTCGGCAGGTATCACAGCCTCACTTCCAAATGCTAGCATATACGGTGATTCTCCAGTTGCTGCTCGGGGAGTTGTTCGGTAAGCCCATAATACTGATTGGAGTTCATTAATCCAATTTGCTTTAGCTTCACTTAACCTCTTCTTCAAACCATTTCGTAATGTTCTGTTCGTCACCTCCGTCTGTCCATTGCTTTGAGGGTGGCCCGGTGCTGAATGAAGCTTCAAAATGTTCGACTGATGACAATAGGCAGCAAATTCTTCATTATCGAATTGTGTTCCATGGTCTGTGATGAAAGCATGGGGGAGACCATATCGACAAATGATGTTCTTCCAAATGAACTGATATACCTTCTCGTACGTCATATCAATTAGTGGTTCAGCTTCCACCCACTTAGTAAAATAATCTACTGCCACGACGAGATACTTGAACCTTCCTCGGGTCGTCGGCAGTGGTCCAACCAAATCAACCCCCCACATGGCAAATGTCCAAGGTGAAGTTATGGGTGTCAACAATGCTTGTGGAGTTCTTCGGATGGAGGAAAAACGTTGGCACTTGTCACACTTCTTAGCATAGGCTATACAATCAGCCCTCATCGTCGGCCAGTAATATCCCTGTGTCATTACCCTTTGCAAAAGTGTCCGACCTGCTACATGAGCTCCACAGGATCCTTCATGGATTTCCTCAACCAATTCTTTGACTTCTGATGGATGCACACATCTCTGCAAACCTGCCATAATTCCTCGTCTATACAAAACACCATTAGTTAATACATACCGAGCAACTTTATACTTCAATTTCTTGGCAGCTAATTTGTCCTCCGGTAGCTCTCCTTCTTCAATGTATGCCCTCATAGGATCCATCCAAGATGGTCCTAAATCAAGGGTAATAATCTTCACCGTCAGATCTTCTTCTATGCTCTGACTTTCTAATACTTCAATTGGTATCGTTCTTCGTAGCTCGGTACGGGTAGCTGACGCTAATCGGGCCAGTGCGTCTGCTCTAGCATTCTCCATCCTCGGTATTCTCACCAATTGAATAGCATCAAATTCTGTCAATAATTCCATCACCTTTGCATGGTACTTCATCATTAATTCCCCCTTAACTGCATATATTCCCATCATTTTATTCATAATTAATTGAGAATCACTGAAAACAATTACTTGCCGTGCTTCCATGACTTTCGCCAAATGAAAACCTGCTATCATAGCCTCATACTCAGCCTCATTATTGGAAGCTTTGAATTTAAATCTCAAGGCATACTCCATGTCAATATCATCTGGGGTGTTTAAAACAATCCCTGCTCCACAACCAGCTGTGCAAGATGATCCATCTATATATAATCTCCATGTAGGTAACTCGTCTTCAAATTTCTTATTTGTCAAAGTTCCTCGGTAAAATATCTGCTGTTTTCTTTCATCATCCCCCGGTATCTTTCGTTCCTCGTTGGTCATCTGTTCGCGCCCTTTTACCAACCTTAGTTGGTCGGGGTTTGAATATGATGATTTTTCTACATCCACAGGTCCTTTTACCAACCTTAGTTGGTCTGGACCTGTGTCTGTTGATCCTGTATCGTCCACAGGTAGGTCAGCAATCACCTTTTGCTCCTCGGGGGTATCAGGGTATGTGAACTCTGCTATAAAATCTGCTACAGCTTGCCCCTTCAATGATGATCTGGGTTCATACACAATATCATATTCACCGAGTTCTATTGCCCAATACATCAATCTTCCTGATTTTTCTGGCTTGTGAAGGGCTTGTCTTAATGGCATGTCGGTATACACGATGATGGTATGAGCCTGGAAATATGGCCTCATTCTTCTACTTGCTTCAATTAATGCCAATGCCAATTTTTCCAGCTTTGGGTACCTGATTTCTGCACCTCGGAAGGCCTTACTTGTGTAATAAATTAGCTTCTGGACTCCATTTTCCAATCTGATCAACGCCGAGCTAACTGCATTCTCTGATACTGCCAGATACAAGTACAACTTTTCTCCCGTTATTGGCCTAGACAACAATGGTGGTGCTCCCAAATATTTTTTCAAGTCTTGAAAAGTTTTTTCACATTCATCAGTCCACTCAAAACTTTTTCGTAGTGTTTTGAAGAATGGGAGGCATTTATCAGTTGCTCGGGATACAAATCTATTGAGCGCTGCAACTCGTCCTGTAAGACTCTGCACTTCTTTCCTCGTCGTCGGGGATCGTAGCCCTAAAAGAGCTTTGATCTTTTCTGGATTTGCCTCAATACCTCGTTGGTTGACGATGTATCCGAGGAACATTCCTTCTCGTACTCCAAAGGTACACTTCGTCGGATTGAGCTTCATTTGGTATTTATCTAGTTGATCAAAGGTCTGGCCTAAGTCAAATAGATGATCAGTAGCTATCTTGCTTTTAGTGAGCATGTCGTCGACATAGACCTCCATGTTGCGGCTGATTTGTTTGGCAAAAACCTTGTTCATCAACCGCTGATATGTTGCACCTGCATTTTTTAAACCAAAAGGCATAACATTATAACAATAAGTTCCCCTTGGGGTAATAAAAGAAGTACTTTCCCTGTCTTCAGGTTTCATTTTGATCTGGTTGTAACCAGAATATGCATCCATGAAGCTGAGCAGCTCATGTCCCGAGGTAGCATCCACTAGCTGGTCGATTCTGGGCAATGGAAAATGATCTTTTGGGCATGCTTTGTTGAGATCAGTGAAATCAACGCACATTCTCCATTTGTTGTTCTTCTTCTTTACCATCACCACATTTGCCAACCAATCTGGATATTTTACATCTTCAATGAATTGGGCTTTCTGGAGCTTCTCGACCTCCTCTTGTATGGCCTGGTTCTTCTCGGGACTAAACACTCTTCTTCTCTGCTTCACAGGCTTGATCTCCTTATTCACATTGAGCTCTGACATAAGAAGTTTGGATCTATTCCTGGCATGTCTTCATGACTCCAAGCAAAAGTATTTTTCCTATTTCTCAAGAAAGTTGTCAACTCCTGTTTTATTGAAACATCCAACGTCGATCCTATCTGAGTTACTCATTCAGGATGCTCGTCGTCTAGAATAACATTTTCTGTAGATTCCACCACCTGTCCTTTTACAAGTTGAGATTCAACCCTAGGGTCAAGAGTTTCAATTTCTGTACCTTCCTCCACTTGGTAAGTAGTAGTCTTTTTCCTTGATTCTTCAAGTTCCTCTTGCTCGGCAGACGAATAATAGCATTCCCGAGCTACTTTTTGATCACCTTTCACAACTCCAACTCCAAAATTCGTTGGGAATTTCAAACACTGATGTACTGTAGATGGAACTGCTTCGAACTTCTTCAATCCAACTCTTCCCATGATGATGTTGTAGGCTGACTGCACATTCTTATCCATCACAAAGAAGCGTATTCTTTCTGTTTGACAAGCAGGCCAAGTTCCAATGAGTATATCCAACTTGATCGTCCCAAGTGGAAAAACTTTCTCGCCAGCAAAACCCAGAAGGGGTCTGTGATAAGGTTCCAATTGAGATAATTTCAAGTTCAAGCTATCAAAGCATGAATAGTACATGATGTCTGCCGAACTACCGTTGTCTACTAACACCCTTGAAATGACCACATCCTTCATTCTCATTTTGATCACCAAGGGATCATCATGAGGGTAAAGAACACCTGCCAGGTCGTTTTTTGAAAAACCAATTACTAGCTTCTCTTTGTTTACCTTCCTCGGACGATCATCCTCGGCCAGGTTTATTCGCTGAATGTATGAACAAGCTTGAGCCTCTCCGAGGTAAGCTTTTCTTTCTGCAATAAGGTCTCCTCCTCCTGTAATAACATTACAATCAAATGACCCAAAACGTATGGAAAATACCTCTCGTTCAGGCTGCCTTGGCTTCTTGGGAAGATCGGGGTCGTCATCTGGATCATCTTCATGGTCCCTCTTCTTTTTCTCCTCTACACGACGAGGAGATCTAGATCTCTCTAGTTCTGTCATCATTCTTCCTTTCACCTCTGCGATCTACATACTTTGACAACTTTCCTCTTCGGATGAGTGTTTCAATCTCGTTCTGAAGGGCTATGCAATTTTTGGTCATATGGCCATGATCTTTGTGAAACTCGCAATATTTGGCCTTATTCCTCAGATCGGGATTTGTCCTCAGTTTCTCTGGCCACTTGATTTCCTCGCTATTCCTGATTTCTTCCAAAATATGATTAATACCCATTTTCAATGGAGTATAATTATCGTACTTCTTTAGGACTTCCAACGTCGTCCTATTATTCTTGGAATGCTTGTCACCACCATTACCTTTCTGATCTTTCTTCTTAGACTTGTCGACCTCCACTTTAACTTCTTTATCCATATTCTTCTTCGCAGCCATAGCCTCCTCGGCATTCATAATTTTGACTGCTTTTGCCATCAACTCGGACATAGTTTTAGGTGGATCTTTGGCCAAGGTGTAGTATAGCTTATTAGGCAGCAAACCACTCATCAAAGAAGTGATTGCTGTCTTTTCTTCGTAATCTATGACTTCCAATTTCTCGTTATTAAAACGAGTTATGTAATCTCTAGTACTTTCACCTGATTTTTGTCTAACACTTAGCAAGTGTGCTACTCGCTTTACCGGCTTTGCCCCAAAACAAAAATTGCCTATGAACAACTCGGCTAATTGAATAAAAGTTGAAATCTTACCCCGAGGAAGATTGTTATACCATATCTGTGCAGATCCGGTAAGAGTTCCTGAGAATACTCTACACCTCATCTCGTCAGGGACGACATATATGTCGGCAGCAGCCTGGTATTGTTCTATATGAAGTACAGGATCTGTCTTTCCATCGTACTTAGGGGTCACTACAGGTGCTTTGAATTTCGATGGTGTAGGAAAATCCACAATGGCTTGCACAAAAGGTGTCCCTTGAACAAAAGTTCTCTGTAAGGGGTTCCTCGCCTTAGCCATTTCTCCCAATCTATCCTCCAACCGTTGAATAGAACCTTTCCATGCTTCATTTCCTTCCTCAGGCCGCTTAGTCCGAGCAACTGATTGCTCTGACGTAGCTTCTTGAGATTTATCTCGACGAGTGGTTGGTCGTGATTATGCTGATCCTTCTCTCAATCGTGATGGTGGTCGAAAGCTTCTCGATGGAGCTCTAGGTGGACTCATGTTTCTCCTTGGTCCTAACCGACTGAAAAGAGACGCCCTGCTTAATCTTTCCAAAGTGCTAGTTCTCTCCGGAGAGAGAGTAATATGTTGATCTGTATCTGTAGCCCGTATCGATGAAGTTCGCCCAGGTTGATAAGAAGAATCATTAGATTCTCCATTGCGATATGACCCAGTACGTCTGGATCGCGATAGTCCAAGATCACTCCTTTGGCCTGAATAAGTAGGTACACCGCCTTGAAGAGTTTGAAGGAGTTGCCTCATAGATTCTTGCATGGCGGTTTGTCCTTGAGCCAGGTTTGTCATAATTCCGGCCAGATCTGGAGATGCAGATAGATTTGGAGGATTTCCAGTATTTCCAGCATTTCGATTACTGGATTCTGGATTATCTGCCATCGATGATAAATAATTTTTATGAAAAACGATAGTAACAGTCGCTTCCCACAGACGGCGCCAATCTTTTGATGTAAAAAACTAGATCACTCTAATTATTCAATCACAGATAAATAAATAAGACAAAGATTTTAATGTGGTTCGGCTAGGAATAAAGCCTACGTCCACCGTTATGTTATTGCTGAGTGTTTATGGAATTCTTGATTACAAGTTCTCTCAAGAAATTCCGGTCCCCTTTGAATGAGGATGATACAAGGTATTTATAGCCCTTAGGCTGTACATGAAAGGTCCGATACATTAAATGAAATACATATGAAAGGGTAATACATTTAATGCAGCATGGGCGTCAAGAATATGAACATTCAATGAATAGTTGAACAGTTGTCCGTTTGGTAATTAATGATACGGCCGAGATGCAGCTCGGACCGCCTTAGTTGCTCGTTGATCAATAGTTCCTCGGAGCGCTAGAGTACCTCGGAGTACTGGAGTTCCTCGGGGTGTCCTCGTTGCTCGGATAGAACATGAGTTGGTCGGGGAAATGAGCTTCCTCGTTGCTATTGTGCCACGTAGACTGACACGTGTGTTCGTACTATTCGTCCACATCAGCATATTAATTTTGGTATCAACAACCATAATGTATTTCTTGGCTTAGTTACCACTTATACAATTTTTTTTTGGGGGGGTGGGGGGGGGGGGGGAGGAGGGGGGGGTGGGGGTAAGTATATACACACGTTAAATTTATGCATACCATAACTTACTTACCAAAAGATATGATAGTGTATTAGACTTCAAACAAATTATTGAGTAGGTACTAAAATGAAAAGTACCCTAATTTAAATTTATCCCAAAATGGTAAAAGTTGTACGATTTAAATGTATAATTTAATAACACATAAATAAGTTGGTGATATTAATGGATATGACACCCCGCCTAATTAAATACCGAGTGATCAATCCTTTATTATATTAAAATCAGGGTGAACGGTTGGTTCATTCTTAGCATCACTGTCGCAAAATAAAATTTCCAATTTAAACACCCTAAATAATTAAGCTAAGTGTCAAAACAACTTAAAGTCTTATTTACATTTTATTTAAATTCCTATATGAAAACATTTTTAATAACAATAGTTTAAGAGTCTCATAAATAATAAGGATAACAATTACCACATAAGAATTTAAACCATCTAGATGAAACCAAACAAAATTATGAACTATAAATGAAATCATCCCGACAAGAGTTAACTCCCAAAGAGTGCCAAATACTGGAAATAACATAAACATAAATCTCTGACAAATCCAAACGGGATAGGAAATCGGGCAACACATGCCCTAACTATGAAAACTGAAATAGAACTGAATCAATGAAGAGGTTGTCTAAGCAAGAGCCTACAACTTCCACATAAGATGTAGCACGTCCAATCCAAAGAACCTAAGCATGACGCCCCTGTGGATAGGCACCCGTAATACATATATATATAGACAAGAGAGAGAAGATGACAAAAAACGGGTCACAACCCGAGTGTAAAACAGTTTAAAATAGTTTAAAAAAAATTTAAAATGCTTACCGGCTAATGTAACAACCATGTTAGTATGCGACACTCTCTTGAGAATTCTCACCTCTCATCTAGTGTGCACACCTACCATACTACTAAACTCATAAGTTTATCTAACTTGTTTTTCCATAAATTTTTATCTCGAGAAGTAGAAAGGTTATGATATTTTGTTTAAACAGATCAATCTCTTCAAGATTTATTACGTTACTTAGAGCAACAACGTACCGTTACAAAGTTACCGAACATCTATTATAAAGTTGGAGCATTTATTCATTCCTTAACTACTTATACGCATAGTAAGAAGTTTTCATATATAAGTATGTATATATATATACTTTCGGCACCCCACATAAATTCTATGGTACTGGCATACCCTGCTAATAAGTCCCCGTATCACTTGTACTAAGGGAAATACTAGTTCGAAATCACTCTCGAACTGTATTAACACAATAAACACAAAATGGAGGCGAAGCATAGTTCCAAGTCACTAAGAGGTCAGCACATACCCCTCACGTCTCGTAGGACCTTCTGACTATCATTTTCAGATAGCCTGTACAAAGGAATTCTATGTTCTAGGGTACAAGTAAATATCCTCCATAAAGGTCCCATCGAGATAAGACTGTCCCGGTGCGGTAACCCCCGAGATAGCAAGTAGCGCGGGTATGATTATTCACAATTAAAGTATTTAGCATATGTACATAGTCACACGACCATATATCGATACACAATTTCCAATAAGGTTCGCCCACGACCCATAATTATTATTAACCGCATTTAGTACAATTTTACCCAGTTATCTCGCATAAGGGATTCATCTATTTTATTCCCACTTATAACTTATTTCATACTTACTTCTCATCTCTCGAAGTATTCTCTCTTGCTAAATATAATTTCAATAGGTACACCCTTTCTAAGCTTCTGGTCTAAGTCTTTCACGAGTCCCTCAATTCATTAACGAACTTACGCACAATCTCTAATGTGTAACGAAACTCCCCGTTAACCCACAATTTCATCCCATTTAAAATTTCATTCAACGGAGTCTATTTAGACCCTATTGGTCCTCCTTACGACCCATTATACTCTATAATTAATAATCAAGGGTTCCTACGTAATTAAACCAGATTAAACAAAAAGGGGAAAAATATGCAATTTTCCAGGAGGGATCGATCGATCGAGGAAAGGGGTCCATCGATTGATCATCGATCGATCTATGTTCTTGGATCGATCGATCGATCAAGCAGTTCTTGCCCAGAAATTGCAATTTCAACCTACGGGTTTTATCTTCCAAATTACTCCAAAATGCCATTAACGATTCTCAAACTCCCAAACAACATTACTACTAGTTACATATACCTATATACATGATTTCCTACGTGAAACATGTTCAAATTCATCAAAGGTATTGAATTAATGGGGTAAATCATCATATTTAACAAGAACCCTAATTTTCGTAAAACTTTCATTCTTCTAATTCTTTTCCAAATTTCTTGCTTCTAAACTTATACAAATTCGTGGGTTATCCTCTACATATGATTGGGATGTCCATAATATATTTATTTCCACCAAGACATGTGATTAAATCCTCAAATTCCTCAAATTATTTTATGAAACATATGTATAACAATCCTAATTTAACAAGGATGAAATAATAACTAAAAGAAAATCAATATAGATACTTGCCTGGAATACAAGGGTCTGATTTGTGGATGAAAAAGGTATGGTTGCGTTCCTCTTCGTGCGATCTACGTTTTGGTGGTGGTGGCGGCGCAAACGAATGAGTTCTTCGCCTTAGATTGCTTGGAAAACTTCCTACCTTCTTTTCTATTGGCCGTTCTTAAGTTTTGTGATTGTTAACCCTAAAAGCCTAACTCAACTGGTTGATATATCTTAGGAAATTTCGTGGGTTTAATTACCCAAAAATACAAAATGTCTAAAATACCCTCCCGAAATGTCAATTAGGCCTAAAAATGCCCCAAGACCCAAACTAAACCCCCAGGTATACTTTTCTGACTATCTCGGCCCTTCCGGACACATTGGCGCATTAAAAATGACCATACGGGGGACTTATAATTTATTCACTTTTAATAATAATAATTTAGTCTCGACACAACCCAGGCGTGTCCCTACTTAAATTTTCGTAATTGCCATTTTATTCACTCGTGACCATTTTAATAAAAATCAATCTTATATATTACTTTACTCATCTAGTAATATTCAACAAATTCCCAATAAGTAATAACTCTCGTCGCGCTAGTAACCATTTAAAATAAATTTCTAGATTAATATTAAATTAATATCTCAATTTAAATTTAATAAATCCCCAAATTTAAAAGCCATAAAAATACGGGGTATTACGTACTTCCCCCTAATAACGGAATTTAATCCTGAAATTTGGAAAATATGCCATACCTTGTAAGAATAGATCTGGATATCTTTCGCGCATATCTGCCTCGCGCTCCCAAGTGGATTCCTCCATATTATGATGCTCCCACTGGACCCGTACAAGTGGAACTACCTTCGACCTCAATTTCCTGTTGCTATGGTCTTCGATAGCCACTGGTCTCTCCTCATAAGATCTATCGGGTTGTAAGTCAATCTCCTCTATCATGATGTGGGTGTGGGCCATATCATCCCGAACATATCGTCTCAATGATGAGATGTAGAATACATCATGAATGCGGTGGAAGTTCTCTAGTAGCCCCAATTTGCATGCCACCGGCCCAATCCTCTCGATAATGGGAAATGGTCCCATATATCTCAGAGCCAACTTCCCTTTCTTCCCAAACCGTATCATTCCTCTCATAGGAGATACAAGCAGTAATACTTGGTCCCCCATGCCAAACTCTCGGAAAGACCGTTTTGTATCGTCTTAGCTTTTCTGTCGGTCCTGGGCTACCCGAATGCGACTCCTAATAAGCTCAATCCTAGTTGAAGTCTCCTGAATCACCTCTGGCCCTAGTAACTTGTTGTCCCCCACCTCTAGCCAACAAGCGGGAGAACGACAAGGCCTTCCATACAACGCCTCAAATGGGTCCATGCCTATCGTGAACTGATAAGAGTTAATATAAGCAAACTCCACCAGTGGAAGATACGACTCCCAACCTCCTCTAAAATCAAGGATACACATGCGTAGCATATCCTCCAACATCTGATTGGTATGCTCTGTCTGTCCATCCGTCTGTGGGTGATAAGCCGAACTTAATCTCAACTCTGTCCCCATGGCCTCCTAAAAGCTCTCCCGGAAGCGCAACACAAAAATTTTGTCTCTATCAGACACAATATCCAAGGGCACCCCATGTAGCCTAACAACCTCGGCAATATAACTGTGCATATTGGCCCGTGGTGTAGTCTGTCCGTACTGGCAGAAAATGAGCTACCTTGGTCAACCGATCCACAATAACCCACATAAAATTGTGATCCCGCTGTGATATAGGCAACCCAGTAATGAAGTCCATGGAAATACTTTCCCATTTCCACGTAGGTATCTGTAATGGCTGAAGTAATCCTGGCGGTATTTGTTGGTCCACCTTTACCATCTGATATATAGGACATTTGGACACGAACTCTGTAATGTCCTTCTTCATCCCACTCCACCAGTACTGTCGCCTCATATCTTGGTACATCTTATCCCCTCCGGGATGTACCACAAATCGGGATCCGTTCAACTGTGTCATAACTGCATGACGTAATTCTTATCCCTTTGGGACCACTAATCTCCCATTAAATCTCAAACCCCTATCAGAACTCACTGAATAGGACTCAATGCCCTCAACTAAGAGTTGTACAATCTGCTCCTGGAAAAATGAATTTGTTGCTTGTGCCTGTATCACCTTTATTACGATTTTGGGTGTGACTGACATAACATATATAAAGGAACGATCTACCACATCCTGGTGACCCAATTCATTCCACTTCTCTTTCCATACGTTCGCTACGTCACCTACTGATCTACGGCTTAATGCATCAGCAACCACGTTAACCTTCCCCGAATGATACTGTATCTCAAACTGGTTGTCTTTCACAAACTCCAGCCACCTGCGCTGGAGCATGTTCAACTCTCGCTGAGTGAACAAGTATTGCAGTGACTTTTGGTCCGTGAACAAGTGAAACTTCTCCCCCAATAAGTAATGTCTCCAAATCCTTAGTGCAAATACGACCGCAGCTAGCACCAAGTCGTGGGTTAGGTAATTCCTCTCGTGAGGCTTAAGATTTCAGGAGGCAAAAGTTATAGCCTTCTCCTCCTACCGAAGTACTCCCCCGAGTCCCCGTAAAGAGGCGTCAGTGTACACCAGGTACTCCACTCCTGGCTTGGGCAAAGGAAGAACTGGCGCCGAAGTTAACTTATCTTTCAACTCATTAAAAGCCAATTGACAAGCATCATCCCAAACATATGAAATTCCCTTACGAGTCAGATTTGTCAACGGACCAGCTATCTTCGAAAAGCCTCGGATGAACCTTTGTAGTACCCGGCTAACCCTAATAAACTATGCACATCTGTCAGTGTTGTGGGATGTCCCCACTCCCTCACCACCGACACTTTTATCGGGTCAACCGATATCACCAATTCCGACACAACATGCCCCAAAAACTGTACCTCCCATAACCAGAATCCACACTTCTCATACTTAGCATACAATTGATGCTCTCGTAGAGTCTGGAGAACCTATCTCAAGTGCTTGGCATGGTCTTCCTCAGCGTGTGAATAAATCAGGATGTCATCTATGAAGACAATGAAAAACTGACCCAAGAACTCTCTGAACACTCGGTTCATCAAGTCCATGAATACGGCTGGAGCATTTGTCAGCCCAAACGGCATGACTCTGAACTCATAGGACCCATATCTCATCAAGAAAGCAGTCTTCGACACATCCTGCCCCCTAATCCGTAACTGATGATATCCCGATCTCAAATATATCTTCAAAAAGAATGTTGCTCTTCTCAGCTGGTCGAACAGGTCATCGATTCGAGGCAACAAATATTTATTCCATATCGTGACCTTATTCATCTCCTAGTAATCCACGCATAACCTCAGTGAACCGTCTCTCTTCTTCACAAACAACACTGGAGCGCCCTAAGGAGAGGTGCTCCTACGAATGAAGCCCCGGCCTAACGGTTGTTCTATCTGATCCCATAACTCCCTCATCTTCGCTGGAGCCATATGGTACAGTGCACATGCTATCGATTGAGTGCTCGATATTAAGTCTATGAAGAAATTTATCTCTCGACTGGGGGTAGGCCAGGTATCTCCTGAAATACATGCAAAAACTCACGAATAACTGGAATCGAATTTACGGGAATCACAATCTCCTTAGAGGTATCCTCCTTTATGTAGTACAAATGGGTGGAAGATCCTCCCTCTTGTCGAGGCATCGCCACCAAAAATATATCCTGCCCCGAAATGGCAATACTAATACTCCTACCGAAACAATCTATCATGGATTTGTACGCGGCGAGCCAATCCATGCATATAATAACATCGTGCTCATGCATCTTTAAGACTAGCATGTCTGACGGTAAAATCAAGCTACCAATCTCTATCCCTACACCTCAGCATATAAAGAAAATCAAAGACCCATTCCCCAGTGGTGAGTCTACGCATGTCGCAGTGCTCTCTTCCGTGTCTAATAACCCTAAGGCTCGTGCAAAATGAGTAGCTATAAAATAGTGTGACGCTCCAGTATCAATTAAAACCCAACTCATAGTGTCATCGATAAAAAAGGTACCCTCAATCATGGGTGGTGCCTGAGGTACTGCTGCCTGGTGGACGTTATAAACACGTCTGTACTGCAATTACCCCTGCTAAACTGGAGCTGCTGGGATAGCTAGTAGGGCTGGCACCTGAGCTGGCGCTGGGAGGGCGACTGGAAATAGTGGTCTCTGCGGCTCATTACGGGAACCCTGCTGCTGTGGGGCCCTATCCCCCTGTGGGCAATCCTAGAGCCTATGGTCATTCTTGCCACATCCAAAACACCTGCCCCTAAAGTTACCTCCCCTCTGCCCCTGCTGGCCACGACCCTGCTGGCCGTTACCACCCCGCCACTGGCCCTGCTAAAAACACTGTTGGCCTTGATGGCCCTTCTGCTGACGGTGTTGGCCCTGCTGACCCTGCTTAAATCCCCCAAATCCCTGTTTGAAATCTCCTAATCGGAATCGCTTGGCAGGGTCCCCCTGATGGGAACTCTGCTCACTGTGATGGGTATGTCCCTAGGCTGCTGGTACCCCACCAGTACTACTGCCCCAAGACTTTCCCTACTGGTCGTACACCCCTGCTGATGGAAGCGGTGATCCTGATAGTACAATAAAGCAGCGTTGAGTACGTCAGTGTAAGTACTCAATGATAGATTGCTTATGAGGTGCTGATGGTTCCTCCAGGCCAATCCATCTAGAAACAACAGTATCTTCTTCTCCTCAGTGGGTGCCTCATATGGCACTATAGTGAGAAGTCTGGTGAGCTCTTCCTCGTACTCAGCAATGGTCATACTCTCCTGCTTAATATTCACTAACCTCCGCCTCATCTAAGTTAGCACGGCGGATGGGAAGTACTTGCAGTGAAACCTCGCCCAAAATGACTGAATCGTGATGTTGTCCCTCTCATCCAAGGTGGTGGTGGACTCCCACCACTCGAAAGTGGCCCCCACTAGCTTAAAGGAAGCCAATAACTATTTCTGCACGTCGGTGCACTCATACATGCGCAGATGCCTCTGGATATCCTTATTCCATTGACTGGCGACTACTATGTCCGAGCTACCGAGAACTCCACTGGATGTGCCATTTGAAAGGCATCCCTAACTTTCTCCCATGTAGTGGGGAACTGTTCTAGTACTGGCGCTACTGCCTGAACCTGTTGCACCACCGTAAATGTAGCATTCACCGTCTGAGCAACTATGGCGGCTACTTCAGTTGCATTCATCATTCCCTGAGCTGGAGCTGCTGGCTGCTCAGGCTGGGCATTCCTGTCTCGGGGTGCGCATCTTGGAGGCATCTAAAACAAGAAGTAAGTTTATTAGTCTACAGCTATTATCAAATCTCAAATAACTGAAGACGTAAGCATAAATACAAGAATACAGCAGTCCTAAAATAGGGATTTATATCAAAGATGCTAAGCTGGAAGCGAAATAAGCCTTACAGATCCTAAAGGACACTAGATCCTGATACTTTGATACCACCTGTGACACCCCGCCTAATTAAATACCGGGTGATCAGTCCTTTATTAAATTAAAATCAAGGTGAAGGGTTGGTTCACTCTCAGCATCAATGTTGTAAAATAAAATTTCCAATTTAAGCACCCTAAATAATTAAGCTAAGTGCCAAAATAACTTAAAGTCTTATTTACATTTTATTTAAATTCCTATATGAAAACCTTTTTAATAACAACAGCTTAAGAGTCACATAAATAATAAGTATGATAATTACCACATAAGAATTAAAACCATCTAAATAAAACCAAATCAAGTTATGAACTATAAATAAAATCATCCGGACAAGAGTTAGCTCCCAAAGAGTGACAAATACTGGAAATAACATAAACATAAATCTGTGACAAATCCAAACGGGATAGGAAGTCGAGCGACACATTCCCTAACTATGAAAACTAAAATAGAACTGAATCAATGAAGAGGTTGTCTATGCAATAGCCAACAACTTTCACATAAGCTGCAGCACGTTAAATCCAAAGAACCTAAGCATGACGCACCCTTTGGCTGGGCACCTATAATACATACATACATACATACATACATACGTATATATAAATATATATATAAGAGAGAGAAGATGATAGAAAACGGGCCAGAGACCGAGTGTAAAACAGTTTAAAATAGTTTAGCAAGTATTTAAAATGCTTACCGGCTAATGTAACAACCATGTTAGTATGCGAAACTCTCTTGAGAATTATCACCTCTCATCTAGTGTGTACGCCTACCGTACTACTAAACTCATAAGTTTATCTAAATTATTTTTCCACAAAGTTTTATCTTGAGAAGTAGAAAGGTTATGATATTAACTTTAAACAGATCAATCTCTTCAAGATTTATTACGTTACTTAGAGCAACACCGTACTGTTACAAAGTTACCGAACATCTATTATAAAGTTGGAGCATTTATTTATTCCTTAACTACTTATACGCACAATAGGAAGTTTCCATATACAAGTATATATATATATATATATATATATAACTCATATATTATATATACTATTGGCACCCCACATAAATTCTATGGTGGTGGCATACTCTGCTATCAAGTCCCCGTATCACTCGTACTAAGGGAAATATTAACTTGGAATCACTCTCAAACTTTATTAACACAATACACACAAAATGGAGGCGAAGCATAGTTCCAAGTCACTAAGAGGTCAACACATACCCCTCACGTCTCTTAGGACCGTTTGATTATCATTCTCAGATAGCATGTACTAACGAATCCTACATTCTAGGGTACAAGTCAATATCTCCCATAAAGGTCCCATCAAGATAAGACTGTCCCGGCACGGCAACCCCTGTGATAGCAAGTAGCGCGGGTATGATTATTCGCAATTCAAGTATTTAATATATGTACATAGTCACACGACCATATATAGATACATAATTTCCAATAAGGTTCGCCCACGGCCCATAATTATTATTAACCACATTTAGTACAATTTTACCTAATTATCTCACATAAGGGATTCATCTATTTTATTCCCACTTATAACTTATTTCATACTTACTTCTCATCTCTCGAAGTATTCTCTCTTGCTAAATATAATTTCAGTAGGTACACCCTCTCTAACCTTCTAGTTTAAGTCTTTCACGAGTCCCTCAATTCATTAACGAACTTACACACAATCTCTAATGTGTAACGAAACTCCCCGTTAACCCACAATTTCATCCCATTTTAAATTTCATTCAACGGAGTCTATTTAGACCCTATTGGTCCTCCTCACGACCCATTATACTCTATAATTAATAATCAAGGTTTTCTACGTAATTAAACCGAATTAAACAAAAAGGGAAAAAAAATGCAATTTTCCAGGAGGGATCGATCGATCGAGGAAAGGGGTCCATCGATCGATCTTCGATCGATCTATGTTCTTGGGTCGATCGATCGATCAAGCAGTTCTTGCCCAGAAACTGGAATTTCAACCTACGGGTTTCATCTTCCAAATTACTCCAAAACATTATTAACGATTCTCAAACTCCCAAACAACATTAATACTAGTTACATATACCTATACACATGATTTCCTACGTGAAACATGTCCAAATTCATCAAAGGTATTGAATTAATGGGGTAAATCATCATATTTAGTAAGAACCCTAATTTTCATAAAACTTTCATTCTTCAAATTCTTTTTCGAATTTCTTACTTCTAAACTTATACAAATTCGTGGGTTATCCTCTACATATGATTGGAATGTCCATAATATATCTATTTCCACCAAGACATGTGATTAAATCCTCAAATTCCTCAAATTCTTTTGTGAAACATATGAATAACAATCATAATCTAACATGGATGGAATAATAACTAAAAGAAAAGAATGATAGATACTTGCCTGGAATACAAGGGTCTGATTTGTGGATGAAAAAGGTATGCTTGCGTTCCTCTTCGTGCGATCTACGTTTTGGTGGTGGTGGTGGCGGTGCAAACGGATGAGTTCTTCTCCTTGGATTGCTTGGAAAGCTTCCTCCCATCTTCTTCTAATGGTCATTCTTAAGTTTTGTGATTGTTTAAACTAAAAGCCTAACTCAACTGGCTGATATATCTTAGGAAAATTCGTGGGTTTAATTACCCAAAAATACAAAATGTCTAAAATACCCTCCTGGAATGCCAATTAGGCCTAAAAATGCCCCGAGACCCAAACTAAACCCCCGGGTATACTTTTCTGACTATCTCGACCCTTCCGGATACATTGGCGCACTCGAAATGACCATACGGGTGACTTATAATTTATTCACTTTTAATAATAATAATAATTTAGTCCTAACACGACCCAGACGCGTCCCGACTTAAATTTTCATAATTGCCATTTTATTCACTCGTGACCATTTTAATAAAATCAATCTTATATATTAGTTAACTCATCTAGTAATATTCAACAAATTCTCAATAATAATAACTCTCGTCACGCTAGTAACCATTTAAAATAAATTTTTGAATTAATATTAAATTAATATCCCAATTTAAATTTAATAAATCCCCAAATTTAAAAGCGATAAAAATACGGGGTATTACATTGGATCACTCAAACTTCATCAATTTAATAAATAATGAAATGGGGAATGAGATTTAGTTTTAAACCTATATTCTTTTGCTATCAAATATAAGTTGGTACGTCCAACACTAAATCTTGCTTTAAACTCCAAAAATATGAAATTGGAGGTTCGGAAAATGAATAAACAACAAAAGTAGAAAAAAAAGGTTTGAAGTAAGGAAACAAATTTGTAAATTTGATAAATTCAAGGGTAAAAAATTACAATTACAATAAACAATAATGGAAAGATTTTAGTTCCAAACTTGAATAAGAAATAATGAAAAAACAAACTTACTCAAAAGACAAGATGGAGAGAGATATTTTCCTTTCATATTTTGAAATGAAGATTTGAAAACAGCCAACGCAGTGCTTGGCAATGGCTTGTGCTAAAGATAAGTGAGTTCGTTCTCTCTTGACAGTAAAAATAGGCAAATAAAATGCCCAACTCATAGAAATAGGCCTAATAAAAATAATAACGTAGTGGATTTGTCTATCTCTTCAAATTAAAAACCATCCCAAATGGGTCAGACCCAAACCTCTAGCAACCTTAACAGTCGAAGATTTGAGGAGACTACAAACATTACTGACATTCTACTTAAAAAAAAGAGAGCACAACATTACCATGGCCATGCAATGGCTTCATCCCTGGCCGCTTGTCAGTTGGTAAATGTGGAGCACCGTGGAGTTACAAAGGTCCCAAAGCACTACATCAAAACATTGATTTTTCACCAAGATCTTTTCACTCCCAGTGGCAGTGAAAAACTTTACCGCTGCTCATGACAGTGACCAAACAATTTTCATGAAAAATAAAACTATTTGTCACTGCTATAGTGACTAAAAATTTGCCCAATTTTACCACGGCTAATGGTAGTGATAATTTCTTTCATTAGTGTTAATCACTGGCTTTAGCGATGAAAAATTTGTCTTTAAAATTAATTTATCATTGCCATGATAAGTGACAAATTTAATGTCCAATTAGTCAATGCCATTAGCGGTGATAAAATTTGGCCTTAGAATTAATTTTTCATTGACATGAGTAGTGAAAACTTTTGTGCCCAATTAGTCACTGCCATCAATGGTTATAAGCTATCAGGTTGAAAAATAAACTAATGTCAACACTCATTCTTTTCATTTTAGTCCAAAGCACCCCTTTCCTCTACTCTCCGTTCGTAGAAAACATTCTCCACATTATAACTGCTGATGATTTCTTCTGCTTCACCTATGTTTGGTTCTATATTTCTTCTCTGTCACTGATAATTTGGTATGACCTTAATGGGTAATAAATATCCCCTTCATTAATAGCTTTATTCATAATATTGTCATCAGACCTATATAATTATATATATAATATTCATATATATATTTTTGGCTCTAATGAACTGAGTTAAATGTTGTTATGTTTGACATACTAAACAAGAAAAAAATATTTCCTAAAAACCAAAACTTTAACGTATTCAACTGAGTTTTTAGGTTATTTTTATCAAAATTAAAGAAGAATGGTCTTAATTTGGGCGTTGACTATTCTCCATGTGATTGTTAAATGTTATCTTAAAGTAATTTAGTGACTATTTTGAGTTGTTTATGTATAGCTTTGAATTTTAGTATATAGATGTAATTTTAAGGATCCATAATTATTTTCTTTAATTTGTTAGTCAATCTTACACAATAATATGTGAAGAAACTGTAGTTTTATAGGGATAGGTTATTCTTGTTTATGGATATACTTATTTATGTTCATATGTTCTTGTAAATAAGAGTTCATCTTTGGAGTTTTTATAGAATTAGTATTTCCTATTCAGATTGAATAATTAGTAAGATAATGAAAATTATATTGTTATATTAACTATATGGGTCATGATGAAAATTATTGAACAGAGAATAAGTTAGCGGTTGACAAAAAGTTTGGTTCCAGAGATAGCATAACACAAGTGTGTAGTGTTTGTTGAGTATATCAAATCCTGAGTTTTAGTTTTAATTGTTTGTGTAGTGTTTGTTGAATATATCGAGTGTTGAAATTTATATGTAGTTTTAATTGTCAAGTACCATGTGTAGTTTATATTTTTTGGGGGTAAATATATCGAATGCTGAATTTTATGGTCGTTAGTCTTTTAAAGCCTTATTCGGTTTTTGAAGGTACCTATATAGAACAAACCTAGGGTTTACTTTCCGTCCTTTAGTTATATAGACCTTCATCTTGTTGGACTTGAATTTTGACAAAATATTTTTGTAATTAGGATTGTCTCTCGCCTATGTACGCTAAGCTCTCTATGATCGTCTACTCGTCAAATGAACCCTCGACTCAGTCCGACATTCTAGAAAAGGTAATTTTCATACACTCTATGGATCATAGGAATTTAATATTCACTTAGAACACGACACGACATGACACTACATTTGCATTTCATTTTTATCATTGATTACGCTTGTGTGTCTAAAAAGAATTTTTTAAAACTGTTTAAGAATTAATTTTGGTAATTATGAACTTATTTTAAAATATTTTAGAAATAGATTTTGTAACAAATTCTTTTATTTCATAAAAAGTTATTTCGAAATTTATTAAAATATTTTTATTTAATTCAGAATTAATCTTTGAAACTGAAATGTTTTTTTAAACTAATTTGTATGTATATATTCATGCGTGGGTTTTTATATGTTGATATGTTTTATGTATGCTCTCTTATATATGTAATACATGTTATTCTGTGTGCATGTCTGTACTATAGTTTTTGCTTTAGCTGGTCTAATATCTAATAACATAATATAATTTTGGTGTCTCTTTAGAGAGAATTGACGCCAGTCCACTCACATAAGGTTGCCACGTGGCGTATCTAATAAATGCTAACCCATTAAAATAGAGCCTTTAAAAAATACTCCCTCCCCGACTTTTTCAATTTCAAAGATTCATGTATAGACTCCTCAGTTTCTACCTCTCTTTATATCTCCTTAAATTCATCCCTCTCACATTGGTTTCTTACGATGCATCTATAGTATATAACTAAAATTATAATGTAAGCTTGACACGTGGCACTCATTAATTATATCTTTAAAGTCTTAATGGTTGGCATATCAATAACTTTGAAGACTTCTACGGCAGCAATAATTAATGGTTGCCACCCATTAAGTTCTTTAGGAATCTAAATGGGTTTCTATAAATTTCACATTCAATAAAACACATCCCAACAGTCAACAGATACGATGATAATGAACATACATGCTACCTTTCCCAACACCCATATTAGAATTTAGAACCCAACATCCAATATTTTTTTAGGACAAAAAATGGGAACAACTTCAAGAGAAAAGGCAAAGATAGATGTATAAAAAATTTCACCTTCTTTTAGTGTAATTTGATGCGGTCCAGCCTCTATGAAAAGGTGAGGGTCAGTCGCAGGTTGATTAGGCACATATTCTTCACATTTATCCCCTTAATTTCGGTATTTTTATGATCCAATGCAGTGTATTTAGCTTGGATTTGTCTCTTATTTATGCTACTAACCTTTTTTGGCAAGTATTTCGTGTTTTGTGTATTTCTCATGTGTTTTACAGGTATTTCATGCAAGTTAGTGCGAAGGAGAACTCAAAACAGTGAAAGAAACCAAGAAATGGAGAGTTGAAGGGCATTTTCGTAATTTTTCAGCCTTAGTCCGGAGGTGGGGCCAACTAGAAAGTTGAAGAGCTCTAAATTACAAGAATACTGGAAAAAACGACACCTCAATCCGAGCTACTGTGAAGAAGTTACGATGTTTTGAAGTTGCGCGATAATGAAGAGTCTGGATGTACGGATTTCTGTAATTAATTATGCATTTAATGCAGTGCAACTCTTGGAAAACTTGTGCCACAAGCAAAATTTGATGCCAAATTCGTGCAACTTGGTGCTATAAAAGACCAATCCCTACCTCATTTTCAAAGGAGAGTTGCTAGAGAGAGGCTAGGTTAGGAGTAGGTTAGAAGTGCTAGATTAAATTTTAGGTTTAGATTTTGAGAGCAAATTTTCTATTCCTTCAAGAGTTTTCATGAACCCTAGTTTGTAAGAAATTCTGGATTCCAATTCCATTTTTGTTGCTGAATTCAAGTAATATCTTTCCATTCTCTATTTTTATTATTTGCAAATTATTTCCCATGTCTTGTAGATCCATAATTTTGTGTGTGAATTTATTCTTGAACCAAATCATGAGTAGCTAAATTCCCAAGGGTTGGGATACATGAACTCAATCCAAGGCAAATTATTTATGTAGAAAATAGAGGTTAAATTAAAATATTGATTGAATCGTGAAAGCACCGCTTTATATTTATCTTTGATTTCGTATGGTGCGTGCTTGAACCTCATATACGTAATGCTTAGAATATATAAAGACTGGATTCATTCACCGCTTTATATCTATCTTTGATTTCATATGATGCGGGCTAGTTCCCTCATATATGTAATGCTTAGAATGTATAAAGACCGGATCTAGTCAATAATTTTAATTTACAATTCTAGTATTCTATACGGTAATTTGTTAAGGATTGAGGGATTGTACCCTACCCTATTTTCTCCCATTTGTCAGATCTAATTTCTTTTGCACTTTTCAGTTTGTTAAATTTTCCCAATTATTAATCATCTTTTCGTTTCTTTTAAGAAATCATTTCAAGAGTTAATAATTTTTCTTATTACTATTTGGCAATCTCGATCCCTGTGAATACGATCCCGACTTACCGAGTTTATTACTTGAGCGACAGGCTTGCACTTGAGCCTAGATTGTACGCACTTTTGAGACAAATATTAAGTCGCCTCACAGGTAGGTCATGATGCTCCGAGTTTAAGAACTTATATTTTTTTCATTGTTCTGGGTTTAGATTTAGATTTTGTGATGTATATTATTAATTGGAATATGTGGAGGCTATTTTCTTTATTAACATATGCTAGATGTATGTGGTTGTTAGAGTCAACAAGAATTTTTTGTGGTTGCAGTCTCCAACAAGTGTCTCAAAACTATATATATATATATATATATATTGATCTGTTTTGGCTTAATGAGGGTTTTCATTAGTTTTGGTTTTAGGTACCTTTTAGAACTCATATGTTGAGGTTAGTTCTTTTATATATATATATATATATATATTGATCTGTTTTGGCTTAATGAGGGTTTTCATTTGTTTTGATTTTAGGTACCTTTTAAAACTCATATGTTGACGTTATAAGAGAGGTACATTTTTTTAAATCTCTTACATATTTCACTATATTAAAACCGTTCTAATTTTGTAGTATTTGTTGTCATCATTATAAAAAAAATTAAGCATGTACTTATGGATTGTGATTTAAACTTTAAATGTTTGTAATTTATTTTTTTGTCATATTATAGGGATCTATAATTTTACTTCGGATATATATTTTGAAGTTTGTAGACCCAAGACCAAGGATGCTAATGGTGTGACTAGAGAATTGTTGCCAGGTAAAATGCAATTTGATACCTACCTTTTTACATATCTCTGCAATAAAATTACACTTTTTTGTATTACATTCTCTCAGTCTTTATTTCAGCTTTGAAATGTTTTGTTGTCATCTTAATTTTAGTTTATAACGACTTATAAAGACCCCTGAAATTTTTAATATTGTCTATGACACTTTTTTGAACAATAATTATAATTCGTCCGTGCATCGCGCGGGGTAAAAACTAGTAATAGCATGTATCGGTGTGTTCCCATATATGAGCCGTTTAGATATAATCACGTCAGGTAAGACCTTAGGCCAATTGCCTAGTCTAAAATTTTGGTCTCAAGACGTTTTAACCCATCAAGTAACTGCTCACGGTTTGGTATTTTGCAGGTCTGTTGCCTCATAGTTGTACACGAATGGACCTTAGATAAAAGCCTATACCCCTAGCTGATTGGACGATTCCCTAGGCTTCTAATTGTTGGCAACTTTAGGCATATGTTTCCTTTTTTTTTTTGTTGGCAAATTCGATCATAATATGTTTCCATAACACAGCTGGACGATTTCATTGCATGTTATCATTTTGTCCCATCACAATAGCCATAAGCCTTAGCGTGTTATGTTTACTGCTGGCCCATGGTTTTGGTTTCAATTTTTTAACAAAGATGTTATTATGATCGAATTTTTGATCGAAATTTGATGGATAAATTAATGTAGTGGAATTTTATTGGTTGATTTTTGAGGTCCACATTAATGGAATCTAAACCAATTAATAAATGTTTGCTACGTCAATTTGTTCACCAAAATTCTATCAAAAATTCGATCACAGTAGAACTACTCATTTTTTAAACGACGTCGCGTCCCTTAAGATAAACAATATCTCGATGATCTTTTTTTTCTAAAACAGCGTCGCCTGCCTTATTTTTAGTTACAACGGTAACATTTAAAAAAAAAAAGAAAACGATTTTCGTTTTTGTTTATTAGTTGGTTACAACTTTCACTCCACGTGTCATTTTTTCAATGCACTCATTTGTTGTTCTTTAAAGAGCGTCAGATCAGATTTTAATCAATGATTGTGTTTTTTTTTTGTGATCCCTGTGAACATTTTTTACACTAATCACCACAAGACTCACTACTTTATAAATAGAACCCTCTGGATCTAATTTTTAAGAGTCCTAGAAAATTACTTTTGAGTCTAAACTCTGTCCAAATTTTTAGTGTGCGAGAGAGAATAAATCAGAATATTTTTTTGTCATTTTCAAGTGTTGATTTCTTTCCAAAATTCAAATGAAGATTGGACATCTCTCATTTTGAATCTGCACTTATAATTTTTTTTCCAAAGGTAAATATTATTTGTAAGTGATTTCTCTCATCTTTGTATGTTTTATTTAGATCAGACTTTAGATATAATATTCTTGGTATTTATACACAACACACATATGATACACGAATTTATTTTTTTATGTGCGAATATTTTGTTTGAGTCTTGATTGTAAGTTCTTGTATGTTTTTAAACATTTTGTTTTAAAACTTATTTTTCAGAAATAATTGTTAATATTCAGATATATCTTATTCGAGGTTTAGAGAGTTAAATCTAAGATTTATTGAGGACTAATTTGGGAAGAATTAATATCTAAATTGAATCTCATACTTGAACTTGACTATTCTTGAATTTGGACTGAATATTATTTTTTTGATCATTTAAGACTGTTTTGAACTAATTCGAAATATTTGAAAAAATAGTCTTGACTAGGTTATTAGATTAAACCCTGAATTAATCTAATATTAGTTTTCTGAAAAATAAGTTGTGTATATTTGACTTTGTGATTTTATTGAATATATTTGAAGTCATATCATTATGGTGTATTATTACACTGTTTATGAGTGCTTGATCTTTGAAGTGATTTCAGGAACATATACTTTCATATCATGTACAAATCACTCACTAGAACACTTCTCACTTAGACACTGATATTGAGTAAGTATTTTGACAAATCTGATTGTTCAAATTATTTGTGAAAGATAATTTTGGAAAAGCCTAAGTCAAGATAGGTTGACTTAGAAGATCTTTAACATATATTCAGGAAATCTAAAAATTGTTGTATTGCATTCGATTGTACCATTAAGTGTGTGTGTGTGTGTCATCTAAGATAGCACACAACACACAAATACTTCACTAAGAACTAGGACGCAATAGGCACTGAGCCAACCTACGCTAAGGAAGCTAGAGGGGAAGCTGAGACGTAAAGAAAGCAAAGTGAACAAGAGTTGCATAGTGAGGATAATCGCGGAAGAGCAATCAGAGTAGAGATAAGCTTGGTCGAGATAGGAAATAGTTTGTTCTGATTTATCTTGCTTTTAGTATTGTTGCATGTTTGTATAATCGTTCCTATTTCGTTTGGTTTTAGTGGAAGTAGATTAGGTTGACTCTTAGGAGAGTTCGTCGTTTTTCCCAGAGAAGGGTTTTTGTGACGTTAAATAAATACCGCGTGCTTTACATTTTACACATATCACCTCACACGAAAAAGTAGGTTTAAATAAATAGAAACTCGCCTAAAAACTGAATAGATTATTATTTTGTAAATCACCTAGATTTAACAAAGATAATATTTGGACTTTTAATTGACTTTGCAAACTTAAATTTGTTTTCATAAAGTGAACAATTCAAGAAATGTTTGAATTGGTCCCTCTTAGAATAACAGGTAAAACTCGTAGGTAAATTGCGTTTACTCGATAATCGTTTACTTCCGCACGTAGTCTTTGCATCATTGGTTATTTCAGTTTCACGATAAGATTTTTCAATACCGCATCTCCAACCACTCCCTCTCTATCTCAACTGATCCACATCTCAAACTAAAATGAAATTTATCTTTCTCAAACACTCACGACCTTTTTATTCCCATGTTCTATTGCTTTATTTGGTTGGTTGCAATATAGGTAAGAAACGTAATACCCATGATATTTGTAGTTTTAAATTATGTTTGCATTGTGATTATGGGTGTTTAACAACCTAAACTAATCAAACTTAAAGAGGGTGTGAATTGGCATAATTTGACCACGATTTTAGTGATAATTTTATGAATAAAATTCTACAAAATTATAGGTTTTGTGTATTTAATGGTAATATTAACTATAAATATGCTTGTTATTGTCATGGAAAGAGTAAACTTTAAAAAAATATTTAATAACTCAATGAACATCTAGACAACTCGAGTACAAATGGAATTATGAAAATATGTGTTAGTGTTGTAATTAAATATACCGTTACATGGTTTTATTATTCATTTATGAGTAAGATCACCTTTGATGCCAATATCAATTCAATTTCAACTTCTAACTAAATTTCTTCATCAAATACATCCACACTGATTTTAAGAAAAGTAAAAGAGAACCATATAAATGCATACATGGAGAGGGATTTCCTATACATTTCAAAAGAAATACTTGTAAAGGAAATGGTTCATGTAGAGGGTGATCCATTAGCATATGCTAGATTAAATGATCTCATAAATGACACTTACGAATTGTAGGTAACATAAGAAAAACAAGATAATAGAGAAAATGGTTTAGGCTGTGATGATCATATTGATAGCAATATTAACTAACACAATGATTGTATATGGTTAAAATCAACATACGCAACACCATTATACTATAACTCCAACCATGTCCACATAATGTTATATTCCATGGTTAAGTTGCACAACTTAAAGATCCAATTTGCCTTGTCGGGGAAAGTGTGACATCAATCCTTCTTTAGGAAAAATATTTTCTGCTGAGAGGAAATACATTGTCTGTCGATTATCAAAACATGAAGCACAATTAGTAAGGTTTGGGCATGAAATAGAAATCAATTAATAGGTGGAATTATGATTATGTTTTATACTATAAGGAGCATAAGGACAAGGGGGCTTATCTTGAATACAAGGAACCTAAATATGACCAAAAGGTAGTAATGCACAATAAATGTTTCTTGTAAGAAGATACAAATATACCTAACAGGTGTTGAAGTATATTCCTTTTGGTACTCAATTGAAGAGACTTTACATTGTAGCTTGTATAAAAGAGGCAATGACTTGGCATGGTCGAGAGGAGGTGGGTGAGAATCTCATTCGACATCTGATTGATTCATCTATGGGGAAATCTGAAAACCAACAATACCCAGACTTTGCTAATACGCAATGTTTGCTTCGGAATACCAACCGATGGGTTCAGCCGGTAGAGGAAAATCAACTCACATAAGAGTAAATGGACGGTGTTCGTAGCACCTTTAAGTCCCCCCCCCCCCCCCCCCCCAATTGTGCATGGGAAAGCAATTTTCAATTTTGTCATTATGGACACCAAATCCAAAGTCACTATGTAGTGACATTGATGTTTTCCTAGTGCCACATGTAGACGAATTAAATGATTTGTGGGATGAAGGTGTAAGAGCATTCTACTTATACAAACATGATGATTTCACTTTGAGAGCTATGTTGATATGGAAAATTCATTAGTTTCCTACTTATGGGACTCTATCTGTATGATGCCCTGATTTCAGTTGTCAATGTGAAAACGAATTTTACACTTTTATTTCATTTAAGAAAATCCACATTTGAAATAAAAACTTTCTTTTACATTTGTGTCTTGAAATTCATTTAATTTGATTAATGAAGTGATATACAGTTTAGGAAATTCATAGGAACACTTGAAATGAAAGATTTTCATGTAATAAATAGTAATTGTGGTAAAATCCACACCATCTTATATTATTACAATCCAAACTTAAAGTTGTTTCATTAAAGTTGAAATGGTAAAAACCATAGTTTAAAAAGAATTAGGCAATTTAAAACAAATGGTGACAAAGCTCTAATTGCGTGGGTAACTATCCTTTACTTTCCCATTATCCTTGTCGTTTCCTCTACTTGAAGTACCCGAGGGGAGGGGGGGGGGGGTTAGTTTGGCAAATGATGGGGTATGAGCTTATGCCCAGTAAGAGAAATACTAGCAGAGTATATATCCTACAAATAATATCTTTAGATATAACATGTATTTTAATAATTATAAAATCAAACTTCATTTGATTAAGTGTTCTCATGCAATTTATATCATAGCCATTAAATGTGCATTATAACCATGCAACCTAAGCGATGATCCCACTCACACTTAATATATATTACTATACTATATGTATCAGGTAATTGAACCATTAACATACTTTCATATTTTCAAGTTGTTTCGCAAATATTCCTTTACATTAATGACCGTTCTGCTCAAAATCATCTTTTCCTTTCATTACGAAGGTTACATTCTCATTTGTATTTGTGAACTTTTGCCAACTTCCACAAATGTTTCACGATGCTAACTCGCCAATGGCTTTAGTTTTAAGCTGAAGCCACACCCCAAGGCTTCGGTCCCTTCTTAAATCTTCCCGATTACTCTAACTATCTTTTAGTTGTTACGTATTTGTAAGCCTTTTTCTTTCATTTTTCCTTTTCCATTTCTTTTCTTCTTTCCTTTTATCCCTCATTTGATACATCAGCCGATGAGGTCATAGTACTCGAGATGAGACAACTCCCGACACACTTTATTTTCAAGTTTCACACTATATCAAAAGTTAGTTTTCAATTTACCTTAGACTTGGTATTTCATCTTTTAAAATCAACTTTTATGAACAAAAAATAATTTGGAGTTCAAATACCCATTTCACACACTTTCATGTGCGTTTACACTATTCACGCACACTAGTAAACTTGGAGTGTCAAAATGTTACTTCTCATCATTACTTTCCAAAATGTGAGTTTTCATTATATAATTTAGTTATGGAAAAACCATTCTTAAGTCTGTATTTGACATAAACTAAGACTTTTGTACTAAGACATTACTTTCGTAATTTCAGGATATTACCTTTAAATACATTAATTTTTCATTTTTACCTTGTTTCTCATCATTTCATTTCTTCATATTATTTACTTAAAACTAACTTTCGAAAACAATACTTATTTTTGCAAATGTTACTTGTTAGTTCAAACTTATTATAAAATCATGCCTTTGGCTCAAAAGCTATATTTTTACATTTCAAGACTTGCCTTACAAATTCATAACTTTACATTATTATCCTTATTTCCTAGTTTTACTTTGGACCTCAACTTTTCAATATTACACATTTGAACGCTAATGTTTTTACTATTTTTACACTTACCCATTTACTTCGGTTTCTTCTAGTTCCTCAAACTCTGTTCATATAAATTGTATCATTTTATGTGATTAGTATTATGAAATTCTTAAGTTTGTCATTTAATTTTTAAAATCTCATTTTGATATATTTTCAACATACTTAACCCATTTATCTCAATGAAATGACTTTATGTTAATGAATATACGATGTTATGCCAATAAAACCCAAAAAATACATTCTACTATTTCTTTGTAAGTTCAATATAACATTTTATCATGAAATCAACAAGTTTAACATGATTTATGCAATAAATTGTTAGCTTAAAAATTTTAAAATTTATTCTTCGCTCAAACTTTAAGTTTTATCCATTTTTATCACACGTTTTCCAAAATATATTCATATATAGTGATAATAAGGATAAGTATTCTGTAAATCTTACATATACATCTATTTAGAATGCTTTACTTCTATCTTGAAAATAATGTAGACCCCCTTCCTCTTGAAAATAATAATTGCTTTGATCAAGAGGTGGAAAAAAACTCAATAAATTCCTAGGTCCTTGCAATCGCTCTTCTCCAAAATAACAACTCTAACAACATCTTTATTTCTTGATAATAGAAGGGTGGAATGGTGATTTTTCAATATTGAAGTATATAGATAATATGTGGACTGTAGGCTACTGAAATGGGGAAGAACAAAACTTAAAAGTCTTATTTTAGGGGTTGAACAATTCTCTGCATAATTGATGTGATGTATGGCCAAAACCTCTCATTCTCCTCTCTTTTAATGTCACCAAATCCTATTCTAATCACCCCCATAGCTCAATATATTTCTGACTACGTCTAATAGGGTAGGAGATTAGATATAATGGCCTAAAAACATGGGAGGGTAGGTCAATTTTCCTCCCCAATCATTCCAAAAGTTTGACAATTCAAAAGAGGGCATTCTCCAGATGCTAAATCGATTCGGCCCTAGCCAGAATCGATTTGCATATGTTAGATATGATTTTTTGTTCCAAGTCTAATGCGAGACCATGAACGTATATCGTTACATAAGTTTGATATTGAAATCCCTTATCTATAAACGAGGTATTTTCCCAATCGGACCGAGATCCTCAATTCATACCATTGTCCTAAGTCGAATGGTGACATGAAAAACTTTAGAAGAAAGGGGATTCTATCGCCAATTACTGCGATGATTCCGTCCTTAGAGGTCATACTTACTCTTTTTTCTTTAAGGATCATGTTACGCTAAAAAATAAAACGAATACTAACATTAGCTCCCATGAGTATTACATGTCTTAGCCCTCTAATACTATGAGTTCACACTTGAATATATAATCATTATCCTAATACGCCATTAATACTGGCCTATTGAGCACCATTATTGGACTTTAATGTATTATGACACACTTTACTTACTTAGGATACTATTTCCATAGGTTTACTATCATTGTTCCCTTATCGACGCTACGTGACAACTTGCACTAACCAACCATTACTCATTGGGGAACCAATACACCATATTATGTTTCTCTCCAAATATCCCTACTAGCATCAATCAATATATTAATCAACCCAACCTATCTCAAAGTCTATCTAAGGGGTGAATCTATAACTTGGGCCCTTATTTCTTAACGTATACGTTAACTCGACACATATACATTAACCCGACATATGGGTCTTACTCGTGTTGTTATATGAACACAACTACAACTAGACTATGAGTAGTATATTATAATGTGTGTTAGAGATCTTATTAAATTGTTCCCCACTAAGACTAAATGCTACTGGAAATGTCAAACCATTATACAATGTTCAAAACTCTACCCATTAATGATTAAAGTTTTTCCAAATCCCTTCCTTATGTTTTGACACAATTTGTTTTCACCAAGACATTAAGAAAAATCATTTGTTTCATCCAAAATATTCACAAATTTTTCTCCATAGGGTAATGCATACCTTTCCTTTGTATACTGAACTCTTTACAATGGGGTATAGTTAATAATAAATTAAGTTCCTCATTATACTTTCATCAATAATTAACTTCTTATTTTGAAAAGGTAAAAACATCAAAGATTCATTTTTAAACTCCTATTAAATTTCTTTGTCATTAGACATCATACGTTTCTAATGAAACTCACTTATTTCATCTAAGAAAGAAGACTAATATTTTCCCATTACTCGTTACAATAAAAAGAGCATCTTCATGACTCGACATGCTCCATGGGTCATAATAACTAAAAAAAAATTACATTCTTGTTCTTATGTCATATACCTAAACTCATTGCAATTATTGAAGATTTGTGCACTGTCATATACTTGGTTAACTATTAAAGCTTATATTTAGACTAACACACGTGTCATGTTGGGTCCTTATATAGAAATTTTATCACCAATGGTCCACCTGAATCGTTCTATTGTGTCACATTTCCTTAACAATAAAACTTTCAATACCATTATTAATCTCGTACACAACCACCGATTGCATGACCTTTTATACCCTTAACTTGTTATTACATAATGTGAGTGTTGTACTATGAATATGGTAGGACCCAGAAAGTGATTAAAAGATGACAAATGGTCTCGTTTACCTCTTAAAGGAAGTTACCTAAGCGACCCACCTGGTCGACCAGTACAATTATGGTCGGAGCCAGCATCACAGGCAGTCGATTTAAACCAACTATCTCACATCAGTTACATTGTAATGTAACACCATCTAAACAAACATGTACCATATGATAGGATGACATCAGCTGTCGTCACATTATGCACTCATTAGGGGGATATGAAAATATTCCTCCTCCATGTGCGCATAACAAAGTAATGATTTTCCTCTCTCACTTATAAGTAAAAGTTGTAACCAGGTGACCTATAAAGGCATGACACCTTCCCCTCGCCATTATCTATCCTCTAATGACCTATATATAGCATGGTATCCCTCATTGTAAAGGGATCGAGAGATACTTATCGTCAGTTATGTTGTCCATTTCTAAAGTCACCACGAGAGCATGTAACTACTGTTCATCTATGGCTTTTGCCCATTAAATGTATACAATCAACACTACACATGTGAACGTAAGCACCTGTTTGGGCCGAACCATGTAAATATTATTTCGATCTCTTTCTCTCATCTCTTTATAATGTTTTCTATAGATAAGTATTTATGTGGCTTATATCTCTTTATCTGTTATAGTTTATCATTAGTGTACTCTTGCTAAGGCCCAATTAATATACTAGTTTTTGAAGATAACAAATTGGCATCGTCTGTGTGAAATGACAAGACATCTGTTTTCTACCATTATTCATCTCTAAAACTCGAGGATATCCAATTATAAAAAAAACTAGTGAATTTCAATGCGATTCATCTGCATGTTTTGGAGGGTTAGAGTGTATTAGTCCTCGATTACTTTCAAGTATGATTTAATTCCTTGAATCCTCATTTCGATCTACATTTTCATGTTTCAGATTAACTTTACTATAATTTAAGTCAATATTTTTTGTATACTTTATTTTTTCATCTGCGATACTCTATTTTTTACAATTTGTCAGGATATGGGCAAAAACCCATAAAACAAATGAGTTGTAGAGAAATTCCTTCTTCAATACGTGTTTGTATGGGTGACCTAGAGGGAATCCTAATGAGCTTCACCAGAGGCTAAGAAGCAATGAAAGAGAGCATGAATCAGTTGACACAAACCTTTTTTCTAGGCATAATAGGCTCAGGACGGACCTAGTTACCACATCGGCGGGTGCAAACTCTAACAAGAAGCATGAAATTCCACCTGCCGCCCCATACAAATATAGGAGATATGATCACCATGATAGAGAAGTAGATAATCCCAGGAGGCTAAACTTGGGCTCACAGGATGAAGGCAACATGTTAAAGTATTCGAGGTTACGAGATGATAGGTCCTACAACCCAGGGGAAACGTCCACCCTCAGGACGTTGAGTTATGATGATGAATAAAATTACTACATGGAGATACCAAATTTTCTAAAAGGCCCGAGTAAGGGATTCACGTTTGATCGTCTAGGACCAAGTGAAGCAAGGGAACATCAGCGCAGGGAGTCAAGAAATTCAAAGGAGACCAAAGAAGAACATAGGTAGTCTAAGACGAGAAGGACATAGTGCTCTGCCAGATCGAGGACCATTATGCGAGGGTCGACCAAAGTCGAGCAGACTTCTCAGGTAGAGACCCTAGCTGAAAGTCAAGGCGAACATGGAAGTCCATCACAATCAAGGTTGAGAAGGAAAAACATCCCTGGAAGAGTCCATCCCATGTTTGAAATATCGCCTGGGTGAGATGATAAAGAAAAAAAAACATTTACAAAGGAGTTTCATTTAAGGTTCACCATTTACATAATTAATTGTGGGTTATCCAATGCCTAAAAAATTCAAATCGCTTATCATCACCCCCCAATATGATTACAAACCAGACCGCATGGTGCATGTAGAGTAGTACCAAGTTTCTGTCGATATCTATTCCATCCCCAATGAGATGCGTTATACAACATTCTTTAGTATGATCACTGGATCGACTTAGATTTTATACAATGGTTTACTAAGAGGGATGATAAAAAAATTCCAGTAGTTAGACTGTCGGTTCTTTAGCAAAAAAATGGTATAAAGTCAGATATTAAGTGGCTCAATTGTTAACAATCTATCAGAAGACCGATGAAACAACCAGAGAGCTCATCACACTTTAATATTGAGAAGCTGGAGGTAATTGATTATTATGACAATATAGCAATCATGAAAATCACGAATGGTTTATTGCCTGGATAGTTGTATTGGACATTGGCTAAGGAGCCATCGAGCACATTAGCTGAGTTGTTGGCCAACGATAGAAAATTTTTGAATGTTAAAGAAGAACGATAAGTGGCACAAATGCATCGATTTCACAAATCTGAACAAGGCTTGTCCCGAGGATCATTCTCCTTTCCCTAGGATTAAATAATGGTTGGGTTAAAAGCCTATGCATGAAATATCCTTTTTATTAACAAGAACATGACATGACAGTAAATGATTATTTAATCCTAGCACGAACTGTTGTTTCGGATATTTATTTTTAATAAAATGTTGAAAAATGACTTTTTTTTTAAAATATTGTTTTGTACAAAAAACGTTAAAAACTGTTTTGTAAGAAAAAGGTTAAACCTGTTTCTTATAGAAAAAAATATTTACATAAAAAATTGTTATTATAAAAAATAGTTTTAACGTTTTTCTCTAAAATAAAACTGCTACTATGTAGTTTTGGTCTTTGTGTTAATTAAAGGTCACTAGACACGGTCAAGTTAAAATACAATACAATATATTTTTAAATTAACTCAAACAACACGAAATCTTTTTATTTTTACCTAACACGAACCAAATAAAACACGACACGAAATAGTATATTTTTACCTAACATAAACAACGCCCAAATATATCACGACACAGCATGAAATTGCCCTTTTTACTTAACATAAAACAACCAATTAAAACACGAACACGACTCATATAATACACGACATGACACATTTTTTTTATCTAACACTAAAACGACCTAAATAAAACACGACACACTTTTTTCTTAATATTAACTATTTTTTTTCTAAAAAAAAGGTTTCAAACAACCATTTTTTCCAGTTTCCTTTTTCGTACCAATTTTTAATAAACAACAAAAAAATTATTTATTTTCTTGTTTTTTTTGTCGCAGTTTTTATCTCTGAAAGACATTGTGTCCCGTTTTCTTCCGATACATAATATTTTTTTTATCGAACACGGACATTATTTCAATAAGAGCAACGGGACACAAAAGTTAGTTTTTTTTATTCATAAAAAATTATAAAAACTTTTTTATAATTTTTTAAAAAATGGATTGGATGGGAATTTTGGACCTGTAATTTGCAATTTTATAATGTTTGAGATGGGTATACTTGATCAATTCGATTTTTTCTCTTTTTGACTTTGTTCCTTTTTTTTTCCAGAACTCTGAGATGGGAAAGGTTGAGGCTCACTCATGTCTTACCGGTTTTTACCCGTTACAACAAGTTAATTGCATTTGCTTCACTTGCCGCATCACTCAGACCCAAACCATTCAGTCGATTTCTCGGTCAAAGTAGAAAGGCTTTTGTTTTTATATTTTAAGACTACCCTTCCTCTATATCATTTCCACTACCGCAGATATGCTCATGTAGGGATGTGAACGGGACAGGTTTGGGTCAGGTTTTCAAAAATTCTAACTCGTTCCATATAATAAATGGGGTGGGATAAGGAGGGGAGGTTTTTATTTAAATTAACTCCTAACCCACCCCATTTAATAAACGGGGCGGGTCGGAGCTCCTATAGGTCAGGTTAATTTTAAAAATAGTAAAATTAAAAATATTACATTATAGTCTTAGAGGTCTACAATGGTTCATATTTCAATATGTGAGACAATTTCCTAATTGTCAATCCATATTTTCACGTAGATCTTTTACAAAATTAACATACATATAAAGGGTTTTTTAATGTGTGTGTGTGTGTGTGTATGTATAGTTTAATTATAATTAACATACATACAAATTGTATTTATCTAGGCATAAGTTAAACGGGATGGGACAGGGCGGGGCGACTTTATTTAAGCTAACTCCTAACCCGCCCCATTTAATAAACGGATTTTTTTTAAACCCATAACCGCTCTTAATTCATTAATAGAATTTTAAAACCCGCCCCATTACGGTTGAGGTGGGGCGGGACTCCTACGGATCAGGTTAAATTTCCATCCCCATGCTCATGTGTCACTTTTACGGCCCCCAATTAGAACGATGCATATGCCTCACACCACTAGTTTAAGATGAGGAGGTCGTAGAGACTTGCCCTATAAACCATCCGAAAACACCAACTTTTCAAAATTATAATTGAGCAAACTTGAAGGATGTGCGTTTAATGTACCCATTTTTTATGTATGAATAAATTTTTGCTATTTACATTGTATTTTATAATATATACGTAATCATTTTAATGTATACGAGTTTTTTAAAAATATATATTTTTTTGTTCATTTTATTTTTCTTAGTTTATACGCGTGATAAGGTGAGTTGCAAACAATAAAATATGTGGATATTTTTATACTTGTTGTCCTCTTTTTTTTCATATTAAGGGACCCATTATTTATATTTTTTTATTTTTACTATATGGCTGAATGGATACAAACTCTTAACGGGGTCTACACTACTGAGTCTCTTATTTCTTATATGGTTGAAAAACTATTCTTAGATATTTTAAGTTAATGTTGTTTCTATAGAGTTATAAAATACAAGTGTAGACTATAACACTGTGATTTTATACAAAACACTAAATAAAACGTAATTCCATATATATGTAACTACTTTTAACAATTTTACTCGTTACTTAAGTAAAAAGTAATTCACCTAACCCAAGCATAATCTAAGAACAAATTGCGAAAAAATTCAATATACATGCATTTTCATGTAGACTTGTGTGGGTGTGGGTGTGGGTGTGTGTGCCAACATATATAATGGATAGGCGCACACATAAATGTGTATGCCATTGGTCCTTATAAAATCGCACGTGTAATCACTCAAATTCAATCATGGAGTGCGTAGGTGATAATGAATATTTTACATGATACAAGGTTGTGAGCTGATTCCTACATTCTTGGATTGCATGGGATCCGCATGGTTCTTTGACACACCCCTCATGTTATAGGGGTTCGGGAGGACACCTTTAACTTGTCACAATGAATTCAAAATCATGTGTAGCAAGCCCTCTTGTCATAATTCCATTAACTTATTATCAGGAAACTAAATTGTATTTGGAAATCCTGAGTTGCCACTTTATCAAGTGAATATTTACCCTTTATTTGGATTTCATATGAAACAAATTATAACATTTTTTTCCTTTCTCATTTTTTGTGTCTTTCATCATCGAAACAACTATTAGAAGATCCTGGAAAAGACAACTGAATATATGCGTATAAGTGATAGAATGCATGGGATTTTGAAAGCATACACGACTCAACAACAGTGTCATATAAATCTAAAATGCACATGAAAAGATCACTCGTGCACGTTGTATAGGTAGTTGAATATAAATAAGAGATTTTTCTTTATAACCTAATATTAAACCTATTGTAAACCCTAGTTGATGTTACTATAAATATATTATAAGGTTGCACAACGCTTTCAAGGTTGTATAACATCAAATAGCCTTTGTTCTTCATATTCATTTTTGGTATAATGGTTTCAGAGCTTGGCTCTTCATCAGTGGAACCAGCTGGACTAAGTCTCACGTTGTGATCTCTTTATCAGAAGATTTCTATTTGTTAATGAGCCACCAGTTAAACACAACAATGATAAATAGAAAAACATATAAATGTATGAAGATTGGGAAGACAAAGATTATCTTCTACGAAGCTAGATTGCAGGGACAATTAGTGAAGAATCGATGTATCTAATTGTGGGGTGCATCACTTCCAAACAAGTCTCTCGAGGATCAGTATCTTCAAGTGTTAAAAATAAAGAGTTTTCTCTAAAGGAGCAGCTAAAAAATATCAGAAAAGAAGGCAAGCCTGTAGATGACTATGTAAAAGAGTTTAAACAAATTTGTGATTGTAATACCCTGTCCCAATATTTCAATTAAATTTTTATATGAGTTATAAATGAGAAGGAGTTAATCATAATTATAGAAGAATTGTGGGTAAAATGAGAGAAAAATAATAGAAGAAGAAAATGGGGTCGTTCAAACGACAAGGAGATGTTCAAACGATAAAGGGATGTCGCGAGAAGGTCGCGAGAAGTAGAACATCAAACGATATGCTACTGACTTATAGTGGTAGGTCGCACGAAAGATCGTGAGATCAAAACATAAAAAAATAGGGGGATATCATTCGAACGACGTAGCCTTATCGTTCATATGACTTAAATCAAGTTTTAAATCTGAACTGCCCTTGTGCGCTGTCACAATTTTAGCTGTTGGATCTATGAGCTTTCGAACCCAGATTAGTCTCGAAGGGGCAAAATGGGATTTTTGGTCTTTGGAAGGGTTTTTACAAGGGTGTGTTAAGTGTATTTGGGTTATTTTTAAGTTGGGAGAGAATGAAAGAAGGAGAGAGAAAGGGAGAGAAAGGTGGGTTATTTTCCACCTCCACCCCCCACCAAACCACCATTCCACCACCATTTTGTATAGTGTTCCACCTTGTTCAAGCCCGCAATACCCATTTCCACTATTCATAAATAAGATCTACAAATTTTAGAGTAGTGTGGATTTTGGAGAAGATAACGAGAGCTTCCATGGAGATTTCAGTAAGTCTTGCTTGGAGGCTTAGAAGAAGAACATTTTGTAGCATTTTGGAGGATGCATTTGGTAACCACTTGAGGCCACCTTTGGAGGTGGGAGTTGCTCATCGTACACAAACAATTCTACAACCATTGGTTCCATTAGAGGTGGAAAAACCTTACTCTTAGTGAAAGACTTTTTTTGCACTTTTGTAGTCTTGCAGTTAGATTAAATGGTCTAATTAATATGTAAAATTAATAAATATTTTTTTGAAATAAAAATGTTGAGAAAAAAAGATCTTTTATTGAAAATAAAGAATGAGTGAATATTTTAAAGTCTTAAAATATTTAAAGTTGGTATTTCGTAAAAAAGTGTATTTTTAGAAAGATCGACGATTGAACATTTCAAGAAATGAAATGTTTGAAAATACGGATTTATTTTGGTCAACATTGGTGAAATAATGTTTCTTGAAAAAATGAATAATTTATGTAAATAGACATTTGTTGAGTTTGAAGAAATTAAATGACTTTTATGTCTTAAAAATGTATTTTTTTTGCAATTATAATGAATTTCTAAAATGAGAAATGTGTTTAATCCATTTAATAGGATTTTAAGGTTTAAAATCCATATTGTTATGTATTTGAACTTGTAGTATTTTGTCACTAAGTGTATAAACAAGTTTAAAGAATATTTTTTTGGGTTTAAACATGAAATATGAAGTGTAGGAAATCTTGTCCTTAAATGTATGTGAAAAAGGGGTTAAAAATGTGATAAAGATAAAGTGTAAGACTACATGTAAAATGGAAGAAATAGTATTTTCTTATAAAAGTAGTCTTAAGTGTAAATGAATTTCTTGGATAAAGAAAGTAAAGAAATGTGTGGGTTGAGAAATTGTTAATAAAGTTATTGAATAAGTGTTGATGGGTAAACATGGAAAAGTTAGTAGAAAAATATTAACACTCACGAAGATGGAAAGAACTAAAGAGGTAAACGTGTTTCCAAATAAGAAAATATTACCCCAAGGTTAAAAATGCACGTTAATGTGTTAAAACACTTAGCAAGTTAGTGTGGATGACTCAGTAGTATTTTTAAAAAATTAACATTTGTAAAAATGGAGTAAAGCATAATTTTGGAAACAAATTGGTAAAATCTAATTTTACTTAAAGCGGAAATTTTTTAAGAAATAAAAATATTGGAAAGGTGTTACACAAGCGATCCTAAATAAATATAATTTTTGAAATAAAATCAAGGCTATAGTGTAAAGGACATGAAATGGTAAAATTTCAAAGTGTAATACAAGCTGGGGCGTAACCCCGAATTTTGGCTTCAGTTGGGTAAAAGAAAAAAGAGGAATAATGTGGATATTTGTAAAATGTTAAAACACATTAAAATGAACTCGGATGACACTGGAATAAGCAAGAAGGGCCCGTAGCCCTGGGTGAAAAGCCCAAAACTACTGTCCAGAGCATATGGTGCGCATAGCCGGCGGTGTATAGACCATTAAACTATGCGGTATTTTGAAGATTCCGAGAAAAGTTAAAATAAACAAGGAACATGTCAAGAAATGGGTTGTGTGGTAAAATGTGTTAATACAACCTAACTTGAATGAGTAAATACATGTTCCGGTAAAGGTTAAAATGGACAGTAAATGTATAATTGATAAATGTCCATAAAGTAAGGAAAATGTTATAGTTAGGGCATAAATGAGTGATTATGCAACGTAAGCGGTTAAATCCATAACTAACACATGAATGTTTTGTAAAAAAGTTTTCAAATATTAAATAAGTATTTTCTTAAACAGTGTTCATCTGTATTGAAAGGGTGACTTTCAACGAAAATACTAAAGTGTGTTTGATAACCTAACAAGGGTGATTACAGTAAAGAAATGTGTTCGAATAAGTCAAACGTAATGGTTTCAAGTATTGAACCCGGCCTGTTAAATATATTAGAAAATGCAATATCTATAAGATTAAGGTAAATTAATCTGGATAAGTAAGGTTTTCAGAATTAAAACTTTTTCACATAATTTTTATATGTATATGTATATGAATATGTATACGTATGTGTGTATGTATGTATACAATGTAGTTGCATGTGCACGTAGGCATAATTTGTTGAGTCTCCTTTCTGTCGTTCGATTCTATACTTCATTTGTATATTTTCCACTGGGCATAAGCTCACACCCTCGCTTTGTTACGACAGGTTGGTAGCGGTTTTGTATTTTTAGGGCATTATACAGGTAAGTATTTTCTTTATTCTTACGCTAGTAGCTCTGTATACTTGGACTTCGGGGGTGCTCCCCATGGGTCTTTCACCTAGTTTATTTTGAAACTGGAATCACATGTTAAACAAGTGAAATGTTAATTAAAATAAAAAGTGGACTAGAGACATTATATAGGATTGTTTCATTGCATTTCAGACCTAACGCACGGGTCGGACCGGGTTGACTATATGTAACCAATAAATCCAGGACGAGGTGTTACAAATGATATCAGAGCTTTAGATTCAAGATTCCTTTCGAGAGTGACGTGGTGAGGTCAATATTGGATCTTTCAACATCGGTGTTGGGTAGGGTCATTTATTTTAGCTTGATGGCAGTTTAGTTAGTGTCCTCCACGGCAAAGTTAAAGGTGTTAGAATGATAAATAAGTTAGTGCCAAGTGGCACACGGTCAATTGAAGTGTCATGGTCACACATATAATTTTATTGAGTAATCGGCCATACCCAGTGCATACACGTTAAATGACAAATAAAATTAGAAAGATAAAAAGTATATCCCCAAACATCCATATTATATCACTATGACTGAAAATACAACACTATTTACAAATTCCAATTTATGGTATATAGGACTTCAATATTAAGAAATTTATTCATGATAAATAATGTTCACCACACAAAAAATTGAATTATTATGATCATAAAATTCCAAAAAAAAAAATTGACAATTACAATTCACTTTGAATAGGAATTTTGCAAGTATCCATCATAAAACAAACACTTTAGATCATTAATGATTGGAGACAGAGATGTAAAAGGTTTTGGGGATTCCCAAATCTGAAATTGTTGACTATAGTGCATACACCATTGACCCTCATTTCTCTCCCTCCATCCACTTTTGCAGTGTGTCCGCTAAACATTCCCATATCTCCATAAAAATAATGTATTGTTCCACATGAAATCTGCAAAATTCACATAAAAAATATTCTTATCAATAATAGTTATGGTACTATATACATATTAGTCATAACGTACCATGCTATCCGACCAACAATCATTGGGGTCAAACTCCACTGAAGATCCCCTTGCAATTTAGTGGAGATTTCTCAAACTAACTAATAAAATCATATCTAAGAGAGTCCTAACTGAACAGCACCAACCTCTATATGTGCAGTTATGGCAACGACTGCTACTCCTAATGCAACAAATTGAGATTGAGCCTGCATCAGTATTGCATCAATTGTCATTTAATTGCCTAATTCAAAGTGGAGCTTGAGCAATAGTAGCTAATTGGAGGCGCCGGAGCAACAACAGCTAACTAGAGCAACAATAGATAACTGGAGCAACAACAGCTATCTGTTAATGCCAACAATTCTTTTGACTTCCAAAAAGGTTAAAACTGAATTCTAATATAGAGGAACATGAGAAAGATACATAACTTATGTCTGCCATATTTCTCTGTGAATCAATTAATATTCCAGTAATAAGTTTGATCCATTCAATCAAAAACTTGATTCGAATTATCTCTACATACTAAGAAAGTGTCACTAAGTTTTGCAAGAACTAAACTTTACACTGAAAAAACTACCATACACCTTGTGTACTGAATCCTAGGAGCTGCAAGGTGCTCTACAAAAAAAATCAAGTTTAATAAAACATATATTTCACTATCTCTGTCTTCCATTTCTTTCCTAACCCCAAACCTCCATGCTTTTATACACACGTGCGCACTATGATAAAGTGTGCAAAGTTTAGTCTTGTTATATTAAAAAAGGTACTATATTACAACAAAAACAAAACGCAGTACCATAACCCCATCAATCTTTTTCTTCTCGAAACAGGGGTTACAAAATACATGATTGGAAATGATGCAATAATGTTTCGAACTTCTTTTAAAAAAATGATTATTATAACAATAACAGAACCCTATGAAAACATTAAACAATGTAAGGGTGCAAACAAAGAATGAGTGGCAGTCTCAGAACTCGCCTTCGAAAAAGAACCCCTCTATGAGATTATATATAGTCTGAGACAGAACGGAAATTTTAGAACAACCGGAAGAACAAACTCGTTGATCCATCCCCATATGATCATAAATCAGCAGGTCTAATATATGCCCTACATAAAGGGAAGACCAAAATAGATAAGAAATAAAAAAAAAAGATATGAGGATAAAAGAATATTGAGAGAGATTAAATAAGTAGAGAATAAAAAGAATATAATTCATACAATTGTATAAGTAAACATTTGAAAACTTTCATAATCCTTTAAAACTTTATCCATGCTTCTTTGACATTTTAATTAAAACATTTGTCAAAGCATTCAAAACTTATCCATAACTATGATAATACAGTTTATTCGTTTACCCTCTTCTTCACTTTTAAAGGCATTCAAAGCATATATCATTAAATTACACGGGGCGAAAAAAGCACCTAATAAATTTCAGTTCCATAACTTTGCACTGTATTTTACTATTTAAGCAATGCAGGGATAAAAAATTAAGTAACATAGTTAGGGTTAATGGCTTTTGGTACCCAAAACTTATCCATAATTATACCACCACTTTTATCGAGGTCGTTAACTGACCAATTTTATCTGTCCAATTCACATTAGCAGATAATCTCTTAAAATGTTGTAGAAGTTTTCAGAACCTCCAATTGCGACCAAACAATAAGGCATTGGTTAGCTTCAAGAATACTCCAATTTCAAATGAAACCCTAATTTCACATAAAAAGATAAAGTTTCGTATCAGAGTTCTACAGTGTAATGTAATATCGTTTCACCCATATGCCTGTTTCTAAGTATTTATAATATACCTAAGACATGGATGCTTAATAATAAAAGTCCCATTTGAGATCATAAATCTTCCTAATTATGAGAGAGGTGTTCAAGATTCAATAACATTTACTATCAATAGAGAGAAACACCTATTTTTCACTATATAATGCAAGGTAGTGAGAAATAAACAAAAAAACAAAAAGAGTGAACTTCTATTTTGGAAGGGGGATGAAACTAATCAGAGTACCTCCACCAGGTAACCAAAGTAGTGGAGCACATATAAACAGGTTCTTGAGGGTAGAAATTTCATTTGGAGCTCAAATTAACTCCATGTTTAGTTACTTGGTCATCAAGATGAAGTAATCTTGGAAAAAGTCTCCACATGAATGCTAATATTTGATTTGAAGCATGATGAGCCATATATGAGAATAATATATCTGAAGAGAAATAATAGAATCAAGTATATTAGGAGGAAAAATATCATTCAAAAAAGCCAATTATGATTATAATTCAAACTGTCAAAACTAAAGGCTAAAAAAACAACACATATTGTGTAATTTCCTTTTAAATATCAATCAAGTGACTAACATACCACAAAATGGTATAATTGACTGGAATGACATAGGCATTGGAGGTTATTTGCTACTCTAGGCAAGTAATTCTTAGAGTTAATCTCACTGCTAATGTAGGCAAGGTTGGTAGTAGGTAGGCAGTAGAGGCCACTTTAGGTACCATAGTAGGCAATTGTTTTAGGGTCTATCGATTGGGTCAATACCGATAGATAAAAAAACATTTCTTTAGGTATGTATATGATGCCAAAGAATGAGTTTTGAAAAATATAGAAAGGGAAAAAATATGCCTTTTCAATTCAACACAGTTATAGACACAACCAAACCCATAGTTTTGTTCATGTAAAGCTTTTGGAAATATTGGGACACAACACAGTTATAAAGTTTATTTATACACAACACAGTTACAAACCCACACTTTAAATTTATAATGAACCGAATAAGAGAATCATGAAGATGATGAACTAAAATAGTAAACAGAGATGTAGCATAATATCCTTAAGGATCTAGTCGATCAAAACTTGAAAAAAAAAACGTAAACAGTAAATGTTTTCGAAACTCATTCTTTGGCATCATATACATACCCAAAGAAGTGTGTTTTATCTATCGGTATTGACCCATGTATTCTTCCAACCACCCTTTTAAGAAGTTTTGGTGACCTTTGAGTAAAGAGCACATACTATAATGACCAAAACTATAGCATAATATAACCATGAAATTGAAGCTTTGTACTACAAAAAAAAAAATAGAAAAGTAAATCTATGTTTACAAGCCCATTACTTTAAAGAAATCTTAAAAAAGTCATATACGAATTCTATGTTAGCAAAACCACTTCATATATATGAGATGTATTTTCAAGCGAATGACCAAACTATGGAAATAAGATTTCTTAAAATCCAATGAATTTATGCTCACCATTGAACATATGAACTTTGGACTACTCTTCATTTCAAAGAATAAATAGAATAGAAAAGATGGTTATATAAAATTAGTAGAAAATGGAAAAGGAAAAGTTATAACTCATAGTTGATCATACTACTAATATTAAAAAGGTATTCCAACCAAAATAAAATTATAGAAAATAGCATTAAAATAGGACATTAACAAACAAACATGTTGAGTTTTTTTTCTAACATGTGACTTTTTGGCACATAGCAAGGATGATGAAGTTTATCTAGTGTGTCTTCTATTTGGTATTTCATCAAACAACTTGTGTGCATAGCTTTATATCACAACATCATGTAGATTTAAATTGAAAAAAGTGAATACACACCCCAACAAAATAAACAAAGAAAGGGAGAGAAAAGAGTGTAGAGATTATACCTGAGATAACATGAACCCCTCAACCCAGGAAAGAAAATAAAAAATCTAATTATTACCTGAATGACAAAAATAAGCCCAAAATATAAACACCAATAAGACCTAAAATCGATTTCAACATCTTTCTATGTTAGTTCTTCCTAATTTCGGACATTCAAGTTTGTGTATAATATCGAAATTCATTCAAAATTTGTGAAACGTGTCTTACCATTTGTTACAATGTATTGGTATTTGTTGAACTAAATCCATCTTCATCAATGTACATTCGTTTAAGCATTTTGTCGAACACCTGCCATGCAACTAAAATGGTCATAATTTGTCAAACTTCAAATTTGTAAACACCAAAAACATTTACTTCTTTCATAAAATGTGTGAAATGATAACTGCTAATTCTTGTGCAAATTCTTTAAACATAAAAAAAAAAGAAGAAAAAGAATCATCACACACATCTACACAAATATACTCTTCACACATATTTACTTAAGGTGTGGAAAATCTGGGACGTTCTGAGACTTCAGGGATGATGTCGAGAATCAACAAATCCGAGAGAGAGATGCGGCAAAAATGGAGGTGGGGTTGGAGGAGAGAAAAATCGTAAATGAGTGGGAGGGAGATAGGGTTTCGTTTGGGGATTGACAGAATTTGAGAGTTTGGGGAAGTGAACCAGAGAGAGAAAATATTCTCTTTTTGATATATTACTAATATACCCTTTGTATTTGAATTATAGGGAAATTTTTAGAAGGAAAGTGAGGAGGAAAGTAAATTTTAGTAGGCTAAAATTGTAAATGTCGTATGAATTAAAATATTAGGTGTGGTAAGTTATAGAGCTTTGTGGTGTGAATTTTGATCTCACCCAACATTTAGTGTCTTGTTGGTTTAATCCTAACCCCTGATTAAGTTATCATCTTATTGAATAGTAAAATCATCCTACTCCTTATTTTAAATATATATATATCAAAAGAAAAAAGGATAGCAAGAAACGGATCATAGGCCGAGTTGTAAAAATATTTATTTTAGCAAGTATTTATAACTGCATTATTGCAATTATTATGTGCATATTAGTTACAAACTCTCACATGAGATCCTCACCCCGCCACTAAGGTGCACACTTAGCGTACGTCTGCCCTAACCTAGTCATCTATAATATTCTCAACTAGGCCATATACAAATCTTGCGCCCCTTGGTTAGGACCACTTGGCGCAATGCATACTCTACTATCGTGTCCCGTTGCATCGCTCGCTGCATAAAGGAAGACTGGCTCTGCATCTCTCACGAATCATAAATCTCATAGCACAAATATTGGAGGTGAGCGCACTCACTAGACAAATGGGTCACGCACATACTTACGCTCCCATTCAACAGTCGAAACTATCCTATGTAAGAGATAACACGTATCCAAGTTCATATGCTTTGGGTATAAGTCAAATATCCCTCCATTGTGACACCCAAGATAAGACTATCCACTGCACGAAACCTCCTCCCGATAGCAAGCAGAGTAGCTATGCTTATACATACAATTATAATAAATATAATAATAACAGGCATGTCCCACTTCCTATTAAAATTCAGGCATTCATCTGAACCATATATTCCTACACGTATTATACATCTCATTACTACTTATTTTATAACTAGCTCGATTATTCACACTCGAGTTTTTCCAAGGTTATCTCACCTAAGAAAATATTAATGTATTATACTAGGATTACTCCCCAAATAAATCTATATTGTGATAAGGATCATCAACTGGCAGTGCCTCCTCACTCAAAAGTCACATAACTCGAATGGGATTGGACTAGAAAGTTTTCCAGTTTTTGGGTTGTCGTTTGAACCACACTACATGTTGTTTGAATGGCATAGCATGTCGTTCGAATGATAAGACATCTCATTCGAACGAGATTAGGCGTATTTCTGGTTCTATTATACCTGTTATGTTTCTACTACTATTCCGTCTTCTCCAAAATTTCAGTCCTAAAACCTCTTATTTCTGCAACCTAACCACCAAACAAAAAACCTAACTGATGTTCTAACATGTATAGCTGATTTCCCTCAACTTTAAAGCATGAAATCCTCACAATTCGTTTATAAAATCAAAAACCCCTAATTTAATAATTCAAAACACTAGTTCATCAATTTCTAAACAAGAACATCAAATTCAAATTCGTCCATCATAAATAATCATCAATTTGGGATTTCTAACCTATCTAGATGAGGGATTCATCCTAATTTGATTTCAAGATTTTAATTAATGTCCTTAATTATCCAATTTCATCAAAACTTATGAATTAAAAGTGAATATTATACACCTACACTAATATGAACATGCTTGTTGCTATAAATTTCAAGAATTATACACTTGCCTCAATTTCGATGGAATGATCCGCTGGTGATTTTGGTATAGGCGCGTTCCTCGTCTCACGATCTACACTTTGGTGTAATTTTTTGGTGTGTATTCTTGAGTTGGGCACCAAGAACACCAATGGTCTCTTTTTTTCCTTCCTCTGTGCCTCTCTATTTTCTCTCTTGTAGGTTTAGAACTTATAACTACCTTCTAACCCTAGTACATCCATAATTAAATTTCCCAATTTCCATCCATATTATCACCCCAAAATTCCAAAGGACAAAAATACCCATACGGGGTGCCGGTTAGGCCTAAAAACATACCGGAGTCCAAATAAAATACTCGGGTAGATTTTTCTGACAATCTCGACCCTTCCACACTCAACGACGCACTCGAAATTACCATACGAGTTACTTTAAAATAATTTATCTTTTTATTCCATTCACTAGTCCCGACATGACTCACATGCACGTCCTGAGTTAAAATACCTATTGTCTTATATCACACTCCGACAATGTATAAAATTTCACAATTCCATATTACGCCTTCCCACCGTAATATTAAATAATTCCCATCAATAAGTATTAACCCTTGACACGCTAGTTAATAATAATTTTAATCCGGATTAATTAGTTACCAAATAAATTTCTCACCTATTTAATTTAATTAATCCAACAATAATAATGAATCTCATGATTATATAATATCATAAAAATATGGGGTATTACAGTGCTTTTCCCTATATAAAGGGAAAAACACAACACAACTTTGCACCAAAATCTTTTCCGTGTGTTTTTATAGGATACAGTCCTTGTCACGAGGGTTATAGATGTTATTATCCATCTACTAAACGCGTTTATGTTTCTATTAGGGGTGGTAAACGAACGGATACGGATCGGATACCATATTTTCCATATCCGTATCCGCTATCTGGATGCACTATCCGTATTCGTATTTGTATCCGTATATGTTTGAATATTTAAAAAAACTATCTATATCTATATCCGCTCGGATACCTCGGATTATGATAATATTAGTATCTGTTTACATTGTTTAGCCATCGCAAAAAATAACTATTAATATATCCAATGCAATGAAATCCAATCCAATCCAAATAAATACATAACAAAATTACTACCTCCTAACATCAATAATTATGGCTTCCATAATAATAGTAGCATTCCATAATAATAATAAGACTTAAATCCATCCATACTTTACAACCATATAAGCTTAAAACCATAAAAAAAATAACAGTAGCATTCCATAACAGTAGAAATAAATATGCACCTTTTAGATTAACTCAAATTTATTTAGAATGATAACCTCATGGACCTTTTAGTCTTCAAAACATACTGATATCTTTATTTTAATAGGTATACTTTTTTATTTTGTATATAATATCCATGTTGTTAACTTCAGTCCATCACAATCAAAACCATCTCTTTACTTTTTTGTTTCTCTCCTAGATTTATTTATGCACAACGGAATGGTTGATGAGAAGCGGTGGCGGGGTTGATGAGCAGCTACGGGAGGATGCGGCGGAGGGGGAGGTGGCGAAATGAGGATTTTTGTGGAGTGAAACGAGGGTTTCTTTTCTCTTTTTTTGTACGAAAGAGAAATGAAATGAAATTATTTTTTTTTGTTTTGAGTGGAATATAAATTCTTTCGTAGGTATATGTTGTGTATGATAGAGTGTGTTGTAGCTTTTGTGTAACTCCATGATAATATACCCAATAAAATAATAATACATGGCATTTTATAATATACCCAATAAAATAATAACATTAGGGTGTTTATATTTTGAGGGGAGTATGTATTTTTTTTAGGGAATAAAAGATTAATTTGTTTTTTAATAATATTTTATTAGTAATACTAATACTAATATTGTGGCCATCCCGGTCAGCGTGGCGTTCGTTCTGGGGGGGGGGGGGGGGGGGGAAGGAAGGAGGATCCCCCGAGGAAGAATTGCATCGCGGTCTCGCACCATTCTCTTCGAAAAGGGGGCTTCGACCGTCGTCGGTGTGGGGTGAATGTAAAGAGATAGAGTCGCCAGCCTATTTTGCTCAAAATAGGCAAAAAAATATGTTGCCACTTCGAGAAAGCGGCATCAAGGACAAACTGATGCATGCAAAACTAATAGATGGAAGGTCTGGGGACTAAGTTACGAAATGAGAAGGTGTTAGGCACCCATCCCGCCCTTTCGGTTTCTCATGGGAAAACTGAAAAGGAATAGGTTTTCTCATTCAATGCTCTGATACCAATTTGAAAGTGCAATAGGCCCCCAATTTAAAATTTTTAAATAAGAATTTCCTTTTATGAGATGCAGAAGCGAAAGATGGTTCAAATTAAACAAATAAACAAATTTTAATTTCTTTTTCAAATTAAAATTAAACCAAGTGAAATTAAGTTAAAATACACACACAATTTAAATTTCACTTAAACTAATAAATTCAATTCAAGTCCTAGAAATTTGTCGAAGTCATATTTTCAATATTATCAAGTTAGGCCAAACCAAATTTACCAAATTAAGTGACGATTTGAATTAAATTAACTTTTACCCAAGAAATAATTAGTAAGCACCAAATTAAAGATGAGTAGTGATTAAACCGATTTTTATCTTGAATTACCTAAGCATGCGTTCTAGGTGATTTTGCAAAAGATAAAAATAAACAATGAATCACTACGCCACGATGTACGAGGAAGAACCCACAACGGGAAAAAAAACTCGGACGACCCTAGCCTTAAGTCCACTAAGTATGGTTTTACAATTACAAGACAGATGAATTACTTCCTCGACTTGACCCCTTTCAAGCCTTGACGCATCTTCTTGTAAACACCTCCGCCTAGTCAATAATCCCGGAGCTCCATCAGAATCTTGGAATCACTAATGAGACATAGGTACACCGTCAACCACACATGGTGCCTTTCACCATGTGAGAATGCCGCAGCAAAATAAACTTCTTCTTTGTGGGATTTAGAAACATACCCAAACTTCTCTTCAAACGGTAGAGATCAAAAACCGGTGCCAAACTCTAAGCAAAGTATATATATATATATATATATATATATATATATATATATATATATATATATATATATATATATATATATATGGATGAACTTGGATAAACAAACTTTGGGTGTAAAACAAGTGTTTAAAAGATTTTTCTTGAAAAATAACAACACTTAAACATTGGACTTTTTCCTTATGGAATTATGCTCTCAAACTCTCTCTTGGAGATGGGAAGATATGAAAAAGTTAAGTTAAAAAACTTGGTTCCTGCACTTACATATTCAGGTAAAAAGTTATTGGGAAAAGAAGTGGGAAACGTGGGAAAAACTGCTCAAAACTGCCAAATAACTGTTCCCGCCAAAACTCGTTCGAACGAGATTTTTCGTTCGAACGAAGTCTCGTTCGAACAAACCTTCTAACGAAGTTCCAGTGTTTTAAAAGTTGAACTCCTTAGAAATCTCGTTGGAATTATCGTTCGATCATCATTCTCGTTCGAACGACACTTCGAACGACATTCCAGTTGCCAATGTGAGAACTCGTTGGCAAACTCGTTTGAATGACATTATTATTCGAACGACAAACTCGTTCGAACGAAAATTCGAACGAACTTCCAGAAAACTGAAATTTCTATTTTTAGCCCAGAAACTTTATATACTTTATTTTAAAGTTTTAATAAAATCTTTCTGAAAATAAACAATAGTTTAAAACGAAGTACACCCAATGAAAAATGTTCCGAGCTCCTATATGTAACAACCCGAGACTTTAGGGACGATGATTTATTTATTTTGGGAGAAATAAATATCATTTTATTTGGAGAATTATTAAATTGGCAATTGAGGTTAAAATTTGAAGTTGTTAGAAAGTGATTTGAATGGCAATTCTGAGGGTGTAGTTGTTTCCGGAAGGGTTGAGAAAGTCAAAATGACTGTACTTGGGGTCTATTTAGGATCCAAAATATTTTAATTTCGTTTGACTCGAATTAAAGTTACCGAGTCATTTAAAGTGTGTATTATCATTTAAAGTTGTGTATCTTGGGAGACAAGGCTTATTAAGCCTACGGGAGAAACAATTCTCCTTAGAGAGAAAGAGATAAATAGAGAAAAGAAGAAAGAAGAAGAAAAAGAGAGAGAAAGTTGAGATTTCCCGCCAATACGCGATCTCGAGGATGAATCAGACCCTACCAACTTGAGGCAAGTGATTAAACTTGCTAAATAATTGTTTAGTATAATTTATTTCATGATTTGTGGATAAAAATTATGAATTTTGGGATAAATGTGAAAAACATAAATTATGGGTAAAATCTTAGATTTAATGTGTATATATGGATTGGAGGTAATAAAATTGTTAGGATGAGTTCTACAATGAATTTTGATGTTATCTTTATGTTTGGGTTGATGGAAAAGGGTTAGAAGATGATATAATTGATTTTTGGAATTTTGGGTTTTGAAGAAAATAGCCCATTTCGTAGCTTGATGAACTTACCGAATCGATTCTCCCCTTCCGAATCAATTCGGTCCGTTGCAGAACCTACATGTCTTTAGGGCCGAATCGATTCTCCCCTTGCGAATCGATTCTGTAGGTAGAAGACTCTCAGGTCCTTAGGACCGAATCGATTCGGAGGGGCCGAATCGATTGGGAAACAGGGGAATTTTGGAGATGTTTTTCTAAGGAAAATTTCATCCCGTTTCGTTTAAGGTTATCGATTGGGAACTTCTATAGGAGTTATGAGGAGTTTGTTTTGGAGATTTTTAGGGAGCTTCCCTTATAAGAAATTGTTTGGGTTATATGGACTAAATTTGAGAAATATCGATTAGAGAATATCATATATACTAAGTGGGGAAGCCCACTACCATGGAGAATTTTATTTGGAGATAATTATGGAATTGTATGAAAGAGTGAGAATACGCTTAGTGATATTGGATTTTAAAATCAAATCCCAAATGGGATAAATTGAAAGGTTCATATGATTGATTGAACCATAATTCGGATTGAGAAATAATTAAATGATAATAAATGTGCATACGGATATAGAAATATCCTTAATGATGATTAATTTGGGAGATGTCTGACACAATGAGAAATGCTAATTGAGGTGCATCAGGATAGAGAATATCCTTAACATAAATAGAATTGAGAGACAATCCAAAATCAGAAGTGATGCGAAAAATTCAAGTGAGAAATAGTATAGTGTATACCAAGTGGGGAAGATGTGTGAGAATTGACGATTAGTATATCAAGAGAGAGAAATATACTAAATAATGATATTAATTCAACTACGCCTAAAAGAGTGATACGGATATGTAAACAATGTGATAGTTATACCTCATATGACGGTATATCCTTATATGATGTGATGATGTATGTATATCTTATGTGATGATATACATATATATATATATATATATATATATATATATATATATATATATATATATATATATATATATATATATATATATATATATATATAAGTGAAGCATAACCCCTCCTTGCTATCAGTGGGAAGTTGCGCGATGAGGGTGAGCACCCTGGCTCGATGAGCAGTGTGTGGATATTCCCCAGGTCATAGTCGTCCACTGTGTTGATATGTGATTTGCATTATATTTTGGGGGTGATAAATCGTGCGTATGTGTCGTTCTCACTGGCCGGTTAGGAACTATGATCGCTTCTCGGACGTTTTGTGTGTGAGTTGATCACGAGGTAGGTGTCGTTTAGTCCTACAGGTGGTCCCCATTATGCTACGTGGTTGGGCACTGGAAGATGATAGCATTGAGACCCTGCGTCCTCGAGTTATAGCTCGTTTGGATGGTTATTATATTTTTGTTGTGCTTGGTACTTGGGTATCGAGGGCTTAATGGACCTCAACGACCAACATTGACAAGGAGTAGTGTAACGGGGGGTTCCTTGTTTGGATTTCGCTTTGCGAGACGCCCTACACATGAAACGCAGTGTAATGTTGGAAGTGAGGAGATGTTAGTCCTTAATGCTCATATTTATATAGTATATACATCTTGACGATCGACAGTGCCAGGAGTAGTGTAACGGGGGGTTCCTTGTTTGGATTTCGCTTTGCGAGATGTCCCACGCACGAAACGCAATGCACTGTTGAGAATTGGGAATAATAAATTAATTAATGGAATAATAAGAATTTGGGTTACATGCATCATGCATTGAGGGCATATTGAATCTAGAAAATCAATACTATCAGGAGTAGTGTAACGGGGGGGTTCCTTGTTTGGATTTCGCTTTGCGAGATGTCCCACGAACGAAACACAGTGCAGTATTGAGACTTAGGAAAAGTTTAGTCCTTAGCACTTAGATGCTAATAACTAATATATATTTATATATATATCGATGGTATGACTAGAATATGAGAAATTCTAGTAAAGAAAATGTTTATATATTGTGAATATGCTAGTAAGAGAATCGTTATGTAAACGTTATATATTAAGAAAAATGAACATAAAAGAGCACTATAACATTAAAAGTTAAAATATATGATTTTAATGGAATTCAGATAAGTGTATATTGAGAGATAAGTTAGATGGTTTTAAATGGTAGGTTTATATGGGGCTTAAGATAGATCCACTTGCCTAAATAGATTTGGGCATTTAATTGGAGATCACGTGCATACGTTTAGTTGTGCGCTTTAGTTGAGAGGTGAGTTGGATTATTGTGGAGAGTGCGACTCCATTAAATCATGTCATAATGCATTTATAATTATTATGCATTTTAATGCACTTTCTATAAAATGTTTTCAACTCGGGCTCTAACCCGTTTATATTTTCCCATGCTATGTATATATATTTTATTACTTTTGGTGTTCTTCCCCAAGGAAGCCATCGCTGTTTATCCATCCAGTGTATTCGTGGAGCTATGGCAGTAGCGGACTATTGCGGCATTTTTCTTTAGTCGATTACTATCTTTTGTATATCTTGATCAGGATTCATTTTGTATGTTTGGGTCCATACTCAAGTGTTGTAGATTAACACTTTTATATTTTCTTTCTCAGATTATTGTATTGTCTGTGACCCGACAGTATATTCGGGTATTTTACTTTGTAAATTGTTTTGTACTCTTTCATGTTATTTGAGTTTGTATGCATCACTCATTATAGTTAGATGTAGTATTGTTGTTATATTGGTTGCATGGTTGGTTTTAATTGGTGTTAAATAAAAAAGTTAAAATTTTTTTTTGACATCCGCTTTTAATAGTTTTGGGTTATTAGCCTTATATTATTTAGTATTATCAGTTGATGTTGAGACTGAGCCATCTGAGATACCGGATTTAATGTAGTATAGGGATGGCCACCCGTTATTATTTTGAGCGGGTTATCACAGATGGTATCAGAGCATCAGGCTCTAGTGTCTTTAGGATCTGTGTGCGTTACTGCGATCTTCTATAAGCGTTCTTAACGTAGAGCCTTATTATTATGAATGTTGTATTCATACGTCCATATTTCTTCTGTGATAAGACAGAAATTGAAAGGCGTTCTAATACACTTGTTCTTGTTTGAGATGCCACCGAGGGGAAGTCGTTCTGTCAGGGAAAATAAAGGGGTTGATAACGGGGAACCCCAAATGCCTCAAAGGAATATGACTACAGATGAAGTTGCCAATATTGTGGTACAAGCACTAACTGCTGCCATTTCTACGACGGCGCAGCAATCTTTCGTTCAAGCAACCCAAACCCATTTAGGACTGTCTTTGTGGGAAAGTGTGAGGGAAGATTTTAGTAAGGGGATCCTCCATAGTTTTCAGGGGGAGTCGATGCAATGGCTTCAAGTCAATGAAAGAATAGTGTGCAGAGCCACCTCCGTATGGTTGAGTGTAGTGAGGTGCAAAAGTAATTTTTAGCCAACTTTAAGTTAACGGGTCCATCTCTCCAATGGTGGGAGTCTGTCACCACATCAGAACAGAGGGATACTTTACCTATAACAGATTTTTAGGAACTTTTTGATCGAAGATGTTTTCCTTCCCAAATTCAGAAGGAAATGAGGAGGAAATTTATGGATGTGTTTCAAGGTAATAGAATAGTGGCAGAATACGAAGAAGATTTTACCCGATGGGCGAAACTAGTACCTGATGGGGTAAATACGGAAGAGAAACGTATATCGAAGTTCATGCGAGGGTTAGATTGGAGAATTTGACAACATTTGTTAGAGGTCCCAGTGTTAGTGACTTTCGTCGAGGTAGTGAATGCGACACTGTTTAAGTGTCATGAACATCGTCTTCGTTCGCAAGAGGATAAGAACTTTAGAGATTCGAGTTCATCAAGTAGGTTTGGCGAAGGGAATGCCGGCAATACCAGAGAGTATAAGTCGGACTATAGAGAGTCACAACGACGTTTTGTTCCTCCAGGTGGGTCGAGAGGATTAGCGGGTAGATGTTTCTTTTGTAAAGAAATAGGTCATAGAAGGAGAGAATGTCCTAAAAGAGGTAAATGACCACGTTTTGATGAAGTTTTGGAAGTGAAACCCCTACAGCAGATTCGAGGTCATTTTAGACCAGGGGACTTTATGTGGGAGCCCAATGATGAGGAAGGGCAATCGGACTAGTGAGGTATGGTGTAAGTTATTTTCCTTTGTGAATAGGAATATTAATATATGAAGTTTTGGATATCGTATGGGAGATAGTTTTGAGAGGGTAGTGCTATAACCCTATTATGTATGGAATGACCCTAAAGGGAATTTTGAGCAAGTGAGGCTCTTATGTTATTATCTTTTGAGAGAATAGATAATTTTGAGATATGCTCAAAGAGAGCTATACTCTTATTATGAATGTAAGAATTGTTATTGTGTGTTAAGTAGTAATGATAAATCTACTTATTTATATATAGTAATGTTGGAATTATGTAATTATTGTATTCCAGATATGGAAGAGCCTTATAAATGGCAATACATTAATGTGATATAAGATATTGTTTCTTAAAAGAGTTCAGAATTTGTGGGTTATTGGGACGCAGGGAAGTTTAGCTCATAACTATGCTAATTTTTATGAGCCGTATGTTCTAATATGTATGATGATTGTTAAGACCTTGTGTGATGAGAATAAGGCATTTTATATATGTATCGTAAGACATAAACCGTTTTTTTTTCAAAATAAACTGTTTTCAAAACAAAACTTTTTATAGGCCTTTGGTCCATGTCAACATGATTTACACAAAATTATTTTCAAACTCTAGTCCGGATGTAACAAACTATCAATCCTCGACGTCACTACATATTAGTGTATTGGGAGGGTTCCTTGTTTGGATTTCGCTTGCGAGACCTCCCCCGCATGAAAGCGGCGAATGTCAGGAATTGAGAGGAGTTATTTCCTTGGACTATTCAAAATTTGTATACTATTCATATGCTAGTATAATCTATATATCTTTAGAGTTATGGAACTTTGGAGGAAAATGAAACATCATTATGATTGGTACGAGTAAAGATCGAATAAAGGGTGTATGGGAGCCCTAGTTGTTAAAATTGGTTTAATAAAGCTTAAAATAAACTTAAAATAAATTCGTTATGGGAAGTTAGAGGTTCGGGTATAGGATTAGTGAGGATGAGTGTAGTAGGAACTACTTGAGCTTTAGAGTATTAGGCTTAGCTAAATTTCGAGGAAGAAATTCTTGTAAGTGGGGAAGTTTGTAACAACCCGAGACTTTAGGGACGATGATTTATTTATTTTGGGAGAAATAAATATCATTTTATTTGGAGAATTATTAAATTGGCAATTGAGGTTAAAATTTGAAGTTGTTAGAAAGTGCTTTGAATGGCAATTCTGAGGGTGTAGTTGTTTCCGGAAGGGTAGAGAAAGTCAAAATGACTGTAGTTGGGGTCTATTTAGGTGCCAAAATATTTTAAGTTCGTTTGACTCGAATTAAAGTTACCGAGTCATTTAAAGTGTGTATTATCATTTAAAGTTGTGTATCTTGGGAGACAAGGCTTATTAAGCCTACGGGTGAAACAATTCTCCTTAGAGAGAAATAAAGAAATAGAGAAAAGAAGAAAGAAGAAGAAAAAGAGAGAGAAAGTGGAGATTTTCGACCAATACACGATCTCGAGGACGAATTAGACCCTACAAACTTGAGGCAAGTGATTAAACTTGCTAAATAATTGTTGTGTATAATTTATTTCATAATTTGTGCATAAAAATTGTGAATTTTGGGATAAATGTGAACCTAAATTATGGGTAAAATCTTAGATTTAATGTGTATATATGGATTTTAGGTAATAAAATGGTTAGGATGAGTTCTACAATGAATTTTGATGTTATATTTATGTTTGGGTTGATGGAAAAGGGTTAGAAGATGATATAATTGATTTTTTGGAATTTTGGGTTTTGAAGAAAATAGCCCATTTCGTAGCTTGCTGAACTTATCGAATCGATTCGCCCCTTCCGAATCGATTCGGTCCGTTGCAGAACCTACAGGTCTTTAGGACCGAATCGATTCACCCCTTGCGAATCAATTTGGTAGGTAGTAGACTCTCAGGTCCTTATGACCGAATCGATTTGGAGGGGCCGAATCGATTCGCTGCTGGGCTGAATCGATTCAGAGGGGCCGAATCGATTCGGAAACAGGGGAATTTTGGAGATGTTTGTCTAAGGAAAATTTCATCCCGTTTCGTTTAAGGTTATCGATTGGTAACTTCTATAGGAGTTATTAGGAGTTTGTTTTGGAGATTTTTAGGTAGTTTCCCTTATAAGAAATTGTTTGGGTCATATGGTTTAAATTTGAGAAATACCGATTAGAGAATATCGTATATACTAAGTGGGGAAGCCCACTACCATGGAGAATTTTATTTGGAGATAATTATGGAATTGTATGAAAGAGTGAGAATACGCTTAGTGATATTGGATTATAAAATCAAATCCCAAATGAGATAAATTGAAAGGTTCATATGATTGATTGAATCATAATTCGGATTTATAAATAATTAAATGCTAATAAATCTTCATAAGGATATATAAATATCCTTAACGATGATTAATTTGGGAGATGTCTCACACAATGAGAAATGCTAATCGAGGTGCATCAGGATAGAGAATATCCTTAACATAAATAGAATTGAGAGACAATTCAAAATCAGAAGTGATGCAAAAACTTCAAGTGAGTAATAGTATAGTGTATACCAAGTGGGGAAGATGTGTGAGAATTGACGATTAGTATATCAAGAGAGAGAAATATACTAAATAATGATATTAATTCAACTACGCCTAAGAGCGTGATACGAATATGTAAACAATGTGATAGGTATACCTTATATGACGGTATATCCTTATATGATGTGATGATGTATGTATATCTTATGTGATGATATATATATATATATAAGTGAAGCATACCCCCTCCTTGCTATCAGTGGGAAGTTGCGCGATGAGGGTGAGCACCCTGGCTCGATGAGCAGTGTGTGGATATTCCACAGGTTATAGTCGTCCACTGTGTTGATATGTGATTTGCATTATATTTTGGGGGTGAGAAGTCGTGGGTATGTGTCGTTCTCACTTGCCGGTTAGGAACTATAACTGCTTCCCGAACGTGTTGTGTGTGAGTTGATCACGAGGTAGGTGTCGTTTAGTCCTACAGGTGGTCCCCAGTATGCTACGTGGTTGGGCACTGGAAGATGATAGCATTGAGACCCTGCCTCCTCGAGTTATAGCTCGTTTGGATAGATATTATACTATTTTTGTGCTTGGTACTTGGGTATCGAGGGCTTAATGGACCTCAACGATCAACATTGCCAAGGAGTAGTGTAACGGGGGGTTCCTTGTTTGGTTTTCAGTTTGCGAGACGTCCCACGCACGAAACGCAGTGTAATGTTGGAAGTGAGGAGAAGTAGGTCCTTAATGCTCATATTTATATAGTATATACATCTCGACGATCTATAGTGCCAGGAGTAGTGTAACGGTGGGGTTCCTTGTTTGGATTTTCATTTGCGCGACTTCCCACTCACGAAACGCAGTGCACTGTTGAGAATTGGGAATAATAAATTAATTAATGGAATAATAAGAATTTGGGTTACATGCATCATGCATTGAGGGCATAATGAATCTCAAAAATCAATATTGTCAGGAGTAGTGTAACAGGGGGGGGGGTTCCTTGTTTGGATTTCGCTTTGCGAGACGTCCCACGCACGAAGCACAGTGCAATATTGAGACTTGGGAGAAGTTTAGTCCTTAGCACTTAGATGCTAATAACTCATATATATATATATATATATATATATATATATCGACGGTATGACTAGAATATGAGAAATTCTAGTAAAGAAAATGTTTATGTATTGTGAATATGTTAGTAAGAGAATGGTTATGTAAACGTTATATATTAAGAAAATGAACATAAAAGAGAACTATAACATTAAAAGTTAAAATATATGATTTTATTGAGAGATAAGTTAAATACTTTTAAATGGTAGGTTTATATTGGGCTTAAGATAGATCCACTTGCCTAGATAGATTTGGGCATTTAATTGGAGATCACGTACATATGTTTAGTTGAGCGCTTTAGTTGAGAGGTGAGTTGGATTATTGTGGAGAGTGAGACTCCATTAAATCATGTCATAATGCATTTATAATTATTATGCATTTTAATGAACTTGCTATAAAATGTTTTCAACTCGGGCTCTGACCCGTTTATATTTTCCCCTGCTATGTATATATATTGTATTACTTTAGATGTTCCTCCGTAAGGACGCCATCGATGTTTATCCATCCAGTGTATTCGTGGAGCTGTGGCAGTAGCGGACTGTTGCAGCATTTTGCTTTAGTCGATTCCTATCTTTTGTATATCAAGATCAGGATTCCGTTTTTATGTTTGGGTCCATACTAAAATGTTGTAGATTAACACTTTTATATTTTCTTTCTCAGATTATTGTATTGTCTGTGACCCGACAGCATATTCGGGTATTTTACTTTGTACATTGTTTTGTACTCTTTCATGTTATTGGAGTTTGTATGCATCACTCGTCATAGTTAGATGTAGTATTATTGTTATATTGGTTGCATGGTTGGTTTTAATTGGTGTTAAATAAAAAGTTAATTTTTTTTTGACATTCGCTTTTAATAGTTTCGGGTTGTCGGTCTTATATTATTTAGTATTGTCAGTTGATGTTGAGACTGAGCCATCTGAGAGACCTGATTTAATATAGCATAAGGCAGGTCACCCGTTATTATTTTGAGCGGGTTGTCACACTATATATATATTTAGAATGCATTCATACCTTAGGAGCAATGGAACCATGTTGATGACATAGAAACGAGGAACTAAAAACACGACATTTGATGAAGCTTTATGAACTTGGCCGCTACATCTTCAACTTTAGAATGTCATAGTCTTGAAGGGGTGTCAATAACTCTATCCTATGACACAAACGTTTTTTTTCTGAAATTGAGCCAAAACTACAAAGGACTCAATTAGAAATTTGTGTCCTTACAAATCTCCCTGTTTGGCTATTCCGGGACAAAAATCAACAAAAATCCTAAAGGGCCGTCAAGCTCTACTAGACTAACAAAAATGTCCCACCGAAAATAAAAATACATAGCTTGACTCAAACAACCCTAGGATCAATTTCTTTGCCGGTGAAAATTGCTGCGTAGAATAATTCCTGCACACTTAAGCAAACAATCAAATGCATAGGGGCTTAGAATAATTCTTGCACACTTAAGCAAACTATCAAATGCATTGGGAATATCAAAATATGAAACACAATTAAAGGAAGTAGTCCCCATAAATTACTTCTCCCCTTTATAAAAACAAATGACCTAGTTAGAAAGTCATCTCCCCCTAAGATAAATCTCCACCAAACTAAGATACGATTATAATAGGAATGGATAACATTTCTCCCCCTATCATTCTCCCCCTTTTTGTTCAGGAATAGACAAAGGTTAACAAACTAATTTAAACATGAAGCTTAGATGATAAGAACATGAAAGCATATGGGCAACAAAAGCACAACTAATCCATGAAAATAATAACGGATACTAACTAAGATGCAAGAAAATGATACCAATATGATACATAACTATTAAGCATGTGATATCAACAAAGAATGCAACAAGATAGATACCAATTATGAATTAAAATATAGATGGACTAGAAAGCAAGGCAAAGACCAAAAAAAATATCATATATATAGACACTCTAGATATACCAAAGATGCACACGCATATATATATATATATATATATATATATATATATATATATATATATATATAAACACACAAATGACACAAAATAAGATAAGTTTTTCACACTCGTATGGCAAATATGTGTCATATGGAAATGGAAGTGTTGGGGTGTGAACTAGTAACGACTAAATTTAGACCTAATCACTTAAAACATGTTCACGGAGTTCTCAATTGATTGCGAACTTCATCACATTTGAATATAACCTCATGTGACAATATAGATTGAACTCAATGAACAAACATACACAATCCATACAAGCCTAGCATGTTGATGGTCCTACAAACCAATAGAGTCATGACATTGAAAGTACAACTAGGATAAACGGACATTGTGCAAACCATTGATATATCATCTAAACTCCCTCAATAAGCATATATTTATTCTTTTGAATGAATAAATCAAGTAAACACAGGCCTTGACAATTATTTTTCTTTTAGTGCCATATTTTCTTTTAGGCCTTTGGACCACGTATTTCTTTTAGGTCCAAACAAAAGGTGGCTTACTATTCGCAAAGGATAATAAATCCTTTTGGAGCCTTTCCCCGTGAACATTTATATATAATATTTTGTATTCTCACAAATCTCACGTGCAACAAATTTTGACATGTACTAGTCCTCCTAGGTCACAAATATGTAGATGACAAGATTGGTAGGAGAACACCTCACAAAACTCAAATATAAAATGTGACGAATAAATTTCAAAAGAGCTCCTGCATGTGTGAATAGAGGCATATAAAAATAGAATCCATTTAAATCAACACAAAATCCAACTACTCCATGTAAGCATGGTAAAGAACTGAATAAGGATTGACAATCTAAACCAAAAGTTCTAGTCATATGGGAGCGAAAAAGATGGGATTCTAACACAAGTGTATGACACATAAAGTGTGTCAAACTAAAATACACAAAAAAATCTTTTTGAGTTTTTGAAATTTTTAACAAAAAAATTTTTACTCAAAAGACAGACAAAAATCCTTTGTATTTTTCATTAAGTATGAATTACGAAAAGGGTAAAACACAAAAGATAAACAAAAGTATTTTTTTATTTTTCATTTAATGCAAACTAAAATGAAAGAATAAAATACAAAAGATAAACAAGTCATGATTTCTAGCATGAGATATGAAATAAAGCAATGACTAGAAAATGGCTAAACATGCATACACCTAGCAATGATATAACATATAAAGCATAAAAAGCTAGAGTATGCAAACAACTAACACATTCAACCTTTAAATTTAGCAAGGGAGGTTTCATGTGAAATTAAATGAGAATCAACAAATCTAATATCTAGCGCGTCTAAAAATGATTTTCGAACCCATATAGATGTATATTTAAAGTGAAGGGATTTGGAAACTAATGAAATGCTAGGCATAGACTTCCGAGGACTTATTTTAAGATGAAAACAAAATAACCTAAGGTGACCTTTACTACCACAATGCAAGCATGTGAAAACAAGAGGAATGATACCTACGGTGTTAACTTTTCTAAAGTCCTTGGATAAAGCCACCCCCCTAAAACAAATAATGGTTTTAGCTTTAGCAATGGAAGTATTTGAACTAGATGAGCTAGAACCATTACAACTACTACTCGAATCTTGTAAATCATTTTCCATTTTTAAAATTTTGGACTCAAGTAATAAATTAGACTCCTCAATTTGACGGGACTCCTTCTTTAAATTTTCTATAACGCCCAGAAGGTTATCACGCTCCCCCTCAATGTGAGCAAACATGTCCCTAAGAGTCTTTTCTCGACTATCACTATCTTTCTTGGACATTTCTAAAATATTAAAATTGTGATTTATGTCCATGATCTTTTCACGAAAAATATCTTTTTGAGATAGGGAGATTTGCAAAAACTCAACTTTAGTTTTAAAACAAGAATTTTCATTTTCAAGAAATTTAATTCTTTTTGCAAATCTCAAATGTAATTCTCTTAATTTTTCATTACACTTATTAAACTCATTAAATTCCTCTAGAATAGCAAAAACTTCATTATCATTAGAAATGAACAAATTATCATTAAGGCGTCCCATCGAGAGGTACAAAAAAAATTGAGAGTGAGTAAAAATTGAGCCACCTAAAAGTACAGGGAGCACAAAAAATATTGAAGCCGAAAAATGGATCTTTGACGCGATAAATTGGCGCTCCGACTCTGATACCAATTTGAAAAGGAATAGGTTTTCTCAATCATTGCCCTGATACCAATTTGAAAGTGCGATAGGCCCCCAATTTTAAATTTTTAAATAAGAATTTCCTTTTATGAGACGCGGAAGCGAAAGATGGTTCAAATTAAACAAATAAATAAATTTTAATTTCCTTTTCAAATTAAAATTAAACCAAGTGAAATCAAATTAAAACACACACATAATTTAAATTTCACTTAAACCAATTAATTCAATTCAAGTCCTAGAAGTTTGCCTAAGTCATATTTTCAATATTATCAAGTTAGAACAAACCAAAATTACCAATTTAAGTGACAACTTGAATTAAATTAACTTTTACCCAAATAATTAATTATCACCAAATTAAATATGAGTAGTGATTAAACCGATTTTTTTCTTGAATTACCTAAGCATGCGTTCTAGGTGATTTTGCAAAAGATAAAAATAAACAATGAATCACTACTTCGCGATGTACGAGGAAAAACCTACAACGGGAAAAAAAATCGGACGGCTCTAGCCTTAAGTCCACTAAATATGGTTTTACAATTACAAGATAGATGACTTACTTCCTCGACTCGACCCCTTTCAATCCTTGACGCGTCTTCTTGTAAACACCTTCGCCTAGTCGACAACCTCGTAGCTCCACCGAAATCTTGGAATCACTAATGAGACATAGGTACATCGTCAACCACACATGGTGCCTTTCACCATGTGAGAATGTCGCAGCAAAACAAACTTCTTCTTTGTGGGATTTAGAAGCAAACCCAAACTTCTCTTCAAATGGTAGAGATTAAAAACAAGTGCCAAACTCCAAGCAAAGTATATATATATGGATAAACTTGGATAAACAAACTTTGGGTGTAAAATAAGTGTTTAAAAGATTTTTCTTGAAAAACAACAACACTTAAACAATGAACTTTTTTCTTTTGGAATTATGCTCTCAAACTCTCTCTTGGAGATGCACTACACCAAATCTACCGAATTGTCATGGTCATTGACCTTGACAACTTCAGCTTGTCAAAGTCGATGACCGTGACAATTCTGGGCGAGATAACTTTTTTTGTCATGGTCATGTCACGATCATTGACCGTGATAAGTTCGTTAGAATTATCAGGGTCGTGTCATGGTCCTTGACCGTGACAAACCCGTGATAATGTTAAAAAAATTATCACGGTCATTGATCGTGACAAGTCCGTGACAACTGTCTATGTCAAGGACTTGTCACGGTCAATGACCGTGACAATTCTGGGCAGAATAGAAAAAAATTCTGCTGGGCAGTATGGCCACTGCCACTGCCCAGTAGTATATTTGTACATGTTATAGCAACATTGTACCTATTCAAGCATCATATATCCAAATAAAATAGAGATAATGCAAATATACATTCAAAATAGAGAGAATATGCATCACCATATAATCCAAATATAATTCAAATGTAATAATTTAAAACAATTCAATTCAAACTATAATCATTGTCACTAAATGTCTAGGGTATGGTTAACGCTAAGGAGGTGAGTAGGCCACACGATATACGAATTAACAAATCTACTAATATACGCCGTGTCGCATTGTTCGCGCAACCACAATTGGGAGTTCTCCTTCCCAGGCATCACATGTGTGACGAGCACCCTGGACTCGATGTCTTGAAGTTCATGTCCATGAACTTGCGCACCCTGGGCGATATTTGGGTCCTTCAACCCCCTCCCTATCCGCTGGCCATCAAATATGTCCAGTATAAGCACGCTCAGCCAACCAAATGTCGACATCGATCTGTTAAAGGGAGTCGAATAGGGAAGTGGATCATCAAAGTCCGCACGTCTCAGCGATGAAGCAACGAGGTCCACATTCTTGTCCTCATCCTCCCACACCTCCTACTCCTGAACCTCCTCCCGCACCGCCTTCTCCTTCCCTTTACCCTTACGGTTTCCGCCCAACGAACGCTTCACGAATGAGTACATATCCTGGACCGTCGCCTCCAAACGGGAAAGCTTCGCGTCATGTGAATCCACCGTTCGAGCCAACCCGGTGTCGTTCGTCTCCAATCTGATGATCCTAGATTTGGTCACCCGCAAGCTCACCCCCTTATCATCCCCTTGCGATCAGAGCCAAGCATGTGGCTGAGTGCATCTGTGGACAAAGATACGTTGTCGGCATCAGACTGCGACTCATGCACTTCCTTAAGCTTTGCCTGAAACGATAAAAAGCACATGATCAGTAAAATACGTAAATTAAAAAATTATAACATAATTAACAAAAAGTAAACTGTCGGATTACTTACAATCGTGGTCGCGACGCTTGGGGAAACCTCCTTGTCCTTCCCCTTCTTCTTCCGAAGAGCCACATAAGTATCAAGCCTATATGGCCTACCCCCAGGGCCACTCCCTGTCCCCTAAAATAAAATGAAGTAAAATTAGTATCGGCCCCGCAAAGTAAAATAATTCAGAATAATATATTTTATATAGTTACAGAAAAATTAAATCTTACCATTATCCTATGCTCCACCTCGGCGTAAGATGTCCGGCCGGAGTAGTGTACGTCCGTCTTTTTTATCGGTTTTCCCTTCCCGATTGGCGAGATGCCAATTCTCTCCCTGATCTCATTATTAATGAACATTTGCCATTGTGCCAATGAGATCGTCTCCTTCGGCGGGACGGATTCACGCCATTGGATAATGGACTCTCGTGTCTTCCCAAAGTACTGGCTCCGCATATTTTTCTTCCACGTCTTGTGTTGCTCCCTCAACTGCTCCAAGACGGAATCACGTAGCTTTGGATCCAGGTTGAATTGTTCATGTCCAACAAATACAATGTTAGTTGCAAATAAATATAAATATAAATATAGATTGAAATAGAAATAGAAATTGAAATTGAAATTGAAATATTCATATTCATATTCATATTCATATAAATATAAATATAATTATAAATATATTACCTGTAGTGCCACCCAAACAACTAACTTGAGCTCACATGGCACCTCCTTCCAGCTAATGTACCCCGGGCCGATGATCGTCTTTACCAGCTCGAGGGATCTCGCTAATAACCCCAACTTGTTCTCGATGGTCATCCCCAATTTGCCATATTTGGGGAGGCGAGGGGCCGAGGAGCTGTGTAGGGTGGGGGGCAGGGTAGGGGTGGGGAGGGGGGGGGGTAGGGGGCTATGCGTGTGTGTGTGTGTGTGTGTGTGTGTATGTGTTTGTGTGCATGTGTGGTGGGTGGGGGTTGGGGATGTTTCACTCTTGTACATATTAACAGTAACAATTTTTATTATTTGTAGTAATTGTACATATTTGCATGTCTTCTTTTAATTCATTTTGATATGTACTAATAACATTTTTTATAATAAATGTCTCCTCAAATGATTTCAAACTCCTCTCCTCACCGCTCTCGTCCTCCTCTGCTTTCCCATTCCTACCCTCCCACCCCATCACTCCTCCGTTTACGATCTCAATCACTGCAATAACTGTAAAACTTGACGGTGAGGACCCCACCATCAATGAACGCTGCGTACACAGAGGTGAAAATAAAAAATGAATCAATCAATCAAAAACAAAAATGGATCTGAAAAAACTTTCCCTAAAAAAATCAGATCTGCATGATTCCTAAATATAGATCAAATTCAAAAAGAACTTAATCAAAAGGCAAAGCCCAAAAGGAGAGGACATGGGCAGCAAAGATTTCTAAGGTTGTCCCAAAATCATGTCTCTCTCTACTGCAACTAAGAAAACATGAAGAACTGAAATATATTATTAGAGTGGGCAAAAACACCGAATCTACGATATGGAAGTTTGAATGGGGAACATTTGTACAAAATGCCTCGTGAAGAAGATTAATTTCTTTGTTATGGATGAGAATGTCTAATCATCCTACAATATAATCCTAGGATGAGTATCCCTCAAGGCGTTTGAGGTCGTTCCCTCAACAGTTCACCAGATGATTAAATTTTTCACTCCATATAGGTTAGGGGAAGTTCGGGGTGACCAAGTTGAGGCACGTGAGTGATACTTTAACTCGGCTGAAGAGAGACAGGTTTATAAGAGGGCCACCACAACTTATAATATTACTATTCTTGACCCTAGAGATGAGACCAAGCTAAAAATGGGTGAAGCCAACAATGAGTTAAAATCCATCGTCACCAATGAGGATGAGCCAAAAAAAACTGTCCAAATTGGTTAGGCCCTGAAGAAAGATATTAAAGAGGAGTTAGTTAACCTGTTGAGGAAGAGGTAAATCATTTTTCCTTAGATCCATGAGGATATATCTGTCATTGATCCTAAGGTCTTCTGCCATAAGCTCAAAGTGGCCAAGGATGCAAATTTATTCAGATAAAAAAGGAGATTATATTCTAGAGAGAAGTACGATGCTATCAAAGAAGAGGTGAAGAAATTAAAGAAAGTTGACTTAATCAGGGAAGTCATCCACCCTGAATGGTTAGCAAATTCTATCATCATCCCTAAGGCCAATGGCAAGTGGATAATGTGCTTTGATTTCACAGACTTGAATAAGGCATGCCCTAAAGACATCTTTCCCCCACCGAAGATAGACCAGATGGTTGATGCCAAGGCCTTCCATGAATTAATGACTTTTATATATTCTTATTCAAGCTATAATCAGATATTCATGGACTCGATCGATGTTGAGAAGACATCGTTCATTAACGACAAAGGGAACTACTATTATGAGGTTGTAACACCCCATATTTTGGTGAATATGAAAATTTATAAAATTGGTGATTTAGGAATTTATTTAATTGGGAGAAATTATTTAATTTCATGATTTAGATTTAAATTAATTCAATTTAAGTTTAATTTCACACGTGCCGTATTTTGAGGTGAAAAAAAGATGATTTTATAAAGTGACTCGGATGGTATTTTGAGGTCACGGATGGTTTTGAAAGGGTTGAAATAGTCAAAAAAGTGTATCCGAATGTATATTTTGGGTCTCGGAGTGATTTTGGACCAACTCGTCACCGCTTAAGGGCATTTCGATCATTCGGTAGTTTGAGGTGTAGAGGACTCCGAAAATATTAATTCTATATCTGCCATTAGAGAAATGGAACTATGTTTAACACAAAGATAAAGGAAAAGAGGCCATATGAGAGGAAGACGAGTGGAGAACCAAGCTTCCTACACCGTTTTCGCCCCCGAACGCGATGAAATCGAGATCGGGGTGATGTGAGAACCACCACACCATCATCCCAACAAATTTTGGACCTGCTATTGAGAGGCAAGTATTTAAATAGCAATTTATTTTAATCATGTTATAATACCCATGTAGAATAGGGTTTGATTTCATGTGTTGGAAGAATTAATATGGTTTTGGGTGGGTTTAATTCATAAATTGAGATAGGAATACATGTAGAGATATTCCTTTATATTATGACACGAAATCAGAGGATTTTGTCTGATTAGAACGAATTAAATATGGGGTTTTGATGTACAAAAGGTGGAAGAACATAAAACCTAGAACTCCTAAATCGTTGCCGAAAAAACTTTTGGGGCACTGTTAGAATATAATAAGGGATTTAATTTATTGCAGTAGGTCTTGATAGGGTTATGGGATTAATTATTATCGAGAGAATTAAGACAATGATTAAAGGGGATTAATGATAATATAATCAATTAGAGATAATAAGAATGTAATTATGAAAAAAAGTGAGTGAGATTATTGTATAGACCCGTAGGGTAAGAAAGTCTTAGCTACTGAAATGAACCAAGGGGTAACTAGGGCCGGCCCTTAGAGTAGAGAATTATACTCCATTAAATACGATAGTGAGGATAATCGTAAATTGAAAAGTTTGTTGAGTATTCGAGTAATAAATACTACGTACATATTTATGTTTATAGGTTGAGTGTATACTTATACGGATTCGTTATTATAGGTTGTGTGCGTGCCTATATTGAATATACATGTGGATAGGTTGTGTGTATGCCTAGTATGTGCTTTTGTGTATGTGAACATACCTACGCCACTTGCTATCATGGAGGTCCCGCGCAGTGGGCAATCCCACCTTAACGATTCCAGTGAGGTCTGAATTTATGCCTGACAATATAGTGCTATTAGTGGATAGCTATGCGAGTTGAATAGTGAAGCCGACAGGTCGTTTGGGTACATTTGGTATATATATATTTTTATATATATGAATGCTTTGTAATACTCATGGTTGATATTAGTGAGACGAGATTGTATGTATCTAAAGAAAGATTAATCTACTAAAGAGTAAATAATAGGGAAATTAGATAGTGTACATCTAAATAATGATGAATCTTCTATTATGTGAATAGTAGGAAGATAGATAGTGAATATTTCAAATAAGTTTAAGTAGAGAAACTTAAATGGTAAGGCTTGAACAATAACATGTGTGATATGGTAACTTTGGTTTAATAATAACATAAGAGAGATGTTAATTATTAAGGGCATTCGGTACGAGCGGTACGACTAAGTTAAGGAGAATCTTAACTAAGGATTTAATAGTAATTAAGGGTATTCGGTAGCATACTGTATGGGCGCTACGGGTGAGCTAAACTGATTTGAGGTTTATTATATACTGGTAACCTAGTTGTATTGAGTAGAATGACTAGGCGGGGTTGAGTCGGAAATGTTAGGTGTGCACTATAGATGAAAGGTGAGGAACTCAAGGGAGTGTTCGCAGCCTAACTTGTGTATCTAATAACCGTTCATTTAAATTGAAATTTAAATGCTTGTTAAATATTTTCAAATGATTTTTACTTGGGATCTGGCCCGTACTTGCGAAACTCTTTTCAAAACCTTTTAGGTGTCTAGCCACATGGATGCTGAGTAGGATGATTTATTATAGGGATGCGTAGAAGCATCACTTGTGGATGCTTGCAGGATTTGGACTTAGTCATTTCAGTTACTTCATTCCTAGTGTAGGATGAAATTCAGTATTTTATGCGGGCATGTTGCCCTCAGCTATTTCATTTATATCAGTCAGACTTTGTACTCATAGATTTTTATTCATGTTGGACTTTATATTGGATTTTGGAACCGATGGTTTATTAGGTATTATTTTATCTCAGTCGTTTATATTGTTGCTGGATTTATATTATTATTGCACGGGATGTTAATTATGGTAATAATTTTCTATTGTTGTAGTTGTTGTTTAAATAATAAGATAAATTTGGCACCGACTTTTTGAATACTAGGTGGTTAGTAAAAAGTTAAAAAAAATTTCGACAGTGATGCTAAAAATGAACTATATGCGAATCTTGTATTAATTTAATAAAGGACGGATCACCTAGAATTTAATTAGGTGAGGTGTCACAGATGGTATCACAACACTAGGTTCTAGTGTCCTTAGGATTTGCGTAGCTTTTCACGCTTCAGCTGAACGTTCTTTGATGTAGAGCCTTATGATAGGATTGTTGTACTCCTTTATGTTTGGGCATTTGCATTCTTCTACCAATGATTTTGTATTTGAAGGTGAACTTATACATATCTTGATCTATTTTCCAATGCAACCCACTAGAGAGCGAGCGAAGAGGGCAGTGGCCAGGGAGGATGTACGGGAGACTAAACAAGAGCCAAAGGTATCACCGCCATAACCACTACCGGGGATGATATCGACTGCACGGGTGGCATAGATTGTGGCCCAGGTAGTCAGTGCATCCATGACTGCGATGTCCGCTTATTTACTAAGTAATCAGCCATAGCCGATAGTGGCACCTGATGTTTAGGCCCACCCAGGGCCGTCAGATTGGCAAAGAGAGAGAGGGGGAGAGGCATTTCAGAAGGGTCACCCACCAGAGTTTTAGGGTAACTTGGATGCATCAGTGGCTAGTCAATCGAAGAAGAACATGCAGCGCCACCTGCGTATGATTGAGTATAGTGACACTCAGAAAAAGTTCTTAGCGACGTTCAAATTGGTGGGCACAGCTTTGTAGTGGTGGGAGTCTGTAACCAGAGCAGAGGAGATAGGTGTTATGAAAAATTGAGAGTTCTGAGTGAGGTTTGATCGCAAATTTTTTTCGTCTTCTATTGAGATAGAAATGAGGCAATAGTTTCTCAATGTATGCCAGGGAGATAGGAACGTGGACAAATATGAAGAAGAATTCACTCATCTAGCAAATTTATTGATAGTTGAGGTGAATACTGAAGATAAGAGGGTGCGTAAGTTTATGGCTTGACTTACCTAAATGATCCGACAACACTTATTGGGTAATCCGACATTGAAGACATATGTTGAGATGGTTAATGCAATGCTACTTCATTATCAGAATCAACACATGCCCGTGAGGATTATAAAAAGAACAAATGAGTCCATTGAGACTGGAAGGTATGATAGTATCAGTGACATTGGGGCACAACAGCAGCAGGAGCGAGACTCTAGCAAGGGAACCAGGCCACTCAGTGGCAAGGGGGATTTCCTATGAAATGTTTCAGTTATGGAGATACGGGACACAAGAAGAGAGATTTCCCTGAAAGAGGAAGGGACAATCACAGGATGAGTTTTTGGATGTACAACCACTTCAGCAGTTCATGGGTCAGTTTTGGGATGAGGAGGCCACTCAGGAATCCAGTGACTAGGCAAAACAGCTAGAATATGGAGGTAATATTTTAATTTTTTATCCTTATGAGTATGTTATTTATTTGGTGACATGGGTGCATCACTATATATGATTTTTAACACTACAATTTAAGTGCGAGTCGAGTTTAGTGGGTACATTGGTCGTAATAGCCTTGTTATGTATGTATAATTAATTACTAAGGGGAAGTGGGGCTTTTGGTGTCGCCTATTAGAGAGCTAATGTGTACACTAAAAGGATAGTTGTATTACGTGTTAGTTTATAGCTTTCGAGAATTTTGAGAATAAAGTAGACTACTTTTCGAGATTTGACTGGTTAGCGATTGTAATACCCCGTATTTTTATGCTATATTAATTTGGGGATTTATTAAAGTTAAGGTGACTGAATTATTTAATAAAAATTTGGAAATTAATTATGTTATAATTATTAACGTGACGAGAGTTAGTAATTATGGGAAATTTGTTGAATATTACTAATGAGAAAAGTAATATATGTAATTGATTATATTGAATGTCACGAGTGAATAAAATGACAATTTTGGAAATTTGAATTTGGACGCGCCCGTGTTGCGTCGGGACTAAATTTTGTTAAATAAAAAGTGAATATTTTATACGTTGTTCGTATGGTCGTTTTGAGTGCGCCAACGCGTCCGGAAGGGTCGAGATAGTCAGAAAAGTGTACTCGGGGGTGTAGTTTGGGTCTCGGGGCGTTTTTAGGCCTAATTGGTACCCCGGGAGGGCATTTTAGTCATTTTACATTCTTGGGTAATTAAACCCACGAATTTCAGCAACCTATATCAGCCATCTAGGGTTAGAATATTCAGAAAACCCTAGTACGGCCATTGGAGAAGAGAGGGAAAACTCTCAAGGCAATTCAAGGCCAAAAAGTCACCGGTTTGCACCGCCGCCACCACCAACGCGTAGATCGCGAGAAGAGGAACGCAACCATACCAAAATCAACCGTAAATCAGAATACCAGAAATCCCAGGCAAGTGTTTAACTTGCTATTTTCTTTGGTGCAATCTTCATATTAGTTTAGGAATGATTAGGGATGAATTATGTAGAAGAAAACCCAACTTGTGATAGGAAAATCCATGTAGTATTGGTTATTATGATGATTCTGGAAACCCTTGCCATGTAGAGGAAATTAACCACGAAATTTTGATGATTATAAGAAAGAAATTCTGGAGAAAGATTTGTTAAAAAACTGTTTAAGAAAATTCTAGGGTTCTTGATAATTAGATGTAATTTTGGGTGGAAATTCCATGTTTAAATGATGAATATGTACATGCCTTACGTTAGAAACATCTGGTATACTGTTATAATGTTAGTAGTAGAATTCTTGGACGTTTGGGGTTGGAAAACATGTATTTGGATGAAGAAAATTGGTAGAACCCGTAACTGCAATTCTGCAGAGAATCGAAATACCTGCTTGATCGATCGATCGAGCCTAGAGCTTCGATCGATCGAAGGTTCGATCGATCGAGACCCAAACCTCGATCGATCGACCCCTCCTGGCAGACTCTTATTTCCCTTTGTAAATGATTTAAAAATCGAATTGTTGTGATATAATTCTTGGGCATTCTTAGTATAATGATTTGGGAGACATAGAGGACCAGTAGGGCGTATAAATAAATGTTGGGATCATTAATATTCGACGAGAATGGTATTTATGGGATGTTTACTTTAGGGTTAGTAAATTGATATATTAAAGTGTGAGGCGCGTAAGAGAGTTACGATGAAACATAAATGTGACACCTACTGAATTTTCTACTTGGAAGAATAGAGTCCACGAGTGTCACGAAATAAGTGAGAAAACCCTTCGAGTTAAGGTTAGAGATGAAACCTTATACGTAATACTAATAATGTGGGATTAATGATAAATGTTGTAATTATGGGTGACGAGAGAACCTACATTAATATGATAAAAGTGATATATTTATATGATTGTGTGTGCATATATTATATACATGTGAAAATCATGCCCACGCTACTTGCTATCCCTGAGGTTACCGCGTTGGGACAATTTTATCTCGATGGTACCTTTATGGGGGATATTGACTTGTACCCTAGAAGATAGATGTCCTTGGTACAGGCTATCGACGTGATAGTTCAGACGGTGCTAAGAGACGCCGGCATGTGCCATCCTCTTAGAGACTTGGAATCTATTCTTCGCCTCAATTTTGTTGTGTATTTTGTTAATACAATTTGAGAGTGATTCCGATTGTATTCCCCTTAATATGAGTGATATGGGGTTTTGGATAGTAGAGTATGCACGCACCATAGTTTTATTTGGGGTGCTGTTAATATATATATATATATATTATACGAGTAGTTAATATATATATGAGATTTGGAAACTTGAAACTGCCTACTGTGATTTGATAAGTAGGACATGGTTGATGATTCATATAGTAAATACTTGTTTCGTGAAAGTATAATATGACACTGGGAAACTTTATAAACTAATAAAGTTAAAACGAGAGTTGTGCTACTAATTGGAAGTATTCTTTTTAAACAATGATATTGTTCGGTTTTGAAATCTTATGAGTAAGCTAAGATAAGCTAAATTATTGGGAAGGTAGTATGATAAAATAATAAGATTACCGTTGGGAAGGTTAGTACGATAGGCGTGCACATTAGAAGAGAGGTGAGAATTTCTCAAGAGAGTGCCGCTCTAATATGTTGTTGCATTGGCCTGTATCAATTTAAATACTTGCTAAACGTATTTGAAATCAAACACACTTTCGGGCTCTGAACCATTTTTCTCTCTCTCTCTCTCTCTCTTGTATATATATGTATGTATTACAGGTGCCCAGCCACAGGGGCGTCTTGCTTAGGATCTCTTGGAAGGAACGCGCTGCAGCTTAGGTGGGAGTTGCAGGTCTCTTGATTAGACGACTTCGTTCATTCGGATCCACTCTTAGTATTTTCATTTAGTTGAGCATGTGTAGCTCTTTCCATTATTTCATTATTATTGGGACATTTGTATTTCAGTTATTTCCAGTATTGGTACTATGGGTTTTATTCGGTTTGATTGTGTACTTTATATTTCGCGTGTTGACATTCGATTGACGAATGTTTTAAATTAATTGGACTATGTTGCAGATATTTAATGTGGTGTGATTATTACTTATTGAATGTTGTTAATAAAATAAATGATTTTTCTTTAAATAAAATTTGGAAAGTATGTATGAAAAATGGTTTTGACACTTAGCTTAATTATTTAGGGTGTTAAATGGGAAAATTTATTTTTATCGACAGTGATGCTGAGAATGAACCAACTGTTTAACTTGATTTAATTTAATAAAGGAGAAATCGCCCGGTATTTAATTAGGCGGGGTGTCACAGCGATGGGTTGAACGATCGTAGATTATGATAGTGAGATCTCGTGTTCGCTGTCCCAGGGTATGATTTGTTTTTGCTAGGTATCACCTGAAAGAGGGTTGCGCCTATATATATGTGTATATATGTTATAATATATTGTGTAGTAGACTTCTGTGTGTATGTTGTCTATTTATAATTGATCTCGGTGCGTAGGGATGATTACTGATGTGATTCAGGGTAGACTAACTTATTATTGAGAGGAGAGATATAACTCATGACTTTTTAGCGCTAAGAAACTAGTAATAGTAAGATCGTCATGATATATATTGTCTTGTATAGCATGAGAGTGGATGGGTATACTTTTATGTCAAAAGACGGATATTTGAGGGTACGTACTATGGACTGAGGGCTTAACGGATCTTGACGACCGACAATGTTAGGTAGTAGTGTATCGGGGGGTTCCTTGTTTGGATTTTACTTTGCAAGACATCACACTCATGAAACTTAGCTCAAAGTTGGAAGTGGGGAGATGTTTGGCCATTAGGGCATGAGTTTAGTACCTTGGGTATTGTTCGTTTATACAGTTATATTTGAGGCATAATAACTATGTTAGCTTTGAGGCTAGTGGATCCACGTAACGTTTGTGCAGTTATGCACGGGTATAGGGTGTATGGGTGCCCTTGGTAGTTAAATTATGTTAATATTATCCACGATTTGGGGGTTAGTAGAAGAGTATGTAGTGGTCTTATAAAGGAATGATTTAGTTAGCATAGAAACCTTGGAGTACTAGACTTACTCGAATTTTGAGGAAGAAATTCCTCTGTAAAGGGGGAAGTATGTAACACCCCGTATTTTGGAGAATATGTAAATTTATAAAATTGATGAGTTAGGAATTTATTTAATTGGCAGAAGTTATTTAATTCCGTGATTTAGATTTAAATTAATTTGGTTTAAGTTAAATTTTACACGTGCCATATTTTGAGGTGGAAATAAGATGATTTTATAAAATGACTCGGATGGTCATTTTGAGGTCATATATGGTTCTGAAAGGGTCGAAATAGTCGAAAACGTGTATCTGAGTGTATAGTTTGGGTCCCGGAGTGATTTTGGACCAACCCGTCACCGCATAAGGGCATTTTGATCATTTGGGAGTTTGAGGTGTAGAGAACTCCGAAAATATTAAGTCCATATCTGTCATTATAGAAAGGTAACTAGAGTTAACACAAATCTAAAGGAAGAGAGGCCATAGGAGAGGAAGAGGAGGGGAGAACCAAGCTTCCTACACCCTTTTTTGCCCATAACGCAACGAAATCGAGATCGGGGTGATTGGAGAACCACCCCACCATCATCCCAACAAATTTCAGACCTGCTATGAACTTGTTGTTGCCCCCTCTTCCACTCTAGATTTACACCTTCCTCTTGCTGCAGCCATGGTAAAGAGAAAATTCCCCAATATTTTGGGTGATATTACTGCTAGTGGCTCCTTTAAACAAACTGTTGAGGGGGCCAAGAGTAAGGAGGATGTTGGGAAGAAGCACCCAACTAATAAAGTTGATGAAGGCCATCTCAAGTTCTTGAAGATAGGGATTCCTTCTAGGATAGCTGAAGGATCTACGGTTAGCACCGACCGACAAGAGTTAGTCTATTTATCTGATTTTTGTTCACCAGTGACCATTAGCCCGGGTTTGTCCAAACAATTAATAAAGGCTGGTACACTACCAAACTACAGGGGTGTTGCATCTGTAATGCCCCAGTCAAGAATTTCTTAAAGGGTTTCCCAAATCCTTGCTCCGATACATATTGTCATTTCTTTTTCTTTTTATTCATCTCTTTGCTACCTTTTGTACTAATTTTTTCTAATTTCTTTTTGCAGTTCTTTTTCGACTTCAAAAATATGCTAGAGAAGGATGAGGTTCTGCGTTATTCTTCAAATGAAGTTCAGGAGGACTTTATAGAGTTGAAGAAGTTTGTCCTTGACTCCAAACAAGCATTGGCTAATGAGCAAGAGAAGTCGAAGAACAAAATAAAGACTACTGAGGATGATGCCATAGCTGCTCACGGGCAGGTTATCGAGCTACAGAAAACGTTTGATGCCGAGAAGGCCAAAAGGTTAAAGTCCAAGGAATATTCTTTTAACAGGGGATGGGATAAGGCGATTAGAGCTTCTTCTGTGCAAATTGAATTTTCTAAGAAGAAATGTTTAAATGATGGTTGGTCGGCAGCCCTTATAGAGGTTGGGACTCCCCAGGACTCTGAATTATTTCTCAAGCATGATCATGGTTCTCCTCCCAACATGGATAAGGAGGTTGAGGATGATAGAGGATCATATTAATCTACCATTACTATGGGCTCTACCGACCAACCCCAGATTACTGAAGCTTACTCTTCAATCCCTCCCGCTGGTGACAAATCTACTTTGCCTGCTCCTACATCCAATCCTGCATGGTCCACTTCTGATAAAAAGAAGGTGTAGATTTGCGCGGCGAGCAAATTTTGTTCTTTTCTTTTTATCTGTACTTTTCCTTTTTATTCCATGTACTTGCAATCGACATTTTATTAATGAAAATGAATAGTAATTTACGTTTGCCTTCCTCTTCTGTTTTTGATTGGATATTTTTATTGATTCTTTATAGTTCCTGGATAAATTGGATCAATTTTCTTCAACTGACTTTGAGCTTCTTCAAATATGAAATGATCTCTTCAAGGCTGGTCACTTGACTATAATTGAGGAATAATGATTTAAGTTGCTCGGAGAGGGTGCCTCAGATAAATCTAGAGAATCCTACATTTATTTGAAGTGTCGTCTTGATTGGGCAGTGGACAATAACGTGGCTTACTATGAAATAATTGAGGAGCTGCAAGAAGATCATAAGGAGACTACAACTCTTTTACATGCCGATTCTGAACAGAAGTACAAAGCTCTGAATGAAGGTTGGGGTTTTGAGCAAATGTTGGAAAAACATGCTTCTTAGTCCAGGAGGCAAGAATTTTTACTTAATCGTGAAGTGGAGAAAGCTAGAGCAATTTCCAAGATGCTGGTGTAATACCCCGTATTTTTAACGATTTTAATTATGGAATTAATTGACATAAAAATGGGAAATTTATTTATAATTAATTTTGATTTAATTAAATAATTACTAGCGAGATGAGAGTTAGTATTTATTGATGTGAATTATGTTGAATATTACTTAGTGAGTAAATTCATATGTAATTATGATTTTTTTCAAATTATCGAGTGAATAATACGATAATTATGGAAATTGAGTCGGGACGCGTGTGTCAGTCGTGTCGAGATGAAAATTAATGAAATAAAACTTAATTTAGTTATAAGTAACCCGTATGGTCATTTTGAGTGTGCCAAAAGGTCCGGAAGGGTCGATATAGTCATAAAATCCTACCGCAGGGTTCAGTTAGGGTCCTGGGGCATTTTTATGCCAAATCGGCACCTCAAGAGGGTATTTTAGTCATATTTATTTTTGGGGTAATTAAATCCACGAAATTCCTAACTCTATATCAGCTGTTAGGGGTTAGACATTATAGAGATATCAAACACAAAAGCTTGGGAAACCATAGGAGCAGGAGAGGGAAAGGTTTTCTAATGCTTGAACCACTATTGGAACATCGTTTCACCACCATAGCCACCAACATATAGATCAAAGAGAGATGATCAACACCATACCTTTCAGCTCCCACGGACCAGACCTGATACATAAGGAAAGTAATTATCTTGCGTAAATTTATAGTAGATATATGATACATGTTAGAATAGGGTAACATTTATATGAATATTTCATGCTTTGGTAGAATTTAGATAGTGTAAATCATTATTCTTAAGTTAAAATTTAAAAGGAATAGGTTCGTTTATGCATGTAGAATCAAACCCACATTATTATAATCAAATTGTTTGAAGAAATTTGGAAATTACATCGTTAATTGAAGATGAAATGGAAACTAGGGTTGTTGAGACTAAAGATGGAAATTGGGTGAATTTATGCATGTTGATGTTGTTTAAACGATTTGGATACGTTGGGAATTGTCCATACATGTTAGTATAGGTTATGGATTTCATGTATATCTATTTGGAGATGTTTACAGATGATTTTGGTGGTTAAAAGTTTGGAAGCCTGTAACTGTTAAGAAAATCTCTACAAATAACAGATCGGTCGACCGACCCATTTCATCGATCGATCGACTCCCCTAGAAAAATGTGACTTGTTTCCTTTTTAATATTCGATTAAATTCCAACTTTTAGAAATATTTGGGGGAGGGGGATTAATTAAACATAATGAGACTTAGAGAAGGTAAGTAGGATATACTTAAGACCCGAAAAATGTTATTTTGGATGGAATTGAATGGGGAAATTACGAGTATTAATCGAATGAGTTACGTCTGAAAATTATATAAATTTGGGGTTTAAATCGAATAAATGAATATTCAAGGTTAGTACCAGTAGTGGGGGTACATTATAGATACTAAAATAATCCAAGGAATAAATGGAAACTTGTTAACCTTTTTGGGATAGGGAAAGGTACTTGAAGTTATGCGACGAGAGTTACCGCGTTAAATAAAATATTACGTAGGATATTCGAGATATAAATATATTGATATGGAAAATATAGGCCCTGCAACAAAATGCCTTTTAAAGGAATGCACAGAAGACGCGCTGTCGCAACCTTATATTTACATGCTACAGGGTACGGACTTACAGGCTGTGGCCATACACTATAGGGTGCGGACCTACACACTATAGGGCGCGTCCTCATATACTAAAGTGTGCGCCCACTCCCATTCACAAGTTATAGGGTGCAACCCCCACCTTTCAGCATAATTGGTCGCATCCCCTCTTTATTAAAAGCAACGATATAGCTCCCGCATCCCCTATAAATAAAGGTCTACAACTTGAGATCAGGGGATTGGGATCTGAAAACATTTCTTACACTGATATCCAGTCCAGGGACTATGACCCTTAAGGAGGCATTGCCAAGCACTCTACACCCCTCGGAACAGCTTGGCAGCTACTCACCGACATCGCGTCATCTCATCGGCACTCCCAGAACCATCATATACATATATTCTCTTCTCTCATCTACACTGTATGCCTATTACGTCATTATAAACATATACAACAACGCATATAATGAGAGCGTGGCACCAACGTTTATGTAGGCTCATTTTAATTACTAAACCACTCTATATCTTGTGTTTTCTCCCTCTTTCTAGCTCTATCTTCTTATCATGTATTTACATTTGACTTGCTGGTACGAGAATGACAGGTGGACGATTTGTCATATCATCAATCTGGCGCCATATATGGAAATCAAGGTATTTCAATCTTGCTTCTATGTATTTTGGGTTCTTGAACACCTTATTTATTTACGGGGATTCTTTGGATCATTATCTCATGGATGGATTTTTTGTTATTAAAATCATATTTTGTATACACAGCCTCAAATAGGTATCAAATAAATTCAGATATCTTTATTAAAATCATATTTTGTATACACAGCCTCACATACCCCGATGATGTTACCTCACCAAGATAATGCTAAAAAGTGCAAAGGACAATAGGCTCGCAAAGGTGGGTAACTAGGGATGAGATATGTTTTCTCATTTGCTACTTTCTTAGCCTGTGATCTAGGGTTTCCTACCATAATTGTGCCACTATTGTGCACCAAGAGGTTATTCTTCCTTGAAAAGACCCTAGTAGGTATGTTGTCCACGTGTTTTGTGTGAAAAACTCAGTTTCTGGGCTCCAATTCTGGGATTGCTCCTTCCTGCCAAGACTGGATATGGACTGGTAGTTTAACTGCCCTTTTGTCGCATCCCTTACTAGTGCAGTTGGCTTACAGTAGATTTAAATCATCGGGAAGTGGTCACAAGTTCAACCTTGGTGAGTTCCACTAAAAAGGCAATGACAGTGCACATATATGACTCACTGCCCGTGGCCTCAGCAGTAAAATCATGCAACGATGCAAACGCTGCATCCGTACTTTATACTTGCTTCATCCTATATTATGTGATTACTCACTTCTGCTAGTTTTGCCTTAGATTATATACTTTTTAAATACTAATAAAGCATAAAATGGAAGGATAATCCAACCAAAGCACATAAATGAAGAACAGGATTGCCCAGTTGTAAAACCACCTCAATCATATGTATGACAATCACACCTCACTCCAGACTCAGGTCAACTTCTTAAACCAGAGAGTTCTTATGCTAGAGGCCATGGAATCCAGAGTTACTGGCCAGGCAACAACGATCACAGCCACTGAAGCTATTGTCCCAGGAGCCGCGGCTCTGGACCAAAGGAGTCAGAAGAGGAAAGTTGAAATAGCAGAAAAGGGTTTTGAATCCTACACTCCACTTATTTGCGATATTGAAGAGGTGCTGGAACTCATCAAAGAAGACAAATTGCTCTATTGGCCTGAAAAATTGAAGTCCCCTCCTCATAAGCGGGAAATAACCAGATATTACAGCTTCCACAGGGACCATGGGCATAGCACTGGCAAATGTTTTGCGCTAAAAGATTAGATTGAAAGGCTTGCGAGGCAAGGTATGCTGCACCAATTCCCTAAGGATGCTTAGAGGATGCAACCTTTACCAAACATGCTACATGCTTAACCTCACCTTAGTCTATATTTCTGTTAAATCTTAAGTGTTTATTTTACAACACAAGCATTGTATTTCCATAGAAACTTAACATATATACATGAATACATGAAATTAGGCTTACTTTGTATTGCCCTAGAAAAATCATATATATTCATATGAAGAACAAATTTATTCATGTTTTATCTCTTGATTTCCCATTTATAGAAATCTTATGAATGAACTTAATCTTAAACATATTTTAGGGAGACGATGGCCAGTTATCTCAGAAGATTATTTATTTAGGGATGATCCAAGGTTCAAAAATGCCAACTTGGCAACCTTATTTGGCTGACTATGCCACTCATGGTGCAAGGCCATATTCTTATATTCATAAGGCGAGCCATCCTTCAGTATATGCTACTATCAGCTTCTATGGCTCAAATTCCCCCCTCTCAGCTTTCGGGATGCTCCAATTAGCCAGGGATGGCTTGATATATATCCAAACATAGCCTACGGAGGCTTAAAATGTCCCCTATATTAGCTTGGGTAAGCTTCATAATACCAATCCCGGGGAGGCCTAATAATAACCCACAGGGGACAAAGACTTAAATGTCTATGGATAATACTATATTTGAAGGGGCCGAAGACTTAAATGTCTACTGATAATCCTATATTTGAAGGGGCCGAAGACTTAATTGTCTGCGGATAATCCTATTATAGCCTGGGAAGGCTTTATGTATATCCAAAAATAGCTTGGGGAAGCTTTATAATACCTAGCCCAGGGGGCCTAATAATAACCTAATCAAAGTGACTAAGTGAAGCTACGAAAGTGGTTTCGTGATAAAGTTACTAAAGTAAAGAAACGAAATGCAATGGAAGCGACGAAAAGGAAGCTATGGAGCACACTAAAGCGACTAAGAAAAGTTGCAGAAAGAAGTTGGCCTCATCCCAGTATGATGTCATTAATTTCTTGACAAGGGCCTGAAAGGCACCGCAACCCTATCAATGTGGCCGCAGCCATCAAGGTGTCCATTCACATAGTTAGAAGATGCAACAGAGAAAAAGGGTGGACATTACTACTGCAGCCTCAATATTGCTACATCAAGACTTAGAACGGTGATGAAAAACTTAAAGAAGTCAAGGCAAAATGTAACAAGCCGCAACCTATTCTAAGGAAACCTTTTAAAGTGATGTAAGGTGACAAGTTAAATGAGGCAAAGGAAGCTAAGTCGCACCCCAAAATCCATTTCTCTTTGGCACCACGACTTGGGGGTTGATAGACATAAATATGAAGTGGAAACTTTAGTGAAGGCATAATACATCAGGTTTTGAAATTGAACAAGGCAAGGTACAACAGGTCGCAGCCTATTTGGAGGAACCATAGATAAAGTGATGTCGCGACCCTATATTCACATTTATAGTTATTGATATCTTTTTGCAAGCTTAATCAAGCAATCAACTATATAAGAGACACTCATTCAAATATCAAAATATGTAGTAAAGGAGTAAGTAAGAGTAGTCAGGATAAAGGCTGCAGCCTTGGCTAAGAGTAGTGAAATGTTAAAATAAGTGGCCTTAGCCTAAGTGAAGCTCAAACATTGAAAGGGACGCAATCCTGTATAAATAAGCAGTTTAAGTTACAAATACATCAAAACTAATGGGACGCAACCCTGAGGAAAAGTTAAAAATTTGAGATTACAAATCAAAGGATGCCTATAAGGTAGCATCGTCCTCTACGTCCCCATCTTCACCATCCGCGGTCGTCTCAGATTCATCTTCAGCCATAGCATCTTCTATCAGTTTTCTGGCTCTCTCATTTGTCACAGCCCTCACCTCAGCTATGCCTGTGTTCTGCATCTCCAACACTCCAAGACATAATCTGGGCCTCGTCATCACGGATGTTTTTGGCCACCCTATACCTTAGCTCTTGGTATCCGTGGATATAGGCCTTGTTATTGGTGAGGAATAAGTCTTTGGACTTTTTGTAGTCCTCTACAGCAACCTCCATGACTTTCTTGAGGGGTTCGGAGTGCGAATCCTCCACCTGCTTCAGAGTCGTGGCGTGATCAGTCTCCTCTTTTGCAAAAATTTTCTTCGAGATCCTTCAACTGGGATTCAAGGAAAGAGGCAAGTTTAGTAGCCTCCACGACCTTTGCTTGTTCAATTTCCAAAGAGGTTTCGGCGGTTGTCAATTTTCCCTTTGCCTCATCCCTGGCCTTAATAGAAGCATCAAGGTCCAAATGATCTGCTTGGAGTTTCGCAGCAGCAGACTTTTTTCCACCTTCAAATGAATAATTCTTGGCATTCTCTAGATCCGCGGCATGAACCCTTTCCACGAACTCCTTCACCTTATAGAGGCCCTCATACCCCATCTTTTGGGACACCACAACGTCTATGGCCTGAAAATAAATTTAATGTTAGAAGCACAAAATGAGTTGCAAGAAGAAAGTATTGAAAATGCAAATTTTCACTTACCCTTAACAGGCTCAGAGAGCATATTCTTCAAGGTGCTCGTGGTCTTTATCCAACAGGCGGTCCAGGTCTTAGTTTTTAGGTACCCTCCGCATCTTATGGATTGCCCTGGAAGTTGTGTTCTAGGAACACTGACGATCTTGTCTCCTCAATTCGGGCCGCAGACGGCCATCTCGGCCAACACTGGAACGGCTATGTGGAGGTGACAGGTTAACGTTAACATCCATTACTATTGGAGGAGGGGGTGAATTTGAAATGTTAATTGATGAGGTTCTGCGGCCTGGAAGTTTCCTCAACCTAAATGGTGGGCGCGGTAGGAGATGGCTCATCGCCACACTGGCTGCGACAGGATGTTGGGACTTGCCTATCTTTCTCTTTCTCTACCTTGCAGCATTGTTGAGGGCAGCGGCGTCCTCATCTATCTCGCCCAGTTGGGCTGCTAAAATCTCCCTACCAATGTCATCACCTGAAGAAGAAATGAAGTCAAAATTTGAAGGTTTAAAAATACATGTCGCGGCTTTAATAAAGAAGGGGGTGATTACCTTCCATGGCCATAACTTTGGGCATAGATTTTTTTATGAAGTATCCTCCCTAAAAAAAGGAGGCTGAAGTCACTAAGGTGCTGAACTTTTTATCGTTAGCACTTACCGTCGCACCCCTTCTTACACTACCCTCCTTATGCTCACTAAGTGGAAAATTGTCAAGAGCTGCATAGAAATATCAATATTAGTACAAAAGCAAAGGAATATGGAAATTTTAAGTTGTGCAAAGAGGATGCGACATGTTCACAGAAGGCTGTTGCCTTATTTACCTAACTTGGAGGGGCATCCTCACTGTCGCGGCATCCGGAAGGATTTCTCTCTCTTAGACTCCTCTGGGTGGATTTCCCACTCTTCTCCAGAAATATAAAAATACTTTCCCTTCCAATTGTTTACACTGGTGGGGCTCACAGTAAAAAGGGTTTCATCATTACTGTGGATGGTAAAGTAATAATACCACGCAAATTTTAGAGAGTTTCCCTTTTAGCTGTATAAATAGCAAAACTCTATGGGAGTTATATCCCTCTTGACCCTTTTTTTCCATAGCACTACGACCGTAATAATTTCCCTCCAGCCATTGGAATCTAGTTGGGCTAGGGTTAACTTCATGGTCTGGAAGATCCTCCTAATGGGGACTAGCACAGGCAGCCGCATCCCATATACAAATGCGTGGAGGGGGAAGCAGACCCCATCATCAAAAAGTGTCGTGCAGGGCCTTTGTTTCATGGTGGGTGATGAGCAAACAAAATTTTTGGGAAATTCTAGTGCTTCTTCCACTTGATCAACCCACTCCTGAGTCATAATGCTACAGACATTTAAGGCTGCATGAGGTCTCTGAGCCTTGTTGGATGGTCTAGCAGGTGAGTCCCTAGGCTCAGAAGGCCCAGTTACCGTGGCATCAAGGTCCATAGGGTTGGTGCTTCAGTGGGTTTCCTCTTCCATTGCCTCAGAATTCTCTTTCCTACAAGTGGAGTCCGCGGAGTTAGTATCTTTCCTACAAGTGGTTTTCGCGGAGTCAGAATCTAAAGTGACATAATTTGGGCAATATTTAAGTATGGAAGGCTCAAATGTCTGTAAAGGATGCAGAAAGGGGAGTTCGGGAGGAGAAACTCCAAAATGTTTGTTCAAGAAATCCTTTAGAAATTCATCAGGATTCCAACTCATATGGCTATAGCAAGTCCAGAAAAATAGAAAGTCCGTTGTTAGGTTCCGCAACCAGTATGGCCCGAAAAGCCTCATAGAGGCCGCAGTAGGAACAACAAAATAACAAGTTTGGAAGAAAAATAAATGTTTCAACAAATTTCAACTAACTACAAGTGTTGGGCTTTGGTCCTAGGGATTTCAACTACTGCCACACACATCATTTTGGGGAAGCACACATTAGGTATGTCTTATTATGTCGCAATCTGTTAGTTTATTGGGAAAACGCCGCGACTACTAGCCTAAGTCTAAACCTTAAGGGAAAATGTGTACTTATTATACAAGTATAGAGTGAGGCCGCAACCAAATAACACAAGAATGCTACCTTCCATGGCCAGACTCCTAAATAGTTTGATAACAAAGGTAACCTAATCTAAAGATCAAAGCCCTAGAATATGAATGTTTCGCTCAAGAACGTCAAGAATAGAGTGATTTGTTTTCAAGTCCTGAAACTCTAAAATCAACAAATTTGATCCTCCATAAGTATATTTCACGGGTTTGTTTTATATTTTGATCCTATTTACTTGGAATTCAAAACACCTAAGAATGTAAGTCTAAGTCACCAAGTGTCACTTATTTATTCAACATTGATTTTGCTATTTATTTCATCAATTGAAGATCGATTCAATGCAGCAGCAAAGTGAGTTCATTTGATCATGAATATTAGCAGAATCCACTCAACTCAAAATTAGTTGTTTAATATAAATAATCAAAATAAAGTGGATTCCTATTTTTCATTTATAAACAAAAATCAATAAGAATAATCAGAAAGAACAATCCAGATGCACAGTCAAGGGAAAGTTTGATTTGTTACCTTAAAGCCAACGAGAGAAGAATATTTGGGCATTGCTCAGCTTTGAACTGCCCAGCTTCGCCTCAAAACCACCACACGCTGCCTTGAAAGGTTGTCGAAAAACTCAAGACAAAGAACTGACAGTTCAAAGATTTCAATTTGATCTCAAGAGTTTGGAAATGTAATGAAGTCCACATCCAGTTGCCATTTATATAAGAGGCCATGGGTAGATGAAGCATCGCATTTAAAATGCCGCGATAGCTTGTGAGAGGACCTGGCTACTCAGTTGCAGCCCCAATCTCTATCTCTTAGCACTACGGCTTGGGGGCTTATTAATATGGAAAATATAGGCCCCTTCCACAGAATGCCTTTGAGAGGAATGCACAGAAGACGCGCTGCCACAACCTTATATTTACATGCTACATGGTGCAGACTTACTGGCCACGGCCATACACTATAGGGTGTGTCCCTACACAGTATAGGGTGTGTCCTCATATATTGCCTTGTGAGGCCACTCCCATTCACATGTTACAAGGTGCAACCATACATTTCAGTATAGCTGGCCGCATCCCCTCTTCATTCACAGCAACGATACAACTCCCACATCCCCTATAACTAGAGGTCTATACCTCGAGATCAGGGGATCGGGATTCGAATACATTTCTTATCATGATATCCAATCTAGAGACTACGACCCTTGAGGAGGCATTGCCAAGCACTCTACACCCCTCGGTATAGCTTGGGGGCTACTCACCGGTGTCACGATCATCTCACCGGCACTCCCACAATCATCGTATACATGTATTCTCTTCTTTCATATACATTGTATGCTTATTAAGACATTGTATACATGTACAACAACGCATTTAATGAGATTATGGCACCAAAGTGGATGTAGGATCATTTTAATAGCATAACCACTATGTATCTTGTGTTTTCTCCCTTTTTACTAGCTCTATCTGCTTATCATGTATTTATCTTTGACTTTCTGGTACGAGAACGATAAGTGGACGATTTCTAATATCATCATATACTACATAGGAGATTTGTAAAATGGGACGTACATTTACCTACACAGAATTTATATACACTTAGGTTGTGGGATTACCTACAGTATGGATTATTATGTGTAATGAATCATTTTGTACTACTTTCTATCACAGAGGTTTTTGCGCTAGGACAGTCTTATTCTGATGATCCCATCGGAGGAATATGGACTTTTACCTTAGAACCATAGAAACATGGTACAACCTATCTGTGAATGATAGTGCAGACGGTCGTAGGGGTGAGTGGGTATGTGCGTCTCCCTTATGACTTGGATCTATGATTCGCCTCCATTAATTGTGATTTGTGTTTTATACGGTCCTTCATATAGTATGTGATATACTGGGACTTGATAGTAGAGTATGCATGCACCATAGCTTCGTCTCGGGGCACCTTATAAGTATATATATTATAATAGTGAAGTCTCTATATGTATTGGTGATTAGTCTACCGTGTTACTTAGTACATGAACAAAAGTATGTCATATACAATATTTTATAAATGTGGGAACTTATAGGAGAAAAGAAATACTCGAATTGATTAATAAATATTGGAAATGAAAAATATGTTATTTGGGTAATAGGGGTGGACACAATGACTTAGGCATCATAGTGAAAGACTTGATTTAAACTAGTTAGGTGGGACAATATAACTAGGATGGGTTAAGAGTATACATTAGATGTGCACAATAGTTAAGAGATGAGAATTTCAAGTGAGAGCACATGACTAACATGTATACTCTATCTGGTATTTATGCAATTTAAATACTTGTTGTTTTTAAAATATTTTCAACTCGGGCTTTGACCCATTTTTTGTCAATCTATTTTGTTTTTGTAAAAACCTTTTAGGTGCCTAGCCACAGGGACGCCAAGCATAGGAGTTCCATCAATTTGACGTGATGTTGATTCTGTGGAAGTTACGGGACCTCGGTATTAGACGCCTCCACATTCATCCTTGATTCATTAAGAGTCATTCATTTTAGTCAGGGCATGTTGCCCGTTCTTATTTAGAGATAGTAATTTTCAGACAGTCATTTACATTTCAGTTGCTGAATTTATTTCATTTCAGATTATTGTATTTGGGATTTAGACTAGAAGTGTTTACTCCAAATTCAGTTTATTTCATTATGTCATTTTAATTCCTATGAGTTGTTGTTGGATGGTGATTATTTAATTAATTATTTAATTTCTTGCATGTTTTATAAAATACAATAAATAAAACATGACATTTGATTTTTAAATACTAGGTGGTTAGTAATTAATAAAAAGTTTTCGATAGTGATACTAAGACAGATTCCAACTGGATATTCTGGTTTAAATTTAATAAAGGATTGATCACCCAAGATTTAATTAAAAGGGATGTCACAATTGGAATAAGAGAACAACAGTTTGTGGGATGAGTTGAACTCATTGAAGGCTTCTTATACTACTTTTGTTGCTATTGATGACGGGGTTTCTTTCTTGGAGACTAAAAATGCCATATTAAGGGAAGAAGTGGAGACACTAAAGAAAAATAAGTCTGCTTCATCTTTCCGAGCAAAAACTAAACCTGGACGGGCTACTACAGATGAGGCTAGGACGCATCAGACTCTTGTTAATCAAGCTGCTGAGTTGAAGGCAAAACATTTGGCTATTGCTAAGATGTCCCAGAAGCTTCAAACCCAATACGAACAACTTGCTAACCATTCTAGCCAAAGATGGAGTGTTGAAAAAATTACACCATCATGCTGAGAGGCTAACCTTCCAATTCGTTAAACAACCTAGGGAGATCTGGATGGAGGGATATAATGAAGCACTCGGTCATTTTGATGAACGATTTAAGCATGCTCAGAATGAAGGTTACAAATAGGGCTGGACCAATTGCTTAACAGTGCTGAAGGTGGAGCAGAACAACCCTCATTGGGATAGGTGCGACCTTGGTTTGTTAGACTATGAATATCCTCCTTTCAAATTGAATGTTGATTGGATTCTTTCCAACACAATTACCCAGTGCCTGATTTTATAGTATTTAAGGGATTATGGCCTTCATAACGATCTAGAGATTGTTCATCCTCCTCATTTGTTAGATCATCTGAGCAGCAATAATAGAAATTTCTCCAGGACTTCAATTTTATCAATTCTCCTTACACCTTGGATGATCCTCTAGCAGGCTTGGAACCAGTTTTTATTTCTTCAAAGGATGAGGGGAAACATCCCTTGGAATAAGTTTCATTCTTGTAATTCAGTTATCAGCAAAATCATGCAATGAATATTCAAATTAATGAAATATATTCGACCAACTTATCTCGCAAATCTCTGAATGTGAATGTTTTCTTGATATGAATGCATAGCTTCTTCTTGTTCATTAGTTCTATTGACACACTTAAGCTCTTGCTTAAGTTTAGCATCATTTACTAATGAATACATAGGTTCTACTAGTACACCTAGATTAAAATCCAAGTTTGGCACTAATTACCCATGTGTCTCCATAGGTTCCACTAATGCACCTAATTTTTTAGGTTTTCTGCATTAGTTAGAAATGGCGTGACGAGGCGTATGTGGAATATGTATCTACATTCCTTTTTAGGAATCTTCATAGCGTTTTTCCTTAACTTTTCCCAGCAAGATAAAGATCTTCTTTTATCCTTATCTTCAGTGGCCAAGTTTCTTGAGGACTTAAAATCCTTCTTTACTTGGAGCTTTGTCTGCTGCCGATCAAGTTTTTCTTATGCCAAGAAACGTTGGAACATTAGGAATCAACTGTCTAGTAGTTGTTGCGAAGGACTTGTTCTGGGCACCGATCAATGGTATGGTTATTATCCGAGCTACTTTTGATGTTTTTCCAAGCAACTTTCAACCGTCTCTTATTAAGTATATATTATATCGTAGTGCATAGCATTAGTACTCCTAAAAAATGAAAATAGAAATGAAAGGAATCATCATTTTATTGATACTAAAAATTAAAAATGAGTACAATTTATTACGTCATTGATAATACTTTCTAAGATGCTCAGTATGCCATGGATTCTTGAATTCATTACCTTCTAAAGTCTCAATTATGTGGGTTCCAGGTCAGACAACTGCTGAAATACGATATGGCCCATGCCAACTGGACTCAAGTTTGTTGGTCTTTTATATGACCTTTTTTAGCACATAATCCCCTTCCTTTAGGTTGGTCAGCTTCATCCTTTTGTTATAAAAATGGGCAGTTCGTTGCTGGTAAGTTGCGTTTCTCAAAGAAACATCTTCACGTACTTCTTTCAGTATGTCAAAATCAAATCTTTTCATTCAATGACTTACAGGAGAGTTGAAATTCAATACTCCATGGGATGGAAGACCCAATTTAGCAGGTATTACTGCCTCAATCACAAATGCGAGCATATAGGGAAATTCTTCAGTAGTACTCCTTGGAGTTGTTTGCTACGCCCACAGAAAAGAGTGTAACTCATTGATCCGGTTTCCCTTGGGATCATCAAATATTTTTTTAATACATTGAGCTGAGTTTTATTTGTAACTTCAATTTTTTCATTGCTCTGAGGATGCCTTGGAGCGGAGTGTAGATTTTGAATATTGGACTGAGCACAGTAGTCAGCAAATTCTTCATTATCAAATTATATGCCATGGTCAATGATAAAGGCATAGGGAAGCCCAAATCTGCAAATGATATTCTTCCAAATGAGTTGGTATACCTTATCATACGACATGTCTATTAAGGTTTCTTCTTCAACCCATTTTGTAAAGTAATCCACATCAACAACCAAGTACTTAAATCTTCCTCGCATTTGCTCGACCAAATCTATACCCCACATAGCAAATGGCCAAGATGATGTTATTGGAGTTAGGGAAGCTGACGCGACCACAAATGTGTCTAGTGTGCGTGCTATTTAGGCTCAAGTGCAAGCCTGTCTCTCAAGTAATAATCTGATAAGTCGGGTATCGATCCGTAGGGAAATAGGATGAATGAAGTCGTAATGACGTTGGAAAGATAAGGGTAATCTAACTTTGACTCTAAAGAGAAGTAAAAGGTGATTTGGGTTGTGAAATAACTACGAATAGATGAAAATTTGAAAATGATTAATTATCCAATCTATGAAAGAATAAAATGCAACTACGCTAATTGAATGGAGAACCGATGACAAAAAGTTTTTCTAATGAAATATGAAATGAGAACAATAGGTCAGGTTACAATTCCCCACACCCTAGTAATTCACTTAGTAGGATTCTACTATTGGAATTATAATTTTAAACGAACCCGGTCTTTAGTACTCCCAAGTATTACATATATGAGGGATCATAGACCACACAGTACGTAAGAAAGAGACCAGTAAAGCAGTGTTGCATTAACCAATACGTGCGTTGCACTATTAAGCATCCCGGTTACCTAGGGAAAATGAGATCAAAAGTTCTACAATAGTTGTACCAGTTACACAACACGATTCATCTAAGATTTTAATTCAAAACAACTATTTCCACTATCGTGAATTACATCGGGTGGGGTTCATGCACCCCAACCCTTGAAAACTTAGCCGAACATATTAAAAACAGAAGAAAACATGCTTTGAATGAAAGAAAACATTTTAACTGAAAACTTATACTTAGGAAGAATGAAATTATGATCTAATGAATTAACTACTGTAATAATGAAATCAAGGATCCAAACAAAATTACTTGAATTGTAGAACTGGAATCAAAACTACATAAAAACTAGGATTTCTTGTTGTTCTCCCCTCTAAACTAATTACAATGCTTCTCTTAATAGATTAGAAACCTCCTTAATATCTAGGAGATATTTTAAATTTATACCCTACGAAAAATACAAGAGTTGGATTCAATCAAAACTCTATCAAGAAGAAGATGATCCCAAATCTCGAACCCCGGATCGATCCGATCAGGATATATCGGATTGGTCCGGGTGACAATCGAATTGAACCATTTTTAATATCACCCGGATTGGTCCACTAGACAGGATTTATGCAGTGAAATTTGGGGCCGGATTGATCCGTTTTTTGGGAGGACCGAATTAGTCCGGTAGACACACTTTTATTTAGTGATTTTTAGTACCCATATCAATCCATTTTTTGTACCATTCGGATTGGTCCGAATTTTCTTCTCATTTTCTATTCAAAATCTCTTGATTATCGCACATCTTCGGGTCTTCATAACTTCTATTCCAGAACTCAGATTGGAACATCGTTTCTTCCTACACATTCATAAACTTGAGATCTTCGACTTTTATTTTGGGTCCTCAACCAGATTCCTGATGACAATTATGCTTTTGCCCTTTTTATTCGTCCTCTTTCTTTTCACTTGATCCTTCCAGTTTCTTTCTTTCTTTCATGTATAAAATACCTGTAAAATCAATAAGAAATACACGAAACTGGGGATGCTTATGAGACGAAACCGTTAGCAAAGATATGAGATAAACTAATTCATTTTACGTTATCCGAGGTAATAAAAGCCTCTAAATTAATGGGTAAATTTTGGAAGAATTTATGCCTTATCTGAAGCCTGTGGAGTCTTACGAATTCTAGAATACATTTTCCATTTATCACACTTTTTAGCAAAGGCTACACAATCTGCTCGCATAGTTGGCTAATAGTATGCCAATGTACTAATCCGTTGTAGTAGTGTACTTCCTGCTACGTGAGGTCCACAAGATCCTTCATGAACTTTCTGGATTAGGTCTGGAACCTCTGATGGATGAATAGATAGTTGCAAGTTAATTGTCAATCATCTCCCGTATAACACTCCTTTTTCTAGCACATATCTGACATCTTTATATTTCAACTTTTTGGCCTCAATCATGTCCGCTGGCAGAGTTCATTCTTTAATGTAAGATCTGATGGGATTCATCTAAGATGGTCCCATGTCTACGGAAATAAAACTGATCATCAGGTCTTCATTAATAGTTCTATTTGCTAGAATCTATATAGTAATAGTTCATCGGAGATCGATCCTAGTTGCTGAAGCCAACTGAGAAAGTGCATATACTCGAGCATTATCGAGTCTTGGAATTCTGCTCATTTGAAGTGATGGAAATGTTGCTATCATGTTCAACACTTTGGCCAAATAACTAGTCATCAATTATCCTTTAGCTCCATACAAGATTAATACATGATTCACCACCAGATCAATACAAGCTCCATATAAACTCGGGATTCAGTGATTGTGCTAAACTTAAGCCCATAATGAGAGCTTCATATTCTGCTTCGTTATTTAAGGCCTGGAATTGGAATTACGAAGCATATTCAAAATGTATTCCATCTGGAGTGTTAAGTATTATACTTGCTCCACTGCCGTTGCACTATATGACCCATCAACGTACATATTCCATATTGGGAGATTACTTTCAAATGCTTCGTCTGTCAAACTCCCATAATTGAATATTTTTCTCTTTACTCCCTCATATTTTTTGGTCATCTCATGTGCTCTAGAAGAGGAATCCTGTAGGTTGGATTTTTTCTGATACTCCCTCTGATGATGGTTGCTCGGGGGCTTGATCGCCAACAGCCCCTTTTGAACCATCTTCTCCTGATTCTTGGTCTGCCCGCCTATGTTGTTGCTCGGGAACCTCGGGGTAAGTGAAATCTACAATCAAATTTGCTACAACTTGGCCTTTCAAAGAAGACCTTAGTTTATAAATAATATCATATTCCCTTAATTCTACTACCCAATACAATAATCTGCCAAACTTTTTCGATTTGTGCAAGGCTTGGCTTAGAGGCATAACAGTATACACTATAATCGTATGGGCTCAAAAATAGGGCCTCATCCATCCGGATGCCTCACTCAGTGACAATGCTAACTTCTCTAGGCATGGGTATCTGATTTCTGCTCCTCGAAAAGCTTTACTGGTGTAATAGACTGGTTTCTGAACTCCATTCTCTTCTCGGATCAAGGAAGAACTTACAACTGATTCAGAAATAGCTAGGAATAAATATAATCTTTCTCCTAAAATTGGTCGGGAAAGAAGAGGGGGTGATTGATTGAGGTGCGAAAAGTGTGCGCGTGTAAAGTGCACAGTCGTTGTTTTCGTTTCGCCAACTCAATACAAAAACCTAAGTTACGACTACACTTGCGAGGCAAGCACAGCGGTAAGTCGGGTATCGAGAATCCACAGGGACAAGTTGTTAGAATTTAAGTGATTTAATACTCCTAAAATAAAAGTGTAAAAGATGATTACAAGCTAAAAGGAAAAGTTAATCTAGGCAATGTGTTGAAACTAGATTATGAAAGCGAGTAAAACTATAGGTTGCGTCGAATATCCCTCACCAGAGTTAATTAGTATAAAATGGTTACATGGGTCGACGAGTTATTACAAATGCATCTCGTTTCGACAGTTAATTAAATCAAGGGTTGTTACGCCCTAAATCGTCATAAAAGCCTAATAAGATTTTGGCGTCAACAAATATCCCGGAAATTACGCGCGAAAGGTCGTAAGCACAGGACATACATGATATGCCCCGTCAAATCTCCTAGGCGTAATAACTAGGACAACGCACTCGAAATAGACCCGTAAACTCCATCACCAAAGCAAAGCAACGCGTCAACCCGAGTGAGTTCAATTCAAACACAACCTAATTTAGGTTACCTAGAAAGCATGTTAAAAACGCGGTAAATGGAAAGCGATAAATAAACGCGGTAAATTTACACTAGAAAGCAAGTAAATCAAAGCATGTAAATAAAGCAAGAAAACCTAAATTAGAAAGTTTGTAAATTAACTAGAAAGCAATAAATGAAGAAATACAAACTATATTAATGGAGAGGATGATGAATAGTCAACATTCAAACCCAAAAGTGTGTCAATCCAAGAGGAAATGAAGAAGAACCAAGAAAATCACCCAAACCCTAAGCTAAACTAACCTAAAATCGTGTATCTACTGCTATCTGCCTTTATTACAACCAAAATTGTATTTATAGTAAGTTGGATTAAAAGAAAAGAAGAAAGAAAAGAAATGAAAATATCTGCTGAAAAATAGGGGATCGATCGATCGACCCCTTTGGTCGATCGATCGATCAAGGCCAAAAATCGATAATTTAGAATGGTCGATCGATCGACCAAAGGGGTCGATCGATTGATCAAGCAGGTCTTGGCCAGGTAGCAGCACACTGCATTCTTCCCTTCTCCTTCTCTTCTCCTCTTTTGCTTTCATTGTTTTTCCTCCGCTGAAATCACCGTAACTTCTTCGTTATGAATCGGAATCGCGCACCGTTCACGGCCACGCGAAGCTAGCGAGGAGGGATACAACTTCCGTGAGATGTCAGGCCAGGTACCCAAGCTGTGAAAAGACTAAAATGCCCTTGAACGTGCGATTGCGTACGAAACTTCACCGGAATGCGTCCGAACTTCATACTTAGTACCTAAATACCTACAAAAATCCCAATTATACCTCATATAGCATGTTAACAATATAAACCGAGGTTGTCTGGTTAACAGGCTTAAATATAGAGATTAAGGCACCCGAGGGGGCTAAAGTGCGTAGGTTCGGAGGATGAAATACGCGATATTTGCGTATTATCACACCCCCTAACTTACACGTTGCTAGTCCCTAGCAATGAAATAGGATGCAACAAGAACTACAAGCAAACCAAAAGCAGGAGATAGTACAAAAGTATGGTATAAAAGCAAAAGGCCACTTTCGCGGGTGATTCGATTGCATTTAGCGTATGCAATAAGCCGTTAAACCCCTAGGTCACCCTAGTGGACGAGTGTCGTCTCGTGAGGGTTTTCAGAGATGGTACCCACAAACATCACATGGTTTCCTCAAAATATGCCCAACCCAACATGCGATAAGCCCAACAAAAGTGAAAAGATTTCATACGCATTATTAGAAAAGTGAATGAATTCACACAAAAGTCCAAATCATTAACATTATAGAATGCACTTCATAGAATTGAAACCTTAAAATGTGGGAGGGGAACGAGCACATGTGAAGTGTGATTTGGCAAAAACTTAAATAAATTGGATACTAAAAGTTAAGGAAAGCATATATTCAATCCTCACGGGCATTAAAATCATCAAGCGAATTCACTCGAAATAGGGAGGTAACACACGGGACATGCGGGCTAAAGAGTAAATGTAAATGGAAACTAGGCCGCACACATGTCACGAAAGAAGAACGCTATATATAAACTGAAAAACTGTAATCTCAATGAAAGGATACCGCACACTAAAAGAGGCGAAATGCATTTTCACAGATTATCACAACTATTTAAACTTTTAAATTACATCAACCTATGATCACATAGGACTTTAATAGGGTTATGATGTAGGTATGGCTAAGGTACGAAACGAAGGAATATATGTACGGATTCAAAGTGTTCGGAATGAAAACTCGGGATAATGGGATAATGCGGGCAATATCAAAATCGGAAAACAAGTTCCAAAAAGGCATTAGATATATCATCGGGGAGAGTAATCAAAGCTTATTAAACTATATAGAACATTTACAACTTTCTCTTTCTTTTTCTTTTCTTCTTTTTCTCATTTTCTCTTTTGTTTTCTTTTGCTTTTTGCTTTCTCTTTTTCACTACTTTCTTTTCTTTACTTATCAAACTCTCATATGCCTAAATTACAACCGGCATCATAACAACATCATTCAATCCCAAGTAACATTCCAAACAAAGGTATGGAAAGTGTATGTATGGGCTAAAACTCCAATTTAGAGTTAGTTATGGTAATGGGGTTATGAAACGAAAGGCTAATATTTAAGCTCAAAGGGGTTGACGAGGGTAAACATATAAGGTGAGGTCAAGGTCAATATGGGTGATATAACAAAGAGGGCCTATGATCATTTCCAAAAGCTTACGCAATTCTCGAATCAAAACAATATATGAAAATCATGCTCAAGTAACACATTTCAAGTATGAACTCAATTAATGAACGGTCAAATGAAAAATAGTGAGATTACCAACGAATTCCACGTTTTCAATGAGAAAAGAATAGTGTATACACTCACAAATGACGAAAGGTACAAAGCTTACTCGGTGTAAGTATATAATGCAACAAAAGATTACCGAGTTATAAAAATCTTAAACCAAATCAATATAACAATAAAAATGCATGTGCTCATGGGATTAAAGTTTAATTCATGAAGTTATTCATAATATCAATAAGTGAGATTAAAGTATAATAACTTCTAAAATCGAGAACATGCATCATTGGGTTGTCTATTGGATCGGGCAATTATTGAAATTTATCATCGAAAAGAAAGGCAAAATGCCCAATAAAGGAGAAAAAATAAAGAAAATCTTTTTGAAAATTTTGGAATTTTTACAAGAAAAGCATACTAAGTAACTAACATGTGAGCAAAAACATGGACTAAATGAAGAAATGGATAGAATATCCCACACCCCCTAACCTAAAACTTGACATTGTCCTCAATGTAAATTAAGAACCAAGTCAAAGAGAGGAAAAGAGCGATATTACCCAAAATTGGAGCGATCCCCATAAGAACAAGTCCAAAGAATCTACAAAACAAGTTAGTACCGAGCATAGCAAAAACAAATAACAAAGAGTTAACTAATTACACTAGAGTAAATTAAAAAGGAAAGAAAAAAATAAAAAGCTAACTATATACAACCTACTATTTAGACTTCACACTAACTGTACACTATAAGTCTAAATAGCTGAGGGTCCACCATAAGAACAATTTGACTTTGGAGGATAACCGGTGTACCCTCACATACAAGCACGCCTTCCGAAAAATATGAATTCCGTTTTAACAACGGAAGGCATGTGTAAGGCGGAAGAAATGAACCATCGCCAATTAAAAGTTTTGGAGGGACGATGGGGGATTTGGATAAGTCGGGTGATACAAAAAAGTGTGGACCGAGAAAAGCTGAATATCCTCCCAAGGATTTTGAAGTTGGAATGGGAGGCGGCGCACACAAAGGCAAAGATGCGATCGTGGAGGGCGACTCGAGCAAGTACTCCTCATCGGCGATAGGGTTTAAAACATTAAAGTTTGAAACCGAATCATCGGGTACTTGTGACGGTGGGGTAATAGAGAATGAAAATGGGGATGAAAGAAATTCAAACTCATGAGATGAATCATCATCGCATGAAGTTGGAGTTTCAAAGGAAATAATATCATTTTCAATGAAATGTTCTTCTTTGCAGGCCAAAGAAGAAATCATTTCATTGCAAATAGATATTACGTCACTATCATCCTCACTTTCAATATCTATTACGCAATGGGCAAAGTCTAAAATGGCTTGTTCCAAAGTAGGCACAAGTACCTTGTTTGGTTCAAAACATTCCTCGACTTCGAAAGTCTCGGAAGCAAAATCATCGTCGGACTCAAATAATAAATCCAACTCATGTTCCCACGAACGATTTTCTTCCCGATAGCGATTTTCAATTTTCTCATTTTCATACATACGCAAACCCTCACCGAATGTCATAGGTCGAGGTGCGGATGCATTAGAATGGGAACTTTCAAAATTACCATCGGACTTAAACGAAAACTCATTATTATAGGAATTTTGAAAACTATTGCAATTCGTTTCAAAATTCCTATTATAAGGAGGTAAAAGCCCAAAATCATTATCATCATCATCAAAATTCCAATAACCTAAGTTTTGACTTTCGTTATACTTGCCCAAAGTCATATTTGAATTTGTTATACTTTGGGATTCTAAGTATTCACCGAAAGTCATAGGTTTGCGAGAATTTTGAGAATTATGACAAGGATTACCGAAAGAATTGGAATAAGACATGCTTACCCCCAAAATGGCTCGAAGTGGCGGATTCCACGAAGTAAGTGCGCGCGGGAAAAATTCGAGCGTTTCTAAGTGCTCAAATGTGGAAGTCCTGTAAAATATTAGCAAATAATACAAATAGAAAGAAAATAATATGAAATAATAAATCAAATAAAGTCTAAAACAAACTCATCCCCGTTAACGGCACCATTTTGATCGAGGTACGAAAAGTGTGCGCGTGTAAAGTGCACAGTCGTTGTTTTCGTTTCGCCAACTCAATACAAAAACCTAAGTTACGACTACACTTGTGAGGCAAGCACAGCGGTAAGTCGGGTATCGAGAATCCACAGGGACAAGTTGTTTGAATTTAAGTGATTTAATACTCCTAAAATAAAAGTGTAAAAGATGATTACAAACTAAAAGGAAAAGTTAATCTAGGGAATGTGTTGAAACTAGATTATGAAAGTGAGTAAAACTATAGGTTGAGTCGAATATCCCTCACCCGAGTTAATTAGTATAAAATGGTCACATGGGTCGACGAGTTATTTCAAATGCATCTCGTTTCGACATTTAATTAAATCAAGGGTTGTTACGCCCTAAATCGTCATAAAAGCCTAATAAGATTTTGGCATCAACAAATATCCCAGAAATTACGCGCGAAAGGTCGTAAGCACGGGACATACATGATATGCCCCATCAAATCTCCTTGGCGTAATAACTAGGACAACGCACTCGAAATAGACCCGTAAACTCCATCACCAAAGCAAAGCAACGCGTCAACCCGAGTGAGTTCAATTCAAACACAACCTAATTTAAGTTACCTAGAAAGCATGTTAAAAACGCGGTAAATGGAAAGCGGTAAATAAACGCGGTAAATTTACACTAGAAAGAAAGTAAATCAAAGCATGCAAATAAAGAAAGAAAACCTAAATTAGAAAGCTTGTAAATTAACTAGAAAGCAATAAATGAAGAAATACAAACTATATTAATGGAGAGGATGATGAATAGTCAACATTCAAGCCCAAAAGTGTGTCAATCCAAGAGGAAATGAAGAAGAACCAAGAAAATCACCCAAACCCTAAGCTAAACTAACCTAAAATCGTGTATCTACTGCTATCTGCCTTTATTACAACCAAAATTGTATTTATAGTAAGTTGGATTAAAAGAAAAGAAGAAAGAAAAGAAATGAAAATATCTGCTGAAAAACAGGGGATCGATCGATCGACCCCTTTGGTCGATCGATCAATCAAGGCCAAAAATTGACAATTTAGAATGTCGATCGATCGACCAAAGGGGTCGATCGATCGATCAAGCAGGTCTTGGCCAGGCAGCTGCATTCTTCCCTTCTCCTTCTCTTCTCCTCTTTTGCTTTCCTTGTTTTTCCTCCGCTGAAATTGCCGTAACTTCTTCGTTATGAATCGGAATCGCGCACTGTTCATGGCCATGCGAAGCTAGAGAGGAGGGATACAACTTCCATGAGATGTCAGGCCAGGTACCCAAGCTTTGAAAAGACTAAAATGCCCTTGAACGTGCGATTGCGTACGGAACTTCACCGGAATGCGTCTGAACTTCATACTTAGTACCTAAATACCTACAAAATCCCAATTATACCTCATATAGCATGTTAACAATATAAACCGAGGTTGTTTGGTTAACGGGCTTAAATATAGAGATTAAGGCACCCGAGGGGGCTAAAGTGCGTAGGTTCGGAGGATGAAATACGCGATATTTGCGTATTATCAGTGATACCAAGTACTTTTTCAACTCTAAAAAAGCTTTTTCGCACTCGTTGTTCTATTCTGAACTCTTTCTCAATACTTTAAAGAATTATAGGCACCTGTGAGTAGCTCGGGACACAAATTTGTTCAAAATTGTTACATGCCCAGTTAGCCTTTGTACATCATTTTTACAGGTAGGGGACTGTATTTCAATCAACGCCTTGATTTTGTCTGGGTTTGCTTCAATTCCCTTCGGGCTTACTGTATACCCGAGGAACATTCCTTCATGTACTCCAAGCACGCACTTGGTCGGGTTCAATCTCATCTGGTGCTTCTCTAGTTAGTCTCAAGTTTGATTGATATCGTTAATATGATTAGATGCTTTTTTACTCTTTGTTAGCATATCATCCACATAGAATTACATATTTTTACATATTTGCTCCCCAAAGACTTTATTCACCAATCTCTGATAAGTGGAACCTGCATTTTTCAAACCAAATGGCATAACATTATAACAGTAAGTTCCTCGAGGAGTGATGAAAAAAGTGATTTCCTTGTCTTCATGCTTCATCTTTATCTGGTTATAAACAAAGTATGCATCCATGAAATGGAGCAGTTAATGTCCTGAAGTAGTGTCAACAAGATGATCAATTTGTGGCAAAGGAAAATGATCCTTTGGGCATGCTTTGTTCAAATATGTGAAGTCTACGCACATTCTCCACTTATTATTATTATTCTTGACTATAACTACATTACCCAAACAATCTAGGTACTTCACTTAATTAATAAAAGCAACTTTTTGAAGCTTTTCAACTTCCTCATGTATTGATTGGTTCTTCTCGTCACTGAACACTCTTCGCCTCTGCTTTACAGGCTTTGACTCTTTGTTAATATTGAGTTCATGGCAATAAAAGTTACGATCAATCCCTGGAAAATCTTCATGACTCCATGAAAACACATGCTTTTTTTATTTAAAGAAATTCACTAGTTCTTGTTTAAGAACAAGATCCACCGTTGTTCTTATTTGAGTGGTGCGTTCTGGCTTATTATCGTCTAACACAATGCTTTTTATTGCCTCAACTATTTGGCCCTTCACCAATTCCGTTTCCTCCTGTAGATATAAAGTTTCAACCTCAGATTCTTCATCAGGTGTTTACTTGGTAAGTGGCGGTTTTCCTCTTAGTTTCTTCCAAGTTTTCCTATTCGACAGATGAGTAATAGGAATCTTGAGCTACTTTTTATCTCCCTTTACAATGCCTACTCCAAAGTTGGTCGGGAACTTCAAACATTGATGGACTATATATGGTTCAGATTTAAACTTCTTCAAGCTTACTCTTCCTGTAATCATGTTATATGACGAATGAACATTTTTGTCCATTACAAAGAAACGTATCTTCTATGTTCGGCTGGTTGGCCATGTGCTAATCAAAACCTCCACCTTAATTATTCTCAAAGGGAATATTTTCTCAACAAAAAAAACTACTAAAGGTCTATGATAGGGCTCTAACTGAATGAGCTTAAAATCTATATTTTGAAAGCAAGGATAGAACACAATATCTGCAGAGTTGCCATTATCAATTAGTACTCTGGAAATAATGATATCTTGCTTTCTGACTTTGATTACTAAAGGATCATCATGGGTGTAAAATACTCCTGAGAGGTCATTTTTAAATAAGACGGTCACCAGCTTATCTTTATTGACATTCCTCGATCGATCTTCTTCAGCTAGATTGATCTTTTATATATAGGAACAAGCTTATGCATCATTAAGGTAAGTCTTCCTTTCAGTAGTATGATCTCCTCCTCTTGCATCTCCACCTATAATCATTTGATAATCAAAAGAACCAAAGATGAGCATGAATACCTCATATTCTGGTTGCCTAGGTTTCTTGGGTAGGTCAGGATCATCCTCCTAATCATCTTCATGGGTCCTCTTTTTCTCATCTCTGGCTTTACAAGGAGACTTTGACCTTCACCGAGCTACTTCATTATTTTATCGATCAACAAACTGGTTCAGTTTCCCCTTCAGATGAGAATTTTAATCTCGTTCTAAAGGGCTATGCAATGATTTGTCGTGTGATCGTGGTCTCTATGAAATTCATAGTATTTGGTTTTATCCCCCTTAATAGGGAAGCTCCTCAACTTCTCAGGCCAACGTACATCTTTCTTATGTTTGATTTCCTCCAAAATATAGTGAATAACCATCAGTAATGGAGTGTAATTGTTGTACTTCTTAAGTCAATCAACAATCCCTTTATTCTTTAATTCCTGGTGCTCCTTGGACTTTTTATGCTCCTTTTTATCAGATTTCCCTTCAACTTTGACCTTCGAGATCCATTTGGCTTCCATTACCTCCTCGATATTTATGATCTTAGGTCCCTTAGCCATCAATTCTTTCATTGTGTTTGGGGGATCTTTAACAAGCTTGTAGTAGAGTTTCTTGGGGAGAAACCCACTCACAAGGGTTGTTATAGTAGTATTCTCCTCATAATCCACAACCTCTAACTTGTCATTGTTGAAACGAGTAATGTAATCTCTGGTACTTTCTCCCACCTTTTACATGACACTGAGCAGATGAGCAACTCGTTTTACTGGTTTACCTCTGAAGCAAAAGTTACCAATAAATAGCTCTACAAGCTGATGGAAATTAGAATTTTTCCCTCGAGGAAGACTATTAAACCAGCTCTGAGCAGGTCCTGTAATTGTCCCTGAGAATGCACTAAATCTCATCTCATCGGGGATGACATAAATATCAATTGATGCCTAGTACCGCTCCATATGAAGGACATAATCAATTTTCTCATCATATTTGGGTGTTACTACATGAGATTTAAACTTTGAAGGTGTGGGAAAATCCACAATAGCTTGTATGAAAGGAGATCTAATGGGTTTTCTGCTTTATCCATTTCTTCCAATATATCCTCCAAGCGTTTAATGGAACCCTTCCATGCATTATTACCAGCATCATATCTTTGTGTTACATCTTTTTCATTCCTACCAACTGTTTGTGTCGAACTTTCTTCCTGCGATTGTTGCTTAGTGCGGGAAGTTCATTAGGCATCTGATCCAGATTTTGCTAAGCCTTCCCTTTGATCAGTTGGTCATAGATTATTTCTCGACAATGCCCTGGGAACATTTTTGTTCCCCCTGGGTCCCAAATGGTCAAAAGGAGATGCCCGACTTAGCCTCTCTAAGGCACTCAATCTTTCAGGAGTAAAAGACTGATCATCATAGGGCTCCGACGTTCTACGAGAAGAATTTTCTCCTGGGAGATTGGAGGTATCTCTAGTAGTCCTGGATTGGCTATGTCTACTCCTTCTTAGAGGCGGTGGTGGCATATTTCTACGAGCAGATAAGGAAGGTGGCCTGGCTTGCAGGGTTTGTACTAAGTGCCTCATGGTATCCTGTATAGCCTCTTGTCCTTTGGCGATACCCTGGCAGTTGATTTAGGAATATCAATCGTGTTGAATAAATGAATGAGTGAAAATGTTTAAAATATGTTCCCAGAGACGGCGCCAATCTGTTGATGCAAAAAACTAGACTATATCTAATTATTTGATCACAGAGAAATATGTAAATTAGAGAGTCACAAAATATTCTTAAAGTGGTTTGGCTAAAGGGAAAAGCCTACGTCCACTGTTGTGTACTGCCTTATGTTTGTCTTGTTGTCTCATCTGTTACCCCTTTTAGCTGTAGGGATTACAATGTATTTATAGCCCCTGAGGGTGTACAAGAGTCGAAATATTAAAGGATGGAATGCCTTTATAAAATAGACATTTACATCTGTACAATGTTCATAATGTATACAACTGTTGGTGCTTTGTTAACCACGTTGGTCGGTCTTCCTACTATTGGTTGGGCTTTCTTTGTATGCTTGTCGGTAGTCTACCTGTTGGTCGGCATTCTTGGACTTAGTCATGCAATAAGTCTTGCTGACTAGGAATGATGCCACGATGGATGACACATGTTCATTTATGATTGGTCCACATAATAGGATAATTTTTTGTATCAATAGTAATTTATATTGATTGATAAGGAACAAGTTATGATTTTGTGAAGACAAGTCTCATGTGTGTGAGAACGGTAAACTAATTATGAAATTAATACACTGCATATTTTTATTTAAAGTATTGAAATAGTTGCAAAATACTTTGAAATATTTTTCGGGAATTGACCCGCTGGAAAATCTATTTTTGGTTTTTAAAACCCTAAGTGTGAAATATCAAAGACAACGAGGTTAGATCCTTCATGCCATTAAGATCAGTGGCTTTGGATGTTACGAGATTGATTGTAGTTTCTTCGGTTCATTTCTATCTAGATAAAATTTAGTTTTATTTCCAGTATTTCCTTTTGGGCATGTTGCCCGTAGTTGGATGGGAAATTTTTTTATGTCAAAGATATTTCTCACTCTCACTATTTATTTATGTTGGATGGTTTCTTGTAGTGACTGGAAGTTTATTCGGCTCATGTTATTTATATTTATGCTTATCAGCTATTTTACCAGCTCATTGGATGTATGTTTTCATTTGCTTTGTAGTTATATTACTTGTTGCGAAAGTGATGTTGAGAATGAAATCATATTAGATTCATGGTTTATTTTGATAAAGGCCTGATCAACCGATTTTAGAAAAGGTGGGATGTCCAGTTGGTATCAAAGCATCAGGTTCTAGTGTCCATTAGGATCTATGTAAACATGTTACATTCTCGGCATTGTGTTACTTTGATAAAGAGCCCTTGATTTTGGACTATTATTTTATATTGCACATTATCGCTCTTTTGCTATGGTTATATATTTAAGTTGGATCTCATATAATTTTGGTTTTGTTTTAGATGCCAAACACTAGGATATGGAGGCCAGTAAAGGCAGGAGGAAGGGCCATAGAGAGGGAGGCTCAATCAGAGTCACAGGATGCTCAAGAGATTTTGACCGGAGTGGAGGTCACAATCATATTAGCACAGACAGGTAACGCTTCCATGACAACCATGGAACAACACTTGGACAGGATTAGGCATAGCCTCCAGTGGTCATACCAGTACAGTCTCACCCGTTTCTTCCCATGTTGGAGTGACTCAGGGAGGCCTTCCTGAAGATCCATCCATTGGAGTTTCAGAGCAGTAAAGATGTAGTAGAAGGGAGCCAATAGAAGAAGGACATTTAGAGGCATCTTCATATGGTTCAGTTAAATGACACTCAAAAGCAGGTACTATCTACTTCCAAGATAATTGGTGCATCTCTAGAGTGGGAGGAGTTAGTGACAATGCTAGGGGAGAAAGATGTTATGACGATGCAGGAGTTTTTTATCCCAATTTCTTTTCATCAATTGTGCCAACAGAAATGAGGAGCAAATTTTTGGATCTCATGCTGGCCGAGTATGAGGAGGAGTACTCAGCTATTGAACTCTGCGCCAGGTGAGGTGAACACTCATGAGGAGTGGATCTTTATATTTATGGATGGTCTTACTTGGAGGATCCGTCAATATCTATTGGGGAACCCGACATTGAGGACTTATACTAATGTCGTTAACGCCATATTGCTACACTTCTAGGACCATCGTTTCCATCATAAGGGAGTGAAAAGGACATGAGAGTCTAGACAAAAGGGAAAAATTAGGGATAACAATGCCAGCAAGGTACCGTAGTAGCAGTAAGGTAAGAAGTAGGAGCAAGGTTCCTATTAAGGGGACTTGGATAAGGGGATCAGGTCTAGTAATTGTAGTTTTAGGCAGGGCAATCAAGGCTAGTAGCATGCTCCTCTTCCATCATATCAAGGTCTAGCCTCCACATTAAATCACAGGCAGGAGAGTCAAAGTTCATTACTCTATATGTTGGTAAATCGAGCTCGACTAGTGCAATTGCTTCTATCCCAAATGCAAGAATATATGGCGTTTCTCGTATAGCATCTCTTGGAGTTATCTGGTAGGCCCATAAAACCGAATGGAATTCATTAATCCAATTTCCCTTGGAGTCATCAAGTCTTTTCTTTAACCCATTGAGCAAAGTTATATTTGTCACCTCTCTCTTCCCATTGCTTTGAGGATGACCTACAGCAGAATGCAGATTCTGGATCTTAGACTGGGCATAATATTCTTCGAACTCTTCATTATCGAACTGCATGCCATGATCGATGATAAAACCACATGGTAAACCATATTTGGAAATTATGTTCTTCCAAATAAACTGATACACCTTCTCATAGGTCATGTCCACCAATGGTTCTACCTTAACCCATTTGGTGAATTAATATACACTGACGTCCAAGTATTTGAACCTTCCTCTAGTGTTCGGCAATGGCCGGACCAATTCTATTCCCCATATAGCAAACGGCCAAGGTTAAGTTATTGGAGTCAATGCAGTATGCGAGATTTTATGAATGTTAGAGAACCTTTGGCATTTGTCACATTTCTTTGCAAAGACTTTACAATCTGCCCTCATGGTTAGCCAATAGTATTCGTGGATGTTGATTCATTTTAGCAACAATCGTCTCGCCACACGAGGTCCACAAGACCCTTCATGGACTTCTTTTATCAAGTCTTGAACCTTTGTTGGGTGAACATAACGCTGTAAAGTGGTTGTTATCCCTCTTCTATATATAACTCCTTTGTCCAGTACGTATCTTACTACTTTGTACTTGAGTTTTTTGGCCATTATAGGATCTACTAGTAGAGTTCCTTCGGTAATATAGGCTCTGATGGGATCCATCTAGGAGGGTCCCCTATCTACTGCAACGAAACTGATCATCAAATCTTCATCAATGCTTCGATTATCCCGAATTTATATTACGATGGTGCTTATGAGTTCAATCCTAGTGGTTGATTCTAGTTGGGTAAGTGCATCATCTCAGGCATTCTCTATTCTAGGAATTCTGCTCATCTGAATATATGGAAATTTAGTTATGACCTCCACTACTTTATCAAGGTACCTAGTCATAAATTCTCATTTCTCTTCGTATAAATTCAACATCTGATTGACCACCAGTTATGAATGACTGTGCACTACAACTTTCTCAACACTTAGCCAGTGAGCCAAATTCAATCCCACTAATAAGGCTTCATACACTGCCTCGTTATTAGAAGCCTGGAACTCGAATCTGAGAGCGTATTCAATATCAATCCCATTAGGGGTATAAAGTATGATATTTTATCCACTACCTGTAGCATGTGAGGATCCATCCGCGTACAGATTCAATACAGGGATGTTGTTGTCAACGCCTTGATCTGTCAATGTCCCATAATGGAATATCTTCTTCCTTTCCTCCTCATATCTCTGGGTGATATCCTGTATTCTTGAAAAATCTGATTGGTCGATAGAGACTGCGGCTAAACTCTCCCATTTCGAGGTCTGCTAGGCCAAAAAGTCTTACTTCTCTCAAACCTTCGGATAAGTAAATTCTGTAATGAAATCTTCTATAGCTTGGCCTTTTAATGAGAATCTTGGCTCATATACAATATATTATTCTCCTAGCTAACTTCCTAGTAAATTATTCTTCCCGACTTCTCAGGTTTGTGGAGGGCCTGCCGAAGAGGCATGTCAGTATACACTACAATGGCATGTGCTTGTAAATAAGGTTTCATATGTCTGGATGCCTTAATAAGTACCGAGTCTAATTTTTCCAAGCGTGGGTATCTGATATCAGATCCTTATAGCGCCTTACTGGTGTAGTAAACTGGCTTCTAGACTCCATTATCTTATAGTACTAAATCAGATCTCATAGTCGACTAAAAAAAGACTAAGTAAAAGTATAATTTCTCCCATAAAACTGGTCCGAGGAGAAACGAGGGTGATCCCAAATACTTATTCAACTCCTGAAATTCTTTCTCACATTCTTCATTCCATTCAAAGGTCTTCCTCAGCACCTTGAGGATCTGTGTATTGCTCGGGAGATAAATTTATTCAAAGCGGCTACTCGCTCAGTGATCTTCTGAACTTCCTTCTTGTTGGTCGGTGACTGCATTTCAATTAAAGCTTTTATTTTATCTACATTTGCCTCAATTCCCTTCTGATTGACTATGAAGTCAAGGAACATCCCTTCTTACACCCCGAACATGTACTTGGTCAAATTCATCTTCATCTGATGCTTCTCCAATTGGTCAAAAGTTTGTCAGAGGTCGGTTATTTGATCGGAGGCTTTCTTGCTCTTCGTAAGCATATCATCCACATATACCTTCATATTTTTTCCTATTTAATCTTCAAAAACCTTGTTTACACCTGCATTTTTAAGAGCAAAAGGCATCACATTATAACAATAAGTTCCTCGGGAGGTGATGAAAGTTGTACCGTCCCTGTCTTCAGGCTTCATGTTGATCAGGTTGTAACCAGAATAGGCGGTCATAAAGCTTAACAATTCATGCCCCGACGTAACATCCACGAGCTGATCAATCCTAGGAAAATGAAAATGATCCTTTGGGCAAGATTTATTCAAGTCAGTGAAATCTACACACATTCTCCACTTGTTATTCTTCTTTTTCACCATAATAACATTAGACAATCACTCTGGATACTTCACATCTTTAATGAAAGAAGCTATTTGACGCTTCTCTACCTCCTCGTGGATATATTGATTCTTCTCAAAACTGAACACCATATGTTTTTATTTGATCGACTTGGCATCTTTATTTACATTGAGCTCATGGCAGAGGAAGTTGGGGTCAATCCCCGGCATATCATAATGGCTCCAAGAGAAAACATTATTTCTTTGCCTTAGGAATAACACTAGCTCCTATTTAAGAACAGGATCCAGTGTTGAACATATCTGTGTAGTCCGTTCTGGCTTACCATCATCCAGAATAATGCTCTCAGTAGCCTCCACAATCTGACTTTTGACCATCTCTGACTCATCTTTTAGAATCTAAGGTTTCAACCTTAGACTCATCATCGGTTCTTATAATATCCACTTAGTAAGTAGAGGTATTATTTTTAATTCATCCAAATCTTCTTACCCGTCAGAGGAGTAGTAACATTCCCTGGCTACCTTTTCATAACCCTTTATAACACCTACATCGAAGTTGGTCGGGAACTTTAAGCACTAATGGATTATGGAGGGCACAACTTCAAACTTCTTTAATCCTACCCTGGCCATGATCATATTGTATGGGGATTGAACATTCTTATCCATCATGAAGAACGTACTTTCTCTGTTCGACTTGCTGGCTAGGTGCTGAGTAACACTTCTAACTTGATTTTGGCCAGAGGATACACTTTTTCACCAGAGAACCCTATTAGTGGCTTGTGATAAGGTTCCAACTCACTAAGCTTCAGGTCCAAATTTTAAAATAAGGAATAGAACATGAGTCTTTCGATCTCCCATTGTCAATCAGTACCCTATAGACAATTACATCTTGCATTCTGACCTTGCCTACTAGGGGACCGTCACGGGGATAAAGTACTCCGGAGAGTTCATTCTTGGAGTATTACTCGATACTTCCCTGAGAGGATTTATATTTCCTCGGGTTCCTAGACAATCAATGGGTGATGCTCGTCTCTGCCTTTCAGTAGAAAAAGACCACTCAATATATGGCTCTGTAGTCTTAAGGGTAGAACTTTCTCCTGGATGATAAGACGTATGTCTGGAAGTCATTGACTCGCTATATCTACTGGTTCTTAGAGGAGGTGGTGGCATATTTCTATGAATAAAAAAGGCAGGAGATTCAACTTGTAGTGTTTAGGCCAATTGCCTGATCGTATCTTACATGGCCTCTTATCATCTAGCAAGACTAGCCAATATTCCAGTCAGATCACTATTCGTTGGAGGAGTAGATGAAATAGGCGAGTTGTCATCGTTTCTAACACTGGACTCAAGGATATCAGTCATCTTGATGTTATCATAAGTGAATAAGAGTGACAACATTTGTTAGCAATACGTTCCCATAGACGGTGCCAATCTATTGATGTAAAAAACTAGAATAGATCTAATTATTGAATCACAAATAAAAATAAGTGAGTAAAAGAGAGAGACAAAAGTTTTTTAAAGTGGCTCGGCTATTTGGGAAAGCCTACATCCACTCTAATTTGTATTTTATTTTTCCTCTTGTTGAGAGTGTTTCGAACATTGTGAATCTTTCCCTTGATGAAGGGATTATAATGTATTTATAGGCAAGTACGGAAATAGAGAGATAGAATATTAAAAGATGGAACGACTTTATAAATTAGTCATTTACATCACTACAAAGTGTACTTAATGCTCTTGGTTGTTGGCGCTCTGTTGATCGTGTTGTCGGCCTTCCTACTATTGGTTGGCCTTCATTATCTTAGTCAGGCTTCCTAGTGTTAATCGGCATTCTATATGTTAGGCAGCAAAGCTATTACTTACTGACTAGGATTATTTCCATGGAAAATGATACGTGCTCATCTCTTATTGGTCCACATGGGTGGTTAATTTTTGGTATCAACACCTACCTTGATGACTTCCATGACCTGAATGTTCTTGATCATGCCTGGTGCTCCTTCCTCAGCTGTGAGTCTCATTTGCCTGAGGTCTAGGAGTCCAAGCACGATGCTTTCGATTCTAGCAAATTTCTCTCTCCATCTTTTCCAGTCTCCATTAGAGGCAATAATTCTCTTCAACATCGAGGTGAGGTTCCTCCTCTTGTTGTTGAAGCATTCCTTCGTAGGCATCAACCAACTGTGAGATCTGAGTCGACCCAGGCTTCCAGTGGCCTTCCTCAGAAGGCTGTTGTTTTTATCAAAACCTTGGGTTCCCATCTTGACAAACCTCATATGTGACCCTAAGTGGGGCCAAATCAGCTCGTACGTCTCCAAGTTGGGCTGCATTGTTTGGTTGGTGAGACATTGTAACTACTCTTTGAAGGAATTGATTTCGTGGAAGGAAAATCAATTCCACAGATGGCGTCAGTTGTGAGTACAAATTAAATCACAATAAAAAATATTCTAGAAAGAAATTAAAGATTGAGTGTAAAGATTCCAGTAACATAACACACAAATATATGTGATTCGGAAAATTGCCTACGTCCATGGAGAGGTTACTATATTTTTATTAAGTTCTCTCAAGGTTTTGAAAATATAACTATAACCATCCCTATAGAGATCACGCGTTGGGTCTCCTCTTTCTCTTCCTCCAACTCGGAAGTGGGAGATGGTGGAGAAGGAAGGGATTGAAAGGTCTCACGCCCTTACTTAGGAACGCTTCAGCCGTCGTCGGTGTGGGGTAAATGTAAAGAGATGGAGTTGCAAGCCTATTTGGTACAGAATAGGAAACAGAACATGTTGTTGCCTCGAGAGAGCATCATCAAAGACAAACTGATTCATACAAAACCAATAGTTCAAAGGTTCGGGGGCTATGTTACGAAATAGGAAGGTGTTTGGAACCCATCCCTCTCTTTCGGTCTCTCATGGGATTGTGCTATTATTTTCCTTCATTTCTTTGTGAATTGAACGTGCGTATATATATAATGGAGATCGTAATCCCCCAACTCATACCATAGAAGACATAAAGTGAGGTCATCCATAGGAATGTTCCTAAAATAGTATATATAGAAAATATGATTTATGCGTTTATCCCGATATTACTCGTTATTTTGAAACGACAATATGTGTTGGATGAAACGCTAACAAACATAATATGTATATTAATGCGAGAACGTGATAAATGCGGAAATTAGGGAAATGGGAGGATTTAGAAAAATTAGGGGATTTAGAGAAATTGATAATTTAAAAAATTGAGAAAATTGGAAAATTGGACTCGACTCTTGAATTTTAATCCGAAATGCCTACGTAGCCTATATATGCATTAAAGTCCATATAAATCGAATGCGGTATGGGGGGTGGTGTAGACAACCCATTTTAACACTCCCTAACCTCTCCGTAGGTTCCCTAGGACCTCCCCTCATCGCTACAAACCTAAGTCATACCCCGGGTACTGACCTAAAGCCATCGGGCACTCCCAGGCTCCGTTTGACCAAAAGTCAAACTCTTCATCTTGACTGAGACTGAATGAATCTTCAAAGGGCACTGAAACTCCTTTCCAATGGTCCATCCCGTGCACAAATATGCCTTACGGTATGGACGAACGATCCGTTTTACTCCGAAAGGTCACCAAACGCTTCCAGGACATGGTTGACTAAAGTCAACTTCCCAAATCGAGTCAAGCTCTTTGGAATTGTAAGTACATATCCTAACCTTTCCAACGGTCCACCCCGTGCACAATTCTGACTTACCATGTGGACGAACGATCCGTTTGCGTTCGATGATTCCACGTCCAAAGGACCGACGAACGCTTTCGAGCCACATTTGACCCGAAGTTAACTCCCAGACCCGAGATCAGCCCAAATACTTTCGAAGGTCTCTGAATTACCTTTCCAACGGTTCACCCCATGCGTAATTCGGATCAACAGTTTGCGCTCTACGGCCGATTTTCCAAAGGAACCTGAAAGAGACTGCCAAATGGCAAGTTCCAAACCCTGCCTATCGACAGTGTGCCCAAACACACCTGCTGATTGGTAGGACCAGGGCTATGCCTATTGGCAATGCCCTAGGCCTATCAAAAGGAGGGCCTAACTCCCTTCCAAAAAGGGACAAGATCTGAAATCCATCACTCTCAGCAATCTCAGAAAACCCCTCTCGAAGTCAGCGCGATTTCCACATCTAAATCCCTTTCCAACCTTCACCTTTCATTACCTTTTTCATCAAACTTGGTGAATTAAGTACCCTCCATCATCACCCAAGTGCAAGGGCTACTCTCCAATATCTAAGATCAAGCTCAAGATCTTCAAGAAGGTCCAAATTTTTCATCTCACATATCTTAATTTGTTTTATTACTTAGAACTTTTATTCTCTCATCTCACATATCCTAATATACTTTTTATCGAGTATTATTGCACATCTCTTATTTTTAAATGAATAAAACCCAAAAAAAAACAAGAAAAAGAGGGTTTTCTCATAAATTCCAAATGGAAATTCTCACACTTTTCTCACAACTAAAACATTTTTTTTACACATACACACATATTAGAGAAGTCCCTGGTTGGATTTATGGGATAAACCCCACCCCTCGTTTTTCATATGAACTACATGGAATTTGATGCCTCTATAGGCTACGTAGGCGTCTCGGGGTAAAACTCGAGACTCGAGTCCTTTTTCTACTTTTTTCTATATTTTTCTATATTATTTAAACTTAACTCTCTTAGATTATATATACGTATATTTGTGCTTAGTGGCGTATTATTACATATGTGTTATCATTCCGTTATAACGATCAATGCTAGGATAATCGCGTAAATCCTATTTTCCTAATGTTACTTCTAAGAACATTCCTATGGATGACTCGCTTTATCTCTTCCATGATACAAGTCGATGATTCTTATCTCCACTATATATACACATGCACACATATCACGAGGAAGTAAAGGAAAATATAAATAACCCATGAGAGATCGTAAGGGCGAAATGGGTGCCTAAAACCTTCCCATTTCGTAACTTAGCCTCTGGAACCTTTTCGAATCATTCTTTGGTTTCGTATGTATCAGTATGTATTTGGACTAAATTTAGCCTCTGGAACATAGTTTCTGTTTGTATACTTGATTTCGGTATGCCCTAAATTTAGTCACGATTTTGAGATAGCAAATGAGGTCAAAAAATTATGAAACTTTAATTATGTACTATTAAGAATGTATATTGGAAAATGTTTGAAAATCATGTAAATTTATGTGGTAGAAAAATTATGAAAATTCTTGCAAGTTGAAGGAACAATAGAGGAGCTTATAGGGCAGATTTCTTGTGTTGTAAAGAAATGGTCATAACTTGCTCTAGGAAGCTTGAAAATTACACCGTCACTTTTAGTGGAAAGTATATTCATATATGTTTTCATATTGATAAGGTTGGACCCCTGTGTTTGTACAACATAGGAATATAGGATGGTTAAGTATGTAGGATAATAATTTCAGGCCATAGTGGATACCCCTTGAATGAATGTTTGTATTTCGTCCTTACAAAGGGTACTTTGAGTACATGTTTCATGTGTATATACATTGAGAAGTATCATTTCATGTTTACTTGACTTTGGTTATAAATTACTTATAAGGTATTTCCTACGGTTGAATGTCCGTAACTTTATCAACATGTATATCATTGTTTTGCCTTTACCTATGTTTTATGGAATGTGACTTAATTGGAATTATATTGTTGATGTATAGTCATGGAAAGTTACATAATTATGTTAGGATAATATTTATGATTGAGGTTCATTACTGATCTAGTTGTATTGATAGGTGTAAGGACCAATCCACCCAGTTCAGCTCTATCAGAAGGAAACGTGAATACATAGTTGTCAACTAAGGTGAGTGTACTCACTGGAAAGAGATATTTGTATCGTGTTGCTGATACGATCAGAATTAAATGAATATGAACTGGTTCATTTCGATTTACCAAAATGGGAGGTTACACCTCGACCCGGAATGGGGGAGATTTGTCTATTAATGACAAGGGGTTACTCCTCGACCAGGAATGGGGGAGAATTTTCTATTTAGACATGATATGTGAATCATGATTCGGAAAAGTTGGTCATTCATTATGAATGAGCCGGATAAGTTAATACATAATTATATGGACATGATTTATTGCATTTAAACTTATGTAGTAGTATAGTAGTGATGCATTCACTGGGCTATTTTGCTCATGGTTCCTATGTTCACATTTTTCAGAAAATGCGATGTCACTGCCAAATCTAGGAGGTCGGGTTGGGTTAGCCAGGAATGGGAGAAACAATGATTTTGTGTAAATGTAAATGATGTAATTAAGTTATCTTATCCTTCAAGAAATTTTTTATGGACATGACTACTCTGATGTTGTAAAAAGGCTTTCAGTTATATGGTTTTACAATGATGACTCAAAAATTTAAAACTCGTATTTATGGTTTGGTTAAATTAATTATGGTTTGACTCACTTTGACTTTCAGACTTAATTATAAGTAACTGGGTTGGGGTGTGTCAGATTTTGGTATCAGAGCCTAGGTTTTAGAGGTTCTGGAGTGAGAAGAATCTAGATTTGGCAGTGAATGTTAGAAATATATTTTATTTGATACTAACGATTATGTTAGGAAAGATATGTATAATTGTTATATCTTTGATTCATTTCAGATATAAGAGAATGGAAAGAGGGAATGTAAATGTGTGAATAGAAGATGAGGCTTCAAATATTCCAGCAGAAGCGGAGGTTGAGCAACCTGTTCAGATAAATGTGGAACCCGAGCCAGAACAACTGACAGATATGCAAAAAATGGCACGTGCTATGACTCTAATGCAGAGAAACAAGCTAGATTTATGGCTCATGTGGAAGAACAACAGACCAGGCAACTGGAGGCACAAGCATTGGCTAGGGCTGAGGAGGTGATACACCGGGAAGAAAGGAGTACTTCACATGCGAAATTTATTAAAATGAATCCACCCTCATTTGTAGGAGCAGTTGATCCAGCAGAGGCAGAAGAATGGGTTAAAGAGATTGAACTTATTTTTGGGATGATGAGGATGCCTGAAAATCAACGAGTGACCTTGGCGACGTATATGCTGAAAGGAGACGCTAAATATTGGTGGGATGCCACAAAACATTTGTTGATTACTCCAAAAGGTGGGAATGTGATCTCATGGGATGCTTTTGTCAAAGATTTGTATGATAAGTATTTTCCCCCAATGTATCGAAAATAAGAGGAGAAGGAATATATCATGTTGAATCAGGGGAGTATGATAGTTAGAGAATACGAAGCTAAACTTACAACATTATCTCGATTTGCTTCGAGGTTTATACAGAACGAGGAAGATATGTGCAGTCGATTTCTCGACAGACTTGAGTTAGTCATTAAATCATGGTTGTTGGCTTTAGAGACTGTTAATTATTCAGCCTTGGTGAACAAAGCCATGCTAGTAGAAAAGGACGTGAATGAAGCGAGAGGGAATCGAGAACGAGGTGTAAAGAGAAGTAGATTCATCCAAACTATCAAAAGGGTAGCGATACTGAATATTCAAAGTTTGGAGGGCAGAAATTCCAACAGGGTAGAGGTGGAAGTAGTTTACAAAGGGGTGAAGCTAGTGGTGGAAGAGGTTCAGGAGTTTCAGCACAAGGAGATCCAAATGTTTGTTTCTTTTGTGGGACATCGAGTCATGTAAAGAGAAATTTCCCAAAGCTACTGAATATAGAATGTTTCAACTGTCATCAGAAGGGCCATCTGAGAAAGAATTGTCCTATGTTAGCAAGAACAGTTTCAATTAGTAGTGTGGGGCCTCATAAAGGATCCTCTCCAGGCAGTGCCACCAGGGGAAGAGGTACAGGACAAGCAAGTGGATCAAAGGCAGGAGGAAGAGTGTTTGCAATGACATTGCAAGATGCCCATGCTACACCTGAAGTGGTTACAAGTAAACTTTCTATTGCAAATAAAGATTTATATTTACTTATTGATCCTGGATCTACGCATTCATTTGTGGCATTACATATTGTTTCATATTTGGGTAGACCATGTTCATTTCTCAATTGTGCCTTATATATTTCTACCCCAATGGAAAGTGTGATTCTGGTTGAGCATGTTTATAAAGATTGTATCTTACAAATGGGGGAACGAGATTTCTATGTTGATTTAATATCGTTGGCCATTTGAGATTTTGATATTATATTGGGGATGGATTGGTTATCATCATATCATGCTTCCATTGATTGTTTTCGAAAAGAAGTTACGTTTCATCTGCCTGGTGAACCTGAGTTCCAGTTTACAGGAGAAAGGAATGTTGTCCCTAATTGTCTTATCTCAGTAATTAAGAGCAGAAAGTTATTGAGTAAAGGTTGTACAGGGTATTTAACTTATGTTGTTGATACTAGTAAAGAGACAGTTAAAATTCAAGATATACCAGTGGTTAGAGAGATTTCTGATGTCTTCCCAGAGGAATTACCAGGATTGCCACCCTATAGGGAAGTAGAGTTTTCCATTGAATTAATTCCAGGTACTGGTACAATTTCTCTTGCTCCATATAGAATGGCACCAGCGGAGTTGAAAGAATTAAAAGTGCAATTACAAGATCTGATAAGCAGAGGTTTCATTCGGCCTAGTGTTTCGCCATGGGGAGCACCAGTGTTATTTGTGAAAAAGAAAGATGGGACAATGCGATTATGTATTGATTATCGGCAGTTGAATAAGGTGACCATTAGAAATAAGTACCCTCTACCTCATATCAATGACTTGTGTGACCAATTACAGGGGGCCACAGTATTTTCGAAGATTTATTTGAGATCGGGTTACCACCAACTGAAAGTGAAGGATAGTGATATTTCCAAAATAGCTTTTCGGACTCGATACGGGCACTATGACTTTTTGGTGATGCCATTTGGATTAACTAATGCTCCAGCAGTTTTTATGGATTTGATGAACCGGGTATTCCACCCTTTCATTGATTCATTTGTGATTCTATTCATAGATGATGTGTTGATTTACTCGCGTAGCATGAAGGAACATGAGAAACATTTGAGACTTGTATTGCAGATTTTGAGAGAGAAGAAATTATTTGCTAAATTTAGCAAGTGTGAGTTTTGGTTGAATGAAATTGTGTTTTTAGGGCATGTTATCTCGGGAAATGGGATATATGCTGATCCAAAGAAGGTGGAAGCAATCGTTGAATGGGAAAGTCCTAAGAATGTGACAGAAATTAGGAATTTCTTAGGATTGGCAGGTTACTATCGCAGATTCATTAAGGGATTTTCAGCAATAGCATTACCACTGACAAAATTGACTCGTAAAGAAGTGAAGTTTGTATGGGATGAAGAATGTGAGAGGAGTTTTAAAGAATTAAAGAATCGGTTGGTTTCAGCCCCTATACTTACTATTCCATGTGAGAATGAGTCTTTTGTGATCTATACAGACGCTTCATTTCAGGGTTTAGGATGTGTTCTTATGCAGAATGGGCATATGCTTCCAGACAATTAAAGACGCATGAACGAAATTACCCTACACACGATTTGGAGCTAGCGGCCATTGTTTTTGCTTTAAAGTTGTGGCGACATTACTTGTATGGAGAAACTTGTGAGATATTTACTCATCATCAAAATTTGAAATACTTGTTTACACAGAAAGAACTAAATTTGAGACAGAGGTGTTGGATAGAGCCGATTAAAGACTATGATTATACCATTCATCATCATCCTGGGAAGGCAAATGTAGTAGCAGATGCTTTGAGTCAAAAATCATCAGGGATTCTTGGTTGCATACGGTGTGCCCGTGTTGGAAATATTCTTGACTTGGCATCGATGGGGATTGAATTGAAGTTTTCAAAAAGCGGAGGATTATTAGCACATGTCACAGTGAGACCTTTATTGGCCGAACGCATACGAAATTTGCAAACCAGTTATTCATTCCTTGAGAAGAAGAAATAAGATGTCCTGGATGGTAAAGAGAGTGACTTTGAAATTAAGAATGATGAATCGTTGTGTTATAAAAATAGGATTTGTGTACCGAATGATCCACTCTTAAAGAAAGATATATTGGAAGAGGCACATAGTTCTATTTACTCTATGCATCCGGGAGGTACCAAAACGTACAGAGATTTGAAAGAATATTACTGGTGGAACAATTTGAAACGTGAGATTGCAAAGTTCGTAGCTAAATGTTTAGTATGCCAGCAAGTAAAGGCGGAGCATCAGAAGCCGGCGGGATTATTACAGTCATTGCCTATTCCAGAATGGAAGTGGGAGCATATAACGATGGACTTTGTTACAGGATTACCCCGATCACCAAAGGGGCATGATTCTATTTGGGTGATTGTAGACCGATTCACGACGTCAGCTCATTTTCTTCGAGTTAAGACCACCTACACTGTTGACAAGTATGCACGTATGTATGTTAATGAGATTATCCGTTTACATGGGGCACCAGTGTCAATTTTATCAGATAGAGATCCAACGTTCACTTCTAAGTTTTGGCCTCGTCTCCAGAATGCCATAGGCACAAGTTTGAAGTTCAGCACTACGTTTCATCCACAAACTGATGGGAAATCAGGAAGGACGATTCAAATATTAGAAGACCTGTTACGAGCTTATGTATTTGACTTCAAGGGCAGTTGGGATGATCATTTTCCATTGATGGAATTCTCATATAATAATACTTATCAGTCCACCATTGGTATGGCTCCGTATGAAGCTCTATATGGGAGGAGATGTAGAACTCTTTTGTGTTGGGATGAAGTAGGTGAAAGGAAAATTTTGGGTCCGGAATTAATAGATGTGACGACGGAAAAGATCAAAATTATTCGGGAACGGATAAAGATATCACAAAGTAGGCAGAAATTTTATGCAGATAAGAGGAAGCATCCATTGGAATTTCAAATGGGAGATTTTGTATTCCTACATATTTCAACATGGAAAGGCATCATGAGGTTTGGGAAAAAGGGGAAACTAAGTCCAAGATACATTGGACCATATGAGGTGTTGGAAAGAATTGGGAACCTGGCATATAGATTAGCATTACCTCCAGATTTATCCCAATTTCATGATGTGTTTCACGTATCGATGATTCGTAAGTATTTAACGGATCCATCTCATCAGTTGAAAACTCAACCAATTGAACGGAAGGAAGACTTGTCGTACATCGAGGAACCATTGGAAATTATTGATCATAAGGATCTGGTATTGAGGAATAAAGTTATTAACTTAGTTAAAGTAATGTGGATGAGCCATGGAGTTAAAGAATCAACTTGGGAAATAGAGGATAGCATGAAGAAAGAATATCCCCATTTGTTTGGTATGTGGCCTTTATATTAAATTTCGGGGACAAAATTTTCTAAGGGGGGTGAGTTGTGACAACCCGAATATAATTATGATAAATTATATTTAAATCATACTTGTCTTATGTGATATGAATAATGTGCTATTGGTATATCTAATGTTAAGTGATTATGTTTATTATAATCCGACTTTCGTAAATCATGAAAGGTCGAATTATTTACAAACACAAAATTTTGTTGTTTTCGATAAAAATGTTCCTGTTAGAGACTAGTTTTGACCTTTATAACATTATAAATGACTTGAGGTGAAAACTAGATAGTTGTAGACATGTTAGTTAGGTTTGTAACACAATAAATGGATCAACAAATGGATGCCGGAGTAAAGAGTTATACTGAATTTACGAACATGGGGCAAATCTGTCCATTCCCTTTAAGTGGTAATTTGTCTTTTATTAAACCAAATGGTTTAATTTGATTGGTTGGCTTGGGAGGCAGCCTTGGCCGACTTAAAACTCTTCCTCTAACTTATTTCTTCATCAAATTAAGCCCTAGGTTCAGTTTCAAGTGTTGTTAGCTTGAGTAAAAAGAAACTTGATGTTTAGGAAGAAAAAGTGAGGAGAAAAAGTGTAGAAAAATCCGTAGAAAATCCGTAGAAATTACGATGACTCTATAGGCTACGTTGGCGTCTCGGGGTAAAACCTGAGACCCGAGTCCTTTTTCTACTTTTTCCTTTTTTTCTATATTCTTTAAACTTAATTCTCTTAGATTATATATACGCATATTTGTGCTTAGTGGCGTATTATTCCATATGTATCACCGTTTCGTTATAACGATCAACGCTAGGATAATCGCGTAAATCCTATTTTTCGAATGTTACTTCTAAGAACATTCCTATGGATGACTCGCTTTATCTCTTCCATGATACAAGTCAATGATTCTTGTCTCCACTATATATACACATGCACACATATCATGGGGAAATAAAGGAAAATTGGAATAACCCATGAGAGACAGTAAGGGCGGAATGGGTGCCTAAAACCTTCCCATTTTGTAACTAAGCCTCCAGACCCTTTTCGAATCATTTTTTGGTTTTGTATGTATCAGTATGTCTTTGGATGTTGTCTTTCGGGATGGCTCTCTTTTCTTTTTTTTTTGTTTTGAGTAAAATAGACTGGCAACTCCATCTCTCTACATTTTTCACCTCATCACCGATGCCGGCCGACTCACTCCCGAATGGGATGCGCGGGACCAAGATCCTCTTGACATTGAAGACACCCACTCTTCTCCGTCCCACCCTCCGCGAGGATCGGAGGGGATGGTCACAGGTGGAGTTTATCCATAAATCAAAACGGGATTTTATTATATATATGTGTGTAGAAAAATATGCTTTAGTTTTGAGAAAGTGTGATGGAGAATCCCGTTCAGAATTTATGGGTGTAACCCTCTTTTTGTTTGTTTTGGGTGTTGTATAGAAAATAAAGTATGTGTAATATACTAATAAAAATGTAGATATTAATGTATATTAACCAAAGTAAGAATTAGATTTCTAATGTATTTCCTACGGTTGAATGTCCGTAACTTTATCAACATGTATATCATTGTTTTGCCTTTACCTATGTTTTATGGAATGTGACTTAATTGGAATTATATTGTTGATGTATAGTCATGGAAAGTTACATAATTATGTTAGGATAATATTTATTATTGAGGTTCAGTACTGATCTAGTTGGATTGACAGGTGTAAGGTCTAATCAACCCAGTTCAGCTCCACCAGAAGGAAACGTGAATACATAGTTGTCAACCAAGGTGAGTGTACTCACTGGAAAGAGATATTTGTATCGTGTTGTTGATACGATAAGAATTAAATGAATATGAAATGGTTCATTTCGGTTTATCAAAATGGGAGGTTACTCCTCGACCCGAAATGGGGTAGATTTGTCTATTAATGACAAGGGGTTACTCCTCGACCAGGAATGGGGGAGAATTGTCTATTTAGACAGGATATGTGAATCATGATTCGGAAAAGTTAGTCATTCATTATGAATGAGCTGAATAAGTTAATACATAATTATATGGACATGATTTATTGCATTTAAATTTATGCACTAGTATAGTAGTGATGCATTCACTGGGCTATTTTGCTCATGGTTCCTATGTTCACATTTTTCAGGAAACACGATGTCACTGCCAAATCTAGGAGGTCGGGTTGGGTTAGCCAGTAATGGGAGAAAAAATGATTTTGTGGTAATATAAATGATGTAATTAAGTTATCTTATTCTCCAAGAAAGTTTTTATGGACGTGACTACTCTGATGTTGTAAAAAGGCTTTCAGTTATATGGTTTTACAATGATGACTCTAAAATTTTAAACTCGTATTTATGGTTTGGTTAAATTAATTATGGTTTGAATCACTTTGACTTTTAGACTTAATTATCAGTAACTGGGTTGGGATGTGTCATCAGGCCTCCCAGAGCAAAGCATGGACCACTTAATCGCTTCCCCGCTGGAATTTACAGCATCAAATCGGCCATTACATGGAAAAAATCTTCAAAAGATACAAAAGTTTCCCCATTAATCAACTCTCCCGCTCAAATCAATATCACGAGGTAATTTCCCCTGAAGAGTTCCCCGAGAACATCATAACTTAATCCCTCAGAATTGGCTTCGACCCCCAGAATTGGTCATCTCAACTTAAGCCCGTAGAATTGGCCTCGACCCGCAGAATTGGTCATCCCAACTTAAGCCCTCAGAATTGGCTTCGACCCACAGAATTGGTCATCACAATTTAAGCCCTAAGAATTGGCTTTGACCCCCATAATTGGTCATCTCAACTTAAGCCCTCTGAATTGGTTTCGACCCGCAGAATTGGTCATCCCAACTTAAGCCCTCAGAATTGACTTTGACCCGTAGAATTGGTCATCTAAACTTAAGCCCTCGGAATTGACTTTGACTCGCAGAATTGGTCATCTCAACTTAAGCCCGTAGAATTGGCCATCCCAACTTAAGCCCTCATAATTGGATTCCACCCACAGAATTGGTCATCTCAACTTAAGCCCTCAGAATTGGCTTCGACCCGCAGAATTCGTGATCTCAATTTAAGCCCTCAAAATTGGCTTCGATCCTCCGAATTGGTCATCTCAACTTAAGCCCACAGAATTGGCTTCGACCCGCAGAATTGGTCATATCAATTTAAGCCATCAGAATTGGCTTCGACCCACAAAATTGGTCATCTCAACTTAAGCCCTCAGAGCTGGGTTCGACCCGTAGAATTGGTCATCTCAACTTAAGACCGCAGAATTGGCTTTGACCCGCAGAAACGGTCACCCTCACCTTCAATCCCTCAGAATTGTCTTTGACTCACAAAAACAGTCATCCTCATCCCCAGGTGCTCAGAATTGGCCTCGACCATCTGAATTGGTCATCTTTTTTCAAAAGCATCATGTGGTGTCTATTCGACGGCTATCGTTTGTTCCAAACTCACCCATCGAGGGGCTTTGTAGCACCCCGTTCTAATACCCCCTAACCTATCCATAGGTTCCCTAGCACCTCCCCTCATCGCTACAAACCTATGTCATAACTCGAGTACTGACATAAAGGCCATCGGGCACTCCCAGGCTCCGTTTGACCAAAAGTCAAACTCTTCATCTCGACTGAGACTGAATGAATCTTCTAATGGCACTAAAACCTCTTTCCAACAGTCCATCCCATGTACGATTCTAACTTACGGTACTAACGAACGATCCGTTTTACTCCGAAAGGTCATCAAATGCTTTCAGGCCCTAGTTGACCAAAGTCAACTCCCCAAATCGAGTCAATATCTTTGGAATGTCTAAGTACATCTCCTAACCATTCCAATGGTCCACCCCGTGCCCAATTTTGACTTACCAAGCGGATGAACGATCCGTTTGCGTCCGATGATTCCACGTCTAAAGGACTGAAGAACGCTTCCGAGCCACATTTGACCCAAAGTCAACTCTCGGACCTGAGAAAAGCCCAAAAGACTTTCGAAGGTATCTTAATTAAATTTCCAACGATTCACCCCGTGCGCAATTCGAATCAACGGTTTACGCTCTACGGCCGATTTTCTTAAGGAGCCTGAAAGAGACTGTCAAACGTCATGTTCCAAACCCTGCCTATCGGCAATGTGCCCAAACACACCTGCCGATTGGCAGGACCAGGGCTATGCCATCGGCAATGCCCTGGGCCTATAAAAACGACAACCTAACCCCCTTCTAAAAAGGGACAAGATCTGAAATCCATCACTCTTAGGAAGCTAAAAAAACCCCTCTCGAAGTAAGCGTTATTTCCACATCCAAATACCTTTCCAACCTTCACCTTTCATCAAATTTTTCATCAAACTTGGTGAATTAAGTACCCTCCATCATCACCCAAGTGCAAGGGCTGCTCTCCAATATTCAAGATCAAGCTCAAGATATTGAAGAAGGTCCAACTTTCTCTACTCTCTCTTTAAATTCTCCTAAATATGCATTAATTTGTTTTATTACCTAGCACTTTTATTCTCTCATCTCACATATCCTAATATACTTTTTATCTAGTATTATTTCCCATCTCTTAATTACATATAAATAAAACCCAAAAAAATATGAGAAAGAGGGTTTTCTCTTAAATTTCAAACGGGAATTCTCATACTTTTCTCACACTGTTCTTACAACTAATACACTTTTTTTTACACACACACAAATATAAGAGAAGTCCTCGGTTGGATTTATGGGATAAACCCCACCCCTCATTTTTCATATGAACTACGTGGGCTTTGATGCCTCTATAGGCTACGTTGGCGTCTCGGGGTAAAACCTGAGACCCGAGTCCTTTTTCTACTTTTTCCTTTTTTTCTATATTCTTTAAACTTAATTCTCTTAGATTATATATACGCATATTTGTGCTTAGTGGCGTATTATTCCATATGTATCATCGTTTCGTTATAACGATCAACGCTAGGATAATCGCGTAAATACTATTTTCCGAATGTTACTTCTAAGAACATTCCTATGGATGACTCTCTTTATCTCTTCCATGATACAAGTCGATGGTTCTTGTCTCCACTATATATACACATGCACACATATCATGGGGAAATAAAGGAAAATAGGAATAATCCATGAGAGACAGTAAGGGCGGAATGGGTGCCTAAAACCTTCCCATTTTGTAACTAAGCCTCCAGACCCTTTTCGAATCATTTTTTGGTTTCGTATGTATCAGTATGTCTTTGGATGTTGTCTTTCGGGATGGATCTCTTTTCTTTTGTTTGTTTTGAGTAAAATAGACTGGCAACTCCATCTCTCTACATTTTTCACCTCATCACCGATGCCGGCCGAATCGCTCCCGAATGGGATGCGCGGGACCAAGATCCTCTTGACATTGAAGACACCCACTCTTCTCCGTCCCACCCTCCGCGAGGATCGGAGGGGATGGTCACAGGTGGAGTTTATCCATAAATCAAAACGGGATTTTAATATATATATATGTGTGTAGAAAAATATGTTTTAGTTTTGAGAAAGTGTGATGGAGAATCCCGTTCAGAATTTATGGGTGTAACCCTCTTTTTGTTTGTTTTGGGTGTTGTATAGAAAATAAAGTATGTGTAATATACTAATAAAAATGTAGATATTAATGTATATTAACCAAAGTAAGAATTAGATTTCTAATGTAATTTATGCAAAAGAAAGGAATATAAAGATAGATGGAAGGATTTTGACCTTCTTTGAAGAATGATCTTTGATCTTGGATGAAATGCCCTGAATGTGAGATGAATATTGGATGAGAGAGATGAGTTGTTTCCAAATTGGTTATGAAAAGGATGGGAATGTAAGCTTGAATGGAACTTCACATGGAGGAACTTCAAAAATTTTGAGAGAATGTTGTTGAGATCACTGATGCTGATGGATCTGAGGTGTCTTGGGAGTGAGGCCAGGCCCTTTATTTATAGGGTGAGGTGTGGTGCCGATCGGCATTACCCTAGTCCTACCTAGCGACAGGTGACCCTAGATACACTGTCGCTAGGCAGGGAACTAGACATGCCGATTGATAGTCTCGTGAAGATTTTTTTGGAAAAATTATCGTAGAACGCATTCTGTTGATCAGAATCTCGCACGGGTCATGGCGTTAGAAATTTAATTCAGAGACCTTCAAGATTCCTTTGTATTGATCCCGATTCTGAGGGTTGACTTTGAGTCAAATGTGGCTCAAAAGTGCACATAATTCTTTTGGACGGGAGATCGTCGGACGGAAACGGATCGTTCGTCCCCAAGTTAAGTCACAATCTTGCACGGGGAGGACCGTTGAAAAGTTTAGGAGATGTAATTTGATATTACTAAGAGTTTCGCTCGGCTCGGATAGTTGACCTTGGTCAATCGGGGCCCGAAAGCACCCGACGATCTCTTAGAGTAAAACGGATTGTTCGTCCTCACCAAAAGTCAGAATTGCACATGGGGTGGATAGTTGGAAAGGGTATTCAATGCCCTTTAGATATTCATTGAGCCTCATTCGAGCTGAAGTAGTTACCTTGGTCAAACTGAGCCCGGGAGCACCCGATGGCCTCTAGATCGATTTTTAGGGGAAAACTAATCATTCGTTCGAACGGTTATGCCGTTTCACGCACGGGGAAGAACCTTGGGAAGGGTTTTTAGTGACATTGAAACATTATAATAGATTTTACATTGATGATGAAGTTTATGGAGGTCAAATCGGGGCCCGGGGGTGCCCTGTGGCCTCTGAATCGATTTTCGATAGTAAAATGGTTTGTTCGTCCGAACCTTTAGGCCGATTCACGCACGGGTCATATTTTTGGAAAGGGTATTCAGATCCGTTTGAAGATTCATTGAGTTTTCGCTCTGTCGATATAGTTAACCGGAGTCAAACTGGGCCCGAGAGCTCCCGATGGCCTCTAGATCGGTACTCAGAGTGCGACCTAGGATTTGTAGAGAAATAGGAAGGTGATAGTGACCTAAGGAGAGACTTTCGGTGTCCTAGAATGTGGTGTCTAGCCATACCCCTTGGCCCTAGGTTTTGAACTTTATATATAGTTATGTAAAACCATAGTGGTTGAATCAGTCAAGGAACTCCCTTGGCTTGAGATAAGCGTGCGTGGTGACTCGCTGAATATCTCATCCGAGATTTTGGGTAACCAACATAAGCTGATTATAACTATTAACATGTTTGTATTTATCCATGTGATAAATGATGTCAATAGTCCATTTTTGTTGGTAAGTTGGGTCGATCGTGCCCCTAGTGTTGTTGGGTTTGGTTGCCCAATACTAAATTGGGCCTAATTATATTTTGGTCCCCATATCTAGAATTACAAGGTTTGGTTGAAAGTTTGGGGGAAACTTAAAATTCTTGGAATTTAGAATTCTCACAAATTTGAAATTCTCATTTACCCTCTAATATGGAGGGAGTTCTATATTCTCAAGAATTCTATTTACTTTTGCGGTGACACAAAAAATATCATATTTCACATAAACTCACATACACACACACACACACACACACACACACACACACACACATTATATATATATATATATATATATATATATATATATATATATATATATATATATATATATATATATATATATATATATATATATATATATATATACACTCTCTCTCAAACACATTTACTCAATCAAATAAATCACATTCACATAAAAATATACAGACCATACATATTTACTCAATCTAGCAAATCACATTCACATAAAAATACACACACACACACACACACATAAATAGACGCACTATTTCTCCCTTTCTCTCACACAAACTCTCACACTACACACACATACTCACATACTCTCTCTCTCTCTCTCTCACACACACACACACACACACACACACACACACGCTCTCTTTCTCTCACACACACGCACGCAGGCACACACGCACGCAGGCACACACACTCATCGCAAAGTCAAATCAAGTAAAATGGTATTTTAGTTAAATGATATTTATTAAATTCCAATTCCGGCGAGACAAAAATGAGAAATGAATTTTTGGTGTCGAGAATTTTGTTTGACCTAAATAATGAAATTGTCTTGAAGATTCCAAATATTCTAAATTTCTAGTATTAAGGATTTTCATTCTCTTTCCAAATCTCAAACCAAACGAGCCATTAAGGGTTTAAATTCTCTCGCACCTCTTTTTCCCTCAAGTAAATAATCTTTTTTTCATCCAATCACAACATCAGTTTTCATGCAATAAAGTAAGAAAAACATAATCAATATAATTACAGGAATTACTCCTTAAATAATTAACACTGCAGGGAAAAAAGATACTTTCAAAACAATTTGGAAATTTAGAAGCTAAAACTCTTAACATTCAGGTCATGTGGGGTTTTCATACAAACTAACATTTAGCCAAAAAAAGCTTTTAACCCTTGTGACCCCTAATTATGTAAGTAGTTCCATTTCGATATCTAAACAATAAGTTTAGCGAAATGACCCCTATGGCCTTGCTCATGTTAAGGGGAAAAAATATTGTGTCCTGTCATGTTTAATTGGGTTGTGTTTGTGTTAGATAAAAAATTACACTTTCATGTCATGTCGAGTTTGATTTTGGGTCACATTCGTTAAAGTGAACAAAATCTATGTAGTTCAATGTTTTGTATTTAGTTTTCGTGTTGGGTAAAAAAAAATGTGATTTTCCCCCTTAACGTGTTTTATTTGAGTCATGATTGTTTTAGGTAAAAAAAGATTGTGTTGTGTCGTGATTAAATTGAGTCATCTTCGTGTTAGGTAAAAAAAATAAGATTTATGTCGGGTCGCGTTTTTTTGGGTCGTGTTCATGTTAGGTTTAAAAAAGATTTTGTGTTGTTCTTTTACAAGGCGTGTTCGTTTTAGGAAAAAACATTCGATTTCATGTTGTGTCACGTTTTATTTAGTTTGTTTAAACATTTTAGGGAACTTCATTTAAAGCACAAACATGACCCAATTTTAAGCGGCTAAAAACACTATCAAATATTGATCCATTTTTTTTAAATAGCAAAATAAATCATTTTGAACTTATTTTTTTAGTCACCTGAAAAGTTGAAAAGCCCCACAAAAAAATTAACCTAATCTTTACTTTTACCATTTAAATAACAAAAGGTCTGCATGTGCAGATCTCTTTTTAAGGTCCGCGTATGAGGGGGTATATATATATATACATATTAGCGGATGCCCGTACCCGAGGGCACGGCGATAAATTTCCCCGTGATAAAATCCAGTCGATAATAATCCGCCTTTTTAAAGAAAAAAACTTTTATAAAACTTTAAAAAATATATATATATTTTTTAAAAATATTTAATTTTTTTATTTTAATATTTAAAAAATATATATATTTTTAAATATTTTAATAAAAATAATAATAAAATAATAATATATGTATGTGGGTACCCTAAATGTAGAACTATGGGCCTCGACGAGTAGCCCAGCCCTAGCGGCCCAAAGTCCAGGCCCCTTATCTTTTATAATTAAACCAGTCTCCCCCCACGATCCCATGAAGGGAAATGATGGGAGAAATGGGAAACGTGGAGGAACCCATCACCCCCACTCATCTACATGCACATGTATGTATTAAACCCTAGGTCCGGGGCAAAAGGACAAGTTGTATTCTCTGTAATCACTCTCCGGAGTATATAAAAATAACATCGACTGCACCACCGTGGACGTAGGCACATTTTGACTGAACCACGTACATCATTTGTTGTGTGATTGGCATCTTCTATTCCTTGTTCTCTTCTTGATAATCTTTCTCTCATATTTATTTGTGTTGCATAACAATTGCTTCTACAATTGGCGCCGTCTGTGGGAATCGTTCAACTTTCCCTGAGAAGAGCCCACATCAAGAAAAGAGTTTAGGATGTCTGGTCACAGCAGCAATGCCCCCCAAGAGGGAGATATCCAAGAGCCACCTGCTCCTCGCAGGATTAGGTCTGAAGTCTGGCATTCAGATCAGAGAGCTCGCCTGGAAAGACCAACCTCAGAAGAAAGTCAGGGGCCAGCGAGGTCCACGCAGATATCCAGGTTGATTGATGCGTACGAGGCAAGGCTCCATGAGCAGAGAGAGTCTTCTCGCAGGTACGAGGCTGAGAATGCTCGTTTGAAAAGAAGGCAGGAAAGACTAGAAAGGGAACTTCGTCCTGATAACCGGAGACGCCCATATCGTACTCCTAGCCCTCAGGAGAGCAAGTCTCGCAACCGAGGAAGGAGCCCTAGGCGAGAATCTCAAAGGGACGTAAGAGGCGAGTCAGACGATGACCTCCACGAACAGCTATGAAGAGCTCGCCGCCACCAGAGCCCTGCTCGCAGCGACGAGCTCATACGAAACATGGTTCGAAGGGAGATGGACTAGCGTCCCGCTCACCACGGGACAAGATCAACTATAGAACTCGCGAGGCGAGCTCTCAAAACCCAGATGAAGTCACCTTTCACGAAAGAAATCGAAGAGGAGGAAGCTCCCAAGAAATTCGCCATTCCAAGGGGCAAGGTTTACGACGGAAAGACTGATCCCATCGATCACGTCAGGCAATACCGACAGGCAATGACCCTCTGGAGTCACCGTGATGCCCTGATGTGCCGTATTTTCCCCTCGAGCCTTCATGATGCAGCACAAAAGTGGTTCAAAAGGCTCCCCCATCGATCGATTAAGAATTTCAAATCCCTAGCCGAACTCTTTACGGCCCGATTCATTACCAGTAGCTCCCATCCCAAAAGGATGGATGCTCTACTGACAATGAAGAAAATGCCTCAGGAAACCCTCCGAGAATACGCGAAGAGATACTGGGAGTTATTCAATGAGATCGAAGACTGCGCGGAGGAGGTGGCAGTGGCCTCCTTCAAAATTGGGATCCCTAATTCTTCCCTCCTCTAACAATCCCTAACAAAGAAGGAAGCTATGACCATTGACGACCTTATGGCCCGAATCGAGAAATACGCAAAGGTGGAAGATGTCACCCGCTCTAATACAGGAGAAAACGGTCGAGCTAAGCTCACTACCAAGGTAGGTGAGAAAGCTGAGAACCAGAAGAAAGGAGGAAAGAACGGGGGCAAGAATGGCTCCAGAAACGGAGGGAACCAGGACGCATCGAAAGCATTCTAGGCGGTCAACACCGTCTTTAAAGAACCAATTTACAAGGTTCTCACGAAGATCAAGGATGAGCCATTCATCAAGTGGCCCAGGAAGATATGGGGAGATCCCTCGAAGAGAAACAATGCATTGAGATGGGATTTTCACAAAGAGGGAGGGCATAAGACCGAGCACTGCAAAGCTCTTAAGTCTCACCTCGAAGAGTTGGCCCAGTCCGGGATTTTGAACGACTTTGTGGAAAAAAGGGCAGAGAAAGTGACTGCCAACAGAGAGATGAGACCCGACAATGTGCTGGAGGATGATGCTGGACACGAGTTCGCCGTAATTCACGGAGTATCTGATGTCAAACAGATACAAGGGAACTCAGCTCGGATGGAGCTGAAAAAACTTACAGCGGTAATGTAGGCCTTTCAAATTGATCCAGCAAAATCACAGTCGGGAAAACATCGACGAGCAGAGGACGTCAACTATAACAAGTATATTGTTTTCACGGATGAAGATTTGATGGGAGTAAGGACCCCACATCATGATGCTCTGGTCATTACCCTCAGGATAGCCAACTTTGACATCGACAAGCTGCTCATCGATCAAGGAAGCACATCCGAATTAATGTACCTCGACCTGTTCAGAAAATTGAAGTTGAGCCTCCGACCTAAAGGAAGCTACTGTTCCTTTGGTCGGCTTCGCCGGGAAAATGACCATACCTCTAGGCAAGATAGTGTTGCCAGTTCGTGCTGGGAACATCTCCAAAATGATTGAGTTTTTGGTAGTTGACATCGAATCGCCATACCAGGCCATCCTCGACAGAGGATGGCTTCATGAAATGAAGGCGGTCTCCTCGACCTACCATCAGAAGCTCAAGTATGTAACCGAGCGAGGAGTAATGGAGATCCACGACGACCAAGCAATGGCAAGGAAGTGCTTCATAGCAGCCATCCGACCAAAGCCAGAGAAGAAGGCCGGTCAACCTAGTGAGAAAGTTGAAGAGGGTGTGATACCTTCTAAATAGCAATTTAAGTATGGAAAACCAGGAGTAGAGGAGACCAGGCTCCTCCCCTCCGAGCGTATCATCGAGGACCTGTTGGAAGTTGTAGCCGAAGTTGGTAATAGTAGCAGAGTATTCCTGATTGGAGCATCTCTCACCGATCGAGAACATAAGGAATTGACGACCTTGCTGAGACACAACGTAGATGTCTTCGCATGGGAACCATACGAGCTGCCTGGCATTGATCCTGGTATGGTCTGTCATCAGCTGCACGTCGACCCCACATTCAAGCCAGTCACGCAGAAAGCACGAAGAGCTGCACCTGAGAAGGCTAAAGCGATCGAAAAACTGCTGGATGCAGGATCCATACGGGAAGTACAATTCCCCAAGTGGTTGTCCAACCCAGTAGTGGTTCCGAAGAATAACGGGAAGTGAAGAGTTTGCATTGACTTCACTGACCTCAATAGAGCGTGCCCAAAGGATAGTTTCCCTCTCCCAAAGATAGACCAACTAGTAGATGCCACTGCAGCTCATGAGCGGATGAGTTTCATGGATGCATACTCAAGGTATCACTAGATCCCCTCATATGCCCCAGACCAAGACAAAACGACGTTCATCACGACGGTTGGGTTGTATTGCTACAAAGTCATGCCATTTGGGCTCAAGAATGCCGGGGCAACCTACCAGCGGTTGGTCACAAAAATGTTCAAAGATCAAATGGGAGATATAATGGAGGTCTACATCGATGATATACTCGTTAAGAGCAAGAAGATGGAAAATCACCTCTCAGACCTGTCAAAGACCTTCGAAATCCTCAGGAAATACCGAATGAAGCTTAATGCTAGCAAGTGTTCCTTCGGTGTCCAGTCAGGAAAATTTCTTAGATACTTAGTCAGTAAGAGAGGCATAGAAGCTAATACGGATCAGATCGATGCAATCAACAAGGTACAACCACCTCGAACAGTTCGGGATGTGCAGAAGCTCACTGGAATGCTCGCTGCCTTGAATCGCTTCATCTCCAAATCCTCCGAGAAGTTCCAGCCTTTTTCCGTCTTCTAAAAGGGAATAAACCAATAGAATGGAGCCCGGACTGTTCGCGAGGATTGGACGAGCTCAAGTCTTACTTAAGCTCTCCACCGCTTCTTGTCATACCACAACCAATGGAGTCTTTATACCTGTACCTCTCGGTATCCAGTCACACTGCCAGCTCGGCGTTAATAAGCGAGGTCGAAGGAATCCAGCACCCCATTTACTGCGCGAGCAAGACCTTATTAGACGCCGAGCAAAGGTACCTGCCATTAGAAAAGCTCGCCTTTGCACTAGGGATAGCCTCGAGGAAACTGAAGCATTATTTTGAAGCCCATACTATAATCGTCCTTACTTCGCACCCCCTTAAAGTGATCCTAAGGAAAGCGGATTTGTCGGAAAGATTGTCTAAGTGGTCAGTCGAGCTCGGTCGGTTCGACATCCAATTTCAGCCAAGGACCGCTATCAAGGGTCAGATCCTCGCTGATTTTGTAGCCAAATTCACTGGAGAAGAACTCCCCAACCAACCTCAACCAACAAAGCAAGAAGAGAACACAGTAACAGTGGAAACCTGGAAACTATTCGTTGATGGAGCCTCCAACTCAAATGGGGCAGGCGTAGGCATAATCCTCATCACCCCAGAAAACACCATCCATGAGCAAGGGATCAGGCTTAGATTTGCACCCTCCAATAACGAAGCAGAGTACGAAGCCCTAATAGCCGGTCTCCAAAAGGCGCAAATTCTGGGAGCAAAATGTTTACAGGTGTTCAGCGATTCTCAACTAGTCTCTAATCAGATAAGTGGAGATTACGGCGCGAAGGATGAAAGGATGGCAGCATACCTCGCCCTGGTGAGGAAACTAATGACGAGCTTTGAGGAGATCAATATCCAGCAGTTTCCCAGAGGGCAAAACAGTCATGCCGACGCCTTAGCAGCCCTAAGCTCGGCAGTTGATTCTAGTCTTAAAAGGCTCATTCCCATCGATTTCCTCATTCGTCCAAGCATTAACCACAATAGTAAACTGCCAAACAAGGAACAAATACTCCAGGTGGGATCAGCCCCCAGCTGGATGGACCCCTTAAGAGACTACTTAAACGAGGGCCCGCTCCCCGAGAATAAGATAATCGCCCACCAGATAAGAGTCAAAGCTGCTCGCTTTCATTTATCCACAGGAGGCGACTTGTACAAGAAGTCCTTCTCCGGTCCCTACCTTAGATGTGTCCACCCAGGTGATGTCGAGCAGGTGCTGCGCGAGCTTCACGAAGGAGTCTGTGGAAGTCATGTCGGAGGAAGGTCTCTAGCCTTTCGAGCAATGAAGGAAGGCTATTGGTGGCCATATATGCAAAAGGACTCCGCAGTATATGTCCGCAAATGCCCCAAATGCCAGCTTCACGCTCCAATGATCCACCAACCAGCCAGCGACCTAAAATCCCTGACCAGCCCGTGGCCCTTCGCCCAATGGGGAATGGACATCGTAGGACCACTACCCACTGCTGCCGGCAATCGTAAATACTTATTGGTTGCAACTGACTACTTCACCAAATGGACCGAGGCAGAACCATTGGCAAACATCCGAGACGCTGACATGATAAGATTCATATGGAGGAATATAATCACTCGATTCGGAATCCCCAGAACCATCATCACTGATAATGGGACACAATTCGAGAGTGGCCCCTTTCAGGTCTTCTGTAACGAGCACGGGATCAGGCACAACTTTAGTTCAGTGGACTACCCACAGAGCAATGGGTAAGCAGAAGCTTTCAACAAAACTGTGATCGATGGACTGAAGAAGCGACTGGAGCGAGCCAAGGGGGCATGGGCAACCGAGCTACCCCATGTTCTATGGGCATACCAAAAAACTCCTCGGCGAGCAACAGGAGAAACCCCATTTCCCCTAACATATGGCATGGAAGCAGTCATTCCACTAGAAGCGGGCTTGCCTACAATGAGGTCCGACCTTGTTGACCAAGGCCAGAATGATGGGGCATTGCTCGCTGAACTCGACCTCGCCGATGAGCGTAGAGAACTAGCCCTGGTGAAGCTTATGAACTATCAGCAACAGCTCGCAAGGCATTACCACCAAAGGGTTAACCCAAGAAGATTCCAAGTAGGAGACTATGTTCTAAGGAAGGTCCTGGGTAGCATAATAAGGTCATCAGACGGCAAGCTAGGCCCAAACTGGGAAGGACCATTTAAAGTAACTAGGGACGACCTGCAAGGTGCATATCATTTGGAAACAATGGAGGGCAGAGAGATACCACGAGCATGGAATGCAACCAATCTCAAGAAATTCTATTTTTAGATTCTCAAGGAATTCCATTGTTGAATCTTTTTCTTGTATTTGTTATGTGAAAGGAACAGTTCATTCCCCTTATTACTAATGAAATCAATAGCTGCATTTTATCACACATATTTTTCCAAATCACAGGCACGATGGTCGATATAGCAGGGGGATACCCCTCCTCAGGTCATCGTCATGAAACACGAGAGACCTCTTAGCATTGCCCTTGGCAATATATAAAGCCATACAGAGGATTCTTAGGCAATGCGACCAGATTTCATACTGGTCATCAAACCTACTTTGGTTGAGCAAAATCCTGACCGGATGAAGACATCCAATACCAGGTGTGTCCTCGCCAATTGCCGTACTTAGGCCTAAGGGAGTGTGACGACATAACCTAAAAGGTAAAATGGGGCACAATGGTATTTTGGTATTATACTGGACTGGGGGGACACTTGCATGGCAAAAACAAAAAGAATTATGAAGCAGCAAGAATATAAAAAGATTGGATGAACACGTTTAGTCGGCAAAGCTGCCCAAAACACAAACTTTTCATTAATCTCTTATATTTAAAACAGTGATAATACATGTTTAGTCGGCGAAGCTCGCCCAAAGCAGGAAGGAAGAAGACCGCCTCTCAGACCTATCAAGAACCTTCGAAATCCTCAGGAAGTACGAAATGAAACTTAACGCAAGCAAGTGTTCTTTCGGTGTCCAGTCAGGAAAATTTCTTGGGTACTTGGTCACTAAGAGAGGCATCGAGGCTAACCCAGACCAAATCGATGCAGTAAACATGGTACAACCTCCTAGCACAATTTTGGACGTACATAAGCTTACCGGCATGCTCGCTTCCTTGAATCGTTTTATCTCAAAATCCTCCGAGAAGTGAAAACCGTTCTTCCAGCTCCTAAGGGAAACAAAATTGTAGAATGGAATTAAGATTGCTCGTGGGCATTGGACGAGCTCAAGGCTTACATTAGCTCACCACCAATGCTCATCGTACCCCAGGAAACAGATTCCTTGTACTTATACCTCACCATTTCCAACCACACTGTCAGTTCTGCATTGATGTGCGAAAAAGCAGGAATCCAGCACCCCGTTTATCACGCGAGAAAGACTTTATTAGAGGCCGAGAAGCAGTACCTACCACTAGAGAATCTCTCTTTTGCACTAGTAGTGGCTTCAAGGAAGTTGAAGCACTACTTTGAAGCTCACACTATCATCGTCCTTACATCGCACCCCCTTAAAGCAATCCTGAGGAAAGCGGATTTGTCGAGCAGACTATCTAAATGGTCAATTGAGCTCGGACAATTTGATATCCAATTTTAACCAAGGAATGTAATAAAAGGGAAAATACTTGTTGATTTGATAGCCGAATTCACAGGCGAGCAGCCTCTCGACCAACTTCAACCCGTGAAGCAAAGAAAGAATCACGCAACAAAGGGAGTCTGGAAGCTGTTTGTTGATGGAGCCACCAATTCAAAAGGGGCAATAGTAGGCATTGTGCTTGTCACTCTAGAGGACACAATCCTCGAACAAGGAATTTGTCACGAACACGACCCAAAAATCGTAGGGAACGAGTGTCTTGACATGCCATCAAGGCATCCAATATTCTGGCGTCAAAATTTTTCTTTTAAAATATGTATATAGCGGAAGTATAATCACATGGTTATGAATCGTAAAATACTGAAAGTGAAGGAATTACATCATCAGAGCTTTCTAAAGGAAACTTCATTTATATTAAAATATCTAAGAGTTACAACTTGACAGGTATTTTAAAGCCTTTTAATTAAAGAGCCAAACATCCTTTATCTAATAAAATAAAGTTCTACTTAATGTAAGAAAAAGAGCTCTAAAAGCTAAATCTTCAACATAGTCCCCTTATGTTCCATCCGCTTTCCTAATTTTTTCCTGAAAAATGGTTAATTATAAAACATCAGCTAAAAGCCGAATGAGATTCAATCTCCAAATATTCCAAGTTTTTAGAAAATAGATACCTATTCAATTTAGAACATAAGGTATATACATAGAGATAGGAATTTCAAGTAATATATATAAAGTAAATGACAATATATATATTCAGAATAAACAGTTCAGAACAGAGCAGATAAAACAATTGAGCATGTGTCAATTATTCAGTTTTAGTGGCCATGTACGCTCTAATACCCAGACAGATAGTGTTATCAAATGTTTCCACCCAGTAACATCACAGATAGATAATCATGATTTCTGGAACAACGCCTTGTTTAGGGCACACCAGCGATAAACCAGCTGGGAAGGTACCACCCAAATATTTCCACCTGGTAGTCAAGGCCAATATAGTAAGAGAGTTTCCATAGGCCGAATCAATAATTTTAGAATTCAAATCAGATGTTTATATGGAGAGATATAAACATATAACAAATGACGGAATCATCGGTATCAGATGCATTTTGAGAATAAAATCATTTCACAAAATATACATAGTTTGCATAATATAATATAATCAAAATGCGCAAGAAATTGCATAGAGTACTCACCTAAAATAGAGGTCGAAATTATAGATAACGAGTCTTCGATCGCACGTTAATCTAACAAATACGATAAAGGTTTAAGTATATGTTCTAAACAAGGTCCAGTCTACATATTATATTTTAATAGTAACTTGTTTCAAAGGATTACAAAAAACCATTTTCTTAACTTTTAAAACTTATTGATCGTAATTAAAGGATTCAATTCATAGTTCTTCCTAATCAGTCGGTTCCCAGTAGAGATGGAGGGTCACAGGGGCACCGCTTAAATACCATCTCCTCTAGGCAGAACATTTCCGGATGCATTCCCAGTAGAGATGGAGGGTCACAGGGGCACCACTTAAATACCATATCGTCTAGACAGAATTTCACCAGGCCTGACTTTGGAATTACTTAAATGGGATTCCATAATGACGAGAAATTACTTTTAAAAAATCATTTTTAAAAGCGTATATACAATTTCAAACAAGTTTACATGAAAATAAAATCAACTTGGATTTCTTCTAAACTTTAAGTTTTGATTAGTGAAGTTCTTAGTGTATTTTGCCAGCATAACTAGTAAGTAAAGCTATAAAACACAAAATTAAAACTATAAAAATACATTATAACATTTAAATAAAATCATACCTACGAAATGAATTCTTTCTTCGAAATTATAGAACTCCTTCTTAAGATATTTCCCAAGCTTTATATCACTCTTTCTTACTATAATTCTCAAGGAATTGGTGTGAGTTTCAAATGAACCCTAAGGCCCTATTTATAGGTTTCCAAATGTATTACGGTGTTGACACGTGTCAAATGACTAAGATTTTTGGATTGGTGATTCAATACCGAGGTGTCGCGATCTGGAGTGGTCTTGCAGTGTTAATATCACCAAATGATGACAAGTGTTTTATCTCTCTCTCTCTACAGATGACATGTGGAAGGTGGAAGTGACCAACACGTGGTGGAAAGGTGATAAGGGTATAAGGGTCATTTCACACATGAAGGGTATTTTGGTAATTTCACACTAGATATTTTGAATATTTCTTAGAGGTCCTTGAAAATATTTTATTTACAAAATGGCCCATTTTATATTTTTATTTTAGTCCTTAAAGTTTCATAAATTTATATTTTCTACCCCAAAACTTATTATTTGCCTTAAGATATATCATAAGACTTCGATTTGATCCAATTTACAGTTGATTCTTCGTAATTAAAAATGGGGTTTGTTATATTGATAGCCAATAATACCACATATCTAATAATACAACATTTATAAGATAATAAGTAACATAAAAGTGTAAAAACAAACTATATATAAAAGTGGGGTCATTACATAATTAGGCTTGGATTTTAAGCCTCCAACAACGAAGCAGAATATGAGGCTTTAATAGCCGGCCTCCAGAAGGCACATACTTTGGGGGAAAAGCAGTTACAGGTGTTCAGAAATTCATAATTAGTCTGCAATCAGATAAGTGGAGACTACAATGCAAAAGATGAAAGAATGGCAGCCTACCTCACCTTGGTAAAAAGGCTAATGGCCAACTTCGAGGAAGTCAATGTCTAGCAGTTTCCCAGAGGACAGAACAGTCATGCTGACGCCCTAGCATCCCTGAGTTCGGCAATTAATTCCGACTTTAAAAGAACAATCCCCATCGATTTCCTCGCTCATCTGAGCATTAACCGTAACAACCAGCTGCCAAGCGTGGAGCATGTGCTCCAAATTGAATCAGCACCCAGTTGGATGGATCCTCTAAGGGACTATTTAAAGGATGGCTCACTTCCAGATGATAAGAAGACCGCTCACCAGATAAGAGTCAAAGCTGCTCGCTTTCACTTATCTCCTGAGGGAAAGCTATATAAGAGATCGTTTTTCGGTCCCTACCTTCAATGTGTTCACCCGGGGGTGCCGAGCAAATTCTACATAAACTCCACGAGGGAATCTATGGAGGCCATATTGGAGGAAGGTCATTGGCTTTCTGAGCAATGAAAGAAGGCTATTGGTGGCCATATATGCAAAGAGACTCTGCAGTGTACGTTCGCAAATGCGAGAAATGACAACTTCATGCTCCTATGGTCCATCAACCTGCCAGCGACCTAAGATCACTCTCCAGCCCATGGCCATTCGCCCAATGAGGAATGGACATTGTAGGGCATCTTCCTACCGTTGCTGGCAAACGCAAGTATCTGTTGGTCGCAACTAACTACTTCACCAAATGGATCGAGGTGGAACCCCTGGCGAACATCCGAGATGCATATATGATAAGATTCATATGGAAAAACATAATCACCCTTTTTGGCATCCCCAGAACCATCATCACTAACAATGGAACACAGTTCGAGAGCGGCTCCTTTCAGAGTTTCTATAATGAGCACGAAATCAGACACCATTTCAGCTCTGTGGCTTATCCTCAGAGCAATGGCATGATGATCGATGGGTTAAAGAAATGATTAGAACGAGCCAAAGGCGCATGGGTGAATGAACTACCGCATATTCTGTGGGTCTACCGTACTACTCTACATAGAGCAACGGAGGAAACCCCATTCTCACTAACGTATGGAATGGAAGAAGTCATCCCATTGGAAGCAGGCTTTCCCACTATGAGGTCCACCCTTGTCAACCAGGGCCAGAATGATGCAGCATTGCTCGTTGAGCTTGACCTAGCCGATGAATTCCGAGAGCTTGCCTTAGTGAAACTAGCGAGCTATCAGCAACAGCCCGTAAATAACTATAACTAAAAGGTCAATCCAAGGGCATTCCGAGTTGGGAAATATGTCCAAAGGAAAGTCCTGGGTAGCACAGTAAAACCATCGGACGGCAAGTTAGGGCCAAACTGGGAAGGACCATTCAAGATAACAATAGATGATCTACGAGGAGCCTATCACTTAGAAGTGCTGGAAGGCAGAGAGATACCTCGAGCATGGAATGCAGCCAATCTTAAGAAATTCTATTTCTAGATTCTTCTTTTGTTCTTTACTTCTTAAACTGGAAGCTCATTTCCTTACCATTAAGAAAAGTTGTTTAGCAGTTGCATTCTACGAAGTGTCAGTTAACTAGTATATGAACTTTATAACTCACACACCCTTTCCAAGTGACAGGCACACTAATCATTACACTATAGCAGGGAAATCACCCTCCTCAGGTTATCATTATGAAACACGAAAAACCTCTTAGCATTGCCCCTGGCAATATATGAAGTCCTACAGGAGATCCTTAGGCAATATGGCCAAGTCAAAATTGGTTGCGAAATAATGTTTGGTTAATAAAATCCTGATCGGATAGAGCATCCAACACCAGGTGTGTCCTTGCCAATTGCCACACTTAGGCCTAAGGGAGTGTGACGACATAACCTAAAAGGTAAAGTGGGACAGAATGGTATCTCATAAGCATACTGGACTGGAGGGACACTCACTTGATAATGCAAACTTACAAATCTAGTCAGCCAAGAGAGGCCCAAGATTATTGAGCAAAGTCTAAAAGATGTGGAACATATACAACACTTGTTTAATCAACAAATTCACCCAGAACATAAATTTTATGTTACTTCATCACATTTACAACAAATACAATCCATGTTTAGTCAGCGAGCTCGCCCAAAACATCAACATTACATTACTTCATTACAATGTATACAGAGTTACTACTCGCAAAATCTCAATGAGGTCGAGGATTTTGAACGAGATAATCAGCCACTTGAGCTCTTCGACCGTCGTCGAGATGGGGAACTAGCTCCTCCTCGACTTCATTCACATCCAACTCTAATAGCAGCCGAGGGATGGCATCAATAGGGATCCACTGATCATATCTTCGAAAGTGATTAGGCATTAGGGTGGAAGGGGAGATCTCATGACGATACCAGAGCATTGAGTTCCCTGGGACTTGTAGCTCCTTCAGGGCACTCAACCATCCCCTGATAAAGGAGAAATCTTCAAAATCTATCAGCCTCGTCGAAGCATCTAGCCAACCTTAGTCATAACTATCGGCCCATACTCGTCGAGGTCCTCTCTTAAACAGATGCCTTAATCGAGTGACATCCCTTTGAAGCCCAACATCAATCACGTATGCTCGTTGGAAATCGCCACGGATCTCTTCCATTTCCCTAGTTGGACTTCTTTCATTTGTATCAGCTCACGGAACAGTCGGCGTGGTAGAACCTCGCAGCACCGGAGAAACATCGCTTGGTCCATCTATAGCTCATGACGAGGAGGAAACTCATAATACTGCAGGAGGGATGCTCGACGCATGCTCCCTGAGTCGCGAGACTTCCCTCCTCAAAGCCTCAGTCTCCCACTGAAGAATTTCTCCAGCCTGGATGATCTCAGAATCATCTAGAAGCGTTGCTCTCAGAGTAATCACCTCTTTTTGGACTAAGGCACCGACTTTTTCCATCTCTTAGAGCCTATCTTTTAGTTTAATAATGAGATCAGTCTGCTCTATAAGACGTTTGTTCCTCAATCGCAGCGATTTTTAAATCCTCACAAAGGTATGACAAACTTTAGGACTTACATCAGGACCAAGCATTCTTCCCAATTGAGAAGTGGCTGGTATATAGTCATCCACATCAACCAACTACAGGTCACAAAAGAGCAGTAAAGGAAATAATAAATCAGTGCACTGGGGAAAGAAACCTTCTCATTTCATTAATATGCAAAAGGATTAGAGTACATTGAGGAACAGAAAGGAAAATTACAAACAAAAATACAAAAGTAACCTTAAGGGTAAATTAGTTGGCGACCTCGGGCTGCCCAGAAGAAGCCGGATGTTTCCCCTTGTCAGTAGCAGTAAGAGGACCTACCTCAGCATGGACAACCTCTGTCACCTGAATACGAAGGGCATCAGCAGGAACTGACTGGGAGGTAGGATCAACACCTTCGATGGCTGGGGCAGGGGCTTCATCCACAATTAGCTTTGGGCCTGGATCATGCTCATCGAATAGGGGAGAGGCAACGTCCACAACAACAGCTAAAAGGGCCTTGTTCCAACCCTTCTTAAAGTTCAGACGACTGCTATAGCCTATCTGAACCTCAGCGTCTTCATACGCGACAGCCTAACCGGAGTTATATGAGTCCTTAACGGTTGCTGCCTGAGACTCCTTTTCCTTCAGCTGCTCGATCAGCACTTTGTTCTCCTCCATAACAGCCAGCTTGCTCGAGCAGACCATATTGTAGGCTTGCCATAGTTCATTCAGTTCTTTGGCCACTACCTCCCTTTCTCGGTTAGCTTTGATAAGGGCCAGATCAGAGGACATCCAGGCAACATCGACATCCTTCAAGCTAGCATCAAGCTCTGCACTCTTCACCCTCAAAGCATCATTCTTCTTACCAGCTCTCCATTCTTATTGATTAGCTCATTGTGAGAGCGATAGAGAACAGCAAAATCAGTCACAAACTGCAAGTAAAAGAAGATATTAGAAGAAGGAAACAGAAAGAAAATGGCAAGAATTAAAGAAGAGAAATAGACTTACCAAGGCTAGCCTCTATCTCGCTTACAGAGGTAACTGGTCAGTCCACATCGCACTTTGGCGGTCAGTAGGAAGGACTACTCCCTCGAGTAGTGCAGGGGCCAACTGGGGAGAAGTGGCAACCGAGGCACCCTCTGGTAATGCGGACACAGGCACTAAGTCCTTCCCAGCCTTTATCCTCGCCTCCATTTTTCTCCTCTCCTCTTCCTTTTCCTTCTTCTTCTCTATCCTCCTCCTCTCCTCGACCTTCTTCTTCTCCTCAATCTTCTTCTTCTCTTCTTACCTCTTCCTCTCTCTCTCTCTCACCCGCTCTTCTTCCTTCCTCTTCTTCTCCTTCTCATGAGCAGTAGACCGAGAACCAGTAACAACAGCCCCACTACTCGACTTCTGCTTCTTCGACCTTTGAGTAATGAGCACATCATCATCATCACGAATCAAGTTTTTCCTTATAGGAACCATTTCCTCGCTAGAGCTGCTAGATGTACTTGAAGGATCTTGGGCTTCAGAAACTTCTTCTGAGCTAGAAGAACTGTCACTGCTAGATCTCTCCTCGTTGGGACCACCTTCAACACCTCCCCTGATATCACTCTCAAAACTGATCTCCTCCTCGTCCAACTGAATGGGATCAGAAGCAGCTTCTTCGGAAGTATCAAACTTGAGAATGCTATCCACCGCCATAGCTATAAAACTAGACCCAACATTTTTGTACTCGAGAAAGAAAGTAGCAGACTGAGGATGTTTGATTGAATTGGAAACTGAGCGTCCGTGTAATACGCTAGTCGTTGTTATCGGCTTCCAACCTCAATACAAAAAAAACCTAAACTTGTAACTGCACTTCTTAAGCAGTATAGTGGCGAGTCTGGGTATCGAATCCACAGGGAATTAGGACGTGTGAACGTGACGACAAAGGTAAGGTAGTTTAATTATAAAGTTGATGTTAAAATAAAAGAAAAGAAAAAGATGATTGATTTTTATGTATTTTATTTATGAATTAACTAGATTCAATTAAATTAACCTATGCATACGAAATTAACTAACTAAGAAGGAATTAATATGAATGAAGAAATGGGTTAATAATACACTCCCCTAAACCCTAGTGTGTATGCCAGTACAAAATTAGTCATAAATTAGATAATTGATCAGACCCAGTCTTTAGTACTCCAAAGCATTACATATATGAGGTTCAAGCCCGCATCATACATAATCAAATAATGAGTAAAGCAGTGTTGCAATATTTCATGCACGTTGCATCCTTAAGCACCCCGGTTACCTAGGGCAAACAAGGTCAAAAGTTCTACAATGGTTGTGAAACAATACAACACGATCTAATCACTTATTTAATTTAGAGGACAAATTTTATATCTATGCATACCACATCGGGTTGGGTTCATGCATCCCCACCCTTAAAAACTTAGCTTAACATGATTAAATTAAAAGAAAACTTAAAAATGAAAGTGCAGGAATTCATAACTAAATCTAGAAAATTGAGAACATGACTTGAATTGGGATTGGAATACTATAAAGCAACAATTAATCAAACTAACTATGAAAGCGTTAAAAGCAATAAATTAAAATTACTTGCAATGGATGAATGATGAATCTTGAATAGATCTTTAAATTTTCAATAGTAGCCAAACTTCAAAACTAGGGTTCTTGGATACAAGAATCCTTAAAAAACTAACTACTAGCCTCCTACAACTTGATAAAAACCACTCCCTTGGAAGGATGTAGGGCTTGGCCTTTTATACACCTAAAAAATGACTCTTCCCATGCCTCTCCATGTTTACCCTTTTAATATACCTAAATGAGACTCTTCCCATGCCTCTCCATGTTTTACAACTAATAAAAACGAATTAAACAAGAAATTTCACGAGTTGTCTCTTCAGCTTCCAAAATTAATTTCAACTTTTGACTTTCTCTCTCCAACTTTAAATGGGTATAACTTCTTCACCGTAGCTCGGATTGGGGTGCCATTTTTTCCAATGTCCTTGTAATTTAGACCTCTTCAACTCTCTAGCTTTCCCCACCACCGTAATATATATGTAAAATTATGAAAATGCCCTTCAACTCCCCATTTCTTGGTTTCTTTCATTGTTTTGCATTCTCTTTCGCACTAATTTGCATGAAGTACTTGTAAAGCACATGAGAAATACACAAAACACGAAATACTTGCCAAAAGAGGTTAGTAGCATAAATACGAGACAAATCCAAGCTATTTACACTGCACGGGATCATAAAAATATCGAAATTAAGGGGATAAATATGAAGAATATGTGCCTAATCACACCCCCTAACTTAGAACTTTGCGCGTCCCGAGCAATGTAAATGAATCTAACCAAAATTTCACTCTTGAAAATTCCTTTATTAAAATTAAACTCCACTTTCGCAGGCAAGAGATTGCATTGAGCTTATGCAATAAGCCTTTAAACCCCTAGGTTACCCTAGTAGGACGAGTTTTGTCTCGTGAGGGTTTGCAGTGAATATACCCACAAAATTCTTTATTGGCCCAAATAAATATCAAAATACTTAAAAATTGTGCAATTTAAACCTTTCGAAAAATAGTCACCATAACTTCATATTCAAGTGTCTCAAACCATAGCGTGTGTGTGCAAAGCCAAAAATTCAACCTCAAATTTCCACCGATTGAGCATTACGTTACTTTCCAAAAATTCGTTTTGATTCAAATTCTTACGGATTGCTCTCACAAACAAATCACTCGGATTGCGACTATTTTCTCTCGGTATGCATGATATAAAGAGTAAATATAATGGACACAAATTCCCGCATACAAAATTGAAAAGAAGGAAATATATGGTGAAAAGATCTCATCATCGGAATATAGTTATTAGGAAATGGGAAACATCATCTCTTAATCACACCATTTTAATCTCTTTTATTATCTTTTCATGTCTTATCTCTCCATGCAGTAATTAATTTCTCCATTCGGACTCGGTTAGAACTTTTCGGGTTAAAAAGTGTAAAGGGTAAAAATGAAAATGGACGGAATGTTCGGAATTGGAAAATGTCCTGATGACGTCCATTAGTGCTTTTTTGGGCATTTGCTCATTTTTCTCTTTCTTTTTCTCTTTTCATTTTTTTCTTTTTTTTTCATTTTTTTTCTTGCTATTTTTCTTTTCTTGCCCCTTTTTTATTACACACTTTGGACTTACTTGATGAATTTTCTCAATTTTCACAATTCCGGGCTATTTGGGGTTTTCGGTTTATCAAACAAAGAGAAATATTTTATTAGGCTCAAAGTGGGTTACAAAGGGATATTTTTTTCACAACTTTATTATGGCTAATTTTTTTGGGTAACAAACGAGGGCCTACTTCATTGTCCAAATTGCTCATCACATTACCATATGCATCTCGAGATTTAGAGATATATTTAGCACGAATTTTGAGACAACATTTCACACATTTCCCATAACCGATCAAAACAAAGGATTGAGATCATCAATGACTTATTAAAACGCTGAAAAGAACTTTGAGTTAATCATAAACTCGGATTGATTTAAAAACTCATAAAAAAAATTGAAAGGGTCGAAATCTCACCGGGTTTGATCAATCTCTACACTTATTCGTTAAGTCCTCAATTTTTTTTCAATTTCCATCTTTGGTAGATTTTGGCTTAGTGCAATTGGATTGTTAACAATTTGAGACTTTAAATAGAATAAAGGTGATATTTTTGAAAATTTTAAATTCCAATTTTTATTTATTTTGAAGAAAAATATTTTTGGTTTTTTCAACTTTTTTTCTTTTTTTTTCCTAAAAAAATACTCTTGGAAAGAACATGTGATCGAATCAATGAATCTAAACAATAAACGGGAAGAATATCCCCCACCCCCTAACTTAAATGTTGCATTGTCCTCAATGTGAATCAAGAACACAACATAAAGAGAGAAAAAGAAAGATATTATCCAAATTGAGCGATCCCCGATAAGTACGAGTCCATTGAATCTACAAAACATGTTAGAACCAAGCATAGCAAAAAGAATAACAAAAACTTTTACTAATTACTCTAAACTAAAAAAAAAAGAAAAGGAAAAAGAAAAAGCTAATTATGTACAACCTACGATTTAAAATTCTAATAACTCATACACTAGAAGTCGAAAAATTTGAGGGTCCATCCAAAATACAATTTGACTTTGAGGGGTAGTCAATGTACCCTCATTAGGATGCATGCCTCTTGGAAAATAAGAATTTCGTTTGAAAAACAGAAGGCATGTGCAATGCGGAAGAAATGAACAATCACCTATTAAAAAAATTAGAGGGATAATGAAGGATTTGGGTACATAAGGGAACAAGTACCATTGGGATCCAAGAAAAATAGAATCACATCCCAAAGATTTTTCAAGTAGTATGGAAAGCGGATCACACAAATAGAAAGAGTCCATCTTGAAAAATAATTTAAGCATAGAGTCCTTATCCTCAAAATCTTCTCCCCCAAAATTTTCAACTGGATCTGGTGGAGTGACACGTCTAAGTGTATGGCCCGTAAGATGAAGCATCTAAAAAAAAATATTCCCATACAAGAATCGGATCAACATCCTCAATACATTCATCCAGTTCTTGTGATGAATTTAATGGTTCGATAATAGTGGGGACACAAGGAGACAAATTATCTTCAACCTCAATAGGTTTTGAAATATTTATAAGAGGTTGAGATTCAAAAGTACTTGGATCACTCTCAATGGTTTCGTTCTCAAAAGTATTAGGTGAAGCACAAGTCTTGACCTTCTCTAAGTTGTCCAAATAATCATTCAACTCCTTGCATGTTGCTCTAATTTTCAACTCTGTAGTAGTAAGGTCATCAAATTTCTTTTTGATAATAATCAAGAGTTCTTCCAAAGTAGGCTTCTTTGGTTCTAGCACCTCGAATTCCTCATTTGGTTGAAAACATTCTTCGACTTCAAAAATATCGAAAGAAAAATCCTCATTGGGTTCAAATAATACATCTAACTCTTTATCCCACTAACGATTTTTTTCCCAATATTATTTATGAGACTCATCTTTAGTGATATTGATCCAATGTTCATTAGTCTTGAGCGCCTCCTCCTCACTATTAGCATAACAATTAAAGTCACCAAAAGAGTTAAAGTAAGACATTTCAAATTGGGCAATTAAAAAACGTGACACCCATATTTCTGATTTTTTTTTTAATGTCAAATTCGGGATTAACCAACCTAACCTAAAGTCTACCTAACTCGCCGACAATGGCGCCATTTTGATCGAATCGAAAACCGAGCGTCCGTGTAATACGCTAGTCGTTGTTATCGGCTTCCAACGTCAATACAAAAAAAACTAAACTTGTAACTACACTTCTTAAGGAGTATAGTGGCGAGTCTGGGTATCGGATCCACAGGGAATTAGGATGTGTGAACGTGACGACAAAGGTAAGGTAGTTTAATCATAAAGTTGATGTTAAAATAAAAGAAAAGAAAAAGATGATTGATTTTTATGGATTTTATCTATGAATTAACTAGATTCAATTAAATTAACCTATGCATGCGAAATTAACTAACTAAGAAGGAATTAATATGAATGAATAAATGGGTTAAGAATACACTCCCCTAAACCCTAGTGTGTATGCCAGTACAAAATTAGTCATAAATTAGATAATTGATCAGTCCCAGTTTTTAGTACTCCAAAGCATTACATATATGAGGTTCAAGCCCGCATCATACATAATCAAAGAATGAGTAAAGAAGTGTTGCAATAGTTCACGCACGTTGCATCCTTAAGCACCCCGGTTACCTAGGGTAAACGAGGTCAAAAGTTCTACAATGGTTGTGAAACAATACAATACGATCTAATCACTTATTTAATTTAGAGGACAAATTTTATATCTATGCATACCACATCGGGTAGGGTTCATGCATCCCCACCCTTAAAAACTTAGCTTAACATGATTAAAATAAAAGAAAACTTAAAAATGAAAGTACAGGAATTCATAACTAAATCTAGAAAATTGAGAACATGACTTGAATTGGGATTGAAATACTATAAGGCAATAATCAATCAAACTAACTATGAAAGCGGTAAAAGAAATAAATTAAAATTACTTGCAATGGATGAATGATGAATTTTGAATAGATCTTTAAGTCTTGAATAGTAGCCAAACTTCAAAACTAGGGTTCTTGGATACAAGAATCTTTAAAAAAACTAACTACTAGCCTCCTACAACCTGATAAAAACCACTCCCTTGGAAGGATGTAGGGCTTAGCCTTTATACACCTAAAAAATGACTCTTCCCATGCCTCTCCATGTTTTACCCTTTTAATATACCTAAATGAGACTCTTCCCATGCCTCTCCACGTTTTACAACTAATAAAAACGAATTAAACAAGACATTTCAAGAGTTGTCTCTTCAGCTTCCAGAATTAATTTCAACTTTTGACTTTCTCTCTCCAACTTTAAATGGGCATAACTTCTTCACTGTAGCTCGGATTGGGGTGCCATTTTAGATCTCTTCAACTCTCTAGCTTTCCCCACCACCGGACTATATATGTAAAATTACGAAAATACCCTTCAACTCCCCATTTCTTGGTTTCTTTCAATGTTTTGCATTCTCTTTCGCACTAATTTGCATGAAATACTTGTAAAACACATGAGAAATACACAAAACATGAAATGCTTGCCAAAAGAGGTTAGTAGAATAAATACGAGATAAATCCAAGCTATTTACACTGCACGGGATCATAAAAATACTGAAATTAAGGGGATAAATATGAAGAATATGTGCCTAATCAATTTTCACCATCAGCTAAGGGCTCCTTGATATTCCAAGATTTAACCAACTTTGAAAGTCGAACCTCGCTGAGGGCAACCTCCAAGTTCTTCAACGTCACTGAAGAAAAAATGAGAAAGAGTCAAAAAGATCACACATTAATAAATAAATTGAAAGGACAGAGCAAAGACTATGTACTCTTCCCCATGAAAGGGAACAGTAAACCTATCAGACCTTGACCCCTCAGTCTGGGGGGAGAACTGCCAATTTCTAGCAAGAAATCCATCTTGCCAGTAATCCTTGTGGGAATCAGGTAGGTTTACTACCAATACCCTGTTAGGACTCCTGGCCTTGAGATAAAGAACACCAGAGCTCATTCGAGAAAAGGAATAGCAAAAATAGACTTCGACGAGCCCTAATTTGGTGCCATAAAGTTGATTTACTCTATGGACGCCATTGATTATCTTCCATACATTGGGCGAACACTGTGCAGGAAGAATGTTGAAATAATCAAAGAAATGCAAGAATAAATCGTTTGGAGGAAAAGTAAGCCCCCCCCTTAGGAAAGCAACAAGATGTGAATCCAATGAGCGCCCTCTATCTCTCTAACATTTTTAGTTAGAGAGGCGCACTCATTCTCTACCGACTCTGGGATATTATAAAATTTTCTAAACTCGAACACTGAACTCTTACCTATCTTTGCCATTTGTAAACCCTAAACTACAAATTCAAATAAAGCACAGAGAGAAAGAAAAGGAGACTTAGGAGATGAAAGTTTGACTTAGACAATGCAAGATCACATGCCCAAATGACGAGGGAGATCGAAAGCGAAGAAAATGAATACCTGTAGAAGAGGGCACAAATTGCTAAAACTCACAAACGATGGAAGAACACTAAGAAGCTTAAAACGGAAACTATGAAACACTGCTCAAAATGACTTTTAGATGTTACTAATCATCGCACACAGGACACGAAGCAACTGCCACCTAAATCACTCCTCAAACTCTGGGAAGAGTTATGTGATATGCAAAAGAGCCATTATGACAAATCATTTAAATTTATTGAGCCCAACTTGTGGCATAACAAATTTAGGGGCAATTGTAGGTACCCGGATTTGAATTTACGGGCCGGGACGAGTAGCCCAATTAGAGCGGCCCAAAGTCCAGACCCCTTACCTAAACTGAATAGAATTACGACTGAGTCTTCTCCCATGTTCTCGTAAAGAAAGGTTTCAGGAGAAGATGGTAAACGTGGGGTATTCCAACACCCCCACTCCCCGAAGACAAACATGTATATAATAAACCCTAAGTCTGGGGCAAAAGACACACACTGTATTCTCTGTAAACGCTCCCCGGAGTATATAGAAATAATATCGACTGCACCACCGTGGACGTAAGCATTCTTGCTGAACCACGTAATCTCCTGTTGTGTGATTGACATTTTATCTTCTTTATTTTGCTTAGTGACTGCGCTTCTCTTATCTATTTGTGTTGAATAATAATTGTCACCGCAATACACATCTCCAACCGTCGACTTGCTTCCATAAGGTCTAGGCAATGGTTCATTTGCGACAAATAACTTCTGAATATATATTTCCCAAAGTTCTTGGACGAATAGCATTTCCCCTACTTCTGTTAAATGATCCTTGATTATAATGAATCCCCCCTTCCATAACCACTTTTAAAAGTCCGGAAGTAACGAGGTCCACGGTTTTTTCCTTAAAAATTAAGTTGCTTTTAACTAAAAAAATTAGTTTAGATAGGAAAAAAATATAAATATAAATATAAATTTATCTCACTACATTTCCCCTATTTTATACATTTTGGTAGTGTTGATGATCATTCTCATTTGGTAGTTCTCTCTACAAAATAAGAATAAAAAAAAATAATCAAACATATGGTTAATTATAAGTGTTGTACTAACAAAAATAATCAAACACATATATGCATATATGCATATATTTTCTCAACTCGACTTGCTTATTTTGAACTCCCTGCCTTTTCATCCTTAAATCCTAAATAAGGGTCAACAATATTAGTTAATTAAGGTAAAACTAAACCACCAAAATCTACGCCCGACACACCAATAATTATGAAACATTCAATAAAGTTTCATTTATTTTTAGGACAACTCTAATTACAAAATATAGCTAAAATAAAAAAAAAACAGTTCAATTATTTAATAATTACCTATTACTACTCAAAATATTAATTAATTTAATTTATGAATTAGTGTGTCCTAAATTCAATTTCAAGACCAAAATAATTCACACTAAAAATCTAAATATTGACATCTAATTTCATAATGAAGAACATGTAATTAATTTTCATAAATTTTCATAATTAAATAATATGAATAACAATACGAGGTATTACACAAAGACACTACCTCTTTGTTTGTTCTTGCATGAGAATCTCTGGCTGAGGTCGAGGAGCTACATGACCTTGGTCAAGTTGAGCTCAAGGTGACATTGGGAGCTTTCCAATCTCAGAAGATTGAACTTCAAAGATCTAAAGTGATACTTCTTCGAATCGATGATGAGGTGGAACTTTTGAAGTAGTCAGTCAAAGACCTATCTGCTAAGAAGTAACAACCGACCTCTAAAGCCCAAGAACTGGATATGAGTTATGTTGAGGTCTTAGTGAAACACAAAGAGTTCTAGGGGTAGATCTTTACTGTAGTGCAAAGCCAGTTAGATGCTTATAAGGAGTCTGAGGCCTTTAAGAAGTATATTTTCCCGAACTTTTGTTCTGATTTTGAGGATTTCAAGGCTAAGGTTCAGGCCTTATTTCCACTACACCAAATCTGCCTAATTGTCACGGTCAATGACCTTGACAAGTTCAACTTGTCAAGCTCAATGATCGTAAAAATTCGGGGCGAGATAACTTTTTTCTCACGGACGTGTCACGGTCATTGACCGTGACAAGTTCATTAGAATTATCACGGTCATGTCACGATCCCTGACCGTGACAAGTTTAGTCACAGTGAATAACCGTGACAAAGCCTTTACCCTTTTTAAAAAAATTGTCACGTTCAATGATTGTGATAATTCTGGGCTGAATTTAAAAAAAAATTGTTGGGCAGTAAGGACACTGCCACTGCCCAACAGTTTATTTGTACATGTTATAGCAATGTTGTACCAGTCCAAATAAATTAGAGATAATGCAAATATACATTCAAAATAGAAACTATTTAAGAAGAAACAACATCACCATCAATTATCTCAAATCTACAAACTATTTATCTGGAAAAGAGATTTTGTACCGCGACGCTCGGGGACACCTCCTTATCCTTCCCTTCTCGTCCGAAGAGCCACATAAGTATCGAGACTATGTGGCCTACCCCCAGGGCCACTCCCTGTCCCCTGAAATAAAATAAAGTAAAATTAGTATCCGCTAACTTGAAATATAAATCTAAATCGGAATCGAAATCGAAATCGAAATTCAAATTGAAATATTGATATAAATATAAATATAAATACATTACCTGTAGTGCCACCCAAACAGCTAACTTGAGCTCATATGGCACCTCCTTCCAACTAATGTACCCCGGGAAATCATGTCAAATATAATTCCCTTCATATCTGAACACTAAGAAATGCCATAATCCTATGGAGTTATGCTCTGCGAATTCCTTCCAACCATTGTGTAGCCAAAAATCACCAGTTGAAGTTGTCAATTCCACCTTCCATATTTTCCCATGTTTTGTTAGAGGTTCCAAGTGGTGGAATTGACCACTTCAACTGGTGAGGTTTAGCTACACAATGGTTGGGAGGAATTTGCAAAGCATCACTCCATAGGATTATGGCATTTCTTAGTGTTCGGATAGACGAAGATATTCAGTCTCCTCTCCACAAATAGGACACCCCAAATAACTATGTACTAATCGCCTATTAAAGGTAAGAAGCATATATTCATGGATTAGTATAAACAAAACTTTGATGTAGTTGGAATAGTTTTGTATTAATCTCCTCTCCACACACGCACACTACACAAGAGTGAAAAGTATAAAGTGCAAATCAATTAAAAGCATTAAAAATGGATGTTTCGGTACAAATTGGAATATTTATTACAAATTGAAAAATTATTTCAAATTCGGGTTATCATAAAAAATGGATTGATATTCGGTAGGAGCAGCCAAGTCATCCACACTACTATTTAGACGCTTTGACGCGTGTTGGACAATTTACTATGGCTCGTTGTTGATATACTCCGAGTAAAACAATTGCTTAACCTTTTAAAATGCACAAACAAACAGCTCATCGCTCACGTGGTCGTTGCTCTTCAACTTGGACAAGTCAACCATGATGAAATTGGTGTCAGGATCAACTTTACAAGCATTTTTATCCTCAACTCTTACCTAATCACAGTAAAATACAACCTCTTTGAAGCTTATATAATCCAATTCAAATATATTTTGGATTACACCATAGTAAGTCATTTCAGCTTCAACGAGGTTTTTATCTTTTGCACTCGCTCGAAAGAAAGTAAGAGCGTTGTATGAAATTTCCGAGTTCTATACATTTGTACTTTCCTCGTACACTTTAGCACCGAAAATGTAACCGTTCAATTGATACTTTTTATACTCTTGTGCCACGAACAAGGGTCCAGTGGCTAGACGAGCAAGGCTTGATGTCGCATCACCCGTCTTTAGGAGCTGAGAATATAGATAAATTAATTATATTAATGGTAAAATTTGAGTGTAATGTAGCGTTATATAACGACTATTTTCATTATAATTACCTCTTGTGTCAACCACAACCTAAATTCGCTGTTTGATTGAACCATTGTTTTTCGTCTTTTATTGTTCTCACAGGCTTCATATTTTCTACATATTACAAAATTAATCATATATAAAATAATCTAAAATAATGTTAAACATTATAATAATCGAAACTTACTTTTTTCCATTCTTTGACATCTTCATGTGTGTCAACTAGATAACGAGCTACTTGTTCATGTTGCAAATTCGTTAATTTCACTCGTTTTCCCATCACATGACCACCATCATCGATGAACTCATCAGTGTCATCAACGCTGGTCGAGTCAGGAATATATTCACGAGTATATATTGATGACTCCACGGTGATGTATTCCTCTGCAATTGATCCTGCAATGTATCGCGTATTCTTGACGTAATCTTTAAAAACTTTCATTAATCTTTCAAACGAATATATCCACCGATATCTAACTGGACCACAAATAAGTGCTTCGTCACATAGGTGTACCAACAAGTGAACACTTATGTCAAAGAATGCTGGGGGAAAGTACTTCTCCAATACATAAATAGCTTCGGTCACCGCCAATTTTGCGGCCACTATGTGTTCTCGATTGACTACCTTCTCACACAAGAGGGAGAAGGTAATACTAATTTGCATAATAGCCCTACGCAAATCCTTGTTCTTGGAGAAACAGTGCTTAAATAATAGAGGAACTAATTGCATGATTACATGCCAATCGTGGGACTTACACTTATGTAAATCATGAGTAGCATAATTCACAATCCTTTGCAAGTTGGACGAAAAAGTAGATGGGCCCTTCAAATTATATATTGTGTCTAGAAGAACCTTTCTTTCCCCACTCGTCAAAGTAAACGCACCAGGGGGAATTATTGCCCTTCCCCTACTATCTTCTTTCAACCATAGTTGTGGCTTAAGTTTTAACGATTTAAGGTCTTTTCGTGAATTTTCTCCATCCTTCGAATGACTCCCCCAAAGGTAAGTGCCCACAATATGTTCAGCGAAGTTCTTCTCTGCATGCATCACATCCAATACATGGCGCACCGGGTTATTCTTCCAATAAGGCAAGTCAAATAAAATTGACCTCCGAGACCATGCCTTTCTTGTCTCAGTTTCATTCCCAGTTGGGGTCTTCTTATGCTTGATGTTTTGAAATTTGGGATTCTTACCTGGCATATTAGGACCACATTCAGAAGATTTACTTTCAATTTCTGAACACGAAAGTTTTCTCGGGGATAGCTTATGTTCAACCCCGCCCAATAAAAAATTAGAACCTTTCTCAGATCTGAAACTATGAGCTAGGGGTAAAATCCTCCTGTGGCAATGGTATACATTTTTTCAGATAGAGGATAGATGAAGATATTTAGTCTCATCTCCACAAATAGGACACCCCAAATAACCATGTACTACATAAATGGATAATGTCCCATAAGCTGGAAAATCATGAATTGCCCACATCAACATAGCTTTCAGCGTAAACTCTTCTTTTCTAAAAGAGTCAAATGATTGCACACCCTCTTCCCACAATTCATTTAATTCTTCTACCAAAGGAGCCAGGTAGACATCGATGTCATCACTTAGTGCCTTTGGCCCAGGTATCAACAAAGCCATCATCGAAAATTCAGGTCTCATACACTGTGAAAGAGGGAGGTTGAGTGGGGCTAGGATCACTGGCCATACACTCTGATTGGTGCTTATATTTCCAAATGGATTGAAACCATCTGTTGATATATCCAAACGAATGTTGCATTATTCTCGAGCTTAATCGAGATACTCAAAATTCATCCTCCTCCAAGCAGTAGAATCAATAGGATGACGCATGATATTACCCCCTACTTCTGCCCTAGCATGCCAAGTCATTGCCTCTGTAATCCATGGTACTATGAAAAATCTCTTTAATCTAGGGCCAACAGGAGAATATTTCTATACTTTTTGAGGCACTTTTGAACTTGTGCCTTCCTTACTAGTAGATTTGACATATCTAGGTTCATCGCATACCGGATAATGATCGAGATTTTCATACTCCTTTAGGTATAGTATGCAGTCATACACACAAGAATGAATCGATTTATACTTCATTCCCAAACCTTTCAAATTGTTCTTCATAACAGGATAGCTATTTGGAAGTTTATTGACCTTGGGTAATAAGTCCTTCATCCATTTCAGACTTCCCTTCACGCTATTGCCAGACAAACCGTACTGCGTCTTCAAACTGTGCAAACCAACCATGGCATGTAAAGTTGTTTGATCTTTCTCACAGCCAGAGTATAACATTTGGGTCGCTTTAAATTTTAAACTTTGGTAGTCATCGTCAAGTTTTATCGTGTTATCTTCATGAGCACTTGAATCTTCAACATCCTCAGTAACCTCATTCTCCACTGCTTCATAAACTCCGTACGCATCATCAACTAAATCCTCTAACATATTATGATCTGCGTCTTCCCCTTCTAAATCTATTCTACATGTTGAAGGTTGTTGTGAAGGTTGGTCGGGGACAAAAAGAACTTTCAATTGACCGTGAAAACTCCAAAATCGATAACTATTTTGCATACCCGATCTTAATAAATGTAGTTCAACTATTTTTCACTCAAAAACCTTATCATTCTTACACCTAGCACATGAACACAGAAACTCTTCATCATTATGACATCTCTTTGCATATTTCACAAATTCGTTAGCACCTCTGCGAAACACATCCCCCATTCTATTTGTCTCACCCATCCACTCTTTGTATTTCGGATATCCCATCACAGCTACCAAAACTAATCACCTATTAAAGGTAAACAAAACTTAGATTTATAGTATGTTTCATTTTATTATGTCTTATTTATATTCAAATTCAATTTATAATAGAAATTTCTATTTCCTCCATCTCCTCTAAAGGGTGAGTGGTCCTATCCCATTCCAGACCACATTTTTCTATAATATACTTAACAACTCATGCACATTGTTACTATTTAAAAAAAATTCGACATCATATCCCCGTAGTTCTCCAAGTACACGACGTAGATTGACAAGTGTGAGTGTTATTTTAATTGATCAATTGAAATAACAGTCACACTTGTCAATCTAGTATGTACCTAGAGAACATTAAGATACGACTGCAGAACATCCTCCAAAAGTAACAACTTTAAGCCACTAGGAATATTATATAGAAATTATACAGTCTCAAACTGTCCAAACGGGACAATTCGAGAGATCTCATTACAGGGGTAATGACTCTCGAACGGGTCTAAGGGCTATTGAATGCGTACGCATAAGAACTAGAAGGCTAGTATATATGCGCACTATATTTAATTTCAAGTATGTTTCATTTAATTATCATACTATATATATATTGTTCGATATACAAAGTAATTTTCAAAAAAAGTTGAAAAATCCCACCCCCATATGGACAATAATCCAGTGGTCATGCCACTTTTAAAACTAACCAACCCAACATTTACTAAACAAAATAATCCAACAGCAATGTCAACAACAAATGTGTATCCCGTACTCCTTCTAATTCATCTACTCAATTAATTCATTTCATCAATTAAACTAACAATTAAAATATACAATTATTAATTTACTAATTTACAATGAGGGGCAATCCTACTTTCATATGAAATGGGCACTAATTATTAATTTACTTTCATCTAAAATTATACAATTAAAATTACAATTAAAGCTATACAATTTATTAATTAAAGCTATACAATTGTTAAGATTGCCCCACCACACACACACACACACACCACACCTCCACCACCCCACCCCCTCCCCCCCCTCCCCTCGCCACACACACACTCACACAGTTGCACACACACACACACCCCACCCCACCCCACCCCCACCCCCACCCCCACCCCCACCCCCTTACCCCACCCCCACCCCACCTGCACACACACACACACACACGTACACACATAGCCCACCCCACTCCCACCACCCCCTCCCCCACCACACACCACCACACACATATATACACACACATACACACATATACACATACATATACACACATATATATACACACATACACAGACATATAGAAATAAAAGAGAAAGAGTGGAAAAAAGCATACCTTAGAGAGAGAGAGAGAGAGAGAGCTGAAATCACTTAGAGAGAGAGAGAGAGAGGGAAAACCAAAAACTGGTGGGAAAAAAACCTAGGGATTTTTTTACTGAAGACATTGTCACGGTCGTGTCAAGGTCCTTGACCGTGACAATTCTTTGTCACGGCCTTCTCGCGGTTAATGACCGTGACACAAAACGCTTGTTTGTTGTCAAGATCAATGACCGTGACAAGGGTGGCTGGCTGAAAGGTGACAATTTGGCCATTTTAGTGTAGTGTTCCTAATGCATGCCTCTCTCCTATCTATTTGCTGAAACCCCTCAGTGGGAAGAAGAGATCTCCAATGATGAAGGCATCTCTCATGACGATATTGCTGAAGCCTCTTCTCCTAAGGTCTAAGGACAAAAATCCAAGGAAACAACCTATGCCTCTCTGCCCTCGAAAACTAAAGCCCTTGTGAACCCTCAAAACCTCAAGCCTTGAAAGGATTTTATGTAATTTTATTTTTTGCTAACTGTTTCTTGGTCGTGGGCCATTATTTGTAGTTTCCACCTTCTATCTTTAATAAAAAGTCATTTTTGGAACCATGGAACATTGCTTTTATTTATTCAATATTTACTTCGTACCTACTTTTATGTTTCTTTTCTAAAGAAGTTTTGCATTTTTTCACTGTTTGTGGCTCGTCTGAGGTCTTTCGGTGGGTACTATTCCATTAGCCACCCCAGATAACATAGTATAGCAAATCAACTTGAGCGATGAATTAGATGGAGTAGGTTTGAGGGCCTTAGGACTTCTGTTATGTTCTTATACAACTATTTGAGTCAAGAATGAGGTTCTGAGATGATTACTTCGACCTTAAAACAATATAATATTTAGTACTTGTACTATTCTTGGAGTAAAAAGCCCTAAATTTTTAATAGACACTTAACCCCCCAAAATTTTGGGTGTAAAGGCCTTAAATCAAATCCGTAAAGGATCGTAAACCTTAGATTTAATATCTAGAATTGAAATTTAGCAACTTGTATTTCTTATAAGGGTCCTAAGACCTCTAGATTGAGAAAAGTTTGAAGTTTAAAATCCTCCTAGAACCTTTATACTTAAGAAAATTTGAAGTTTGAAGTCCTTGTAAGGGTCCTAACACCTCCGGACTGAAAAACTTTGAAGTTTGAAATCCTTGTAAGGGTCCTAAGACCTTTGGATTGAAATTTTTTAAAGTTTGAAGTTTTTGTAAGGGTCCTAAGACCTTCGGACTGAAAAACTTTCAATTTTAAAGTCCTTATAAGCCCTTAGACTTACATATTGAGAAAACCTTGAAATTTAAAGTCATTATAAGGGTCCTAAGACTTCTAGACTGAAAACAATTTAAATTTTAAAGTTCTTATGAAAGTGTTAAGACCTTTGGACTTAGTTGCCTTTCACCTTCTATTTGTAAAACCATAGATTTTTGGATAATTTTTCTACAAATGGACACTTAGTCCCTCAATTTTTTTTTTAAAAAGTATAAGTTTAACATTTGTCCTAGGTTATTTTTTGTTTGAAAATTGGTGCCTGATACTTGGATTTTTTTAAAAACACAATTTCTTAATTGTAAAAAGTACTTTAGGTTGAATTTTGTGGCTCCTTCAACCTTAGTCAGTTTGAATAGGGGCAAAGGTGAAAACCTTGATGATTCATTTAATCTTTTGGGGTGTTTGGATCTTTAACTAATATATTAGGTCATTTAGAGTTTTCTACTGTAGTCTTTTTTTGGTCTGGACACCTTTGACTAGTTGTCTTAAGCCAAGGCTGAATTCCTTGCAACTTAAAGTTTGGTTTTTAAGACCTTAACTTAAATATAAAGCCAATGCTGCAATCCTTGCAACACTTTATATTGTGAATTGAAACCTTGGTTTAAGTTTTTATCCAAGGATGAAGTCCTTATAAGGGCAAATATTTTAGCCTAGGCTTTGATATTTGTTTTTTTCACCATGGCTAGTTTGGCGTATCCCGATACAAATCGTAACGTACCATAACGACAAACCGACTCCACGATTGAAGACTTCCTTACATCCCAAAAAGGTATAAATCAACTTGTGCTTAAATTTATTCATAAAATTTATTTTGGGATGTTTTATTTTTATTAAGATAGAAACATAAATTTTTATGTTTAATAATTGCGCCAAATTTTTTAGTAAAAAAATTTCAAATTTTGCTGACCTCATTGAAACGAGATGGCAATCTCGTTCGAAAAAGATGTCAAACTCGCTCGAAGGATCGTTCGATCATTTTATCAAATGAACATCTAACGAGGGAGTATTGTTTAGTTTTCTCTGAAGCTCATTTGAAGCTGGTTCAAAGGATATAGCAATGTCTTTCAAATGAACCTGGATTTCATTCTAATGAGATGATATTCTCGTTCGAACGAGCCTCCTTTTCGTTCGAATGACACGTTGCCTCAAATTTTGTGCACGAGCTATATATATATATTTCATTTCAAAATTTCATGGGACTTTTTCCAAAACCATTTATGCACATCTGTTGCAAAAAATTTCAACCCTTTTGTTTACCAAAACACTTTTGATTCACAAACACAACCCCAAATGTATTTTGTGAATCGATTTTGAATCGTGTTAAGATATAACCTTGTGGAGAGATCATCTTCACCCTGGTCTTGTGAACCTTCGAGGGGATCACTTCTGAAGGAAGACCAATGTTGATCGATGGATACCGAGGGTACACCACCACCTGTGGATTGCTCATGATTAAGGAGTATTCTTCGGAGATTTTTTGAAGATTGTGCATTATGCTTGTGGGTTATATAAATTAGTATTGTAAGTCGACTGCCTTGTAAAAAAATTTAAAGTGCTGAAAAAGGTTTTGCCTTGAAAAGAGATGTTTCCTCAGTTGTCGTGTGGTTGTATGTTTAGTTTATCTAACTTATCACTTAGATGCATGCCATAGAATAGTAAGATAGATTTTATTTTTGTTTGGACATTTAATTATATTAATCATTCTATTAAGATCGCAAGCGCACTCTCAAATTGGTATCAGAGCTAGGTTACACAAAAATACTGTGTGATATTTTTTTCGCAAATTTTTATTTTCTTTGATATATATTTTTTTAAAATATTGTTGATCTTTGAGAAGCCGAAATGTAATGGATAATTTGTATGATCAAATTCCCAACTTTGATGGTTCTAATTATTCATACTAGAAAGCTAGGATGAGGCCAGCCTTAAAAGCCATAGAGGAACGTGCATGGTTTGGACTCATCCCACTGTCATTTTTGATAATGTCATTGTCACTAAACCTATTTCTTCATGGACTGAGGATTAGTTTAAGTGGACTAATTTTAACTCTCGCGGTCTGAGTGTTATTTCAGGAGTCATCACCCCTGATGAGTTCAATCGTATCATGACGTCAACCACGTCTAAGGAAGCTTCGAACACCTTCCAGCTCACTCACAAGGGCACCATTGATGTAAAGGCATCTAAGCTTCAACATTTGATAAACCAATTTGACACCATTATCATGCTATATTCTGAGTCTTTTGATAACTTTTATGCACGTTTGTCGAACATAGTTAATTCTAGCTTTAACTTGGGTGAGAAGATTCTTGAGACGTGAGTTGTGAAGAAAATTTTAAGTTCTCTCCTTACCTGCTTTATTCCTAAGGTCACTATCCTTAATTCATTAGGGATCCTAGACACTCCTAGGTTAGAAGAAATTAAAGGATATCTTCAAACATATGAGATAGATATGTTCCCTAAAACCATTAAACCGAAGGAAGTAGGGAATGCTTTAAAGAGTCAAACTAAGAAAAAGAAGAAAGGAATATTTTATGAGTTCAAAATTGAGGTCGATGTTTATTTTGATGACTTATCCCTTTTTGTGAAAAATATCAAAACGTTTCTCAAATTTTCCAAAGATAATTCTTCCGAAGAAAATATTATTGAGAAAATAAAAATAAAAATAAAAATGAGGAAGCGGGGGAGAGAAAGAGGAAGATATAGATGTTATGAATGTGATGTTAGAAGACATAACACACATGAGTATCCTGCTAGGCTTAAGAGAAAGGGTAAGAAAGTTGCACATAAGACCACCCGTTGCGATAGTGACATCGAGTCGGATGATTCAGGGGGAGAATCACCACATGAACCATGTGTTGCATTCATGGATAGTCATGTTTGCACTTCTAGTTTATCTCTAGCCTATTAGGACATATCTAAATGTGAAAGCCTAGATGATGCCTCGATTCATTCGAGATATAATTAATGTGAGGATGAGATTTTAAGTGAGGGAGAAGGTGGTATCCAATAGGCGTTTAGTGATCTTTACATCGAGACTTTGAAAACTAAAAATATAAATAAAGATTTGTCTCTAGGGTGTTAGATTTGGAAAAGGAACTGAATGTTTTTTAGAGAGTGTGAGGCATCGGTAAGTTAACTCGAGAAGGTGAAGATTTTTTTATGTGATAAGTTTATCATTTTAGGCCGGGAAAATACCGATTTGACCAACACCGTGGCTAGTCTTACGGTAGATCTTTAATATTTATTGGAGACTCATGAGAAACTTGAAGCCCAACTATCCCAACTCACGAGCAATCTTGAACATGCCCGGGAGGTCAAGGTCACTTTAGAGATATCTAAGAAGGTAGGAAATATGCTCCTCGATCCTAGAGATTTAAGGAATAGGTTATGATGGTGCATCCACTTTCCATACTGCACCCTAGCCAGTTCTCAAGTTTATGTTAGATCCTTACGGACCTCGACCTAACCCACCTAGGAGTTCTCTTCCGAGATGTTTTAAGAAAGGTGGACCCAATCCCGTGTTTGTTTGTTTCCATTGCAAACAAAGAGGTCACCTTAAAGAGTTTTGTTTTAAGCTAGGGATAGTGTATTATATGTATGTTTCGAGTTTCCACGTATACTACCACACATGTTACTCCACATGCTCTTTCACATAACTTAAGAGATTTTGAGAGTTTTCAAGTGCAAGTAGAGTATTAAGTCAAGACTTCACAAAATTTGATGTCATCTCCTTTGGAGAACTCCTTCGAGCCTAATGATTGAGATTGAGACTTATTTTCTAGCATAGGGTGTATTTCATACTCATATCTTATATTACTATTGCTACTATGTACTACCATTGTATTTATTTTTTTCATGTTGATATATTTTTTGAAAAATACAAATAGAATTTTGTTTTTCTGAATTTTTTTTTTGAAAAATAGAAAAATATTTTCAGATTCTTTTAAGAAAAATGAAAAATACAAAAAGATTTTTATTTTTATAAAATTTTTGAAAAAGAGAAAAATAGTTTTGTCATTTATTGTTACACCTTATATGGATGAACATTAAAGATGTCCGAGTCACCTATTCATTAAATATCCATGTAACTATTTTGTAGTGTTTTGAGAGATGACATCATTTCATTTATGTTCTTTATAATGTGTGGAGTCATTAAGATGTCATTTGATGAAAACTTGCTACATGTTTGACTCTTTGTGTCCTTTAATGCACCCGAGCATAAACTGATTTGAGTATTCCACTTTTCTATCACATGTCGATCATATTGGTTCATCTCAATTGTGCATTAAAGAAAAAACAAATGTGAAAAATGAGATAGTAAAAAGTTGTGGATGTAAGAACCATTGTCCGAATTTAAAAAATCATTTTTCCAATAATATTGTTATATATTAAGCAATAAAATCGAGCTACGAAAGGCAAAATCTTTGCAAGAAAATGCCACCATTTGCAATGAAAAGTGCCTAAAAAGATTAGAGGCACATCAAAACAGAAGTTTCAGGTCATTTGTTTGAACATTGATGCTTCCCTACAAATGAGCATTAATTTTTTCAAAATAATTGAGATTATTATTGCTATATGTGAGATTTTGCTGGAGTTAAGTCAAAGATCAATGGGTTTGTAGATACTATAAAAATCTCAGAAAATCATTACATTGTTTTGGGCGTCATTGATCTGAAAATCACTTATGATTCTGATTTATTGATTAAGTTAAGTCAAATTCACACGAGTTCACCATTTTTACACCTAAGTTTGACTTTGAGATCTTTCGTTAGTGGTGTCTCAATTGTTCTTGCATATGTGATATGTTTGTCTATGTTAATTTTCCTATGGAATATGTTCATACCTCTACATTCTATTTCCATGATTCGTGTATTTTATTATTTCTCCTTGGTGTGTTGTATTTGAAAAATTTTATACTTGGAAAAATTGAAAATTTTCAAAAATAGTTGGTGATGCCTTTGAGATTATCATTACACATGCATTATTTATAATTTTCATGATGATATCTTCTTTATACGTGATTCTTTGCAATTCATGATAATGTTTACTCCTTTGTCTATTTCGTACAAAAAGATGGAGAACAAATTAAGGGGGAGACTTGTTGATTTGATGACAAGTTTGATTTATAGGGGAGATTGCTTTATGAGTTTATTGCTTTATGAGTATTTTTTTCTATTTCAAACTCGATGCATCACTGGATATTTTTCTTTGCTTCATGTGTGTAGGTATTTTATGCGAAAATCAAGACCCACCGGATGAAGTCAAAGAACTAAAGGGAAGCTTAAGAAGAAAAGGAAGACACAAAATTTTATTAGGATATTTTGGCATTTTTAGGGGTGTTTTATGTAATTTGAATTTTAAATGGGTTTGTATAGTTTTGTACTAGAATAGCTAAAGGGGGAGATTTTTAAGGGCAAATTGTTTAGCTTGCCCTTTGGTATTTATTTTATTTGCACCATGGCTAGTTTTGCGTATCCCGATATAAATCGTCACATACCGTCACGACAAACCAACTCCAAGATTGAAGACTTTTGTGGATCCCACGAAGGTAAAAATCAACTTGTGTTTAAACTTATTCGTGAAATTTATTTTGGGATGTTTTATTTTTATTAAAACTGAAATAGGATTTTTTAGGTTTAAAAATCGAGGCAAATGTTTTATTCAAAAAATTTCAAATTTTGCTGACCTCGTTCAAACGAGATGGCAACATCATTCGAATGAGATGTCAAACCCACTTAAAGGATTGTTCGATCACTTAATCAAACAAGCATCTACTGAGGGCGTACGGTGTCATTTCGTCTGAAGATCATTTGAAGCTTGATCAAATGAGATAGTAATATCGTTCGAACGAACCTGAATTTTCTTCTAACGAGCCTTATTTTTTTCGAACGAGATGCCACCTCGACTTTTGTGTAATAGTTATAAATATCTATTTTGTTTCTAAATTTCGTGGGACTTTTGCCCAAATGATTTTTGCACATCTGTTGCAAAAGTTTTCAAACCTTTGGTTTACCAAAACACTTTTGATTCACAAACAGAATCCCAAATATATTTTGTGAATCAGTTTTGAATCTTTTTGAGATATAACCTTGTGGAGAGCTCATCTTTACTTCTAATCTTGTGAACCTTGGAGGGGATCACTATTGAAGGAAGAAAAATGTTAATCAGTGGATATCGAGGGTGGACTGCCACATGTGGACTACTCAGGATTGAGGCATATTCTTTGGAGATTATGTGAAGACTGCGCATTATTCTTGTGGGTTATATCAATTAGTATTATAAGCCGACTATCTTGTAAAAATTTTAAAGTCCTGAAAAAGGGTTTTCTCCGAAAAGGGATTTTTTCTTGGTTGTCGTGTGGTTGCATGTTTAATTTATATGACTTTTCACTTATATGCATGTCTTAGGATAATAAGATAAAATTGGATTTGTGTATGGACATCTGATTATATAAATCATTCCATTAAGATCGCAAGTGAACTCTCAGTCCTTGTAACTCTTAATGAATATCTGTGCGGGATACATCATAAGTAATAAAAGGATTTTTCTCATTTATTTTAAATAGGAAAATACATTATTGATAGTCATTTTACAGGATGACATACATGCCCTGTGGATTCTAATGTCTCGATGTTCTTCCTTCATTTGGACCTCTAGTCACGAGGGAAATTTTATGCCCAAACTTTCTTAAGGGAGCTCAAACATGGGCATTGATGGACGTAAGAACTATGTTGAGACCTTGGGAATGCCCTGAAGCTTTTTTGGTACCATTTATCAATCCATGTGGATAACTAAGATATTTTTCTTATCCTTAATGGAGGTGACACATCACATTGAATTTCTATAAAAATTCCAATTGTTTTGAATTTTCCATTTTTCGAATGGAACATTTATAGAATCTCTACGAATAGAATTAAACCTTATTTCACAGTATGTACACAAGGTTCCTATTTCTTAAGAATAAGAATGTCCTTGAGAGGTCTTATCACCTTCAAGATTTTTTTTGATCCCCTAAGACTTCTCCCACTCCCTTGGGGGTTGGAATCCTCACCACTAACCTGTGAATTGAGATAACTGTGTCCAAATCATTTTATTGATTGTGTGCCCATGAAGACATTATAAGGTGAAGGGAGGTCCACCTCTATGAACTTGTTCCAAATGGTTGTGCAATAGTTCAGGGAAACGAGGATGAAGGGGAGTGACATATCCTAATGATTATGTTTGTTCTATGCTAGACCCAATTATAGGGGTCGTGATTGGATGCATGTGCTTTGTTCTAAGGCCCATGGCCTCAAAAGCATCTAAGAACATGATATCTATAGAGATTATTGTATGAATTAGGATCCTCATTATGTTGGCATTTCTAATGATTGATGTGATCATAAAAGGATCGCCATGAGGCAATCGGATCCACCGAGGTCCCGTTTTAGGAAGACTGTCATTAGAACTCCATTGGGAGATTGATGTGGGAGAGAGACATGGTTAAAATCTATCCATGCATAGTGGATACTCCTGAGGTGGGTCTTTCTTCTTTTGGAGGAGATCCCACCTCAAAAAATCCTTCGAAGCTGCATTAGACATCAACCATTGGAACATCATCCTTCTTCTTCTTCTTCTTGTGATGACCTTTGACTGCAGCTTTCTCCACATATTCTTTGATTCAAACAATTTTTGTCATGCCCTCGATAGATTTTTTTAGCTTGAATCAGTCTCTTATGTTGTGGCCATAATCTCTGTGGAACCGATAGTACATGGACTTATCTATTTTATCGTCTGCAGTCCGCATGGGTTTTGGTTGAGGAAAGATATCCTGAGATTTCATGGCTTCAATGACCTTATCTATGGTCATTGTGAGTGGGGTGAAGTGTTTGGCCTCTGGTGGCCCACTTTTCTTAACCCCGTATTTCTTCTTGTTGGCCTCAGCTACTACCGAGGTCTCTGTTTGGTAGGAGACGACATATTTTCTCCTTTTCAATTTGGAAGAAGTTATAGCATGTCTTGCTGAGAAGGCATCCTCAACATTCATATACTTTCAAGCTCTTTCGAGAAGCTCAATCATAGACTTTGGAGACTTATTGCTAAAGGATCTCAACAAGTCTTTTGAGGTGAGGCACGAAATGAAAATGACCACACAAATTGGGTCGTTCAGATTATTGACATGGATACCTTCCTAGTTAAACATCATGGCATAGCATCTCAGATATTCTCCGGACTTTTATTTGAAGAGAAGGATGGAAGTGATAGGTTTCTTCATCTTTTGTAACCCAATGAAATAACTAACAAAATATCTTTCCAGCTCAATGAATCCTGTTATGGTTCCTGGCTTGAGCATTACTAATTAGTACCTTGTAATTTCCATTAAGTTAGAGGGAAAAGCTCTACATAATACCTCATTTGAGGAATCTTGGAGGAGCACAACTGCTTGATAGGTTTCTAGATGATCAATGGGGTCCTTAAACACATCGAATAGTCCAATATTATGCATCTTCCACTTTGGGGGAAGGGCGTAATGTTAAACTTCATTAGAGAAAGGAGACAATTTCTTTTGGTGGAAAAACTCAATTGCGGTGGGAGTTTGAGTCTTATACTAGTTAAGGAAATTCACAAACTAGTCTTACATCTTCTTTATCTAGCCATCCCAGGGTTTATCCTCCATAGGACCTCCTTAAGAATGATCCACGTGGAGGGATAACTTATCCTTGACAAGAATGTGGGTCACTGGTCATTAAGGGACATGGGTACACCCACTATATAATTTTCCCTTCTAGTTTTGCCCCTTTGTTCTCCCCGGTATAGTTATGATCTAGTTCCATAGGTTCCTCTACCACTAGGGTTAAAGGAATCCTAATGTGAATGGTTGAACGTTGTTTTTAGAGAACTTTTTCTTGGGCCTCAATTTCTTTTAAAAATGAATGGGGGAAGCATTAATCACCATTTTGAAGGGAGTAAGTTATATACAAAAGGTATGGAACTCATCATTCATACAAACGACTCCAAACTGATGAGTGTTAAAATCATAAGTGACTTTAGACCCACAAGTGCTCCCCTCTAGACCTCAGACGGGTGAGATGAGAGGATTGTCAATGTGTAAGATAATGATTTATAGTGGTTCGGACCTCAGATCCCACTGTTAAAGGGTGTTATACTATTTATTATATCAAAAAATCCAAAGGATCTTAGGAAGTAACTAATGGACTTATCTACAGATTTCTAGGTATATAAGGATGAATAACATATATAATGTGTTTGATAACTGAAAATGATTTGAGTTACAAGTTTAGGCTCTTAATAGTGGGTTTAGAGAGTGTTGAAAGAATGAATGTTGACGGATGTTGGAACTTGGAGATCTGTGATTGCTTTATATTATGAATTATATGCCAATTTTAGGAGACAGAATGAATGGACTATCATAACATGGTTGTGGTACCTTTGAGGTCTGAAGGTGTATCAAAAAAGTGTTGAGTGTTGGCCCAATTTTTTACATGTGGTGTAAGATGGTTGTTGATAGCATTAAATGTTGTTGGGAGAATTCAATGCATGTGGAGTTTGGTAGTGGTGGTAGGTGGAATAGTGTAATGACTTCCATGAATTTCGTCAGACTGATCCCAGAGGTGAATCGGAGGCCTAGAAGCTAAGGAGCTTCCCTTAGACAATCGTATGTTGTGCTAGAGTTATTCTCTATTGATTCACCCTTGTGTTAAGGGTTAGATGACCCTAGAAGGTCGGTTTTGTTTAGATTCAGGTTTGTTCTGGGCACCAGACATGGTGGAACCCTAGTGTTGAGGTCTCTGCGCATAGTTGGGGATATATGATGGAACGACCCACCATGTTAAGAAAGAATGGATGATACTAAGGTCTTCTATATCTCTATGTCCTTCTCCCAAGTGCAACGGAGATCTTGGGGTCTAAACCATAACTTGGATGAGGTCTAAGGACTACTTCGGGACCTTTGACCTTGCTTAAGGATAGTTGAGGAGATTTGGAGTTTTTTAATTACCAAGTGTAAAATGGGGTCTCATCATTAATTGCAAAGTTATTATTCTATTGCATATGAAATATCCTTATACCAATCATATATATAGTTTTAGATGTCAATGTGCCAAAATGCGTCCAATTTCATGTATATAACCAATTTCAATAACAATTTGACATTTACACAACCAAATAGGTCCAATTTCATATATATATATATATATACACACACACACACCCAATTTCAATATCAACTTCACATTTACACAGTAAAATGGGTTTAATTTCATGTATATACCCAATTATAGATTTCCATTTCGAATTTAAACAACATCCTAATCTTACCCAATTTCAATTTTAATTTCATATTTACACAACATTATATCCAATTTCAATTTCAAGTTCATATTTACACCACAAGGTCACAGATTTGGACCATTACCCACCTTCCGTGACCATTCTAGATATATGGCGTAGTGCATGTTTGTTCGCAACTTTGGAGCATAATCAAATCTTCAAAATTAACTATACCTTATCAACCATTTTTATCTTAGTTGGTCCCAACCTCATAACAACACATTTATTCGAATTAGGAAAGGACAATAAAATTTTATTTTTATCTTGGAACGTATCAAAATGCTCTTTCTTAGAGAAAGCATGATTCTAAGATCTGAAATATAATACCAATTCACATTGAGATAAAGTGATATTGTCCAAATGATATTCTTCAACATATGTACACTACAACAAAAGGCTGAATTGTCACCTTTGAGTCAGCTAGCCTTGTCACGGTCATTGATCGTGACAAAAAAATACGTGTTTTTTGTCACAGTAAAAAATCTTGACGGGTCCGTGACAACTTTGTTATCTTAAAATCGTACCGCCTATTTTTTCCCATCATTTTTTACTCCCACCCTCTCTCTCTCTACTTGTATGTCTTTTTTTTATCTCTCCCTATCTTTCCTTTGTGTATGTGTGTATGTATATATGTATATGCATGTGTGTGTGTGCAGGTTTGTGTGCGTGTGGGGGGGGGGGGTGACGTGCGGGTGTATGTGCAGGTGTGTGTGTGTGTAGGGGGTGGGGGGGGGGGACAGTGGGTGGGCAGGGGGAGTGATGGGTGGCAGTGTCAGTGGGGGTAGTGTGTGTGTGTGTGTGTGTGTATATGTGTGGTGGTGTGGTGTGGTGTGTGTGTATAGGTTTTCCCTATTTAACCATCTTTTTATTTCCTTATGTGTCATTATTGATTTATTCAAACTGGAACTTTACAAAAAAGGAAAATAATATGAATAAATGGAAATACATCGTATGTTTTCGTTCACATGAAATAATTATAGGATTGTTTGCCTACATTGGGAGTGTTTTCATGTCTTACATATTGGATGTCTTGAGGAATGTGATCGTGGTGTCTTTGAGAGTAAATAATTGTTGTTTTGGTATTTTGCTTTGATGTTTGGTTGTTGGACTTTGCGCAATGAATCCCAATGCATAATGTGCGTAGTCACATATGAACGTCTCAGATGAAGCAAGAAAATGCACACAAGTTTGTCAGTTTTGATTAGTAATATAGGTTGATATGTGAATTAGTGGAAATTTCTATGTTTTTAATTTACACTATCGATTCGACATTCCACTTTTGTTAGACATTCCACGCATGAAGTTTAGTGATGGGCAGGAGTGATAACTCAAACCTTTTAATAGAATTAAGATGCTTTAAATGATGTATCTTATTTCACGAGAAGTCACATAGTGTTACCATCCCTTTAGCTCCTTATGAAATCGACTAAAACATATGAAATGCTCTAAGGATTAATAACTTTTTTAATTTGTGTAGATTGTAATTATATAGGACCCTTTTCTCTAAATTGAAATTGAATTTGAATTGGTGTGGATATTGGTATAAATTGGTATAAATTTGTATAAGTTTTAGTTCTTATGCGTACTTTAAATTAATTGAAACATACTTAAAATTACATAATTAAATGAAATCTTTCGAATGGTGATAAGACATAATCAACTGAAACATACATTAAATTACATATAGTGCGCATAGATACTAGACTTCTAGTTCTTATATGTACGTGTTCAATAGCCCTTAGACCCGTTTGGGAGTCATTACCCCTGTAATGAGATCTCTCGAATTGTCTCGTTTGGAAAATTTGGGATTGCATAGTTTCTATATAATAATATTCTTAGTGGCTTAAACTTGTTACTTTGGGGGGAATTTATGCAGTCGTATCTTAATGTTCTCTGGGTACGTACTAGATGATGCGATCTTAAGTGTTATTTCAATTAATAAATTGAAATAACACTCACACATGCGAATCTATGTCGTGTATTTGGATAACTATGGGGATATGCTGCCGGATTTTCCTCAAATTGGAACAATGTATGAGTTGTTAAGTATATTACAGAAACATGCAGTCTTGAATGGGATAGGACCACTCACCCTTTATAGGAGAAGGAGGACATGGGAATTTGAATGCACGAATAAATTTACATTAAGTCAACTTGTTAAATAACACTTTGCTTCGTAGGGTACATGCCCGCATGTATTCTCATTTTAAATGCACGACATTTATAACTAATTTAAATTACATATAGTGCGCATAGATATGAGCCTTCTAGTTCTTATGCATATGCATTCAATAAGTAATTGTTTATAATAATGAGAACTAAATGTTTACACTCTTGTTTATACTAATCCACAAATATACGCTTCTTACCCATTATATATGATTGTTTGTAGTAGCTGTAATGGGATATCCTAAATACAAAGAGTGAATGGGTGAGACAGATAGATTAGGGGATGTCTTTCGCAGAGGCACTAATGAATTTGTAAAATATGCAAAGAGATGTCATAATGATGAAGAGTTTCCGTGCCTGTGTGGTAGGTGTAATAATGGTAAGGTGTTTGAGTGGAAAATAGTTGAACTACATTTGTTAAGATGGGGTATGCAAGATAGTTATCGAATTTGGGTTTTTCACGGGGAACCGAAAGTTCCTTTTATCCTCGACCAACCTTCACAAAAACCTTGAATAAGTAGGATAGATGTATAAGGGGAGGATGACAATGTAGATAATAATATGCTAGAGGATTTAGTTGATGACGTGTAGAGTTTATGAAGTGGAAAAGAATGAGGTCACTAGCTATGTACAAGGTTCGGGTGCTCATGAAGATATCGGGATAAACCTTGACGATGACTACCAAAGTTTAAAATTTAAGGTGAGACAACTATTATACTCTGGCTGTGAGAATGATCAAACAAACTTAAGTTCCATTGTTGGTTTGCATAGTTTTAAGACCCAATATGGTTTGTCTGGCAATAACGTGACAAGAATTTTGAATTGGGTAAAGGGCTTACTACCCAAGCATAATACGATTACAAACCGCTATCCTACTATAAAAAATGATTGAAAGGCTTATGAATGAATTATAAATCAATTCGTGCTTGTGTGTATGACTGAATACTATACCGAAAGTGTAAGGACACAATTCTACAATTGAGTCTCATTGTAGTTTTGGCTCAATTCCAGATAAAAACGTTTATGTCATAGGATAGTGTTCAATGTACCTATTCAAGCCTATGATGTGTTTTGTTGAAGACGTAGCGGCCAAGAGTATAAAGCTTCATCAAATGTCGTGTTTCAAGTGCCTCGTTTCTATGTCACCAACATAATTCCAATTGCTCCCAAGGTATGAATGCATTACATATATATATAGGAGCTTGGAACATTTATATAAAACTTTTATATAAAGTATATAAAGTTTCTGGGCTAAAAACATAAATATCCAGCTTTCTGGAAGTTCGTTCGAATTGTCGTTCGAACGAGTTTTTCATTCGAACGAGAATGTCATTCGAACGAGGTCTGTCAATGAGTTCTCCAAAGGCCACTGGAATGTCGTTCGAAGTATCATTTGAACGAGAATGATGGTTCGAATGAGATTTCTAACGAGTTCACACTGGAAATTCTTTATAAGGCTTGTTCGAACGAGACTTCGTTCAAACGAAAATATCGTTCGAACGAGATTTCAGGGGAACAGTTATTGGTAGTTTTTGAGCAGTTTTTCCCACTTTCCCACTTCTTTTTCCCACTATCTTTTGACAAAATTTCTTAAGTGTGGAAATTAACATTTTCATAATATTCTAACTCCTAGAAAGTGTTTTGAGAGTTCATCTTTCCTAAGAAAAAGTTCAAGTTTAAGTGTTCATTTTTCAAAGAAAAATCCTTTAAACACTTTATTTCACCCATATTGTTTATTCCAAGCCTTCTTTATATATATATATACATTGCTTGGAGTTTTGGCACCGGTTCATTCTACCTATTGAAGAGTTCGTTTGGGTTTTCTTCTAAATCCTTCAAAGAAGAAGAAGTTCATTTTTTACTGTGGCATTCTCACATGGTGAAAGGCACTATTGTATGGTTGGCGGTTGCTTCCTAGTTCCTCATTGGTGGATTACAAGGTTCCGGTGGAGTCTGGGATTGCCGACTAAGCAAAGGTATTTGTAAGAAGACGCGTCGGGGCTTGAAGGAGTCGAGTCAAGTGTTGTAATTCATCTTCCTTGTAATTGTAATTATGTACTTAGTGGAGTTAAGACTAGGATCGTCCGAGGTTGTTTCCCATTGTGGGTTTTTCCTCGTACATCGCGGCGTAGTGTGTTGTGAATTTATTTTATCTTGTAGAATCACCTAGAACCCATGCTTAGGACTAAAAGATAAAATATGGTTCAATTCACTACTCTTGTTTAATTTGGTGCTAAATTAGTTTTGGGTATAATTTAAATAATTTAATTCAAGTAACCTTAATTTGGTAAAATTTGGCTTGGACTAATTTGCAAAAATGGAAAATATGACTTAGGAAAATTTCTAGGACTTGGGTTAAATTAATTGGGTTTAAGTGATATTAAATTGTGTGTGTGTTTTATCCTATTTCACTTGGTTGTATTTTAATTTGAAAAGAAATTAAAATTTGTTAATTTGTTTATTTGAACCATCATCTCGCTTCCACATAAAAAGAAATTACTTTTGTTGTAAAGATGTTAAAAAATTGGGGCACTATCGCTTTCAGAAAGGAGTATGGAAATTTCTATCAGTGTACGGTATGCAATGAACCTAGATATGTTCAATATACTGGCAAGGAAGGCACAAGCTCAAAAGTGCTTCAAAAACTATTGAAATATTTTCCCATTAGTCCTATATTAAAGTAGTTTTTCTTAGTACCATGGATAGCACCGTCAATGACTTGGCATGCTAGGACAGAAGCAGGGGAAAATCTCATGCACTATCCTATTGATTATACATCTTGGAAGAGGTTGAGTTTTGAGAATCCTATTTTTTCTCGAGAACAGTGTAACATTCATTCGGAAATTTCAATAGATGATTTCAATCCATTTGGAAATCTAAGCGCCAATCAGAGTGTATGGACAGTGATCCTAGCCCCACTTAACCTCCCTCTTTCACAGTATACGAGACCCGAATTTCAATGTTGTCTTTATTGATACCTAGGACAAAGGAACAAAGTGAAGACATCGATGTCTACCTGGCTCCTTTAGTAGAAGAATTAAATGAGTTATAGGAAGAGGGTGTCCAAGCATTTAACTCTTTTATAAAAGAAGAGTTTACACTGAAAGCTATGTTGATGTGGGCAATTCATGATTTTCTAGATTATCGAACATTATCCAGTTGTGTAGTACATGGTTATTTGGGGTATCCTATTTGAGGAGAGGAGACTGAATCTCTTAGTCTCCCCACTAGCTCAAAAAATGTATACCATTTTCGTCGAATTTTTTTACCTCTCCACCGAACCCCGCTCATAGTTTTAGATTTGAGAAATGTTCCAATTTTTTACCGGGCGGGGTTGAACATAGGCTACGACCGCAAAAACTTTTAGGCTTTGAAATTGAAAGTAAATATTCTAATTGTGGCCCAAATATGCCAAGTAAGAATCCTAAATTTAAGAATGTCAATCATAAGAAGACCCCAATTGGGAATGAAACTGAGACAAGAAAGGCATAGTCCAGGAGGTTAATTTTATTTGACTTGCCTTATTAGAAGAATAACCCGGTGAGCCATATATTTGATGTGATGGATGCAGAGACGAACGTCGATGAACATATTGTGGACACATGCCATGGGGAAGTCATTTGAAGGATGGAGAAAATGCACGAAAAGACCTTAAAGCGTTAAAATGTAAGCCATAACTATGGTTGAAAGAAGATAGTAGGGGAAAGAAAATAATTTCCCCTGGTGCCTTTACTTTGATGAGTGAGGAAAGGAAGGTACTTTTATACACAATATATAATTTGAAGGTTCCACCTATTTTTCATCCAACTTGCCAAGGATTGAGAATTATGCTACCTATGATTTACATATGTGTAAGAACCATGATTGGGATGTGATCATGCATTTGGTTCCTCTATTGTTTAAGTATTGTTTCTCCAAGCACAAGAATTTATAGAGGGTTATTATGAAAATTAGTATCTGCTTCTCACTTTTATGTGAAAAAGTAGTCAATCGAGATCACATAGTGGCCAAAAAATTGGCGATGATCGAAGCGATTTGTGTGTTGGAGAAGTACTTTTCCCATCATTCTTTGACATAAGTGTTCACTTATTGGTAAACCTATGCCACGAGGGACTTCTTTGTGGCCCAGTTAAATATCACTGGATGTATCCGTTTGAAATATTGATGATAGTTTTCAAAGATTATGTCAAGAATACACAATACATTGAAGGATAAATTGCAGAGAAAAACATCACTATGGAGTCATCAATCTACACTCGGGAATATATGCATGACTCGACCAGTGAGGATGATACTGATGAGTTCGTCGATGAGGGTGGTCATGTGATGGGAAAACGAGTGAAATTAATAAGTTTGCAATATGAACAAGTAGCTCGTTATCTATTTGACACACATGAAGATGTTGAAGAATGGAAAAAGTATGTCTAAATTATTTTAGTCTATGAGAACAATAATAGACAAGAAAACAATAACAAAATCAGACAGCAAATTTAGTCTTTGGTTGTCACATGAGGTAATTTTAATGAAAATGGATATTATTAAATGTCACATTACAAGAAAGATTTACAACTAAACTAATTAATTTATCTATATTCTTATCTCTTAAAAACGGGTGATGCGACATGAAGGCTTGTTCGTCTAGCCACTAGACCCTTTTTCGTGGCACAATAGTACAAAAAGTATCGATTGAATGGTAACGTATTTGGTGCAAGGGTGTATGAGGAAAATAAAAATGTACAGATCTTGGGAATTTCATACAAGGCTCTTACTTCCTTTCGAGAAAGCGCAAAAGATAAAAACCTCATTAAAGCTGAAATGGCTTACTATGGCGTAATTCTAAATATATTTGAATTGGACTATGTAACCTTCAAAGAGGTTGTATTTTACCATGATGGGGTAAGATTTTAGGATAAAAATGCTTATAAAGTTGATCCTGGTACCAATTTGATAATGGTTGACTTGTCTAAGTTAAAGAGAAACGAACACGTGAGCGATGAGACGTTTGTTTGTGCTTTTCAAAAGGTCAAGCAAGTGTTTTACTTAGAGTATATCAACAACGAGTCGTGGTCAATCATGCTACATGCGCTAAAGCATTTAAATAGTAGTTTGGATGGCTTGGCTGCACATACCAAATATCAATCCAGTTTTATTGATAACGAGAATTTGAAACAATTTTTAGATTTGTAATAAGTATTCAAATTATTTATAATGACCAGTGGTTGTATTATTCGAGTACTTCATTATTATCGGTCGACAATTTTTTTCTTTTTATACATTTGTACTTGATCATTTTAATGCTTGCAATAACCAAGTGAATATGTTAATTAGGATTTTAACTGATTTAAGAATTAGTTCAAAGTCCATGACCCGTGAGTGTGTGGGTTGGGGGGGGGGGGGGGGGGGGGGGTACGTGTGTGTAAATTTAATTTGGTATTGGTATTGGTATGTATTTTTATTATCAGATTTGAGAATTAATTCAAAGTCCGTATATATGTTTGTACTAATATTAACAATTTTTGTAGAAAATGACTTCATCCGGGAGCGGTAGCGGAGGCGACGAGGGCTCCTAGGTCAGTAGGCCCCTAAAATGGGGAAAATCGGGGTCCGTTGTGAACAATAAGATGTAATTATTGGCTAGAGCGCTAGAGTTGTTGAAGGCGATCGGTTGCCCAGGGTACACTAATTGGAGAGTCGTGCCTATTCACATATAAATGAAGATCTAGGGGGGGGGGGGACTACATGTAGTGTATTTATTTTTATATTTATGTTTATATTTATATTTATATTTATAAAGAACTAACGTTTACTTTCTCTTTGGTTTGTATTTGTTTAACAATAACAATTCGGCCTACTCCCATAACTCCACAACTCCATGTTGGAACAATTGAGGGATCAATATAAGACGTGGAAGAAGAATTTGCGGTCCCGGTACTTTGGAATGAACCGGGAGTCCATTCTGAGACTACGGGACACCTTCATCCCGAAGGATCCAATTTCATTGGCACAGTGGAAAAAGTTTATTGATAATGAGATCTCTAAGAGGTAATTGGATCTCGCCAATCGGGTGAAAAAGTCGAACGTGCACTACTTCGGGCGGACGTCTTAAGCCTAGGTGGAGCATAGGATGGTAAGCTTTAATTTTTCATAAATTTTAGTTTTCTGTTATTCTAATTTAGAATTACTTTGCGTTAATGACTAATTATGTATTATTTTATCTCAGGATACAGGGAGTGGCCCGAGAGGTAGGTCACATAGGCTAGATGCCTATGTGGCAATTCAGTCCAAAAAGGGCAAGGACAAGGAGGTGGCCCCGAGCATCACAACCACCATTGTAAGTTATAAATGTTTAATTTTTTTAATTACGTTCTAATTTTTTATTTACTTAATTAACTAATCGTGTAGTTTTTGTCTTTTAAGGAAAATCTTAAGGAAGTGCATGAGTCGTAATATGATGTCGACAAAGCATCTTTGGCTACGGATGCACTCAGCCAAGTGCTAGGGTAGGATCACAAGGGGAGGACTAGGGGGTGAGATCGCAGGTGGGGAAGTCTAGGATCATCAGAATGGGGACGAGCAACAAAGGGTTAACATATAAGGTGGACATCCATGATGGGAAGCAATCAAGTTCGGAGGAAACGGTTCTAGATATATACACCTTCATGAAGCATCAGTTGGGAAAGGGCAAGGGAAAGGGAAAGGAGAAGGAGAGGTAGACGAGGACGAGGATGAGGATTGAGATGTCACTGATTCATCGTCGATACGCATGGACTCGCTTCCATTTGATGATCCATTTCCCATCGTGACCCTCGGCGAGCAGCCTATGTCAAAAATTGGTTGACCGAGCGTGTTTCTAGTCAACATATATTGTGGGGAGCCAATAGAGAGGGAGTTGAGGGACCTAGGCTTCGGCTCGAGTATGCTGGTTCATGGACGTCCCTCCAAGACATTGAGGCAAGAGTGCCCATCACGCATGTGTTGGACAGAAAGGATAACTCACGTTTGTGGTTGCACGAACAATGCGGTATTCAGAATATTGAGGGGTGTCTCAATTCATATGTCGTGTGGATTTCCTTCCTCCTCCGACCTGCTCCTTCTTCTTGACATTATTTCAATCTTTTTTATTTTGGATATTGAATTGTATTTGTATTTTTTTTATTTTGGTACATATTGGTTTGGATATGGATATTTTCATTTCTGTTTTATATGGATATGGGTTATATATGCCATGATTTGGTACAATATTTCGACATATGTTGTTTGTACATGTACAATTTTGCTATAACAGGTACAAATATACTACTGTGTAGTGGTAGTGGCCATACTGCCCAACAGTTTTTTTTAAAATGCTACCCAAAATTGTCACGATCTTTGATTGTAACAAGTTAATTAAACTTGTCACGGTTAAAGACCATGACAACACATATCAAGGTCAAGGACCGTGGCAGGACTGTGACAAGTCTAATGAACTTGTGACGGTCAAAGACCGTGACAAGTCCATGAAAAGTAAGTAGTCACCTAGAGACTTATCACAGTCAAAGACCTTGAAAAGTCTGACTTCTCACAGGTTTTGATTGTGATAAGTCGATTGTTTTGGTCTAGTTGTAATTGACACACTATCAAAGACACATTTATCCATATTTAAAGGAAAGTCCCACTTTTTGTGACCTTAATCTGTGGACTTGTAACATTTCCAGCCTCTTTCACCATCCATAGATCTAGATCTACTACTTTTTCTAGATACCACCATTCTTTACCCAATTACCAATATGAGAATACAAATCTAAGATTAAACTATCCTCCTATCAATTTATTCCCTTTTAATAATATAATATAGTTTAGTCGACACCATCCATGTTTACCTCATTCTTTTTATGTAAAATGGTTGTAATTATATTCTCATACAAATTCGAAAGAGAGGTACGAAGTAACAAGACCTTATCTTATTCCTAAATCTTCCCATCAACATTTTCAAGTCATGCTTAATCTCATTAAGATTTTTGTTAGACTCTTATAAAAATAAGGATTCTCCAAAAAATATCCACAATTCAAAAGTTTTGTTCTCATCACTAACGTTATTGATGACGTTACCAACAATAGAGAGTAATATTGTGCTCAAACACCTTGACTTTATATCTATCCAATCATCATTTGGTTCCTTCTTCCTATTCCTCCATTTCAATGCCCTTACAAGCACACGTTGATCAAGGATATCCATTACTTCACCTTTATATAAATAAAATTATAAGTCCCATCAAACCTTTCCACCTTTCAATATGAAAATAATAGTTTTTGACATAAGTTAATGCAAGCAATGAATCCAAGATATCCAAATTGTAGTGTGTTGAAACTAAAATCCTACCAAGGGCTTTTGTCAAACACCTTGCATTAACCAAATCTCTAACACCAAGCGTTATTCTTTAATGGAACAACATACAACGAATAAAAGGAATTGAATATAAAGTTGATTGAGATAGAATAAACCCACATAATTAACACATAATATTTAATGTATTTTTATAATATTGCATTGCATACATCCATAAGAGAGAGAAAATAATTATACTTATTGAGAAAAATCGGTTACAATGGTAGGATCATGTGAGATATATGCACACTCTCAATTTATGTCTTAAATACATTTAAATCTCACATTGGAACAAAGTTTAAAAATCATAAACCTCTCTCACATTCTTTCTTCACTTTTGATGAATAGTCTCTCCATTTCAAAAACAAGCTAATGATGAATACCTTTCATTATTATGATTATACTCAAAGTACTATATGTGAAAATACCCAAAATGCATCTTTCCCACCTCAAGTGTTCAATCTCTACGAAGAATACAACATATATGTTTCAAGAAACATATGTTGTAATAGAGACAAACTCGTTGGCTACCAACTCCACGTTCTTAAACTAAGAATATTTATGTTTATTCTTTGCGTGTGGGCATCCTATTGTGAATCATCAATGAAAATATCACTCGAAGTTAAGCAAAAATATCACAGTTATAAAAGTAAATCCCTACACCAAAACATGAAATTTGTCATGGTCATAGACCTTTAGAAGTTGCCATTGTCACGGTCAAAGACCATTATAGCAATGGGAGTGAAAATTGTTTTGTCAAGGACTTGTCATGGACAAAGTCTGTGACAAGCTTTCCATTGTCACGGACTTGTCACGGTAAGAGTCCGTGAAAAGTTCTTCTTTGTCATGGACTTTGACCGTGACAAGTTCATGGTAGTGGGATACTTGTCACGAACTTTGATCGCGACAAATCCTTGACAAGTATTCCTTGTCACGGATTTATCACAATCAAAGTCCGTGACAATACTAGCAGTAGAATAAAAAAACTATTAGGAAGTATGGCCATTGCCACTGCCCAACAATATATTTTTAAGCTATAACAACAATCGATAATATATTTCAACAATAACGAGCATCAATCAACACTAATATTAATAATACCCAATCGCAAACCAAATATAAATGAAAAACACGATATATAAACCCAAATTTGAATGTTAAATGCAAATTATTACATAAAAAGTGAATGTTCATTACTTTTCAGGTCGGAGGAGAAAGATATACCATACAATATAATAACCAATAAAACCCTCAATATGTTGCACGTTGCACTGTTCATTCAACCACATGGCTTCATTCTCTTTCCCCACCACAATGATAGTGACGCGGACCTGAGCCTCGTGAAATCGCAACGAATAATTATGCACCAAGTAACCTAGGAATATACTCAGGTCCCTCCACCCCCTGACAATCCTATCTCCTCCTTATAAGTCTACTAAATAGGCTTTATCCCAACCAATTGTGAATAGATTCTGGACAAGTGGTATTTTTTTTTTTTTTGGGGGGGGGGGGTGGTGACGAATAAGTCATACAGAGATGAGGGGTCTCTTAGTGAGGGTGAGAAAGATGGGGTAGTGGTCCCCTCATCCACTACTTTCTCATTTCCCTTCCCTGAACTACTCTAGCCTCGATCGTGAATAGCTTACTTAACCATCGAAAACATTTTATTCAATGCATTTTTTATGTTGTCAAACTTCTGGTCCAAATTATTTTTTATCTCGTCGACCATGTGTGATAGTCCAATGTTGCTCGACGTCATCCGACGAGCCTCGACTTCCTAGATCGAGAGAAAACACCTCGATTACGGCCTTTATGATCCTTCCTAAGCACTTGTCTAACTTCATCCGTACACAGAGATGCCTTGTCGGCATCCCTCTGGGAGTTGTGGACTTCTTTATGCTTTTCTTGAAATAATTAAAAAATATGTGATTAGATGAAATAACAAAAAGGTATGTGATTATAAACAATGAATTAATAATATAAATACATGTATAACTAACAATAGTGGTAGCCACGTCCGAATTGACCTCCTTTTCTTTCCATTTCTTCGTTCAAATTTCCACATAAGCATCAATCCTATACGGCTTACCCCCAGGACCACTCCCTGTCTCCTGAAAACAAAATAAAGAAAAATTAGTGAATTAGTATATAATTCCCACCAAATAGAATACAATAAAAGTAAAATGAAATAACATTCAAAACTAACCATCCTATGCTCCACCTTGGTGTAAGACATATGCCCGGAGTAGTGCACGTCAACCTTCTTGGACCGATTTTCCCTTCCGAATTCACGAGAGGACAACTACCAATTTGATATCCCATTATTTACAAATTGTTTCTAGTTTTCAAATGAGATTGGCTCTTTCTCAGGTACCGTGTCCCTACATCATAAGATGGGCTCTCAGTCCCTGCAAAATAACCGCGCATACATGTTTTTCTTCCACATTTTCCAATGTTCCCTTATTTGTTCCAACGTGGAGTTGCATGCTTCTGGGGGCTAGTCGAATTGTTCTTGTCAAACAAATACAAAAAAAAGTGAGTTTGTTGTATTTAAAATATAAAATAAAATATAAATATTATTGAGTCAAGCATGTACCTGTAATGCCTCCCAAATGGCCATCTTAAGATCAACGGGCACCCTCCTCCTATTAGTGTACTCAGGGCCAATAATCAGTTTGAGAAATTCCATGGTCCTAGATTGGAAGGTAGTCTTGTTCTCCACTATGCTCCCCAGCTTGCCCCACTTTAGGGGACTAGTGCTAGATGAAGACATATCCTGCAAAAATTATTATTAGTAAAAACATATATGTAAGAAGATGATTTAGAAATTTAAATAACAAATTAGTTTTACATTGTTAGATAATATGTATGATAAATTAACGACGACATTTATCATAAACCATACTAAGAATTATTTTTAAATAATGCTTAAATTGATTAAAATAAAAATTAACATATTCACTAACTAACAACCAAAGATTGATTCAAATCCCCAAAAATTGATCAAATCTAAATGAATAAAGAATTAAAGTGTCATCTAATAATAATATATCCAACAAAGAATTAAATTATGATAAATCAACAATGACATTAGAAGAATCCAAATTAACAATGACATTAGAAGAACACAAATCCCTATCATAAATCAAACTAGGAATTATTTTAAACAATTGGAATCCTTATTACAAATCTAAGAATTGTTTCAACTTAGGGTCATTATTCAAAATATATTGATTTCTGTAGGAGAAACTAATTCATCCATGCTACTGGTTAGATTCTTTGATGCGTGTAAAATAAATGACCACAGCTCATTGTTGATAGACTTCGAGTAAAACATTTGCTTAAACTATCGAAAAGCATAAACAAACGACTCATTGCTCGCATGCTCGTTTCTCTTTATCCTGGACAAGTCGACCACGATCAAATTGGTTCCTGAATCAACTTTACAAGCATTTTTGTCCACAACTCTTACCCAATCATAGTAAAACGCAACCTGTTTGAAGCTTATATAATCTAATTCTTATATATTTCGAATGACACCAGAGTAAGTCATTTCAACTTCAACGATATTTTTATCTTTCCCAATCTCTTGAAAATAAGTAAGAGCCTTATATGAAATGCTCGAGTTATATGCATTTGGATTTTCCTCGTACACCCTTGAACCGAATACAAAACCGTTCAATCGATACTTTTTCTACTCATGTGCCATAAAATTGGGTCTAATGGCTAGATGAGCTAGCCTTGATGGTATACCACCCATCTTTAAGAGATGAAATTATAGATAAATTAATTAGGTTAGTTTTAAATATTTCTTGAAAATTTTCTTTTAGTAAGAGACATACTCATAATAATTATCCCATGTCACACCCATAGCCTAAATTCGATGTCTGATTGTGCCACCATTCTTCGTCTTTTATTATTCCCACACGCATCATATTTCCTACATTGACTGTAACGAACATATTATAAAGTTAATCAACTATAAAACTTAAAATAATGTACAAAGAAAACATAAACTTACTTTTTTCATTCTTCGACATCTTCATGAGTGACAAAAAGATAACGAGCTATTTGTTCATACCGTAAACTTGTTAACTTCACTCGTGTTCCTATTACATGACCACCCTCATTGATGAACTCATTACTGTTATCTAGAATGGTTGGGTCGGTCATGTATTCCTGAGAGAAGATTGATGAATCCACGGTGATGTATTCATCTACATTGATCCTTCAATGTATCATGTATTCTTTAAATAATCTTTGAAAACTTTCATTAACCTTTGAAACGGGTACATCCATTGATGTCTAATTGGGCTACAAAGATGTGCCTAGGGCATAAGTATACCAACAAGTGAATACTTATGTCAAAAAAAGATGGGGGAAAGTACTTCTCCAAAACACAAATCACTTCAGCTATTGCTACTTTGGCATCCATGATGTGCTTTCGGTTAACTACTTTTTCACATAAAAGTTTGAAGAAGATGCTGATTTACATAATGACCCTCCGCAAATCCTTATGATTAGAGAAATAGTTCTGAAACAACAAAGGAACCAATTGCAAGATCACATGCCAATCGTGAGACTTGCACTTATGTAAATTGTGGGTGGCATAATTAACAATCCTTTACAAGTTGGATGAAAAATTACAGGGAACTTTCAAATTATATATTGTGTTTAAAAGCACCTTTCTTTCGTCGGTCGCTATACTAAATGCACTAGGGGGAATTATTTTCCTTCCGCAACTATCTTCTTTCAACCATAGCTCTAGCTTAAGTTTCAACGATTTAAGGTCATTTCATTCATATTCTCCATCCTTTGAATGACTCCCTCAAAAAATTGGTTCATAAATGAAGGTCAGTTTTCTAATTAAGAAACACATGTATTGTAATTCTGTTCATGCATTAATCTAATACATGGGACATTAAATTACCATTCCAATAAGGCAAGTCAAATAAAATTGACCTCCTAGGCCATGCCTTTCTTTTCTCAGTTTCATTCTCAACTGGGGTCTTCTTATGATTGGCATTCTTCAATTTAGGAGTCTTTCCTAGAATATTAGGTCCATAATTAGAAGATTTACTCTGAATTTTTAAAACTAAAAGTTTTCTCAGAGGTAGCATATGTTCAAATCCACCTGGTAAAAAATTGGAACCTTTCTCAAATCTAAAACTATGATCGGGGGCTAAAAACCTCCTATGGGAATGGTATATAATTTTCCCACAACCTTGAGACATTGACATTCAGTTTAATCTCCATAAATAGGACAACCCAAATAATCATATACTACACAACCAGATAATGTCCTATAAGTTGAGAAATTATGAATTGCCTAAATCAACATAGATTTAAATGCAAACTCTTCATTTTTAATGAATCAAATGCTTTCACACCCTCTATCGACAACTAATTTAATTATTCTACCAAAGGAGACAAATAGACATCGATGTTTTCACTTGGTTCTTTTGGCCCAGGTATCAATAAAGACAACATCTCAATATCCAGGTCGCATACACTCAAAAGGAGGGAGGTTGAGTGCTGCTAGGATCATGGGCCATACACTCTTATTGGTGCCTAGATTTCCAAATAGATTGAAACCATCTATTGATATTTCCAAACGAAGGTTATGCTGTTCCCAAGAAAAATTAGGATAATGATAATTTATCCACTTTCAAACCGTAGAATTAATACTATGCGCGTGAGATTACCCGCTACTTCAGCCTTAACATTCCAAGTCATGTCCTCCACCGGCAATGGTACTATGACAAACCGCTTCAATGTAAACCCAATAGGAAAATATTTAAGTACTTTTGAGAGTGTACCGTCCTTTCCAGTAGATTGCATATATCTAGGTTCCTCAAACACTAGACGCCAATCGAGATTTTGATACTCTTTTCGGTATAGTATGCAGTCATACCTACAAGCATGAATTGATTTATCCTTTATTCGTAAACATTTAAAACTGTTGTTTATACTAGGATAGCTATTTGGAAGTATATTCTCCTTGGGTAGCAAACCCTTCACCCAATTCAGAATTCATATCATGCTATTGCCAAGCAAGCCATATTAGGACTTAAAACTATTCAAACCAACCATGGCATGCAAAGTTATTTGATATTTTTCCATAGCCAAGGTACAATAGTTGGATCGCCTAAAATTTCAAACTTTGATAGTCATCATCAAGGTTTAGTCTAATATCTTCATGATCACCTGAACCTTATACATTGTCAGTGACCTCATTTTCTTCCACTTTATGAACTCCTAAAGAATCATTAACTAATTCCTCTAACATATAATGATCTACATTATCCTCCTGGCCTTGTACATTTATCCTACTTAATGATTTTTGTGAAGGTTGCTCGGGCACAAAGGGAACATGCATTTCCCTTTGAAAAACCCACGATCAGTAATGATCTTGCATACCCCATATAAGCAGATGTAGTTCAGTTCTTTTCCACTCAAACACCTTACCATTATTACAATGTGCACACGAACATGGGAACTCCTCATCATTAAGACATATCTTTATAAGTTTTACAAACTGATTAGCTCTTCTACAAGATTGTGCTGTAGATTGACATTTAATCATATTTTTCCTATTGCTAATTTGGGGTCACCCGATTGTGCTACTTATTAAACTATTGTAGAAGATAATTTGTCTATTAATTTAAAGATCAATTAATTGTAGCTATGACATAAATCACAATCAAATATATTCAAAACCTTATATATATGGACGGTATAATCCCCAGATTGGCCCATTAATTAATATGATAAAATAATAATAATATCCTATCCCATTAAATATTTTAAAAAATAAAATAAAAAGGTAAATAGTTGAAGTAACTTTGGAATTAATATGAATCAACCTCACATTAACAAAAATATAATTGATATAGATTTTTCAATTTAGTCTTAGAATTTTAGGTGATACACTTAAATCAATCCTAGCATTTAGTAAGCACATAACACCTTAAAGAAGCAGATCACACTCACACAAATTTATGTGTTGTATCCAAGGTGTATTAAATAGTAAGTTGTTCAGAGGATTCACATTAAAAAATCAATTTAACTCAATGTAAACATGAAAAAAATTACTCTTATTATTTTATATAGAGCCCACAAGAAAAATAAAAGATCAAATGTTAAAGACCTTAAATTTTAAGAATTCATGTTATTATGAACATTGACCAAAAGCACATGCATATTGATCATGTTTCTATACTCATCATACTACATCTCACCACATTTCTAAATTTTAGAAGAATGTAATCTCCCATGGGGAAATTTTTTACGAAAATTAAATCATCAAGCTAGAAATTAAGCGTACCAACACTGTAATACCCATGCCTTAAATTTGATCTCTTTCCACGTAAAGTTGTATTTATGAATTAATATTGAGGTTTAATCATCATCGTAGCCTTTGTGCACGTCGAATCGGAGTTTTCATAGACTAAATTTCAGTTCATGGGAAACATAAGTCATTCAAACGAGGGTCTTTGTCATTCAAACGAGGCATTCAAACGAAGTTCGAACGAGCTTCTCATGACTTGGAAAATGGTTGATTTCCCTTTCTCTTTGTAATCTCATTAAAGTTTATGTTTGAAAGAAGTCCCTTATTGATCGAATGAAAGGGGTTGTCATTCGAACGAGATCAATTATCGTTATAATGACTTGAAAAATTATGCAGATCTTTAATGTGTTGTCAACACAATAGCCCTTAGATCTATGAGAACTCAATCCCTGGTGTTGCAGATTGGATAAAACGTGTTTATCATGTTAGGTCTTGGCTTTTAAATCATTTTGTGGGTTATTTTGGTATTATAAGAAGAGTGAGAGAGGGTGGGATTTCCCCCACCATTTTCAATCACCACATTTTCTTTCTCCCCCTCTCTAAGTTTCAAGAGTTCATCTTCTTCCCCAATCATTTTCCACCACTGTTACACCTTACCACCACCATAATAAACCATTACAAATCATTTTCAATCCTTGTTCTTCATCCTTGACCTTTATTAATGGTAGAAGTGGTTAGAGTCAAGACAGTAGGAGAATCTTTGGAGCATTTTGAAGAGCTTCTTAGAGCATTTGGAGCTAGGAACGTTCATTTTCATCTTCTTCTTTATCTCCTCTTCAAACCATAAGGTATGGTTTTCCTCTTCTTAAGAGTTCAAGGTTTCTAGGTATGAAAAATGTGAAAGATTCATGCTAGATAAGACTTAATGCCCAAAATGAAGTTATTTCCTATTATATTTAAGTCTTGCAAAAAATGTATTTTTAAAGAAGACAAACCCTAAATGGTTCTTCTATGAGGAAGTGGCATTTTTACTTTGAAATATGGAAAGAAAGCGTGAAAAATGTACACCCATGATTTATATCTTGTATAGTTCATTTTTGAGTTATTTCTGGGCTTGAAATCCTCCTGAACATGTGTAGAATCGTGTAGTATGATAGAAAATTGCATTTTAGACTTGATAAGTTATGATGAAATGGGTTTTATGGGGTAATGTTTAAATGTAGAAAAATATCCCTAAATATGTGTTATAAATATTATAAGAATGAAGAAAAATTATATTTGAAGTCACATGAAATAATAGGGCTAAGTAGTGGACATTTGGCTAAAATGGTCTTTAAATGGTTGAATGTATTTTATGTAGAAGACATAAAATAATGAGGCATGATTTTGGACATAAATTATATATAAAAAAGAATGTTCTGAAAGAAAATGTTATTATTAGTGCCATAATGAATTAGACATGTTTTTTTTCACAAAGTTATGATGAAATAAAGGGTAAAATGGTAATTTTGACAAACTGAGGGTCCTAGTGGTCAGATTTCCTCGTTAGACCTTATCAGTATGTTTTCGGTGACAAATGGATAAAATGGTACGTTGACAAGATGAAATGGTGATTTAAACCGTAGAAATGGTTAAAGTGGTAAAATGATGGAATAATGTGGACATTAACAAAAATGTTAAAACACATTAATATGGACTCGAATGACACCGGGACGAAATAAGAAGGGCCTGGAGCCCTAGAGTGAAAGACCCAAAATCACTAGCGAAAACATATTGTAGCATAGACATAGGTATGGAGCCCACTAAAGTATGCAGATATTGGAAGATTTCGAGAAAAGATAATGGAAAAAGGAAATGATAATGGTTGATCTTAGAAATGTGTAAGTAAGACAACCTAATAAAACATGATAACAAGGAGACTAATGAATAAAAAGTAGTTGATAGTCTCTAGACCAGGTAAATGGTTGTACGAGCTCATCACTTGGGTGCATGGCATGGTAGTTGCATTATTACTATCTAAATTGTTACACGTTTTCCGAATTGATTAAAATACATGTTATATGTATAGTATTTTTGTAGAAAATGTACATCATTGTATTACCCACCCTGCTGAGCATTCTCTCACCCCTTGTGTTATATTCAAACCTCCACCCCACTCAAGGTACTTCAAGTAGGGAAGTCGGGAAGGATGTGGGTAAGGCCTAGAGGGCAGTCAACGTCGTTAGTTTCTTTAAACTTTTATTTTAATTATCTTTGAAACATTTCTAAATTGGGACATTCTATCTTTTATTCAGGCTTTTCGCCATGTTTTTTAATAATACCGGAATGATTAAGGTTAGTTCTTATTTAATTAGTATTGTGAATTAAATCAGATTTTTATTAATAAACCTTATAAATAGACTTAATTACTTAACGTGGTCACTTATTTTCCCAACCTAAAACTAGTAATTTTAATCCTTAATAAATGGCCGTGTGACTTTGTGCATATAATAAATATTATTTTTGTGAATAATCAAACCCACGCTACCTGCTATCACGAAGGTTGCCGCGCCGGGACAATCTTATCTCGATGGGACCTATATGGGTGATATTGACTTGTACCCTAGAACATAGGACTCCTTGGTACAAGCTATCAGAGAATGATAGTCAGATGATCGAGGTGGAAACCAAGCATCCTTGTAAATACGCTAGTCGTTGTTATCGACTTCCAATCGCAATACAAAAATCAAAACTTTAACTACACTCTTGCGCAGTATAGTGGCTATTTTGGGTATCGAATCCTCAGGGAATCAGAACGAGTGAACGTGATGAGAAAGGTAAGACTGTTAACCCTAACTTGACTCTAGAAAGAAACAAAAAGATGATTGATATGGGAAATAACTAATTAACTAAATTCACACTAAATTAAACTACTGCATCAACTATGTGAGCAAAATTAACTAACTAAGAATGACTTAATAAGAATGAAGGGAAAATAGGTTGGAATACAATCCCCTAAACCCTAGTGTGTATGCCAAACAAAACTAGTCGTAAATTAGATAATTTATCAAACCCAGGTCTTTAGTACTCCCGAGTATTACACATATGAGGGATCGTAGCTCGCATAGTATGTAAGCAAACGACGAGTAAATCAGTGTTGTATTAGCTACATGTGTGTTGCACTCTTAAGCATCCCAATTACCTAGGGAAAACGAGATCAAAAGTCCTATAATGGTTTTGATCACCATACTACACGATCTAATTAAATATTAAATTTAGAGAACTAATTTTATACCCATGCAAACCACATCGGGTTGGGTTCATGCATCCCAACCTTCAAAAACCTAGCCTAACATGGTGAAATTATTAAAAACTACGTTATCTACGTTGCATGAACTCATAATTGCTTGTAAAGAGAGATTCAAAATGAGAAATAATAATAAAAGTGATGGAAATAAAATTTACCAAGATTGAAGAACAAGAACATGCAAGAAGAAATCAAAGGTTGAAGAAAAATCGAAAAAGCTCTTAATTTAAAGGTGCAAAATATGTAAATTCTTCTCCTCAATGTTCCTCCTTGATTAGGAGATTTTACATGAATGAAATCTGAATAAAAAGAGTCCTAATGAATAAATATATCGGCTAGAGATCTTTTAGAAGAGTCCCCAAAACATAAAACTCCTTTGGCTACAAGATAAGGGCAAAATAAAAATCCTGTATTTGGAAATTTATCATACTTAGAAAGCGTGACTAATTTTGTAATGGATTTGGTGCGTGAGTAATGACCGGATCGATCCACTCCGGATTGGTCCGCTGAATATGGATGATGTAGTGAATTCTAGAGGCCGGATCAATCCGTTTTTTAGGATGACCGGATTGGTCCGTTTTTTCTGAGTCAACTTCTCTTCATTTTCTCATTAACTTCAAATGACCATAACTTCTTCACCGTAGCTCCGATTGAGGTGACGTTTTTTTCTAGTGTTCTTGTAATTGAAAAATATTAAACTTTCCAATTAGACCCATATCCAAGATATGGCTGTAAAATTACGAAAATGCCCTTGAACTTCCCATTTCTTGCTTTCTTTCACTTTTTTGAGTTATTTTTTCCATTTTTCTTGCATGAAATACCTGTAAAATACATAAGAAATACGCAAAACATGAAATAATTTCCAAAAGGGGTTAGTATCATAAATATGAGATGAATCCAAGCTATTTATAATGCATGGTATCATAAAAATACCTAAATTAAGGGGATAAATGTGAAGAATTTATGCCTAATTAAATCCTCCATATTAGAACTTTGAGTGTCCCGAGCATTGTAAAAGCATAAGAGAATGAATTAAGTACCCTTCGAAAACTTTATTGGGATAGAATACCTCTTTCGCGGGCAAGAGATTGCATTTATCATATGCAACAAGCCATTAAACCCCTAGGTGGCCCTAACAGGACGAGTTGTGTCTTGTGAGGGTTTGTAGCGAATATACCCACAAAATTCGTTATTGATTCAAAGAAAAATCAAAATACTTAAAAACTGTACAATATAAACTCCCCAAAAACTGGTCACTATAAAATCATTTTCACAAGTCTCAAGTCATAGTGTGTGTGTCCGAAGCCAAAAATCGAACCACTAATATCCACCGCTAATTACTTTTCGAAAATTCGCTTTGATTTTAAAATCTCACCGAATACACTCACAAACGAATCACTCGGAAGTGTGGCTATTCTCTCGGTATGCATGATTTATAAGAGTAAATTCTAATGGACACAAGGTCACACACAAAAATAGAAAGACGAAAATATTTTAGGTGAAAAGATCTTATCATCGGATTATGGTTTTTGGAAAACGGGAAACATCATCTCTTTTTCACGCTATGTAATCTCTTTTATTATCTTTTTGTATCTTAACTCTCCATGCGGTAATCAATTTCGTAATTCGAACTCAGTTAGGAATTTTTTGGGTTAAATGTGTATTTGGTAATATGGGAATGGTTGGGAATTTCGAAATTGGAAAATATTCTTATGATGTCCATTAGTGCTTCTCCAGGCTTTTGCTTATTTTTTTCTTATTTTTCTATATTTTTTGTTTTTCACTCTTATTTTTCTCATTCTTGCTATTTCTGTTGAGCATTTTTGTACTATTTTTTTCTTGCCCCTTTTTATGCACTTTTCGGACTTTATTTTATGAATATTCAATCTTCACAATTTCGCGCTAATTGGGTTTTTTGGATTATCAAATGAAAAGGAAAAAAAATTATTAGGCTCAAATTGGGTAGCAAAGCGATAATTTTTCACAAATATTTATGGCCAATATTTTTGGGTAATAAGCGATGGCCTACTTCATTGTCCAAATGCGAGTTGCTTTACCATATGTGTCTCAAGATTAATTTAGTTTAAAGATATTTTAGTTCGCGTTATTCAAGATAATATCTCACACATTTTCCATAACCGATCAAAACAATAAAATAGAGATCATCACTGAATTTTTCACATACTGAAAAGAACTTTGAGTTAACCATTAACTCAGATTGATTTATAAACTCAGAAAAATTATAGGCTCGAAATCTCACCGGGGTTGTCAATCTCCACACTTATTCGTAAAGTCATCAATTTTCGCTCAATTTAAATCTTTGGTCAACTTTGGCTTTGTGCATTGGATTTTTTACAACTTGAGACAGAAAAAATGTGACTTTTTTTAAGCTTTTAAATTCCAATTTTTATTTATTTTAAAGAAAAATATTTTTGGTTTTTTTCAAAATTTTTCAATTTTTTCTGAAATTTTTGAAAATTTCTAAAAAAAACACACTTGGAAAGAACATGTGATTGAATTAATGAATATAAACAATAAACGGGAAGAATATCTCACACCCATTAACTTAAATGTTGCATTGTCCTTAATGCGAATCAAGAACACAACATAAAGAGTGGAAAAGAAAGATATTACCGAAATGGAGCGATCCCCGATGAGTGAGAGTCCATTAAATCTACATAACATGTTAGGACCAAGCATAACAAAAACTTTAACTAAATACTCAAAACTATATAAAAAAAAGAAAAAAAAAAGCTAATTATGTACAACCTACGATTTGAACTTCTAATAAGTTATACACTAGAAGTCAAAAAATTTGAGGGTCCACCCAAAATACAATTTGAATTTGAGGGGTAATCGGTGTACCCTCATTAGTATGCATGCCTCCAAAAAAATGAATTCCGTTTGAACAACGGAAGGCATGTGTAATGCAAAAAAAATGGACCATTACCAATTAAAATTATTAAAGGGATAATGGGTGAAAAATACAATTGGGATCCAAGAAAAATAGAATCCCCTCCCAAAGGTTTTTCAAATAGTATGGGAAGGGGGTCACACAAATAGAAAGAGTCCATCTTGGAAAAAAATTTAAGCATAGAGTCCTTGTCCTCAAAATCTTCTCCCCCAAAATTTTCAACTGGATTTGGTGGAGTGAGATGTTTAAGTGTATGGCCTGTAAGATGAAGCATCACAAAAAAACATTCCCATAGAAGAATCGGATCAACATCCTCAAGACATTCATCCAGTTCTTATGATGGATTTAATGGTTCGATAATAGTGGGTACACAAGGAGACAAATGATCTTCAACCTCAGTAGATTTTGCAATATTTATAAGAGGTTGATATTCAAAAGAACTTGGATCTCTCTCATTGATTTCATCCTCAAAAGTGTTACGTGAAGCGCAAGTCTCGACCTTATCTAAGTTGTCCTAATAATCATTAAACTCCTTGCAAGTTTCTCTAATTTTCAACTCTGTAGCAGCAAGGTCATCAAATTACATTTTGCTTCCAAAGTAGGCTTCCTTGGTTCTAGCACCTCGGATTCCTCATTTGGTTGAAAACATTCTTCAACTTCAAAAATATCGAAGAAAAGTCCTCATTGGGTTCAAATAATGCATCTAACTCTTGCTCCAAATAATGATTTTTTCCCGATATTCTGTTTCAAGTCTTTTTTCTTCAAGCAATTCATTTTGATAAATTTGGATGGCGTTAGCACTGGTCTTGTATTTATGAGACTCATCTTTAGTGATATTGATCCAATGTTCATAAGTATTGAGAGCCTCCTCCTCCTCACTATTATCATAACAATTAAACCCACCACAGGAGTTAAAGTAAGACATTTCAAATGGGGCAATTCAAGAACATGACACCCATATTTTTGAATATTTTTTTAAGGTCAAATTAGAGATTAACCAACCTAACCTAAAGTCTACCTAATTCCCCGGCATCGGCGCCATTTTGATCGAGGTGAAAACCAAGCATCCATATAATTATGCTAGTCGTTGTTATCGACTTCCAATCGTAATACAAAAACCTAAACTTTAACTACACTCTTGCACAGTATAGTGGCTATTTTGGGAATTGAATCCTCAGGGAATTAGAACGAGTGAACGTGACGAAAAAGGTAAGACTGTTAACCCTAACTTGACTCTAGAATGAAAAAAAAAGATGATTGAGATGGGAAATAACTAATTAACTAAATGCACACTAAATTAAACTACTGCATTAACTATGTGAGAAAAATTAACTAACTAAGAATGACTTAATAAGAATGAAGGGAAAATAGGTTGGGAATACAATCCCCCAAATCCTAGTGTGTATGCCAAGTACAAAACTAGTCATAAATTAGATAATTTATCAAATCAAGGTCTTTATTACTCCCAAGTATTACACATATGAGGGATCATAGCTCGTACAGTATGTAAGCAAACGACGAGTAAAGCAGTGTCGTATTAGCAACACGTGTGTTGCACTCTTAAGCATCCCGGTTACCTAGGAAAAACGAGATCAAAAGTCCTACAACGGTTGTGATCACCATACTACATGATCTAATCAATTATTAAATTTAGAGAACTAATTTTATACCCATGCATACCACATCGGGTTGGGTTCATGCATCCCAACCTTTAAAAATCTAGCCAAACATGGTGAAATTAATGAAAACTACGTTATCTACGTTGCATGAACTCATTATTGCTTGTAAAGAGAGATTCAAAATGAGAAATAATAATAAAAGTGATGGAAATAAAAGTTACCAAGATTGAAGAACAAGAACATGCAAGAAGAAATCAAAGGTTGAAGAAAAATCGGAAAAGCTCTTAATTTAAAGGTGCAAAATATGTAAATTCTTCTCCTCGATGTTCCTCCTTGATTAGGAGATTTTATATGAATGAAATATGAATAAAAAGAGTCCTAATGAATAAATATATCGGCTAGAGCTTTTTTAGAAGTGTAATACCCCGCATTTTTGATTGAATTGAAATTGAAAAAAAAAACTATTTCAGTATATATATTCGAAATGTTTGGAAATAAAACTATGTCAGTATATATATTCGAAATGTTTGGAAATAAAAAGTTAAAATGAATTCATTGAGATACGAATGTGCGACTTAAATATTAGAAGAGAATTAATGCGTAAAAGGATCGAGAGGGTTACAATTGGGGGCAATGACATTTTTGTAAATAAACTAACCCTATGTATAAATAGAAAAGAAGAGAAGAAGTCTTCATTTTATCATTTCACAAATGGGGGCTAGGGTTTGGTAGAGAGAGAGAGAGTAAGAATATAAGAAAGCTAATAGGATTTCAAGAGGATCAACTTCTCCATACAATCCAAGGCAAGTTAATAACCTATATATGTATATTATGTATCTATAATGAAATTTCACATGAACATGTATTTGGATCCCTAAATTAATATGATATTGATGTTAAAAATGATATGCAATGTATTAGGATCACACTCCATGTAGATTCAAATCCAATAACATCGTTATAGGGATTGAATTGTTGAACAACCTCTTGAATTTGAGGAATCTATGAACTGGTAAATCGTAATATTAAAAACTGTTTTGAGCTGTTTTGGTTCCGAAAATGGATGTTTCGTCCATGTTGCCCGACAAAAAATTATATTCTGAACAACTTTGTAGTTTTAAGTTTTTTCGAAAACGGATCGAAAAAGTCTAAAATCGGCATTTTAAAATTCTGGGCAGAAAGTTGCCGAAAACAGGGGCGAATATTATATATTAGTTTCGGGTCTGTTTTATGCAGTCTATGGAAGCGTGTCCACGTGTCCTTATAGAAAATCACGTTCCGAACAACTCTGTAGTTTTAAGTTTTTCCAAAAACGGATCAGAAGAGCCTCGAATCTGCATTTTAAATTATGGGCAGCATGTTGTTGAAATAAGAATGATAATATTTTTCATATTGTTAGTAAGATAATTTTGGTGTTGTGCCTAATATCCTAACTTGATCTCATACTTATGGTTATTAGGGATATATAACCATGAAATGATTTTATGTTGAATTACTAAATTAATGATGTAAATTATGTTATATTATAAATAATGACTATTGTATAACTCGAGTAAGAGACTTGACATGATTGTATATATACATTAGCGTGAAATTATTTTACATGTATGAGTATACATTAGACTAGTTCTCCGATCGACGTAGGCACATGTTGAATGCGATTTTTGTGATTGATCCGGTTAGGTTCCGCTCGAGTGCCGTGTCGAAGATAAACCACTGAAACCGGACACATGGTTGTAATGCGGGTCGGATAGAAAGACCTTGAAACGCCATGTGATTTAGGACTTAGTAAGATTTCCCTTGTCACGTAATATTGGTTAGTATTCGTGTGTAGGCTTAGTGTTACGACTTGTTCCCCCGGGTAACGATAGTGACCCGATTTGACCTGTTGTGCAAGATATTATGCTTGTGTCTTAAAATAATATCCTGAATTGATGCATTTTATATTATACTTGAAGGAAATATTTTGATACGTTAAATACTGAAATGAGATTAATAATGATTTATCATGATACGATATGAGACTACACGTTACTCGAGTTTGGGTTGGGTAGTCACGACATAGGTACATTAGTTGGGTAATTGAACAACTTAATTACTGGAGACGAGTAATGACTAGTGTGCTTTCATTATAAGTACATCTTATAATCTTATAGCTTGTTTTCTTGCTTTGACGTTCGTCTATCTTGATTCTTGCTTCTTTCTCCTCTCCTATATATATATAATATATGACAGGTCCTCATCCCGATGGACAATAGACAATGGAGCTTGATGAGATCATATCAATCTTAGGATTCCTGTAGCTGTGGATTTTGAAATAACGTTGCCAAAGCCGTTTATGAAAATAAACTATTTAAGCAACTCCGAAAGTTTGTTGAAGAAACTCTTTACTAAAATCAAAACGATTTTGAACACAAGATGTGTTAACAAAATTATGTACGAGATATGGACAAGATTTGATAACAAGTTTTAGTAAACAGTTTAAAATGTTTTAAACTCAGCACACATCAGAATGGGATGAGAAGATGTAGAAATATTGATACTCAGGATTTTTAACGTGGTAAAACCTCAACCTTGAGGAAACATCCACGACTCCCTCTACGGAGTAAAACAAAAACAATCACTAAAACAAATATGCGAGTTACAACCTATTTAACTAACATGCACACAAAAACAAATCTATACAAGTTCAGGATTGTACCCTTTGGCGTCCTTAACTTTTCTACAGATCTTGTTTGTTGATGTAGTTGTCTCAGTTTGTCAACTCTTCTTTGTTTCAGCACTTTACGTCGACTTATGTTCACCAAATCTTATAGCCAACACTTTCAGTGTTTGTAGTGTGAAGATGTTTGTGAGAAGTGTTCTAAAACACATGCATGCACACACACACACTTATTAGTTACAGACGATCCTAACAAATCACATATAAAGTCTATATGCAGTGTTATTTGTTATTTTTCTTTCTTACAAAACCAAGAACCTTTTTGACCTTTCAAAGTAACCCAGATTCCACGGAGATCTTGCTTAAGAAATCGGTCAAGACCTTTCTCAATCACTTTTGAAAATATTATGGAGATTGAGAACCCTCCAAGTGCGAATCCAACTAGGTCAGGTTAAGTTTTGTAAAAACAGAAATAGAAAAACATCTATTGTTGATTCTGAAGTAAGAAAATGTTTTAACAGAAAACAATCAACAACGAAATTCTCAAGATGAGAAATAAATGCAACTAAGTGTATTATGACATGCAAAACTACAGATCTATGATTTCTATTGAACCAGAAACAAGATCTGAGTCTATGTCTAAGTTGGAAATAAGATTTATGAACACAAGGATTTCAGCAACCCAAGATCTCTTAACCAGAACTCTCATAAACCCAGGAAAACACTAAGGATGGTGTTTATTTGGTTATGGTGTTTTTTCTGGAGAGGTAAGTAGTTTGGGCTTGAGAGGTATTTGGACGAAGTTAGGGTTTCTAACTTGGGTTTGGTTTCTCTCTCTAACTTCTCTCTTCTCTCTTCTCTCTCTTCTCTCTCTATTCTTTTTCTGAGAAAACTCAAAGTGGTAAAAGCTTTCGAAGGCTGAAATGGGAGGCCTTTAAATAGGAAGAGAGGAAGATTCCAGAGCATCGTTCAAAAACAATGGCTGAGATTGAGTCAAGCTCCTTTGACTGCAATCCAAGGGCTCACAACAGGCGGTGGATTAAACAGGCTGTGATTGGCTTAAGGGATTACACGGGGATCCACTCAAAAGACATGCAGGCCATCGATAAGGGTAGATCCAAGGGCTGATAACAAGCGATGGTATGTCTCTGTAAAGAAACACACATAGGGCCAATCAGAGAACAGCAAGTGTTGGCCTGAGGACGATTGTAAACGCGCGTCCCAAAATAATTACAAAGCCAACCCTAGAGTCTCTAGCGCTTTCGGTTTCTACCCAGAATAACTTTAGGCCAATAAACACAACAATGCATATTTATATATTAACCCCAAGACTTTTTAAATCAAGTTTTAATTAAATAAAACCTTGTTTAAAGTAAGTTTAAAATTCCCAAAAAATTATTAAAAATCAAATTGAGGGATTTAAACACACTCACAACATTAATACACATAAGGGTGCAATATGATATGCAAGAATAAAATTCTAAGTGTGTGAGTGATGGCTATAGTCTCAGGATCATCACAAGATGGATAGAAGAAGAAGCAACCTAATTTCTGAAGCTCTTTGGTTTCTAGGATGGACACTATTTTGTCACAATTTCCAAACTAGATGAGCTCTTATACAATCTAGACTCAAATGAGTCAAAAGTATAAGGGCTTCAAATTTATTCTATTTTAATTTATGTCGCTTGTTTCCCTTTTCTTGAGGGTGGTATCAGAGATTAATATCACGTTGTTTTTACTTGGTATTTGAGAGAATTGTTGTATTATTCTTTCCCATTTTGTGTTGGAGCGCATGTATTGGCATTTTATATTTTTCAGTTTGAGATTACCGATGGATTATTGCAGTTAATAGTTATGAGTTGGTTTCACTTGTTATAGTTGTCATTATATGATTTGGTTACACATATGAGAGTGTAAATGTTTACTTTACTGCATTTATTTAAATTTTGTTTCTAATGCTAACATATTGACGCTCCGTTTTAATTTAATTGGGCGTAGCTAACCTAATTAGATTTAAAAAGAAGGGTTGTCACAGTTGGTATCAGAGGTTTTATAGCCTTTAGGGATTTGAGGGAGTCCGTTACGTTTTTCGCGCATAGTTTCCTTGATACTGTAATACCCCGTAATTTTTGCTTAATTTTAAATTACGTAAGTAGAGTAATTTAATGGGATTAAATGAGCGCTTTAATTAAATTACGTGAGTAGAGTAATTTAAATGTGATTAAATATGTTGGATTTAAATTACGTGAGTAGAGTAATTTAAATAGATATTATGTTAATAAAGATGAGTATGTGTTAAAGGAAATTTACTAAGGTGAGTAGAAACTTTCAATGTTGATATGTATGGTCTAGTGACTATATAGACGTACCGGAAGTATCTCGTCAAAATGTAGGGATGAGAGTAGAAAAATGTTTACGAGACTCAAATGATAATTTAGAGTCCACGGTTGATTTCGAAAGGGTCGAATTAGTCAAAATAGTGTGCCCGAGGGTACTAGTTGAGTGTCGGGTCATTTTCGGACTAAACCGGGACCATTCGGGGGGCATTTTGGTCTCTTTACAATTATGGTAAAGAAGACCTACGAATTTTGAAGCCCTAAATCTGATTATAAGAGTGGTGGCTAGGGTTAGGCAATGAGAGTTACACTATAGCCATTAGAGAAGAGAGAGAGAGGCAAATTCCTAAGGCAAAAGTAGGAAGGAGGGATCATCTTAGGAGGATTTCACCACAAGGATTATTGGGAAGGAGGATTGGAGTATCAATATCATCAATCATCAGCAACAACCACGAAATCAGACCCTACAAATCTTAAGGCAAGTGGTTATTTGCAAAATAATTGAGTTATAATACCCATGATTAAGCTTGAGGAAGAACATAATTTTTATGATATTCTTGGGAACAAACAATTGATAATAATCCATGATTGATTAGGATTTGCATGTAGGACATTTTTGAATTACCAAGTATGTTTATATCATAGAAAGCTTGATGAGAAATTCGTAAGAAAATCTGAAATTTGGATGAAAAATATAAAGAATGCATTTTTAGGGTTCTTGAATATTAGTGAGATTTTCAGTGAATTCGGCCAAGATTTATAATGATTTTGTTGTTTTAAATCGTTAGTAATCATCCCAGAATATGTAGGAATGATTAGAAATTGTTGGTTGTGAATATGATGGCTTATCATGAAAGTTAGAGATGTAAAAATGGTGAAACCCGTAGGAAGAAGATGAACTGGGTCTGTCACTGCTCGATCGATCGATCGACCCTTGAATGTCGATCGATCGAAGCAGTCGATCGATCGACCATCTTCCTTCGATCGATCGACCCTGTCTGAACTATAGAAAATTTGTGTAGAAATTTCTTTAATTGCCGTTACTTAATGGGAACCTTAGAATTGATATTTTTCCTATGAGGGGACTTTGAAATTTCCAGTAGGTGTACCATTAGGTTCCTCCACTAATGATTGAGTAGGAATGTTGGAGAAATGGAATGACGATAGAACGATTGACTTAGCCGTAGGTTGAAATGGTTAATTTAATTACGGAAAGAGTGAGACTTAATTCGGGAAAGAAAATACCAGTAGGTTAAAATTAACTTAACTACTGAATTAAGGGAGGGGTAACTAGGACCCTTAGAGTTACGCGAATACTCGAATAAATACAATAGTGAGAGAAATTGTAATTAATAAGTACGGAGAATATAAGTAAAATATATTACGTACGGGTATGATTTATTAGGTCGAGTGTGTACCTACTATATCTATATAAATAGGTTTGGGTTAAGAGAATATTACCTAAACTAATTATGTTAGGGTCGATGTGACATTCCGAACTAACATAAAGTTATTATATATTTGGGGTCGATGTTAATGCCGAACCAAACTTTGAACTGGTGCCGCGATGAAAGAGTCCTGAACCAGAATATGTGTATATATTTATATTTGTAGATAGTTGGGGTCGATGGATCATTCCGAACCAACTTTCACTTGGAGTCGATGAATTATTCCGAGCCAAGGGTCCTTTGTGTGTAATAAAAGGATATATTAGAGGTAACTAATATTAAATACATTGTTGTGGGACAAAATGTTTCTATGTGCATAATCTACAAATTGAGAATAGTAGTCAATGAAACGATATTTAAATGTCTTAGTAATAATTTATAACATGATGAAATTATTACATGAATAAGGACAACAAACAGTAAATGAGTTAACTACGGTTATGGAAAGTATCCTCGATAGTTACGTACTACGTAAGAGAGGTGAGGAAGTTCAAGGGAGTGTGCGAAACCTTAATATGTGTAATCAATAACTTAGTTGTGATAACTGCTTGCAAAATATTTTCAAATGTTTTGAGTACTAACTCTTGCTATGTAAAATTTTAAAAACCTTTTAGGTGCCCAGCCACAAGGACACCCAGCTTGATTTCACGTCAGAGATTTGGGAGCTGCAGCCAGTGTGGAGGTTGCAGGGATTGTTTAGACGCTTCCTCTTTTTTCATTTCTAGTGCAAAATCTCAGTTTTATTATTTCTAGTTGGAGCATGTCGTTCCACCTTTACTATTACAGTTTATTCTAGTTATGGATTTGTTGTTGTCTTTTTGGGCCGTGGTTTACGGCAAGACTTTAATTGCTTTCAGATTATTTTGTGTACTGAGCATTCATATCTAGTATTGGTAATGTGCGGTTTGGAATATTTGTTGTTTAAGAAAGATAAAATTTGGCACCCGTTTTAATTTCATTTAGGTGGTTAGTAATTTTAAAAGGCGTTCGACAGTGATGCTAAGAATGAACCATTTAAGAAACATGTTTATATTAAAATAAGGCTTGATCACCCAAGGTTTAATTAGGCGGGGTGTCGCAGATACATTGAGCCTTATGATTAGGTATTGTATTCGATGACTTGGAAGATCTTCACGTTACGATTTTGATGGGCGATTCGAAGCTAGCCTTGTGTATAGGGGGGTTCCTTGTTTGGATTTCATTCGTGAGACGTCCCACGCATGAGGTGAATCTTCGATCGACCAGAGGATAGTACGCGTGAGGTCCGTGTGTGAGTACTTGTTGTAATTATGACTCGTGCTCCACTTGAATAATGTTTTTTAGGATACGTGTTCACTTACTATCTTTTAAGATGGTGATTTGATGAGACATGGACTCTGGGAGGGCAAAGGGTCCAAGAATTTTAAAAGACCGCAATTCACGTGCAGCTATCGTAGTTTCATCGCCCACCAGTAGGCGAGAGAACCGATGTTGAACTCAATGATTGAGTTGACTTTTGATGATTTAGGGGGAGGAAACACCCGTATATTTGTTTTGCATTATCTACTTTGAATATTGTCTCTCTTATGGCTATAAAGAAGTTGGTATAAGTTATAGCCCACCCTATAGTACCACTGAGTTATTGGTACCACTTGCGCTTGTAGTTGTCTGAAGTTGTTTCCAATGTGGAAGGGTAGAGATTTATATATGGCATACCTAAAATTGATGTGGTCCAGTTGTTGTGGTGACATTTGCCTAAGAAGATATTATCGAGCTCCACCCGTGATGGCCAGACTGTTGAGGCATTCGATGACGTATTAATTAGTGAATGGTTAACGATGTAAGTCTTGTGATAATAAGAGTATATTATTACTCATGAACATGTAAAGGAAGGGTTGTGATTTGAGAGAAGACTACTCCAAATCGGTGTATGTCCCACACCATCAAAGGATGACCTGAGGGGTCCAATTTTGGTGTACGTAAGATTGTTATCATACTTGTGAGAATCATGAACTAGATTCATCCGTTTGATGATGTTCAATGGGATATCCATAAGCCTGTATCTATAATGGATAAGTGATTATCTTGAATTATTGTGTTGGTATCAGGGAAGTTTAATAGGTGTGTAAACCTACACGTTGTCCACACAAGCGATAGATGTCGCGTTGGGGTGGCGTAGTGGTTTTTAGTGTTCTGATCGTATAAAATTCGTAATGGAATTAACTCAAGGACGATTAGGTGTGTGTTCGGTCATGCACACGATATATTAGTGGGTTGGGTACTCACTTGTTCAGAGTGGAATGTTTCGGTAAGCTATCCCGAACAAGCTCGTGAGAACGTACCAGTAATGATGCGATGTCTTGGCCATGAAACTAGGGATGAGGAAGTCCATATCGCAAGGTCATACGAGGATTGACATTGGAGAAGTCCAGAATTATCGATGGAGTCTTCTTTCCATATTTGGTAATGATTGGAGTTAAGTATTTTTCGTAAAGCCCTATATTAGAATGGGTGTTCAATAAGATGTGGTTATCTTGTTTTGTAACATCGGTATATTTATTAAAAGTTATCGAGATCGGGACGTGAATATGGGTGTGCTAAGGGATGGACTTAAGCTGGAGTTACCAGTTGTGAACCCTACGGTGAGTAAAGAATCTCGAGGGACGAGTTGTCGAGTGAGAACATCACGAGGGAGTGTTCAATAGGCGTTTCATTTGATTCGAGTGTGATCTCTTGAGTTGGTGATATATCCATGAGTTCAATTTTATGGTATCACCCGATGACTGGGGGTACTAATTTGTTGCACCATGATAATGGTGGTGCTTGATTTTGAATCCATCAGATATGGGAATGTGGCTATGTTTTGGCCCTCGTTATGTATTAATGTGAATTAGAGCACGATTGAGTAGTTAGTGACATGATGCTTACTTAGACCGTGTGTGATTAAAGATGTTGTTGATGTAAAAAATTAGATCACTCTAATAATTCAATCACAGATAAATAAATGAGACAAAAGATTTTAAAGTGGTTCAGCCTTATAAGAATGGCCTACGCCCACTGTTGTGTTATTGTTGAATGTTTAGGAATTCTTGATTACAAATTCTCTCAAGAAATTCCTCTCTCGATTCCAGGGTTTGGATTCGGGATCCGGTCCCTTTTACAATGAGGATTGTATAATGTATTTATAGCCCTGAGGCTGTAATGTGAAAGGGTAATACATATGAAAGGGTAATACATTTAATGCCCTTTTTGCGTGTGCGTCTGAATGATAAACATTTTACGAATCAGTTGAACTGTTGGTTATCCAGCTATTAATGCTTTGTTCGAGATGCAGCTCGGACCGCCTGAGTTTCTCGGACTGCCTAAGCTTCTCGGTACTCAAGAGTTCCTCGGAGAGGCATTGTTCCTCGGAGCGTGAGAAGCAGTGTTCCTCGGGGAACTAGTCTTCCTCGTTGTAGTCTTGCTCCTCAGAGCGCGTGGGTTCCTCGGAAGTGTTTGTTGTTTCCATGTAGATAGCCACGTGTCTTCATATGACTGATCCATGTCAGCAGATTAAATTTGGTATCAACAGAAGCCCCCAATGTTTCATAGTTCAAAATTTGAGGAGTATGGAACATTCTTTCTCGGAATATGGTAGCTTTAAAATAGTCTTCCTGATTTTTAGGAACGTTTCCCTTGTATTTATTTCTCCTTCCCAATTCTTAGAATCATGCTTTTTTGGACTTTTATGCGTACTTCGATTCCCGCATCATTTTTCGTCTTTTTAGCCGCTGCTGTCCGCTTTGATTCCCGCGCCACTTTTCATCTTTTTAGCCGCCGGTAACGTAATCATCCTTTTTTTGTAATCACTACTTCACCATTTCCCAAGGCAAGGTATTTAAACTTCACAGACACTCCCATCGTCTTCTACCTTTTCAAATTTTATCTTCGAGTTTTACGTTGTCTCTTCCTACTCTCTTGTGCGTTCATCTTTTCCGTCGTTCGTTGTCAGCAGATCCATTCTTTCCCTGTAAGATCTTCTTCCTTCTTCTTCATTTCTTTATTCACCATGGTTTACCCTGTTGAGTCTCTTGAGAAGTTTCGTTCTGATTTCTCCATTCCCTCATGGGTTGTCTTGGAAGAGCTTTCTGAGCCTTCTAATTATTTCAATTTGGCTGAGGGACATTGGTTCCCCAGTCTCTTTTTTGCTGAGTGTGGATTTTCTTTTCCACCAAATCCCTTGTGTCTGGAATTCCGTCAGTACTTTGACGTTGTTCCTACACGAATAGCCCCCAACACATGGAGAATAGTTAATGGGGTGCATAGATTAAATCAAGTGCATGGAACTCATATAGGAATTCAAGAAATCATGTACTGCTATAGATGGGCAGTTAATGATAATATTTTTTATTTAAAAACTAGATTTTTAAATAGAGCCTTAGTAGTCAATCTCCCTGATACTAATAGGGATTATTTTGAACACGGGGTTGTCATCAAAAATTGGCAACACCCTCCATTAACTGGAGATGAAGTTTACCAGGGTCACAGATGCCCTCCTTATGGAAATGGGATAGGTTACTTTTATTTCATTTTATTTATTTTGAAATCATGTTTCTTTTGTGTTTGATAAAATGTGCCACTGATAACAATGTTTATTTATTTGCAGTTGATAGCAAGAGAAAGTGCCCAAAAGAAGCAGATGTCAATATAAGGCATTTGAAGCTTATCTGGAGTCTGCATCAAAGTGTTGCCGACGAGCACATTAGATCAGCTTCGTATCTGCTCCAGTACAAGAGCTACACCACTTCTTTCACTACTCGTCCAGTGATAAGTGAGTCAGAGCCAGTACCAGCTTCCACCAGCTCATCGCCTGAATCCCATATTCCTTTAAGTGAAAGGATGAAGAAAAGAAGACCTCCTACCCTGTTTGAGAAAACTGCCTCCGGTTCTGGGGAGGCAAAAAGGAGTAGGATTGATGTCCCAAGGGAGGGGACAAAGAAGACTGATGCAGCTCCTCCAGCTACTCCTGCTAAAGTTATCGAGAAGCCCGCAGTGGCTCCGAGCAGCTCTGCTGCTCCTGGAGAGGTGATTGTGATATCACCGACCAAGGGTTCTTCCTTGGTTGAATCTGTACCTGTTCCCCCAAGGAGGCTGAAGAAGAGCTCCTCGGTCAATTTGGCTGACACCATTACTCATCCCCCAGCTGCTGGGACTGGAGTTCCCACTTTTGTTCCCCCGAGCTCTGCCATGAGCTCGGTAAAGTCCTGGATCATTCCCGAGGTCCAAGGTACTGAAGAAAACCTTACTCGGGATATGGTCACCTCACTAGCTGTTCGTCACCTTGCTTCTGTAAGTATCTTTACTTTCAATTTTTCATATTTCCTTTGTCATTTCTGTTTCAAACTTGCTTTCTTTTTTTGTTCACAGTTGACGAGCTGCTTCAACATAATCCTGAAAAAGGATGAAGCGATTAAGGCTTCATGCTCCTCGTCCAGTGTGGAGGGAGCTATGGAAGAGGCTATCAAATCTTTGGAAGACTCTCGCCAGAAGTATGCCACTGATAAGGCTATCTGGGAGAAAAAGCTTGCCTCCACCGAGAAAGAAAAAGCTCGGGTTGTTGATGCCTCCAAGGAGTTGGAGAAGAAAAAGAATGCCTTAGAGAAGGCAAATAAAGAGCTCAAAGAGAAGCTCAAAGTTGCTGGAGAGCTTGAAGATAAGCTCAGGGTTGCTGAGGAAAGGTTGGGCCAGCTTCAAGAAGTAGGTCGGCAAAGGGAGGAAGCAGAAAATAAATTGAAGGCTGCTGAGAACCTACTGTCCGAGAAACTTTCCTTGGAGAAGCTGAAGAGGAAAGCTGCTGTGAAGAAGTCCTTCAGCTTTGGCTGGTACAAGGGGTGGAATAAGGGGTTGGCTGCCATGGTGTCTCAAGTGGACTATGGCAGTCTCAAATATTTTAGGGATGGATGGGTTGCTTCCCTTCAGGAAATGAAGTTCGACGAGTCTTCCAAGCTCTTCCAGAGACATATCCCTGGTCCCCCTCCAACTCCAGAAGATTTAGAAGAGGATGAAGCTACTTCCGAAGAGTCTTCGATTGTGATGGGAGATCATGCCCTAGCCATCCAGCCTGTTGTTGAGGAAAATCAGCAAGTCGTTTCTTCCTCCGAGCAACTGCCTACTCTCCCTGAGCAACTATCACTTCCCTCCGAGCAACCTACCTCTTCATCCCAGCCTCACGAGAAGGTTTTGGGAGATAAGGAAAAGGTGTAGTGTTGTTCGGGTTTCTCTTTATTTTTTTTCTTTTTTCAAATGTAACTTAGAATATGTAACTCTCTAATAAAACTTGAACTTTTTTGCATACTGTTGTCCATTTTCTATTCATACTCTGCTTATTCTTCTTATTGATGATTATTTTTCCTTTCTCTGCTAGTTTCTGGCCATGATGGAATTGCTATCTGCCCATGATACAAAATTGCTGCGATAATGTAACGATTATTTTAAGGCTGGTCACACAGACCTAAGTGAAGCACAAGTTATCGATATCCTCGAACAGGATGCTTCAGAACAGGCAGTTGAAGCATATCAGTACCTGAAGTGTCTACTTGACCGAGTAGTGGCCAATAATGTGGCTTACTATGAAATGATCGAGGATCTCCAGTGTACCCTCGAAGACCTTCAGAATCAATACAAGGAATCAACTGCCCCTGTTGCATGAGGGTTACGAGAAGAAATACAAGCTGATCATTGCCGACAAGGGTTATGAGAAGCTTTTTGCTCGATATGATGTAAGGGAGAGGACCTTGAGAGGTGAGGTCGAGGAATGCAGATAGATTGCTGTGTTGCTGGAACAAGAAAACATCAACCTGTAAAAGGAACTGTCACAATTGAAGTCTGCAGCTTTCACTTCCAGTGCCTTGATCCCAGTGATCGATGAGGGATTCTCGTTCTTAGAGGTTGAGAATGACAAGTTGAGGGACGAGTTGGATACTTTGAAGAGTTCTGGAACCTCTACATCTTCTCGGGGACGAGCAAGAGCTCCTCGGGGATGAGCAAGAGCAGCTCGGGTTCTTGTCGAGGAATAGAGGACTCAGTCTGCCTTAGAGAACCAGGCCTTCCAACTAATGGCGAAGAACCAAGCGTTATCTGATATGTCAAAGAAGATTAGGGACCTGGAAAAATAGCTCTCCGCGCAGAAGTCAGTCTTGGAGAATAAGGAGCTTTTCATTAAGAATCTCCACGAGCAGCTAGAAAAGCTAACATATCAATTCCACAAACAGCCCAGGGAGTTTTGGATTGCTGGATACAACGAAGCACTATTCCACTTAGACGATCGTATCCAGAATTCCAACAATGAGGGCTACAAGCAGGGCTGGCTGAATGCCTTAGGTGTGCTGAAGCTCGAACAAGGTCATTATCTGTGGGACTATCATGATCTCGGGTTGCTCGACTTGCCTATGCCACCATACAATTTGGACATGGATTGGATCCCTGCTCGGGCCATTCCTCGGAGCTTAATTTCAAAGTATCTCGGTGACTACAATTTACATTCTCAAATCTAGGTATCTCGTCCCGAGCATCTCCTAGATCGACCATCCGTGATGAATGTCAGGATGTTGAAGGATCTCAACTTCATAAATTCTCCTCTGTCTTTAAATGATCCGCCTGCTGGCGAGGAACCTGTGTCAAAAGCAGAGGGGAAGAGACCAGTAGAATTGGAATTTTTGATGTAATAGTTAGTATACATGTCAATGTAACTATAATTTCATTATCAATGTAATTTATTTTGGATTTAATGAAAGACTTTCATTTTTTTTTGCAAATCTTGATTGTTATTGTCTTGTAGTTATCAAACACTTTATATTTATGCACATCTGTTAAAAAGATAATAATATTGTGTTGTTTGTCGACCAACTCATTAATAATTAAAAAGTTTCAAGTTTCAATAATATTTCTCGATCACTCAATAATAAAGTAATGAGTATAAAAATGTTTAAATTTTTTCCAACCAACCAAGGTCGTTAAATTATGCTTGTCGACCAACTACAGTTGGTGGGTTTTTCTCCCCGACCAGCCATACTTGGTAGATTTTCTCTTAAATGTTTTTGACCAACCAAGGTCTGTAAATTTTCATTGTCGACCAACTATGATTAGTGTGTTTTTATCCCCGACTAGCCATACTTGGTAGATTTTTATCTTTTTCATAAAATGTGTCCGACCAACCAAGGTTGATAAATTCTTCTTGTCGACCAACTACAGTTGGTGGGTTTTTATCCCCGACCAGCCATAGTTAGCAACTTTTGCACTTTCTGGAATAATCTTACCTCCCGACCAACATAAGTTGGCATTTCGAGAATATTTTTGCCTCCCGACCAACATAAGTTGGCATTTGCGAGAATATTTTGTTTCCTAGCCAAACAGGCTTGCATTTTTAGGAATATTTTGTTTCCTAGCCAAATAGGTTGGCATTTTTAGGAATATTTTGTTTCCTAGCCAAATAGGTTGGCATTTTTAGGAATATTTCGTTTCCTAGCCAAACAGGTTGGCATTTTTAGGAATATTTTGTTTCCTAGCCAAACAGGTTGGCATTTTTAGGAATATTTCATTTCCTAGCCAAACTGGTTGGCATTTTTAGGAATATTTTGTTTCCTAACCAACCGAAGTTGGCATTTTTAGGAATATTTTGTTTCCTAGCCAACCGAAGTTGGCATTTTTAGGAATATTTTGCTGAGCAGCCTGAGCTTTGCCGAGTAGTGTGTAGCACTAGTATTCCCCGAAAAATTCTCAACAAAAGGAGAGACTTTGGCAGAATATCTTCATTTCACTCATACTGATGGAAGTGTGTTACATATACATCACTGATAATACTTACGCAGGTGCTCTGCGTTCCATGCATTCTTAAACTCCTCGCCTTCTAAAGTTGCTATTCGATAAGTTCCTGGTCGAACAACTTCTGTAACTCAGTATGGTCCATGCCAATTTCCCTCCAGTTTATTATGATTTTGAATTACTTTCTTCAGCACATAGTCTCCTTTCAGGTCGCATTTCTTCACCCTCTTGTTGTAAAACAAAGTTGTTCGCTGCTGGTAAGCAGCATTTATAATGGTTGTTTCTTCTCTAACTTCCTCGAGCATGTTTAAATCCAGCCTTCTCATTAAATCGCTGACAGGGGAATTGAAATTCAGTACCCTGTGTGTTGGGAGGCCCAACTCGACAGGTATGACAGCTTCACTTCCAAACGCCAGCATGTATAGTGATTCTCCAGTTGCTACTCGGGGAGTAGTTCGGTAAGCCCAGAGTACTGATTGTAACTCGTTGATCCAGTTTTCTTTTGCATCATCCAATCTTTTCTTCAAACCGTTCAGCAGCGTTCTGTTTGTCACTTCAGTTTGTCCATTTCTTTGAGGATGGCCTGGCACTGAGTGGACCTTCAAAATATTTGATTGATAACAGTAGGCAGCGAACTCCTCGTTATCAAATTGTGTTCCATGGTCTGTGATGAAGGCATGAGGAAGACCATATCGACAAATGATGTTCTTCTAAACAAATTGGTACACCTTCTCGTACGTCATGTCGATGAGCGGCTTAGCTTCTACCCACTTAGTAAAATAATCCACTGGGACGACGAGGTATTTGAACCTTCCTCGGGTCGTTGGCAGTGGCCCAACCAAATCAATTCCCCACGTGGAAAATGGCCAAGGGGAAGTTATGGGTGTCAACAATGCTTGTGGAGTTCTTCGGATGGAGGAAAAACACTGGCACTTGTCACACTTCTTGGCATAGGCTATACAATCAGCCCTCATCGTCGGCCAGTAGTATCCCTGCGTCATCACCCTTTGTAAAAGCGTTTGACCTGCTACATGTGCTCCACAAGACCCTTCATGGACCTCTTCAATCAATTATTTCACCTCGGAGGGATGTACACACCTCTGCAAACCTTCCATAATTCCCCGTCTATATAAAATACCATTAGTTAATACATACCAAGCAGCTTTGAACTTTAATTTCTTGGCTGTGAGTTTGTCAATTGGCAATTCTCCCTCCTCGATATATGCCCTGATGGGATCCATCTAGGATGGTCCTAAATCAAGGGTAATAAAGTTCATCATCAGATCTTCATCTATACTCCGACCAGCTAACACTTCAATTGAGATTGTTCGTCGTAGCTCGGTGCGAGTAGCTGATGCTAGTCGAGCTAAGGCGTCTGCTCTTGCATTCTCCATTCTTGGTATTCTGACTAGATGACTAGCGGCAAATTCTGACACCATCTCCTTTGCCTTTGCATGATATCTGATCATTAATTCTCCTCTAACTGCATATACTCCCATCATTTGGTTTACGATCAATTGAGAGTCACTGAAGATCACAACCTGTTGCGCCTCCATAATCTTTGCCAAATTAAGCCCTGCAATCATGGCCTCATATTCAGCTTCATTGTTGGAAGCTTTGAATTGGAAATGCAAGGCGTATTCCACGTCGACCTCGTCCGGAGTGCTCAAAACTATCCCCGCACATCCAGTAGTGCAAGATGAGCCATCTACATATAGCCTCCATATAGGTAACTCGTCTTCAAATTTCTGATCAGTCAAAGTTCCTCGGTGAAATATTTGCTGTTTCCTTTCATCCTCCCCGTATTTTTCTCGCTCCTCGTCGATGATCTTATCTTGCCCTTTTACCAACCGGAGTTGGTCTGAGCTCGAATTTAATGATCCTGTAACATCCACTTGCCCTTTTACCAACCGGAGTTGGTCCTAGCTAGTGTTTGTCGATCCTGTAACATCCACAGGTTGATCAGCGAGTAACTCTTGTTCCTCGTCCGGAGTCCTCACAACTATCTCTGCATCACATCTTGTAACATCCACACGGCCTTTTATCAATCGAAATTGGTCTGAGCTTGTGTTTGTTGATCTTATAACATCCACAGGTTGATCCTCGAGCAACTTTTGCTCCTCGGGGGTATCAGGATAGGTGAACTCCACTATGATATCTGCTACAGCTTGCCCTTTTAATGATGATCTGGGTTCATAAATTATATCATATTCACCGAGCTCTATTGCCCACTACATTAATCTCCTTGATTTTTCTGGCTTATGAAGGGCTTGTCTCAATGGCACATCGGTACATACTACTATAGTATGAGCCTGGAAGTATAGCCTCATTCTCCTACTCGCCTCAATCAGCGCCAGTGCCAATTTCTCCAGCCTTGGATATCTGATCTCTGCTCCTCGAAAGGCCTTACTTGTGTAGTAAATTGGTTTTTGTACTCCATTCTCCACTCTGATCAACGCCGAGCTAACTTCATTTTCGGACACTGCAAGGTACAAATACAATTTTTCTCCCATCACCGGCCTAGACAACAGTGGAGGTGATCCCAAGTATTTCTTCAAGTCTTGAAAAGCCTTCTCACATTCATCATTCCACTCAAAAGTCTTTCTGAGTTTCTTAAAGAATGGGAGACGTCTATCAGTTGCTCGTGACACAAATCTGTTAAGTGCCGCTACTCGTCCAGTGAGACTCTGTACTTCCTTCTTCGTTGTTGGAGATCACAGCCCTAATAGAGCTTTGATCTTTTCAGGATTTGCTTCAATGCCTCGTTGATTGACAATGTACCCGAGGAACATGCCTTCTCGTACTCCAAAAATGCACTTCGTCGGGTTCAGCTTCATTTGATACTTATCTAGTTGATCAAAAGTCTGACTTAAGTCAACTAGATGATCGGCAGCTTTCTTGCTTTTTGTCAGCATATCGTCAACATAGACTTCCATATTGTCACTGATTTGTTCAGCAAAGACCTTGTTCATCAGCCTCTGATATGTCGCACCTGAATTTTTCAAACCAAAAGGCATAACATTATAACAATAAGTTCCCCTAAGGGTAATGAAAGAAGTACTCTCCCTATCTTCAGGTTTCATTTTGATCTGATTATAACCAGAATAAACATCCATGAAGCTCAGTAACTCGTGTCCCGAGGTAACATCCACCAGTTGATCAATTCGGGGCAATGGAAAGTGATCTTTTGGGCATGCTTTGTTGAGGTCGGTGAAGTCTACACACATCCTCCACTTGTTGTTCTTCTTCTTTACCATCACTGCATTAGCTAATCAATCTGGATATTTAACATCTTCAATTAAACAAGCTTTCTGGAGCTTCTCGACTTCCTCCTTTATAGCTTGATTCTTCTCGAGACTGAATACTCATCTTCTTTGCTTCACAAGCTTGATCTCCTTATTCACATTGAGCTCGTGACATAAGAAGTTTGGGTCTATCCCAGGCATGTCTTCATGACTCCACGCAAAATTTTATCTACTGCTTCTAAGGAAAGTTATCAATTCCTGTTTTAATGAGGCTTCCAATGATGAACCTATTTGAGTAGTTCGCTCAGGGTGCTCGTCGTCCAGAATGATGTTTTCAGTAGCTTCCACCACTTGACCCTTCACGACTTGCGACTCATATCGAGGATCCAATGTTTCAATTTCTGCACCTTCATCCACTTGATAGGTAGTAGTCTTTTTCTTCGATTCTTCCCGTTCTTCTTGCTCGGCGGAGCAATAATAGCATTCCCGAGCTACTTTCTGATCACCTTTCACAACTCCTACTCCAAAGTTTGTTGGAAATTTTAGGCACTGATGCACTGTAGATGGTACAGCCTCGAACTTCTTCAATCCTACTCTTCCCATGATGATATTTTACGATGATTGGACATTCTTATCCATCACAAAGAAATGTATTCTTTCTGACCGACAAGCAGGCCACGTACCAATCAATATATCCAACTTGATCGTCCCAAGTGGAAATACTTTCTCGCCAGCAAAACCGATGAGGGGTCTGTGGTAAGGCTCCAATTGAGATAGCTTTTAATTTAAACTATCGAAACACGAGTAGAATATAATATCTGCCGAGCTACCATTGTCGACCAGCACTCTTGAAATCATTACCTCCTTCATTCTCATCTTGATCACCAGTGGATCATCATGAGGATATAAAACACCTGCAAGGTCATTTTTTGAAAAATTGATGACCAATTTCTCCTTATTCACCTTTCTCGAGCGATCTTCCTCAGCTAGATTTATTCGCTGAATGTACGAGCAAGCTTGAGCCTTACCGAGGTAAGCTTTTCTTTCTGCAACAAGGTCTCCTCCTCCTTCATCTCCTCCTGTAATAACATTACAATCAAATGACCCAAAGCGTATTGAAAATACCTCTTGTTCTGGCTGTCTTGGTTTCTTGGGAAGATCGGGGTCATCATCTGGATCAACTTCGTGATTTCTCTTCTTGTTCTCCTCTGCTCGATGAGGAGATCTAGCCCTCTCTTTAGTTCGGTCGTTGTTTCTTCTTTCGCCTCCCCGATTAACATACTTTGCTAGCTTTCCTCGTCGGATGAGTGTTTCAATCTCATTCTAAAGAGCTATGCAATTTTTGGTCATATGGCCATGATCCTTGTGGAACTCGCAATATTTTTCCCTATTCCTCATGTCAGGATCTGCCTTCATTTTCTTTGGCCAGTTTAACTCCTCGCTGTTCTTAATTTCTTCCAGGACGTGGTTGATATTTGCCTTCAAAGGTGTGTAATTATCAAATTTCCTCAAGACCTCCCATGACGACCTATTTTTGGATTGTTTGTCACCACCATTGTTCTTATGTTCTTTCTTCTTAGCTTTATCACCTTCCACCTTGGTTTCTTTGGCGTCCATATTCTTCTTCGCAGACATAGCCTCCTCGTCATTCATAATCTTGGACGCTTTTCCCATCAGGTCCGACATGGTTCGAGGTGGATCTTTGGCCAAAGTGTAGTACAACTTGTTTGGCAGTAATCCACTCATCAAAGCAGTAATCTTTATCTTCTCCTCATAATCAATGACTTCAAGTTTCTCGTTATTAAAACGAGTTATATAATCTCTAATACTCTCACCAGCTTTTTGTCTAACACTTAACAAATGTGCTACTCGTTTAACTGGCTTTGCTCCAAAGCAGAAATTCCCTATGAATAACTCGGCCAGTTGAAGAAAAGTTGAAATCTTACCCTGAGGAAGATTATTATACCATATTTGAGCAGATCCGGTAAGTGTTCCCGAGAATGCTCGGCATCTCATCTCATCTGGGACAGCATAGATGTCGGCTGCAGTTTGGTATTGTTCTATATGAAGGACAGGGTCAGTCTTCCCATCATACTTGGGAGTCACAACAGGTGCTTTGAACTTTGATGGTGTTAGAAAATCAACAATGTCCTGGACAAAAGGTGTTCCTCGAACAAAGGTTCATTGTAGAGGGTTATTGGCCTTAGCCATTTCCCCTAATCTATCCTCCAGCCTCTGAATAGATCCTTTCCATGCATCATTTCCTTCCTTGGGCCTATTGGTTCGAGCAACTGATCATGTTGAAGTGGATTCCTGGGATTTATCTTGACGAGAAGCTGGTCGGTCATAAGATCTATCTTGACGAGCAGCTAGTCGCGACTGGGCAGAACCTTCCCTTAAATCTGATGGTCGTCGAAAGCTCCTCGACGCTGCATTAAGAGGACTTTTGTTCCTCCTAGGGCCTAATCGGTCGAAAGGAGAAGCCCTACTTAATCTTTCCAATGCGCTGGTCCTTTCTGGGGAGAGGGTGACACGTTGTTCAGTATATATGGCTCGCACTGACGAAGTTTGTCCAGGTTGATAAGAAAAATCTTTAGATTCCTCATTACGATATGAATTAGTACACCTAGTACGCGAAGAAGGCGCACGGGTATTTCTTTGAATGCTTCGTGGTCCGAAATGGGCTGATGCACCGCCATGGAGGGTTTGGACGAGTTGTCGCATTGTTTCTTGCATGACGTTCTGGCCACTGTTGTGTTATTGTTGAATGTTTAGGAATTCTTGATTACAAATTCTCTCAAGAAATTCCTCTCTCGATTCCAGGGTTTGGATTCGGGATTCGGTCCCTTTTACAATGAGGATTGTACAATGTATTTATAGCCCTGAGGCTTTAATGTGAAAGGGTAATACATTTAATGCCCTTTTTGCGTGTGCGTCTGAATGATAAACATTTAATGAATCAGTTGAACTGTTGGTTATCCAGCTATTAATGCTTTGTTCGAGATGCAGCTCAGACCGCCTGAGTTGCTCGGATCGCCTAAGCTTATCGGTACTCAAGAGTTCCTCAGAGAGGCATTGTTCCTCGGAGCATGAGAGTTCCTCAGGGAAGCAGTGTTCCTCGGGGAACTAGTCTTCCTCGTTGTATTCTTGTTCCTCAGAGCGCGTGGGTTCCTCGGAAGTGTTTGTTGTTGCCATGTAGATAGCCACGTGTCTTCATATGATTGGTCCATGTCAGCAGATTAAATTTGGTATCAACAGATGCGTTCCAAAACCAAGTGTGAGATGTTCGATTATTGTGACGTCTATACTAGTGAATAGTCACACCTTGATGGTCTTTTGATAATGGTAGAGTCGCGTGTAGCTCGGTCAGTTTTCGGTTGACTGATGATAGTGTTACCAACTGAGTGTCGTCATTAATGGCAAGGATTGAGACTGTTTGGGATTCCAAATGTCAGACCATTCATTGAAATGGTTGTCATAACTTCCACTGTAGGGGGACAACAAGAGAGTGTTTTGACCGTTGTTGAGAAGTTTTGTAAGGAGGGTGTGTACTCTTGGGCAAACACCCGCGAATGGGTTCGTAAGATATTTAATTTTTACTTCAGTTATGTGTGGATTACTGAGTGTTAATTAGGGTCACAGCACGTGAAGGTACCCGCTACCTTATATTTACGACCTTTGACATGTTGGATAGCACACCATTCTTTATAAAGATCAGGTAGCGTTGGTGTGCTGGAAGATGAGTATTAGGATGGTGAGTGTGCCAAATCCTATATTATGATTTGGTAAGATAAGTGGTAATTTTTGGTCTTACCTCATTGCTTGGCAAATATACAAGCCTTATTCGTGGTTTGAAGAACCAAATTCATTTCTTGTTCGGTGAGAAAATTCTAATATACTCACAGTCCAAGGAAAATCATGTCGGATAGGTTGAATTCCTTACATGTTTTTAATAAAAGAGCGGTAAGTCGAATCTAGCGAGGGTTTGTCACCTTGGGTTAGAGCGACCAAACCATGAGAAGTTAGGCAAGGGGGCACATTGCATCTTAGGTTAGTTAGAAACCTTTGGATGAGGGATCGTTGACCGCCCAGAATGCAACTTTTTCGGTGTTGTCTTGTTCGAGAGAGTTTGAACCTTGCTAATATTATTTACCTAAGTCCAAACTTGGAAAGATGGAATAATATTTGTAAGTGCAGAGAAGTCGTATGCTTATGCACATGTATAACATTAGTGGATAATAAGGGTTTCCATATCTGTTGACTCACCATCAATTTAAGTTCAAGGCAAGTGTTATTGACAACTCAGAGTAGAATTGTCTTTTGAGCTTTCAGTATCATCTCTTAGTCGATTCTGAGTTTAGTATCGAGGCATGATTGATGAATAGTGACATCTGTATTAAATAGGTGAAGTTCGATTATTTGTTGTGTGATGAACCGTTGAGTCCAGAGATAAGTGGTTTTTGGAGTTAGATGATTCTTGTATCACTAGGGGTCTTCATTTGACAAATTCCTTATCTCGATAAGCTGACAGTAGTGTATCGGAGGGGTTCCTTGTTTGGATTTCGCTTGCGAGACACTCTACGCACGAAACTTAGCGAGTCGGGACTTGGGGGTATTGATTTTTGGATCACCTTAGTAGTTCAGTTATGTTAGGCTTCATGGTGAGAGTTCGGTTTTACAATTAGAAATGGGAAAGTATGTCCACGAATTTCATTGTTGGGTTACCAAGATCGCAGCGCGGTCATGATTTGATTTGGGCCATCGTCGACAGAATAACAAAGGTGGCTCATTTCCTTTCAGTGAGGATGGATTATATGGCAGCATAGTACTCCATGGTGTTTATTAACGAGATTGTGAAGTTTCATGGGGTACCGCGGGATATCTTGTCCGACTATGGTAGTGCCTTCATCTCGCACTTTTGGGGCGGTCTTCAGGAGGCGATGGGAGTTCAGTTGAGTTTGAGTACTGCGTTCTACCCTCAGTTTGATGGTCAGACGGAGCGGGTAAACCAATTTTTGGAGGATATGTTACGAGTTTGTGTGTTGGACTCCAAAGGTGGTTGGGATACACATTTGCCACTGGTGGAGTTCGCATACAATAATAATTATCAGCAGACTATTGGCATGGAACCATACGAGGCTTTATACGTCAGGCCATGTCGATCCCCTACATGTTGGTTGGAGTTCGGAGAGCATCGAATATTGGGTCCGAATATTATTAGGGACACCTCGGAAAAGGTTGACGCGATTCATGGACGGATGAAGACTGCGCAAGATCGTCAGAAGACTTATGCTGACCTAAGACGGATGAAGTTAGAGTTCGTCGTTGGGGACCAAGTGTTGTTGAGGGTCTCACCCTTAAGAGGTGTTGTTCGCGTTGGTGCCAAAGGGAAGCTTTCACCGTGATACGTGGGTTCATTAACAGTGTTCAGTAGGGTGGGGTCAGTTGCCTACCGTTTAGTCCTACCCGACCAGCTCCAGCAGGTACACGATATTTTTCATGTATCCAAGTTGAGGAAGTTCTTACGTCCCGAGGACTCACACCTACACATAGAGTTAGATGGGGTTGAGCTGCATCCCGATAGGACCTATGAGGAGAGGTCGGTCAGGATCCGAGATCGTCGTGAGCAGCAGTAGAGGTCAAAAGTAATTCCTCTTGTTCGTGTTATGTGGTGTAATCATGATGAGTCTGAGGCCACTTGGGAGAGAGAGGATGACTTGCGAATTAGTCACCCATATCTCTTGATGGAAGATACGTGCGAAACTACCCTGCTTGACTTGAATTGATTTGTTTTAATTTGGATTTCGAGGACGAAATCCCGTTCGTAGAGGGGGAGAATGTAATACCCCGCATTTTTGATTGAATTGAAATTGAAAAAAAAAACTATGTCAGTATATATATTCGAAATGTTTGGAAATAAAACTATGTCAGTATATATAATCGAAATGTTTGGAAATGAAAAGTTAAAATGAATTCATTGAGATACGAATGTGCGACTTAAATATTAGAAGCGAATTAATGCGTAAAAGGATCGAAAGGTTTAAAATTGGGGGCAATGACATTTTTGAAAATAAACTAACCCCTGGTATAAATAGAAACGAAGTGAAGAAGTCTTCCTTTTATCATTTCACAAATGGGGGCTAGGGTTTGGTAGAGAGAGAAAGAGTAAGAAGATAAGAAAGCTAAGAGGATTTCAAGAGGATTCAACTTCTCCATACAATCCAAGGCAAGTTGAGAACCTATATGTGTATATTATGTATCTATAATGAAATTTCACATGAACATGTATTTGGATCGCTAAATTAATATGATATTGATGTTAAAAATAATATACAATGTATTAGGATCACCCTCCATGTATATTCAAATGCAATAACATCGTTATAGGGATTGAATTGTTGAATAACCTCTTGAATTTGAGAAATCTATGAACTGGTAAATCGTCATATTAAAAACTGTTTGAGCTGCTTTCGTTCCGAAAATGGATGTTTCGTCCATGTTGCCCGACAAAAAATTATATTCTGAACAACTTTGTAGTTTTAAGTTTTCCCGAAAACGGATCGAAAAAGTCTCAAATCGGAGTTTTAAAATTCTGGGCAGAAAGTTGCCGAAAACAGGGGCGAATATTATATATTAGTTTCGGGTCTATTTTATGCAGGTTATGGAAGCGTGCCCATGTGTCCTTATAAAAAATCACGTTTCGAACAACTTTGTAGTTTTAAGTTTTTCCAAAAACGGAACGGAAGAGCCTGGAATCTGCATTTTAAATTCTGGGCAGCATGTTGTTGAAATAAGAATGATAATATTTTTCATGTTGTTAGTAAGATAATTGTGGTGTTGTGCCTAATATCCTAACTTGATCACATACTTATGGTTATTAGGGATATATAACCATGAAATGATTTGATGTTGAATTACTAAATTAATAATGTAAATTATGTTATATTATAAATAATGACTATTGTATAACTCGAGTAAGAGACTTGACATGATTGTATATATACATAAGCGTGAAATTATTTTACATGTATGAGTATACCCTAGACTAGTCCTCCGGTCGATGTAGGCACATGTTGAATGCGATTTTTTGTGATTGATCTGGTTAGGTTCCGCTCGAGTGCCGTGTCGGAGATAAACCACCAGAACCGGACACATGGTTGTAATGCGGGTCGGATAGAAAGACCTTGAAACACCATGTGATTTAGGACTTAGTATGATTGCCCTTGTCACGTAATATTGTGGAGTATTCGTGTGTAGGCTTAGTGTTACGACTTATTCCCCCGGGTAACGATAGTGACCCGATATGACTTGTTGTGTGAGATATTATGCTTGTGTCTTAAAATAATATCCCGAATCGATGCATTTGATATTATACTTGAAGGAAATATTTTGATACGTTAAATACTGAAATGAGATTAATAATTATTAATCATGGTACGATATGAGACTACACATTACTCGAGTTTGGGTTGGGTAGTCACGACATCGGTACATTGGTTGGGTAATTGAACAACTTAATTACTGGAGACGAGTAATGACTAGTGTGCTTTCATTATAAGTACATCTTATAATCTTATAGCTTGTTTTCTTGCTTTGACGTTCGTCTATCTTGCTTCTTGCTTCTTGCTCGTCTCCTATATATATAATATATGACAGGTCCTCGTCCCGATGGACAATAGACTATGGAGCTTGATGAGATCATATCAATCTTAGGATTCCTGTAGCTGTGGATTTATTCTATTTTAATTGATGTCGCTTGTTTCCCTTTTCTTGAGGATGGTATCAGAGATTAATATCACGTTGTTTTTACTTGGTATTTGAGAGAATTGTTGTATTGTTCTTTTCCATTTTGTGTTGGAGCGCATGTATTGGCATTTTATATTTTTCAATTTGAGATTACTGATGGATTATTTCAGTTAATAGTTATGAGTTGGTTTCATTTGTTATAGTTATCATTATATGATTTGGTTACACATATGAGAGTGTACATGTTTACTTTACTGCATTTATTTAAATTTTGTTTCTAATGCCAACATATTGACGCTCCGCTTTAATTTAATTTGGCGTAGCTAACCTAATTAGATTTACAAAGCAGGGTTGTCACAAGAAGAGTTCCCAAAACATAAAACTCCTTTGGCTACAAGATAAGGGCAAAATAAAAATCCCGTATTTGGAAATTTGTCACACTTAGAAAGCGTGACTAATTTTGTAATGGATTTAGTGCATGAGTAATGACCGAATCGATCCACTCTAGATTGGTCCGCTGAATATGGCTGATGTAGTGAAATCTAGAGGCTGGATCAATCCGTTTTTTAGGATGACCGGATTGGTCCGTTTTTTCTGAGTCAACTTCTCTTCATTTTCTCATCAACTTCAAATGACCATAACTTCTTCATCGTAGCTCCGATTGAGGTGACGTTTTTTCTAGTGTTCTTGTAATTGAAAAATATTAAACTTTCCAATTAGACCCATATCCGAGATATGGCTGTAAAATTACGAAAATGCCCTTGAACTTCCCATTTCTTGCTTTCTTTCACTATTTTGAGTTATTTTCTCCATCTTTCTTGCATGAAATACTTGTAAAATACATAAGAAATACACAAAACATGAAATAATTTCTGAAAGGGGTTAGTAGCATAAATAGGAGACAAATTCAAGCTATTTACATTGCACGGGATCATAAAAATACCGAAATTAAGGGAATAAATGTGAAGAATTTATACCTAATCATCAGACGATCCTAAGAGACGTTAGGGGTATGTGCTGACCTCTTACTGACTTGGAACTATGCTTTGCCTCAATTTTGTGTGTATTGTGTTAATGGAGTTCGAGAGTGATTCCGAACTAGTGTTTCCTTTAGTACGAGAGATACGGGGACTTGATAGCAGAGTATGCCAGCACCATAGATTTTATGTGGGGTGCCGATAGTATATATATTATATGAGTGATTAATATATATACGTATATAAGGAAATCTTTTACTATGCGTATAAGTTGATAAGTATTGAATAACTTCTCTAAACTTTATAGTAAGTGTTCGAGAACTTTTTAACGGTACTGAGATATTCTAAGTAATGTAAGTAATCATGAAAAGATTGGTCTCGGAACTAAATATCATAGCCTTGTTATTTCTCGAAATAAAACTTTATGGGGGATAAGTTAGATAGACTTATGAGATTTAGTATTACGGTATGCGTGCACACTAGATGAGAGGTGAGAATTCTCAAGAGAGTGTCGTATACTAACATGGTTGTTATATTAGCTACTAAGCATTTTAAATACTTGCTAAACTATTTTTAAACTGTTTTACACTCGGGCTCTGACCCGTTTCCTGTCACTGTTTTAAATTTCCCATTTCTTCCTTTCTTGCACTATTTTGAGTTATTTTCTCCATCTTTCTTGCATGAAATACTTGTAAAATACATAAGAAATACACAAAACATGAAATAATTTCCAAATGGGGTTAGTAGCATAAATATGAGACAAATCGAAGCTATTTACAATGCACGGGATCATAAAAATACCGAAATTAAGGGAATAAATGTGAATAATTTATGCCTAATCATCAGACGGTCCTAAGAGACGTGAGGCGTATGTGCTGACCTCTTAGTGACTTGGAACTATGCTTTGCCTCAATTTTGTGTGTATTGTGTTAATGCAGTTCGAGAGTGATTCCGAACTAGTGTTTCCCTTAGTACGAGAGATACGGGGACTTGATAGCAGAGTATGCCAGCACCATAGATTTTATGTGGGGTGCCGATAGTATATATATTATATGAGTGATTAATATATATACGTATATAAGGAAATCTTTTACTATGCGTATAAGTTGATAAGTATTGAATAACTGCTCTAAACTTTATAGTAAGTGTTTGAGAACTTTTTAACGGTACTGAGATATTCTAAGTAACGTAAGTAATCATGAAAAGATTGGTCTCGGAACTAAATAGCATAGCCTTGTTATTTCTCGAAATAAAACTTTATGGGGCATAAGTTAGATAGACTTATGATATTTAGTATTACGGTATGCGTGCACACTAGATGAGAGGTGAGAATTCACAAGAGATTGTCGCATACTAACATGGTTGTTATATTAGCTACTAAGCATTTTAAATACTTGCTAAACTATTTTTAAAACTGTTTTACACTCGGGCTCTGACCCGTTTCCTGTCACTATTTGAAACTTCCCATTTCTTCCTTTCTTTCACTATTTTGAGTTATTTTCTCCATCTTTCTTGCATGAAATACTTGTAAAATACATAAGAAATACACAAAACAGGAAAGAATTTCCAAATGGGGTTAGTAGCATAAATATGAGACAAATCGAAGCTATTTACAATGCAAGGGATCATAAAAATACCTAAATTAAGGGAATAAATGTGAAGAATTTATGCCTAATCATCAGACGGTCCTAAGAGACGTGAGGGGTATGTGCTGACCTCTTAGTGACTTGGAACTACGCTTCGCCTCAATTTTGTGTGTATTGTGTTAATGCAGTTCGAGAGTGATTTCAAACTAGTATTTCCCTTAGTACGAGAGATACGGGGACTTGATAGCAGAGTATGCCGGCACCATAGATTTTATGTGGGGTGCTAATAGTATATATATTATATGAGTGATTAATATATATACGTATGTAAGGAAATCGTTTACTGTGCGTATAAGTTGTTAAGTATTGAATAAATGCTCCAAACTTTATAGTAAGTGTTCGGGAACTTTTTAACGGTACTGAGATATTCTAAGTAACGTAAGTAATCATGAAGAGATTGATCTGTGAACTAAATATCATAGACTTGTTATTTCTCGAAATAAAACTTTATGGGAGATAAGTTAGATAGACTTATGAGATTTAGTATTACGGTAGGAGTGCACACTAGATGAGAGGTGAGAATTCTCAAGAGAGTGTCACATACTAACATGGTTGTTATATTAGCTACTAAGCATTTTAAATACTTGCTAAACTATATTTAAAACTATTTTACACTCGGGCTCTGACCCGTTTCCTATCATTTCTTTTATCTCTCTTGGATATATATATATTATAGGTGCCCAGCCACAGGGGCATCACGCGTAGGTTCTTTGGATTGTACATGCAATAGGTTTGGTGGGAGTTGCAGGACATTGCAGTAGACGACCTCTTCCTTGATTCAGTTCTTATTTTAGTTCTTCATAGTTAGGGCATGTGTCGCCCGATTTCCTATTCCGTTTGGATTTGTCAGAGATTTGTATTTATTTATATGTCCAATATTCAGTACTCTTTGGGAGTAAATTCTTGTCATTATGATTTCGCTTATGGTTATTGACTTGGTTTGGTTAATCTAGTTGGTTATTCTTTTGTGTTGATTGTTATCCTTAGCATTTATGTGATTCTTAAACTGATTTTTATTTAAAAAAAGGTTTTCATGTTGGAATTTAATAAAATGGAATAAGACTTTAAATTGTTTTGACATTTAGCTTAATTATTTAGGGTGTTTAAATTGGAAATATTTATTTTGCGACAATGATGCTAAGAATGAACCAATCATTCACCTTGATTTTAATTTAATAAAGGACTGATCACCGGGTATTTAATAGGTGGGGTGTCACACCTTTCCACTCTCCCATTTGTTGGGCTGAGGTGGGTGAGAAGCATATCACCAATTCAGAGTAGATTTAATAAATGAAGGAGAAGGTTTAGGTAATTCGACAAAGAATCATGATGGCACAGTGACGATAAAAGAATTACATCGATAATCATAGGATACCCCTAGATTTTTGGGTAAGTGGCCATGTGATGCTGAAGGTTAGAGAAATAATCGGTAGTCAACAATTCGAACATAAAGGGAAGCTATCCCCATGGTATATCAGTCCCTTTGAGATCTTGAAACAAATTGGGGATGTGTCGTTCTACCTGGTACTTCCACCATAGTTATACCAAGTTCATAATGTGTTTCATATTTTTATGTTGAAGAAGTATCTTCACGATCCTCATCACGTCATTGATTGGAACCTCATCGAATTAGAGGAAGAAGTTATGTTTCCAATGCGACCTATATCCGTGAAGACAGGGTCCTGAGCAACAAGGTCATTCCCTTGGTGAAGGTTCTTTAGGAGATTCAAGGTATTGAAGGTGCGACTTGGGAATGAGAGTTGAAGATGCAGGATAAGAACTCGGAACTCTTTCCCTAGTTGTTTGTTCTTATTTCGGGGATGAAATCTCCTGAGGGGGGGGGGGGGGGGAATGTAATACTCGTGCCCTAAATTTTATCCGTTTCCATGTAAAGTTGTATTGATGAATGAATATTGAGGATTAACCATCATCATAACCTTCGTGCTCGTTAAATAAAAGTTTTAAGGGCCTAAATTTCATTTCATACGAAATAGAAGTCGTTCGAACAAGGGTCTTTATCGTTTGAACAAAGTTTAAATGATCTTCTAACGACTTGGAAATTGGTCAATTTCCCTCGCTTTTTGGAGTCTCATTAGAAGTGTATGTTCGATTGAAGTCCCTTGTCGTTCGAACGAAAGGGGATGTCATTTGAACGATCGGAGATGAACTCAAAAAATTCTGCAGGTCTTTAATGTCCTGTCAACACCATAGCCCTTAGATCTATGAGGCGTCAAACCCTAGTGATGCAGATCAATAAAATGTGTTTATCATGTTGCGTCTTGGTTTTTATATCTTTTCGTGGGTTATTTTGGGGTTATAATAAGAGAGAGAAGGTGGGTTTTCCCCCATCATTTTCAATTACCAGATTTCCTCACTCTCTCTTATTTTCAAGAGTTCTTCTTCTTCCCCAAGCATTTCCCACCATTATTACACCTTACCAGCACTATAATACACTATTACACACCATTTCCAAAACTTGTTCTTTATCCTCAAGCTTTATTAAGGGTACAAGTGGGTAGAGTCAAACAAGTACGATAAGCTTTGGAGTATTTTGAAGAGTTTTTTTCGTAGCATTTGGAGCTAGGAACATCCATCATCAGCTTATTTGTCTCCTCTTCAAACCATAAGGCAGGGTTTTCATCTTCCTAAGATTTTGAGGTTTTTAGGTATGAAAAATGTGTAGGATTCATTCTAGCTAAGATTTAATGCCAAAAATGAAGTTAGTTGCTAATATGTCCAAGTCTTGCAAAAAAATGATTTTTAAAGAAGATAAACCGTAAATGGGTTTTTTATAAGGAAATGGCATTTTTACCTTGAAATATGAAAGAAAGCATGAAAAATGTAAGCTCGTGATTTATTCTTGTTTAGTTCATTTTTTAGGGATTTCTAGCCTTGAAAACCCTCCTTGATATGTGTAGAATCATGTAGTATGATAGAAAATGACATTTTTGACTTGATAAGTCAAGATGAAAAGGGTTTTATAAGGTAATGATTAAATGTAGAAAAACATCCGTAAATATGTGTTATAAATATTGTTAGAATGAAGAAAAGTGATATTGGAAGTCACATGATATAATAGGGCTAAGTACTGAACATTTGGTTAAAATGGTGTCCAAATGGGTGAATGTATTTTATATAGAAGACATAAAATAATGTGACATAATTTTGGACAAAAAATCATAAAAATGAATGTTTCGAAAGAAAATATTTTTCTTTGTGCCATGATGAATTAGACATGTTTTTTACAAAGTTATGATGAAAAAAAAGGACAAAATGGTAATTTTGACAAACTGAGGGTCCTAGTGGTCAGATTTCATTGTTAGACCTTATTGGTCGATTTTTGGTGAAAAGGGGATAAAATGGGACGTTGACAAGATGAAATGGTGATTTAAACCATAGAAATAGTTAAAGCGGTAAAATGATGGAATAATGTGGACATTAGGAAAAATGTCAAAACACATTAATATGGACTCGGATGACACCAGGAATAATTAAGAAGGGCCTAGAGCCTTTGGGCGAAAGATTCAAAATCACTATCCAGAGCATATGGTAGCATAGTCGGCGGTATGGAGCCAGTTTAAGTATGTGGGTTTTGAAAGGTTCCAAGAAATGATAATAGAAAAAGGAAATGATAATGGTGAAGCTTGGAAATCTGTAAGTAAGACATGCTAATGAAACGTGATGAAAAGGAGACTAACGAATAAAATATGGTTTATAATCTCTAGACCCAGGAAATGGTGGTATGAAATGGTTAAGTTTGACTATGAGCTCAGTGTTTGGGTGTATTTTGTAATAGTCGCATTAATACTGGGTAAATTGTTAAACGTTTTCAAAATTGATTAAAATACATGTTATATGTATAGTATTTTTATAGAAAATGTATAGCTTAGTGTTACCCACCCTACCGAGCATTCTCTCACCACTGTTTTTTATGTTAAAAACCCCACCCCACCTAGGTACTTCGAGTAGGGAAGGCGGGAAGGACGCGGGTAAGTACCTAGAGGGCAGTCAGTGTCATTACTTGCTCTAAAATTTTGTTTAAATTATCTTTTAAACATTGGGAAATTGGAACATTTTAACTTTTATTCGGGCTTTTGTCCATGGTTTGTATTAATACAGTGATGATTATGGTTTAATTCATATTTAATTTCTATTGTGAATTAAATCGTATTTTCATTAATAAACCTTGTAAATAGACTTAATTACTTAAAGAGGTCACTTCTTTTCCGAACCTAAAACCGGTAATTTTAATCCTTAATAAATGGTGCAATTAAAGGATTTTTGCTAAATAATAATATTGGACTTCCCCCTCCCCCTTTAACTCCTTAATTCGGTCCAGGTTGACCCAAGAGTGACCCAAACCAGGGTTGGGGAATTATAAACACAATGTCATCATATTTGACAATAATTGGAACAACTACACCAATGATTCAATTTGAAAAACACCATCACTCCATTACCACTATAAGTTTGAGTGAAAAACCCTTGGGGAAATTCATTCAATCTTTAAAACCCAATATTCAACATATGATACAAAGAACCCAAGAAACTCCAAACCCAATATTCAACATATATCATTATGTCAATAAAACCCTTAACAAATTGAATTAATTAAACAATCTATATATACATGTTGGTATGTACGTATGTCTGTATATATGTATGTATGTGTTACCTTGTTTGAAACAGTGAAGAAGCGATGGTGATGATGGTGCAGCAGTGTAAGGCAAATAATGCAGTGGCGTTAGTGGTGATGGTGGTTGAGCGAGACTAGGAGAGGGAGGGAGAAGGTGCCTATGGTTGAGGGAGAGATGTCAGTGGTGGTTGACCGAGGCTGAGAAAGGGGAGAGATAAAGAGGGACAATGGCTGAGAGCGATAAAGAGAAAGTTTGTTTTTTGTTAACAATGGCTGAGAAAAAGAACTAAGGTTTTATTAAATCTCGTTTTGTTGTCATGGATTTTGACCTTTATATGACCGTGACAAGAAATATTTGTTGTGACGGTATTTGACACTCACACGACCGTGATAACAGTCTTGACAAGGTCTTTGACCATTACATGACCGTGACAACATGTTGTCATGGTTGTGTCTGGGTCATAGACCGTGATAAGAGCTCCGTATCTTTTTATCGAGGGTTTTGATCGTGACAACTCCTTGCGAATGAAAGTCCTCAAAAACCCTTTTTTGGTGTAGTGAATATTGCATTCTAGCATTTTTTCAGCTTTTTTGTAAATATTTACAAGTATCATAAATGTTTATTATAAGGGTATATGTTCACTTTATTAGTAAATATTCATTATTAATGTAAATATTAACTAATAGTTTTCATTTTGTAGATATATGACTATATATGAATATATTCATAATTGTGCGCACAAATTTTGTTTTATAATATATACACACACACACACACACACACACACACACATACACGCATTAAACTAATGGAGTATATATAATTTATGGCTCATCGTGCCTTGTTGTATAATAGTATGGTGGTGTGATACTATGAAATGGGTGATAGTCAAAGCATGCATATATTGACGGAGTTTAACTTTGTTTGATGGTGGTGATGCATGGTGGTGCAGTGATGGTATATGTAATTAAGCATTTACAGACTATTTTTGTGTTTGTGGTCTAGTGCATGACAGTGGCATCGTGGGGTTTGCAATGACAATGTTGTCCAGTATAGATTATGGTGTTGTGTGGTATTGTGGGTATAAGGGATAGTATGTTAAGCAGTTTTTCATTTTTTTTATTGAGTTTACATGAATAAGAGTTGTAAAAAATAATTATGACTTATATAGTAAATAAAAATCTTTCGGGGGTCTATAACATTAAAACTCCATAGATCCATGTTATTAATTAACAATCTATAGCAAAAACAATACCAGGGCAAGTTGACATAAAACTAGGATGGATAAAAAACACTCACTTTTAAATTTTGTGGATTTTATTTGTGCTCAATTTTCTCTGTCTGTCGTTATTTCTGAATTTAATAAATTTCTAGGTTTTGATGAGGGGTATTTTTGATTGAAATCCAAGCGATTTGGGGTATGCGATGTTTACTGTGTGCTGATTAGATAAGGGAAGATGGAAGGTATATGAGTACTAATCTCCAACCATAGCTGGAGGCCCCAGACCCCGGGATTAATGGTGGAATGGTCAACCTTTATTGGACCATTAAGTTTGGAATCGCAAAGACCCTCATAACGAATCATCAACAAGCGAAGGGCGAAGAATCATTTATGATAGTTCTCGTATATTTGAATATTTGAAGTCTTGATCAAAGTATGTGCTCTTAACGGCTAGCACGATCCTTATTATTACGGGAAAGTATCTCGGAGGATTCGAACATGTGCCGTGCCCATGTTTAAATGTATCAGACGGGTATGTTGAGAATTAGGGAGAACGTTATAGTTGGTTATGTATATAAAGCCTCATATAAGAATAGTAAAAGGGACAATAGAGAGTGAAATCTATAATTCTCTACAAATTTCCTATTGATAAATAAAAAGTCTCCCATTCCCCTTCACCCGTGTACGCAGGTCAGGTTTGGATGAACCACGTATATACACTATTATTCTATTCTTCTTTATCTCTCACCTCCTTTTGTTTTTATTCAGCATTAAAAATTTATTGTGTTATGTGAGAATTATATTTTTGCAGTAACATAATTGGCACCGTTTGTGGGAACGACTATTTTCAGATCCATGAATATGAACTCGATTACATAGGTTATAAAAGGCTTGAGAGAGAAATAACAGGCCCTTATGGATTAACTTGCAGAGTTACTTAACTACCTACCTCAGCCCCAGCAATAGGTGGACCAAGAGCTCCACGGTGAGTAAAGTCAGGAGAACCATATGACGCTGCAGCTATGCCTATGTTGTCCTCAACCATACATCGAGCATCAGTATCCCGAGGCATTGGAGCCATGTCGACCGATGAAGTTACCGGGGGAATTGAACGAGAATTGTCATTCAGCCTAAAAGTTATGGTCTGACCGATGCCATTAAACTTCAAGCTACCCAAAAAGACTCTTTTGATGGAACCTTCGGTCCGACGGACTACATCGACCACTATGGGGCTTATATGGATTTTATAGACAACCCCAACCAAATAAGGTATAGAGCGTTCATCACCATGATGAAGGGGTAAAAAATGACATGGTTTAACCTACTACCCCACGCTCTATCACCTATTTCAAGGAACTCTTTGGACGCTTTATTCGACACTTTATCAGGAGCAGAGTCCATCAAAATATGAGAGTCTTAGGGAATATGTTAAAAAGGTTCAACGATGGACTGTTCTGCACAGATCATCTCGATCAAAAGGTGGTTATATCAACCTTCTTGAGGATATTATCCAATGGCAACAACATTTATTTAGTATCCAAGAATCCACTTGCGAAAATGACAGAGCTAATGAAGAAGGTGGGGAAATGTATTCATGCCGAAGACATACTCGGTAGCCGACAATCGAGTTTACCTTCCAAAGACATATGAGAGGGAATATACAAAGAGGAGTGTGTAAATAGGAGGTAAGAAGAGTTGCATGGGAAGAGAATGTAAGAGAAAGGAGAGAGACGAATGTAATAATCCTCGAGAGGGCCCCCCAGGTGCATCAAACTAGTGTTGGGCAGTTCATTCCTCTCAACACCACCGTAGGGAGGGTCCTGAATATCATGGGATATATGATAATACTGAAATGGTCGAACAAGATAAATAACCTTCCTATGAAGTCTATGTCCAACTTTTAATGCCATTTCTGCAGGGACTATGGCCAAGACACCAACATCTTCCTTCATCTAAAGAGCGACATTGAGGCACTAGTGATGAGAGGATACCTAAGGGAATTTTTCTAAAAGGGGTCCTTTGGTAGGAAGAGCAGAGAGAAGTTACGCAGGATTAAAGGAGAAGGATCGGGTTCAAAAAAATAGATCCACATAGGGAAGATAGAAGTTATGTAGCCTCAATCGAGGAGGTAATGAGGATCGACATGATATCCGGGGGATTAACAACTAGAGGAGAGTCAGCCTCGTCCCAAAAAGCTTATCAGATCCAGAAAAAGAAACTATTGGAAGGGCAAGTTGGTAAACCCATAAAATATTAGGAAGAAATAGTTTTCATACCCCGAGATTCCGGGGACCTCATCACACCCCGCAATGATCCCCTGCTGATAACAATGAAAATATCTAATTGTAAGTTAGAAAGAATTATGATTGATACTGGAGACTCGGTCGAGTTGATCTACTATGAATACTTTGAGTAAATGTATATATGAGGAGCACACGTGAAGCCAGTACAAGTCTCATTATTAGTCTCCTCCAAAGAGCAGGTATACCTCGAGGATTCAAGGAATTACCGTTCACTATTAGGAGGAGAGAACGGCCAGTCACCTTTCAAGTGGAATTTTTAATAGTCAGATCTCTATCAGCCTATAATATACTTATACGATAAACTACCCTCAATCGCCTCAATGTAGTCTTATTGATCAAATCCCCGACCATTCAGTTCCCGATACCAAATGGAATAGGGACGATCTGAGGAAGCCAATCATAAGCCAGAAACTACTATTTCTCATTCTTGAAGAAGAAATAAGAAACCTACAATGTTAATGTTCTAGACCTGAGGGAAGAGACCATTATAGGGTATCCGATGGAGGATGTGATACCAATCCCTCTATACAAGGTCCTTCTAAAGAGGGTAGTATAAGTGGGCTCACCGCTGCAAGAAGACATAAAATAAATATTGATACAGGTTTGAAAGATGACCATATGACATTTCCATGGATCCATAATGACATCCTGGGCATTGACACCTCAGTAATGATCCACCAAGTAAAAAATGGATCCGACCAAGTGCCCTACTCGATAGAATAAGGGGATATTCATATCAGAGAGGAATCAGGAAGCCCACATAGAAGAGGGAAAGCTATTAGAAGTAAGGTTCGTTCAGGATGTTAAATACCTTGAGTGGTTATCCAATATGGTTATGGTGAGGAAGATAAATGGAAGGTGGAGATTGTGTGTGGACTACTCTAATTTCAACAACGCGTGTCCAAAGGATTCATATCATCTCCCTAGAATTCATTCCCTCGTGGATGCAACGACGGTTCCACAAAATGCTATCCTTTATCGATGCATACATCGTGTACAACTAGATCTGGATGCACCCAGTCAACGAGGAAAAGACCTCACTCGTGGCCGATAAAGAAATCTAATTCTAATGGGTAATTTCGTTAGGATTGAAAACTGTTAAGGCAACCTACAAATGGTTAGTCAATAGAATGTTCGAGGATAAAATATATAAGACTATGGATGTATGCATGGATGACATGCTGGTAAAATGTCTGAAGGTGGAAGAACACGTCTCAGACCTAGAGGGGACTTTTAATATCCTTGAACAATACGAGATAAATATTCACCTCAAGAAATGTGCATTTAGCGTAACATTAAGAATTTTCACAGGTTTGATGGTAACACCGAGGGGGATAAAATGCAATCTCGTAAAGATCTATGTAGTTTTTGAACATAAAAAAGCACAAGAATAGTGAAGGAAGTGCAATCCCTGACAAGAATGGTGGCCCGCGCTAAATCGATTCGTAATCAAGGCCACGTAAAAAATCCTCCTTTTCTTTAAAACATTAAAAAAGACGTTCGTTTAGACGGACGAGTGTGAATATGTCGTTCAGGACCTGAAAACATACTTGATGAACGTCCCCCTACTTTCAAATTAGGAGAGGAGTTGTATATTTACCTCATCATTTCCTCTACAATGGTAAGCTCACTTTTAATCAGAGACCATGAGGGAACCCGACATCTAGTATACTATGTGACAAGGATATTCATGGAAGTGGAGGAAAGATACTCAATCCTTGAGAAGCTTGTATTGGCCTTGATAATAATAGCCCAAAATCTATGACCGTATATTCAAGTTGAAAATTGTGGTTCGAATAGATTTCCTTATAAGAAAAGTTCAACACAAACTAAAAGTCTCTGGAAGGCTCATGAAGTGGTAGTGGTGTTGGGCGAATTCAATATACAATATAAGTCGATGATGGTAGTAAAAGGACAGACCATCACTGATTTCATTGCGACATTCTCAAACGAAGGGTGTAAGGATGAGATCCAACAAATTAAAGAAGGCAAACCAATCTGAAAAATCCATATGGACTAATCATTAAATAAGGAAGGATGTGGGGAAAGACTGATTATCGAAACAATAGAGGTCCCCAACAGGGAATATGCACTGCAATTTAACTTTACAACTTCCAATAATAACGATGAGTATAAAGAACTAATTAGAGGGGCTTGACTCTCCCTCTCCATCAACACAGAACAGGTGGAATTTTTTAGCTACTCGAATGTAGTGGTCTTCTAGTTGATAGGATACTAAGAGGCAAAGGGTAAGAATATCATATTATATCTAAAGAAATTTTAATAGATAGCAAATAAATTTAAGGCATTAAATATCATGCACATCCCCATAAAAGATAATGGAAAAGAAGATCACCTTTCAAAGATGGCCTCAAAGATTATTGGAATCTACTAGTGGAAATCAGGGACAAGCCAAGTATCTACACCGAAGAGGAAAATGTCATCGGCCTTATAGAAATGGTCCCTAGTCGGATGGATATGTATATATTATTCATTAAAGATGGTGCACTTCCAAACGATCTGGTAAAGGTGAGGAAGGTGCGCATCAAGGCCAAAAAGAATATATTGTACAAGGGGGTATTGTACCATAGGGGAATCAATCCTCTAATGTATCCACTCTATCAAAATAAGAATTGTTCTGACTAATTTACACGAGGATCTTGTGGGGAGATCTTGAGATAAGGATCTTGGATTAATTAACTTACAGCTGAGGGAAGGATCAGCGGTAGCATCAGAGATATCCCGAGGAATCCTGTTCGTGTTCTTTTATATCTTCTTGCAATATAGATCTTGATTGCACGTGCAATAACATCTATAAATAATACTAAATAGTAACCTTTTTCGAGTTAGTAAATTGATGAAAGTAATGTGAAATAGTGAGTGAAGGGATCCACCTCCTGAAGAGGGGGAACCTGAACGGTACTTCATTTCCTTACTATCTGTCTGTTTTTCTTATTTTATCGATAAAGACGTCAGTGACTATATGAGTACCTAGGAAAAATTACAATGAACTTTCGAATATATTCACCAATCGACAAAAGAATTGACAATAATTATCTTCTCTTAGCTATTTACATTATGGGGGGCAGACATACTCGACTCATTTCTAATGGGGAAAGGTTAGTTCAAATTCATGTTGGTATCAATCGATTATTTCACCAAGTGGGTAGAAGAAGAGCCTTTGGCTAGGATCAATTAATAGAAAGTTCATTCATTCCAATGAAAATTCACAATCAGTCGATTCGGCGTGCCCAACGCTATCATCACGGACAACGGAAGGCAATTCAATAGCGTCCGCATTCACAAGCTATATGATTAGTTCAAAATTAAATGCTACTACTCGGTTTTGAGACACCCCAAATGCAACATTCAGATCCAAGTCACAAATTGAATACTCCTCCTTGGGATCAAAATAGAGTTGAGAAACACCAAAGGCCTCTAGGCGGACAGACTAGCCTCAATCTTGAGGGCATATCGAACAACAATAAGGGGATCAATAGGGCCTAACCCGTTCTCCCTCACTTATGGAATGAATATCATAATCACTATATAAGTAGAAGTCCTAACTCTTAGGGTATAGGATTTCTAAGAAGAGAAAACTGAAGAACGGATTCAAGCGAATTTGGACCTTTTGGATGAACGAAGAGAGGAGGCGGTAGTGAAGGTTGCAACAATGCAACAAAAATTAGCTCACTACTATAACTGAAGGGTCAAGAATACGATATTTCAAGTTGGTGACCTATTGCTCACGAAAACAATACAGTCGACCAGGAAACCAAGTCATGGAAAGTTGGCAAATAAGTGGGAAGGTCCATATGTAGTGGCTCACATCCTCCGTACAGGGACCTACAAGCTTAGATATCTTCAAGTCCAGGCCCTTTTGTGCTCATGGAACGTTAAGAATTTGAAGTGGCATTATCATTAGAGGATGGTTGGAGGGTAAAGGAATTGACCACCCACCAACTGAGATTTATCTTTTATTCCTTATTTATTTTAATTTCCAATTGTAGCTCTTAATCGAATTTATTATGCATTTTTTCTTCTGCTTTTGTTGTCTCGAATGTAGCTTTGAATAATAATATTATCAATTAAGAAAGATTTTCCCGAACGATTGTTTCTCCATACGTTTAAATATCCACCGCATCATACTTTTATTACCCACTTAGTGCTCAGTTCGTACCAGATTATGAACCAACAAGTAAGATGAAGAAGGCTAACACTAGGAGGCATTTTGGTCTACCGATAACAAGCTCACAGCCTTTAAAAAATGGAACTTAGATGATCCCCAAGTTAACTCATGACCCCCCTCCCCCCCAAGATCAAATCCAATCTGTGAAGTGAGATCATTCAAGTATAATAGGGTTAACTCTGAGTCAAGAAGGACTATCACCGATTATGCAGCTAATTTAAAATTAAAAAGATGTGGTATATTGGGTGTGAATATAGGGAAATAAGGCTGGAGTACTGCTATACAGTGCAAATTCTCATTTAAAGTTTTACTTAAAAAAACTAGTGATCGAAACATAAATTATCCTTCGTACCACCCTTCGCCAATTAACTTTTGGAGTATACATATCATGGTTCTTTAGCCGTGTATAAACAAAATAACACAAAGCAACTCGCAAGACCTCATAAGTAAACCAAGGTTCAACACAATCATTCGTGGTAACATGGTTTGTCAACCGTGTATGAACAAATAGTTCTCCACAACTAAGTCTTTTGACTGGACATTAATAACTTGGTTCATCAATTGAGTATAAATAACCTAATTAGCATCATTCGGTTCGATAGGTGAGTGCAACAGGTTACCATTCCAAAGACCCTTGCTGGACATCCACATCAGTTCGGTTTCAAATAACTAAGTACGAATAACACGGGTCGTTCACCGTTGTATAAACAAATATGGAGAAATATTTTCACCATAAGTCAACCAATGGTCGAACGAATCATCATCCACAAATAAGTGTTTCAAAGAATACACGGTAAAACAAAGTAGAAATTAAACCCAAAGAAGTTCATATAAAAAAGGGGCTGAAGCCAATAAAGATATTTGTTCATGGGATGAAGCTGACAAAAATATGTTCACAAGACGAAGACAATATTATATAAGAAATAATAGATGGACAGAGCAGCAATCATGTGGCAGGAGGTGGGAGGAGGCACACTAGAAAGGATGTGACACATATCTTCGTGTATATAAGTTGACAAGTCCTCATCATCACAGCCTGCTGAGAGCCGCGAGGCAGTCAGTAGAATGCGTTACTGAACGTAGCCTGCCTCATCCAAGCGGGAGGCAGATGTCATCGGCTCCTCCTCGGTCTCCACATTGTCTTGATTAAGGTCTGAGAGGTCCCATTCAGGGTGAGCATTCTTCACTCGACTAATCAACTTGTTATAGGCATTGATGAAGGACTGATACATGATTACCCCACAGTAATTCGAAGGAAGAAATGACCTCAAGTACCGATAACACCCCGCGTATTTTGGCAAGTGAGGTGGCCAGCTGTCGCCGCCAAACTATATCGGGCGTCAATAAATAAGTTATCATTATTAGCAAGTGACAGGTATATGAGACATTCAAAAATTATTTCCAGAAGATAATAATTAGATTAATCCAATAAATATAACCATTCATGCAATGATAAATCCATTACCATGTTAAACTCCAAAATAATCGAACTCCAAATAAATATAAGCTCAAATAAATAATCCAACCATAAATATCTAAGAAAAACCCTAAATAATTTTGGAACCGATCGGTGAACCAAAACCATAAATAAAGTCTCATAATAAATATGATGAAATAGAAAAGTAAATTCTAACTAATAAAGCATCTAAAAATGAAACTCCACATGCATCTTTAAAAATATCTGCGATCACTCCTATGCAGATACTCCAACACTATACTTAAAATGTTAGTCAATGCTATGGGTCACAGCCCACTGTATGAATACAAGCTACTCTCCCCATTTAGGGTCCGTGAAGCCAGACAATAGCATTATACATGATAAACACCACAATAGAGTATTTGAATTTAATCGAGATAATTATTAACATGCGAGTAAAATAAAGCACTATCATTTAATCACGTAATTATGCCACCCCAAAAGTTTAAGTCCCACTTATGTTATTACAATCCAATAATTATTATAAATTAACCATCTTTATTTACATTTATTAATCAAATTATTATTATTATAGCGGCTCCTTCATAGCCAGCCGACCCTTGTGGATGCCCTGCACTTATTGATGACACCAACACGCACATTCCCCTCGCTATAACAAGTCGACCCAATTTTATTAGCCTTGCACTTATTGACAAGGTTCCACGCATGACACGTCATAATAGTTAGTTGTCACGTATTCTGTTAACCCTGCACTTATTCATGATGCCAAGAAAACAACCACGTCTAAATAGCCAACCAAGCCATATTCCGTCAGTCCTTCACTTATTAGTGATTCCTATTCTTTTTAATACCCATTTATTACCTTAGTCATTAATTCTCAATTTCTCAAAGTCTCATTGTTTTAAATTCGCCCCACCTTATTATAGAACATAAATCCTTAGGACTACCCCTAGTCCCATACCTAGAGGTCTTCAAAACACAAACACGTCCTACCCTATTTTATTGTATAAATTTATACAATTTATCTCTTCCTAGTCTCGTGCCTAGGTTATCCAAATCAACGGAACGACACCGAAAATTAGCCCCACCTCGGAATATCCCATATGTAAAAATCTACACTAACTAGTCTCATACCTAGAAAGTGTCTATCATAACTAAGGCATAATCGCTAGTCCCATACCTAGAAAGTACTCCTATCATTTAGATGAGAGCATAACTACCCAAAATTTCGTCGTCCCCGCGGTGAAAAATATAATTAAATCAATAATTCGCATATGACATTTTATCGACAATTCAATGAATTTCTCATAAGATCACAAATAAATCCAATTTAATTTGTTAAATCCATCATTATTAAAATAATTTATTTTATGTAATTAATATGCTTTCAACATCATGTAAGTTTATGGTACGCATAAAAAAATTTCCTCTTCCCATATCAATAAAGTTTTTATGATATTTCACAAGTCCCCTTTTAATTTAATAAATCTACTATAATTTTCTACATGCAAATTATCATACATTTTAGCCAAAAAGACGACCTCTACCCTAAGCACACAAGGGTTTTAAGTCATAATTCATATTAATGTTTTTCATAAAAACAGTCCTAATATAGCCTTCACTTTCCCTGGTTAAGGTTGCTAATTTATTTTAAGAAAACATGTAATTTAAGATATAGGGAATATTTAAAATGCATAATACTAAAGATAGAGAATAGAAGTATTCATGCTTCAAGGAAAGTCGGCTAAAAATTGGGATTAGATGGTTGTGTTCCTCTTGAAAAATTGATAAAGACTCGTTCTTAAAAAATCTTGAGAACACACTTTTTGAATCTTCAAAAATTGGGTTAAATCTTTCTTTTACATGGGGCTATGGTTTTGTTGATGGAAGAAGATGTAAAATAGTAGTTTACTGCTTTTGGGTTATGTTTAAATGTGTTTTTAAAAGTCTAAGCCCAAATACATTTATATAGTATTTTAATCCAACTCAAATTCATCAAAAAGAGACCTACTGCCGCTAAATTGACTGGGCAAACCGGTTCGCCCCCTGGCCGAGCCAGTTCAGTCGACATGACCAATACAAATTTGTTATTTTATAAAAAAAGTTAAACTCTCCATTTTAAATCCGATTGAAATTCTCATCTTCTAAAAATTATTACTATCATAGCGGCTCCCTCATAGCCAGTCGACCCTTCTATATGTCCTGCACTTATTCGAGACCGCCTAAAGTTTTACACCACACACATTCCCCTCGCTATAGCCAACCGACCCAATTTCGTTATCCCTTCACTGATTGACGAAGTTCCATTTATAACACATTATAATAGTCATCCAGCCTGTATTCTGTTAGCCCTGCACTTATTGATGACACCAACACACACCCACGTTGCAATAGCCAGCAAACCCGTATCCTGTTAGTCCTGCAATTCTTAATGATGAAAATTCATTTTAACACCCATTTATTATCTTAGGCATCAATTCTTAATTTCTCAGATTCTCATTGTTTTAAATTAACCCCACCCTATTATAGAGCATAAATCCTCAGGCCTATCGATAGTCCCATACCTAGAGGTCTCCAAAAAACAAACACGTCCTACCCTATTTTATAGGATGAATTTCTACAATTTATCTCTTCCTAGTCTCGTGCCTAGGCTATCCAAATCAACGAAACGACACCAAAAATCAGCCCCACCTTGGAATACCCCATCTGTAAAAATCTACACTAACTAGTCTCATACATAGAAAGTGTCAATCACAATTAAAGCATACCCACTAGTCCCATACCTAGCAAGTACTTTAATCATGTAGGTGAGAGCATAAATGCCCAAAATCTCGGCATCCCCGTGGTGGCAAATATAATTAAATCAATAATTCGCATATGACATTTTATCGACAATTCTATGAATTTCTCATACAATCACAAATAATTAAATTCAATTTAATTCGTCAAATCCATCGTAATTAAAACTATTTATATTATGCAACTAGTATACTTTCAACATCATGTAAATTTATGGTATGCACCACAAAATTACCTTTACTCGTATTAACATAGTTTTTATGTGATTTCACAAGTCACTTTTTAATTTAATAAATCTAATATAATTTTCTACAAGAAAATTAATATCCATTTTAACCAAAAATCCAACCTCTACCCTAAGCAAACAAGGGTCATAAGTCTTAATTAATATTAAGATTTTTCATTAAAACAGTCCCAATATAGATTTCACTTTCCCCAATTAAGGTTGCTAATTTATTTTAAGAAAAAATGTAAATTAAGGTTTAGCCGTTATTTAAAATGTATAATACTAAATAGAGGGAATAGAAGTATTCATGCCTCAAGGAAAGTCAGTTGAAAATTATGATTAGATGGTTGCGTTTCTCTTGAAAACTTGTCAAAGACTCGTTCTTGAACAATCTTGAGAATACACAGTTTGAACCTTCAAAACTTGGGTTAAATATTTCTTTTAGATGGGGCTAGGGTTTTGTTAATGAAAGAAGATGTAAAAGAAGAGTTTACTACTCTTGGGTTATGTTTAGATGTGTTTTTAGAAGTCTAAGACCGAAACACCTTTATATATATAAGTGTAAGTGTTTTAATCCAACTCAAATTCGTCAAAAAGAGACCTACTGCTGCTAAATTGATAGGGAAACTGGTTCGCCCCTAGCCAAACCAGTTCGGTCGACCGGACCGATCTAATTTTGCTATTTTATAAAAAAAGTTAAACTCTCCATTTTAAATCCGATTGAAATTCTCATCTTCTAAAATTTAAACCAACATTTTTCATTAATAAAATAATTAAATCACAAAAAAAATATTTTCCCGATTTTTATTCTGAAATGAGCTATATTTAAGGTTTTAAAATATTATGGGGTGTTACAGTACCTGAACTGGATCAGGGGAACCAAATCATTTTTCACCTTGACATCATCCTCCTTGTCCTTACTCCGAAGATCTAAGAGTCATCTTAGCTCAGTAACCTCGACCGCCATCTGAGTTTTCAAGACAGTTACCTCTTACTAAGTAACCTCCTTAATGACTTTTTCCTCATCTCGCCTCTTTAGAGAGACGACCATGGAATCTTCCACTTTAGTCTTCACCTTTTTCAAAGTCTATGGACTTGCCTTTAGTCCTGGGATTACCCTCCCCTTGTTCTCTCAACTTTTTTTATTTTTGGGTCACATAATCCCTTGGTTAGCTCACCTACGATCAAGTTAGCAATGTTCAAGTCAAAATAAATTATGCTTGAAAAAATCAAGACGGACTTTCCTTAGTCACCAGCTGAATCAGCTCCTTGGCACTACCAATCGGACCCCCACCCAGTCGATTGAGGTCTTCAGGAAGATAGGCATTCTAGAATGCCAGGTAGCTCTCGTCTAGATTTTAATACCTTAAACAAGGATACCTAGGGCTCTCCTTTTACTAGTGAATCTCCTACCCTTCGTTTTCATCCTCTGTGACACCACACTCCACCTAATAAAATACGGGGGGTTCAATCTTGTACCAAATTAAAACAGGAGTCTCATATGGTTCATTCTTAGCATCACTGTCGAAAACCAATTTAATTACTAATAGGCTATTAGGCTCGCGTCAAAATTTTGTTTAACTAATCTTTTTAATCTAACCAGTTCAAATAAAACCACTCACACAGATTATATATACAAAACTGAAATGGAATAAAATAATCGAACACTCTATTTAACATAATACAATCGAATCAAATTCCGCACAAAAAAAGCGGTAAAAGAATAAATGAATACTATTTAGCCATTGGCCCGAATATTTCTATAGTACCTCCTATCTGGATCTCAAGGATATAAGCGTCTACAATAAACCTGCATGCATCCACAGCTATTGCAACAAACGTCTGACTCGAAGGAATATTCATCTAGGCCTCCCTGTGTCTGGACACCTAATATATATATATATATATATATATAGCAAGAGAGGGGAAAATAGAGAAAACGGGTCAGAGCCCGAGGTTGAAAATATTTTGCAAGTGCATAAATGCCATATTTTTAAAATATGATCTTATCTCATATTTAAATTGGTATCGCACTCTCATGAGATACACCTCACCCTTCTTCTAATAGTTCACACCTAACGCATACGTTTTAAGCAACCTAGTTAAGCTACCCTACCTAACTAATCTACTTAACCCATCTTCTAAAAATCCTTCTACCCAAGTGCTAAAGGATAAACTTCTCCCCATTCTCAACATTGCTCTACGTTCGTGCGTGGGGTATCTCGCGAAGCGAAATTCAAACAAGGAACCTCCTCGATACACTACTACTTGTCAATGTTGAACGTCGGTATTTATTAGGCCCTCAACACGTAACGCGGATATATATATATATATATATATATATAGCTCGCATAAATATATCAATATATAATTATTATTAGAACCTATAACTCATTTTCCTATAAATCCGGATATAAATTTGCCGAAAGGAGAATTGTGAGCTTATCATTCTCTTCACTTCACTCAAGTAAATTATATATAATATCTCATCTTATGTACACGCAGCATATTATACACAACAAGTATAGTTATACCTATCCTAACATAAGCATAATAACCATCCCACCGAGCTATAACTTGAGGATGCAGTCTTATAGTGCCTATCTGAATCCGGGTTTACTCACTCAACCACGGTACCAAGCCAGACTCACTCATTGTCATGGTAAAATACACGATGGTGGAGGCGATCATATTCCCTCTGCATGTGGAGTACACACATCGCACTCGAACGCAGGACGAGATGACCTGGGGATATACTCTCCCTGATCCTCAAGCCAGGGGATTCACCCGCATCTCGCAACCTCCTTGGATCGCACTAAAGAAAATATATAATATGGTTGTTCCAACCCTACACCAAAGAAAAGCCCGTGAAATCAGTCTCTAAGATACAATTATACCAATCACACAAAAATATATGTGTATTCATATCACATTATATATAATGTAATCGCATCGTATATATAATCCATATTACTTCTCAATACATATGGCTATAATTGCCAAACTCTCCTAGCGATAGCCAAAAATCCCGAATCTTCCTATTCGTAATAGTATATAAGCACTCATACACTTAAAATACTAAACCCAAAAGTATTGTCTTACTTAATATATTACTCGCACCTTAATCACTTCTAAGGACTTAAATACTCTCCGAATATCCCAATTCATAATAATTAAATAAGTATACCCTAAACTTATTTTAATCCTACAGTTATTGCGTTACCTATAATCCTAGTAGTCAGCCGACACCGGATAGCCGCTCATGTATCTCTACCCATATCCTCAATTTTCATCCTATTCACATCCTAGGATTTACTCCGACCATATAGGCGGCACATAAATATTTTTCTACGCGCACAATTATTTTATGATCGCCCGTCGAAATACTTCATTGGGTGATACTTGTCCCAAACAACCCTAAATAAATAAGTCCTGGATTTTTACTCAATTAACCGAAGGCATACATCTTATTCCAATAATATTTTAGAGGTCCTTACACTACATTTAGGAACACAAAATATTTAACTCCCCAATTTATTTTCCCCAAAACTATTCCTTTAGCGACACACCATTTTACACCTTCCTAACCCCAATTAACTCCCTTAAATGGCTAGAAATAATTTCCCCTAATTGGATATTTATTTCCTCAATTAAATAAGCTAAAAACCATAAATTTGGGAATTTATCCCATTTAAATTAACTAAGCCAAAATTGCCAAAAATCCTGATGGGTTGATCGATCGACCCTTGGCCGTCGATCGATCGATCAGGGCAGCTTCTTCTCCGAGAAGTTGTTTCATCCATTAAAGATTTACCCCAAGATTTATCTCCTCTCCTAAAAGCCTACAACCTCAATCAACCACATATACACATATAGAAAGGGTTCTAATCATCCTAGAATCCAAATCGAACAATTAATTTTATTTAATTCCTAAGTTTCTCGATTTGGACATTATCCAAGGTTTATTCGTTAAACTTCTAAAAAACCCTTTTTGATTCACGAAAACCCATCCTGAAAATCTTTATATTTCATCACTACCAACTATAATATGAGATTTATGATTTCAAAGAAATAATCAAGTAAACACTTGCCTCGTGGATAAAATTCGACGACCTCGAGTCGAATCCCACGGATTTCGGCCGGAATCTCCTCTCTCCCTCTTCTTTTCCTTCCTGTCTTCTCTTCTCTTTATTTTCCCTCTTTTCTTTCTTTATACCACATTCTCGTGACTTATATAGGACATAAATAAGGATTTATCCCTTATAAACCCAAAAATGACTCGTTTACTCAATTGTGAGTCCCACTAGTCCAAAAATCCCAAAAACCTAAACACTACTCCCGGATACTCTATTCTGATTATTTCGGCCATTACGAAACCAACCGCACACTCAAAATCTCCGTCTGAGTCACTTAACTAAAATTCACGTATTAAACCCAACACATCCCGATACAGTTTTCCAATAAACATATTACCTTTTATCGCTTTACCCAACTGCGATAAGTAATTAAAATAGTCCAGATCATTTACTCACTCCCAAAAGTAAATGTGACACGTATTGGGAATCATCTAACACTCATAAACTCCAAAAATTATCATTCAGAGAAACTCCTCAATTCTCCAAATTACACCCATTTATGTAATTTAAATATCCCTAAAAGTGCGGGGTACTACATCCTCCCCCTCATCAATAATCATCCTCTAACAAGTAAATGCAGGGGTACTCCCACCTTCTAAAGTCCTTTTTTTGTCTTCTCTGCAAAGGTCCCTTTCTCTATCATCTGGGCAGACAAAGTTTCCTCTTCAACTAAGTTGAAGGGAATGACAGACTCACTAACTCTAACCCAATCGATTGGGGGGTTAGCTTCATCCACCTGAGGGATCGATTGAAAAAGAGCAGACGGATTGACTCGTGGGTTCAGGGCCAACCTTTAAAGTGCAACTCGATATCCCCCAATGAGACATGGAATCAGAAGCTTTAAGAATAAAAGAGTGGAACTGTAAGTACAACACTTGGCATCCGAACTAATGATCAAATGGATCTACATAACAAAAATCTACTTGAGGAATGGGGATAATATGGATTCTGGAACCGGATGAGAAGGACGAGGGATTACTCAGTATTTTCCCAAAGCCAAAGAATGACTTTTGATCACGCACCTCCTCCCCTATGGCTATGAAACTCGGATCCTTACGATGTTTTAAATCACGTATCTCTTTGAAAAGGATAGATTTGCTTATAGCTTCTTCCACTCCCCTCTTTCGTACGATAGGAATATATGAGGCTCGTTAAATATCCTTGCAAGTTAACAAAGAAAAGAATCAATATCCAAAAGAAAATAAAGTCATCTATTTACTGAGAAAAATAAAATCTCACTCAAGTTTGGCTTAGTCCGGGTCAGAGGGATCAAGAACAAATGCCTCGTAAGGTTATTCTCCTCATCATATTCCTACCCCTTTCCCTCAAATGTAAATAAAGTGATGTCTCCAATTGTGGTTAGATAACAGAAGGGAAGTCATAAAACCCTTTCCCTTATGCCTACAAGAGAAGAGATACCAACCCCCTTAGGAGGTTGTAAGTATATAAAAGGTTAGCCATTCACCGACTAGTAAAGGGTGGCCAACTCCGAACAAGTCATAAAAATAGACCATAGAGATGATCAGGATCCTACAGGCAAGTGGGATCAACTTGTATGGGCAAGATTTACAAAGTAAAGGACTTCACGAATTGTCCTCGGAAGGGGAATAACGAGTTCAGCCTAGAAAGGGTGTTCATAAAAACAGACTTCCCCCTCATGAACGATCAGGGCCTGATCGGTCTCATCAACAACACACAGGTAAGACCCTTGGAAGAGATAGCCTCCCTACACATTCATTAGTCATCTCCTTAGATAAATAGATAATGGATTTATAGGTATCCAATGAGATACCCTGGCAGGAGCGACCGAAAAAGGACTATGTGGGCCAACATTAGGGGCTCTACAAGGAGGGGCTTACGAGCCCTATAGGGAAAATTAGTCCCAGGGGAATGTAACGAAGAAGCCCGTCGAGTTAAGTCCCTTCTCTCGTCATGCTCAGTTCCAAAGGCCTCCATAATTTTAACCATGCTTGCTAGGGATCTTTGACGTTGGAGCCTTACATGCGAGGCCTGTCTTAAGGAATGGTCGAATGGATAAAGACACTCTAAACATTGGAACAATGATGAATGGGAGGATACAATGTTTGAGATATGAGGATTATCCTCTGGGAAATGGGAGAAAAAATTATTAATCCCAGTGAAATGGAAAGTAAAACCATGACTTAGATAAGCTATAATGAGATATGTAAACAAATAACACAAGATGAAAAGCGTACCAGTTGAAAACGAAGATTGTAGTGGAAGGAATTATTGAAACCTTTAGTTGAAAAGTTATAGGAAATGAAATAATCAAACTTAAAATCATTTTATATTGGAAGTAAAGAAACTATTTGAATTTAACGACCCAATCTTGACAAATCAAACAACCTACAAGCATCGAGTGAAAGGCACGCAGAGTTGTATGCGCGTGAGGTGGATAAAACTTCGTAGTAGCGCCTAAAAAACATGGACTTCGGTAGGAAGTGATAATTATGAGTTCTCCGTCAGATGATATTTTTTTCAGGAAAATAGTGCACGTCGACTCGAGCATCGAAAAATCATGACTAGGTCTGGGCAGACATTCAAATGTCATAACCACCTTTGGGATGATACTAGTCGATGATCAGATTGCATGATCAGTGTTAGAATATCAACAAGACTCTTTGGATCATCCCAAAGAGTGCAAAATGTTTTGGGTGTAACTGATGATAGGGATTCTCGAATGAAATCCATGCAATTTAGGGCTTGCGATGTTTGTCTCACACTGAATAGATATGGGAAGATGACCAGTATATGAATACTAATCTCCAACTATAGCTGGAGACCCCAGGATAGATGGGCCAACAGTCTACCTTCCCTTCACCCGTGGACGTAAGTCAAGTATGACCGAACTGTTCTTCTTTGTCTCTCACCTCATTCTGTTTTTATTCAGCATTACAAATTTATTGTGTTGTGTGAAAATCATATTTTTTCACTAACACGTTTTGTTTCGTAGAGGTTGAATCGTAAAATTTTCTAGATCATTGAAAATGATTAATGTAAAATTTTTTGTTTTCATTTAGTCGAGGTCAAAAATTCTTATGTATTCTATTATTTTTTAACAAATTTTTAATATTTGTTGGAATTATTTTTGTTTAGGTTAATGTTCTTTAAAATGTTTAATTTTATAAAAAATTATATTTCACTAATTTTTAAAATTGAAATTCTTTTTTCTATCTTTTTTAGATTTGTAAATGTTTTTAATATTTTCCAATTTTTAAAAAAAATATATTCTTTCAATTTTCCTAAATGCTTTATTTATTTATTTTATTATTTAAGTTAATATTTTTTTACATGTTTTCAGTATTTTCCATTCTATTTTTTTGTAGTTTCTAAATGGTTTATCCTTAATTTCCAATGTTTGCAATGTTTTGTGTGTAATTCTAGATTTATAATCTTTCAAGATATTCAGGATTTTTGAAATGTTTAATCTATTATATTTTGACTTTAAAAATATTTTTTTTTACTTTTTGAATTTTTAAAATATTTCTTCTACAAATTTTAAATATTTTTCTTAAAATTCAAGATTTTGAAATATATTTATAGAAATTTTAATATTTATAAATGATTTTTCACATTTAAAATTAGATTGGACATATATATCCTTTCGCACCATGCACGGGACTCACTTTTAGCCCAAATACTTAACATCGTTAGGTGTTTGGGAATAACTTAAACCATATATATATGTTTAGAGGTTTTATCAACAAAACTAAAAGAAGGGGTGGTGAATTTAAAATAGGATAAAAGTTGGAGGGGCAAAGTTATTGGAGCGAAAGTCCAAGAGTCTATTGAAAATCTGTATAGATCGAATCATAAAAAAAATTACACATGGTGTATCCACATGGTATATTCAAGATATCATATCTTTGTGGTTCCTTCTGGCTTAAACCGTAGAGACTTGATCTCTTTTATGTTACACCAACCCGTGTCGCAAATTTAACGATGTGTCAGCCACAAAAACGAAATGATTTTTTTCAAAAATCATAAAGGCCTAAAAAAAAAGATATTTCTCAAATTTTTATGTCTTTCGACCTCTGTAACCCTTAGAAAAAATTTCAGCCTCATCCGATCAATGGTTCTCAAGTTATGGCTCTAACAAGTAGATACCATGACGTGTCACGCATCTGTTTAGATAGCTGAAATTTTGTAAAGATGTGTGAGGTAGGGGAATCAAACGACCTCTAAATGACTTGAAATTTCTTGTGCCTCTTCCTCTATATGTCATGAACGCATTATTCTGTTTTAGGAATTTTTGGACTCTCAGGTTGCCCGTAACAGATTTTACAATATAAGATCTTTGAAAGAGACCTTGAGATCTTCCATGTTATTCCTTTAAGACAATACATTCCATTGGTGTGTGGGAACTAATGATCACAACCCTAATACTCCTTTTAAGGTTTTTTTCATGATTTATATTAATCCCTCACTTATTAGGATATAAGGGGTTGCTTATATAGGCTAGCACGGGGACCCCCAGGAGAAATAGAACATTAGCTTCCTACAGAATTTAGGAATTATAATTAAACTATATAATTTATTCCATAATTCTATAAATTAATATTCATTACACTAAATAATAATAATTTCACTCTAATATACTATCTCAAAATTATAATCTCGAGCTCCACGTTATCAAATGCTTAATAATCTCCCCACGTTAAGATTATACATACCCGTCGATTAAATTAAATTACTGACAATTATATTTAATCGACCTCTTATAAATTTCTTGAGACCGTTCGCTTAACTTATTTGATATGTCGGATAATTAAATCCATCGACCGGGTTTGACATAATCAAAACTTATAAGCTACATCAAGAGGGTATCATCAATCTCCTTACTCAGACGTGGATTCCATTCATAATTAACTTTCACCATACACTAATCGACATTACCCAATCTACCAAGATTATTGATCCATAAATGAATCTCACCCAATAGGTCAAAGTAACGAACGATTGATGCACATGTCCATCAATTATGTTTGGATTAAGAGATTAAGCACTCATAACAACAATGAGATATTCATTATCTTATATAGTTAATATAAAGACAATTATCTCTAATTGGTCCCGTTCAATACACACAAAGTGTACTAGCACAATAAGTCGAAACTATACAATTTCTCGTAATCAAGATATACCAAATAAAATAGTGTGCTACAATCCTACTGATGGTCTGTCCATCTCCATCTAATATTGTGAACCAGACTTACATTCTACAAGGACCGATGATTTGATCTTCTGTGTGTAAGCCGAACTCTACACACCAAATCATCTACTGTGTAGAATAAAAGACACATATGCATAAATATATACAATAATATGATGCAAACATTACTTCTGAAGATTCTCATTAAATAGACATACTAAAATTCACTAGTGAACCATGACTTTTAGTATATAATCCCAACAATCTCCCACTTATACTCAAAGACATGGAGCCACGCATCTATCAACCAAACCTCACACCAAAAGTAAAAGGCTTACCAGTTTTCAACCAATGCAATAACAACCACTAGAAACTCCCTTATGTATAATTTCTTCTACAAGGGGTACTATACACTTTCAGAAATTTTAAATCTGACTGAATACATGAGTTAGTAACCTACAAGTTACTTATCGGTTTACTTGGCAACCAAATATATATTCATTAATCCTTTTTAGGTACATGAATATTTATTCTACCAAAACCAATGCTCTATTCTCAAGTAATACAAATTTTCAAATCTGAAAGACCAGATGTCTTTCTTGGAATATTGCATAACAAATCCTCAAAAGAACAATATCAATATGATAACTTAGATAAGTAAAAGTACATATTTTCTAGTGATCAAATGTTAATTTGATCCCAAAAATATAATGAAATTTTCTAATGTTTTCATATTGAACTTATTGGACTACCACAATCTAATTGTATGACATATCCTTACATTGCGTGCAACGATAACTATATCTATACATCTAGTAGCTAAAAACACCACCACTCTTCCATAGATCCTTTTGTACACACTGAACACATCTAACCATTTATTAAAATCATGAATTTGATTACCTCTCTTACTTGTTCATTTACGACTGATGGATATGACCCCATCTTGATGAATCTATATGGTACCAAATATCTTAACTTTTCCAAGAATGTTATGCATCCTTGTGAAGGAATACCTTTTTATAGTTACAGGGTTTGTTATCTTCTTCTCCAGGGGTCACTAAGGGTGACAATCCTAATAATAAAAAATGCTCCAACTATGATAACGTTATCCCTTTACGGGTGTACAAATCGTGATGCATTTATATGGTTTCTACAATTATGAGAATTGACAATCCTTCGGCTACGATAAGGTAGAAAAATGTCATACTCATTTTTTTGTGATGTTTTCACCTATACTGCGGGGATGAAAGAAATTCTCATAAGCCTATTAAAACTTCTTTGTCCCGAATAATGCTTTTGGTAATGTGATGTAGAGTATAGATTTAAACATGTATCATTGTTCCAACTTGTCAGGTTTTTTCTCAACACAAGTGTTGCAGTGCCCATTATATAAAATAATGGAATTGAGTTGAAAACGATCCATTATTTTTAATGGGAGTAAAGAAAAATGACTTGAAAAACAATCTTGACATATGAGTATCTATATCTTATAAATAACCATCATGAATTTTATCACGTGTGAAAGAAACCAAATTCTTCTTTCTTCGACACACTGTTACTGAAAGTAACTTGTGGCATAGTCTTCATGGATATAATTCGAACTAATGATCTGTAATTATTAAATTCCTAAATAGGTAGTTCTAGAATTACATCAATCGTAATAAACCAATTCTAATATTTCTGTAGCTATAATACCTCCTGATCATTTTTCATCTAAACCATATTCATTAACTAGAAGTGCCTTCACTTCTGATGAATGTAAGAATCAACCTTCCACCTGTTTATAATTCATTTAGAGAAAATGACCTGAGTATTTGGAGCTATAGATATATTATGGTTTATAAAGAATAATCTTATCCATTTAGTGATAAATCATGAATATTATTAAAAAACTACAGTCTACAAAATATGAGATTTATTTTATAATGATTATCCGCTTTAGTACCAAAGATGAATATATTGTTTATTACCATTAACAACGCACGTGTGTTATTAAAATAAAACAAATATCCTTTCATAAAAGAGTAGAAGCTGAACTAAAGTTCCTTCTATTCTTACATAATTATAAGCAATCATTTAAAATTAATCTCTAATTATCAAAACTGAGACTCACGTCTCCCATTGTAATTATAAATTACCAATAGTAGACAAATTCACCTATCACTAGTTAACTGGTCCTGGAACTAATGATTAATGGCTAATATTTTTACAATCCAGGTTACCGTAGAACAAACCATTAAACACTATTCAACCTTTTTGCAAATAAAATGTATCTACCTTGTTCTTTTAAACAAGATAAGCTTATTAACTCCTACTAGTACTCTGACTGCTCTTAGTGAATTCACTTGAGATTACGTAATTTGCTAACTGTCTTTGAAACCTAGCCACTACCTGAATTCCAACTTAATATTTACTGAAATAACTTCACTTCATTTCAGTAACTCGAATACTTATATGATATCATGATAAAACCTTCTGTTGAGGAGGATATCGACGTGGGTTTCCCCGTCTATTTCACCTCTTTAGATTTCTAGTTCCTTTAGATGAGAAATCACCATCAAAACATAATCTTATAACTAAGGTTATATCAATCATACTAATATTAGTTTAAAGTCATTCATAGAAACTTGCCTAACAATATTCCCTAATTATCAAACATTAGATATGAGATAATCATCATATTATAGGCACTGGACACTGATTAATATTAATGTCACAATATATCTAACTTAATGAACAAGTCATATTGTGTCATACCATTAATCTTTTCCACTTATATTCCATATTTCCTTATAGAATTCTTATAACGTGACTATTCAAGACAACAATAAGAAAATACACATATGCATTACTTTATCGTCAATACTATGTCCAATTTAAATTCAGTCTTTTTAATTAGTACCAGAAGGTCTATAAAACTGAGTATGAAATACGTGAATATTGGAGTTACGATTTTAAACTAGAGAATCACATAATAAAGAACATATTATGACAAGTAATTGACTTTGAATTCAATTTAAAATTGGTTCCCTCTACCATTTTAAAAGAATTCGTTAGCATCCCAAGTGCTGTTTGAATATAATTCCTCTTTGGAGAAGCTACTATACATAATCATATTAGGCAGGCCAATTCCTTTAATTTTACCATCTAAGCAAAGACTATGCCAAATAAAATTAATAACTGACACTTCGGTCCCACAAAATAATAACATTCCTCTTTGGAGAACCTACTATAATTTTGTGTCTAACTGTATACCACCAACTAATTTTAGACTATCCCATATCACATAGACTCCACCTTTGGTGGCTGCCTATATGAATATGAGCCTAAAATTACCCCTAAGGAAATTTGCATTGGTCACCACAATAATTAGTATTCCTCTTTGGAGGACCTACTCGCTATTGAAAACCTACAAACCGTTGGTGGAGCCCATGGGATTTGTTTGTGACCAAATCCCTCTCCCACTGAGTGATTTAAATTTTTGTGAGGGTTATGAAAAGAGAACTTTAATTTTAATGTTTTAAAAAATACAGGGTAATTGACGCATGTCAAAATTTACAGTTTCCTAAATTTATGCACGTCCAAAACATGTGTAGTAAATATAAATTCTAAATTTCCTTATATTCACAGAACAAATCCAGAAATTTAATTTATATTTTCTAATTACACATTAAAAAACCCATAATTTTTAAAAAAATTATATTAAACATATAACCATGGAGATTGTTCAATTTTAAATTGTCCAATTAAAATAATGGTATTTTCCAATTTATTTATTCAAATTAAAATAACTAATTTCCTTATTTTAATTATCAAAAATAATAAAATTATTTTAAATTAAAATATTTCTAAAAATTAAATTTAATTTGAGTAATAAATAAAACCCATTAAATTTAATGAATTCAAAATGAACCACCAAAAAATTATTTTCCAAGAAAATAATGATCTAAGGCTGGGTCGGTATTCGATGTTGTCCATAATTCTAAGGGTCGTTAACACATATTAATAACCCAACAATTAAAACATGAATAATATAGATATAAATCAACATGAATAAAAAAATTGAGATAAATAAGGATTCTCGACTATTATGGTCAACATGAAATTATGTTGAGAACTCAAAAGTCATCCTTGAACCCAAGTGTCATCCTTGAATCCAACAGTTATCCTTGAACCCAAGAGTCTTGAACCCAAGAGTTATCCTTGAACTCAACAGTCATCCTTAAACCCAAGAGTCATGAACCTATGAGTCATCCTTTAACTCAACAGTAATCCTTAAACCCAAAAGTCATGAACCCAAGAGTCATCCTTGAACTCAACAGTCATCCTTCAACCCAAGAGTCATGAACCTAAGAGTCATCCTTGAACTCAACAGTCATCCTTCAACCCAAGAGTCATGAACCTAAGAGTTATCCTTGAACGCAACAGTCATCCTTCAACCCAAGAGTCATGAACCCAAGAGTTATCCTTCAACTCAACAGTCATCCTTCAACCCAAAGAGTCATGAACCCAAGAGTCATTCTTGAACTCAACAGGCATCCTTGAACCCAAGATTCATGAACCCAAGAGTCACGAACCTAAGAGTCATACTTGAACTCAACAGTCATCCTTCAACCTAAGAGTCATCCTTAAACTCAACAGTCATCCTTCAACCCGAGTCATGAACCCAATAGTCATCCTTAAACTCAATAGTCATCCTTCAACCCAAGAGTCATGAACCCAAGAGTCACGATAAAAGTTGTAACAAATTACAGATGTCTTATGCCTCCATTAAGGAGTTCACATTCTATATCAATATTATATTAATCCAGAATAAAAAAAACCATGAATAAACCATCGTGGGGTCCGATCACAGAAAATAAAAATATAAATATGTGACCATAATACTGGGATTAGATCACTGCCAAATAAAAGTTAGCACATTTCTAAATTCTAACCAACATATATGCACATATTCGATTATTTTATTTCAATGGGACAACATGGCTGAATTCAACCTATACGCGGTATCAACATGGCTCTGATACCAATTGTTGGAGCGAAAGTCCAAGAGTCAATTTTAAATGCGTATAGATCGAATCATAAAAAAATTTCACATGGTGTATATACATGGTATAGTCAAGATATCATACCTTTGCGATTCTTTCTGGATTGAACCGTACAGATTTGATCTCTTTTATGTTACACCGACCTGTGTCACATATTTAACGATGTGGTAGCCACAAAAACAAAATGATTTTTTTCAAAAATCATTACAGCCTCAAAAAAAGATCTTTCACTTATTTTTATGTCTTTTGAACTCTGAAACCCTTAGAAAAAATATCAGTCCCATCCGATCAACGGTTCTCAAGTTATGGCTCTAACAAGTAGATATCATGACGTGTCACACATCTGTTTGGATAGCTGAAATTTTGTAAAGATGTGTGAGGAAGGCGGATCAAATGACCTCTAAATTACTTGAAATTTCTTTTGCCTCTTCCCCTATATGTCATGAACCCATGATTCTACGTTCGGAATATTTGGACTCTCGGAAAGCCCTAATAGATTTTACAATATAAGAGCTTTGAAAGTGACCTCGAGATCTTCCATGCTATTCCTATAAGTCAATACATGCCATTGGTGTGTGGGCACTAATGATCACGACCCTAATAATCCTTTTTAGGTGTTTTTCATGATCTATATTGATCCCTCACTTATTTGGAGACAAGGGGTTTCTTATATAGGCTAGTACCCCCAAGGGGAAATATAAGATTATCTTCCTACAGAATTTAGGAATTATAATTAAACTCTATAATTAATTCCATAATTCTATAAATTATTATTCATTCCACTAAAGAATAATAATTGCACTCTAATCTACTATCTCAAAATTATAATTTCGAGCTCCACGTTATTAAATGCTTAATAATCTCCCCATGTTAAGATTACCGATACCCGTCGATTAAATTAAATTACTAAAAATTATATTTAATCGACCTCTTATAAATTCCTTGAGACCGTTCGCTTAACATATTTGATATGTCGGATAATTAAATCCACCGGTCGGGTTTGACATAATAAAAAATTATAAGCTACATCAAGAGGGTATCAATCTCTTTACTGAGACGTGGATTCCATTCATAATTAACGTTCACCATATACTAAACGACATTACCCAATCTACAAAGCTTATTGATCCATAAATGAATCTCACCCAATAGGTCAAAGTAACGAACAATTCATGCACATGTCCATCAATTATGTTTGGATTAAGAGCTTAAGCATTCATAACAATAATGAGATGTTCATTATCTTATATAGTGAGTATAAAGACAATTATCTCTAATTTGTCCCGTTCAATACACACAAAGTGTACTAGCACAATAAGTCGAAACTATACCGTTTCCCGTAATCAAGATAGACCTACTAAAATAGTGTGCTACAATCCTACTGATGGTGTGTCCATCTCCATCTAATATTGTGAACCAAACTTATATTCTACAAGGACTGATGATTTGATCTTTTATGTGTAAGTCGAACTCTACACACCAAATCATCTACTGTGTAGAATAAAAGACACATATGCATAAATATATAAAATAACATAATGCAAACATTACTTGTGAAGATTATCATTAAATAGACATACTAAATTCACTAGTGAACCATGACTTTTAGTATATACCCCCAACAAAAGTGTAATTAACATTTTCAATTATATGGAATTACTAGTTTTTTAAAATTAGAGTTAGGTTTTTTCTTTTTGAAAAGAAGAAAAGAATAATGTTTTGTCCATAAAATAAGGATAAGTCAAAATACACATTAATGGAGTTTATTAAGGAAGGTCGATGTTCTTTAACATATAGCGGTTATGTTTAATTTTTTTTATCTTTTAGGGGATGAAGTATAATTATTACTATAATACGAGGGGTTAAGTAATAACGGTCCTTTAACTTTCTAGGTAAAATACTTAGTATAATTAAATACATAAGTCAAAACTAAATGTTCATATTCAATTGGTAAATGTTTTATTCATGATTTTAAAACATAATCCTAACATATGAGTTACTTAAATTTTTTATTGAGTTATGAAGATCTCCACTTACAGCTTTTTTCAATTATATTTTGGAATGTCATTGTCCACCATTCCACCTGTCAATTTGTTTTAGAAACTTAAATCCAACCATGTATCTTTAGCTATTATTTATATTCACTTTATATACGTTTGAGATCATATGTATATGATTGACCATTTGATATAGAGATGCTTGGACTAAGAATAAAAGAAATTCTAGGCCGACTCATTGAATCGATACAGAATGATTGACTCACTGATATGGCGAATTCTAAGTGGGTCTTAAAAATCATGCTGGCAACCCACAATATAATATTTTTCGAGTGAGACAAAGAAACTTTACTTGTAACCGTATAAGTTGTTCGAAGTTTAGAAAGGAAATTTAGAATTTTCCTCATCTAGAATTACAATGTTTCGCTGAAAGCTTGGGGGAACTTAGAATTATTGGATTTTAGAATTCTCAAAAATTTGAAGTTCTCCTTTCCCCTCTAAATAAGGGAATGGTATATTTCCAAGAATTCTACTTACTTTTATGTGGAGATAAAAAAATATCCTCTTTTAGATAAACTTACTTGTGCATGCACGCACACACACACACACACACACACACACACACACACATTATCTTTCTCATAGACATACACTCTCTCTCATACATGCACACACCACACACATTTACTCAATCCTATAAATCAGATTCACAAAAAAAATACATACACACACACACACACACATGCACCACCTCTCTTTCTCTGACACACGCACACACAAGCGAGCACACTCACCACACACTCCTACCCACACTCAAATGAAGTAGAAGTGTATTTTAGTTAAATGATATTTATTTAATTACAATTCATTTAAAACCAAATATTAGAAATGAATTTTAAATGTCGAGAGTTTTTGTTTGACCCAAACAATGGAAATGAATTCAAGATTTCAGATATTCTAAATTTTTGAAATTAAAGATTTCCATTCTCTTTTAGAAACTCAAACCAAATGAGCACTTAAGGGTTTAAATTATCACACCCATTTTTCTGTCATGTAAATGGTATTTTTTTAACCCAATCATAAAATTAGTTTTCACTCGCGCAACGCGCAGCCAACTAAAATAATTTTACATAAAAAAATTGAATACTAATATTTAAAAAAAATTAATGTAACAACCCGCCCTTTTAGAGACAGTTAAATTCCATAATTAAGTATTAATTGGCAATTTGGAGAATTTCTCAAAATAGTAAATTTTGGGATTTTCGAGGATTTCATGATTTTCAGAAGGCGTTATAAATTATTTTGGGACTGTATAGGTCAAAGTAATTTAATTATATGTCGCCGTGGAGTATAGCGACAAAAGAGGTGAGACTTTGTGTAGAAAACCCGCATTTACTTTTATGGGTTAGAATAGTGATTTGCGGTCAAGTACCTCAGATGGAAATTTCGATTGCCCCATGAGTCTCGAAATGTCCGAGATAGTCGGAAAAGAGTGTCTGATTATCGAAATTGAGTTCCGGGTAATTTTGGAGTTAAATACGCTCGTAATTGGGTAAACGAGTCGTTTTTGAGTTTTAAAGGGGTTAAACCCTTTTCTCTCTATATAAGGATGGAGAGGGGGAGAAAAGAGAAGAGAAAAGAGAGAGTAGAGAGGGAAGAGAGAGAGGAGGAAGAAAAGAGGAAAAAGGGGGAGATTTCGGCCAGCCTCCGCGGGATTCGGCTCGAGGACGTCGGATTTTATCTCACGAGGCAAGTGTTTACTTTCTTTATTTATCTTTTTGCATAAATATCTCATACCTTAGTTTGATATAAACAAACCCTAATGATTTTGGGTTGGGTATTAGTGGATAAAACGGGTTTTTGGGAGTTAAAACGAATAAACCCCTAAAAATGGTAAATTGGAGAAACTTAGGTTTTAATTGAAATTTATTGGTGATTCCGGGTTCTAGGATGTTTAGAACCCATATAATAAGTGTATTTGTTGTTGGTAGAAGTTGTAGGCCGTTGGGTGAGGAGATGGAAGCTTGGGGAAAGCTTCCATGGCCGAAACAGCTTCTCGGAGAAGAAGCTACCCGACTTGATCGATCGATCGATTGATCATGGGGGCTCGATCGATCGAGCCATCGATCGATCGACGGCCAAGGGTCGATCGATCGACCCCTACTGAAAGTTGGCAATTTTTCTAGGATGATTTGGATGGGGTAGATTCCATTTCATCTTTCTTTGAGGTTTATTAGGTGATAACCTAAGGGACCTTTTAGGACTTTATGGTCCATAAATTAAGGCAATTTAGGAGGGTAAGTAAGGGTTTTAAGTATATAACCCTTAATCTATATTTTCGAGGAAAATATAATATTGGTAGAAATTGAAGGATTAGGGTTCCTAATTTATATTGGGGACTTCTAAATGATTAATTGGACTAGGTGTAGTCTGGGGGTTCAAGGAAATGAAATCCTTAACCCACTGAATTTAAGGTTGATCGGGTGAGATAAAGCCCGAGGATATTTCTAGTAGGCATATGGGCCTATATAATTATGCGTATATAAAGCATAATTATATCGAATACTGTTGAGTATATCCTAGGAGATAATTAGGATAATTTGGGAATATAGATATTTGTTGATTTCGCTTAGAGTGAAGGGTATCATTGGAGATATCCAATAAATCCTTAGATAGGATTGAGGTATATAGTGATTATTAAAGTAAGAAATACTTTGGGTTTAGTATCATGCTTATATGAATGAATGATTATGATTCCTTGAGGGAATCTTTGGGATTATGGTCATCGCTAGATGATATAGGCCATTATGGCCGGTTATATATTCTAGGAGGAATATATGGTATATGTATATACTATGTAATTAAAGTATATATATATATATATATATATGATATGATGGAAATGATTTTGAAAATATAAAAAATGAATATTTTCAAAATGGAAAGAGAAATGATTTTCATAATTGATAAAATATGGATTATACACACCTACCTAAATCTCTATCATAAGGGAAGTTGCGCGCGTTGTGGTGAAGCCTTCCTGGCTATTGAGCAGGTTGGATATAGTCCCTAGGCCATATGGGCGTTTATTTGTATTGCGCTGGTTAGGAGATTCCGGGTGTGGTCTTGACTATCCCGCAGGCATATGGCCGCTTCCCGGATTTGTTAGGTTCCTAAGTTGTCTCATATAGATAGGCCTTGTAAGATGATAGCCATTTAGGGGCGCGTCCAGTGGGGAAACCCGGAGGGGCGGTCTTAGATTTATTAAAGCAATTCATGATAATGGATTGGCTTTAATTTACATTTCCTGAGTATAAAAAGGGAATTGGGATAAAGGTTTGGATTCGGTAACACTCCCGGATGGAAGAAGGGATGTGGAAGCATGATTTGATCGAAGCATTTTCATGATAATGGAAATGGCTTTGGGTACATTTCCTGAGTATAAAAAGGGAAATGGGATGACATATAAAGGAAAAGCATTTTTATTATAATAAAAGTGGCTTTTAAAAGTATATGATTCGTTAAAGCAATTGATGATAATGAATTGGCTTTTATATTTACATTTCCTGAGTATAAAAAGGGAAATGGGAAGTTTTAAGAAAAATGAAAGTATTGATAGATACTTGATATATGAATCCTCAGTCCGGGAGATAGATCCGGATGGTTATGGTAAAATATGATTATATATATATGGATGAATCGAGTACCGAGGGTCTAATGGATCTCGACGATCGACCTTTCCGCATAGTAGTGTATCGGGTGGGTTCCTTGTTTGGATTTCACTTTGCGAGACACCCCACGGACGAATATGGCAATGTGTTGAGACTGGGGAAAAGTTTAATCCTTAGTTCTCTAATATTATAAATGCTTATGATATATATATATATATATATATATATATGTACTGAGGGACTGGTGGATCTCGACTATCGACCGTGCCGCGTAGTATTGTATCGGGGGGGTTCCTTATTTGGATTTCGCTTTGCGAGACACCCCACGCACGAACATGGAATAGCGTTGAGACTGGGGTGAAGTTTAGCCCTTAGTACATTGCTTGGACTATCTAGGGTTGATAGTGGTTGGGTGATAGACTAGTCTAGCAGGGTAGCTTGATTAGGATGTTTAGAGGGATGCGCTAGGAGTGCACTATTAGCGGAGAGGTGAGGGGTATCTCATGGGAGTGCGATACCAAACTTAAATATGAGATAAAACCTTTTTCAAAATAATAAGGCATTTATGCACTTGCTAAATATTTTCAAAACTTGGGCTCTGACCGTTTATCTACTTTCCTTTCTTGCTATATATTATATATATATATAGGTGTCCAGACACAGGGACGCCTGGATGGCATTTCTTTCGAGTCAGACGTCAGCTGCAACAGTTGTGGATGCGTGCAGGTTAGCCGCTTCCATCGTTGTAATCTAGATAGGAGGTACTGTATAAACATTCGAGCCAATGGCTCAATTGCATTTATTTATTCTTTCAGTACAGCATTCGATATGGTTGTATAATTTGAACCGAGTGTTCGGTTATTTTAATTTATTTTAGTTTCATTTACGCATTAACTTGTGGATGTTTTATTTTAATGGTTTAAAAAGGGTAGTTAAGTAAAAGTTTTTAACGCTCGCCTAATAGGATATTAGTAATTAAATGGATTTTTAGACAGTGATGCTAAGAATGATCCATATGTGACTCCTATTTTAATTTGATATAGGAGTGATCGCCCGGTATCCCATTAGGAGGGTTGTTACAGATGGTATCAGAGCATCATGTTCTAGTGTCCTTAAGAATCTGTGCGGACGTACTACGCTTTCAGCGTTGCTCTCGATTTGATATAGAGCCTCAGGATTAGGATTGTTGATTTCTCTTGTGAGATTTTGTTCTCCTGCCATATTATGAAATTATAGAAATCTTTTGCGCGCTCGTTTAAGAATCGTGTGTGGATCTTGGATCGTAGCAGGAGGTGAGGCTTAGCTGGAGCAGCTGGTAGAAGGTTGGGATGAGGACCTTAGTAGAGGTCACTCTCCTTATGGCAATTGCTAAGGATTTCGGCGGCGACTACTAAATAATGGTAGTTAGGAGTACCGCAGTACCACTCAAGTAGAGAGTGGTACTAAAGTCGAATTCCTCATTGAAATTGAGGGTTCGAAAGGGATCTTACGGATAGTTCTAACCGTGAGTCCCCATGAATCAGCAGGATGAGAAGAATGTTGTTTTGGGAATTATTCACCTAAGGTTCAGCCAGAGGCCGACAGTGAATAAAGAGTATTATGGCGAAGTGAACCTTATACCTAAGTGAGTTAGGTGCAATGAATAATGAGTCCTTTCCAAGAGGGATGGGCTCACTAAAGAATGGGTATGTTCGAGGAGCCCATTGTTGGACATCCACCCGGGGAATTTGTTAAAATGAAGTTGTTGTTATGAGTTTTACCTCAATCGAGGAGGTATATTTGGCGTGGCTAGATAAAGTCACGGTATTAGTTAGCCCTAGACTCGGGTGTGTAATTTGAGTTATGGCGGTCACGATAACATAATATCATGTATGTCTATGTATTTTTTCACGATAGCGGGATTTTTTTTTCCTTCACTCGTCATAAGAGGCGGGTGTTTATATTTTATATATACTGTATAAGATGATGGTATTTTCGAAACGATAGCAGGCTAAGAATGACAAGTTTATCGTGTCCATGGTTCCTGGAGGGAACATGTTATTTTTACGGTGTCTCACCTAGATATATGTTGAGTTCACCTTATTTATTGTGGGATACGAAACTTCGATGAGTATAGGTTTCATTATCGTGATTTGGGTTTATAGCGACCTTATATATATGATTTAAGGACGTAGGATTTGTGCTGAGCTGTAAGATAAAGCTCATTACTATTTGCGCAAGGACTTAAAAATGAGTGCGAGCGCAGGGTGGTATGACTCTTAGTTAGAGATAGGAGTTCAGACCACCTTTTTGTTGGATTAGGGGATAGGGATATCCCGGTGGCATGTTGAAATAAAGAAACTACATGACCAACGAAGTCAAGGGTTAATGTGTGGAGGGGTTCCTTGTTTGGATTTCGCTTTGCGAGACACTCCACACATGACTCTTAACGGCGTCGGGAGTGGAGAGATGTTATGGCATGCAAGGATGTTGATTTTGTGGAAAGGTCTTATAGTGTGGATGAACCACTATAGGCTATAAGCCACATGATATTGATATACTTATGGAGATATTGTGCTATGGAAAAGCACTAAAGTGGTCCTCTCACCGCAAGTAGTTGGGTTGGAGTAGGACTTAGAGAAATTGAGTTGAGGATAATAGCTAGGCCTTAATGAGAAGGCAAACTTGGAGGAAATCTGTGATCGGTGTGATGTAAGTAGTGTTCCTACAGAGAGTAGGCACTTCGATTAGTTAGGTTTCCTTCCGTATGGGCGGAAGGATAAGATAGTAGGAATGCGTTCGTAGGTTAGTTTAGTAATATTTAGGACGTCCCGCTGGTGTGCCTTAGGTCGCTATATCTCGATGACCGACAACGCGAGGGAGTAGTGTAACGGGAGGGTTCCTTGTTTGGATTTCGCCATGGCGAGACGTCCCACGCATGAAACCGAGCAAATGTCGGGAGTTGAGAGAGGCCTTGGGAACTAGGGATATACTTATGATGATATTAGTTTTGCGTAGGTAGGACATCGCATCGACCTTAGTATTATTAGGATGTAGGCTAGGTAAATTTAGTGGCGCCGAGGTTAGGCAAATGAATTTTGCGGGTCGGGAGGACCCATAGATGAGTATTACATCGAGGAAAGGAGCCCCTTATTTGGGATAAAGTGTTACGTGTCGATCGTTCACTACGGATGTGAAGATATGCACAAGTTAGAAAGGTGTATGGGCACCTTGGTAAGATAGTTTTATATACCTCCTAGTTAAGATAGGCGTAGTATATAAGGTTGAAAATCATGCTGATATGCAATATTGATGATGGGTATTATGTGATGTATAAGAGTCACTTTATGATTGCTGTAGTCGCATAGTACATGGTTCGGAACCGTTGGGTTAGTATCGTTTCCCTTGAGGTATTAGGATTTGGAGTAATCCTAGTTAGATGATGTAGGTTATATCTGAATTTCGAGGACGAAATTCCGTTATAAGGGGGGGAGTATGTAACAACCCCCCCCTTTTGGAGACAGTTAAATTCCATAATAAAGTATTAATTGGCAATTTGGAGAATTTCTCAAAATAGTAAATTTTGGGATTTTCGAGGATTTCATGATTTTCAAAAGGCGTTATAAATTATTTTGGGACTGTATAGGTCGAAGTAATTTAATTATATGTCGTCGTGGAGTATAGCAACAAAAGAGGTGAGACTTTGAGTAGAAAACCCGCATTTACTTTTCTAGGTTAGAATAGTGATTTGCGGTCAAGTACCTCGGATGGAAATTTCGACTGCGCCATGAGTCTCGAAATGTTCGAGATAGTCGAAAAAGAGTGTCCGATTGTCGAAATTGAGTTCCGGGTAATTTTGGAGTTAAATACGCTTGTAATTGGGTAAACGAGTCGTTTTTGGGTTTAAAGGGGTTAAACCCTTTTCTCTCTATATAAGGAGGGAGAGGGGGAGAAAATAGAAGAGAAAAGAGAAAGAAGAGAGGGAAGAGAGAGAGGAGGAAGAAAAGAGGAAAAAGGGGGAGATTCCGGCCAGCCTCCGCGGGATTCGGCTCGAGGACGTCGGATTTTATCCACGAGGCAAGTGTTTACTTGCTTTATTTATCTTTTTGCATAAATATCTCATACCGTAGTTTGGTATAAACAAACCCTAATGATTTTGGGTTGGGTATTCGTGGATAAAATGGGTTTTTGGGAGTTAAAACGAATAAACCCCTAAAAATGGTAAATTGGAGAAACTTAGGTTTTAATTGAAATTTATTGGTGATTCCGGGTTCTAGGATGTTTAGAACCCATATAATAAGTGTATTTGTTGTTAGTAGAAGTTGTAGGCCATTGGGTGAGGAAAGGGAAGCTTGGGGAAAGCTTCCATGGCCGAAACAGCTTCTCGGAGAAGAAGCTGCCCGACTTGATCGATCGATCGATCATGGGGGCTCGATCGATCGACGGCCAAGGGTCGATCGATCGACCCCTGCTGAAAGTTGGCAATTTTTCTAGGATGATTTGGATGGGTTAGATTCCATTTCATCTTGCTTTGAGGTTGATTAGGTGATAACCTAAGGGACCTTTTAGGACTTTATGGTCCATAAATTAAGGCAATTTAGGAGGGTAAGTAAGGGTTTTAAGTATATAACCCTTAATCTATATTTTCGAGGAAAATAGAATATTGGTAGAAATTGATGGCTTAGGGTTCCTAATTTATATTGGGGACTTCTAAATGATTAATTGGACTAGGTGTAGTCTGGGGGTTCAAGGAAATGAAATCCTTAACCCACTGAATTTAAGGTTGATCGGGTGAGATAAAGCCCGAGGATATTTCTAGTAGGCATATGGGCCTATATAATTATGCGTATAGAAAGCATAATTATATCGAATACTGTTGAGTGTATCCTAGGAGATAATTAGGATAATTTGGGATTATAGATATTAGTTGATTTCACTTAGAGTGAACGGTATCATTGGAGATATCCAATAAATCCTTAGATAGGATTGAGGTATATAGTGATTATTAAAGTCGGAAATACTTTGGGTTTAGTATCATGCTTATATGAATGCATGATTATGATTCCTTGAGGGAATATTTGGGATTATGGTCATCGCTAGATGATATAGGCCATTATGGCCGGTTATATATTCTAGGAGGAATATATGGTATATGTATATACCATGTGATTAAAGTATATATATATATATATATATATATATATATATATATATATATATATATATATATATATATATATATATATATATATATATATATGATATGATGGAAATGATTTTGAAAATATAAAAAATGAATATTTTCAAAATGGAAAGAGAAATGATTTTCATAATTGATAAAATATGGATTATACACACCTCCCTAAATCGCTATCATAAGGGAAGTTGCGCGCATTGTGGTGAAGCCTTCCTGGCTATTGAGCAGGTTGGATATAGTCCCTAGGCCATATGTGCGTTTATTTGTACTGCGCTGGTTAGGAGATTTCGGGTGTGGTCTTGACTATCCCGCAGGAATATGGCCACTCCCCGACGTTGTTATGTTCCCAGGTTGTCTCGTATAGATAGGCCCTGGAAGATGATAGCCATTTAGGTGCGCGTCCAGTGGGGAAACCCGGGGGGCGGTCTTAGATTTATTAAAGCAATTCATGGTAATGGATTGGCTTTAATTTACATTTCCTGAGTATAAAAAGGGAAATGGGATAAAGGTTTGGATTCGGTAACACTCCCGGATGGAAGAAGGGATGTGGAAGCATGATTTGATCAAAGCATTTTCATGATAATGGAAATGGCTTTGGGTACATTTCCTGAGTATAAAAAGGGAAATGGGATGACATATAAAGGAAAAGAATTTTTATGTTAATAAAAGTGGCTTTTAAAAGTATATGATTCGTTAAAGAAATTGATGATAATGAATTGGCTTTTATATTTACATTTCCTGAGTATAAAAAGGGAAATGGGAAGTTTTAAGAAAAATGAAAGTATTGATAAATACTTGATATATGAATCCTTAGTCCGGGAGATAGATCCGGATGGTTATGGTAAAATATGATTATATATATATGGATGAATCGAGTACCGAGGGTCTAATGGATCCCGACGATCGACCTTGCCGCATAGTAGTGTATCGGGGGGGTTCCTTGTTTGGATTTCGTTTTGCGAGACACCCCACGCACGAATATGGCAATGTGTTGAGACTGGGGAAAAGTTTAATCCTTAGTTCTCTAATATTATAAATGCTTATGATATATATATATATATATATATATATATATCTTTATGTACTGAGGGACTGGCGGATCTCGACTATCGACCGTGCCGCGTAGTAATGTATCGGGGGGTTCCTTGTTTGGATTTCGCTTTGCGAGACACCCCACGCCCGAACATGGCATAGCGTTGAGACTGAGGTGAAGTTTAGCCCTTAGTACATTGCTTGGACTATCTAGGGTTGATAGTGGTTGGGTGATAGACTAGTCTAGCAGGGTAGCTTGACTAGGATGTTTAGAGGGATGCGCTAGGAGTGCACTATTAGTGGAGAGGTGAGGGGTATCTCATGGGAGTGCGATACCAAAATTAAATATGAGATAAAACCTTTTTCAAAATAATAAGGCATATATGCACTTGGTAAATATTTTCAAAACTCGGGCTCTGACCCGTTTATCTACTTTCCTTTCTTGCTATATATATATATATATATATATATATATATAGGTGTCCAGACACAGGGACGCCTGGATGGCACTTCTTTTGAGTCAGACGTCAGCTGCAGCAGTTGTGGATGCGTGCAGGTTTTTGATAGCCGCTTCCATCGTTGTACTCTAGATAGGAGGTGCTGTATAAACATTCGAGCCAGTGGCTCAATTGCATTTATTTATTCTTTCAGTACAGCATTAGATATGGTTGTATAATTTGAACCGAGTGTTCGGTTATTTTAATTTATTTTAGTTTCATTTACGCATTTATTACGAACCAGTGGCTCAATTGCATCTTATAAAAATTGCTATTCAAAATTTTTAAACTCAAAAAAAATTTATTACGAAGAAACACACAACTATCATTAGATATGATAAACAAAATATAAATGCAATGGTGTCGTGTCCCATGTGACAAAAATTCATATGAGCCATAATGTGAAAATTACCTTTTCTTACTGGGCGGACTGAATCGAGAGCTCATTTGATGTAGATGAACAAGGAGAGCTTGGCGTCGAGGCGAGACACAATCCTAAGTAAAAAAATATTTTATCGAAATTCAAGTCCAACTAGATGAAGTCCTATATAGCTAAAGCAAGGAAAGCAAACCCTACGAGTGCTCTATATGGGTACCTTCAAACTCACCCATTGGACTAATTTTGACAAAACTCTTTAGTACATCAAATGATATACTAACGTAAAATAATTCCTAAGATGTCCTATACAAAAGATTATCTAACTACCCACCCATCCTAGAAAAGAAAAGACATAACTCAAGACGACCGACGAGAATACCTGCAAAACATAAATACACTTTCTACCGAGAAATCAAGTTAGTAGCACTTTCTCTACCAAAATATTAAAATGACAGAATTAAATGTGCAGGAGCTAACAACACAGAATGTGTATTAAGAATATCAACAACACAAGATTAGAATATGTACTCAACTCTCCCCCATTTGGGCTAAATTAGACAATGGTAAGAAGAGAAAAAAATAATTGTTTATAATCAGCAAAAATAAGCATCTCCTGCATTAAACATGGCTTTAAGAGATACTAGTTATTAGTAGATATATTTATACTAAAACCTCGGAGATTTAGTAATCAAGGTGCAGAATAAACAAAAGAAAAACATTCAAGTACAATCTTTCCAATCAAATGTTGTAGTTACTTCTAAACAAGAGTCATCATAAGATATAAAAAGCATATCTACAAGATGAAAATCGTAAGCAATAGAAGGAACAACGCTAATTTATTTACGAGTTTTTGGAGTGTTAAACTGGTACGAATATCCATTAGCATCACAATATTTGGTAACTCCACTTTGTTTAAACTCACCTCCCCAATCATGGAATAAATGTAAGTGTTTGGTGGTATTTAAGTCCTTAACCTTCTCATTAGGAGACTTAATGATTTTCTCACTCTCGCAAGCATCACATACATTAGTTGGGCATTTTTTCACTTTAAAAAATCTATTTGAGGTCTCAAGTCATAAGTCCTAATCCAAATAGGCAAAGTTTTCAAAGGTTTTTGTGCCTTTTGGAATTTAGGATAAGATTTATTTTTCGAAAATATTTTCTTGTTAACATGAGGCCTAGACTTATTAAAGAAATTATTCCAATTATTATTAGTGCGTTGCCTACGAAAATTTGTAAATCACTTCACATTTTGGTTATGACTTTTAAAATGAGTACCTTTCTTGAGATTACCAAGGTATTCCCAGTTTTGGTGACCAAAAACAACACACCTAGTACAGAATTTACTAGAAGTAGGTAGGTGTGATTGGCAGTGTTTTTCCTCTACATTCTTGATAGATTCATAACGAATAAATGATTAGGAGGTCTATAGAGTCTCTTGGTAGGAGGGCAATATTTTGATGTAGACGGCCCTATAAAGTTCTCTATGAAATTTTCAATGTCACTTTCATAATCACTTTCAATTAAAATTTGTTTTCCTTTATCCTTTTCAGACAACTTACATTCCAACGGAAGAGCCATTTCTTCTTGGGCTTTTACAAATAAGATTGATCTACATGGGTTAACTTTTTCAGGAGGACCCTCATATCCAAATCCTCTAGTATCACCCTTATATCGTTGTTCAGCAAGCAATTTGTCAAGGTCAAAACATTTTATATCACGACTACGACACATTTTGAAAGTTGTTTCACAAACTTGTTTGGATTTTTCAACTTGCAAAAGATCTTCATTATATTTTTTTTCAAAAGAAGACAAATTTTCATTTAAAGTCGTAATCTAAAATTTAAAATCAAGTCATTGTTTTTCAAAATTAGTTTTGACATTGTTCATTTCAATGGAATTTTATTGAACAGTCTTATATTGATTCTCTAAGGTCTCACTAAGCATTTTCACCAAATTCGATAATTCTTGCCTACTTTGCAAAGTCCTGACATACAACTCCGATTAATCATCATAGCCAACAAAATTTTCATGCTCATTTGTGTCCGTGTGTGAATTATTGCTATCTTCAGATTTAGTATCACATAAAGCACATTTAGCATCAAACGGAGCAGTTATTTCAAGCATAGAAGGTTGACTAGCTAATAGAGTTTTATCAGAATCAATTAAATCAAGCATTTCATCAGAATCAGAATGAGAATCATCTTCAGAATCAGTCATTCTTGCTAAGTACACATCTCCGCAACAGTTATAAACTTATCCTAAAAACGCAAGGCAATTTGGTTCAGAATTTCCTTGGTTGTCTTCTGATTCAGAATCAGAAGAGTCATCCCATGTTTTAGTTATGTGTGCCTTGTGTTGTTTAGAATGATTAATTTGTATCTTAGACCAACAGTTAGCAATAAAGTGACCAAGTTTCCCATAATTGTGATAAGCCAATTCAGATTTATCAACCATACTATTTCTACTATCATAATAAGAAGTTTGCTTTGAAGTTCTATTATGATGTTGGGTGAACTTAATAGATTGATTATTCACTTGCGTACGTCTCTTAGCAATAGCATTTCTTTTCTCCACAAGTTTCTTAAATTGAGGACATAACAGCAAGTTGATTGTTAATCTTATCAAGATCATTCGATTCCACATCAGAATCATCATCAGAGGAAGATTATTATTTAACTACCTTATGCTTATATTTATTAGGATAGGTAGTTTTAAAAGAAACTTTAGAAGTATTAGTCAACTCATTCTTAGCATAAGATGTTAGAGTCTTCCTAAAGGCTGATTCAAGTTCCATAATTCTCAATTTAGGGCTTAGCAATTCAGGTGTGAGAGAAGAAGGATCATTCATTTCTTCAATGATATAACATTTATGGTCAAACCTAGGTGTAAGAGATCTCATAATTTTAGAACACACATCTTTATCGGAATATTCAATACCATTCGCACGCAAATGGGTAATGATATCAGTCAAACGCAAATAAAAATCATCAAATAGTTCATTATCGTTCATAATTTGTATATTGTATTGTTGAACCAACATTTGTGTTTTACATTACTTTACTCTATCGCCACCCTCGTGTGCAATAACTAAAGTATCCCAAGCATCCTTAGTAGTAGTGCAATGGCATATATGTTTCAATTCATTTTCACTCATACTCATGAAAATTGCATTTTTGCCCTTATTATTGAAATTGCTTATCTTTTTCTGATCATCACTTAATTCATCAGTTTTAAGTTTTCTAAAGATAGTGCTTCGTTCTGACATGGGAGTAGTGGGGTGCCTATAACCATTTTCAATTAAATCCCACACATCATCTCCTAAAGTGCCTTGAATAAATGCAACCATTCTGATTTTCCAATATGAAAATTTTGAGCCATAAAAAATAGGAGGTCTACTAAAATTTTCAAGCCTAAGTAATTGACTTGAATCATCCATTGAAAACAAGGTAAAACGAGTTTGACAAAACTTTTGGAAAAAGATCTTTTTAAAGTCTAGCTCTGATACCACTTGTAAGCACCCACGATGCGTAAAGAACTATGAGTGCGGAAGTAAACAATTTGCCGAAATAAACTCCAATTACCTATGAGTTAACTATGTTATTCAAAAGGGGACCAATTCAAACTTTTCTCGAATTTCTAACTTAGCTAAAACAGATTTTAGTTTGCCAAGTCAATTAGTAGTCCTATTAATTATCTTGAGTTAACTAGAAGTCAAAACAGATATTATATGATTCAATTAATTAGGTGCATTTATAGTATTATACCTACTTTTTCGTATGACGCGAGATATAGAAAATGTGTAAAGTAAAGCACATGGTATTTATTTTATGTCGCAAAAACCCTTCCCCGGGAAAAAACGACAAACTCCTCTCGGAGTTACCTAATCTACTTCCACTAAAACAGTAAAACTAACAAGAATGAGTTACAATCAACAAACTTGACAACTAAATAAGATAGATGTAGTGATTGCCCCACACAACTAAGACTCCTCCCTAGTTGCTTAGTCTGCTCTCTCTTTAAGTCCGTCCTTGCTTGTTATTGCGTTCTACACTTCGCAGCTTCTCCCTTTTGCTCTTCTAGCTCAAGATTAGCTCAGTTCCTATTGTGTTATTTTCTAGTGAAGTATTTTGTGTGCGGTGTTCTATCCTATATGACACACCCAAACTTAATGATACACACCAAATACTATGCAACATATTATATCTAATATATATCTTCGTAAGTCTTATGTCAACTTCAGTCAAGTCTTCTTGACTTTCAAAATAGTTTTGAAAAGCTTTCTTTTCCTTTTAAATCTTGAACACTAGACTTGTTCAGATATTTACACAAATAAATGTGTCTGCGTGAGTACAAAGTGAGTGAATATATGTGAGTGATATGAGATGAAAACAGATCCTGAAAATCACTTAAACAATCAAGAAATCATGTACATAGAATAATATGACTTCAAATATACTCAATAAAATCAGCAAATCCAATATTCACAATCTTATTTTTCAGAAAAAAAATATTAGATTAAATCAGATTTTAATCTAAAATCTTATAAAGACTATTTTCACAAATATTTCAGATTAAATCAAAAGTGTCTTTCACACACAAGAAAATAATATTCAGTACCGATTTTACATCTTCACAAATCAGATCTCAAATATTTAGGTTTAACTTTCTAAACCACCAATAATATAAATCTGAATATTACCAAATATTTTCTCAAAAATCTGTTATAAAACAAAATGTTTCAAAACATTCAAGGTCAATAGAATATTCACACATAAATTAGTTTCGTGAATAGTGTATGTTGTGTACAAAAATTAGATCTAAGGACTGATCTAAATAATACACACATAAATGAGAGAACTCACTTACAAAAATTATAAAGTCTTGAAAAATCGTAAGTGCATATTTAGAATGAGAGATGTCCAATCTTCATTTTCATTTTGACAGAAATCAATACTTGAAGATGACAAAAAGTAATTCTGGTTTAATCTCTCTCTCTCTCTCTCTCTCTAAAAATTTTGACAGAGTTTAGCTACAAAAACTATTTTCTCAGCTCCCTAAAAATGATACACAAAGGGTACTATTTATACAGTGCACAAGTGTGTGCAGATTGGTGTAAAAGGAATCACATGGATTGACACAAGAATACACATATCCGTTGATTAAAAGTAATCTGACGGCTCACAAATAAACACAAAGTGTTCCATTAAAAACATGACACGTGAATATATAGATGTAACAAACAAATAACAAAATGTTTTATAAAACACAGTTGTTTTAAAAGATTGTAAAAGCCAGCTGTACTCCACACAAAAATTACCGTTGGAAAAATACGTGACACGGTGTCGTTTTGGGGAAAACCATTTTTGATTTTGCAGAATACCGTGGACGGTAAAATAACACAAGGACTGGTAATAAATTCACACGATGGCGTTTCACAAAACAGTCGAGACCATGTGGAGCGCACAAACAATGTTAACGTATGAAATGAATGACACGGCATCATTTTAGCCAAACAAAACCCAAGCTAGAAAGCAAGAGAAACCGCCAAGAGCAATATAATATATCACAAAGGTCCCAAAAACCATACTAGCATGTAAACTTGAACACACCTTCAGCTAAGGCACTAGGCCTGCTAAGGCTATGAGGGGACAAGTCTTGTATAGTCAAAATAATAGCTTAAGGCTACAACACAAAGCCCAAGACCTACTAAGGTCTACACAAATATCATATATATAATATTATACCATCTAAGGCCACCCGTGCATATATAATATAAAATCATACACGCATACCTGTAAACATACCAAAGCTTTATAAACATATAATATATATGCTCAATCATGCGAATAACCAAAGTTTAAAGCTACACACGCATATGCATACTAATATAACATAAAATGCATACATACATACATACATACATATATAATATATAAAACAAGTCATGCATGAAAACAGTGTGTGTGTGTATATATATATATATATATTCAAACTCACGCCAAGGGCCAAAAGGGTGACATGCCAACTGTTGTCCATCTAACATCAAGCCTACAAAGCTATGGCCAACTGGTAGGGGGTTCAAATCAGGGGCATAGGGGAGAACACGCCAACATATGAAAATGACTAACAAGATAATATATATAATAATATAACACTTTGAAAATACGCCAACTATTATTATACAAATAGTATTCACGCATAAGAAAAAAAATATTAAAACAGTTTTAACAAAAAAAAAATTAATTCTGCAAATTTTATTAAAAAAAATATTTAGTGTCAAAAAATTATTTTCACAAAAATATTTTTCTTATAAAAATTCCTATTCAAAATTTTTAAACTCAAAAAAATTTATTATGAAGAAACACTCAACTATCATTAGATATGATAAAAAAAATGTAAATGCAATGGTGTCGTGTCCTATGTGACAAAAATTCCTATGAGCCATAATGTGAAAATTACCTTTTCTTACGGGGCGGACTGAATCGAGAACTCATTTAATGTAGATGAACAAGGAGAGCTTTACTTCAAGGCGAGACACAATCCTAAGTACAAAAATATTTTGACGAAATTCACGTCCAACTAGATGAAGTCCTATATATCTAAAGCACGAAAAGCAAACCCTAGGGGTGTTGTATATAGGTACCTTCATAAGCATGTCTTATTCCAATTCTTTCTGTAATCATTATTATAATTCTCAAAATGCCCATAATCCTTTGAATTTCGGTCAATTCTTAGAGTCCTAAAAAATTACAAATTCAAAAATGACTTTGTGCGAGTATAACGAAAGTCAACACTTGGCTTATTAGAATTTTGAGGATGATGATAACGATTTTAGGCCTCTAATTCCTTATAATAGGAATTTTGAAACGAATTGCAATAGTTTTCAAAATTCTTATAATAATCAGTTTAAGTATGAGTCTCATGGTAATTTCTAAATTTCTCATTTTTAAGAATCCGCACCTCGGTCTATGACATTCGGTGAGGGTTTGCGCATGCTTGAAAATGAGAAAATTGAAAATCGTTATCGGGAAGAAAATCATTTGTGGGTGCATGAATTGGATTTATTATTTGAATCTGACAACGATTTTCCTTCCGAGATTTTTGAAGTCGAGGAATGTTTTGAAAGGACTTTGTGCCTACTTTGGAACAAATCATTGTTGATTTTGCCCATTGCATAATAGATATTGAAAGTGAGGATGAAATGGAAGTAATATCCATTTGCAATGAAATGATTTCTTCTTTGGCCCTCAAAGAAGAACATTTCATTGAAAATGATCTTATTTCTTTCGAAACTCAATCTTCAAGCGATGAGGATTCATCTCTTGAGTTTGAATTTATTTCCTCCCCATTTTCATTCTCTGTTATCACACCGTCACAAGTACCCGATGAATCGGTGCCTAACTTTAAAACGTTCAACCCTTTCACTGATGAGGAGTACTTGCTCGAGTTGCTTTCCATGAAGGAATCTTTGCCCTCGTGTGTGACACCTCCCATTCCACTTGCAAAATCCTTGGGAGGATATTCTACTTTTCTCGGCCCCCACATGTTTTTGTCACCCGTTCAATCCAAATCCCCCATCGTCCCTCCAAAACGTTTAATTGGCGATGGTTCATTTCTTCCGCCTTACACATGCCTTCCGTTGTTCAAACGGAATTCATATTTTTCTGAAGACATGTTTGTTAGTGAGGGTACACTGGTGGACCCTCAACTATTCGTACATCTAGTATACAGTTAGTGTGAAGCTTAAATAGTAGGTTGTATATAGTTAGCTTTTTATTTTTTCTTTCTTTTTATCTATTCTTGCCTTTCTATGTTTTCTCTTGTAATTAGTTAACTTTTTGTTATTTGTTTTTGCTATGCTCGGTACTAACTTGTTTTGTTGATTCTTTGGACTTGTTCTTATGGGGATTGCTTCAATTTTGGGTATTATCACTCTTTTCCTCTCTTTAACTTAGTTCTTAATTCACATTGAGGACAATGCCAGGTTTTAAATTAGGGGATGGTGGATATTCTATCCATTTCTTTATTTAATCCATGTTTTTGCTCACATGTTAGTTACTTAGTATGCTTTCTTAGAAAAAAATTAAAAATTTCAAAAATATTTTTTTTCTTCTTTGTTGGGCATTTTGCCTTTGTTTCTGATGATAAATTTCAATAATTGCCCGATCCAATTGACAACCCAATGATGCATGTTCTCAATTTCAGAAGTTATTAGACTTTAGTCCTCTATCATTGATATTATGAATAACTTCATGAATTAAACTTTCATCACATGAGCACATGCACTTTTTGTGTTCTATTGATTTGGTTTAAGATTTTATAACTTGAGAATCTTTTGTTGCATTGTAGATACTTACACCAAGTAAGCTGCGTACCTTTCGTCGTTTGTGAGTGTATAAACAATTCTTCCCTCTTTGAAAATGTTACAGTCGTTGGTAATCTCTCTATTCTTTCATTTGATTGTTCATTTATTGAGTTCTTTTTTGAAATGTGTTACTTGAGCATGATTTGCCTATATTGTTTTGACTCGAGAATTGCGTAAACTTTAGGAAATGATCATAGGCTATCTAGGAAATGATCATAGGCCATCTTTGTATATCACCCATATGACCTTGACCTCGTCTTTTATATGTTCCCTAGTAAACCCATTTGAGCCTAAATACTAGCCTTTCGTTTCATTACCCAAAATCCCATAACCAACTCCAAACTGGAGTTTAAAACCATATATACACCTTCCATACCTTTGTTTGGAATGTTACATGGGATTGAATGATGTTGTTGTGTTGCGGTTGCAATTTAGGCATATGAGAGTGAGAAAATTAAAGAAAAAAAAGAAGTGAAAAAGAGAAGAAAAAGAGAAGTGAAAAGCAAAAGAAAATAAAAGAGAAAAGTGAGAAAAAGAAGAAAAGAAAAGAAAAGAAAGAGAAAGTTGTGAATGTTTTATATAGTTCAATAAGCTTTGATTGCTCTCCAATTGTTATATTTAATGCTTGTTTTGGAAATTGTTTTCCAATTTTTGTTATTGCCTGCATTATTCCAAGTTTTCATTCCGAACACTTTGAACCCGTACATATATGTCATTCATTTCGTACCCTAACCTAGCCTACATTACAACCCTATAAAGTCCTATATGATCTTAAGTAGATGTTATTTAAAAGTTGAAATAGTTTTGATAATCTGTGAAAATGCATTTTTCCTCTTTAATGAGCGGTATCTTTCATTAAGATTACATATTTTTCATTTTTCTATATTGCGTTCTTCATTTGTGACATGTGTACGACCTAGTTTCCATTTACATTTACTCTTTATGCCCGCATGTCTCATGTGTTAACTCCCTATTTCAGTGAATTCACTTTATGAGTGTAATGCCCATGAGGATTGAATATATGCTTACTTTCATATTTAGTATCCTATTTATATAAGTTTTTGCCAAATCATACACTTTGCATGTGCTCGCTCCCCTCCCATATTTTAAGCTTTCAATTCGATGGGGTGCATTGTATAATGTTAATGATTTGGACTTTTGTTTGAATTCGTTCATTTCGCTAATAATGCGTATGAAATCCTTTTTGCTATTTTTTGGCTTGTCGCATGTTGGTTTGGGCGTATTTTGAGGAAACCATATGATGTTTGTGGGTTTCATCCCTAAAAACCCTCAAGAGACGACATTTGTCCACTAGGGTAACCTAGGGGTTTAACGGCTTACTGCATATGCTAAATGTAATCGTGTTCCTTACGAAAGTGGCATTTATATTCCGATGCATATATGCGTCTTGTACTACCCTTTGTGGACTGGCTTTGTTTGTTTCATTACTAGGGACTAGCAATGTCTAAGTTAGGGGGTGTGATTCGTATCGAATATTGCATATTTTCACCCTTTATCTTTATGAATTCTAGCACTTTTACGGTCCTAAATGCCTATATTTATGATCATTAACCAAACAACCTTGGATTTGGATACATACATGCTTTGCAGGTGTTAATTGTCCTTTTGAAGGTATTGGAACGCTAAAAGTGAGGAACCGTTGCATTTCGAAGAAGTTCCTTCATCGGATGCTACTTCAAGGGCATTTTAGTCAATTCACACTTAATCTTTAGCTTATGTAAATTCCACGTGTTCATAGTATGTTGAGTTAGCATCGCGTGGTCATAAACGGCACGTCGTTTCGAGTTCGGACGAAGAAGTTAGGGCTATTTGCGTAATAAACCTTTTCCCCTCATGTTGCACCAAACAAGGCTGAGAAACAGCGTACCGGTCAACCGCAGTTAAAGTCCCAGTCGATCACGATTTTGGATTTTTCCATGGAAAGGAGATAGTGGGATTTTACTTGAAGACGCGGTTGACCGGCCCCCTGGCCGCGGTCGACTATGAATAGAAGATATTTGTTTCTTTCTCCTTTTCTTTTCTTTTTCCTTTATTTCTTTTGTAACTTACTATATAAACAATTTTGGTTTCTACTTTCACATATAGATAGATATAATCCATTTTAGATAGTTTAGGTTAGGGTTTGCGGGTTTGAGAGCTCATTCTTCATTTCCTCTTCGTTTGACACCCATTTGGGTTTGTAAGTTGACTATTCATCTTCCCTCTCCATTAAATTAAGTTGTATTTCCTTATTTTCTTGCTTTTTATTTAATTTACTTGCTTTGTTAATTATATTTACATGCTTTCTTTAGTTTCTTTCTAGTGTAGTTTTATCGCGTTTATTTATCGTGTTTATTTATCGCATTTTTATCATGCTTTCTAGCTAACTTAGTCTAGGTTGTGTCGGATCGAAATCATTTCGGGTTGACATGTTGCTTTGCTTTGGTGATGCAGTTTACGGGTCTATTTCGAGTGCATTGTCCTAGTTATTACGCCTAAGAGATTTGACGGGGTATATCATGTATTCTCCGTACTTACGACCTTGCGTGCGTAATTTATGGGGTATTTGTTAACGCCAAAATCGTATTAGGCTCTTATGCAAATTTAGGGGTGTGACAACTCTTAATTTAATTAACTGTCGAAACGAGATGCAATCATAATAACTCATCGACCCATGTAACCATTTTATACTAATCAACTCGGTTGAGGGATATTCAATGCAACCTATAGTTTTTACCTCTTTAATTAGTCTAGTTTCAATACACTCAGCTAGATTAATCATTTCCCTTTTTGCATCTTTTCCTTTTTATTCATATTTATCTTTTACACTTTTATTTAGGAATACTAAACCTTATAAATTATAACAACTCCTCTCTGTGGATTTTTCGATACCCGAACTTGGCCCATATACTCACCTGTTGAGTGTAGTCATAAGTTTAGGTTTTTGTATTGAGGCGGTGAACAGAAAATAATGATCGGCATTTGACACGCGCTGCTTTTCACCCTTGATCATTTAGTATCAAGGTGATTCCATTTATGTTTATACATATATGGGTCTGTGTAGCATTTCCACGATATCATTATGATCAGTTAAATGGAACTTGGCCAGAAAGTATTCTTGCCTCTATCATTAACTCGGTTAGTCCCTGTTTCTGGTGTTTTAGTCACCTTTCAATGGCTCCCTTAATTATGTGCGAGGAATTACCCTATTGAGTAATGGGAAGAGGGCTACTCCCCGAAAATGCGCCGCTCGTAGGTTCATTTGTCATTGGGGCTCAAAATCTTCCTTGATCGTTCCTAGGAACTCCCCAAAAACTGAATCTCCACATTTGTATAGAAAATAAGTAACTTATTGCAGCAGAAAATGCCCTCTTTATTTTTCAGGAATAATATAAAGAAATCACACATTTCGATCAGGCATGTATCGAAGGTAGCAATGTTCTACCTTAGGTTTTATTTATCGTATGACTACTATAGTTTCCCTACGCTATGTTCAATCATTTCCTTCCCTCCCTATCATCTCAGTTCTCTTCCTTTTGAGGAAGATCCGCCATTAGTTAGAAAATGAATATCCTCTGTCGATTCCAAAGTCATTGATAGAGTCAAGTAAGGTAATGTTTTCTATGAATCAAGCTTTAAATTGCCTTCTGATCCTATTGATTCAATTTCTAGAAAGTCCTATCTCTCTCATTCACTTAAAACACAGCCTGTGATGATTCCCTTTCTCTTAGGGCATTCTCTTCCTTTTCTTTATATATGATGTCACTTCTTTCCTCAATAGATGATTCAAGGGAAGCAAAAAAGATCCCAACAACGGTAAATGTAATGGAAGTCTTGAATTTCATGTCAGTCTATTCGCGACAAGCCTTTTCTTTTTCTTTCTAGTGTGCTGAGCTACACGAATGAACATGCCAATCCCAGGAACTTCATAGTGGCAAAATTGTTTCACGCCCTTGGGTACCTCCACTGCTGCAACTTGTCTGCTAAAGAGGAGGCTACACACCGTCATCAACATGATTGTGAAATGATGAGGATGATCGCTCCCCAATCAACACCTAACTCTTACTCTCACTAAAGTCAGTGAAATGCTAGCTATGAAAGTGAAAATGTTCAATGGATTATGAGAGAATTCAATGATTCTCTTTAGGCTTAGAGGGTGCTAGAGGTCTTTGGCAGAGTCTCCACTCCATTATGCTGAGGTAAGCGTTATATGCAATCATTTATTGATGATTAATCGCAGGGTATATTTCTTAACAGAGAAGTCCTAAGTCTTTCAAAAGTTCATGAAGTTCAGAAGCTTAGTTGAGAATGTTATTTAAAAAGTCAAGGAAAAGAAAACTATGTTTGAGGACAAACTCCAGAGGTGATTACACATCACAGAAGTTGGTGCTTACTTGAATGGATTCATAGACAATTTGCCTGCTCTTATACTACACAGAAGAACGGAGTCACGGAGAGGAAGAATTGACATCTTGGCGAAACCACATGATGAATGCGTAGATTGTGCAGTCGGGACGAATGCATGATGACTGAAGTCCGTGTCATCAATAGATTGCCACAATAGAATCTTGGTTTTCTTTCGCCATACCAGGTATTATACAAGAGAGAGCCGACTCTTTCACATTTTAGAGTATTTGGGTGCGTTTGCTACGTATTTGTGCCCGACTAGTTGAGGATAAAGTTGGAAAAGAAGGTGATATGGTCTATCTTTACTCGGTACAATGAGCAGAAGAAAGGGTGAAGATGTGTTTATCACACCACCAATAAAGCATACGTCTCGGTACATCTTGTCTTTGATGAGGCATCATCATGATGGTCTATCGAGAATGTAGTTTTGCCAGACTCAAAGAGTCAAAGTAGGTACCTTACTATACAAGGGGGGAGGGATTGCTGTTTTTTATTAGTGAGGGAAAGAAGCTTTCATTTTATGAAAGATAATGCCTCACCAACCCTTTAAAAATTAGGCGGTTTGTATGTTTCTATAACCCCCAGAATAATAAGTAGGAGGATATACAGAGCAAGAGATCTTGAAATCTACTCGGGCGCCCTTCTTCATTCATCCATTTAGTCCCGACTAGGAACACGTGGATCCAGGGAACCTGGCTCGAGAACATATTCTTACTAGTAGGGGCTAATCAAAGTAAGAGAGTCCAATCAGAGCGTATTCTCAAGCAATGAAAGTCTTATTCCTTCTTACCATTCAATAGAGTAAATTGATGCCTTTTAAGTTACTTCTATACCACAATCTTCTTCGTCTGCACTAGAGAACAGGCATCTCAGAAGGAAATCCTTAACGCCCTTGCTGGGCTAATTTGCGGATAAAAGTAAGAAAATGAAGGAAGAGATGGATTTATTCTTGCCTCTCTAGACTTTAGCACAACATTAGGAATTGTTTAATCTAAAGGTTTACTCGCTTTGAATCTGTTGGAGTAAGGGAAATAGGTCTTGGTGGGTAGGTTATTCTAAAGGCATGAATTTTATCCTCACCTGGCTCAGGGGAAATGTCTATCAGTTCTTACAGGTATACCAGTTCTAATAATAGTAGGACTGGTAATGAAAGTAGAAGCAACTAGATTAATGGCTACTTTTAGCTTGCTTCTTTCATGATGACCTTCCCCACATAATCTTCCTCTGGGGTATAGGAGAATCCCTAAAACTACGCTTGAAGCTTCGTTCACATTAATTCTAGTCTCTGATGGCGTAGCCGACGTGTCATGATAGGAAGCTGAGATAGGGCATTTCTTCTTTCTCAACGGGAGTGAAAACCTTCCTCTATGATTATTATAGTTCCAGTTATGGAGAGGCAGGTAAGAAAAAAGGAACTAGTCTAGGGCTCTCTATAGTAATAGTTGTCTCTGTTTACTCATGCTTGATGCTTAAGACTCTATTTTCCCTCTACACCTGAAAGATCGAAGTAGCAACGAGGAAGAGATTGAAGAAGGAAGAAGTACCATTGGCAAAGTTGCTTCCTCCAGTCTTTGTATGTATGGGATGAACCCAAGAAAGAGATAAAGCATATGATATCAGAATGAGTAGTGGTCCGATTAATCAATGTTAAAAAGATTCCATTGATTGGTGTTGCACATCAAAAGGAAGTGTGCACGCTAGCGCTCTCCTCTAAGGTTCTAGTTAGCTCATCGAAAATCAAATACAATATAAGCTCTCATCACCGGGGACTTCAATTGGTCCTTTATCTCTCCTTTTTCACCAGTGAGTGGTGAGTTTCCTTTTTTCTAGGTAGGTACCCCTTGGATTTAGAGTTTGTTCAAACACCGGTGTTGTTTCCTACTGAGGGAAGGAAGGAAAGTAAGGTTTCCTTTTCGGATCGGAGAAGGTAAAACTCGGGGCAGGCTGCTAGGTTTTGCCTACGCTACGATTGAATAAGATTGAACCTTTTTTATTTAACTGAAGTTAAGGAGTTCCAGAGCACGTTAGTGAGCCGTGTAATAGGAAAACATTTCACACAGTTCGGGTAGCACTTGAGTCAGCCGTCGACGCCTGATAGCGTCTTGACCCCTATCTAATATTTGGTCCAATTCCCCCTTCATACTACCAAAAAATGAGATTCTTGCTAAATTCGAGTTTTCTGCTCCAACTATTACCAAACTAATACCTATTTCATTTAGTACTTCAGGTGCTTCTATTGCGTATAATATAAATCCCATAGTGTATCAATTCTAATGGGCCTTTCAAACTAATACTTCTTGTAATTGATTCTATAGCTTCTTCAATAAATGTTGGTTCTTTGATCAAGTTTTTAATGACTTTCTAGTCAGATCGTTCCTGTATTTCGGATATGAATTCTCATTCAAAGTCCCAAGGCGACGAGGCATAGCTGAACCCCCTTACTTGTGGGGAGTGATCAATTCTTTGATCCCGTACCGTAAGGGAGTGAGGTAAGTCAGTGAGCGAAGAGATATAGATATAGAAGAAGAAATAACCTCCAGACTGGGCTTCCTATCTTATTTGTTATAGTAGCTAATAGTTGTTTATACCCTCGTGATTTCACGTGCACAACAACCAATCAATCATGTGAGTCTACTTCTGAGTAAGGAATTTTATGAACGGAAGGTGAAACGGTGAAGGGATACACCTCCTGAAGAGGGGGAGCACGAACGTTCATTGACTTCCTTTATTTCTATTTTTTCTATAGCTTTCGACCTTATAAATAGCAAAGAGACGGTGGCAATGCACGTCATACAAGAGGGAGGGAGTTCGAACAACCTTGTATGTACGCCGGCCACGCGAAGAAGTTCTTCTCTAATTCAAAAAAAGTCAAGCCACGATTCTTAGAGCTCTAGAGAATAAATATTATTTGTTTTTCCTAGAGAGAAATGTCTTTTCACTAGAACACGTCCACTGCGAGCCGAGCAAACCACATTACTCAACTGAGGAACATTTGGCTTTATTAATACCAATACCTGCCAGACTGTGAAACAAATTCAGCACTTGGTTGATGGCCAATGCCTTGTGCACGGAGCTCTCTGCGAAAATGAGCACATCATTAGCATATATTATATGATATGAGAGAAAAAAGAGTTTATGAAATTCTCTGGAATGGGTTCTCCTTTTGTTGTTTACTTTCCTGTTAAAAAGTTGGCTAAATATTTCCATGACTAGGGTGAAAATACAGGCTCAAAGATACCATACACGACAATATGCATGTATGTAATCAAAAAAGACAAAGAGCATTTGGTATGGGGAAGCTATACAATAATGCAAATAAGAGAATGGGTAGAGAAACTGTAGGAGGGCAATTTAGATTAGATGGAGGCGTAAACCCAAGACACGCAAGACAATAATGATAAGTTAAACAACAACACTATTGATTAACTTCAAGACATGCAAGCACAATTTAGTGAAGATAAACTCAATTAAAACTCACAAATCTCTCATGTATAACTCAATAAGATAATAACGAACTCAGAAGTAACTCATTTAGAGGGAGAGAGAAGTAAGCACCCTAGATACACCTTGGCAAGTAGCCAAACACGCAAACCACCCTCAAGAATATCTATCAAGTATTAAATATCTGTAATAAATGATGATGGTGGATGAGTAAACTCTCTGGTTTGCAATAAATCTCTCTCTGATGTATATTATCTCTAGTAATAACTTCTAAACTCTCAAAATTAACATCCTCTCCTCACGGGTGGTTGGGGTCCTTAAATAGCCCCCACACCACTCCCGAGGTAACCCAGTCATTAAAGACTATGAAAGACATCCCTCATACTTTATGTCACAACATTAAATGCCTGATGCACTAGTTTGCTCCATGTCATAGACATTAAATGCCAAGACATGCCTTTTGCTTAACCATTGTGTGTCAGGTGGCTGTCGTCACAGAGGTGGCTCACCAACTGTCTGACATCCCCAAACACCATGGTGGTTTACTCAAGTGCAGATTTGATATTTGTCTAGCTGTCTAGTGACATCACCTACAGTAGATGTGACATTAAGTAGAGAGCTATTTGGTTCATAACTCAACGCCCGATGGAACTCAATGCTGTTCCACCCGAGGTTCCACAGTAAGGGTCCTTCAGTGTTTTACCATGTGTATCTAAGATGGTCAGGACAAGCCCCAACAGTAACTCACTTATCAATCCTCCAAACTAAGTCCCTCCAAAGTTCCCACGGCGAGGTCGTTCGATAGATCATGAAATCTCTCCCAGGCCCAACCAAGCCTGGTCCCTCGCGAGTACCATTCGACCTCACACGCAATCATTATATTCATTACATGTTTACAATCATTATAGCTAATAGTCAATATAAACAAAAGATACAACAAGACTAAGTTAATCAGCAGGACTAAAGGATGAGCTCTTTCAGTCAGTTTCTTCGCTGGAAGGTCCCTCTAGGCTGCCACGCTGAGTTGCCACACTGAGCTGCCTTAATCCCAAACACTGTTGTTAATGGGGGGATTATCTCTAATCTCAAGATTACCTTCAATCCCCCTATACATTTGCACCTTTGTGGAGAGATTTATTGTGGGAACATGAAATGTCTGCACGAAAAACTTCTCAATACGATGAACCTTCTATGTGTAAAAAAAGTCTGGCATCTTTTCCCTCATTATAACCACTGCGTTAGCACTTGTAGGAAAAAGTAAAATCCCCCCTCCCCCCGATGTACTTGAGACGAAGCACTGTGGCCTATTGGGGTTTTGGTGAAGGGACATCGCCACTTTTTTATTACACCGAGTTTTCACCATTCTAGCTTGACCATTTGAAATTCTCCCGATAGACCTGCTAACCTGCCCAAATACTCATTTTGGCTTTGGGGAAGTGAAGCTGTTTGTGAAGTATAGTTATAGGCAGTGAGTTTTTTCGTTAGGACTGCCCCTATCATTGTGACTCGTGAAATTCTCCCATGTAACATTTTTCCATGTTCGAAAAGCAGAAATTCTCCCCGATGTAGCTGATTCACAATTAAACAATGTTTGGACTTGTGGCGAGGGGACATCGTAGCTTTTTTGAACCGTTGGGATAGTTTTTTCGTTGGGAGTTTATTGGATATATCTGACAAAAATTTTGGTGCCAAAACTCAAACTTTCCTATGAAGGAAACCCTTTCTATTCCTCATGTGTCACTTCTCAACTGGTGTGGCACTGTCTTTTCGACTTTCAGGGCACTTCCCCAAGGGCCACGTGTCCATTTGAAATGATTATAGGCGTCTTTGCACGTGTGGTGGTGGGAAACTCAACAAACGGGTTTAAAAAGATCTCAAACGTTTATATTTCAAAACTCTTATCTTTCCTTCGTCTTCTTTAAGCTTCCATCTACTCTAGAGATAGAAACTTTGCCAGAACTCCATTGTTACTAAGCTTTCACCTAGTTTTCTTCTTCCTCTTATCTTTTAGGCCACCGCCTATGGTTGTGCTCCTCCCTTTTTCGTTCCTAGCCCTTCTTTACCAAGCTGTTTATTTCATCGTCACTTACCATGGCTTCTTCAAGTGTCTCAAAGGCTACCACCACCACTGCTCAGCCAAGATCCCCTTCTTCCACCTCTGGCACCGCTGCTACCCCTAGCACCGCTACCCTAGACGCAGCTCATTAAGAGCAACTAAGTTTTTACCACCAGTCTTCCATCTTTGGCAAAGATGATGAGTTCTCTGATGCATGAAAGACCTGCCATTTTTTTACCAAGTAAGATCCTTTACTACTGGGTGATGAAGAAGAGGATTCGTAGAAGTAGGATTTTCTTCCTCCATAGGGGACTCTACGCTTTCGGTTGGACCTTGGAGATTTCCCCTACTCTTAAATCGATTTAGAGGCACCCTAGAGATCGCTAGATCATTTTACTGCCTGACATGAATACATGTAGAGCTCTCACACTGCAGCTCTTACAAAGGTTGGTCTTCATCGAGCTAGGTGGTTTGGGAAGTTCACTCTTTCCAAGCACAACGATGTGCTCCAAATATTGGTTTCAAGATGGAACGTTACAACTCACATGTTCTTTGGTTCATGGGGGGAGTTCACCATTTCGTTGGAGGACGTTTGTGAGCTACATGGGTTTGAGCCTATGGGTGAGTTTACATATCATGATAAGGCCTTGGATGTCGAAGAGACTATTGACCGAGCTGAGCTTGATCGAATCTATCGCCATTACATTGGGTCTTCAAACAAGGCCACTTTACTCCCCTTATCAGCTATTTTTTTTAAGCTCCCACCGTGAAGTATGACACTGCTGTTATGGGGAAAGGTAAAGGTACATCTTTAGAACTACCATCCTATATTCTTGTACTTCTTTTGCATTTTTTTTTACTGAAAAACTGAATGACCAACTCAGGAGGGACCTTATAAACACTTCCATCCGTTTGGCCAAGGGTTTTAACCTTCCTCTGGCCGCCATTTGTTTGGGGTCCCTCTACACTTAGCTGGATCGAACCTATATTGACATGGTACGGTCACTGGGTCGTTATAACTTGGACAACTTTGCCAACACCGCTATCTTAATGGGTTTACTTTATACCTGTTTTCCTAACATTACTGCCAAGTCTATCTCTTACCCCATGAGTCAAGGCATTAAACCTCCCCACCTATTATGCTTCCATAAAAAACAGAGTCGAAAGGAGATAATGGGAGTTTTGATCATTTTAATTCTTTTATCATGAGGCCGTACAACGTGTCTACCTTTGCCCATTCTTGGAATTTTTTTCCTTTTACAGCTTCAATGGTTACTTTCATTCTAGTTGTAGAAGATCCTTCACAGGTCGTGGTACTTCTGTTCACTCCTGGGTTTGTTATTTCCTTCACTGAATGGGGATTCACTTCTAAACCTTATAACCCCAATAGATGTAGCAGACAGTTCGGGTTTGATCAAGGGCCTCCTCGACTTATGTTTCAACTAAACAATAAAAGGGTTACTTTTGCTGAGGCTTTTACCTTCAACCTTGCAGCAGTAGTAATTTATGTGACTTCTACCATGGATGGTCGAGTCACCCTTCCTAGCGCTACTAGGAAAGGGGACGTATCTACTTCTTATGCAACCAAGTTTCGTTTGAGGCAGCTGGCCATGATTCGTGAGTTCATACAAAGTCCCCCCCAGTATCCCCCAGTCCTTTCTTTCTCTGCCTTGGAGTTGGGTCTTAAGGGTAAACCCATTCTTGGAGTTGATTTCCCTTTGAGTAAAACCTTTAAAGGCCCTCCCCTCGAGCTACCCCCTTATTTCGCAATGATCCTTACAGCCACACCCAAACCCAAAACTGTTATAACCCCTAACCAGCATGCCCCTACAATCAAAGCAGCTTCCGGCGAAGGTCCTTCTCAGCCCCTAGACAAGAAAACTAGGAAGTACAAGAGTGGGACTCCCTCAAAATTTAAGTCCCAAACCCAGCCCCATACTCCTCTGGAGGCGTTTCCCATTGCCTTTGTTCCTCCTACCATGTCTGTAGAAATGAATGAGGAGTTGAGAAGGAGAGTTCAGGCTGAGGTGGAATGGATACATACTGAGTTTCAATGACACGCTCCTATCGTTCCTCTTTCGAATTCTTTCCCCACTATCCTGGTTGATCCAACTGAACCAAGGCCAAAGAGGAGGAAGAGTTCAAAGGTTCCTCGAGGTACTGGTGCTACGAGTGCGAGGAAGAAGACTCTGGGTACCAAGTCCCAAAGAAAATGAACTCCCGATGTACATCTCTCCCCAGCTCCCTCTCTTGCTGCCTCCTCTCCTCCTTCGCCAGTGGTTATATCTTCCCACTCTCCCTCTGAATCAGAGGTATGTATGTGAGTTTTTGTTCTTACTCACATTTTTTTCTAAGGCAAGCTGCATCTGTTTAACTCTTAGCAACTTTTTATGCAGGAGGTTGAGAAGGAAGACCCAGCCCCCCAGTGAGCCCTTTCGTGGGGGGGCGTTTCGATTCTTCTCAGGACGATATGACTCCTCCCCATTCCCTTATGATCGGGCTTACTTACTCCCATCGTTCGACCTCTCAATATACGAAGGATGCTACTGTGGGGGGTGATTCTGCTGAGTCTGTGGGCATCTCTTCTCAACTAGAGACAACACCCTCAGCCCCTTCTGAATTATCACCTCAGGATGAGGTCCTTCTGCCCATTGTTTCAATGACGAAAAGTTCCCCTGAGGTAACATATTATCAAGTACAAGTCAGGTCTCACATCTTTTTCCCCATCCCTTTTTCTGTTTAATCATGCTAAACTTTAATATGTTGGGATGCCTTAGGTTAAAATGGCGTCTTTGTTAGCTGACCTTCTTCTTCCCACTGTGCTGACGAGACGCCTAGCTGTAGTTCTTCTTTTTGGTGCCATAACTGAGGTAAGTAACGTTTGGTTGTATTTCTCCCTTTTTTCTGTGCTTGCTCCTCGTGTCTAACACTTAGCTTCATGTTCGCAACTTTCTCCAAGTCTTGACCCACCCCTTTCTCTTGGTGGTCTACATATTTCCAAGGCCAAGGTTGATGTTTATGCCTAGTGCGGTGGTTCTTTTGTACCCACCCATGTTGGGGTATCCCTTGAAACTCCTATGTTGGCTTTGGTGCCTTTCATTGGCGAGGGAGCTTTACCGATCGTTGATTCTTCTTCAGTTGGGGGTTCCATTGAGGCTTCCGAGGAAATAAGCATGCCCTCAACAGTTCCCGCCATTATGGCCTCCGTGGTGACTCCCATTCTTGCTCCTACTACTGCTGAGGTACTTCGTTAGTTTCTCTTCATTTCTCGTTATTTGTCTTTTATTCTTGAGAATGTACAATCTAGAAGAGTCTCATTTCTCAACCTTTCAAACTTCACATATAATGGTGACTTAACAATAAAAACACTTGTTAAGATTTTTCATAAATTCCACCTATATCGATGACTTAACACCGAAAACACTTGTTAATATTTTCCATAAACTCCACCTATATTGGTGACTTAACAATGAAAACGCTTGTTAAGATTTTTCATATACTCCACCTATATTGATGACTTAACAATGAAAATGCTTGTTAAGATTTTTCATAAATTCCACCTATATTGGTGACTTAACAACGAAAATGCTTGTTAAGATTTTCATAAACTCAACCTATATCGGTGACTTAACAACAAAAACTCTTGTTAAGATTTTTCATCTTTAACTCATTATTTCTTCTGCCTGTTCTCACGTTACCCGGGAGAACTCTCCACCCATTCTTTATCCCATCACTTCACCCTATCGGGAACCCGTTATCTCGAAAGACTCTAGTCACAACGATCAAGGTTCCACGACTGGCACTGTTGTTGATAGAGAATCTGGTTGTCATCTCCCTCTGTCTGACTTAGCTCCTCATGCCTTTTACCTCATGGTCCTTCAGTGTCCCCCTCAGATGCCTACTAGCCATCATTTGGTAGTTGAGCAGCTTGTAAGCCACCATCCTGAGATTTTTACTCTAGATTTCCTGCTTTTTAACATCCCCGTGATGAGCTATAGGCTTCAGGGAATGGCGACCGTTGTTGCTGATATCGTCGGCACTCCTACTTCAAACTTTACCAAAGCCCTCCTTAATCAATTCCTGGGCTATCTGAGGAAGTTAGGTTGCGATGGCTTCCGTTTTGACAGGCTTATCACGCACTTAAAAACTTTGAAGATCCAGCGACTGGACAACTAGAGGGAACTTCTTTGGAAACATCAAGAGGATCAACGAGCTGAGAAAGCTAAGTTGGCTGAGCTTGATCATCTTCTTGAAGCTGTTAATAAATAGGTAGAGGATGTCGAAGAAGCTCTGCATCTGGTGAAGAAAAAATGAGATAAACTCCTCATTGAGCGTTCACAAGCGCAAATGATATTGGAGGTTTCTATAAATGCCCAACAGTCTTTCCTAATATCTTCTTCGGGCCTTCCTAGAGATTTTTTCTCTGCTCTAGACATGTGGTTCCTCTTAGGCCAATAAACTTTTGTATACATTTTCTTTTTCTTCTTTTTATGTAATTCTTGGGCAGTAGCTCCCAATTTTGTAATGCCCAGAAGTTTATGAATGAATGAAAAAGATGTATGTTTTCCTCTATATCCTTTCTTTGTGCTATAACTATTTGCATTTATGAAGTTCTACAATTCTTTCATCTCTACTCGATTTAAAAAAATGTATATTCATAACAACGGCTAGATACATCAGTGGTCTAAACTTAATTGCTTACACATGATAGACTTTCAACCATTTATTGTTAATTTTTAATGGCTTGTCTTCATCCATCTTAGAAATTAAACAATAACCTGAATCATGAGCTTCTTTTACAATGAAAGGTACCTCCCAATTCGCTGCAAATTTAGATAGGGGAAGCCCCCTGAAGTGTTTTACTGCTGCTTTCAAAATGAGGTCTCCCTCCACGAACTTCCTTGGTCTCACCAAGTTAACATATGCCTTGGAGAGTTGTTTTGTATACATTTGAAAGTGATGCATCGCGTTATCTCTGTGTTCATCCAACACTTCTAACTCCATATGTCTATTCTGAGGGAGTATGCTACTTCGAAAGGCATATTGAGCAGAGGGAACTTCTAACTCCACTGGAAGGATTTCCTCAGCCCTATAAATAAAGGAGAACAGAGTATACCATGTGGGCTTCCTCTTAGTTGTTCGATAGGCCCACAACACATTTGGTATCTTGTCATCCCACGATCTTGGGAAATCTTCCATTGTTTTAGCTAAAATATTAATCAAGGTTTTCTTAGTTGCTTCGTCTTTACCGTTTCCCTTTGGGTATGCGACCGTTGAAGTATGATGAACAATGGAGTACTTTTTTGTGGGCATCGTTACCTCTAAATTGACGAATGGGGTTCCGTTATCTGAGAGAATAACCTTTGGGATCCCAAAACGGCAAATGATGTATTCTCTGATGAAATTTCTCACTACCCCAGTTGTTGCCCTTTTTAGTGGTATTTCTTCAGCCCACTTTTTAAAGTACTCCATTGCTACTAGTATCTATATCTTCCCCCTCGAAGAAGGATGTATTGCCCCTATCAGGTTGAACGTCCAAGTGTGAAAAGGATAAGGCGTTACCAGGGAGTGTAGGTCCACTGATGGGGCATGGATTATATTTCTACGAAGTTGGAAAGCCTTGCATTTTCAAACAAACTCAGCAGAGTCCTTCTCCATCATTGGACAGTAATACCCTAATGTCATCAACTGGTCACACAACTTAACCCCTTCTATGTGAGTTGGATCATGCGCTTGTTTGAGGACCTCGTTTGCCTCCTCCTTCGTGATGCAACGCAATGGCCTATTGAAGTAACCCCTTTGGTAAAGCTGCCCCTCCTGAATGTAGAACCTAGGGGCCCTTTGCTTTAGTCCCATCGCATCAATTTTCTCTATTGGGGTAACTCCATCTTTAATTAAGTCAATATAGGGATGCCTCCAGTCAGGTTGAGATTTCACGAAATGACATTCAGTTGCCTCAAAGAATAACTTGCACTTATCGCATTTCCGTTGTAGCTCTGCTACGTCATGTTTTATTCTAGGCCAGAAATATCCCTCCCTTTGAATTCTCCTATAAAGAGGTATCTCGGTTGTTTCGTAGTGCTCTTCGTGTGTCTTCTTCAACCTTTGCTCTGCTTCTTCTGGGCCAATGCATCTTGACAACCATCCTCCTAAGTTTTGAAAGTAAATATTTCCCTGCTTTGTAAAATATTGGGCTAATTCCCTCAGCCCCATTGCTCCTTCCCCAGATTCTAATTATTTTCTAATCTCTTCTCTACAGTTAATGTCGTCCTCCATTGGCAGAGTTGTGTGTACTGCCGAGGGAGATTTTCTTCGTTGGATCACAATTGTAGTTGTATCTTCTCTCATAACCATCTTCTGAGCAATGGTGATAGGCGTCTGGATGTCGGTTCATCGTTCGGGGATGCCTCTTGATCATGGTCCGATGGAACTGGCTGAGGAGCCTCTAAATGATTGTTCTATATGGTGCCAAACTTAGGTGTTTCAACGCATATTCTCCATTCACTTACGGAATAACCAAGTTCAAATCACCCTTAATGCAAAGTGAACGAATTCCCCTTCGAAGAGCCTCTAGCAACCCCAATACCAGCGCTTTATATTCTTCTTCGTCGTTTTAGCAAGGGAAATCAAATTTGTAGGAAAGACAATTCTCCTCCATTCCTTTTGAAAGAATAACCCCTTTCTCCTCCTTTCTTTTTCGCTGAAGATCCATCAAACTGCATCGTCCATTCTTCATCACTTGCATCTAGGTAATTGGCATGCAAGTCGTCTCCTGGGATACTTTCTTTTGGCGTCTCAAACATTTCAGATAGGAAGATTTCTAATAGGTCAGCGTACGCCGGATCTTGATTGCGCGAGGAACCACGCACTTCAAGTCATATTCTGAGAGGATGAGGAATAACCTAGCGTCCCTACCAATCAATATAGTTCTTGACAAAAAATATTTAATAGGATCACATTACAATTTGAATTGTAAAAGATAGCATATAATTTCTAAGTTTTTTGTGCTATAAAGACTAAGGCTAAACAATGCCTTTCTAAGATACTATACTTGACCTCTGGCCCATGTATGATTCTAGTAAAATAGTAGACTCGCCATTTATGCCCATTAATCTCTTGTGCCAGCAGAGCTCCAACTGACCTCGTGGTGGACTTGAGGTATAGCTGTAATGGTATTCCTGTATGTGGGGGAACCATGGTCTGTGGTGAAATAAGGAGCTTTTTCAGCCGATCGAGAGACTCCTGGTGAACCTCCTCCCACTTGAATTTTGTGTTCTTTCGCAAAATCTACATCAACGGGTGCGTTATTTCGGCCAATCTAGGCATAAATATCCTAAGGTAGGAAACTTTACTAAGGAAACTCTTTAGCTCCTTTTCCGTTCTTAGACTTGGCATCTTCAAGATCGCTCGTTGTTTGTCCTGGTCCATCTGCACCCCTTCCCGATCAACTACGAAGCCTAGAAACTTTCCACATGTTACTCTAAAGACGCACTTTAGTGGGTTCATCTTCAACTTATAGTTCCTACATTGGGCAAACACCTTCCTCAAATCGCTCAGATGAGACTCCTCCTTCCTCAATTTGATGAATAAATCATCCACATAGAACTCCACAAATTTGTGCAAGAAGTCATGGAAAATGGCCATCATTGTTCTTTGATAAGTAGCCCCAACGTTTTTGAGTCCAAACATCATTACTTTGTACATAAAGTTGCCCAATGGGGTTCTAAATGTCGTTCTCTCTGCGTTTATGGGCTCCATCTTGATCTGGTTTTACCCTACATACCCACCCATGAAGCTGTACATCTCATGACCAGTCGTTGCATCTATCAAGTTGTCGATGGAGGGTAGAGGGAACTCATCCTTGGGGCAATCCCTATTCAAGTCTCTGAAATCCACATATATCCTTATTTGATTTTTGTCTTTCTTTCCCACTGGGATAATACTAGACAGCCAAAGTGGGTGTTGTATAGGTTTGATGAACCCTGTCGTCAATAAGTATTGGACCTCTTCCTTGATTATCAAGTCTAGCTCAGGCTTGTACGTTCTCGGTGCTTGTTTCACCGGAATGGCTGAAGGCACCACGTTAAACTTGTGGCAGCTGACTCCCTTATCCAGTCATTCTATCCCTGTGTACTTCCATGCAAAAACGTCTATGAACTACAGTATCAACTCCACCAAGGCCTCTCGCTTCTCCTTACTGAGATCTTTCGAGATAAAAATAGGCCTTTGATCCCCCCTTCTTTCGCCAGGTTCAACTGCTCCGACTCTTGTACATGTGGCTTCGGGTGATCTGCTATGGAATATGGTTCTTCGACGACATCTTCCACGAACTCTTGTATGTTGGAGTTGTTTATCACCATGCATTGCCCCCTTTGATCCACCAGAAAACACTCGTATATCGGGTCAGCCTCATCATCATCTTATTCGGCCACCCGTTCACACCATTATAAACGATACACCACATTTCCCTCTTCGGTAATTATTTTCTTGCACTGCCTACTAGTAGCTGCAATTGCCTTCCTCTTATTTTCTCTAGAAGCCTCAACAATTCTTCCTCCTTAAAATCTACTCAGTATGCTTTGGCGTTGGACCTCATGTTGCATTGGAACCACTCTAGGCCTCATCCTTGTAACGACCCAGGCTTTTGAGCGGCTATTTTATATTATTTTACCCGATGGGCAAATCCTATAAAATAGGGAAAGTTGGAGTAAATATTGTTTCCCGTGATATTAAGGGATGATATTTACTATGTTTTGTCTATTTACCGTATGAGAAGGTAAATGGCATTAAATTATGATATGTTGCGTCGTTATACGTAAAACGACGGTTAAGGTTCATATTTAAATTGAGGTATAATTAATGAAATAAAATAAAATTAGAACATAAAATTTGTTCACATTTTCCCGAATGCCAAAATAGGGGGTGCGGTTGTTTTTAGAATGGTCGAGATAGTCGAAATAAGTGCCAAGTTGTATTTTGGAGTTTCGGGCACTTTTAACGCGTTATGACTCAATTAAGAGTACACGAGTCATTTTAATGGTGTATTTGCAATTAAAAGAGGGCATTTTTGTTTTAAGACCCGTTTAAGTCCCCCACCCCTTTTTCTTCCTTCATTTGTGACAAAAGCCAAAGGAGAGAGAGAGAAGAGAGAGTTGGGAGAAAATGGGAGAAAAGAGAGAAAATGGAGATTTGGACCGGATTTTCGTTGCTACCGGAGGTGGATCAGAGACTACGAACCTCGAGGCAAGTTTCTTACTTGCTAGATGTTGATTTAATGTGATAAATTGCATGTGTAGTTAAGTTTTGGAGATTTAAACCATTAATGGGTATTTGTTGACTTTGATGATTAATCCCTTAAACCTTAGTTTTAGTTTGATTTGAGGATAAATTATTAGTTGTTAATGGTGTAGGAATGATTTGGGTTGAATTTTTGTTGCTGATGTTGAGTAAAATTAAAAATTGGAGGTTTTGGGATTTTAGGGTTCATACAACCCGTAGCCCAAAGTGGGCAAAATTTCAGGACCGAATCAATTCGGCCCTAGGGGAGAATCGATTCGGATAAGGGGTAGGCTACAGGTCTGGCAGATCGAATCGATTCGGGTTAAGACCGAATCGATTTGGAAAATTACATAAAGTCAGTTTTGCTCACCGAATCGATTCGGCCCGGGGGGCGAATCGATTCGGTTCCCCTATTTTTGTGAGATTTTCCTTAGTTTGATTTCTAGCCCTTTTTCTTTTAGGTCCTAGGTTTAGGGACCTTCCTTTTGGGATTAATGGGGGGTCCTAGAGGGTGGTTTTGGGTAGACTAATGCCCTAGGATTTAATGGGATCATTGGGCTTACCCGAGGGCTAGTTTGTATAAGTAAATGCCCTAACGATATAGGAAGTTACCGAAAGATAAAATTGGAGACAAAATGCGAAAGTTGAGACTCTTGGGAGATACTCCTTTAAGGAGGATTACTTTGAGGGTTTGTGAAATTTTATGAACTCTTGGAGACTAGTTTGAGGTTTATGGTACTTCGGGTCTTAACCATTAATAAAAATATGACACTAGGAATAAGAAAAACATATGATAATACGTGGTATTAAATGAATAAGTACAAATGATTTGAGAATGTAAAATTTGATGTTTTGAAAGGAAAAAGTAATGATTTTCATAAGTGTTAACTTATGGTTATACACCTCCCTAAATCGCTATCATAAGGGAAGTTGTGTGCGTGTGGTGAAGCCTCCTGACTAATGAACGCGGGGTGGATATAGTCTCTAGGCCATATGGGCATTTATTATACTGCGCTGGTTAGGAGATTCTGGGTGTGGTCTTGACTTTCCCGCAGGTAATATGACCGCTTCCCGACATTGGTAGGTTCCCAGGTTGTCTTGTATAGATAGGCCCTGGAAGATGATAGCTATTTAGGGGCACGTCCAGTGGGGAAACCCAGAGGGACGGTCTTAGATTATTAAAGCAATTCATGATAATGAATTGGCTGTAATTACATTTCCTGGATAGAAGAAGGGAAATGGGGTATATGGTACAAAAGTATTTTTATGCTAATAAAAATGACTTCTGATTTACACTTCCTGGATGGAAGAAAGGAAGTGGGATTTTATGAACAAGGTTAAAGCACTTTTATGTTAATAAAACTTGCTTTAAAAATGTATTCTTCCTGGATGGAAGAAAGGAAATAAAATCGATAAAGAAATTGTGTAAATGAGAATTTGGTAAACATTTGATAAAATGTTGTACCATTTATGTATATTCCTAAGAAAGAAATATGAACGGTACATAATGAGCTATGAATTTGACATGGTAAACATTTGATAAAATGTTGTAACATTTATATATATTCCTAAAGAAGGAATGGGAATGATGATTTAGATGGTGAATGGATTTACTTATATTTCCGTGAGTAGTTGTATATGATATGCACACACTTACATACATATTAATTTCGTGCTTGGGGTCTAATGGATCTCAACGATCAACCTTGCCTAAGTAGTAGTGTATCGGGAGGGTTCCTTGTTTGGATTTCGCTCTGCGAGACACCCCACGCACGAATAGGGCATAGTGTTGAAACTGGGGAGAAGTTAGCCCTTAGTACTTTGGGTTAACTAGATCATCTCATGGATATTATGCTAGGTTGCTTTTAGACTGAGAGGTGAGAAATGTATTGTTAATTGTGAGAGAATTACGCACTTAACTTTCATGCATTTTAGTCACATGAGAATCATATCAAACTGGGCCCTGACCCGTTTATATTTCTTTTTTCTGCATATACTACTTGTCGTAAAGGTGTTCTACCGCATGGACACCCGTATTTACATTTCCATTCCGGTTGTCAAGGAGCTACAGCACATTGCGGATATTGTAGGTTATTTGTATTAGACGCTTCTTTTCATTGTACGTTAGTTATGTTCAGTTTATTTATTCGGGCGTGTTGCCCCAGTGTTGCACTCATTTATTATATTGTAAATATTAAAATGTGATACTCGGTGTAATTATTTGTATTGGTCTGTTCACCGACAGCTTATTCCTTGATTATTTATGATATTTGTCGTTCTTCATTATAGATTTTTGATATCCACCGTTTTTACAAATGTGATTGTCCAAGTGTTCTTCTTTTACTTACTAAATTTTTAATTGACAGTCCGTTTTCTAAAATGATTGGTGGTTATCTCGTACTATTATTTTAATCGACAGTGATGCTGAGAATGGACTATCTGTGATTCCTGTGATTATTAGAGTATTGGGCTAGCCACCTATTATTTTAGTAGGCGGGTTGTCACAATCCTGTCTTTGAGCCGTTTTGAAATGTTTTGGGTTCGAGGGACCACCTGATGGTATTCTTTGGCCATCATTCCTTTGCCGCTCATGACCTCTTTATTCTGTTGATTCAAAGTCCCCATTATTTCTCTGATCGAGGGAGCCCATGATCCCTCCATTCTTCTCGCTAGGACTCGAACATCCTCCTCTAATTTTGTGTAAAACACTGCATCTACCATGTGAGCTTCCTCGACAGTGAAGGGCCTCTTTGTAGCCCTAATGGTCAACTCTGTTACCTTGATATTCGCCTTGGCGCATTGGTTATACGTCGAAGGAACTAGCCCTTGGTTTTGCATCCACACTTTTTCTATCAACAGATGGTAGAAAGTTGCACTCCCTATCACGTGGAATTTGATGTGGGAACTCAGATTTCCCATCACAATCCCAACGTTCACATAACCAATGGACTTAGAAGACTGGTTGTCATAACCTGAAATCACCAATGTCATGGGGACTAACCTTTCCTCCGACATATTAGCTATGTGGAAAGAGTTGATTGGCGTAATATTAATGGAGGCTCCCCCATCCATAAGAGCCCTTATAAATCTAACCCCGTTGATGCTGGAAGTCACATACAATGGTTTATTATGAGGGAACCTTACGGCCCTATCTGCATCAATGAAAGTTATTTCTGACAGAAACCTCTTTATTAATCTGGCCATGGGTCCCTTTTATCTCAGCGAAGGGACTGCGTTCTTCCTTACAATGTCAAGGATTTCCAGGGTTATTTTCAACCAAATCTCGTTTGGTATCCCCACCTGGTCGAAGAACCAGGTGAACTTTGGGGATTTTGAAACTGCATAGTATTCTATAACTTGGTATGTTTCCTCTCCTTCAACGCTATATAGGTCCTCCACTTCCTTAGCACTTTCTTCACCATAAGCTAATACTACGTTAGCCATTCCCCTAGTGCAATCTTCCAAAGATTCTTCAGACTCCTCCTGCTCCGTCATTAGTTCCCTTTCTTCTCTCTCTGCCTCCTCATCGTAGGCCACCACCAGATTGGCCCCATGCGCTGGAAGTGGATTGTTATTAATGTTCTGCAGAGGGATTTGCAGCGTTCCTGCCTTCACATACTTGTCGATGATTCTTCTTAGCGTGAAACAGATCTCCGTTGGATGTTGGATCTTTTGATGAATCTGGTAATATTTGGGATCCACCCTTATTGCAGCATCGGGTTCCCCAATGGGAATGCCCTTTGGTTCGTACACCGTTCCTCCTTGGACCATTGCATTGTAACAGCTGACAACCTCTTCTACTGTACAAGGCAACGGTGGTGGGTCTTCCCTATCTCTCCCAAACTTCCTCTTATTATCCCTCTTTGCCACCTTGCCCCCATTTGTTCCTTCGGTGTATCCCACCCGTGGGGGCTGAGACCTCCCTCCCACGGGTTGTATCGGCTGCCTGAACATCATGGGCACCACCACTGGATTTGGTCGCACAACCAACGAGATATTCCTTGCTGCTTTTAGGAATGCAGCAAAAGTCCCCTCGCGTGTCTCATTAATAGATGGAAGATTTACTCAGGAAGCCGTCCTTCCGCACATATCTGCAGAAGTTTGGATTCTTTGGCCTCCTCTCTTACATCGAGGGACCTTTACCTGAATCTATGAACATATGCCACTACATCTTCCCCCTCCCGTTACTTATCCCTCCCCAGTTGGGTCAAATTAAACCCATCTTTCGCCAGAAAGAACTTCTGGACGAACAAAATGTGCATCTCCTCCCATGTGGAAACACTCTTGGGAGAAAAATGAGAATACCAACTATACGCTTTATTGATTAAGGATTTAGAAAATTCCCTCAACCTGAGTTTCTTGTTATTACAATGTGCCCCCAAGTGTTAAACGAAGCGTTTAATATGTTCCTTCGAGTTTCCACCCTTTCCTGTGTATTTTTCAAAAATAGGAGGAATATAATCTTTTGGGTAGGGCTCATCGTTGTATTCTTGGGGATAAGGCATCTGAAATTCGTCATAGATCGACGCTACCTCGCCCACAGATTATGAGGAGGCTTGTATGAATTTTAGCATCTCTTTTTGTATTTGTTTCCTCATCTCTTCCGTGGGTGATGCCGTTGAAATGCCTATCAGCGAGACTATAGGTTGAGTGCCCGTTGCAGCTAGAGAAATCATCATAGTTCGAGCTGCTGATACTCCTGGGGTTCCCACTGCTAGATTTATAATAGAGGTTATACTTGTTGGGACCGTTCCCATTATGAGTGCACTTGATGGGGCCGTTGGGGCTGCCCCTGGTGTCACGAAGGAGTTGGTTTCAAATCCTCCCAACACCGTTAAAGTTATATGAGCTTGAAAAAACTCGTAAAATTTATTCACGAGGAGTGCCACTTGGGCTGGTCCCAACCCAGTGCTCATGGAATCTTGTGTCAACCCTAGAACTCCTATCATTGCTTGAACTGGAGGTACCTCTATTCGAGGAGCCCCATCCCTTGAATCCTCCAGCTCTCTCGCCGCATGGTCTTCTTTGTGTTGAATGACATCAAAGTGAAGCCTTCGATTAATGTTATCATGCGCCATACTCCTTGCTTAGAAGAATGCCTCCCTAGTAGAGTCGCCAAATATAGGAGGGTAGTTTAGATTAGATGGAGGCATAACCCCTTTTGATTATAGTAATCATAAGTTAAACAACAACACTATTGATTAACTTGAAGACATGCAACAATTTAGTGAAGATAAACTCAGTTAAAACTTACAAATCTCTCGTGTATAACTCAATAAGATAATAACGAACTCAAAAGTAACTCATTTGGAGGAGAGAGAAGTAAGCACCCTAGATAGACCTTGGCAAGCATCCAAACACGCCAACCACCCTCAAGAATCTATGTTAAGTATTAAAGATCTGTAATAAATGATGATGGTGGATGAGTAAACTCTATGGTTTGAAATAAATATCTCTCTGATGTCTATTCTCTCTAGTAATAACTTATAAACTCTCAAAAAGAACATCCTCTCCTCAGGGGTGGTTGGGGTCCTTAAATAGTCCCCCACACCACTCCCGAGGTAACTCAGTCATTAAAGACTATGAAAGACATCCCTCATACTTTATGTCACAACATTAAATCTCTGATGCACTAGTTAGCTCCACGTCATAGACATTAAATGCCAAGACATGCCTTTTGCCTAACCACTGTGTGTCAGGTGGCTGTCATCACAGAGGTGGCTCACCAACTTTCTGACAGCCCCAAATACCATGGTGGTTTACTCAAGTGTAGATTTGACATTTGTCTTGCTATCTAGTGACAACACCTATAGTAGATGTGACATTAAGTAGAGGACTATTTGGTTCACAAGTCAATGCCCGATGAAACTCAAAGCTACTCTGCTCGAGGTTCCATGGTAAGGGTCCATCGGTGTTTTACCAGGTGTATTTAAGATGGTCAGGACAAGCCCCAACGGTGCCTCACTTCTCAATCCTCCAAACCAAGTCCCTCCAAAGTTCCTATGATGAGGTCGTTCGATAGAGCATGAAAGCACTCCCAGGCCCTGCCAAGCCTGGTCTCTCGCGACTATCGTTTGACCTCACACACAATCATTATACTCATTACATGTTTGTAATCATTATATCTCATAGTCAATATAAACAAAAGATACAACGAGACTAAGTTAATCAGCAAGACTAAAGGACGAGCTCTTTCGCTCAGTTTCTTCACTGGAAGGTCCCTCTGGGCTACCACGCTGAGTTGACATGCTGAGTTGCCATGTTGAGATGCCTTAACCCCAAACACTTTTATTAATGGGTGGATTATCTCTAATCTCAGGATTACCTTCAAGCCCCCTCTATAAAAATAGCAGCACAAAATAAGAAAAGGGAGGAAGAGATAAAAGAAATAACAGAACAATCAAGAATCTTAAAGAAACTAGAAGAATTAAAAGATATATATGAAATTAACGAAGACAAAATCAGTTCATCCAGACTTCCTTCCGTGGTTAGGTCATGGGAAGAGGAGTGGAGAGTGCAACTGCTCATTCTGAGAGAAAAAAGGCATCAGTCGCTTAGGTACCGAAGGGAAAAATCTTATCTGTTAGCGCAGAGTCAAGGTTCAAACTTATGGTAGTAATTGTTGAGTGCATTTTTCTCTGTTCCGCCTTAAGTATGATTCCATTGGTGGCTTTCTTTTAAAGTGAGATATGGGATTGGTGAACCTGGCTACACAACAATTGTGACTCTAGCAGAGAAACTAGCTCCACACCAATATGCTTATATAACATGTTACTTAGCGTGCCTACGATCGCTTCCTTGATTTACCTCTTGCTTTAGATACTTACTCAGGAAATAGATTCTCCCCAATCACTTGGGACGATTGTGTTCAGTTATTTTCAACATGAGGTCGTCGTTAGTGAAGGTGACAGCAGTTGAAAACTGGGCATACAAGGCCTCCTTCATGTTCACCTCAGCGACCAGACCCAGCCCTTTGATACTTTTTAGGATCCAATAATGCCTCGATAAATACAATCCTAATATTGGATAACATCATGTAAAAAGCGATAGACAAGGGCCTCCCGGACTATCCACAGTTTGAGTTAGGCTTTAAAGGAAACAAGTTTAGCCTTAAATAACTAAAAAAGAGTCCAATGCCTGAAAAGAGTATCGAACAAAGAACAAAGACTCGTGATTTGCAACTGCAAGGTTGGTTTCATTCATCTTCTTTCCCTTAGCCAGTAGCCCTGTTCCCTGAACAAGAACTTCACTAGAGAAAATGACTTCTCACAGAGCTTGTCCTTTGAATATCTCATTGGTTGAAGTTCAATATGAATATTCATCATCAACTGGAGAAGAAAGATGAAGATTCCACTAAAGATGTCCAAGATTTAGAAGAAATATACAAAAATTTCAAATATGATTAACACGAATATGTCAAGTTAGAGCACGGATTGAAATTATTTTCTTATATTTCCTCCATCGAACTATAGTACAGAAGGAATAGCCGTGACAATGTTGGTTTAGACAAGCAGTTGTCAAGCTCACCTCTCTCTCTCGTTATTGCACGCCTTTACTCCAAGTGCTTTTTAGGCCATCTCGGTTCTCTTATCCATCAATCCAATGCACTGGGCTCATCTCATGGAAGGAAAAGAAAAAATGGAGTTATCTTGTTTGTCGCCCCCAACGCATTCCCTTATCTCCCCGACATTATCCCACACAGAAAGAAAGAGCGCAGAGCACTGGCCCGACCTATAGGTCCACTAACGTAAAGCGAGGAGTTGAGCCTGAACTGGCGAACCGAAGTTACTTTCGTAACCATACTTCCTACAGCTAACATGTGTCCAGTCTAGTGGGAACACGTAGCGCAAACGAACATGAGCTTTTATAACGAATCCACTGCTAGCCATCGGGGACCGAGTGGTAAGGCCATGATCTGTATGGGAACGGATCACTCATTATTCCATTAGGGATAGATTCACAAATGACAATTCCAAACGTCACACATCTGCCACATACCTACCATTTAAGTGGCACTAGTATGATCCATCTAAGGTAAGGAACTTTGTGTTGCCGTCGCTTCACTCCATTGTGGTCTCATGAACTGAACTTCGTTTCCTTCTCGCGTGCGAAGCGAATGGGCGTTGTGTCGTGGGTCAGTTTCGTGGCGGGTAACGAAAATAGATGACAAGAATGATTCATTTGAAAATATATTCCTTTCAATCATCTTGCTAATATCCAAATTTTGTATTTAGATTATTCGAACCTTTAGTTTGATAGCCATATCTTGCAAGGCTTCCTTTGGGTTCAGTGGAGGCAGCATCCGTATAGACACTTGGTTCAGCCTAGAAAACTGGGAGCTGCGAGATAGTAGAAGATCGCCACTATATGATTTAATAGGGGCAGGTCTTACTATTGAATCTTTTTTCACCCCAATCCTTGACCATCGCATCTCCATCGGTATCTGGGGAAATCAAAGTTGTGCCTAGCATTTATTTTCTTTATCGTTATAGAGAGTATCGCGTTAAAAAATAACTTTCATGCTTCGAATGAAAAGTATCGCTTCGGGACGACGAATAAAACAATATTAACATCTTGCCTGCTGGAGATAGCTTGACTTCACTCTTTTAAATCTTCTGTGCAGGGGAAGGGTAAGGACATGCATTTCCCGTGTAAGTTCATAACTATTTCTCGTTAGAAGAAAGAATTCCTCCGACCATAATACACGACTAGTGACTAGTTCATTTCATTTATAAAGAATGAGACTCAGTTTGACATCCATCAAAAGTGGAGAGACCGAAGGAGAGTGTCCTTCCCCAGCATCCATTCCTTTATAATCTTGTTTGATAGTAGGAAAGTGTAACCTAAGCACAACAATGAGCTTCCGTCAGATAATTGGATCGCTCATTACTTGGGCTATTACTGGGATACTGATCATTCAAAGGAGAGCAAAGAAAATAAGGTTTCGGTTGCTTCACTTCACAAGGTAAGGGAGGCTGGGCTATTCATTACCGAGCTACTCTGCGTATTTTAGGGCTATAACCCTCTCTTAAAAATCCCCTCTTCTTCATCGGGTCAGGCTAAAAAGGCCTCGTTCTTTCTTCCTTCCTGAAAAAATGAGTGCCCTAGTCTACCCTTGGGGTGCCTTAATTGCTTTGTATGATTCATATGAAGCATAGGGACCTCATGGCATACAACTAAAATGACTCCTGCTAGATAGTCGCCCCTTTCTCTCTTTTTAAAGCCTCGTGGATGGAAGAAAGAAGGGAAGTTACAGAACGAGGCAGTGAAGGCTCGCGAAGTATACAACAAGCAACAACTTCTCAGCCCCCTAACCTAACCTTTCTTTTAGTCAAGCGCTAGAACCCCCCTTTCTAATAAGGTAAGATTTGAAGCTGGCTCCTCTGCTATATTATACTAGTTGTAGGTCGCTAGCGCTTGACTAATAGAATAGAAAGTAAAGGGACTCTATCATGATCTTATGAATCTAAAGATCTACAAATGTAAGAACGAGCTCTTTTTCTCACCCCTATCTAAAAAGAGGCATAAGTACTTCACTCTCTAGGGGATGGGATTCATTCACTTGCATTCCTGAGAGTTCATTTGTGAATTCTCACTCGGTCTCATCCGTGGATGATCTCGAGGATTTTCCTGACCCTTATTTGGAAGCTTTTTGATTTTGGTTGTGATGTATTTTGTAAGGAGGGAACCTGGTTGTCAGAATATAATCGAATTCCTCTTTTTCATGATTTGATGTCAAGAACTTTATATGAATGAAATCGAATATTTTTCTTTAGGAAATTACCTTGTCTCTACCTTTTTATGAATGCTAAACCCCATCTTCTTCTATGTCGAGAGTCTGTGATACTCGTCGAGTGCTTGAGAAGAAAGAAGGATTATCTGGCTTGGTTCTACGAATAAATGGTCTCCTGCTCTCTATTGATGCGAATCAAGATTGGCCTCTATTCCAATTAGATGTTCAAAATGCCTTCCTGAACGGGAACCTATAGGAATAAGTTTATATGAGTCCTCCATCCGATTGTGGTAAGGGAGATGATAACAAGGTTTGCAGACTTTAAGTGCGATCTATGGGTTCAAGCAGTATCCCTGGGCCTGGTCGAAAACTGAGGCCCTAGTAGAACTCCTTTATTTAATAATGATATGGAAAAGAATTCTCAAAAAAAGGGAAAAAAAGAGATCTACAGGGCTTTAAGGTACTGGGGACGAAGTCCAAAGAGGATACCAGCAGAGTCCGACATCCATAGGAATATCGAACATCCTACGAATATACCATTTACACAGCAGCACACACTTCTCACTCACTCTCTTATAAATAATACTAGAGGCTGAATTAGAAGTCTCATAGACTACCGACTCAAACTAAGACTTGGATTCTTGTCGAAAGACTCTAAGTTTTGATCTTAAGAAGAAAGGCCGATAGAAATGGTTTTCAATTTCGAAGGAATGGATGTTCCTCATCTATGATAGATCGATGAAAGGGTTGCTGTTTGATCTCAAGGAAGCTTAAGGAGGAATAAGAATAAGTTGGCAGGTGGGTATCGAACTAGAATAGGAGCAGAGGAAGGGCTGGAGTGGATTTTGAAAGAAACGGGGTACTTTCTTTGCGCTAGGTATGTGCCTAGTCTATTCCCAAATTGCTTCTCTACATTGAGTACTCCCAAGGGGATGGGCAAGTTAAAGTATGCTCACCGATCCCCCCTACTCGGACATAGCCCAAGCTCACTAGTTTTATGTATTTTCATTAAGGTAGGGTCTTCCTCCATTTTGACCATGTTTACAACAATTTCTGAATCACTAGCGCACTGATTCCTCTTCTTCTTATATTTTCCACCTGAAACTCACACTCCGTAACTTTGAATTGCCTCTTAAGGGATTCCAACTCATCACGGGCAAAGATTTTAGCATCGGTTTGGTACCATCATCTCAGCCCAATTGCAGGTTTGTGCCATTCACATCGAGGTATACCGTTCTAATGCCCTACTGTTTCTTCGCATTCTTTTAGGAATCGATTGATATGGGATTGAGGACACGTAGCTAAGTTGGTTATGAGCTCTAGTTCTTATTTCAAGCTTTGTACGCTTCACCGTTACTATATATAGGGCATTAGCGTAACCGTTTTCTTACCTCATACGTGTTCTTAGTGGCAAACGAATGCTCTTCGAATTGGTACCTAAACCCTAGTTAGCTTCTTTCCCTGCTGGTAGGTGATCAACGGAGACTAGTGATTTTGCTATTGTCTCTCCCACAATATTCCCTGTTGGTTCATTTGGATGCTCCAACGTGTGCTTCAACCGGTGTATACAAGATAAATTTCAATTGTAAAAGACTGAAAATGGAATGGAAATTTCTGAAACCCCATGCCAACATTTCATTCAATCTTTGGTCGTCCCCCCGGGGAACTTACTATTAATTCTAATCCATTAGTTTTAGCTCGAAGTTTTCCATTAGTTGTCTCGAAGTTAGCTGCTTCGCATGAGTAGCTTGGGCAGTGTTAGTGAGTAGCTTGGCTTGATCATGCGGGGCTTTAGAAAGAAAGTAACCAGGGAATTCATATACTAATCTTCTAATCCATCTCGAGAAGTTTTTTTTAAAGTAGATGGGGATTTCAAGCAAATTTGAAATTAGGGTGAGGTTTACTATTCTAGTCTACAGGCCACTTAGCTAAATGAAATATTGAGTATCAACTGTCGTGTGAGTCTTGACCAATCTGTAGCTGCCATTAAAAGGCTATAAGTAATGGTATTCTCAGTTAAGCCACTTCTGTCTCTGAACTCACTTATAAATTCTGACCTTTTCCCTGAGATTAGTTCATCACTCGACCAGTCATCGGTTTAGTCAACAAAAAGAAAATACAATACAAGTATGAAAGGAGCTAACCAACCAAGCTCGAAAATAGGGAATGACTACCTAAAGACTCCTCTGCTTGTACGCAATAGGTGCTTTTCTTTTTTTGAAGAGGGATTTCGGGTGAGGTATGGTGTCCGGCTCATTTAACCAATTATTTATTAATGCCTGCTCAGATTCTATAAAACTGAGACTCCGAGACCTATGAATGATTCTTTAACCATATTTTTCTTCCATTGGGGTTGGGGATAGCTTAGTTTTCGAGGTACGTACCATTCGTTGTCGATACATTGACACCTTCTAACTTCAAAACTTCCTCGCTGCTCCAAGGATTCGGCTGCTTATGCAGCTCTACAGGGATTTGTAGTGGAGTGATCGACTAACTCTTTATATGGAGGAAAGCTTTTAGTGAAATATTTTCATTTCGAAGCTCTGAGGAATTGACTAGAAGGGCATATCTGTCTTTTTATTTGTCATTATTGGACAACAGCCTACATTTTCTCGGCCAAGCGTCTTTATGGGTAGGAACCAGCTCCTTCGTAAATTATCGTTACTGAATACATGATATTACAATCCCCCTAAAACTCGAACAAATGAGTGGTCAAGAAGCGAGAGTTTTCCCACCAAGAATTCATGTCGATCACGAGTGTGAGACTTGGTGAACAAATCTCCAATTTGAAGGCCTTACTCATTTAAGGCGAAATAAAGGGTTGTTTGTCCCTCGTTTATTAGCAGTCGGAGGCGAAAAGGGGAGCTTTGGTTTGAGGATTAAAAAACTTCTTTATTTTGCTTAGCCAATGAGGGCTTTACCACCAATAGTTTAGCAAAAAGTAAAACCAACTTTTCTCTTTGGGAGGTGAAACAGCGGTTGAAGCAGACATTTCTAAATAATAGCATCGAAGATATAATATATTTCTATATATACACGGTTATCTCGGACTGCATTTCGTAAATAGTAGCCTACTTGCAAGAAGGGGTGGGCACTCTTATCTTTCAACCCCACTATACTATTCATAGTTGTGGGGCACTGTGTACTTATAACCTCTGCGATAAGCAAGTGAATGGGGCCGATGCTTGGCGAGAGTTGTAGTTACTAAATCAAAGGTAAAAAGATAGGCATTCATTCGGTATGTTTCAAAAACAGTTGATTTTCCAAAACCTATATACTAAATAACTGAAATCACTCTCTTGCTTAGGACAGGAAGCAATGGGAGTTTCATCACAGGCTTCCTATTGGAAAGACTGAAAAGAGATGGCTACTAGCTTACCGAAGTGGCTTAACGAAGTGTGGATGCTCCGCTTTCTACTGGAGCATCTTCTCCAATCGACTATTCACGTTGGGTCGTGCATCAAACTTTTGTTTTTGAGACAACGGGCTTTCCCGTATCTATTAAAAGAGGTTTGGAATAAATTAATGAAATTAGGATTCCTATTAGGCTCTTTAGTTTTTTCAGAGTGGTTGGAGGTGGCCTCTCGAGTATTTCCTTGATCTTCGAGGGCTCTATTCCGTTCTGGTGGACAACGAATCCCAAAAATGTACCAACTAAGACATTGAAGGCATATTTTAGTGGATTCATCTTCATCTTATTAGCTTGACACCACTCGAATAACCGATCCAATACTCCAATGTTATTCTCCCCTTTGCCTGACCTCACCATTATATCGTCGACATAGTCCTCGATCTCTTTGTGCATCATTTCTTGGAATATAGTGGTCATGGCTCCCTGATATGTAGCACTCGCATTCCCGGATGGCATCACTTTGTTATAGAAGTTCCCCTTGGGCGTTCGGGTTTCTGGAAGCTTCTTTTTGTTGAGCATTTCCCTTGTGAATTTTCTTGTAGTTTAGGGAAGCTTTCAGTTCTTCTTGTGGCTGCTGCTTCTTCACTTCTTGGCTACTCTCTGGTGCTTCTGCTATTGGTGGACTCCTTCTGATAGCACGAGGTCTTCATGGTTTGACTCAATGAATGTCACATGTGCAATTACCAAACCAATCTAACCTAGACTTCTCGAGGGGATTCTTCTTATCTTCATTCGGCTTATACAATTATTCCAAATAACTCTACTTCTTTGGATGCTTTGTTTGTATCTTCAAATAAGGGATAAACAGAATTCGTTGGTTCGGGAGAAACTAGAAGGTTCAGCTGAGACTTCTACTTTGGTGGATTAAAGTGCTCGGGAAAAACTAAAGTGGGAATAAAGATGAAATATCCCATTACTTTAATATGTTAATTTGAATTTTGTTTCTAAGTAACAAAATTTTTTATATTAATAGGTTGCGCTTGAAGAAGAACTCCCAAACAACAATATCTCAGATGACTTAAATTGGGTTACTCGTGGTCCTCGTCCAGATGTCGTCAAAGTTCATGGATATGTTATTAACGGTATTCGTTACCTAACAAAGGATAATGATTATGCACGAGTAACCCAAAGAAATGGAGTGAGCCTAGTTTCTAAGATGCTACAGATAGCTAGTGCAAAGGAAAACAATCATGTTCGTATCGATATGATTTTATATGGTGTTATAAGGGAGATTTGATACTTGACTATTTTTCAATTCAGATTCCTTTATTCAAGTGTGGTTGGGTTGACAACAAAAATGGAATTTACATAGACGATCTTGGTTTTACATATGTCGATCTTGATAGAGTTGGTCATAAATTCGATTCTTTCATCTTAGCCTCTCAAGCGAAACAAGTTTTCTATGTTCCGGAATAAATGAATCATAAATATTCAATTGTATTGTCAACTCCTCAAAGGTATTACTATGACAAAGATGATGAAGATTATGCCAATGATGGATGTTTCGGGGATGATATTTGCGCTAAAGTTTTGCCAACTATTGAATCTTTTGATGTGGTTGAGGAATCTTCTGAAACTTATATGCGTGAAGATTGTGAGGGGACATGGATAGAAAATACACCAACATAATTGTGTTAGACGATGTTATGATGATTAATGTTTGAATTTTTATTTATTATTAGTTATAGTTGCGTAAAATGTAAGCTTGTTTGGTCCCGTTGTCCAACTTTTTTGTTTTTTGTGTGGAACCTACAACAATTTATTATTGGAAATTGAATGTATGGAATATGGGCTATTTGATATTTGTTCTAGACTATGGCTTATTATTTTCGGCTGAATATTTTGACAATTGTGCTCTTGTGCATTTTAATTAACATATAATGAAATGATAAATTTTAATTTGTGGTACATTTCAATAGTTGTATTGTTTGAATATGTACGACTTGTATTAATGAAATCTATATTATCGCTCTTTTGTCTTTCAACAATTCGATTACTTTAAATTAAAAAGGAAGACATTGACCTCGAACCCATGGAGAAACCTTTATAATATAGTAGTAAAGGAAGAGGTGTGGCAAAGCTAAAGCAATTGACTAAAATAAAGAGAAGTGAAGAATGGATAAGAGTTGTATATAACGATTTTGGGCAACCAATAACTACTAGCAAAAAAGAATTATCAAGTTATGGGTGTTTGATGGTGAAGTGCTTTGCGCCGATAACTTATCCAAGTTGGCCTAAAGTCCCAATCAATTTGAAGAATGATTTGTGGGAGGCCATATATATATATATATATATATATATATATATATATATATATATATATATATATATATATATATATATATATATATATATATATATATATATATATATATATATATATATATTGTTTGATGCATTTTTGCTTTCTGTACGTGTGGATATTAAATAGTTTTCCAGTCGAAATACGCATCATTTTGTTTTATGTACATGTGGATATTAAATAGTTTGCTTTATGTACGTGTGGCTATTAAATAGTTTCCATTCAAAATATGCATCATTTTTGTTTTATGTACATGTGGATATTAAATAGTTTTCTAGTCGAAATATGCATTTTTGTTATATATATAGCACTGTCAGTGTTGTTATATATATATATATATATGATCAAGTTTTTAGACGTAGTATACATAAAATTCAACATCATTTGGTGATGCAGAGCAACTACATCAAAATTTATTCATAGCTGCATTTGATTTTATCTTTGTATATAGAATTAAAGTGTCACTTTCTTTGTTTTTCCTTCCAAATAGAGTGATGCATAAATCACTTTCTGTATTTTAGTCATTATATGATACAAGAAGAATTTTCTACATTTCTTATCCAAATCTTGGAGTTATTTCCATCAAACTTGGGAATCTGAAATTTAGCTTCTTGGAAATCTAGATTTATGCTTTAAACTAGAATTACTGTTACTAAATTAATTGAGGTGTAAGTAGATAATTAACTCGAAATATTTTGTGCATATTATAGACAATAAATATATCACTTTCAGTGTTTGAATTATTGAATTATGTGGTTATTGAGTTGTGTAAAACTTTCTATGTTTTATAGTGGTGTATTTATACCCGACATGTATCCCTCAACCACACTATTTGAAGTACACGCGCTTTACAGAAAATACCTAAGGAGGCTTGAGAAGAATTGACATATATTATCTAATAAAGATGAAAAGAATTTTGACCAGCAGCTCAACAACCCTTAAAATTGATTTTTATTAGTTAAATAAGTTAAATTCAGTGTCTAGCTTTGAGTGCCTTAGAAAACTAAAAAATTATGTTTATACTATCGTATATGATCGACAATATGTGATATAATAAGTTTCATTGATTGGTCCAACATCTTCAATCTATACGTCTATTGGGAGCCCTCCATTTTTCAGGTAGATCAGGTATGAATTCTACATATCTTTGATTAATCCATTTAAACATTTGCTACTTGGTCACATCCTCTTTATAGTATTTCTATTTTTGTCTTATCTAAATGTATATATATTGCTTATTTCTCTTGTTCTTTAAGGTGAGAGCATGTTGCCTACATCCTACATGAAGCTCCGTATATTGTGTTTATGTAATGATGTACTATGTCAGATTTGGATTTTTTTTAACTTTTTGTCCATTTTGACATTTGGTGGATCACAACCTTAAATTAGAGAAATGCGACTTTGGCCCTCAAATTGAGAGGCAACAGACTCTAATATACCCATTTTGAAAAATGGTGGCTGACTAGTATAACTAAATATCATCTTTGAAACTTGATGATTGATCGGTTAATATAATTATGGATAATACTTTCTTTATAATTGATTATTTATTATAAACATCTTTTTTCAGTTATAATTGATTATACCAGCTATACATATATATATATATATATATATATAGTGTGTATGTTTATGTGTGTGTGTATATATATATATATATATATATATATATATGTGTGTGTGTGTGTGTGTGTGTGTGTGTGTGTGTGTGTATACTGTCGTAACAGTGTAAAATGTTGGACATTAGAAAAAGGGCATGTGTTCCGTATTAACTTCTCGTGAATCAAAACTCCAAAGAAAAACAAATACCTATTTATCACCAACATATAAGAAGGTAAAAATCAATGCTAGTTCAATAAACCACTATATTCTAAGTTTGCGTAAACAAAGGAAACCCCTATAGATTAATAACAACAGCATATAAGTAAACAAACCAAGTAAACTCAGTTAATTAAAGGAGAACATAAGGATTCTCACTATTTTGATCCGAATAAGCCACCATCGCTGTTATACACAAACCAAGATATAATCCACCATCGTCGTTGTCTACTCTTCCTCTTTTGATCTTGATTCGTTTGTGGTTGTAGTATTATAGGTTGAGGAAGGACACCATTATGAATATTCTGAATGTATGGCTGCACCTTCTTCGATAGTTGGTGATAAAAGTACGAAACAATCGTCTTCTTCAAAGGTAATGGGATCATCTTTCTCAACGGTGATAACTTTGTAGTTTTACTTGGTTGGGTCAGTAGGGTAATGGATTTTATGTAGTGTTACTTGGTTCGGGCTAATAAATTTTTGAATTTTAATACATTGCTGAATTTTAAGTGATTATTTTTCGTAATTTAGGTTAGAGAATGTAAGTTGGCTATTGGAAATAAAACTCACATCGTTGCTGAGGGGATCGTATTCGATAGGAATGGACCAAACGAGAAAAATCATAATATAGCCTTGGGAAAAATTAATATTCGGGTTTCCATTTCTAAAGTTATTTCTTCTAGTTCCATCCTCTCGATACCCGTTCCAAGTGAAATGTATTTGTGAAAGAGTCTATTGGGTTATATGTTGCTTGACCTAAAGAGTTAGTGTTAATAGGATTGGAGGTAAACTATTCGTTCTTAATTTTATCTATAAGTTTGTGTTTGTGGCATGAATGACATTTCTTTCTGACATTTCACATGGTTTAATGCAGAATGAAATGGAAGTTGGGAAAAAAGCAGGCCATGAGAAAGAGAAGGATGACTTCGGTGAAAGTAGATGTGATATAATAAAAAAGAATGTTGATTGCGGTTTGATAACAGCCTTCACCCATAATTTATTAATATTGAAGACGAATCAAAGAACGATTCCATTAGAGAAAGAGATGTTTGGAGAAGATAAGGGTCAATGCTATACTTTTAAGAACGATTTGTGGGACTTTTTTGCATTGAAGCCTTTAGATGTAACGTTCATTGTTGCATACATGAGGTATAAATTAATTGAATCGTGTTATTTAAGATGCATTGTTGCATACATGAGGTATAACTTAATTAAATCGTGTTATTTAAAATTCGTAGTGACTAATTTAGTTCTTACTTTTTCAGGTTCTTGTACGATAAGTATCAGTGCCCCAAGAAGGGTTTCAGTTCATCAATCTCGAGTCTTTCAATGGTACAAAAAATTTGGTTTAACTAAAAGTCATATTTTCTTCATTCCTTACAATCTCGAAGATATGTAAGTAGTTAAATTAATTTTTTCCATACGAATAAACAAATCTTTATTACATTTTGTACTATGGAATTATGACAATATTCGTTTTACAGGTTACATTGGGTATCGATTATCATTGATTTGTCCACAAGAACTATTTATTGGTTGGATTCATTGAATACAATATCGAGTGACATAATAAGATGTATATCACTACGTAAGTATAATATAATTTTCAATTTTGTTTGACATGCATTATGAGTACAATATTATTGCGATCTCCTAATATACGTCTTTGAATTCTCTTTACATGTAGTGGGATTAACACATTGAACATCGATGGGAAAAGGTAGAACACATTGTGGAGTTGCATTAAGGTAAATTGTTTCATATAGTGGTTGTTATATAACATGTATGTTGCTGTTATATATTCGACACGAAAACAAAGCACATTAAAAAGTATTAAGAAAACACTCGTACATCCACTTGAGCTCTCTATATTCTGGAGATAGGTTTTTGCATTCCAGAGATGGGTTGTTGGATTTTTTCATTCCAGCTGATGGTTGTCCCGTTCACCACTTATATCTTGTCTTTGATTTGGCAAGCAGTTAATCGATATTTGGAATGAGTTCCCCTTCTTTAATTGGTATTCCAGTCTCATGTGTCAGAGTACTTGAGCCTTGAAAAAGGATCTTGAATAGCCTTTCTTTTGTAGTAATCCTATTAGTAGCTCGTACCATTCCTCTAGTTCAAGTTCAACCTTTGATATAGATAAGTTCCACAAAGATCCAATATGGGTCTACCGTAACTTCTTGACTAAGTCTCGGTACAACTCTCCCATTCCACTCCTGACATCTGCTCTGAAACAAGCTTAGTGTATGGCTCACCACAATCAATGGATGAATGCATTGGTTGATTCTCATGCCTAATGTCTAAGTCGGAAGCGCTTTCTGACAACTGTATTTGAGTTCGTTCACTCTCCTAACGCCATATCTGGATCGTTCGTCGGGAATATTGGATATTATATATATATATATATATATATATATATATATATATATATATATATATATACAGGCCGGCTCTAATGCGGACTTAACTTACGGATTTAACTTGCGGACGGATTTTTTCGTATTTTTTAAAAATAGCAAAAAAACTTTTTTCGACTTGATTTTTTTCTGTGGTATTAAAACATTTCAGAGGACCCCTATAAAAAAATCAACTCAAAATGAATTGTTTTGCTATTTTTAAAAAATTGGTCAAACATGTGTCAGTTTTTAAAGCTCTTTAAAACTGACATATGTTTGACCGTTTTTTAAAAATAGTAAAACATTTCATTCTAAGATGATTTTTTTACATAGGTCCCCTGAAATGTTTAAATACCACAGAAAAAAAAAATCAAGTCGAAATTTAATTTTTTGCTATTTTTAAAAAATACACAAAAATTCGTTCGCAAGTTAAATCCGCAAGTTGCGTCCGCATTAGAGCCTGACTGTATATATATATATATATATATATATATATATATATATATATATATATATATATAATAAAGTTGGAAACTTATGTATGTTATAAGATGGAACTATGATGTCATTAATAAGAATTTTTTTTGCACTCCCTATTTTATCCCTAAAGTTTTCATACCAAATTTACTCTTCAATTCAAAATTGGGGGTACTTTGGTCAAGATGACTTCTTCAATTTATTCCCACCCTCTCTCATTTCTCACACAACCTCTTATTCTCCTGTTCTCTCATCACCAAGCCTAAAAAAGAAACTCCCTCCCCACTATCCCACACTCACCCCTCTGTCACATTCGCCCTCAACCCGTTGCCGCCGCCGCCCTCATCCCACTGTCACTACCTCGCTCAGGTAACCTTGATCTCTACCCTCACTCTCTTACACATGCGCATGAACACACTCACACACTTATGTTTTTGAGTTTTTATGCATGCTTACTTCTTTTATGGTTTTATTTGGATCCTTTTGTTAGATGTATTTTTTTGTTTGTGTTTTTTTAGATTTCGAAAAGTTATAGCAAGGATTGACCAACCACCATGTAGCAAGGAAAGTTGTACAGATATGGGGAAAGTTGTAGAAGATATGAGGTTTAGTTTGTCTTTTTTAATCATCTCCGCTCCCTCTCTCTCTCTTGCTTCATTTTTTTATTACTGTTGAATGGGTGTTTACATCTTGAATGGGTCTTAGTGTGCATTTGCAGTTGAGATAAAGATTTAGGATTTTGATTTATGTTGAATCAAACACACTACGTTGTAGCTAGGACATTATGGTTTGATTTATATTTGTCCTCAATACAGTTTTCCAGATTGAACATTATGGTGTGATTTAGTTTCTGAATCAAATTTCAGATCAGTTTTAGACAGTAAATTTGCTATTTTTTAAACTGTTTTTGGTGTTCAAATTAGGGCATGATTTTTTGTGTTGTTAAGGACTATTGTTTTCTCGAATGTGTTTATTGTTTATTGAGATTGTTGGATATTATTGGTTTTTATACAACTTATTAACAAATTATAAGCATTTTAATTGATTTGACATGGAGACCATTGCCCAAAGAACTAAGAAAATAGTACAATTTTGTTCATTAGTTCGTTCTTTATGTTAATATTTTTCTTTGCCCGAATATTTAGCAAAGAAATAGAAAACATGGAAAGCAGTATATTTAGCATTTCTTTTCTCTTGGGCACTATTCTCGAATGAAAAATCAAAGTGCTTGCTGCCCTTATTCTTGGAACATATTGAGGATCATGTATGATTATGCCTCCATCTAGCTATCTTTACCTTTTGTTGAGGCTCTCTTTTAACACATAATGGTGAAAGTTGTACTTTTTTAGGATGTGAATGCATTGGGCTGACTCATTAACCCAACATTCTTTGTACAGGTGTATGTTTGTGGATTTTACTCTTTCACGAACTATCTCTCGGTGATGTTTTCTCCCTTTACTTTGATTTTTTTTTTCAATATTGTTTTTATATTTATATTATGTTTTTTTATTTCGATCCCCCTCTGTTCCCAGGTTCTATTTTTATAATGTTTTATTTGGGTTTTTTAATGTCATTTGTGTCGATGGTGGTTTTTAATTTATAAATGTGTTTGGAGATGTGTATTTTCTATGAATGATTACCTGATGCTAGATCTTCAGGTGTCCATATGTGGGGTATACTTCATACTTTGTTTCCCTCTCAATGTTTTGTTATGTGTATTTTCTTTTTTACTTTTGGCATTTATTCTAAATATACATGATTTTTGGAGATTATGTGAGATTCTGCGATTATGGGCCTTAGTGGAAACTCTAAAATGTGTTCAGAGTGGTTGAATTAGATTACTTGAAATAAGTTACAACATAAACCTCTCGAGAAAATTGTCCTTTCTCTTCCCCCTGCTGGACCTTGGGGACATCCATATCCAACCTTGATGTCAGATGACTCATTGGAATCATCAAAAACACCTTCCTGGCATGCCTTAGGCACTATGCATAACCTTTTCCTCAACACAATGTATCCGAATGTTGTATGCGTGGCCTTTTGGTTCCAGTTTGGTTATTAAAGTTTATTATGCTTTGTTTACCTCATTGACGTGTACAAACTACGAGTCTATAAATGATTTTACATGTTTCAAGTGTTATTTAATCTATTCCACGTGAACTAACATTTTTTTGTTCATCTTTATACATAAAATTTAAATGATCAACTAAAATCCCATCATATGCTTCTGTCTAATTTGCATATGAAAGGTTTAACTACATTCAAATTCATAAACATTTTACGTGTTCAAAGGTTTAACTAAAATCCCATGTTTTCTTTTATGATAGGAACCTTTTCTTTTATGTGGACATTGGCTGGTGTTTGATGTCCATTGAAACTTATGTAGCATTGTGGCTTTGGTTAGTTTTTGATGTCCATTGAAACTTATGTAGTATTGTGACTCTTTATTCTGCCTCATTTTTTTACATATTATTAGACTATGGGATTTTGAAACTTATGTAGCATTGTGACAGTTTGGACTTCATTTAGGTTTTGAACATAACCCATTTGGTAGTTATTTTTCAAGTTGAACTATTGGTCCACTTTTTAAAGTTTTATAATCTTTACAATACATCATGTGTGATGTGGTTATAGTGAGTGCATGAATTTATAATCCTTACAACGCATGAATGTATTAGATGGTGAGTGTTGTATCTGACACTTCCATACGCACATGATTTGTTTATGTTCTTAGGTTTTTTTACATAGGGTTTGTCTCTGATCTCACTGTGTAAACCACACGTATTGTATTTATTTGGTGTATTTCATATTATTATATGGGTTTTGATTTTCTCATCGATGTTCATTTATTATGTTTGATTCTGATTTGATCCATACTAAAAATACTTGGCTAAGATGATGCGATTTCTTTGAATATGATCGTTTTATTTGCAGTTGTGTGGTTCTATTGTCATCCCACTTGAAATCACCAAAAAATCAAGGTAAATCACTTTAAGATAATTCCAATTTCTGTTTAAATGGTTCATTTTCGATAAGTGCAATTGTTCAATAAAATTTATTAACTACAAATATGTATGTCTATTGAGAAATATGACTCTCAAACTATTTTTTTCTTTGGTGACTTCAAATGTTATGTTGCATTTAGATGGACTTTGCTATAAAAACAAGTAGGATTCGTCTTAGCGGTGGCAAGCAATGGTCAGTATATCTAAGGGACTATTGAAGTTGGGCATCTGAATAGAGGCTTTAGAGACGTCTTAGCCTCCTCCTCATGGGTAAAAACTATATTACCTCGCACATGGATCATTTTGTTACAATGAACATGAATAAAAAATTTCTATTTCACATCCTCAATTTCCAGAATGAAAAGAAAAGAATAGTAATCTAAGTAAACATAATATGTGTTGAGATATTCATGGACATAGATCAATTTAACAACTGATATGGAGTTATCCAACCAAATTGAAGGTGAAAAAAGAGGTGAAAATTAAGTTGGTTGAGGGCATGATAAAAAATATAAACACAGAGCAAATAATAGAAGATATGAGCACTGAACAATATTTTATTAAAGAACTATTATCTTCATCTTCCAACAGTGTTACTATTTGGCATATTTGTGTATCTTTATTAGGATGGGTGTGGTTTATTTGTTATCTCTTATCAAATTTGGCACTAATTGAATTTTATATTTGTGTTTTTCTTTATGATCTACATAATTTCTATTTATCGCAACGTCATTGTTGTTATCCTTCCAATGCATCACCTCTGAAGTTTAATCACAACTTATTAATACCCCTGAATTTTTGGGTACCAGTGGTAAGTTATATTTTTTTTTTCTTCTTATTTAATATTTGAAATCTCTAAAATTACAATTAAGAGGGATAACTTATATATTTCTTGACTCTTTAGTTTAATATTTGCATTGGTATTAATGGCTTTGTGGCTTTTAGCTTATGTTAAGTAGTTCATTTAATGCCATTTTGTTATTGGTCATTAAACGAATTTTTCCTCTACATGTCAAATCTCCAAATATCATTTGATGCCATTGTATCTTCTGGGTTACTTTAAAGAAATCCATTGTTTGAATTATACAGTTGAGTTTATTTAATAGTTCTCATTATGTACATGTGTGCAATTATTGAGAGGCACATGTATGCTATTTTTAAGTAGATCTCATTATGTACATGTATGCTATTTTTATATATTTCTCATCACTAAATCGCATTCGGCAAGAATTATGTACATGTATGCTATTGTTGAGGGGTGTATTTTGAGACTAACCATGAGAATAGATGTGAAGGCATGCGTTGGTGAGTGATGTATGGGTGGTGAGAGTAATTAGCTACTAAGTTAAATTGCAGCATAATGTTATTAAAGTTGTTACCAACTAAAACATTTTAGAGCAGGTCAAATTTTGCAGAAAAAATTACTTCATTTTATAGCAGGTCAAATTTTTCTTTTAGTTCATTTGGCAGGAGAGGAAACTTTTTCTATGGCAGAATAGTTAATTGAGGATGGCATTGACCTACACATAATGCACAACATTGACCTACACATAATGCAAAAAGTGTTACTCCTCAAGGCAAGAAAGAACATTCATAAACTAGCAATTATATACATGTATGTTATTATTACAAAGTTTATCTTACGAAGAAACTTATAGCAAAGGATCCCAATAGAAGGGACACGACTTATGAGAAACAGAGGTTGAGCTTAAACCTTCAAACCTTACCCTCGGGAAATCTTGAAAACATTGTTCAGATAATTAAGAAGTGTAATTCTACACTTTGTCAACATGGCAACATCGTTCAGATAATTAAGGAAGCAATGATGCTTTCTGTTTTATAAATTTTAATCCTTTTTTATTTGTATTTTTTCATATTCTCTTATTTACTGGCTATTGACACTTGAAGTTGGATATCTAGCAAAATTAAGCATGGAAAAGACGTTGATGAAATGTATGACGTTGATGAAATCCCGATCTATGATTTTACTGAAGATGAGGCTTCAGCAAAGCTCGACAAATTTACAAGTCAAATGGAAATAATCAGATTACTGTTATTTCTTTTTCAGATTTGGTGTGACCATATTGATATTTAGTTAGCTTTCACTCACACACAGTCTTAGCTCACCTCTTTCCTCCTTCCTAAGTTCCTTCGAATTATAAACTGACCTTAGACTATCTCTGCTGCAACCGGCATGCATGGCGACACCTCTCCCCTCCGAATTGCTGAATATGGCCATATACATCATGTGTAAATTTCTCATCTTGATGGATCGACCCGGTTTGATGAGAAGGTCTAATGTATCATACTTGCCTCCTCAAACTCCCGAACAAATATGATGGCATGAGCAGGTCTGATGAGAAGGTCTGCCATAATCATTATCTGATGAGCAGGTTCGTTTTTACCTTTTTTTTGCAAGTTATATATGGTGGATTGGATTAAATGGAATTGATTCAAATTAATTGGTATACGCACTATATGTTTTAGCTCTTGCAATTTCAGAATATATAGTTTTATTTCGTGTTTTTTTTCTCTGCTTATTATACTAAGATTTGTATCAATAATATATTTATTAGACACAAAAGATTGAAATGAACTTTCATTGAGGCCCAGAGTAACATTATTGAAGTAATTTTTTGTGGTATTATATCATAATTAAATTTAAAAACCAAAATTCCAAGATATATTCAAGAATATAGGCAGGAAATTAAAAAAAAAAGTTTATAAACCATTGCCACTTTATTGATGTTATCCACTTTGTATGGTTGTCACATATGCTGCATTTTAATTTTTTGGAAGGTCTTAGGTATGCATACGTAATCTTTTACAGATATGCGATTCATTGTATGTTTGGATAAGTGAAATTTTTTAAAAGGGTTTTATAAATCATTACCATCTTTAACCCCGTCTCACTCTTGCTCCAAAACTTCGCAGGTATAAGCAGAAGTGGAGGCTAATGACGTAGACGGTGGCGATAATCAAGGCAGTGAAGAAGGCCGACGTTGAAGATGGTCATAAATTAAACTGTGCTAGTTGCAAGATATTCAAATGATGAGATGAGCACATGCAAAGGACTTTCCTTGCTTCAGTCCAATCAAATCATTTTATTTTAACATTATTAGCACTTTTCGTTAATGAACATCGTCTTTGTTTATTAGTGAATTTTTCACATGAAATTTTGTGCACGACTTCACAGAAGAGCCAAGGTATGTCTTTTCATCTTGATATCCATCCTAAACCACTAAGATGTCTGTGACAACCCGCCTAATAAAATACCAGGTGATCACTCCTATATCAAATTAAAACAGGAGTCTCATATGGATCATTCTTAGCATCACTGTCGAAAATCCATTTAATTACTAATAACCTATTAGGGTGGCGTCAAAAATTTTACTTAACTACTCTTTTTACACAATTACAATTAAAACATCCACACAGTTTGCATAAATGAAACTGGAATGAAATAAAATAACCGAACACTCGGTCAAAATATACAACCATATCGAATGTTGTTTTAAAAGAATAAATAAATGCAATTGGGCCATTGGCCCGAATGTGTATACAGTACCTCCTATCTAGATTACAATAATGAAAGCGTCTATCGAGAACCTGCACGCATCCACAGCTGCTGCAGCAGACGTCTGACTCGAAAGATGTGCCATCCAAGCATCCCTGTGTCTGGACACCTATATATATATATATATAGAGAGAGAGAGAGAGATTACAATATATATATATATATATATATATATATATATATATATATATATAGAGAGAGAGAGAGAGAGAGAGAGGAAAAGTATATAAACGGGTTAGAGCCCGAGTTTTGAAAATATTTAGCAAGTTCATAAATGCCTTATTTTTAGAAAAATAGATTTTATCTCATATTTAAATTGGTATCGCACTCCCATGAGATACCCCTCACCTCTCTTCTAACAGTGCACACCTAACGCACCTAACCTTCTAGTTAAGCTACCCCACCTAACTAATCTAATCCACCCTTCTACTAGAAACCTCTACAACTCGAGTACTAAGGGATAAACTTCTCTCCATTCTCAACACTGCGCTAAGTTCGTGCATGGGGTGTCTCGCGAAGAAAAATCCAATCAAGGAACCCCCCGAATACACTACTACTTGGCAGGGTTAATGGTAGAGATCCATTAGGCCCGTAGCACGAAACTAATGTATAAATACATACTTATATATATATTAACATCCACATCATTTTCATTTTTTTATACATCTTACAATATACATCCGGATAATATCTCCCGGACTGAGGTTTACCAATTCAATTTACAAAGTATTTATCAGTACTTTTCATTTTTATCTCAAAACTTGCCATTTCCTTTCTTTTATCAAGGAAAAGTATATAAAAGCCAATTCATTATCATGAATTGCTTCAACATATCATATAACTTTTTAAAAGCCAGTTTTATTATCATATCCATAATATCCCATTCCCTTTTTATATCCAGGAAATGTATATAAAAGCCATTTTTATTATCATAAAAATGCTTTTCCCATAACACATGCTTCCATTTCCCTTCTTCCATCCAGGAAATGTATCCGAAGCCAAATCGTTTATCCCATTTCCATTATTCCATCCAGGAAATGTATTTAAATCCAATTCATTATCATGAATTGCTTTAACATATCTAAGACCGCCCCTCCGGGTTTCCCCACTGGATGCGCCCCTAAATGACTATCATCTTCCAGGGCATGCCTGTGGGATAGTGATGACCACACCCAGAATCACCTAACCAGTGCAGTAAACATATATAATCGCCCATATGGCCTATAGGACTATATCCACACTTTATTCATTAGCCAGGGGGATTCACCATACGCACGCAACTTCCCTTATGATAGCTATTTAGAGAGGTGTGTATCCATAAATTATTATTTATGAAAATCATTTATCTTTCCATTTTGAAAACATTTATCTTTACATTTTTAAAAGTCATTTATGTCATATCATATATATACTTTAATCACATAGTATATATATACTATATATTTCCTCCTCGAATATATCTATATGGCCATAATTGCCAATTACATCTAGCGATGACCAATAATACCAAAGATATAAATCCCTAGAAATCACTTTCTAGGTTTCACCAATATATATTCAATTCAAATACATAATTACCTAGGCTTGATGGTAGCCGAACTCTCTATCTCAAATTTTGTTCGTCCCTAACATTAACTATGTTCGTTCCCCGGATTAGGCCCTACACCAATCCAAGGCCTTCTCTTTCATCTAAAGGTTTACTAACCCTCAAAACCATAATTTAGGAGTCCCGATATCATAACTAGGGTCCCCCATATAAATCCCCAAATTGTAATTTAACTCCCCATACTCTTAAGGGGAGAAAACTGGCAAATCTGACCAAAGCGAATCGATTCGCCCCATTAGTGAATCGACTAGGGTGGGCGAATCGATTCGGCCCCCAATCCGAATCGTTTCGAAAAGTGTTCTGCAAACAGGTCCTTAATGGCAAATCAATTCGGTCTAAATCCGAATCGATTCAGCCCACTGCAGAATCACAGATCCCCTTAGGCGAATCGATTCGGCCTGTTCGAGGGTTACTGTTTGGGCGATTTCTCAAACTCCAAAATACCCAAAACTCAATCCAATCTCTATTTAAATCATAACTTGGATTTATTCCTACAAACCCAAAGTTTTCATATCTCCTCAAGTTCTTTAGAGGTCCTAACACTCCATTTGATAACCCCTAATATTTATCTCCAATAAGTTCTAACTAACGATTTCGATATCGGACAGCTTTTCGTAGAAAAATCACTATAAATCCAAAAAAAATAAGAAAAATACGTGGTCGGAGCCTGCGCGACTGCATCGAAAAGATCTACAAATTTTATTTTTTGACCAAGAGCCGAATCGATTCGTATCAGGGTCGAATCGATTTGGAAAGTCGCTGCCTCACTACTCATCATCATCTCCAACGATCCCAAACCTCCATTAATACACCTCCAAGATTTTTATTTCTTCTTCCACCAACATATAACTACGCCTAACTATATATACACCAAGGAAATGGGTTCTAATCATCCTAGAACCAAGAATCAATAATTAAATTCAAGAAATTCCTAAGTATCTCCAAATTGATATGTTTCAGAGTTTACCCGTTTCACTTTCGAGAAAAACCCATTTGCTCCACGAAAAACCCGACCCAAAATCTTTAGGGTTTGTTATTACCAACTATGATATGATATTTATGCTCAAAATTAAATAAAGTAAGTAAACACTTGCCTCGTGGATATAATCCGACGATCCCGAGTCGAATCCCGCAGAGGTTGGCCGGAATCTCCCCTTTTCTCCTCTTTTCTCTCCTCCTCTCTCTCTTCTCTCTCTTTTCTTTCTATTCTTTCTCTTTTCTCCCTCTCTCCCTCTTTATATAGAAAGAAAAAGGGTTTTAACCCTTAAAACCCAAAAATGACTCGTTTACTCAATTCCGAGTTACTTTTACTCCAAAATTCCCCAAAACTCAATTTCGACAATCGGACACTCTTTTCCGACTATCTCGGCCATTTCGAGACTCATGGCGCAGTCGAAATTTCCATCCGAGGTACTTGACCGCAAATCACTATTCTAACCCATATAACTTAATGCAAGTTTTCTAATCAAAATCTTACCTCTTTTGTCTCTTTACTCCACGGTGACATATAATTAAAATACTTCGACCTATTTAATCCCAAAAATAATTACAACACCCATAAAAATCATTAAATCCTCAAAAATCCCAAAAATCACTATTTCGAGAAATTCTCCAAATTGTCAATTTATACTTAATTATGGAATTTAATTGTCTCCAAAAGGGCAGGTTGTTACATATGATTATAATACAGAATTAAGTCATTACATTTTAATGACTATTATAATACTCACGCGAACTAATTTCATAATATTGTCAATGTGCTATTAAATTTAACTGGTGTGAACCCATTTTTTTTTTAATTTCAACTCACATAACTTTTCATCTGCCATATGTCGATGCTCCACACCACGTTTTGAGCCAATGGAATGATTCTATGCACTTTTGCAATTTGCAGGGTCTTGCATTGTTAGATTTTATATTTTTAAATAATTTTGCTTTAGGTTTGGTATAACTTAGTAGATTTACTATTGCCCACCTTATATTTTTGTAAGTATAACATCTACAAGGTTAGACAAACCAGATTAGAGAAAAAATGCAGAATGATTTTTATTCAGTGTTTGAAGTGTACACCTTCAGGTCTGAATTCATGGTTATATTTCTCTTGATAGGTGAACAACTCTGTTTCTAAAACTCTGTTTAACAACATACATTTTTTTAACATTTTTATAGCTCTGCTTCTCAGGTTTTCGGATGGAGTGGAACCAAGGAAATCCGGTCAGGTTAGGGGATGCCAAATTGTGAAGCGCAAGAGAAGGTCAAAGTCTCGGTGTAAACACAAGAGAATATCAGATCTGTTATTGATCAAATTTATATTTTAAAAAACGTTTGATCTATTTTTAAAAAAAAGATTTACAGAGACTACTTAATCTGCCATTGAAGTAATCACCTCTCCCAATCTCAATCTACGCCATCATTTTTTAGCTATAACAATGAAATCTAAATGTTTGAAAATATTATTATCCAAACAATGAACCACCATAACATTGATAATAACCTTAAATAGCAAACCTTTATCGCAATATGTATATATTTCCATGTACCTGTTATTCTATGGCTATGTCACTGTTTGGTGTGTACATGCATGAGTTACTTTAAATGTTGATCACTCAGATTTTATAAATCCTTAGTGGAAAAGGTCCCATATAACGAACGACCATAAACTATGTATCTTGTTACAAATTCCCTCTTTTGGGAACTCTCTAGCGTCATTTTAGCGCCACAGTGTATTTGGTATATTATTAATAATTATCATGGTTTATATAATATTTGACTAGCTATTTCAATTGACTAACTATATGTTTTGTTTTGTATCAGGTCACATTTTGAAAACTAAGGACAATCATTACAGTGGAACACATGGGACAACTTCAATTAATATATGTGATTTTTTTTAAAGAAGTTTGTTTCGTTGAAATATTTGTTTAATGAATTTGAACTTTTTGAATATTGTACGATTGATTATTACCCCTTAAGCAGGGTGGATAGTCCAATAAATAAATGAGACTATGCCCATTTTTTTTAAATTGACACTTTCTTAATTTGAGACACGATGTGAATTCAATTGATGAATATTATACATTTCATGTTATATGTGAGTTTATTCGAATTTAGACTATTTGAATGTGGTTGGACTATTTGTTATCTGTTAAGCAGGGTGGATAGTCCTAAAAACAAAGGAGATTATGGCTTTTTTTTTAAATTATATTTTTTTTTTGGGGAACGAAATTTCTGCCTTTTTGCAATTACGTTTTTTGAAAATTTGTCATTTTGCGATTACCAACGTGCCTTCAGGCACGGTCATACCCTAGTATGTATATATATATATAGCTGCTATACATATAAAACATATAGTAGTTATATGTAGGTTGCTGCTATATATACTAGATAAAAATCAAAGAAATTCGTTAAAAGGCCTTTTTCTTGCGTGTCAATCGCATTTCAATCTCACTACCATGAATTACTATATATATATATATATATATATATATATATATATAACAGATGCTACTATATATATAGCAGCTATTATATATATACACATCAGCTCTTATATATATAGCAGGACCTCGTATTATCGTATATGAGTTGCTTATGATACAACTTAGCGTTTAATCATCAATAGTTACATCAGTAATTTGGAATGCTAGGACCATTGGTGAAGTTTCAATTCAATATGTCCTAAATTTTTTAGCGGTTATATATTTTATGCCTTTGTGGGTAATTGGTATTGTTATGAAGTATTAGTTTTGTTGGAGTATTTATATTTTTTTAAATAGGGTGAATAGTCCAATAAAGAGAGGAAACTCTGCCCAATTTTTTTAAAGTTTTTACAATTGCTTGTGTTGTATAAAATATTTTTTCGACTTGCACTCTTTTATTATTTGTTCGGTAATAATGTTTCATGTTAACTAGCTCCCTATGCAAGGAAATAGTACTCTTAATTGTGGATATTTTTTGTTGAAGTTCATGAAGTACTTTATGGAGGATCCTTCCATACCTTTTGAAACAAAGGTATGTTACCAATGTTTTCTCTTTTTATCCTATTTTATAAAATATTGTTTAGTGTGACACCCCGCCTACTAAAATACTGGGTGGACAACCCGTGATCAAATTAAAACGTTGGCCTCATATGGCTCATCCTTAGCATTACTGCTGAAAACTTTTTAAAGTTACTAACGACCTAGTAATTTAATTAGACTAGTGCCAAATTTTATCTTTCTTTAATTGACAACATGTTAAAATCGAATAATGATTAAACCATCCACACAAATTAATAACTGAATCCAACCTGTATGAATAACATAAATAAAGATAACCGAATCAGATATCGGTTCAACAGTAAGATACAACAGTAATTGAAACTATAACCTGGATACACAAAGTCCAATAAATAACTGAATATTAAATCTAAGGGAGACATGCCCAAAATGAGTACTAAAATAAAGATACACTAGGAATAAACGAGAGAAACTTCTATAGCAAAGTCCTGCAACTTCCACATGAGCTACAACTATGCATCCCTTGATGGAATCCTCAAACTGGCGTCTCTGTGGCTGGACATCTAAAATGTTTTGGAAAATATTTTAACACGGGTGAGATCCCAAGTAAAACATTTTGAAAATATTTAGCAAGAAGTTAAATTGCAATAATTAAATATGCATGCACACTGTTCATATTTAAGCTAGTGTCAGACTCTCTTAAGACATAGCTCACCTCTCATCTAGTGTGCACACTAATGCTTTCCCTATACATTTTCTAGTTAATCTACCCCACCTAACTAGCTGTATAAAATCTCCTTCTATATAATAATTCGTTATGCCCACCCGTATTGCCCATACAATACGTTACCGAATTTCTATGTCTTTTAGCCCATTATAAATTTCTCAGTATATGTTTATTTTTCCCCAAAACATAGTTATTTTTAATGTCACCATCTTTCTCTTCTACTAAACCCACACAGTAGAATAAAATCATAAGTATACATATATCACATTGTTATATATATACGACACCCCTAAGCTGAGTTGCGGTGCTAGTATACTATGATATCATGTCCTGGTACATCATCTACCAAACATACATAGTAGAATAAATCATAACTATATATATTTATCACACTAAGTATATATATATAATACAGCACCCCTAGACTGAGATCTGCGGTGCATACATACTCTGCTATCAAATCCCAGTACATCACACACTATATAAAGTACTACAGATTCTGAATCACTCTGGAATCGTATCAATAGAAATCACACAAATTAAAGGCAAACACATACCACGGCTTTATGGGCTACGCACCCATATCACCCAAACTTATCAACTTACTGATAAGTCCTCCTTAGCCTCTATTCTTCGAGGTACAAGTCAAGTATCCCCCCGAAGACTCGTCAAGATAAGACTGTCTCCTTCACAACCTCCCGTGATAGCAAGTATGGCAGGTATGTCATAGACATAATAAATTATACAAATCGGTATATGTATACACGTAACTTATATCATATATTCCATACATAGAATATATATCTCTTAAATATCCTACGTATTATTTAATTTTAATTACACTTCTTATCGTATATTCCCGAGTATTCCTCACTACTCGAAGTGTGCCAATTATCCTTTAAAATATTTCAGTAGGTAATTCACTCATATCCTACGGATCTAAGTCATTGTTTTGCTCATCTCCCGAGTTCGTTACATTTCAAATTACATCGTTTAATCTAACCAATTTCACATTAAATAATTTATTAAATTAGTGTCACCTAACTACAATACCCTAACTCACTCATTCGGTCCGTATCTTCACTGTTTAGAATGTTTCACACCAAGTCCCACTATTGGGTAAAACACCTTTTATTAAATTCAGTATTCGATAATTTATTATATACATTTATAATAAATTAAATCGGCTACTCTATGCCTAACTCCCATCGTACTAGCCTAAAAATCCGAGTCACGACACCAACCCTTAATTCTTTAAGTATGAACTTACATTCATATTTTTATTTCAGGAACTAAGCACATCTCAATCTTGTCCGTATCCTAATTTCATCCGAAATTTCCATATGAATCCGTTCATATATTTTTTAGTGTTATTCATCCTAAACACTCCTAAATTCATACTCCGTATTTATTCCTATCTAATCCAAAGATAAAATAATATTTGTTAATATTTTACCAAGTCCTTCACTCATCCACGGATATCTCAAAATAATCCGAATTTATTTCTTCCAAAAGATATCGGTCTCCCTATCGTATAAAAATCATAACTAATTAAATAAAATACGAAAAATACGAGGTCGATGTCCACGCGGCCATGATGAAAAGATATACAATATTATGTTTTACAATAACTGAAGGGCTCGATCGATCGATGAATTTGTTCGATCGATCGACCGAGCAGGTATTCATCTTCTTCCCCGATTCTGTTTCCACCATTGATAAACCGTAAGCTTTTCCATTCCTTCTCCCATGTTTTCCCCAATCTCAATCAACATCCAATTCATAAAATAACAGGTTCTCAACACCCTATAACCTTTAATCATCAATCAATTTACATAAAACTAATGTTTACCGATTTGGGTATTTTTCGGATTTTATTCAACCGATTATAATTTCATCTCTATAATCCAAAATTTACACTTCAATACTACTGGATTCATCATAGAGTTAAGATTAATACATCCCATAATCATATATCAACACCAATTTCACTTTTAATCTGCGTAATCTGGCCAATTCATAAACATCTGATTTTTATGCGGTAACCCACCCCAAAACAATTATGATTTACACCCATCATGATATGAATTGTAATACTGCAAATTAAATGAAAGCAAGTTTAATTACTTGTCTTGATAAATTCATAGGGCCTGATCGTTTGAAGTAGATGGCGATTTGATGAAGAATGCACTAATCCTTCCTTGATTTGTCTCCTAAAAGATCCTCAATTTCTTCCTATGTTTTCCTCTACAGCTCTAGGGTTTCTCTTCTTGAGTTATGACTGCCCAAATTCCTTCAACTAGGTTTTATTTCATTAATCCCGTTTTTAAACTTATGGGACAAATTAAAATGCCCCAAACACCCCCCGTGTGAGCCCGGTTATGCCTAAAAATGCCCCGAGATCCAATTAGTACCCCCGGGTACTCTTTTCCAACTATCTCGACCTATTCGGAATCAACCCTGCACTTAGAATTATCATCCGAGTTACTTAACTAAAATCTCCAATTTCACTAAAATCTCCAATTTCACACACAATTTACGACATATGCATTTTAAAAGAAATAACTCGAATTAATTTAAATCTTAATTCTCTAAATAAATTGAATCTTTCAAATAAAGAAAAATCTCCAAATAGAATAATTTCTCCAAATTAACAATTTAATTTAAATTCTAATTCACCAAATTTAATAAATTATTTATCCTAGAAAATACGAGGTGTTACATTTATTAACTATTATATACCGTAATAATAAATTCAATTCTATCTTCAATTTTTTAGATGAGAAAATTGCCCGATAAAGTGACATACATGTTGAATGAGCTAAATGAAGTTCAAATGGAGTTCATTGAGTTCATTTCAGATTATATATATTAGGTACTTCCGAGAAACTGTATTTTGTTATGTCGTAATGACAACTTGTTGAGATGATTGTGTTTTGATGAAAACTATGTTGATTATATTTTATTGCCGGGCTACTCATTTTGGGTTGGATAGTGTCGAGAACAAATTTGATCAAGTATTACGTTCGACAACGTCCTAGCGTGAGTATTATTTTGGATTGTGGTTGTTATAATGTAGCTCGCAGTGTTAGTTTTTGGATATTGTGACGTATCATCACTATTTTTAGGATATTATCACGTAGATAAGTAGACGTTAGGTAGTTTTTGGATATCATCACGTAGTCACATATTAGATAGTTTTTGGATATGATATAGCTTACATCAATATTTTTTATTTTGATTGTAAATATCTCCATGTATATCAAGTTAGTGATATTTCTGACCATGGTTATTATCTATTTTCAAGGGTTGATTTAACCTCAAATAATAGTTGTCTATTAATGGAGTAATAATTTTTTTTTAAATTTTCATATCAACATTTATGTGAGTTTTGAAAAAACTCTCATAAAATTACTAAAACTCACATAAATGTAATCTTATTTATGTCAGTTTTTTATGAAAATGTGATTAAAAAATATGTTGAATATCGTAATTTTTATGGGTTCTTAAAAACTGAGATAAACGTGGTCTTATTTCTGTCAGTTTTATGAACATTTATGTCAGGGCTTTCAATGTCAGTTTTGAAAGTTTCTAAAACTGACATAAATGGTCATTTATGTCAATTTTTGACTGACATAAATGACTGTTTTCTTGCAAAGGGTAAGAGAATGGACACTGGTAGACAAAGAGACTCAATACTTGTATAGCATTTTAGATTTGTGTAGAAATTACAATAATCACTATTTTACATAATTAACACTGCATTTGTCTAAAAAAAGGGAGGAAAAATAAACACTATTTAAACAATTTAGAAATTTAGAAGTTAAAGACTCTAAACATTCCGGTCATGTGGGTTTCCATATAAAACTAACATTTAACCAAAAAAAAGTTTTTCACCCTTGTGGGCTCCAATTATGTAAGTAGTTCCATTTGAATATCTAAACTATAAGTTTAGCCAAATGACCCCTATGGCCTTGTTCATGTTAAGAGAAAATAACTGTGTTGTGTCATGTTTAATTGGGTTGTGTTTGTGTTAGGTAAAAAAATTACACTTTCATGTCATGTCGAGTTTGATTTTGTGTCACGTTCGTTAAAGTGAAAAAATATCCGTTTCATTGTGTTGTCCTGAGTAGTGTTCGTGTTGCGTAAAAAATGTGATTTTCCCACTTAACGTGTTTTATTTCAGTCATGATTGTTTTAGGTGAAAAAAGATTTTGTGTCATGTCGTGATTTAATTGGGTCGTGTTCGTGTTAGGTGAAAAAATGGAATTCATGTCGAGTCGCGTTTTTTTTTGTCGTGTTCATGATAGGTAAAAAAAATATTTCATGTTATGCTTTTACTTGGGTGTGTTTGTTTTATGAAAAAATATTCGATTTCATAATGTGTCGTATTTTATTTAGGTTGTTTAAACATTTCAGGGAACCCCATTTAAAACACAAACACAACCCAATTTTAAACGGCCTAAAAAGCTATCAAATATTGATTTTTTTTTAAATAGCAAAAGGAATCATTTCAAACTTATTTTATTGCGTCCCCTAAAAAGTTTAAAGACCCCACAAAAAAATTAACCTAATATTTTTTTTACCATTTAAATAAAAAAGGTTCGCATATACGGATCTCTTTTTTAGGTCCGCGTAGGAGGGGACTGCATATATATATATATATATATATATATATATATATATATATGCACATTGAACCCTATGGCCCCTAAAGTATTTCAGGGTTTTATGATGGAAGAAATTAGGTAGTTGCCAATGACACAACTTTTAGTGTTGAGGCTAAAATGAAACTAATTACATAGGCCTCGTTTGGTGGTTCCAAAATTATAAATTGGTCTATTTATATATTGGTCCATTTACAAATTGATTCATTAATTGTGTTTGATTTTATTAATGGAATGATTCATTAATTGTACCATTTTAGTTTACGGGACATAGGGTTCTCTCTCTCTCTCTCTCTCTCTCTCTCTCTCTCTATATATATATATATATATATATATATATATCGAACCCTATGCCCCTAAAGTATTTCACGGTTTTATGATGGAAGGGATTAATTAGTTGCCAATGACACAAATTTTAGTATAGAGACTGAAATGAAACTAAATACATAGGCCCTATTTGGTGGTCCTAAAATTGTAAATTGATCAATTTATATATTGGTTCATTTACAAATTGCTCTATTAATTGTGTTTTGGTTGTTTTAATGCAATGATTCATTAATTGTCTCATTTTAGTTTATGTGTAAAGTATGAAATTTGATCATTTCACAAAAAAACGTGAAATGCATCCATTTAAAAAAGGAGTTACTTAAAGTGCATGGTCCTTCCTCCCTTTCCCCCCTTCCCCTCTCTCTCTCTTAATTTGTTCCATCTGTTTATCTCATAAAATTTTAGATTACCAAACATTGTGTAAAATTAAATTTAAACTTATTTTAAAATACACTCATTTACAATTTACTAATTCATAATAAATCAATTTATAAAATCAAATAATTTGCGCGACCAAACGATTTCATAATTTGTAAGGTATAAATTGAATAACAGAAAATGAATTAAAATAATATCAGAGCTACCTTATAAGAACGTGATTTCAGAGGAAAAAAATTTGTTGTCTACAACGACAGCAAAATTTGATATCTCCCAATGAAGTTATTTCTCTTTCCTTCTTAAAGATGGTTCTCTCCCTTCGTTAAGTGTTGCACAAAAAAACTATTATTCCCAATATACATATTCATGTGCATGCATTCCATCACCATCAACAACTCTTGTTTACATAAATTTCATTTATAAAAAAAATTGTTATTTTTAATTTCTTTATATAAACAATTTTATATAAAAACGTTAATTTTTTTTTAAAAAATATAATATATAAATTTATTTTAATACAATCACACTCACACACAATAAAATACATTAATATTAAAACAAACACGTTAAACTGTTTTTATACATAAGAAGTTTTTTATTTATAAATTCTTTTATATATAAAGTGTTTTTTATATATAACGTTAAAAAAATCATTTTTCTGCATATAATCTATCTTTTTAAAGTTTTTTTTCGTATTTACAAACATTAAAAAAAAGATTTTTTTAACGTATCACAAATAAACTATTTTTTTATATATAAACATTTAAAAAAATCATTTTTCGGGTATAAACTATCTTTTTAAATTTTTTATCTATAAATAATAATGTGAAAAAGGATTTTTTTATATATAAAACTGTTTTATATATAAAAATATTTTTTTAATAAAAAAAATTTAAAAGATAGTTTATTTGTGAATTTATAAAAAACTATGAATAATAGTTTATTTGTGATTATATAAAACTATGAATAATAGTTTATTTGTGAATATATAATAAAAAAAAATTAAAAATTAGTTTATGTGCAAAAAATAAATTTTAAACAGTTTTTTTAATAAAAAATAATGTTAAAAACTTGTATGTTATATATATATATATATATAGTTTTATACGTGAAATATGATTTTTTATATATAACACTGTTTTTTATATAAAACTATTTTCTATGAATAATGAAAAAAGTATTATCTATGAATAATAATGTTATTAATTTTTTAAGCAGTTTTTTAAGTAAAAATAACGTTAAAAACATGTATGTCATATATAATATAGTTTATATAAAAAAAATAGTCTTCTATGTGAAAAATAATTTTTAAACAGAAAAAATGAAAAAAGTATTATCTATGAATAATAATGTTATTAAATTTTAAGCAGTTTTTTTTAATAAAAATAGCATTAAAAACCTGTATGTTATATATAAAAAATATAGTTTTATATGCGACAAAGGATTTTTTTTTATATAAAAGTTCTTTATATATAAAACTATTTCTTTTTAAAGAATTTGTACAAAAAATAGTTTTTTAACGTTTATATATATATATATATATATATATAATTAAAAAATAATAGTTTATATGCAAAAAAATAATTTTTTTAACTTTTATATATGAAAAACAACTTATTTGTGAAACTTTAAAACATAACTTTTTTTAATGTTTGTGTATATAAAAAAAGCTTTGAAAAGATAGATTATATGCGAAAAATGATTTTTTTTAACGGTTATATATAAAAAAACGGTTTGTATATAAAAGAATTTATAAATAGAAAAAGCTTTTTATATATAAAAACTGCTTATAAAGTGTTTTTTTTAATATTAATGTATTTTATTTTGTGTGTGTGTGTATTAAAATAAATTTACATAATTTATTTTTAAAAATAATGTTTTAACGTTTTTATATAAAGCATTTTATATAAAAAAAAAATTTAAAACAATTATTTTTTTATAAATAAAATTTAAGTAAACAAGAGTTTTTAATGGCGATGACATGCATGCACATGAATATGTATACTAGGAATCATAGTTTTTGGTGGAAGACTTAATGAAGGGAGAGAACTATCTTTAAGAAGGAAAGAGAAATAAGTTGATTAGGAGATATCAAATTTTGCTATCGTTGAAGAAAGCAAAATTTTTTCCGATATTGAACAGAAAAAAATTTGTTGTCTTCAACGACACCAAAATTTGATATCTCCCAATGAACTTATTTCTCTTTCCCTCTTAAAGATGGTTCTCTCCCTTCATTAAGTGTTGTACAAAAAACTATTATTCCCAATATACATATTCATGTGCATGCATGCCATCACCATCAACAACTCTTGTTTACATAAATTTTATTTATAAAAAAAAAATTATTTTTAATTTCTTTATATAAACAATTTTATATAAAAATGTTATTTTTTTTTTCAAAATATAATATGTAAATTTATTTTAATGCAATCACACACACACTCACACACAATAAAATACATTAATATTAAAACAAACACGTAATAAACTGTTTTTGTATATAAGTTTTTTATTTATAAATTCTTTTATATATAAACTGCTTTTTATATATAACGGTAAAAAAAACATTTTTTTTGCATATAATCTATCTTTTTAAAGTTCTTTTTATATATACTAACATTAAAAAAAGAAATTTTTAACGTTTCACAAATAAACTGTTTTTTTTTATATATAAACATTAAAAAAATCATTTTTCGCCTATAAACAGTCTTTTTAAATTCTTTTATCTTTAATTAATAATGTGAAAAAGGATTTTTTTTTTATATATATAAAACTGTTTTATATATAAAACTATTTTTTTAATAAAAAAAATTTTAAAAATAGTTTATTTGTGAATATATAAAAAACTATGAATAATAGTTTATGTGTGAATATATAAAACTATGAATAATAGTTTATTTGTGAATATATAAAAATTTAAAAATTAGTTTTTGTGCCAAAAATAAATTTTAAACAATTTTTTTAATAAAAATAATGTTAAAAACCTGTATGTTATATATGAAACAGTTTATATATAAAAAAATAGTTTTATATGTGAAATATGATTTTTTTTATATATAACACTGTTTTTTATATAAAACTATTTTCTATGAATAAAGAAAAAAGTATTATCTTCGAATAATAATGTTATTAAATTTTTTAAGCAATTTTTTTAAGTAAAATTAACGTTAAAAACATGTATGTTACATATAAAATAGTTTATATAACAAAAATAGTCTTATATGTGAAAAATAATTTTTAAATAAAAAAAATGAAAAAAAGTATTCTCTATCAATAATAATGTTATTAAATTTTTTAAGCAGTTCTTTTTTAATAAAAATGGCATTAAAAACCTATATGTTATATATAAAAAGTTTATATAAAAAATATAGATTTATATGTGAAAAGGGATTTTTTATTATATAAAACTGCTTTATATATAAAACTATTTTTTTTATTAAAGAATTTATACAAAAAACAATTTTTAAACCTTTATATATATAAAAGTTTATTTGTGAATATACATAAAAACTTAAAAAAAATAGTTTATATGCAATTTTTTTTTTTTTACTTTTATAAAAGAAAAACAGCTTATTTGTGAAACTTAAAAAAAAAAACTTTTTTAATGTTTGTGTATATAAAAAAAAAATTTAAACGATAGATTATATGAGAAAAATGATTTTTTTAACGCTTATATATAAAAAAAACAGTTTGTATATAAAAGAATTTATAAATAGAAAAAGCTTTTTATATATAAAAACAGTTTATAAAGTGTTTGTTTTAATATTAATGTATTTTATTGTGTGTGTGTGTATTAAAATAAATTTACGTATTTTATTTTAAAAATAATGTTTTAACATTTTTATATAAAGCAGTTTATTTAAAAAAAAATTAAAAACAATTATTTTTTTATAAATAAAATTTAAGTAAATAAGAGTTTTTAATGGTGATGACATGCATGCACATAAATATGTATACTAGGAATCATAGTTTTTGGTGGAAGACTTAATGAAGGGAAGGTAAAATGTATGATGTCTTTGAGACATTAAATTATTTGAAGTCTTGGATTTTTATTGATCAATAATGTTGATGGGGACTCACATCATTTATGGAAATGGGTCCGCGTCAGCGGCATAGTATTAATGGGAACTCACATCATTTATGAAAATAGATTCGCGCCAGCGACATTGACCAATGAGAATTAAATTCACGCCAATCACATTGATCAACGAGAATTCAAGACATCAAATTTCTATCCGGGAAGAGAAATAAATTTCTATCCAGGAAGAGAACTATCTTTTAAGAAGGAAAGAAATAAATTGATTAGGAGATATCAAATTTTGCTCGTTGAAGACTGCAAATTTTTTTTCGATTTCTGAATAGAACAGGACTTGAGATTCACGTTAAACCTCTAACTTACGTGTGGCAACTTCCTTTTATTGAGTATTTCATACGTTGAGAACTAAATACAATGGAGTTCGTTGACTTTGTCGTTTATAAGAAGACTGAGAGCATTTTTTTTGCCGCTTTGAAAATGACAAAAATCAGCTGCAATCAATATGACCTGTTGGCATGTCAGTCAAGATTTGTAGTCTCTCTCAATAAATAATGGAGTTTAATTAAGGCATTGCAACGACACTACTTTTTCTACGAAATTGTATAAATTTATATTCAACGTAGAAATAATACCCTACTCCCACGCTCAGTCACAAAAGAGAGTACATGATGTATATTTAAAAAAAAGAGTGTATATAATATGTCTACGTGAACGAAATGGAAAAAAAAACATAATCCAGCAATATAAATTAAGATAATAATAGAGAAGGTTCTGCAAAATTTAGGTATGGTTGGATAATTTTATGTTAAGGATATTTTCCACACAGTTTTGAGCTAATTGAATTTTGCAAGTGATACCTACTCAATCTTCTCTCTTTAAATAAAATATAATTGCAGTTGGAATTTGAAACTACAAGAAATCTTGTTTATCCCGTAAAGACCAGTGGTTAATGTTAAACTTCGCAAATAAGGTACGACACGAACTGAGACGAAGATATTGATTAATGGGTGGTCCTTTAATGATTTTTACTCGTACGAGTATCATCCAAATAAGAAACAATTGTTAACGGGTTGGATAGGGTTGGGTATTGTATTAACCCTTCATCCATTAAAAATCAATCATGCCCATTAAGATCCACTAATTTAATTAAATAGAAAATATAGTTGGTGTTGATACCAAAATTTACCATCCTACATAGACCAATTACAAGCTAATATGTGTCATCCTATATGGCACAAGTCCAAGTCAGCATAATAGAAAAACCCGACCAACATAATTATCCGACCAACAAGGAAGCCCGACCAACAGCCGAAAAGTCATTGTGTACAGCCAACCAAACGCCAGCAGTCTTACAGCATGTATTGCCTGTGAAGCGACAACATTCATATAATTAATTCTCATTATGTATTGATGTAAATGCCTAACAAATAAAGGAATTTCACCCTTTGATATGACAACGATCAAGCCCCCCTTGGGCTATAAATACATTGTATCACTCTCATTGCAAGGGATTGAAAATCAACTTAAGGTAGCCAATACATAACAGTGGATGTAGGCTATTCTATTGAGCCGAACCACTTTAAAAAGTTTTCTTGTGTCTTGTTTGTTTTACTTAACTTATCTGTGATCAATTAATCAGGCTTAGTCTAGTTTTTTGCATCAACAGATTGACGTCGTCTATGGGAACGTATTGCTAAACGTTTTCATTCATCATTCATTACCCATGGCCGAAATTCCAGAATCAAGCACTTAAAATGAAGGAATCTCGCCTAATCCCTCTGCCCCTCCTAACAATAATGATTTAACATGAATTTTGGCTAGCATGTCTAAGGGTCAAGAGGCCATGCAGGATACTATACGATAGTTGGCCTAAACTCTGTAAACTGGAGTGCCGACGCAATCTGATCACAGGAATATGCCACCGTCGCCAATAAGGAGTATTGGGCACAGTCATTCCAGAACTTTTAGAGATCATTCATATCTACCTGGAGCAACCTCTTCTATTAGGGTCACTAATTCCAGTGATGGACAATCTCTCATACCAAAAAGATTGAGTACCATAGAAAGACTAAGTTGGGCCTCTCCTTTCAATCGTTTGGGACCCCAGCGAAATGCCCAACGGGTTGCGTCAAGAAATACTCAACGACAAATTGATCTAAGGAAAGGTTCAGCCCAATCCAGAATAAATACCCGACGAACTGAAAGGTCTAGTTAGAGAGAAGGTTCACAGGAAGAAAGCTCAGCAAGATCTGAAGGTTGGCATAAAAAAACTGCCACCCATTGCGCTAAGAGCGATGCTTGGAAAGGTTCCATTCAACGTTTGTAAGACAGATTAGGTGAAATGGCCAAAGCCAAGAATCCCCTTCAAAGAAGTTTTATTAAAGGGTCCCCCTTTATACAAACCATCGTGGATTTCCCTACACCGAGCAAGTTTAAAGCTCCAGTAGTCACTCCCAAATATGATGGGAAGACTGATCCAGTTCTCCATATAGAGCAGTACCAAGCAGCTGCTGATATCTATGTTGTTCCTGATGAGCTGAGATATAGGGCGTTCTGAGGAACAATCATTGGATATACTCAAATCTGGTACAACACCCTTCCTAGGGGATAGATTTATTGCTTTCAACAACTAGCCGAGTTATTCATTAGTAATTTTTGCTTTGGAGCAAAATTAGTGAAGCGAGTAGCTCATTTACTCAGTGTAGAGGGAAAGAGAAAGTACCAGGGATTACATCACTCGTTTCAATAATGAGAATTTGGAAGTAATTGATTATGAAGAGAAGATAGCAATCACTGCTCTCATGAGTGGTTTGCTCCCTAATAAATTATATTATACTCTGGAAAAAGATTCACCAAAGACGATGATAGAATTGATGGTCAAGGCAGTGAAGATTATGAACGTCGAGGAAGCTATGGCTGCTAAAAATAATTCAGATGGAAAAGCGAAAGAAAAAGCGTAAGGGAAGTAAGATAAGAAGTAGAACAAGAATCATAATGAGAGCAGGAGTTTGAAGGGAAAGGAAGGCTTAGATTGGCTCAGGAAATTCACTAATTACACTCTTTTGACGGTGGATATACATCATGTGTTGGAGGAAATCAATCACAACAATGATTTGAGTTGGCCTGAAAAGTTAAGGTCGCCTGCTGATAAGAGAAATAAGTCCAAGTGAGTTTCACAAAGATTATTGTCATACTACCAACCGATGCATTTCCCTCCAAAATGAGATAGAAACACTCATACGAAGAGGAAAGTTGTAAAGATTTGTTGATCGGCAAAATGGTGTAAGAAATGGAGGAAAAGGTCGACAGATATTTAAATCGCCAGTTAAGCCCAGGTAGACAAGAAGCGGAACCACAACGATGATCAAGAAGATGATCCCGATCTTCCCAAGAAACCTAGACAACCGAAATATGAGGTATTCACACTCATTTTTTGATCTTTTAACTATCACATGATTACAGGTGGAGATGCCGAAAGAGGAGATCACATATCTGAAAGGAAGGCTTACCTTAATGAGTCTCAAGCTTGTTCCTATATCCGGCGTATCAACCTCGTCGAGGAGGATCGACCAAGAAAAGTTAACGAGGATAAGTTAGTAATTTGCTTTTCCAAAAATGATTTATCAGGAGTTTTGTATCCTCATGATGATCCATTAGTGATCAGAGTCAGGATGAAAGAAGTATTAGTAGCAAGAACATTAGTGGACAATGGCAGTTGTACAAACATCATGTTCTATCCCTATTTTGATAGTTGGGGTTCAAAATTCAATCATCTAGAGACATATCACAGGCCACTCATTGGATTCTCAGGTGAAAAGGTGTTTCCACTGGGAACTATCAAGTTGGATGTGTTGATCGGGACTTGGCCAGTGAGAAGGACAAAGAAGGTAAGATTCTTTGTAGTGGACAAAAATATTCATTCTGCTTATAATATGATCATGGGGAGAGTTGGTCTAAAAAAGTTTGAAGTTGTACCCTCAATTTTCATCAGTGCCTGAAATTCCTGACCAACTTTGGAGTAGGAGTAGTAAAAGGAGACCAGAAAGTATCTTGGGAGCGCTACAATTCCTCTGCCAAGGAAGATGATATGTTAGAGGCCAAACAGAAAATAACCACTTATCAAGTGGATACAACTGAGCCGATGGGCGAGTCTGAGGTTGAAACCTTAGATCCACGAGATGAATATGAGCTTGTAAAAGGTCAAGTGATGGAGGTAATAGAAAGCATTATTCTCGATGATGATAAGCCAGAACGAACAACTCAAATAGGAGAATTGTTGGAACCAATTCTTAAGGAGGAGTTGATAGTTTTTTTGAGGCAAAGAAAACAAGTGTTCGTTTGGAGTCATGAAGATATGCCAGACATAGATCCAAACTTTTTATGTCATAAACTTAATGTCAATAGGGAAGTCAAACCCGTGAAGCAGTGAAGAAGAGTTTTCAGCCTGGAAAAGAACCCGTCTAGACAGGAAGAAGTGGAGAAGCTTCAAAAAGCTTCCTTTATTAAAGATGTGAAGTACCCTGATTGGCTGACCAATGTAGTTATGGTTAAGAAAAACAACAACAAGTGGAGGATGTGTATGGATTTTACTAACTTGAACAAAGCATGCCCAAAGGATCACTTTCCTTTTCCACGAATTGATCAACTGGTAGATGATACTTCAGGTTATGAATTGCTGAGTTTCATGGATGCATATTATGTTTATAACCAGATCAAAATGAAGCCAGAAGATAAAGAAAGTACTTCCTTTATCACTCCCCAAGGAACTTATTGCTATAATATTATATCGTTTGGTCTGAAAAATGCAGGTGCTACTTATAAGAGACTGGTGAACAAAGTATTTGAGGAGTAGATATGCAAGAATATGGAGGCGTATGTTGATGATATACTCACTAAAAGCAAAAAAGCTGCTGATCATATTTTAGACCTCAGTCGGACATTTAATCAATTAAAAAAGAACCAAATGACTTTAAACCCCACCAAATGCGTCTTCGGAGTTCAGGAGGGAATGCTCCTCGGGTATATAGTGAATCAAAGGGGAATTGAAGCCAATCCAGATAAGATTAAAGATCTGATTGAAATGAAGTCACCGACCTATAAAAAAGATGTTCAAAGGCTAACTCGGGGCATTGTAACACTCAACAAGTTTGTGTCAAGAGCAACAGAAAAATGTTTTCCATTCTTCAAGGTACTCAGAAAGACCTTTGAATGGAATGATGAATGTGAAAAGGCATTCATGGAGTTAAAGAAGTACCTTGGAGCACCACCATTACTTTCTCGACCAATGTTGGGAGAAAAGTTGTATCTGTATCTGGTAGTATCTGAGTTCGCAGTTAGCTCTTCTTTGATCAGGGAGGAAAATGGAGTTCAAAAGCCAGTTTATTATACCATCAAAGCTTTTCCAGGAGTAGAAGTAAGATATCCCAAACTGGATAAATTGACACTAGCTTTAATTAAAGCTAGTGGACGGATGAAGCCATACTTTCAAGCCCACACTATAGTGATCTACACTATAATACCATTAAGGCAGGCTTTGCACAAGCCCGAGAAATCTGGAAGATTGATGTATTGGGCTGTGGAGTTGGGGGAGTATGACCTTGTGTATAAACCAATGACTGCTTTAAAAGGCCAAGTTGTGACTGATTTTATTACAGAATTCACTTATCCAGAGGTCCCCGGGTAGCAAGGGACTCTAACCGAGCCACATATAGGAGTCAGTAGACTAACTGGAGATATGCCTGACCAGCTCCAAACAGGGAAAACTGTAAAAAAAAGACTAACCAAAACTGTCCAGTGGAGTACAAGAGATGAAGAATAAATATGAGGAAGCGAAAGATAAAATCTTCCATCAAGGGACTATGACAAACCAAGCGTTTGACAATAATATCCCCATATGGAGTTTGTACATCGACGGGCCATCTTGCACAACCGGATGTGGAGCTAGAATCATTCTTAATACTCCAGACGATCTAGACTTAGAGTATGCTCTACATTTCCAATTTCAAGCCCCTAATAATGAAGCAGAGTATAAAGTTGTGATTATTGGTCTAAATCTAGCTACATCATTGAACGCCAAGCAAGTTGTGGTGTACAGTGATTCGTAGTTAGTTGTAAATCAAGTGTTGAGTTTATATGCAGCGAAAGGAGAACTGATGACCAGATATTTGGCTAAAACTTTGAAAGTAATTGCCACCTTACTAGCAGTTCAGATGGTCAAGATTCTAAGATTGGAGAATGCCTGAGCAGATGCACTTGCTCGATTAACTTCAGCAACTAGAACGAAAATACAAAGAACTATTCCTATTGAGATACTTACTAATAGGAGAATTAATGAAGATCTGATGGTCAACTTTATTACAGTTGATATGGGGCCATATTGGATGGACCCCATAAGAGCATATATTAAATAAGGTATTCTTCCAGCTGATTTACTTGAATCTAAGAGACTTAAATACAAAGCTATAAGATACGTGCTAGATGGTGGTGTATTATATAAAAGGGGATTAACTACTAGTATACAATGGTGTGTGCATTTACTGAGGTAAAGGGTTTAGTTGAAGAAGTATATGAAGGATCTTGTGGGGCCTACGTAGCAGGAAGAACGTTGCTACAAAGAATACATGCGTAAGGGTACTACTAGCCAACCATGCGAGCAGATTGTGAAAATTTTGCTAAGAAATGTGACAAGTGTAAGAGGTTTTCCAGTATACGCAAGGCTTCGCAAGCCCTCTTAACACCAATAACTTCACCCTGGTCTTTTTCCATGTGGGGAATTGACTTGGTCGGGCACCTGTCAACCACCCGAGGAAGGTTCAAGTACCTAATTGTAGCTGTTGATTATTTTACAAAATGGGTGGAAGCTCAACCATTGATTGATATGTCTTATGAAAAGGTTTATAAATTTATCTGGAAAAGTATTATATGTAGGTATGGCTTACCTTATACATTCATAACTGATCATGGTACACAGTTTGACAATGAAAAATTTGTTGCTTACTGTACCCAATCCAACATCTAAAAAACCACTCCGCTCCTGGACATCCTCAAAGCAACGGCCAAACAGAGGTAACTAATTAAACTTTGTTGAATGGGATGAAGAAAAGGTTGGAAGATGCAAAAGGAAATTGGATTAATGAACTGCATTCAGTCATGTGGGCTTACCGAACAACTTACAGAAGAACTACTGGAGAAACTCCATATCTATTGGCATTTGGTACTGAAGCCGTAATCCCTATTGAGTTAGGTTTTCCTATGCATAGAGTTCTTAACATCGATACCCCGGTTAGAGATTTGATGAGAATATTAGATTTAGACATATTGGAGGAAGTCCGTGAATATGAAACTTTAAGGAATGCAACCTATCAACAAAGGAATGCACATTTCTACAATAAGAGGGTCATGCCGAGCAACTTAAAAGAGGTAGATTATGTTTTGAAAAAGGTTATTCAGAAGAATAATAAACTGTAAGCCAATTTGGATGGACCTTATCGTGTCACTATAGTTATCCGACCAGGAACATATAGGATTGAGACATTAGAAGGGGAAGAGTTCAAGAACCCATGGAATGAAGAGAACTTGAAGAAATACTATCAATAAACGTAGTTGTATCGTACAAAGTTCACTTTAATATTAATGAGAACATAACTTTCTGGAAAATTGTTATTTTTTTTTGAGTAATAGTGCTATGCACTTGTAACATTATGATAATCATGAAGACACCAACAAAGTTGGTCTGCATCAATAAAAACCACCAATAAAGTTAGTCGGTATCCACCAAGGCCACCAACAAAGTTAGCCAGTATCCACCAAGGCCACCAACAAAGTTGGTCAGTAACATTATGAAGACACAAAGTTGGTTGGTATCCACCAAGGCCATCAATAATGTTGGTCAGTAACATTATGAAGACACAAACAAAGTTGGTCTACAACAACAAATACCACCAATAAAGTTGGTCGGTATCCACAAAGGCCACCAACAAGGTTGGTCAGTAACATTATAAAGCCACCAACAAAGTTGGTCGGCATAAAAAAAAATCACCAACAAAGTTGGTCAACATCAATGAAGGCCACCAATAAAGTTGGTCGACATCAATAAAACCACCAACAGAGTTGGTCGGTATCAAATTTCTAAAATCATGTAAGGCAAAATCGTAAGTCCCAAATGCTTAGTTAATGAAGACCCGGATGACAAATGTTCATCTCAACTGGGCTAAAATATAGACAAGTGTTCCACTCACGCATGGGAACCAAGGTAACTAGTGCAATTACCATAAAATCCAGGTACATTAGTAGAACCACGGGGAGGCATCAGTAATTGGTATAAAACATGGGATAATCCTAAGAATATCAATAGAACTGGTGAAAAATAGATATTAACTTAAACAATTTATCCATTCATAGTCAAAGAATAGAAAAACATTCACAAACATTCGAAGATTAACTAAAAGTTGATCCATTCACAAAATAAGATTTTCATTAAATTTAAATGATTGCATGTTGTTGCTCAAATATGGAGAAACAAAATACAAAAAAATTATTCTACAAGACGCTTTCCTTTAGCTTTAGAAATAGGATTCATGCTAGCTGGAGGATCATCCAAAGTAAAAGAAGAGTTAATAAAGTTAAGATCCCGAAGCTTTCTAGTGTTTCTACTACTAGGGCGGTCAAGCAAATGAGGAGGACAAACGATTTCAAGCTTGTCGTCTAGTTCGTAATTACCCAATTACTTGGAAATCAAACATTGGGGAATACGGTGAACAAGTACCCAATTAATATCCAAATTGAAAGGAGGATTGTCAAGCTTCATCAAGCCTGAATCATACCAATCCCATATAGAATCATTCCCATCCACCTTTAGCACAGTTAAAGCATTAATCCAACCCCATTTATAGGGCTCATTTTGGGCATGTTGGAGTTTATCATCATAATGTCCCAAAGCTTCATTATAACCACCCATCTAAAATTCTCTGGGCTTCTTATGGAATTAGAAAGTTAATCTATGAACTTGTGATTGCAACATCTTCAGTACCCTATCCTTAGCCTCCCATTAAGAAGATTGAGTAGATAACTGGTCAGATAAAGTCTGTAGCTTTTGAGACATTTCAGCAATAGCTCGGTCCTTCACTTTTAACTGTGCAACTTAGTTGGCAAGGGCCTATTGGGTCCTAAGTTCCTCTGTAGTTCCTCGGTCAGTCCTATTTCTAGTTCGGGAAGAAGATGCAGATTAAATATTCTTCAAGGCTTCCAACTCATCTATTAAAATAGCATTCTCAACTTCCAAAAAGGACTAACCTTCATCAGTAATAGCAACAGCAGTTCCAGAGGAAGACTTCAAAAGATTTATTTCATCCTTCAAATTGTTATTCTCTTCCTCTAGAAGTTTGGCAATAGTTCTAGTTTCTTCAATATCAAGTTTGAAAATAGATTCCTTTTTATTATAAACATAGACAAATTTATCAAAACCCCAATCTACAATCAAACTTTGATACTTCTGTTCATAGCTATGATGCAACCGTGTAGTGGATTCCTTATACTGATCTTGAAGTTCCTCTATCATCTCAGAATATGCAACATTATTTGCCACAGCCTAGTCAAGAAAGTACCTCAAGTATTGGTAAGCCTCCTTATCATGCTCTGAGGCATCATCATCGAGCAACTGAGTAATTTATTCCTCGAATAAATCCATATGACCTACTTTGAAAAATGCATTGCACTTCCTGAGTAGCTCGGTATTATGAGAAGATAGTTGTTCCATCTTCTCAATAAAATAGGAAGAAGAAATAACCACTAATCAACAATAAGTATGAACAACAAATCCAATCAACAGAAGACAAGTCAAAGGAACAATAGGTTCTTTTATTGATAACAAAGCGTTCAAGTACAATCAAAACAAAGGAAAAAGAAGCAACAGAAATAAAAGAGAAAAACCCCGAAAAAAATTACACCTTCTCCCTATCATTTTCAACCTTCTTGCTCTGCTCAGAAGAAGCGCCTGCAGGTTGGAGTTGCTTGATTTGCTCAACTGGAGGAATAGAAGACTCATGGGCTTCATGTTGTTTCGCAGCAGACTCAACCACAAATGAAGACTCTTCAGAAGCAGCTTCATCGTCAACCTCATCCCCTATGGATTGAGGAGGACCATGAATATACCTCTGAAAAAGTTCAGAGTCTCCATTTGTGTTCAGCTCCTGAAGGGCAGTAACCTAACCATCTCTAATATATTTTTTCTTCACTTACTCAATCTGAGCAGAAGTAGTAGAAATGGCCTTCTTTCAACCCTTGTCCCAACCATCACTAAAGGAAGCCTTCACAGCAGACTTTATCTTGGCTCTAGCCGAGGACACAAGCTCTTCAACAACCTTTTTTGCACTCAGCTTGCTCTTTTCTGTGCTCATCTTCCTTTTCCTTGCGCTCAACTTCCTCTTTCTGGTGCACATCTTCATCTTTCTGGGACCCAACTTCCTTAGCCCTGCGCTCAGCTTCAAGGGTATTCACATTAAAGGTCAGGCGAGCAGTTTCTGTTGTGTTTAGCTTTTTAGACCAAGTACTCCTCTTAGTCTCCAAAGCCTACTGAGATTCAAGAAAAGACTTCTTCAAACCAGACAAAGCTTCCTCCACCTCATTTGAAGAAGAAGCTTTAATTACATCATCCTTCTCCAGTATATTATTGAACTGGACCGATAACTACAAAAATGAAGACCAAAGTGAGCACATGAGGATTATAAATGACAACCAAACCAAGATAATGAAAATTACTTACTGATGCAAGGTTCTGAGCAGCCAATTCAGAGACCTTCCTTATGGGAAGCTGGGTATCCACCCCTTGTGGTCTGGAAGAGTACCAGATCTGATCAACCTCCTAGATAAACCAAGAGTGATAGATGTGGGAGGAAAAGTATCAGGAGAGGGTAAATCAACCAAGGATAGTTGATCGGTCACTTGGTCGACTTGCTTCTCTGCAATCCCTCTCCTAATTCTCCTCAGAGTAACTTCAACCTCTTTGGGAGCTACATCTTTAGGAGCCAGGTATTTAGGGACTGGATCCTTAGGGGCTGGAGCTTTTGGGGCTGGGGGATTCATAACATCTCGAGTTTTATTCTTATCTCCCTCAAAAGATGATTGGGAGCTAGGTGCAACACCACTGTAAAGATCAGGTAACTTCCTCTTCTTCATAACTTCAGATAAAGGAGTATCAGAATTAACAACAGACTCTGCGTCAAGATCAATCACCAGAGCAGGAGAGGCAACAGGTCTGGCAATAAAATAGGAAACAATGTTCCTGTAGTGTAGTAGATAAGAGGCAAACTTCACGAGCTCCTCAGCAACTACTTTGTGAAGTCCCTAGATAAACTTTAACTCTTTCAAATTTACTTCGCTCTCTTTGGGGCACTTTCTTTTTTTCTCAACTGTAAAAAAATTTATAAAATAACAGTCAGTATGACATTTAATCAAACATAAACATGGCAGATTTACTAAAATATAAAACAACCTATTCCGTTGCCAAAGAGATGACATCTAGGTAATTAGTATTTAGCACTTCCAACTAAAGGGGCGTGTTGCCAATTTTTTATAACTACCCCATGATCAAACTAGTCCCTATTAGAATTAGGGAGATTAACTACCAAAGCTTTACTAACAGTCTTAATTTTTAAATAAAATGTGGTATCACTAGTTACCCACTTATAACAAAACATGATTTCTGAAATCCCTAGATGGGTTCCATGAATTTAATTTAACTTATAAACTCCATTAATAACTCTCCATGTGTTAGGAGCCACTCTTGAAGGTACAATGTCAAAATATTGACAAAACTCTAAACATAAGGGATTGGGAAGAAATATGAAACCACATTCAACAACAAAGATAGAGGGGAACCGATGACCCTCAGCACTAGAGAGAAAAAATCAAAAGGAAAAATAGGATGTTCTAATGCAATCCAAGATGTACTTTTAAAATCAGTTCTGAACTTATCAAGTGATTCGATACAGTAAACCATGATGAAGAAAACAAAGAAGAAGAGAAGAAATATTCTTACAAAGATTTAAGGATTCAGTAAGAACTGAAGACATAAAAGAAAACGATTGCACGAAAGCAAAGAACACAGCAGCAGAATCAGAAGTGAGAAGTAAAAAATATCGAAGTTTCTACCGCCCTTCTTATAAAACGCATCAAAAACTGGGCTAAGTAATGATTAAAGCGAACGACGGTTGGATTTACGATGGCTAAGAGATGAAAAGACAAAGATACCCCAAAAGTATTCGCAAAAATTCAAAATATTTACAAAATTGCCATTTGCGCTAAAAAATTATCAAGTGAATAAATTTCACAAGTCTGGAAGCTCTGTAGAAAACCGAACAGCCCGAGCTACTGCCAAAGTATAATATCCCACACTTTTGCATAAACTCCAAGTATGAAACAATGGGGGCTTTTGTTGATACTGAAGAAGGATAGGCCCCCGATTTTAATTTTCTCAATTAAAATATTATTTCCTTATATATATATATCAAGATGCAGAAGTGTAAAGAAGTGTGATGGTTCACAAACAAACGAATTAGCAAATTTTAATTTTCTTGAATAAATTAAAATTAAACTGAGTGAAATTAAATTAACGCATTAAAATCATTTTCACTTAAACCAAGTTAATTCATTCAAGTCCTAGAATTTGCCTAAGTCATATGCAGAATTTTATCAAATTAGGCCAAATCAATTTTAACAATTAAATTAAACGACTTGAATTAATTAACTACACATTACCCAAATTAAACACGTAGAGATTAAATTAAACCAATTTTTATCCTTTTACCTAAGCATGTGTTTTAGGTGATTTTGCAAAAGATAAAATAAACAATTAATCCACTACGCCGCGATGTATGAGGAAAAACCCAAGACGAGAAACAACCTCGGACGGCCCTAGCCTCAAATCCACTAAGTATGGAATTTACAAATATAAGACATAAAGGCTTATAACACACGACTCGATCCCTCTCAGGCCCCGACGCTTCTTCTTGTAGATACCTCTTCCTAGCGGATAACCACGGAGCTCCACCGCGGTGTCAGAGTCCACCGATCGGACTTTATATGGTCACCATCACCCGAATAAGGAGCCTTTCTCCAAGTGGGTAATGCCGCAAAAAAACTCTTCTTCTTTCTTTATGGGATGTAGAAGAAAACCCGAAACTTCTCTTTGAACGGAAGAGATGAACCCGGTGCCAAACTCCAAGCAAGATATATGAATATGAGAACTTGGAAGAAACTAATTTGGGTGTAAACTAGAGTGGTGTATATTTTTCTCTTTAAAACTCTCACTCAAAACAAGAACATTTTCCTTAAGCAATTTATCTCTCAAATTCTCTCTAAGAGATGGAATAGAATGGAAAATTTAAGTTGGGAAATGTTATTCCCGCACATAATAAAGTCTGAGAAAAGTTGGTTAAGAAACAAGTGGGGAAGTAGGAGAAAAACTGCCAAAAATTGTTCCTGCCTGGCATCTCGCTCGAACGACATTTCGTTCGAACGACATTCTCATTCGAACGAGTCTTCTAACGAAGTTCTAGTATGAACTCGTTAGAAGCTCGTTAGAAATCTCGTTAGAACGACCATCTCGTTCGAACGACATTTCGAACGAAGTTCCAGTATGCCATTGATGATGCCGGAATCAGCACCACCAGATAAGGTTTTTTCAAGCTCAATCTAAGAACAACAATGGAAGCACAGTTATGTAAGTAGGTAAGAGAATGAGATGAGGAGAAGAGGAGAATACACCAGGATATAAGTGGTTCAGCCTAGATTGGCCTACGTCCACTGTGTGTGTGTGAATAATCTCACTGCAATGAGGCACTAATGGCCATGGATACAATCACTCAAGCTTTCTCTCTCTAATGTGTATCTAGACAGAGTTTCAACTAGGGTTGAATATATGGATCCTTTTTCAAGGTAGGGGGTAACCCCCTATATATAGTACCTAGGGGGTGTAATGTACCCCCCATGCATGTAATGAGCATGTGTGTGGTTACCTCACCAATGTGGGAGTGCCATCTGTCACTGTCACATGTAGAGAATGATGATGCAATATTCTCCCCACGTGTGGGGAGTAATCTTGTTACAACTGATTTGTGTCCACGTGTCCTCATCCAAATGTCAGCAGGTGCTCGGCTATCGCGTCTGGTATATGACCTCGGCCTTGGTGAGGCCGAGGTTGGTGAGTCTTGATACCTGTTCAGTCCGAGTGTTCCATGGAGGTCTCGGCCTGATTCCGGCCGAGACAATGGACAGGGTCAGCCTGATATGAGGGTGAACTGGTGGCTTGATGAGGTTGCTGGTGAATTCCTGCAGGCTCGGCCTATGTCTGGCCGAGGTTGCCATTCCATGGTATGCGTGAATACTTCAGATCCTTGTGATGTCCCTTGGAGGGGTTAATGGTAGTGTCGGCCTGGGCCGACCCTGATATGGCCGAGGGGTGATATCGCGTGCCCAAGACCCGTCCAACGTCTGCGATGATCTCGACCGAGGTTGGCGTCTCTAGGCCAAGGTTAGTGTCTCTAGGCCGAGGTTACACTTGGGGCATATCAGCCATAATGGGAAGTCGTTGGCAATCTCATTCGAACGACTTGTGGTTCGAACTACAATCTTGTTCGAATGACACTTCGAACGAACTCACAGAATGTTCAAAAATTCTTTTTAAGCCCAGAAACATTTATATACTTTATATATAAGTTTTAATATAAACCATTCTGAAAACAAAACACAGTTTTGAAAAACTAACACCCAATAAACAAGTTCCAAGTTCCTATATATATATATATATATATATATATATATATATATATATATATATATATATATATATGATGGCATTCATACCTTGGGAGCATGGAACTATGGTTGATGACGTATAAACGAGGCACGAAACCGTCATAATGATGAAGCTTTATACTCTTTACCGCTACGTCTTCAAATAAATTTTCATAGGCTTGAGAATATTATAATTAAATACAATCATATGTATAAATGTTTTTGTCCGGAATTGAGCCAAAACTATATATGGACTCAATTGGAAATTTGTGTCCTTGCAAATCTCCCCCTTTGGCTATTTCGGGACAAAAACCAAACAAAAATCCTAAAGGGCTGTCAAGCTCACTAGACTCAAAACATAACCCACCCAAACTTGACTCAACCCAAGGATCAAATGCTTTTCCATTGAAAGATTCCGCTGTAGAAGAATTCATGCACACTTAAGCAAACTCATCAAATGCATAGGGAATATCAAAGTATTTAAAGCAATTAAAATAAATACTCCCCCAAAATTAATTCTTCCCTTTATCAAAATGATCAAACCAAGAAGTTAGCTACTCCCCCTAAGTTAAATCTCCTAAAACTTAGATAAGATTATAATAGGATAAGATACCATTTCTCCCCCTATCATTCTCCCCCTTTTTGTTCAGGAATAGGCAAAGGATAAAGAACAAATATAAAAGCATTTTGAAGCTTAAAGTGATAAGACATGAAAGCATATGGGCAACAAAAGAATAACTAATCCAAGATAGATACCAAAACTAAAGTATAAGCATAGAAGAACTAGAAAGCAAGGCAAAGGTAAAACAAAATATCATATATATATGTACTAGAAATATATCAATAATGCACACGCACATATATATAGATATAAACACACACATGACATAAAATACAATAAGTTTGCACACTCGTATGTCAAAAATGTGTCATATGGAAACGGAAGTGTTGGGGTGTGAGCTAGTAACGATTAAATTTAGACCCAATCACGTAAAACATGTTCACGGAGTTCTCAATTGATTGCAAACTTCATCACATTTGAATATAACCTCTAGTGATAATATAAATTGAACTCAATGAACAAACATACACAATGCATACAATCCTAGCATATTGATGATTCTACAAACCAATAGAGTCATGACATAAAATACGCAACTAGGATAAATGGACATTGTGCAAACCTTTGATATTCCATCCAATCTCCCTCAATAAGCATATATTTATTTTGAATGAATATATCAATCAAACATAGGTCTTGGCAATTATTTTTTCTTTTAAAGCCATATTTTCTGTTTTTAGGCCTTTGGACCACGTATATCTTTTAGGTCCATTTCAAACGGTGGCTTACAATCGCAAAGGATCACTAAGTCCTTTCGGAGCCCTTCCCCGTGCATATTTATATTTATCATGTTTTCATTTTTCACACAAATCTCACGTGCAACGAATTTTGACATGCACTAGTCCTCCTAAGACACAAATATATAGATGACAAGATTGGAAGGAGAACACCTCACATAGCTCAAATATACATATGAAGTTAAAATTTCAAAAGAGCTCGTGCATGTGTGAATAGAGGCATATAAAAATAGAATCCATTTAACCAACACAAAATCCAACTACTCCATAAAAATATGGTAAAGAACATTTTAAGGATTGGCAATCTAAACCAAAAGTTCTAGCCACATGGGAGCGTTAAAGGAGGGATTCAAACACACGTATATGCCACTTAAAGTGTGTAAAACAAAAAAATACACACAAAATAAAATCTTTTTGAGTGTTTGACATTATAACCAAAAATAAAAATATATACTCAAAAGATAAACCAAAATCATTTGAATTTTTCTTTAAGCTTAAATTAACAAGAGATAAAAACTTCAAATGATAAACAAAAATCATTATTCTAGCATGTGATATGATATAAATTAAGGACTAGAAAATGATTAAACAAGCATACATTTAGCATGTGAATATAACATGAAGTACAAAAGCTAAAGTATGCAAGCACTAACACATTCATCCTTTAGATTTAGCAAGGGAGGAAGCATGTGAAAGTAAATGAGAATCAAAAACCCTATTTTGCAAGGCATCCAAGTCAGATTTCCTAACCCCAATTAATGAAGAATGACTATCTTGGGGTGTAGGAATTTTAAATACATTGGTTGCTTTACGTTGGGATTTTCTAGGAATTCATTTAAGATCAAAACAAAATTTCTTAAGATGACCTTTTCGACCACAATGTGTACAAGTAAAAACATGTCGAAAAGATTTACCTAAGGAGTGATCTCTATATGTTTTCCTAATAGATTCTCCTAAAACATTGGTCTTGGCTTTATGAGTAGATTCATTACAAGTATTGAAGCCTAAACCACACAAGCCATTTTTAATTTGGACCGTTCCTAAGATTTTATCTAATTTTTCCGAACGACACTCCAAATCAAATTTGACATTACAAGAGTCTTTTAATTTATTTTGCAATTCTAAAATGTTTGACTCTAATAAAACATTTCGCTCTTCAAAAGCAAGAAGCTCATTTTTCAAGGATTCCATTAAACCCCTAAGGCTATCTCTCTCACCTTCTATATATTTAAGCTTCTCTAGAAGTGCTTTCTCTCGTGTCTTAAGGACTTCAACCAACATACTATTATCAACGACCTTGACACGTTCTTTCAAACTAGCTTCTAACTTCAAATTAGCCCTTTTTAATTTAATATATTCTTTATAAAGTTCTTGAAAAGCATTTTGAAGTTCACTCACACTAACCTCTTCTTCATTTTCACTATCTCTTTCTTCTCCACTCTCACTATCATCAAAAATAAGAGAATCATAAACAATGACCTTGGAAGTGTCATGTGTTAACATTTCATCAATCGATGAGTTCTCACTATCACTCACATGACTAGCCATAAAAGCCACAAAATTAGGCTTAGTAGGGGAATCGGGTCCCTCTTCCTTATCACTATCACTAAGGGTCGCATTATATGCAATGGGTCGTTTACCCTCTTTCCTTAGTTTAGTGGGGCATTCAGAAGCCCTATGGACATAACCCTCACAACCAAAACACCTATTAGACTCGTCCCTATTTAGTTGTTCATTAATAGGTTTAGGGATCTTCTCGACTTTGTCATGCTTAGAAGTTTCTAATTTCTTAAAATCATTATTAAATTTATCTTTGTTAAATTTAAGAAAATTTTCTAAATTTTCGAGCAAACAAGGCCATGTCTTCCGAGTCACTATCACTCTTGCTCTCTACTACTTGTTTGACCTCTTTTCGTGCTTTTAAAGCAATGCCCTTTTCAATTTTATTTTCAGTTTTAGAGGGAAACATATCTAGTTCATAGGTTTGTAAATCACCTACAAGCTCTTCTAATTTCATAGAGTCTAAAGTTGGTAAAGAATTTAAAACGGTCACTTTTGGAATAAATCTATCAGGTAGGGACCTTAAAATTTTCTTTACAACACGGTTGTCGGGTATTTTCTCTCTCAAATTAAAAGATGAATTGACAATATTGGAAAGTCTAGCATAAAATTCATCAAAAGTTTCATTATTGTTCATTTTGATAGTTTCAAATTGAGTGGTGAGGTTTTGGAGTTTCGAAGCTTTAACGACACTAGCTCCTTCATGAGTTAGTTATAAAATATCCCAAGCTTCTTTAGCGGTTTCACATGTCATAATACGTCGAAATTCATCCGGTGTGACAACGCTAAACAAGGAATTCAAACCACGGAAATTAAAATTAGAAAGTTTAAACTCATTCTCAGTCCATCTATCAGCCGGTTTGGGAACACGTTCATTTTCAACTAAGTGAGTTGGTGGGGACCACCCGTTAACTACAGACATCCAAACTCTCTCGTCGATAGATTTTAGTACCGATTTCATTCTCGCTTTCCAATACGCGTAGTTAGAACCATTGAAAATAGGAAATTTAGAAAATGGGGAAAATTCCATTTTAGCCAAAAATATTTAAAGGATCTTAACGAAATAATTTATCGCTTTGGCTCTGATACCAATTTGAAGAAGGATAGGCCCCCGATTTTAATTTTCTCAATTAAAATATTATTTCCTTATATATATATATCAAGATGGGAAAGCGTAAAGAAGTGTGATGGTTCACAAACAAACGAATTAGCAAATTTTAATTTTCTTAAACAAATTAAAATTAAACCGAGTGAAATTAAATTAACGCATTAAAATCATTTTCACTTAAACCAAGTTAATTCATTCAAGTCCTAGAATTTGCCTAAGTCATATGCGGAATTTTATCAAATTAGGCCAAACCAATTTTAACAATTAAATTAAATCACTTGAATTAATTAACTACACATTACCTAAATTAAACATGTAGAGATTAAATTAAATCAATTTTTATCCTTTTACCTAAGCATGTGTTCTAGGTGATTTTACAAAAGATAAAATAAACAATTAATCCACTACACCGCGATGTACGAGGAAAAACCCAAGACGGGAAACAACCTCGGACGGCCCTAGCCTCAAATCCACTAAGTATGGAATTTACAAATACAAGATATAAAGGCTTACAACACACAACTCGATCCCTCTCAAGCCCCGAAGATTCTTCTTCTAGATACCTCTTCCTAGCGGATAACTATGGAGCTCCATCATGGTCTCGGAGTCCACCGATCGGACTTTATATGGTCACCGTCACCCGAGCAAGGAGCCTTTCTCCAAGTGGGTAATGCCGCAAAAAAACTCTGCTTCTTTCTTTATGGGATGTAGAAGAAAACCCGAAACTTCTATTTGAACGGAAGAGATGAACCCGGTGCCAAACTCCAAGCAAGATATATGAATATGAGAACTTGGAAGAAACTAATTTGGGTGTAAACTAGAGTGGTGTATATTTTTCTCTTTAAAACTCTCACTCAAAACAAGAACATTTTCCTTAAGCAATTTAGCTCTCATATTCTCTCTAAGAGATGGAATAGAATGGAAAATTTAAGTTGGGAAATGTTATTCCCGCACATAATAAAGTCTGAGAAAAGTTGGTTAAGAAACAAGTGGGGAAGTAGGAGAAAAACTGCTTAAAACTGCCAAAAACTGTTCCCGCCTGGCATCTCGCTCGAACGACATTTCGTTCGAACGACATTCTCATTCAAACGAGTCTTCTAACGAAGTTCCAGTATGAACTCGTTAGAAGCTCGTTAGAAATCTCATTAGAACGACCATCTCGTTCGAACGGCATTTCGTAGGAAGTTCCAGTATGCCATAATGGGAAGTCGTTGACAATCTCGTTCGAACGACTTGTGGTTCGAACGACAATTTCGTTCGAACAGCACTTCGAACGAACTCACTGAATGTTAAAAAAAAATTTTTATGCCCAGAAACATTTATATACTTTATATATAAGTTTTAATATAAACCATTCTGAAAACAAAAACGCAGTTTTGAAAAACTAACACCCAATAAACAATTTCCAAGCTCCTATATATATATATGATTGCATTCATACCTTGGGAGCATGGAACTATGGTTGATGACGTATAAACGAGGCACGAAACTGGCATGATTATGAAGATTTATATTCTTTGCAAAACAAACTTTTCATAGGCTTGAGAATATTACGATTAAATACAATCCTATGTATAAATGTTTTTGTCCGGAATTGAGCCAAAACTATATATGGACTCAATTGGAAATTTGTGTCCTTACAGATACCAAAATTTACCATCCTACATGGACTAATTACAATCCAACACGTGTCATCCTATATGACACAAGTCCAAGTCAGCATAATAGAAAAACCTGACCAACAAGGAGGCCTGACTAACAAGGAAGCCCGAGCAACAGCCGAAAAGTAATTATGTACAGCAAACCAAATGCCAGCAGTCTTACAGCCCGTGTTTCCTGTGAAGCGACAACATTCTTATAATTAATTCTCATTATGTATTGATGTAAATTCCTAACAAATAAAGGCATTCCATCCTTTCACATGACAACGATCAATCCCCCCCCCCCTTGGGCTATAAATACATTGTATCACCCTCATTGTAAGGGATCGAAAAAGAACTCAAGGCAATCAATACATAACAGTGGACATAGGCTATTCTATTAAGCCAAACAACTTTAAAAAGTTTTCTTGTGTCTTGTTTGTTTTACTTAACTTATCTGTGATCAATTAATTAAGCTTAGTCTAGTTTTTTCCATTAACAGTTGGGTCTTGTAAAGAATTTATGTAGCTCAATTTCAATTTAATTATAGTAGTTTTTGCTACTTGAGAACTTTAGTAATTTTAATTAATGGGTCTAATAATGTTTGCGTGTGTCAACTTGTATACAATTCAAAATGATTTATTAACTTAATGATTAATATATGAAAATTGGCTTACATTTTTACCTCACTGACGCGACCAGCGATGGTGTAGCCTCGCTGCAACGAATATTGCAGTAGCGAAGGTGGTGTTCACGGGTATCACACATGGTCAGAGTTCTTTAGCGCTTTTGTGTTATGCACCCGTTATCAGCGAAGGTTTGGGTTCGCTGAAGAGAATATGCCAACATTCGTGCAAAAAAAGGTTTTAAGTGAGGGTTATTTTGGGCATTTATCTCATTGGTTCTCCCTTATATAAACATAACATTTTAGGTCTTTTTAACCCTACATTAAAGCAATTATGTATCCTCATTCATTTCTCTTTTTTTGTATACACGTCGGGAGGATTCTGAGGCTTGAGAGAATCGTATTAAAGAATATAGATTTTCTGGACATAATTTAACTGCCGCTAAAGATGTAATTAGGGTTGAGGAAACTTTTTTCCTGTATATGAGTTATTACCATATTGCCAGTGTGCTAAAATAGAAACGACAATTACAAAAATACTACAAAAGGTTTAGCGGCATTTTTTCTGCATATGTTTAAAATTAGGCAAAAAATTTATTTTAGAGCCATTTTGGTAATGACGAGAAATTATTTTTGCAACATAAAAAGAAGTGAAAAAGATTTAAAATATCCAAACAAGTCTATTTTCATCGAAAAAATAAAACAAATCAGATCATGCAAATGAGTTTCCACGAATATATTTCAATGCAGGACCAAACAACATACCGGCATATCCTGTCATAAAAAACATTTTGGGTGTGCTTACAAACATCAAAGTGCTTGATATGAACATACGCTGCATTTATCAATAATTATCGTGTCCGTTAACTATCTTATTCATTAATATAATGCTTATTTTAGTTAGATTCATTCACTATCATATGCATTATCCTTGCAATCTTTTGGCTTTTCTGTTAAGTTAATTATTTTTGTTTCCATTTAAAAGTTGTATTGTAACCTTTGGTCATTCATTTCTCCAAGAGGATTGTATTGTTGCAAAGGTGTGACATGTGATCGTCAAATAGCTTAGAGGTTTGCAAGAACATTTACATAAACATATTCCACTGAGATTAGGATGTTATCCTAATGGATATTTAAGCAAGTTCACTATTACCATTCAACTTATAGCACACTAGTCTCATGAAACATCTATTAGTTATCAAATGATACTAAATCTAGTTATTTCATTTCTTTGTTCTTTACACATGCCCATTATCTGATAAATATTCCACTCGGAATGAATTTTTATTTTTTGAATGGCACATTTTTTTTATAAGTAAATGATTCATTAAAAACGTACCCGCCTAAGGGGGCGGAATCCCGTATACAGGAGGTATACAAAAAAAGAAAAAGAAAGAAAGGGGCCGAAACCCAAACAAAGACAATCCTAACACTCAAACTCCTCCAGAAACTCCAGGAATACAGCCAGCGAAGAATCCACCCTCTTCCGATACCAAGAGAGAAGCAGGATCAAAAAGTAGTACCGTAAACGAGAAGGATCCAAATCGACCCCTCAAAGCATCTCCGATTTCTCTCCTGCCACACAGTCCAGAAGATACAATGCGGGACCATCTTCCAAACACCCCTCGGACCATTCTAACCCCTAGGACTCCCCCAAGCCACCAACATCTCGCTCACCTCCCGAGGCATAACCCACAAGATCTTTCCCAAAGAGAAGATCAAATCCCAAAGACCTCGAGTCACATGACAGTGAAGAAGAAGGTGATTCGTCGCATCCTTCTCCTTATTGAACAACCAACATCTACTGTCTAACCTCCTCCCTCGTCTTTGCAACCCCTCAATAGTCAAAATTGACTATCTGGCCGCAGTCCACACAAAGAAGCTTACCTTAGTGGGCGCATGACTCTTCCAAATAGTCTTCCAAGGAAGAGAAACTCTCCCACTGCCCCTAAGCACATGGTAATAGTTCTTAAACAAAAAAATACCATCCCGAGAGACCGTCCATATCAAGCCATCAACCCCAACATACAGACTAGGCACCGAAAGCAACCACTCAAAGAACTCCTTTGCCTCCTCCAGCTCCCAATCTCTGAGCCCTCTCCTAAACTTTAGGTACCACACTACATGATCCCCAACCCTCCTCCTATGATCCTTAATATTCCCCTCCCTATCTCTCCCAATCCGATACATCTCGGGGAAAAGATCCTCCAGAGATCCACCCTCACCCCATCTATCTTTCCAAAACATGATACGATGCCCTTTCCCAAACTGGAAGGAAGAGGACATAGAAAAATTAACCCACCCACTTGCAATGCACTTCCATAACCCTACCCCATGAGAACCGTGACCATCCCTAGGGACCCACCCAAAAGGGTCTACCCCATGCCTAGTCATCATCACTTTCCTCCACAGTCTGCCATCTTCCCTATTAAATCGCCACAAACATTTCTCCAGTAAAGCCTTATTGAAATGGGCTAAACTTATCACCCCTGCCCTACCCTCCTCCTGTGGCAAGCATACCTCATCCCAACTTACCAAACTGTATTTGAACTGATCATCATGCCCTCTCCACAGGAAATTCCTCATCAATCTGTCAAGTTTATTGCCCATAGAAGCAGGTATTTTTTCTGGGGCGACTGTGGATGAGGTGAGGACGTTGAGGTTGCTATTGGTGTATTTTGAGGTTATGGATGGTCTACATATCAACGTTAGGAAGAGAGAAATTATTTCCAATAGTGAGGTAAGAAATGTGGGCCTTTTGGATGGGGTGCTTGGGTATACTGTCGGCTCGCTCCCGTCTACGTATCTGGGCCTCCCATTAGGGGTGAAGTTTAAATCCAGGACGATGTGGGATCCTGTCCTGGAGAAAAAGCCTTCGGGAACCCCATTCATGAGGACAGAGAAATTGACCGAGGAGACACATATTTTCATCCACCTGCACCACCTCTCCCCGAAACCCACCCTCCTTAGAAGATAAAAGAGGAAATCCCAGCTTACATGATCATAGGCCTTTTCAAGATCAAGTTTACAAATAATACTTGGGACCCCAATTCTCAACCTAGACTCGATGCCCTCATTCTCCATATGTCGCTCCCCCTTTCTTGGGCACCAAAGTAATGAAAGTAGTGTTCAGACTCCTCAAAAAGTACCCTCTATCATTGAACTTGTAGAAGACTGCCATCACATCCTCCCTGATAATCATCCAACAATGTTGAAAAAAGTCCATAGTGAACCCGTTAGGATCGGGCGCCTTGTCCCCACACATAGACCTCAAATCCTGGACCACCTCCTCCTCCGTGAACACCATTTCCAACTGATCCACATCCTCCCCCGAGATTCTATTCACTAGGAGCTCATCCATCTTGGGATGCCAGGGCTCATCCTCTGTATACAATCTCGTAAAAAACTGATTGATCCCCCCACAAACGTCATGCTCCTTGGTATACTCCACCTCCTCTACTACAATCTTCCCAATATGGTTAAAGCGATGATGGGAGTTAGCCACTTTATGATAAAATTTTGTATTATTATCCCCTTCCCTAAGCCAAAGTGCCCTAGACTTTTGCCTCCAACAAAGCTCTTCCTGAATCAATATCCTCCCCACCTCCTTTTTTTTCTCTTCCCTAGCCACCCCTTCAACCCCAAAAAGACCTCCCAAACTATCTTTCTCGTCGAGACCTCGAATATCCTCCATCAACTGCGCAATCACACCCTCCACCTGCCCAAACACATCATGGTTCCACCGAATAAGATCCCCTTTAAGATGGAACAGCTTAGACGCCAATTTAAAGCTAGAATTCCCCTCCACCTCATACCCACTCCACCACTCCTTAACCCTATCAAGAAAGTCCTCTTTAAGCCACATGTTCTCAAATATAAATGAAGATCTCTTGCCTCTACTTCCACCACACTCCAGAAGGATAGGGGAGTGGTCAGAAGTAACCCGCGGAAGATGGGATTGAGTTACCCCCATAAAATAATCCTCCCACTCATTAGAAAGAAGAAACCGTTCAAGTCAAGAAAAAAAAGGTTCATCCCTATGACTCAACTAGGTAAATAATCCTCCCTCTAAAGGAAGATCCACCAATTCTAGCTCATCGATGAAATCAGAAATATCACACATAAAAGAATTCAATCTCCCCCCACCACTCCTCTCCGAGGGGAATCGAACAATGTTATAGTCACCCCCCGTACACCAGGGAACACCCACACATTCTTAGTCCCCGCCAACTCCTCCCACAGCTCCCAACGAACCAAGTCCTCAACTGGCCCATAAAACCGCGAGAAACTCCATGTAAAACCGTCCTCGATATTCTTGAATAAACAAGAAAGGGACCAACATCCCACAAGCACATCAATTTTCTCCACCACTCTAATATCCCACATAATAACAATCCCTCCTGACTCCCCCTCTGAATCCATACAACACCACTCTATTCTACGCCCTCCCCAGATAGAACGCACAAACTCCCTAGCCATACCTCCGATCTTAGTCTCTTGTAAACAAACAATCTTCGGCCTCCACCGCAATAAGGCACCACTAACCACTCCTCGTTTACCGGGGTCATTCAATCCCCGCACATTCCAGGAAACTATTCGTAACTTCATTAAAGATGTCTTTTAAACCCTCCCCCCCCCCCCCCCCGCCCTCTACCACCTCTACCCTGCTCCTTTGCCTCTCCTCTATACACAGAACAACATTAGGGCCTCCATCTCATTCCCCAATTACGTTAACCCTAAAAACTTACTGAATCCTTCTATCACACTCGACACCCATTCCTTTACCCCACCCTCCATGGCCTTCTCTAGCATCTTACCCCCAGACACCTCTCGTTCTCCCTCCAAACCCCAAGCTCAATCCACAACTTAGGGGAAGACCCTACAAAATTACCCAACGTCTCCTCCCCTCTCAAAGATTCCCCGAGCTGCAAGAATTATTCTGGACAAACAGCTCCTCCTCCAACAGTCCTTCACCCTCCTCCATGATAGTAAAAAGAGGACCACCGCTAGGGAGACTTGCACAGGGCGAGCATACAAGGACACAACTCTCAGAAAAGCGAGCATAAGACTCCGTCCCACCTTTTGACTTGCTTACTACGCAATTATTCTTCTTAGCAACGGTAGACTTTTTCACCACTCTAGATTTTTCACTTTTACCTGGATTGATAAAGGATTTAATATTCCTTAATCCAAGTAAAGAATTACCATAGTAGACATCCTTGTGACAACCAAGTTGACGCACTACTTTTTTAAGAATTTTCTCCTCACCATTTTCCCCTACAAATCCACCTTCCAAAATATTATTAGGGGCACTTTCTATAACATTAAAAACACTGTGTTGCACCTATACACAATTGACTAAGGAGACTAAGGCAGAAGACCCAACTCCACTAGCTCCCTCCTTCACACCAGCATCCACGCCAACACTACCACTTGACTTGTCCCCCATTGAGCCGGAAAAGATGTAAAAAGAAACCCGACACTTCAAATGGATCTTCTTACTAGGGCCCACAAAATAACCAACCGCAACAGTCCTAAGAGCATCCCTTATGGGTATGATAAAAGTGTATATATGAGGTAAATGTGAATGCTATGGGTACCGTAAATGTGTATATTTGCAATTTACTACCGTATAAAATAACAGATTTAGCAATGAACTAGTTGGTTTTTTTTGGGACCCATCCTTAAGCGAAAAATGATGTTCCGCGGTAGACGGAGGGAAAACAAAAAATAGGCCAAAGCGGAACATGATGTTCCGCCTAGCATTGCACTGCAATTTTCATTTATTATGTTTTTACCCCCATATGTTTTGCAATGGTTAATTTATTATGTTATTACCGAGTAACATTGTAATCACAGTAACTATTTTTTTTCTCTAAGAATTATTTACTAAATAAATAAAGCACTAACTAATTACTAAATAAATAAAACATTAACATTAACAAAAAATGGAAACCTTAATAAATATGGTAATTAATGAGGGGGATTTATGTAATTAGTAGAAGCTAGTGTTGGGGTTGAAAGATAAATAGCTAAAGAGTTAGGCGTAACATGTTGTTCCGCTTAAGGAATAGTGGCAAAGTACATATGACGCCGTTTAGATCCCAAATTGTGTATATTTACACTAACCCACAACATTTTCTGCTCTTTTCTGCCTGCAAATTTACACTAGCAAGGTCCAAATTTGGACTGTGCATAAGGGTTGCTCTAACATAAGGAATTAATTGCATGTTCCTTTCAGCCTCAACTCCACTCAAAATAGGAGGAAAGAAATCCTTAGTATTGACAGCATTTGTACCTCTCACAGTACCCACCTCTAGACGGGATTCTTTGTCATGGCAATCGCGGATTGATTGTCACAAAGTATTGGAGTAGCATCTCCTTGCTTTTCACCAACATCCTCCAAAATTATTCTTAGCCACATCGCTTATGAAGTTGCCAATGATGCCGACACATATTCGACCTTGACGGATGATTGCGCTACCGTTTGTTGCTTCTTTGATGCCCATGAAACTTCTTCGGAGCCAAGAGAAAATAAATACCCGGAAGTACTTCTCATGTCATCAATAGAACCAGCCCAATCACTATCACAAAATCCAAGTAGATTTATCTCAACATTCTTCTTATACATGATGCCAAAATCATAAGTTCCTTGGATATACCTCAACACTCTTTTTGCAGCCCCAAAATGAGTTTAACTCGGCTTGTGCATGTACCGAGACAATAAACTAGTAGCATACATTATATTCGGCCTCGTAGCCGTCAAGTACAACAAACTTCCAACCAAACTTATATAAATAGATGCATCAACCTCTTTGCTTCCATCTTTTTTCAATAATTTTTCATTAACCACCAAAGGCGTAGCCACTGATTTGCAATTCATCATTTTGAATTTTTCAAGAAGGGTCTAGCATACTTCTTTTGGAAAATAAAAATACCATCTTCTTGTTGATAAATTTCAATTCCCAATAAGTAATTTAGAAGACCCAAATCACTCATTTCGTATTTTTTCATCATGTCACTTTTGAAATCTTCAATCATTTTTGCATCACTACCGGTAAACACCAAGTCATCAATGTAAAGAGAGATAATAAGAATACTTGCTGCCTCACTTCTTTTCATGTACAAGGTTGGCTCGCTTTTATTTCTTTGAAAGCCTCTTTTGTTTAAGTATGCATCAATCTCACTATACCATGCTCGGGGAGCTTGCTTCAAGCCATACAAGGCCTTTTTCAGCTTGTATACCTTCTCTTCCTCACCTTTCATCACGAATCCTTGAGGCTGGTCAACGTACACTGCTTCATTTAACACGCCATTCAAGAATGCAGATTTTACATCAAGTTGATACAAAAATTAACCTTTTTGAGTGGTCATGGCAACAAGTGCTCTAATTGTGTCAAGCCTTGCCACGGGTGAAAAAGTCTTTTGAAAATCAATTCCGGGTTGTTGAGAATACCCTTTTGCTACAAGTCTTTCTTTGTTCTTTCGGATTGAGCCATCCGGATTAACCTTGCTTTTGTAAATCCACTTTACACCAATGACCTCTTTATTTTTAGGCCTCTCCACCAATTCCCAAGTCTTGTTCTTCTCAATAACCTGAATTTCTTCTTCCATTGCAAGCTGCCAAACTTTTTCATTTTTAGCATCTTCAAAGGTCTCCGGTTCAGCTACACAAAAATTACATCTAGCATACACATCATTTAGACTTCTTATTCTTCTTGGAGTTGAGCTTGGATATGAGGAGTTTGAGCTTGATGGAGAACTTGAGGATGATTGTGGACTTGCATTTGGACCTTCATTTGAGGAGCTTCTACATCTTCCTCTTCATCTTCTTCAATGCTTTATGATTCTTCATTAAGGGTGATAAGTTGATTTTGAGATTTTTTTTCTTTCCAATCCCAAAAAGCTTTCTCATCAAAAATCACATCTTTACAAATAATCACTTTGTTCCTATTCAAGCTAAAGAGTCTATAGCCCTTTGATTTTGAGCTATACCCCACAAAGATGCATTTTTCACCACTTCCATCAAGCTCGTGTCTCACTTTTTTAGGGACATGAGCAAAGTAAATACAACCAAACACCCTCAAGTGGTTCACAGATGGTTTTCTTCCACTCCATCCCTCAAATGGAGTTTGGTTTTCTACGGCCTTTGTAGGGCATCTATTCATCAAATAAATCGCCGTATACACCACTTCGGCCCAAAAAGTATATGGCAGGCCTTTCTCATGTAACATGGATTTTGCTATTTCCTTCATGGTTCTATTCTTCCTTTTCGCCACTCCATTTTTTTGTAGAGTATACCCAACCATTAGTTATCTTTCCATGCCAATATCTTCACAAAATTTATCAAACTCCTTACAGTTGTATTCTCCACCTCTATCACTTCTCAAAATTTTCAAGTAGTGACCACATTATTTTTCAACTAGTTTGTGAAATTTTCTAAAAATGGCATAAACATCTGATTTTTGCCACATAAAATACACCCAAGTCATTCTTGTAAAATCATCAATAAAGGTAATGAAGTATTTGTTACCAGCATGAGAAGTGTTCTTCATTGGTCCACACACATCGGTATGAACAAGCTCCAATGGTGCTTTAGCTCTCCATGCTTTCTCCTTTGGAAAAGGATCTCGGCGGTGCTTTCCAAGAGCACATCCTTCACAAACTCCATTTACTTCTTGGATGCTTGGCAGCCCATAAACCATGCTCTTTTGATGCAAACTCTTCATGCTTTGAAAATTCAAGTGCCCATATCTTCTATGCCATAGCCATATGTCGTCAACCTCATTCATCTTCAAGGCCACATTCTTTGAGTATCGAAAAGTGAGAGGAAAACTTCTATTCTTTTCCTTCTTGATTTTTGCAACAACTTGGCTTCTCCCCCTGTAACAACCCGCCCTTTTGGAGACAATTAAATTCCAGAATTAAGTATAATTTGGAATTTGGAGAATCTCTCGAAATAGTAATTTTTGAGATTTTCGAGGATTTAATGATTTTCGAAGGGTGTTATAAATTATTTTGGGACTATATAGGTCGAAGTAATTTAATTATATGTCGCCGTGGAGTATAGCGACAAAAGATGTAAGATTTTGAGTTAAAAACCCGCAATTTCTTTTATGGGTTAGAATAGTGATTTGAGGTCAAGTACCTCGGATGGGAATTTCGACTGCACCATGAGTCTCGGAATGTCCGAGATAGTCGAAAAAGAGTGTCCGATTGTCAAAATTGAGTTCCGGGTAATTTTGAAGTTAAATAGGCTCGTAAATGAGTAAACGAGTCGTTTTGGGAGTATAAAGGGATTTAACCCTTTTCTCCTTATAAAATGAGGGAGAGGGGGAGAAGAGAGAAGAGAAAAGAGAAAGAAGAGAGGGAAGAGAGAGAGAGAGAGGGAAGAAAAGAGGAAAAAGGGGGAGATTCCGGCCAGCCTCCGCGGGATTCGGCTCGAGGACGTCGGATTTTATCCACGAGTCAAGTGTTTACTTGCTTTATTTATTTTTAAGCATAAATATCTCATATCATTGTTGGTATAACAAACCCTAATGATTTTGGGTTGGGTATTCGTGGATAAAACGGATTTTCGGGAGATAAAACGAATAAACCCCTAAAATTGGTAAATTGGAGAAATTTAGAAATTAACCAAATATTGGGTGATTCCGGGTTCTAGGATGTTTAGGACCCGTATTATAGGTGTATTTGTTGTTGGTAGAAGTTGTAGGCCGTTGGGTGAAGAAATGGAAGCTTGGGGGAAGCTTCCATGGATGAAACAGCTTCTCGGAGAAGAAGCTGCCCGACTTGATCGATCGATCGATCATGGGGATCGATCGATCGAGCCATCGATCGATCGACGGCCATGGGTCGATCGATCGACCCTTGCTGAAAGTTGATAATTTTTCTAAGATGATTTGGATGGGATAGATTCCATATCATCATGCTTTGAGGTTAATTAGGTGATAACCTAAAGGACCTTTTAGGACTTTATGGTCCATAAATTAAGGCAATTTAGGAGGGTAAAGTAAGGGTTTTAAGTATATAACCCTAAATCTATATTTTCGAGGAAAATAGAATATTTGTAGAAATTGATGGATTAGGGTTCCTAAATTATATTGGGGACTTCTAAATGATTAATTGGACTAGGAGTAGTTTTGGGGTTCAAGGAAATGAAATCCTTAACCCACTGAATTTAAGGTTGATCGGGTGAGATAAATCCCGAGGATATTTCTAGTAGGCATATGGGCCTGTATAATTATGCTTATAGAAAGCATAATTATATCGAATAATGTTAAGTGTATCCTAGGAGATAATTAGGATAAATTGGGAATATAGATATTTGTTGTTTTCACTTAGAGTGAAGGGTATCATTGGAGATATCCAATAAATCCTTAGATAGGATTGAGATATATAGTGATTATTAAAGTAAGAAATACTTTGGATTTAGAATCATGCTAATATGAATGCATGATTATGATTCCTGGAGGGAATCTTTGGGATAATTGGTTATCGCTAGATGCTATAGGCCACTATGGCCGTTATTATATATATATTCTAGGAGGAATATATAGGATATGTATATATATATATATATATATATATATATATATATATATGTGTATGTTATGATGGAAATGATTTTGAAAATATAAAAATGAATATTTTCAAAATGGAAAGAGAAAGGTTTTTCATAATTAATAAAATATGGATTACACACCTCTCTAAATCGCTATCATAAGGGAAGTTGCGTACGTATGGTGAAGCCCCCTGGCTAATGAATGCAGGGTGGATATAGTCCTATAGGCCATGTGAGCATTTGTGATATATTTTCTGCGCTGGTTAGGAGATTCCGGGTGTGGTCTTGACTATCCCGCGGGCACATGGCCGCTTCCCGACGTCTTGCGATGTAGGATCCTAGGTTGTCTTGATGATAGGCCCTGGAAGATGATAGCCATTTAGGGGCACGCACAGTGGAGAAATTCGGACGGGCGGTCTTAGAACGCGTTTATATTAAAGCAATTCATGATAATGGATTGGATTTAATTACATTTCCTGGATATAGGAATGGAAATGGGTTATATGTTTAGCTTCAGTAACACTCCCGGATGGAAGAAGGGATGTGGAAGCATATGATATGGTAAAAGCATTTTTATGATAATAAAAATGGCTTTTAATTACATTTCCTGAGTATAAAATGGGAAATGGGATAATTGAAAAAGGAAAAGCATTTTTATGTTAATAAAATTGGCTTTTAAAAAGATATATGTTTTGGTAAAGCAATTCATGCTAATGAATTGGCTTTAAATACATTTCCTGGATATGAGAAGGGAAATGGAAGTTTTTGAAATGAAAAGGATAAGTATTGATAAATACTTACACCTCAGTCCGGGAGGTAGATCCGGATGTGTATTAATTAGATGAAATTGATTTGGTAACCCTCAGTCCAGGAGATATTATCCGAACGTATATTGTAGATGTATGTGTACATATATATATTTATACATTTGTGTGTGCTACGGGACTAATGGATCTCTACCATTAACCCTGCCAAGTAGTAGTGTATCGGGTGGGGTCCTTGTTTGGATTTCGCTTTGCGAGACACCCCACGCACGAACTTAGTGTAGTGTTGAGAATGGAGGGAAGTTTGACCCTTAGCACTTGGACTATCTGGGGTAGATAGTAGATGGGTAAATTAGACTAGTTAGGCAGGGATAACTTGACTAGGGTATGTTGTTAGGATGCGTTAGGTGTGCACTACTAGAGGAGAGGTGAGGGGTATCTCATGGGAGTGCGATACCAATTTAAATATGAGATAAAACTATTTTTCTAAAAATAAAGTATTTATGCACTTGCAAAATATTTTCAAAATTCGGGCTCTGACCAGTTTATCTACTCTCCATTCCTTCTATATATTATATATATATATAGGTGTCCAGACACAGGGACGCCTGGATGGAAATTCTTTCGAGTCAGACGTCTGCTGCAGCAGCTGTGGATGCTTGCGAGTTCTCGGTAGACGTTTTTTTCCTTGTACTCTAGATAGGAGGTATTGTACAAACATTCGGGCCAATGGTCCAACTGATTTTATTTATTCTTTGCACGATATTCGATATGGTTGTATAATTTGAACCGAGTGTTCGATTATTTTTAGTTCATTTCATTTTCCTTTTTATTTCATTTACGCATTAAATTGTGGATGTTTTATTTTAATCGTTAAAAAGAGTAGTTAAGTTAAAATTTTAACGCTCGCCTAATAGGATATTAGTAATTAAATGAATTTTTGACAGTGATGCTAAGAATGATCCATATGTAACTCCTGTTATGATTTGATATAGGAGTGATCGCCCGGTATCCCATTAGGCAGGTTGTTACAGGTGGTATCAGAGCATCAGGTTCTAGTGTCTTTAGGAATCTGTGCGGACGTACTACGCTTTCAGCGTTGCTCTCGATTTGTTATAGAGCCCCAGGATTAGGATTGTTGATTTCTCTGTGAGATTTCGTTCTCCTGCCATGTTAGAAGATTGTAGTAATCCTTTGCGTGCTCGTTCTAGGATCGTGTGTGCCGATCGGAGAAGGACGACCAAGGAGGGCCTTGGGGAGGATAGCAGTTGGCAAGGCTTAGCTGGGGAAGCTGGTAGAAGATGGGGACGAGGACCTTAGTAGAGGCCACTCTCCTTGTGAAAAATTGCTAAGGATTGTTGCAACGGCTACTAAAGTATAGTCGTTATGAGAAACCAAGTACTACTGTGGTAGAAAGTGGTACTCAAGTTGAATTACCCCGTGGAGATAAGGGTTCCAAAGGGATCTTATGGATAGTTTTAACCGTGAGTCCCCATGATTCGGCAAGGAGGAGAAGAATTCCGTTTCGTAATTATTCACATAAGGGTCGGCTAGAGACCGAAAGTGAATAAAGAACATTATGGAGAAGTGAACTTTGTACCGAGGTGATGAAGGTACAATGAAAAATGAGTCCTTTCCAGGAAGGATAGGCTCATTAGAGAAGTGTTGTTAACACTTACGGAGAATGTGGGTGTGTTTTGGTGCCCCTGAGGGGACATCCACATTGGGGAGATTTAATGAGGGAGGATTGTTGGAACCGGTGGTGGAATTTCCTTTTAACAAAGGAGTTAAGAGGATTAGTAAGGTGATTGTAAGGAGCGAGGCTATAGAGTTAGATGGTGTTGACAACTCCATGATGGTCAGGAAGACCAATGGTGGAAATGGTGTTGTGGAGTGCGGAGCCACACGGATAGTCTTTTCCAATAGGAATAAAGGACAAGATTAGGGTTCCTAGAAGGGTCCTAGAGTTAAGAAATTCTAGTAAGAGGTGTGGCTAGATGAAGTTGTGGCGTCCGATAGCCCTAGACTCGTGTGTGTAATTTGAGCTTTATATTTGGTCTCGATAACATAATAATGTAGGCTTGTGTGTTTTTCGCGATAGCGGAATTTTATTTTCTTTCACTCGCTATAAAGGCAGGTGATTATATTTTGTATATATACATATAATGTATTTGGTTGATCGGAGCGATAACAGGCTAATGATGGCAACACTATCGTGTTCATAGTTCCTGGAGGGAACAGGTTGTGGTTGCGGTGTCTCACCTGGATACAGGTTGAGTACACCTTTGTTATTATGGATTGATGGAACCTCGATGAGTAGAGGCTTCCTTATTTTGGTTGGTATATGTGGCAACCTTATAGATATAATTTAAGGCCCACAGTATCATTGTTGAGCTGTAAGATTTAGCTCAGTACTGGTTTGCGCAAGGACTTAGAAATAGTGCGAGCGCTTGGTGATGTGACTCTTAGTTAGAGATAGGAACTCAGACCACCTTTCGATGAGAAGGGATAGGATTGTCCCGATTGCATATCTGAAATAACGGGACTCCGTGACCAACAAAGTCAAGTGTTAATGTGTGGAGGGGTTCCTTGTTTGGATTTCGCTTTGCGAGACACTCCACACATGACTCTTAACGGTGCCGGGCATGGAGATCTGTTATGGGATGCAAGGATGTGGGTTAGTCTTATAGTGTGGATGAACCACTATAGACTACGAGCCCTGTGATGATGGTACGCTTATGGAAATATTGTGCTATGGAAAAACACTAAAGTGGTCCTCTCGCCACAAGTAGTTGGGTGGAGTAGGACTTAGAGAAATTTATTTGAGAAGGATAGCCATGCCTTAATAAGAAGGCAAATTTGGAGGAAATCTTTGACCGGTGTGATATAAGAAGTGTTACTACAGAGAGTAGGCACTTTGATTAGTTAGGTTTCCTTTCGTATGGGCGGAAGGATAAGATAGTAGGAATGCGTTTGTAGGTTAGTTTAGTAAGATTTAGGACGTCCCGCTGTCGTGCCTTAGGTCGTTATATCTCAATAACCGACAACGCGAGGGAGTAGTGTAACGGGAGGGTTCCTTGTCTGGATTTCGCTTTGGCGAGACGTCCCACGCACGAAACTAAGCAAATGTCGGGAGTTGAGAGAGGCCTTGGGCACTAGGGACATATTTAGACTATCGTTTCGCATAGGTAGGGAAACGCTTAGACTGTAGCTTTTGTAGGATGTAGGTTTGATAGATTTAGTAACGCCAAGGTTAGGAGTTTGGAATTTCGCGGGTCGGGAGGACCCATAGATGAGTATTACACCGAGGAAAGGAGATCCTTATTGGGAGAGAGTGTTACGTGTTGAACGTTCGCTATGGATGTGCAGATATGCACAGGTTAGAAAGGTGTATGGGCACCTTGGTAAGATGGTTTTATATACCGCTCTAAAATAGGATGGGCGTAGTATATAAGGTTGAAATTCATGCCGATAGGCAATATAGCTGATGGGTATTAAGTGACGTATTAGAGTCACTTTATGATTGCGGTAGCCGCATAGTGTATGGTTAGGAACCATTAGGTTAGTATCTTTCCCTTGAGGTTTTAGGATTTGTAGTAATCCTAGTTAGAGGGTGAAAGTTGTATCTGAATTTCGAGGACGAAATTCCGTTGTAAGGGGGGGAGTATGTAACAACCCTCCCTTTTGGAGACAATTAAATTCCATAATTAAGTATAATTTGGAATTTGGAGAATCTCTCGAAATAGTAATTTTTGGGATTTTCGAGTATTTAATGATTTTCGAAGGGTGTTATAAATTATTTTGGGACTATATAGGTCGAAGTAATTTAATTATATGTCGCCGTGGAGTATAGCGACAAAAGATGTAAGATTTTGAGTTAAAAACCCGCAATTTCTTTTATGGGTTAGAATAGTGATTTGCGGTCAAGTACCTCGGATGGGAATTTCGACTACACCATGAGTCTCGAAATGTTCGAGATAGTCGGAAAAGAGTGTCCGATTGTCAAAATTGAGTTCCGGGTAATTTTGGAGTTAAATAGGCTCGTAAATGAGTAAACGAGTCGTTTTGGAGGTATTAAGGGATTTAACCCTTTTCTCCTTATAAAAGGAGGGAGAGGGGGAGAAGAGAGAAGAGAAAAGAGAAAGAATAGAGGGAAGAGAGAGAGGGAAGAAAAGAGGAAAAAGGGAGAGATTCCGGCCAGCCTCCGCGGGATTCGGCTCGAGGACATCGGATTTTATCCACGAGGCAAGTGTTTACTTGCTTTATTTATTTTTAAGCATAAATATCTCATATCATTGTTGGTATAACAAACCCTAATGATTTTGGGTTGGGTATTCGTGGATAATATGGGTTTTCGGGAGATAAAACGAATAAACCCCTAAAATTGGTAAATTAGAGAAATTTAGAAATTAACCAAAAATATTGGGTGATTCCGGGTTCTAGGATATTTAGGACCCGTATTATAGGTGTATTTGTTGTTGGTAGAAGTTGTAGGCCGTTGGGTGAAGAGATGGAAGCTTGGGGGAAGCTTCCTTGGCCGAAACAGCTTCTCGGAGAAGAAGTTGCCCGACTTGATCGATCGATCGATCATGGGTCTCGATTGATCAAGCCATCGATCGATCGACGGCCATGGGTCGATCGATCCACCCTTGTTGAAAGTTGATAAATTTTCTAAGATGATTTGGATGGAATAGATTCCATATCATCAGGCTTTGAGGTTAATTAGGTGATAACCTAACGGACCTTTTAGGACTTTATGGTCCATAAATTAAGGCAAATTAGGGGGGTAAAGTAAGGGTTTTAAGTATATAACCCTAAATCTATATTTTCGAGGAAAATAGAATATTTGTAGAAATTGATGGATTAGGGTTCCTAAATTATATTGGGGACTTCTAAATGATTAATTGGACTAGGAGTAGTTTTGGGGTTCAAGGAAATGAAATCCTTAACCCACTGAATTTAAGGTTGATCGGGTGAGATAAATCCCGAGGATATTTCTAGTAGGCATATGGGCCTGTATAATTATGCTTATAGAAAGCATAATTATATCAAATACTGTTAAGTGTATCCTAGGAGATAATTAGGATAAATTGGGAATATAGATATTTGTTGTTTTCACTTAGAGTGAGGCGTATCATTGGAGATATCCAATAAATCCTTAGATAGGATTTAGATATATAGTGATTATTAAAGTAAGAAATACTTTGAATTTAGAATCATGCTAATATGAATGCATGATTATGATTCCTGAAGGGAATCTTTGGGATTATTGGTTATCGCTAGATGCTATAGGCCTCTATGGTCGTTATTATATATATATTCTAGGAGGAATATATAGGATATGTATATACTGTGTGATTTAGGTGTATATATATATATATGTTATGATGGAAATGATTTTGAAAATATAAAAATGAATATTTTCAAAATGGAAAGAGAAAGGTTTTTTATAATTAATAAAATATGGATTACACACCTCTCTAAATCGCTATCATAAGGGAAGTTGCGTACGTATGGTGAAGCCCCCTGGCTAATGAATGCAGTGTGGATATAGTCCTATAGGCCATGTGAGCGTTTGTGATATATTTTCTGCGCTGGTTAGGAGATTCCGGGTGTGGTCTTGACTATCCCGCGGGCACATGGCCGCTTCCCGACGTCTTGCGATGTAGGATCCTAGGTTGTCTTGATGATAGGCCCTGGAAGATGATAGCCATTTAGGGGCACGCACAGTGGAGAAATTCGGACGGGCGGTCTTAGAACGCGTTTATATTAAAGCAATTCATGATAATGGATTGGATTTAATTACATTTCCTGGATATAGGAATGGAAATGGGTTATATGTTTAGCTTCAGTAACACTCCCGGATGAAAGAAGGGATGTGGAAGCATATGATATGGTAAAAGCATTTTTATGATAATAAAAATGGCTTTTAATTACATTTCCTGAGTATAAAATGGGAAATGGGATAATTGAAAAAGGAAAAGCATTTTTATGTTAATAAAATTGGCTTTTAAAAAGATATATGTTTTGGTAAAGCAATTCATGCTAATGAATTGGCTTTAAATACATTTCCTGTATATGAGAAGGGAAATGGAAGTTTTTGAAATGAAAAGGATAAGTATTGATAAATACTTTGTGTATAGAATACACCTCAGTCCGGGAGGTAGATCCGGATGTGTATTAATTAGATGAAATTGATTTGGTAACCCTCAGTCCAGGAGATATTATCCGAACGTATATTGTAGATGTATGTGTACATATATATATTTATACATTTGTGTGTGCTATGGGACTAATGGATCTCTACCATTAACCCTGCCAAGTAGTAGTGTATCGGGTGGGGTCCTTGTTTGGATTTCGCTTTGCGAGACACCCACGCACGAACTTAGTGTAGTGTTGAGAATGGAGGGAAGTTTGACCCTTAGCACTTGGACTATCTGGGGTAGATAGTAGATGGGTAAATTAGACTAGTTAGGCAGAGATAGCTTGACTAGGGTATGTTGTTAGGATGCGTTAGGTGTGCACTACTAGAGGAGAGGTGAGGGGTATCTCATGGAAGTGCGATATCAATTTAAATATGAGATAAAACTATTTTTCTAAAAATAAAGTATTTATGCACTTGCAAAATATTTTCAAAATTCAGGCTCTGACCCGTTTATCTACTCTCCTTTCCTTCTATATATTATATATATATAGGTGTCCAGACACAGGGACGCCTGGATGGAAATTCTTTCGAGTCAGACGTCTGCTGCAGCAGCTGTGGATGCTTGCGGGTTCTCGGTAGACGCTTCTTTCCTTGTACTCTAGATAGGAGGTATTGTACAAACATTCGGGCCAATGGTCCAACTGATTTTATTTATTCTTTGCACGATATTCGATATGGTTGTATAATTTGAACCGAGTGTTCGGTTATTTTTAGTTCATTTCATTTTCCTTTTTATTTCATTTACGCATTAAATTGTGGATGTTTTATTTTAATCGTTAAAAAGAGTAGTTAAGTTAAAATTTTAACGCTCGCCTAATAGGATATTAGTAATTAAATGGATTTTCGACAGTGATGCTAAGAATGATCCATATGTAACTCCTGTTATGATTTGATATAGGAGTGATCGCCCGGTATCCCATTAGGCGGGTTGTTACACCCCCCCTTTGTCAAAAATTCTGCACGAGTCTTCTTCAAAGAGAATAGGGTACCCATGTTCCGGAAGTTTCCCAACACTCAACAAATTTTTCTCTAAATCCAGAACTAGTAACACATCTCGAATATACTTTGTTCCTTTCTCCGTTTCAATGGCTATAGTATCATTGCCCTTTTTTTGGACTAAGGCACCATTACCCATTTTCACTTAAGAATTAGAAGAAGTATCCATAGAGATAAAAATATTTTGATCTCCGATCATGTGATTACTACACCCACTATCAAGAAACCACAAATTATTTCTTTGCTCCGATGCACTTTGACAAGCAAAAAACATATTCCCCTCACATTCTTGTTCTTCGGTGAAGTTAGCTTGTTGGTTGTTCTTGAGCCGACAATCTTTTTGAACATGCCCAAATTTCTTGCAATTGTGACATTGTGGCTTTCCCCGGAACCAACAATCTTTATCAATATGGCTACTTCTCTTGCAAATACTAAACTTTTGTTGATTAAAACTTTCATTACTTTCTCTTCTTTCAATATTATTTCTACCTCTTCCTCGAGTGTTTCTTCCTCTTCCTCTTCCTCTTCCATGTCTTCCAACTCTTGAAGATTCACCTTTGGGTTGATCAAAAAAAGGTTTGGCCCCAACATTGAGCTTAGATTGAAAGGCACTCTCAACAGATTTTTCAGAGTGTCTACTCAACCTTTGTTCATATGTTTTAATGGAACCCATCAATTCTTCAACACTTAAAGAGGCTATTTCTTTAGTTTCTTCAACAATGTCAACAATGGGATCATACTTTTTCGGCAAACTAATCAAGATTTTTTCAACAATCCTTTGATCGTAAAGTTGTTCCCTCTATATTTTCATTTGATTCACAATCTCCATTAATCTAGAGAAATAATCTTTCAATATTTCTACATCCTTCATCTTCATATTCTCAAAATATCTTCTTAAGAACTGAATTTTAATAGCCCTTACCTTCAAAGTACCTCTGAATTCTTTTTGTAAAATATTTCAAGCCTCCTTTGCTTTGTTTGCATTGATGATTCTTGGAAATATTGTTTCAACTAACCCCTATTGGATTAGGCTCAAAACTTTTGCATCTTTCTTCTTGTGCTCCTTCAACTTTTGCTTTTGAGCTTCCAGGAAAGCCGTGATATCCTCCGATTCATCAAATCCATCTTTAATATACTCCCATAAATCAAATGAAAGGAAAATGGTTTTCATTTTTACAGACCAGAAATCATAGTTCTCTCCATCAAAAATTGGAATGAAGGGTCGTTGGGTACCCATTTGGTTGCTAGAACTTGCCATAAATTTTTTATCACTTTTCGTCGGATTTGTTTCCCGGCCAGCAAAGAAAATACACCCAGCTCTTGATCTAAAGAGGGCTCTGATACCACTTTGTTGGAGTTTAAATGATAATTATATTGTTGTATTAGAAGAAGAAGTGAAAAATAAAGCAAGAGAGGTATTGTAGAGAAGATAATCTTTTCATTTCCAATGATTGCAAAGTTCTGGCAGCTTAATACATATAAGAAAACATGGGATATGCATTTATTGTTATGCTGGTTTTACTCCCCTATAACATATAATAAGTAGACTAGAATTTAGGACCACTAAGGCACACATTAAAGGCACATTAATTGCCCTACAGCAGCCCCTATAGCAGCTCCTATAGCAGCCCTACAACAGCTATAGCAACCCCTACAGCAGTTATGCATTAATTTTAACAAGACTTGTCTTTTCTCTCCCGTGTTTTGATGTAAACATCAGCCATTGATAACTTTTTTCCTTTGAGCAACCTCCATATGTATTAATCGAATCACTCATTACATAATTAAGTCTAATAATGTAAAGTTAATATTCACAATCATAGAAGTGTGAACATAGTTAAAAGATTCAACGGAACTCAATGGGGTTTTCTAGAGAGAAAACCTCCTCCATCTCTTTGAACTTTTATCTTCCTTTTATACTCATAGTTACAAATTTTGTATGGATTCAAGTTCAACCTTTTGTTTGGACTTTGATCCGAAACCATTTGATTCTTCCAATGACTATCCTCCATCCACTTTTAACACTCCATCTTTGGCCCCTAAATCATATCACAATATCACTATTCAAAAACTATCTTTTGTAGATGTACTCTCTTATAAAAACTCAGTCCAAAACCCTTTTCTGGTCAATAAAAAAATTGTTCATCCATCACCATGTCTCTTTTCTCTTAACGAACCTTATTTTCGTGGAGATACACTTGTTGTAAGGCTCAATGAAGATGCCTATAAAGAAGTTATCAAAGCTTGTGGTTCTTCAAACCTCATAGGAAGATTTATTCATTCCAAAGGTGCCAAACCATGTAAGGTTTATGATCTCAAGATTGCTCTAAATAATCTATGGAAGATTCAACACCACTGGACACTTACACACATATGTAAAGGTTATTATAATCTTTGTTTTTCATGTGTTCATGAACTTAGTAAGGCCTAGTCATTGAGAAGTTGAAACCTCTCAAATGGTATTTTCAAACTTTTTCATTGGTTTCATGATTTTGAATTAGAATTTCATGTTTAGTCTACTGCTACTATTTGAATTCGTTTAAATGGGCTTTGTCTACAGTATTGGGACCCAAGACTTGTTCTCCAAATTGCAAAGGGTGTGGGTCTACCTATAAGAATTGATAAGGTTGCATTAGATAGAACATATGGAAGTTTTACTAGGGTATTGGTGGAAGTGTTATGTCTACTATTTATAAATAACAATTGTACAGAATTATAAATTATTAATTAATTACAAAATTAAAACAGAATTACAGAAATGAAACACTTACTTGAATTTGCAGAAATAATAAAAGAATTAAAGATAAATCCGAGCCCTGTTATGAACAGTCTCCTTAAGACAATTTATTCCCTCCAATGTGCTCCGAGGTTGATGAATATTGTCTCCCAAGATAGAACGGATTTTCCAATTAATTATGTAGCACGACAATAATTAATTACAACGAACTCAAATTCCGTGGCTTTTACTCAACAACAATGCAAGATATGTTATGCAGGAAAAAGAATTTCTGAAACTGATACGACTGGAATTTTCTGGGACAAAAATGATGGCAATTCTAGAAGAGGGAAATTTTACAGTATTAAATTCTGTAGGGGAAATGTTTAATTTATAGCTTTTGTGTTGACTGTTAGAACAGTCAACCAAAATTAAATGTCAAAAACAGTTAAACGAAATTAATTGTTAACTGTTAGCAATAACTGCCAACAGTTTATTAATTAATTAATTAATTAATTTAGGAATTAATTAATAATTAAAGCCCAGAAAGTTAAATAAATTCGGTCAAAAAATGTAGGAGATTTTTACAAGCCCAAGCCCAAGCCCGAACCGAACCGAGCCGAGCCGATCCGACCGGACGGGCGGACGGACGCGCGCGTGTAGACTTTTGACCGAAAGTCAACCCGTGCATAGCTTAGGTCATCTCCCCTTCAAAGAGTTGGGATACCCCAAGGCATCCATGCCTTAGTCCATACTTGGGGTGTTATTAACTCATCAAATTTTCACTACTCTTCCAATGTGGGACAAGAGTTAAAACACACCCAATTCATTAACTTTCATTGCTTTGTGAGTCACTTTGGGGACATATTTATCATTCATAACTTATTAAAATTGGACATATGAATATACTATGTTAATCTCCTTACGGAGGTGAACGCGTTCGTATATGGTCCCACGATTTTCGTAGTGTGGGTCCCACCTAAATTTGAGCTCAAAGTTGCTCAAAATTCTGTCCAGAAAATTTTGGACAGCTTTCTTAAACCCAATTCAAGTCCGATTTTCCAACAATCCCCCACATGAATGATATATCGCTATAAATAAAACAAAACAGATGCTTATGCAGATGCAGACACAAGTTGAGTAAAACTGAAGACTTATTACATCGGGAGAAGTAGCCTAGTGGCCTTGAACTTTCCTTAGTGATATACTATCGAATTTACTTGGTTAATCAGTAGACTTCACGTCCTTGAACTGTCAACCGTTTTTGTAAACCTAGACAACAGTATTCACACAACAATTCTTCAACACAGTTGGTTCTCACGTTTGTGTTCATTTTGGCCGTGAACACCACATGGTTCCGTAAGTATTTTAAAGAATATGCCTTTCATTATTCTCAAAGAAGTGGCCCCCTTCTTACTCACGTAGGTGACTTCCATAAAGAGTATTCTGCAATACACCACTTAGACATACTAAGATATAGATGTCATTAAAAGCATAACTTATCCTAATTTCGCGGCAGATATGCACTGTCTCATCTTTGGAATGGATAGGATTAATTATCCTCCAGTGCTTACTGAATACAACGTAGTTCGGTTTGCCCATTGAACCTAGATCTTGAGATCTCCAGTCACCTAGATTGGGTTGCCACTATATTGATTTTTATTTATTTATAGGCTTTAGACCCATTCCTCTCGATGATCTTTCAACTTGCTCTCGGTTTAAACCTTTCGTTAGTGGATCCGATATATTATCTTTTGACTTTACATAGTCAATTGAGATAATTCCGTTTGAGAGAAGTTGTCTAACGGTATTGTGTCGACGACGAATAGGTCGTGACTTTCCGTTATACATGTGATTTTGTACCCTTCCAATCGCTGATTGGCTATCGCAATGTATACATATTGCGGGCACAGGTTTAGACAAATTTGGAACATCCTCTAAGAAATTTCGAAGCCATTCAGCTTCTTCTCCAGCTTTGTCTAGTGCAATGAATTCAGATTCCATTGTCGATCTAGCAATGCACGTTTGTTTTGAGGATTTCTAAGATACGACTGCACCTCCGAGGGTAAACACATACCCACTCGTAGACTTAGAGTCTTTTGTATCAGATATCCAATTTGCATCACAATGTCCTTCAAGAACAACTGGATATTTTGAGTAGTGCAGTCCATAGTTTTGAGTATATTTTAAATAACCCAAAACTCTCAATATAGCTTTCCAGTGATCTCTTCCTGGATTACTCGTAAATCGACTTAGCTTACTTATTGAGTATGCTATGTCCGGTCTCGTACAGTTCATGATATACATTAAGCTGTCGATAATATGAGAATATTCTAGTTGAGATATGCTTTCACCATTATTTCTTGCAAGATGTAAATTTACATCTACAGGTGTCTTCGTAGGACTGATATCATACTTCTTGAATTTTTCAAGTACTTTCTCTATGTAATGAGATTGAGATAATATAAGTCCATCCAATGTTCTAGAAATTTTAATTCCTAATATAACATCGGCGATTCCCATATCTTTCATGTCAAATCTACTACTCAACATTTGTTTTGTAGTTTTGACAATTTCCAAGTTACTACCCATGATAAGCATATCATCAACATAGAGGCATACAATGACATATCCATTTTGAATGTATTTGAAGTAAACACATTTATCGCATTCATTAATTTTGAAACCATTTGATAACATTGCATTATCAAATTTTTCATGCCATTGCTTAGGTGCTTGTTTTAATCCATATAGTGATTTAACAAGCTTACATACTTTTCCTTCTTGTCCGGGAGCTTTGAACCCTTCAGGTTGCTCCATATAAATTTCCTCGTCTAGTTCACATTTTAAGAATACAGTTTTTACATCCATTTGATGTATTTCAAGTCCATTAATAGCAGCTATTGCTATTAACATCCGAATGGACGTTATTCTTGTTACCGGTGAATATGTGTCGAAGTAATCCAACCCTTCCTTTTGCCTATAGCCTTTAGCTACAGGTCTAGCTTTATATTTATCAATTGATCCATCGGCCTTCAATTTCTTTTTGAAGATCCATTTATAACCTAACGGTTTTGAACCTGGTGGAAGATTCACTAGTTCCCATGTATGATTTTGTAATATGGATTCAATTTCACTATTAATTGCTTATTTCCAATTGGAAGCATCGGGTAAGGATATAGCTTCTTTATATGATTGAGGTTCATTTTCTAACAAATATGTTAGAAAATCAGGACCGAAGGAAGTCGAGGTTTTTGCTCTTTTACTACGTCTTGGTTCATCCTCTATTGATTCAATAGGTTGATGAGTACCACTTGTAGTAGCTTGATTTGTCCTTTTAGAAGGACCAAATTCTCGGGTCATGTTATACGGGAATTCATTTTCAAAAAATGAAGCATCCCTAGATTCAATAACCGTATTTACATGAATGTCCGAAATCTCAGATTTACAAACTAGAAATCGATATGCACTGCTATTAGTAGCATAACCGATGAATACACAATCCACGGTTTTTGGCCCTATTCTTACCTTTTTAGGTTTAGGAACCATAACTTTGGCTAAGCACCCCCACACTCGTAAATATTTATAGGAAGGTCTTCGACCTTTCCATAATTCATAAGGTGTCTTGTGAGTCTTTTTGTGAGGTACTTTATTGAGAATGTAATTAGCAGAAAGTAAGGCTTCCCCCCACAAATTTTGTGGAGCTCCTGAACTTAATAACATTGAGTTCATTATTTCTTTCAGAGTACGGTTTTTGCGTTCAACAACACCATTCGATTGAGGAGAATAAGGAGCGGTTGTTTGATGAATAATCCCATTTTCAGAATAAAATTCCTCAAATGGATATTCATATTCACCTCCTCTATCACTTCTAATAGCCTTTATCGTTTTGCTTAATTGATTCTCAACTTCATTCTTATATTGTTTAAATGCATTAATAGCCTCATCTTTACTATGTAACAAATATACATAGCAATATTTTGTGCAATCGTCAATAAAAGTAATAAAATACTTTTTCCCACCTCTAGTTTGAACAAATTTTAAATCACAAATATCGGTGTGAATTAAATCTATAGGTTCAGTTATCCTTTCAATAGAATGGAAAGGTAATCTAGCTAATTTAGATTCCACACAAATTTCACATTTACGATTTTTATCAATATTAAATTTTGGCAAAAATTCCTAGTTAATTAATCTACGCAATGTATCAAAATTAACATGTCCCAATCTAGCATGCCAAATATTAGATGACTCAATCAAGTAAGAAGAACTAGCAATTTCATTCATTGAAATAGATGTTTTTGGGGTTACAGTAAGAACATTGAGTTTAAAGAGCCCCTCATTTAGGTAGCCATTTCCTACATACATGTCATTTTTAGACAACACAAATTGATCAGACACAAACACAAGCTTGAAACCATTTTTAGTAAGGAGAGATCCAGAAATCAGATTCTTTCGGATATCAGGCACGTGAAGAACATTGTTGAGAGTAAGTTCCTTTACAGAAGTCATTTTCAGAGTTATCTTTCCCTGTCCCACCACCTTCGAAGTGGAAGAATTTCCCATAAAGAGATTTTCTTCATTTTCCAAAGGCTTATAAGTGGTGAACATCCATTTGTTTGCACAAATGTGTCATGTGGCTCCAGTATCCACCCACCATTCCTTGGTATTTCCAACCAAGTTACATTTAGATACCACGGCAGAAAGATTCATATCCGCCAAATCATTGGTCATATTCTCACCATCAGTTACATTTGCTTGAGAGTTATTTTTATTTTGCTTCTTAGGCTTACGACACTCGCTTGAGCGGTGTCCCGGTTTACCACAATTGTAGCATTTGCCTTTGAACTTTTTCTTATTATGTTTGGAAGTGCCTTCCCCATCATACTTTCGTTTGTTCTTTTTAGGACCTTCAACGACATGGACCTTTGTTTTCATCGGATTCTTCCCACTTTTCTTTTGAGACTCATGGTTGTCTTCTTCGATTCTTAGCCTGACCACCAACTCCTCCACATTCATCTCCTTACGCTTGTGCTTGAGATAGTTTTTGAACAAAGTCCAAGATTGTGGCAACTTTTCAACAATTGCGGCAACTTGAAAAGTTTCACTAATTGACATTCCTTCAGCATGAATGTCGTGGAGGATCACTTGGAATTCTTGCACTTGCGAGATTACAGATTTAGAGTCAACCATTTTGAAGTCCAGAAAACTCCCGACGATAAATTTCTTCATCCCAGCATCTTCAGTTTTATACTTCTTTTCCAAAGAATTCCATAATTCTTTGGATGTCTTGATAATGCAGTAGACATGATACAGAGTCTTGTCCAAGTAGGCCAAAATATAATTTCGGCATAGCTAGTCCGAATGCTTCCAAGCATCGACAGCAGCAACCTTTTCAGCGTCATCTCCCTCTTGAATAGAGGGGCAATCTTCATATACAAACCTGCCAAGTTGGCAGGTAGTGAGATAGAAGTACATTTGTTCTTGCCAATGTTTGAAGTCAGCCCCAATGAACTTTTACGGTTTCTGCCCGTGTGGCATAGATACGGGTGCAGTCACATTTGTGTTGGTGACAATCAGTTTCGTAGGAGTAGTGTTCGTACTTTGTGATTCCATTTCTGTTACAAAAACAGAACTTTTATCAATGATAAAATTCATATATAATGAATTAATCAAAACAGAATACAAAATTATGTGCACCAATTTCCTCCAAATATAATTCACAATAAATGAATTCCAAAAGAATTCCAAATAAAATTCAGAATTAAACTATAGTATAAACAGAATTTCGTACAAAACAGAATTAAATATAAAATCTGTGTCACACTAATTTTTAATAATTAAAAGAATTCTGTACAAAACAGAATTATAATTTAAAGATTAAAAATTTTGCATAAACAGATTTTAACAAGAATACACAAATTAAATTTTATTTTCTAAAACAGAATATAAAAACAGTATAGAAATTAATTTCTATATCAAAACTGTTTTTACTAATTTCTACAATAAAATAATAACTTAATTCATTTTATTCTGTCAAAACAGATTTATTTTCAACAAATAAATTTCTGTAAAAAAAATTTTGTACACTAAAAAACAGTAGAACTTCGTAAATTGTCTTAAGATTGTTATGTCTACTATTTATAAATAACAATTGTACAGAATTATGAATTATTAATTAATTACAAAATTAAAACAGAATTACAGAAATGAAACACTTACTTGAATTTGCAGAAATAATAAAAGAATTAAAGATAAATCCGCTCCCTGTTATGAACAGTCTCCTTAAGACAATTTATTCCCTCCAATGTGCCCCGAGGTTGATGAATATTGTCTTTAATCTCCTTACGAAGGTGAACGCGTTTGTATATGGACCCATGATTTTCGTAGTGTGGGTCCCACCTAAATTAGAGCTCAAAATTGCTCAAAATTCTGTCCGAAAAATTCTGAACAGCTTTCTTTAATCCAATTCAAGTCCAATTTTCCAACCGAAAGTGGATCTTAATAAAAAACAGATGAACGACTTTTAGTGGAAATAAGTGAATGTAGATTTTATGTCCAAGTTGTTTCTGAATCTCCACCTTCTTTTTGCAATTTTGTAAAAAAGTTGGTCATTCGATTTATGAGTGTCGAAATCTCCAAAAACAAGTTTCTAAAACTCCTTGTCATGTCGTGAAAAACAAGTTGCAAAATCCTGTTGTGATTGTATCCAACACGCATGCAACGTTGAAAGATGGTTCTTTGATTCAGGCTACCAACGACGAGACCCACAACCACCATATTATCAACTGGTCAAACATCTTGAATATTACCAAGGAACATGGGAAGGAAGCAACTAGCCGTCCTGATCTAAAGAAACAAACCATGCATTTTGGCTCGTAACAAAGTTGTTCAGCAGTCTAAAGAGCTGGAAAACTCCCAATGGTTTCTAAAAGTAGTAAAACAAAAAACGATGTAAGTAAAACGGATCGTCCTGCTATTGTACTAATGAGCAGTTGCCACCTAGCCGTATTCGATTTTTGGCAAAGAAATGGCATCCATGTTGGGGATGGAATACCCCTTCAGCAGGTGGCCGTAGAGTCTAACCGTGTTGACTCAGGTGGAAGCTCCGGTGGATGGTTCAGAAAGTTAGTTGGGGGAAGTCAGGAGACTCCCAAACAGACCCATACTTCCGTCGAGATTCTTGGAAATAATAACATTGAGTCAATTATGATATCTGATAAGGAGAAAAACGTGTTAATCGCAAACATGTTGATGATAAGCTCAAGCCCAAAGGAATCGGAAGGTCAAAACTCGGATGATTTAAAATTGGCCTCAAACGGATATTGATAAAGATTGTTATAAGAACAAAGAATTTGAACCTAAACATAGAGGTCAAAAAAATATTCAGAATATTTCATTAGGGGATATGTCTGATAATGAAGATTTCTATGGTGAGATGCCTCCTCTAAAGGAGATTCCAACCCTGTCAATTGACACTTTTAGGAAAAAGGAGGGCCCTGATATTAATTTATTCATAGAGATCCCTAAGTTTGATCTTGGGATGTCTCCAAATTCAGCAAGAGCTCGGGAATTTATTAAAGACTGGGTTGGGAGAAATTATGAAAATAATCAATCTCAAATTAGTAATTCATTGGATGTGTTAGGAAGCTTGGAAGATTCGTCAAACCTCAATCAAAATGTGGTTGATGGTAAAAAAAAATAGAGAGATTAAAAAGGCAAATGTTGATTCTTTTCCATACTTATCAAAGGAGGAAAGATTCTCTCTTAAATATAATTTAAGGTCGTCTTTTTCTCACACTAGATTTCGTAAAGCTTAGCTTTTTATGTTTAAATTTTTATTAGCTCATGTAAGAGCCCCGGTAGAGGCTATTTCTCCTAGATTTTAATAATAAAAAAAAATTATTGTTAAAAAAATATTCGCAATCATAAATTTTATACACACCTTATGAGTGACATTTGCGTAACTTTTTCTTCCCTAAGTATGCAGCGTTTTTTTATTCTTACGAGCGCGGAGATTTTTTCAACTCTTTCTCTTTAACAAGATTATATGTGAAACATCCATTTAACTTGGATTCATATAATTTTACCACTATTAATACATCTGTGCCCTTGGCTCCCCAAGTTCTCCAATACTTGACAAGTTTTTTCCATTGATATCGCTCCACTATAGGTGGATGATGTTCCAGCCTCTCTTTGTCAGTATCATCAAATGCAGGATAGAATGACTTCTTCCCATCTACTTTCCAATTATTCCCTACCTTACCGACCTTCTTCAAGGAGCATCAGTGTTAGCATAAATATGTATTAATAAAACAAGTCATGCATGCACATACTAGTACACAAATAGTCAAATTAAATAAGATATAAATTCCATTTATTATAAACTAAAATAACATTTCATATAACCTGAACCTCCTTCCAAACTCGCTCCTTGTACGGAATTAAATCCTTACATCGCCAATCACCAAAAGTAAATAGTAATATGTTTCTATCTCCGGCTAAAATCTCTAAAGGGTAGATAGTTTATTTGCATTATCTCCAAGTGGTTGGCTAAAATCGTTGGATTAAAGCTCTAAATGTTTTCTGTACCCCCCACATATTTCACATCTTCACATTTCCCTTACATTTAGGGCAGCTTGTAATGAAGTTTGACCTAAAAACAAAAATACATGTAAACTTTTATATAAATACTTAGTTAAAGAAAAAATTATATTATACTACATATTCTTACTCACACAGTGCATGCGGGACACGTGCAAGTAGCGAAGTTAAAAACATTATTCAACCCAAATTATTTAGCCGTTAACTGCTCTTCTCTGCCCAGATTATTTAGCCATTGACTTTGACGTTTTCGATTAAGGAAAGTGACAACTAAGGGTTCTCTTTTTAACTCACGTTTGTCGAAGTGTCAGGACAATTCGGAGGCCAACCTGTCAAAGTAGAATTCATAGGCCCATTTGGGTAAGCTAGTCACTATGCTTCGTAAATTATTTTATTTGTTTTATATATGTAGTAAAAAAATAATATTTATCGAAGTATTAACTTTCGCATCTCAAATTATTTAACACCAGCTGCACGGACATGGTTTCAATGGTAATATCAGACTTTCATTGGAGGTGAGATATGTTTGAATCTGTACTGGATTAATGCATATTAACACATACACATGTATCTATGGAAAATAGTCCACATTCTTTTTGCAGAAAACATGCCATCACTATGGTTAATCTGTGGTCAATAGAGATAGATGACGTTATATATATATATAATAATGCTCTTGTGCGGATTAGTCCGCATTTTAAGAATGCGGACTGGACATGTGTCACTTGACGGTGCACCTAGAAATTATTGACTAAATTATAAGCACACTCTCTCTTTTTTCTGAGCTCACCGTCAGGTGCAGGGGCGGACGCACGTTAGGACGAGCTGGGGCAACCGCCCCGGTTCAGATTTGAAAAAAAAAATAGGGTTATTGTCTTGTATTGAGCGGCTGATCTGGATGGGTTAAAGACGAAGCATCTGAGTTCGGGTCATTGGGTAAAAAAGGGTTGGCGAGTTGAAAGGTAGGTGGGGTATAAGGGGGTGATTGTTGAGGTGGGTTTTTGAAGATTTTGGTGAGGTTTCTGTGGGATTAACAGAGGTTTAGTTATGGGTTATATATATATAGAATAATGATATGTACACCTACTCTTAGTACCAATCAAGTACCGAATGTGTTTTAAATGATTGTACAAATGTGTAAGGCTCATGTATTAAAGTGTAGGTCCCATGATGGTACAATACATTAAAAGCACAATCGGTACTGGATTGGTACTGAGAGTTGGTATTTGTAGCATTGTCCATATATATATATATATATATATATATATATATATATATATATATATATATATATATGGATATGTGGGTCTTTTTCAGATTTGGTTTGAAAACTATTTTTTTTCCCAGATTGGGTTTTGTAAGTGGGTTCTTAAGAATTTTTTTGACACCATTATGATGTTTCATCTGGTTTTTGTAAGTGGGGTTTTAAGATGTTGGTTCTAATGTTAATCCCAAATGGTTAAATCCCAAACGATTAAATCCAAATCAAACTACATGTTTTATTTTTTAGATTTTTGGTTGGCTTCACAATAAAGTTTGGTTTATATTCATTGTAGAACGAATTTGTAGTGGTGTGATGGTGGGCAGGGGTGGTGGGAGGGGGGGTGATTTAGAAAAAAAAATCAGTGGCTGGATGATGATGTTGGTTATAGTTTTAGATTTTAAGATTTGATTTACGGTGGTGTTATTCCCTTGCTCTAGCTTGCAAGATCATTCCACAACAGGTATTATTCCCCTGTTCTCTTGCATAAAATTTAGTTTCTTTTGTGTATATAGTCTGAAATTTAGTTTTTACAGTTTATTTAGTCTCATAAAATTAGTGAGTTTCTTTTGTGTATAATTTTGATAATTTTTGCATAAAATTCAGTTTTTTGTCTATAAAATTAGTTTGAATTTTTGATAATTTTTGGTAAAGTATCCTCAAGATATTGTGGTAGAAGAAAACCCCAATAGTGTTCCCCGTTAATAGTCCAAACCCACATATATCATAATTAATTAGTATCGGGGTCCTAATTATGACATCTAATCCAGGCCACCCTCTTAATTTCCCTTCGATCTATTTTTTTTCAAATCAATTATACCCAAACAATTATACACAAAAAATTATATCCAAAAAATTATAACCAACAAAATTATACTCAAATCAATTATACCCAAAAAAAAATTGATTGAATTTCGCCCCAGTTGAATTAAAATCCTAGATCCGCCACTGGTCAGGTGACACATGTCCAGCTCGCATTCTTAAAATGCGGACTGGTCCGCACAAGAGCATGACTATATATATATATATATATATATATATATATATATATATATATAGAGAGAGAGAGAGAGAGAGAGAGAGAGTATTGAAGGCGTTCTATTGGTGGCAAGGCTGGCTCTAGGCATAGGCGGGTTAGGCCGCCCCTAGGCCCCCCCGATTAATTGGGGCACCTTCAGGGAAAAAAAAATTAGGAATTAAAAAAAAATTAGGTTTAAAAAAAATTAGTTGTACAAAAAAAAGGCCTCCCCAAAAAAATTAGTTATGAAAAAAATTAGAGTTATCACTTAAAAAAAGGCCTCAAAAAATAAATTTGTTCTATTTAAAATAAACTCATACACTAAACCCAACAACAACATAATAATTTACCCACACTGTTGATGTAAAAAATTAGATTATCTCTAATTAATTAATCACAGATAAAATAAATAAGACAAAAGATTTTTAAAGTGATTCAGCCTTATAAGAATGACCTACGTCCACTACAAGAAAAATGACATTTAGCGACTAATTGTTTTTGCAACGTATTTTATTTCCCGTCATAAATGTGTTTTTACAAGAAATTATTATATTCGTCGCAATAGTTATGAGAAAGAATTTAATCATTTACGATGAATTAAATAAATCGCAAAAATAAAACCTATTGCGAGGAAATTGTAAATTCATCACAAAATATTTGGTACCAAAAATTGTCGCCTACTTTCCCACATTTTATTTGACTTATTACGATGAATTGAATTTTCCTCGTAAAAAAAATTAAAATTATTAATTATTTCATCGCAAAAGACCCATATGAGTTTAAAAAAATTAATTAAGTTTTTAATTCTAATAAACCCACTCCCCTCCCCTCACGTCTCTCCCCTATTCCAAACCCCCCACTGATAAATAGAGAATAAATAATATAAGAACTGATGAAGAGAATATATATTCCTTACTGTATTTCATTAACAAACCCAAGTGGGTATATATAATTACACACTGAGATCAGCTATGCTGTACAAGGAGAGGTTAAAAATATTAGTCGTTATTGAACAAGTCAACAATAGAGAGAGCAGGTGTTTGAGTATGAAATTCAAATGCAGTTGCTGCTGGTAGTCATTGCCGAGAATGGAGGAGATGCTGCCGAGATATGCTGAACCGAAGTGGACTGGGTTGATACCCACGTCTCTCCCTTCTAACACAACTCTTCCCTTCTCACCCGCCTCTCTCCATCTTTGTTGCCCTCTCACCCGCCTCTCTCCATCTCTCTCAACGGGTTCTCATCAGGTATTTCATCTTTCGTGTTCCTCTGTTATTGTGGAAGATGTTAGTTTGATAGAAAGTGTTTGCAAGAGAACTATGGATCATGATGTGTGTCATCTTTTAGATCAGATCCTCGTAGTGCTAGAGCAAATGTTGAAGGGCTTGCTCATATAATGCTTGAGATAACAGTAGTATAGATATATAGATAACAGTGTATATATATATATATATATTACAGATATATATATATAATTATACAGATATCAGATATATATACATATCTGTAATATGTATATATATCTGATATCTGTATAATTATATATATATATATATATATATATATATATATATATATATATATATATATATATATATATATATATATATATATATATATATATATATATATATATATATATATATATGTATATATATCTGTTGTATATAGATATTTATATATACATTACAGATATAAATATCTGTATATATTTATATATATATATCTGTATATATAAATATCTGTATTTATATCTGTAATGTATATATAAATATCTATATACAACAGATATTATATATATATATATATATATATATATATATATATATATATATATATATATATATAGAGAGAGAGAGAGAGAGAGAGAGATATTAAAGATATTTATATATACTGTAATATATATATTACAGTTATATCTGTATATATAAATATCTGTAATCTCTCTCTCTCTCTCTCTCTCTCTCTCTATATATATATATATATATATATATATATATATATATATATATATATATACTGTAATATATATATTAATATACTATAATTACTGTAATATATACTGTAATATATATATATTAATATACTATAATTACTGTTATACTATCAGATATATATATACTATAATTAATATACTATAATTACTGTAATACTATCAAATATATATATATATATACTGTAATATATATATATATATATATATATATATATATATATATATATATATATATATATATATATATATATATATATATATATATATATATATATACTGTAATGTATATATTAATATACTGTAACTATAATATATATATTAATATACTGTAATACTGTAATATACTGTAATATATATATTAATATACTGTAATATATATATATATATATATATATATATTAATATACTGTATATATATATTAATATTTTGTAATATATATATATATATATACATAGTAATATATATATAACAGTACAGTTATATATATATTACTGTATATATATATATATTACAGTATACAGTACAGTTATATATATATTACTGTATATATGTATATATATATATATATATATATATATATATATATATATATATATATATATATTACAGTATATTACAGTACATATATACGTATAATGTATGTAACTGTATGGCAGAGCCGGGAATATGTGATGGGTGGGGCACAAGAAGAAAAAGTACGGAGGTTCGTGGGCTACCGCCCCGAAAAAAAAAATTGAAGGTTATTCACACATTAATACTTTATTGCTAAAAAGATAAATATTCAAACATTTATAGTAATAACATAGAACAAACCAAAACATAATACTTCATTGCTAATAAGAGTCCAAAATATGAATTTATCATTGTAAGTACTAATTAAAATATAAAATAGGCAAACTATAATATCCCTTTATGATTTTTCATCTGTTAGAATCGATCCACAATTGTGTTATTGGAAATGCAACGAAGAAAGTTTTTTTTTCCCATACAACGAAGAAAGTTTAAGCATAACAGTGCTTCGTACATAAACAGGATAAAACCCAACGCATAATAACCCGCCTTTTGAAAATAAAACATAAAATAAATTATATATATATATATATATATATTTTTAAAATTAAAAAAAAAATTAATAAAAAAATAAAAAATAATAATGTATGTATGTATGCATAAAAAAAAGTTTAACCGAAAAATAAAAACATAAAAAAACAGTTTCTATCAAAATAAAAAAGGTTTTAACTGTCAACATCAATTTTTTTTCCATAAAATGACATTTGATTGGAAAAACAAAAATAATTTTTTTATGCCGACTCATGATTTTTATGTATCGATCGCGACATTGATCATTGTCGCTGACACGGACTCACATTCATAAGACAATAATCAGTCGCAATACATCATGTCAGCGTGTCCCAACCGATTCATATGACACGACACGATAAAAACAAAAGAAAAAATATTTTTTACCAAAACATGTTTTTAACAATAAAAAATAATTTTGACGAAAGACAGATTTTTTTAATGAAAAAAACTTTTTTTAGTAAAAAACATTTTTTAAACTAGTTTTAACACAAAAAATAGATTTTAGCTAAAAACAACAATTTTACCTAAAAATAAAAAACAACCTTTATCAAAATAAAAAAAGTATTAATGCGTGAATAACCTAGTTTGAGGACCATTTTATATATATTATTTTATTATTATCATGGTTTCATATATCTTGTATGTATCATACTAACATGTCTTTTGCTTAGGTGAATCGAAGGTTTTAATAGGAAGAAAGAAAATACGTTTCTCATCGGTACGTTTTTTAATTCCATGATTTATTGATTCTATTCAAAGTCTATGAATAACATGTCATGATACTTGTTTATTTAGTGAATGAAAATTTGTATTTGATATAAACAGGAAGTTGAATATGAGTAATAGTTGGATGTTCTTGCCCGATAGGTTATCAAAAGAGTACAAGGAAGGTGTTAAGTCATTTATTGAGGTGAAAAAAAATAGCTTAGATGGAAATAATACTTCCAGATGTCCATGTCGAGATTGTCAGGAAATATATATTCATGATTTACTCACTGTTGAAAAACATTTGTTGGTACGTGGCATCTCCTACAGTTTTGCAGTTCGTCATAATTTGAATGCACAAGCATCAGAAAGTTTGGAAAATGAAGAGGAAGAGGATGATTTGTTTGGAATGTTAAATGATGCATTTGACCCAAATATCTTCCCAGAGCAAGCTGAAAATGATCATGGGCCGATTAATGTAGAAAGGGATCCTTCTCGATTTAACGACTTGCTTGGTGACGTTGAAGAAGAGCTCTATCCAGGTCGTAAGAATTTCACTTCATTCCAATTCCTTGTAAAGTTGATGCATGTGAAAGTTCTTAATGGTTGGAGTAATAAATTATTTGATATGTTGGTTCAATTGTTAAAAGATGCTTTTCCCGAGGCAAGTATTCCGACCTCTCATTATAATGCGAAGAAAAGATTGCGGAATTTAGGATTAGGTTACGAAAAAATTGATGCATGCAAATACGATTGTGCATTATTCTGGAAGGAGCATCAAAATGCTGATAAATGCCCAGTATGCGATGAACCGAGATTCATGTATAATGATAAGAAGGGGAAAAATGTCCCTCATAAGATATTACGTTATTTTCCACTAAAACCGAGGTTGCAGAGGTTATTTATGTCAAGACATACCGCTGTTGACATGAGGTGGCACAAGGAGAAACACGTTGATAGTGAGGGTGTCTTGAGGCATCCCGCTGACGCCTTGGCATGGAAAGATTTTGATCAGCAATACCCTTGGTTTGCATAAGACCCTCGTAATGTTAGGTTGGGTCTTGCCTCAGACAGTTTTAATCCATTTGGAAACATGAGCAACTCATATATCATGTGGCCTGTAATACTTGTCGTCTACAATATGCAATTGTGGAAGTGTATGAAGGAACCATTTTTTATGATGACATTGCTGATTCCTGGCCCTAACGCTCCTGAAAAAGACATGGATGTCTACTTAAGACCTTTTATTGATGAGTTGAAAGAGTTATGGGATGTTGGTGTGGAAACTTGGGATGCGTACAGTAAAACCTATTTTCGTTTGCATGCATCTGTGTTGTGGACTATAAATGATTTCCCCGCATATGGTACATTATCTAGTTGGAGCACAAAAGGATATAAAGCATGCCCAGTATGTAACGAGGATACGTCGTCATAACGTATAAGAAATAAGATATGTTATATGGGTCATCGACGATATTTGCCTCAAAATCATTCGTGGCGAAAAAGTAGACTATATAATGGGAAGCAAGAAATGGGAGTTGCACCGAGGAAGTTTTCTGGGGATGACATATTAGAGCAATTGAGTCGGGTGAAAATATTAAAGCCTGGTAAAAATCCAAACAATAAGGATATGAAGAGAAAGCGTACCCCCGAGGAATTAAATTGGACAAAGAAAAGTATTTTCTTTGAGTTGGAGTACTGGGCAAAGTTGAAATTACGACATAATCTCGACGTAATGCATATTGAAAAGAATATATGTGATAGCGTTATTGGAACATTGTTGAGTATTGAAGGTAAAAATAAAGATACAGATAAAGCTCGATTAGATCTAACTGACATGAACATAAGGAGGGAGTTGCACATGAAACAGAACGGTAACAAATGGTTGAAGCCGCGTGCATCGTATACATTGTCGTCGGATGAGAAAAAGGAGTTTTGCACATTTTTGAAATCTGTTAAATTTTCCGATGGATATGCAGCCAACATATCAAGAAATGTGAGTATAAAGGACGGGAAGATATCGGGATTGAAACGTCATGATTGTCATGTTATGTTGCAACGACTTCTTCCTGTTGGAATACGTCGGTACTTGCCCAAAGATATTTGTGCGACTTTGGTTGAGCTATCCAACTTCTTTCAACAATTATGTGATAAGACGTTGCCTGTAAAGGACCTAGAGAAATTAGAAGAAAATATTGTTCTTATACTGTGTAAACTCGAAAGGATCTTTCCTCTAGCTTTCTTTGATGTTATGATCCATTTGGCTGTGCATTTACCACGTGAGGCTATTCTTGGTGGACCAGTGAATTCCCGATGGATGTTTCCATTTGAGAGGTACTTTGTAATTATATTAGTTTATATTTTATATTTGAGTGATTCTTTCTTTCATTTTATCCATTTGACATTCTTTTATTTTAATAGAAATCTAGGGACGTTAAAGGGTAATGTCAACAATAAGGCTCGACCCGAAGGCTCCATTGCAGAGTCATACATTGTTAAAGAATCATTAACATTTTGTTCAATGTACCTTCACGGGATAGAAACCAAATTTAATCGAGAAGATCGTAACAATGATGCATTGCCAGAGCAACACAAAGGCTCACTATCTATTTTCTCTCAGCTTGTTCGACCCTTCCGTGAAAGACAGCTCATAATGTTACCACATGGAGATATAAACAAGATTTCTTGGTACATCTTAAACAACTGCACTGAGATAAAATCATATAGAGAGTAAGTATCATGTTATTATATCATAAGCTAATTATATTTTCATTGTTGTTTTCTAAAATAAAAATGTTCGACTTTGAATATGTAGCGAACATATGGCACTATTAGAGATGGAATCTACGGAAGACTTATATCAAAGGCATACACAACAATTTTCAAAGTGATTTAAAAGTCGCGTAAGTACATATAGTTTGACAGTTTATTATGATGATATAATTGATAATTAACCATTATATAATTTGATGATTGATGATAACTTTAACCTTTTATCTATAATAGATAAATAATTTGCGTCATAAAGGATCTCCTGAGGCTACGGATGAAATTTATTCATTGGCATGTGGTCCTGATGTTCGTGTGATTACATATACTGGGTGCATTGTTAATGGGGTACGATTCCATACAAAAGACCGTGATGATCGTCGTACAACTCAAAACAGTGGGGTAGTTGTACCAGGGGAGCATGAAGATGAAGTTATCGATTTTTATGGACGGTTATGTAACGTTATTGAATTAAACTACATAATGGGGTATCACACTGTTATATTTCAATGTGAGTGGTATGATACTAATCCAAAGAAGAAGAGACTACAAGTGGATAATCACCTTACTTCTATTAATGTAAGTAATACATGGTACGAGAATGATCCTTTTGTGCTAGCAACACAAGTGTCTCAAGTATTTTACTTGGATGATTATAAGTTCGACCCAATTGGAAAGTAGTACAGAAAGTGCAACACAGACATATTTGGGATGTCCCAAAAGAAGATAATGTTGATAATACAATTGACGATGCATACCAAGAGGATGATTCTTCTGATATTCAGTGTTCTGTTCAAGAGGCAAATCTCGACGTAGTACAATTGGTTAGACCAAATAATGGCGCTGATGAGATAATTATGACACCTACTTTGCTTGACAATGATGATATTTTATTTGATGATGACATTGGAGATGAAGATGACACGTTAGAAGAATATTACATTGATGGTCAAGAAAGTCAAGTAAGCATCGATAATGACAGTGATTGATAGAAGACCCGTAGTGTTTGCATCCATTTTGCATATTCTTTGCTACCTCTGTTTTACTTTGTTGGTATTTTTTTGGTAGTTTATTGAACCACATGTGTTTAGCAAAGGATAAACTTCCACTTGTGTATTTGCATTTCGAAAGTTTTGAGGTGTGCTTTGCGTATGTGGTTTGCTGAATTCATGAAATATATACACACATATGTTAATAACTTTTTCATGGTTTTATTTGAAATTCACATTACGAGATGAAATATACTCACATGGTGTTCAAATATTACTTGCTAGAACTTTGTTGCAGTAAATTGGCATGGCACCTGGTATAGCGAGAGGACGCATTTCTAGGGAAATCAATCACTCTATGGCACCGTCAACTGATGAAAATGGTATTGTTACCTAATATTTTTATTGTGTGCACGTATTTTTTTATTGTATCAATCGTTTTGCGTATGTAATGTATTGTGTTTTTTTCAGTAACCACTGCCCCAAAGAGAGTTCGTGGAATTGCTCGAAATTTGGCTGCTGAAAAAATATTTACAGCAACGAGGAACAAGATTCGTGTGGACTTTGCACATGGCAGACCCTCCGGTTTTAATCGCAAGGCATTTGTTGTTGAGATTGGTGTTGTAGTGTGGAATTATGCACCTCTACAGGCAGACAATTGGTCTGAGATAACCGATGACGAGAGGGATGAATTAGTTAATAGGCTGCTGGTATGTTCCCTCGGTATTTAATCTTGTTTTATTTTAAACAATAGCTTAATTATTCAAGTTTTAAAACCCACATTTTAAAGTGGCATTTCTCAATGGTTATGTTCATGACGAAGCGTTGGATGAAGTTGATGAATTATCTTCTTCAAGTCTTAAACATGTTTTGCATTCTCATCATGTAACGATAATTTTGAGTAGTTATTATAACAAATGCAACAAACCATGAATTAAGATAGACACCACTATCCCAATTTTTCGTTATGATGCAAATATTGTTGTTTTATATACTGAATGGAGTTTAGTGGGAATTGAACTTCCCTATTGGGATTAATATTGATCTTTTTGTAGTGTCAAAACCTTCATGTCATCTATGTGCGATGAATTAGGATGGATCTCATTTTTTCATTTATCTCAGGCTGTGTGTCCATGTTAACATATTTGTGTATACCAATTTTGCAGACAAAATTTGATATAGACATGTCAAGCCAAGTTGTTTCGAGATATGTATTCAATAGAATGTCCTCTCGATATAATGATCATCGCTACCGTCTTAAGAAACATTTCAAGAAGTTCAGTTTGGAAGAGGTGCGAGATCACCCACATCGAAAGGTTTCGTCAAAAGAAGATTGGGATTTTCTATGCACACTTTGGAGCAGTCCGAAATTTATGGTATATGACAAATATACTTTATTTAGTTTTGTTTCCATTTTTATTCCATTAAAAGTGTCTTAAAAAGACATATGTTGTACTATTTCAGACTCGTTCGCGTAAATGTGTTGAAAGTCGCAAATCGATTTAATCATCGGGGTGGATCAAAATCATTTGTGCAACACGCATACGAGGAGGTAATGTCGTAATTCGCTACTCAAACCCTTTGGATCCGTGGTGGGTCCAAAATATAATTTTATATTTGTGATGAATGGAAAATATTTTTAACTTTTGGATAATATTTTTTTATATAACTGTTATATGGGTTTTCTTGCTTATTTTTTATTGCAGGATGATGGTCAGATAAAAGAGACACCAAAGGGGCGTATTGACCTTTTTAATGACACACATTACAACACTGACAGAGGGTGGATCAACACAGAGGCTGAAACTGCCTATGTAAGTATATTTATTTATTATTTCAAATATTTATGACTTTAGTTTCCCTATAATATTTCTAGCACCATCTTATTTTTTTCCTTTTTTTTATAACATTGGGTACTATTACTTATTAGATTTACATATTGTTAATATTTAGCCTAAGCTTTGAAAATATATAGGAAGATACCAAAAATAAATTTGCTTATAAACATACCTAAAATGACAAATATTTTGATTGTTGGTAAATTAAGACTTTAATGGATGAGGAAGTGGGGAAAAAATTTGTTTGAACAGTACTATGTTTAACTGCGAATTCCTTTTGTCCTCTTGCCATAATATATATCGTACTTTGTATATGTTAATTTATTCTTCCAGTTTAGAGTTTGTTGGGGACCTATGATAGATGTGTGTGTGAGATTTTTTGTCTCTCTATAATTTTGGATCAACTTGCTAAAAGTCTACTAAACTTATGATATTGTGAGATTTTTATCCATCTTTATTAAAATCTGATAAATATTTTAACTTTCAAATGCAAGTGTATATCGTTTTACCAAATGTAAATTTATTAGTCTCCTATTACTTTATTCTTTCACTATAATACGTTTTTTCGTTTGTAGAATACAATGGTCGAATTGCACCATAGCAATCCAGAAATGACAGAGGGACAAGTCTGTGAGCAAGTCCTTGGAAAGAGGTCGGGGTATGTTATAGGATTTGGTTTTGGCCCCCGACCCGATACATTTGGATCACGGTACAAAGAAAATAATAATGCAGAGAATGAGGCTTTAAAATTTGAAGTATCTCGTTTGAATGACATTGTGGAGAGTCAGGGTGCAATGATTCAGAAGTTTATGGCTTTTCAGGCATGGGCGGAGGCTCATATTGGCCCAATGGATGGATCTTCTTAGATTATGAATTTTTTCCCTTAAAGAACCTCTTTTAGTTTTTGTTAGTTTACTTTTGTGTTATCAAGTAGACCAAGATTTTACTTTAATTAGAGTTGAATATTTTCTTTCTCTTTTAATATGCTCTCATTTACTAACATGATTTGGCATGGAGATGAATTGATTGTTATTGTTATTTTATGATAAATCCATTAACTACGTTTATGTATCAAATTAATTTTAACATATGCAGAATCTTCCACGTTGACGTAATCATATTTGTAATTTAATTTTCTTTTCGTTTAAAGAAAATATTGTGCGATGAATCATATTCATCGCTATCTCATCAAAAGAACCAACTTTAGCGATGAATAAATTACAAATAGCGACGAATATATTTGTCGACGAAGGCCAAATTAAGTGATTGAAATGATTTAGCGACGATTTCCATATATTTGTAACGATGAATTGCCACGTCGCAAAATATCCTTTGCGAGGAATGAATTCGTCGTAACAAACCAGTATTGTGCAATGAATCCTCTTCATCACAAAAAATATTGTGAGATGAATCATATTCATCGCTATCTCATCAAAAGAACCATCCTTAGCGATGAATAAATTACAAATAGCGACGAATATATTTGTCGAAAAAGGCCAAATTAAGTGATTGAAATTATTTAGCGACGATTTTAATATATTTATAACGATGAATTGACACGTCGCAAAATATCATTTGCGACGCAGCTACATTTCATCGTAACAGAACTATAGCGACTAGCTTTTTGCGACGAAAATTACGACGAATGTAGTGTGTCGCGACAAGACATTTGCGATGAACTAGAAACAAAGGCGACGCATTTAATACGTCGCAAAAAGCTATCTTCCTTGTAGTGGTCCACTGTTTTTGTATTGCTGACTGTTTGACTGGAATTCTCGATAAGTGGTTTTCCAAGAGATCCAGTGTCCCCCTCTAATGAGGAGGTTAGAATGTATTTATAGCCTTGAGGCTGTACATGTGAAAGGACAATGCGCTGTTATCTAGCAGACATATGCATCTGTACGATAATAATGAGCATTTAATGCGCAGTCATCTTTTTAATTTTGTATGATTTGAATGCTCTGTACGTTGAGTTGATCGGACCGCCTGAGTTGCTCGGTACGCTTACGTTGCTCGGAGCCTTAAGCTCCTCGGGGCGCCTAAGCTGCTCGGTATGATTGAGTTGCTCGGGGCGCTTGAGTGGCTCGGTGACAGTTTATTGTTCGTTGAAAGTGTTTGTAATTGCCACATAGGTTGACACGTGTCTTCAAGCGAATGGTCCATGTCAGCAGACGAAATTTGGTATCAACAGAAGCCCCCAATGTTTCATACTTTGAGGTTGAAGAAAAGTGTGGAATATTCTGCTCGAAAACTGCTTAGGTTATTAGTTTTTATGGTTTTTAGGAAAATGTTCGTTATATATAACTTCTTTTTGAGCATATAGTATCAGGCCTCATAAATATTTTGAATTTTCATGATCACTTCGATATTTGGGCCCTTTTCCTCTTTTAACCGCCGAAAACGCAAACGTCTTTCCTTGTAATCATTGTTTTTCTCTATTTCCGAGATAAAGTATTTAAGCGCGGCAGAAATCCTATCGTTTTTCACTTTTCAAATCTGTATCTTTGAACTCTTCATTGCCTCTCTATTTTGTGGCTTCGTTCTTTCCATTGTTCATTGTCAACTGATCTCTCTTTTTCTGTAAGATTTTCTTCCCTTTCTTTTATTTACTTTGTTCATCATGATTTATCTTGTTGAGTCGCTAGAAAAATTTCGGTTTGAATTTTCAATTCCTTCGTGGGTTATTTTGGAAGAACTTTCTGAACCTTCTGATTATTTTTCTTTGGCTGAGGGACATTGGTTCCCTAGTCTTTTTATAGCCGAATGTGGCTTTTCTTTCCCGCCAAACCCCCTGTGTTTGGAGTTTTGCCAATACTTTAATGTTGTACCTGCAAGAATAGCTCCAAATACCTGGAGGATAGTTAATGGCGTACATAGGTTGAATCAACTTCATGGAACCCGATTAGGGATTCTAGAGATTATGTACTGCTATAGATGGGTTGTCAGTGATACCACGTTCTATTTAAAAACTAGGTTTTTGAATAGAGCTTTAGTTATCAATCTTCCCGATGCCAATAGGAATTATTTTGATCATGGGGTTGTTATGAAAAATTGGCAACACCCTCCATTAAATGGTGATGATGTATATTAAGGTCCCAGGTGTCCACCTTATGGCAATAGGACAGGTTGTTTTTATTTTTCGAAATCTTGTTTTCTTTGTGTTCGATAAAATGCATCACTGACATTTGTTTTTGTTTGTTACAGTTGACAGTAAAAGAAAATTTCCAAAAGAGGTTGATGTTAATTTAAAGCATTTAAAACTTATCTGGGATTTGCATCAATCTGTTGCATAGGAGCATATTAGATTTGCCTCCTACTTGTTGCAATACAAAAGCTATACTTCATCTTTCACTGCTCGTCCTCGTCCAGTGGTAGTTAACCTTGACCAACTACCAGCCTCTAAGACTAGTGTGGAAGGTTCTTCCTCTGAGTCGAGTATTCCTATCAGTGATCTGATAAAGAAGAGAAGAGCTCCTGCCTTTTTTGACAAATTTTCCTCTGCCACTGTGGAGGCAAAGAAAAGTAAACAAGATGTCCCAGAAGAACGGACAAAAACTACTGATGTACCCCCTCTTGCTGTTGCCAAGAAGATTGGAGAGAAGCCCCCTGTGGCTCCGAACAAGACTGTCGCTATCTCTCCTCCGAGCGAGGTTATTGTCATATCACCAATAAAGGCAATGTCTTTAGTTGAAAATGTTCCTGCTCCTCTGCGGAGGTTAAAGAAAAGCTCTTCTGAGAGACCTGCTGAACCTATCTCTCAACCTTTAAATGTTGAAGGTAGTGTTCCAACTTTTGTTCCTCCGAGCTCTGCTATGGGCTTGGTAAAATCCTGGACTATCCCAGAAGTTCAAGGCATTGAAGATACTCTTTCTCATGAGATAATCACTACCCTAGCTACTCAACACATTCCCTCAGTAAGTATCTTTAGCTCGACCCCTTTATTTTTTTAATAGTATGTTCATGTATTAACTTTAAGTGACTTCTTTTTTCAGTTGGTGATGTGTTTCAACAGCATTTTGAAGAAGGATGAAGCTATCAAGGCTTCAAATTCCTCGGGAGGAGTAGAGGAAGCTTTTGTTGGGCTGACCCAGTCTTTAAAAGACTCTCGTCAAAAGTACGAGGAAGATAAATTTGCTTGGGAGAAGCAACTCAAGTCCATTGAGATGGACAAAAATCAAGCTACGAATGCCTCCAAGGAATTGGAGAAGAAGTTGAAGGAGTTTGAGCAGAGCAACAAAGAATTTGAACAAAGCAACAAGGAGCTTGAAGTTAAGCTCAAGTCTGCTGAAGAGGAAGTTGTTAAACTTCAAGATGTTGAGCGATAGAAAATAGAGGTGGAAGAGAAGTTGAAGGCTGCCGAGGAGCTTCTTAGGGAAAGGACCTCCTCGGAGAAGGCAAAAAGGAAGAAGTCAGTTAAAAAATCATCCAGTGCTACTTGGGACAAAGGCTGGAATAAGGGCCTGGCTGCCATGTCTTCTCAAATGGAGTATGCCAGCCTTAAATATTTTAGGGATGGATGGGTTGCAGCCTTGCAGGAGATGAAAGTTGCTGAGAATTCTGAGTTATTTCAGAAGCACACTCATGGCCCTCCTCCCTCTCCTGGAGAAGAAGAAGAGGATAAAGCTGCTTCAGATGAATCTTTTATGATGATTAGAGATCAGGTTCCTGCTATTTCTATTGTTCAACCCTGGTCCGAGCAACTCCAACCAACCAGTACTTCTGACGAGCAGCTACCCTTGTCCTCCGAGCAACCAGTCTCTTCCTCCAAACCTTCTGAGGAAGTCATAGGAAACAAGGAGAAGGTGTAGAGTTGTTCGGGTCTTTATTTTGTTATTCTTGAATGTAACCTCAGACTTTGTATTTTCTCTTATGATGAAATAAAATTCGAACTTCGGTTGTTCATCCTGAATTTCTCTTTTACTTGCTCTATCTGTGTCATTATTGATTCTTTTAATTTCATCTCTTTGCTAGTTTATGGCCAGGATGGAGCTCTTATCAGCTCATAACACAAAATTGATGAAGAAATGTAATGATTATTTTAAAGTTGGTCATGCAGATCTTAATGAGGCCCAGATAATTGACATCCTTGGATCAGGTGCTTCTGACCGAGCAGTTGAAGCTTACCAATACCTGAAGTGTTTGCTCGATCATGCAGTTGCCAAGAATGTGGCCTACTATGAGATGATTGAAGATCTCCAAGGAACGATCGAGGAACTTAAGCAGTAGTACAAAGAGTCCTCCACACTTTTTCATCAAGGATATGAGAAGAAATATCAGCAATTGAGTGTTGACAAAGGGTATGACAAATTCATCTCTGCTCATGAGAAGAAAGAGAGTGTTCTGAAGCTTGAAGTTGAAGAGCACATGCATATTTCTAAGTTGTTGGAGTAGGAGAATATTGCCTTGCAAGAAGAGATAAAACAACTTAAATCTGCTGCATCTTCTTCGGGAGCCTTGGTCCCTGTTAATGATGAAGTTTTTCTTTCTTGGAGGTATAAAATGCCAACTTACGAGATGAGTTGGAAACTTTAAAAAGAGCTGGACCCTCCACATCTACTCGGGGACGAGCAAGATCTTCTTCTCGTGGCCGAGCAAGGGCTAGTCGGGTTTCTATTGAAGAAGCGAGAGCTCAATCGGCCTTGGAGAATCAAGCATTTCAGTTAATGGTGAATAATCAATCTTTGGCAGAAATGTCCAAGAAAATTCTGAATTTTACTCACCAACTCTCTTCCCAGAGTTCTGCTTTGGAAAATAAGGAAATTCTGATGAAGAGTCTCCACGAGCAATTATAGAGGTTAACTTATCAGTTCCATAAACAATCCAAAGGATTTTGGATGGCTGGGTATAATGAATCCCTTTACCATCTTGATGCTCGGATCCAGCAGTCAAATAACGAGGGGTACAAGCAAGGGTGGTTGAATGCACTGTGTGTGCTAAAATTGGAGCAGGGCCACTACTTATGGAATTATTATGACCCTGGAGTGCTCGATTTGCTCGTGACTCCTTTTAAGCTTGACATCAGTTGGATTCCTACTCGGGCAATTTCTTAATGCTTGATCTCCAAGTATCTCAGCGATTACAGTCTTCATGCAAACTTTGAGATATCTCGCCCAGAGCACTTGCTTGATTGACCCTCTGTGATGAATGTTCGAATGCTGCGAGATCAAAATTTTAGAAATTCCCCTTATGCATTAGATGATCCTCCTGCTGGGGTAGAACCTGTTTCAAAGGCAGAAGGAAAAAAACCAATAGAATAGTGTTTTTATGTAATGAAGTATATTTTTCACATCATATGTAATTCTACTTGATTTGAATGAAGAAAATTTTAGTCTTTTGCCATTTTATTTTCTTCTGAATAATTTGTAGAATATCCTTATTTGTTTGTTGTGAATATATATACATTATGTTTTGTTTATTGATAATGAAACTTGTTCCTATTTATTGTTTGATTATAGTGACTTGTCACTCTTTGGGCCTAAGCAATGGAATGATTTGCATCCCCTGTTCCTTCTTAGTTTGGTACTAACCATCCAGAGTTTATTGTAATTGATTTACCGACCAACCAGAGTTGGTAGTAATTAAGTTTTCTACCAACCGGAGTTGGTGGTAATTTATTCCTGACCAATCGGAGTTGGTGGTAATTGATTCCGACCAACCGGAGTTGGTGGTAATTGATTTGTCGACCAATCGGAATTGGTGGTAATTGATTTGTCGACCAACCGGAGTTGGTGGTAATTTATTTGCCGACCAACCAGAGTTGGTGGTAATTGATTTGTCGACCAACTGGAGTTAGTGGTAATTGATTCCGACCAATCGGAGTTGGTGGTAATTGATTTGCCGACCAACCGAAATTGGTGGTAATTGATTTGCCGACCAATCGGAGTTGGTGGTAATTGATTTACCGACCAACCAGAGTTGGTGGTAATTGATTTGTCGACCAACCGGAGTTGGTGGTAATCGATTCTGACCAACTGGAGTTGGTGGTAATTGATTTGCCGACCAACCGGAGTTGGTGGTAATTGATTCCGACCAACCGGAGTTGGTGATAATTAATTTGCCGACCAACTGGAGTTGGTGGTAATTGATGTGTAGTGTGTAGCACTAATATTTCGAAAAAATTTCAACAAAGAAATAAAATGGGTGAAACATCACTTTATTCATACTGAAGAAATTGCATTACATAGGAATTTCAATTACTTATAATACTTGCGCAGATTCTCTGCATTCCATGAATTCTTGAATTCTTCTCCTTCCAAGGTTTCAATCCTGTATGTCCCTGGACGAACAACTTCTGTTACTCTGTAGGGTCCATGCCAGTTGGCTTCCAGTTTGTTATTCTTTTGGATCACTTTCTTCAGCACATAATCCCCTTCCTTCAAATCACACTTCTTCACTCTTTTGTTATAGAACAAAGTTGTTTGTTGTTGATACGCTGCATTCCTGATTGCTGCTTCTTCCCTAAATTCTTCGAGCATATCCAAGTCTAATCTTCTCATCACATCACTGACAGGAGAATTGAAATTAAGTACCCTATGCGTGGGTAAACCCAATTCAGCAGGTATGACAACCTCACTCCCAAATGCCAGCATGTATGGAGATTCTCCTGTTGCTGTTCGTGGTGTGGTACGATAAGCCCACAACACAGAATGTAGCTCGTTAATCCAATTTCCTTTTGCATCATCTAGTCGTTTCTTCAAACCATTCAGCAGCGTTCTGTTTGTCACCTCAGTTTTCCCATTGCTTTGGGGATGGCCTGGTGTAGAGTGTATCTTCAGTACATTGGATTGATGACAATACGTAGCAAACTCCTCGTTATCAAATTGGGTCCCATGGTCAGTAATGAATGCATGTGGTAGACCATATCTGCAGATAACATTCTTCCAAATAAATTGATTGACTTTGTCGTAGGCCATATCAATGAGAGGCTCAGCTTCTACCCATTTGGTAAAGTAATCCACAGCAACCACGAGGTATTTAAATCTTCCCCTGGTCGTTAGAAGTGGACCGATCAAGTCTATTCCCCACATGGCGAATGGCCAAGGAGACGTGATGGGTGTTAGCAATGCTTGGGGAGTTCTTCGGATAGAAGAGAAACGTTGGCATTTATCACACTTCTTGGCATAAGCTACACAATCATCTCTCATCGTTGGCCAGTAATACCCCTGTATTGTTATTCTTTGCAAAAGCGTTCGACCTGCCATATGGGCTCCACAAGACCCTTCATGAACCTCTTCGATCAAATCTTTCACTTCGGAGGGGTGGACACATCTTTGTAGCCCTGCTATAATTCCTCTTCTATATAAAATGTCGTTGGTCAATACATAACGAGCATCTTTAAACTTTAGTTTCTTGGCTGCGAGTTTATCAGTTGGTAAATCCCCCTGTTCAATATAGGCCCTGATGGGGTCCATCCAAGATGGTCCCAAGTCAATGGCGATGAAGTTGATCATCAGATCTTCGTCGATGCTCCGACCAACCAGGATTTTTATTGGGATTTTTCTTCGCAACTCGGTGCATGTGGCCAATGCTAAACGAGCTAGGGCGTCTGCTCTTGCATTCTCCAATCTTGGTATTCTAATCAACTGAATTGTAGTAAAACTTGATACAACCTCTATCGCTTTTGCATGATACCTAACCATTAATTCTTCTTTTGCTGTATACACCCCCAGAATTTGATTTACGATTAACTGGGAGTCACCAAACACGACAACTTGCTCTGCCTTCATGGTTTTGTCTAGGCTTAGACCCACGATCATTATTTCATATTCGGCCTCATTATTAGAAGCCTTAAATTGAAAGCACAGAGCATACTCCGCATCAATATCATCTGGACTGTTTAAAATAATCCCTACTCTACTTCCTGTAGAGCACGAAGAGCCATCTACATACAGATTCCACACAGGTACTTCATTATCAAACTCTTGGTCAGATAGAATTCCTCGGTGGAATATTTGATGCTTCCTTTTGTCCTCCATGGGCACTTCTCGCTGCTCGTTGATCATCTTCTCTTGCTCGTCTACCGACGTAAGTTGGTCGGGGTTTAAATTTGATGATCCTGTAACATCCACAGGTTGGTCTGTATTCAGCTCCTTTTCTTCGGAGGCATATTCTGGAGTAAACTCTATGATAAAATCCGCTACTGCCTGCCCTTTGAGCGACGATCTAGGTTCATAAATTATATCATATTCACCAAGTTCCACTGCCCAGTACATCAATCTTCCTGATTTCTCCGATTTATGCAGAGCTTGCCTTAATGGCATATCAGTGTACACCACTATAGTATGGGCTTGTAAGTATGGCCTCATTCTTCTGCTTGCTTCAATCAGTGCTAGTGCCAACTTCTCCAGCCTTGGATATCTGATTTCTGCTCCTCGAAAAGCCTTACTGGTGTAATAGACTGGTTTTTGTACTCCGTACTCCACTCTTATCAATGTTGAGCTCACTGCACTTTCTGAAACTGCCAGGTACAAGTATAGTTTTTCTCCCATCACTGGTCTGGACAAGAATGGAGGTGTCCCCAGATATTTCTTCAATGCTTGAAAAGCTTCCTCGCATTCATCATTCCACTCAAAAGTTTTTTGGAGTGTTTTGAAGAATGGGAGACATCTGTATGTTGCTCGTGACACAAATCTGTTAAGTGATGCAACTCGCCCTGTGAGGCTTTGTACTTCTTTCTTCGTGGTTGGAGATCGCAGTTCTACTAGAGCCTTGATCTTTTCAGGGTTCGCCTCAATCACTCGTTGGTTAACAATATACCCGAGAAACATACCTTCTCGTACTCCGAGTATGCATTTGGTAGGGTTCAACTTCATTTGATATTTCTCTAGTTGATAAAAGGTCTGACCTAGGTCAACGAGATGATCGGCAGCTTTCTTGCTCTTTGTCAGCATATCGTCAACATAAACCTCCATGTTATGACTGATTTGCTCTGCAAACACCTTATTTATTAGTCGCTGATATTTTTCACCTGCATTTTTAAGTCCAAAAGGCATAACATTATAGAGATAAGTTCCCCTTGGGGTGATAAAAGAGGTACTCTCCTAGTCCTCAAGCTTCATCTTAATCTGGTTGTAACCAGAATAAGCATCCATGAAACTCAATAATTCATGCCCCGAGGTTGCATCCACTAGTTGATCGATTCGGGGAAAAGGAAAATGATCCTTTGGGCACGCCTTATTGAGATCGATGAAGTCTACACACATCCTCCACTTGTTATTTTTCTTCTTCACCATCACCATATTTTCTAGCCAATCAGGATATTTGACATCTTCAATAATAGAGGCTTTTTGTAGTTTCTCTTCAATAATAGAGGCTTTTTGTAGTTTCTCTACTTCTTCCTGTATAGCTTGGTTCTTCTCAAGACTGAACACTCTTCTTCGCTTCTTCACTGGATTGACTTCCTTGTTCACGTTGAGCTCGTGACATAGGAAACTCGGATCTATCCCTGGCATGTCTTCATGAATCCATGCAAAAGTATGCTTTCTACGTCTTAGAAATGTTATCAATTCCTATTTTATCGATATATCCAGTGATGCATCAATTTGAGTTGTTCGTTCTGGATGCTCGTCGTCCAGAATGATATTTTCGGTAGCCTCCATGACCTGGCCTTTCACGAGCTGAGATTCGTCTCTAGGGTCTAACGTTTCAATCTCTGTATCTTCTATTTCATCCACCTGATAGGTAGTAGTCTTCTTCCTGGTTTCTTCACGCTCCTCCTGTTCGGCAGATGTATAGTAGCATTCCCGAGCTACTTTCTGATCGCCTTTCACAACTCCCACTCCAAAATTGGTTGGGAATTTTAAGCATTGATGTACAGTAGATGGTACTGCTTCAAACTTCTTCAGGCCTACTCTTCCCATGATGATATTGTAAGCTGATCGGCGTTTTTATCCATTACAAAAAAGCGTACTCTTTCTGTTCGACAAGCAGGCCATGTACCGATAAGCATATCCAACTTGATCGTCCCAAGTGTAAAAACCTTCTCCTCAGTAAAGCCAAAGTGGGGCCTATGATATGGCTCCAACTAGGCTAGCTTCAGATTCAAACTGTCAAAGCATGGATAGAACATGATATCTACCGAGCCACCATTATCCACCAGTACTCGTGAAATCACCACTTCCTTCATTCTCATCTTGATCACTAATGGGTCATCATGAGGATACAGTACACCTGCCAGGTCGTTCTTAGAGAAACCAATGACCAATTTTTCTTTATTCACCTTCCTCGGGCGATCATCTTTAGCCAGATTTATTCGCTGAATGTACGAGCAAGCTTGAGCCTCATTAAGGTAAGCTTTCCTCTCTGCAGTCATATCCCCACCTCCTGCATCTCCACCTGTAATAACATTACATTCAAATGATCCAAAATGGATTGAAAATACCTCACGTTCTGGCTGCCTTGGTGTTTTGGAGAGATCGGGGTCATCTTGGTCATCTTCTGGATCTTCTTCATGACTTCTCTTCTTGTCTTCTTTTGCTCGAAGAGGAAATTTAGATCTTTGCCTTCTTCGGTCGTTGGCCTTTTCACCATTTCGGCGATCAACATACTTGGTCAATTTTCCCCGCCTGATGTGTGCTTCAATTTCATTATGGAGAGCTATGCAATGCTTGGTAGTGTGACCATGGTCTTTATGGAACTCGCAATATTTGGACTTATTCCTCTTGTCAGGATCTGCCTTCATTTTTTTGGCAAGTTTATCTCCTCGCTGTTTTTTATCTCTTATAGAATGTGATTTATATCTACCTTCAAAGGAGTATAATTTCCAAATTTCTTCAACTGTTCCAGTGCTTGCTTTGCTTTCGACTGTCTGTTGCCACCATTATTCTTCTGATCCTTCTTCTCAGTCTTGTCAGTCTCAACCTTGGTTTCCTTAGTATCTGCATTCTTCTTCGTAGCCATGGCCTCCTTGGCATTCATGATTTTGGATGCTTTTTGCATCAGTTCAGCCATGGTCCTAGGCGGATCCTTGGCTAAAGTGTAATACAATTTATCCGAAAACAGTCCACTCATCAGAGAAGTAATTGATGTTTTCTCCTCGTAATCAATTACCGCAAGTTTCTCGTTATTGAAACGAGTAATATAATCCCTGGTGCTTTCACCTGTCTTTTGTCTAACACTCAGCAAGTGTGCTACTCGTTTGACTAGTTTCGCTCCAAAATAGAAGTTCCCAATAAAGAGCTCTGCCAGTTGAGGGAAAGTTACAATCTTCCCCCGAGGAAGGTTGTTATACCATATCTGAGCAGATTCGGTAAGAGTTCCTGAAAATGCCCTGCATCTCATCTCGTCTGGAACTTCATAAATTTCGGTAGTAGCTTAGTATTATTCTATATGAAGGACAGGGTCAATTTTTCCATCATATTTAGGCATCACCATAGGAGCTTTGAATTTTGATGGTGTGGGAAAATCCACAATTACCTGTGCAAATGGTGTCCCTTGGACAAAAGTTCTTTGTAGAGGATTCTTGGCCTTAGCCATTTCACCTAATCTGTCTTCCAACCTTTGAATAGAGCCCTTCCATGCATCGTTTACCTCCTCGAGCCTATTGGTTCAAGCAAATGATCGCGTTGAATGTGCCTCTTGGGATCTTTCATTACGAGCAGTTGGTCGTGATTGGGCAGAGCCTTCCCTTAGATTAGATGGTCGTTGAGAGTTCCTCGGCACAATCCTAGGGTGACTTCTATTCCTCCTAGGGCCCAAATGATCAAAGGGAGAGACTCTACTCAACCTTTCTAGAGCACTAGTCCTTTCTGCAGATAGAGTGACGTTTCGTTGAGAACTTGTAGCTCGTACTGAGGAAGTCCGACCAGGTTGATAAGAAGGATCATTAGATATCTCAGTACGATATGATTCGGTGTGTCTAGATCGAGATTCCTTTGGGAATAGTGTTCTCCTAGTTCGCGAAGAGGGTAAACAGGTATTTATCTGATCACTTCGTTGTCCAGATTGAGTCGGCACTCCGCCTAGAACAGTTTGTATAAGTTGTCGCATGGTTTCTTGCATGGTCATCTGGCCTTGGGCCAAATTAGCCATTATACCAGCCAGATCTTGAACATTTGGGGGAGTAGAAAGGTTCGGAGGGACCCTAATATTTCAATTACTGGATTCCGGATTATCGATCATTGATAATGAATTATTTTGGTGAAAAACTCTAATTACAGTCATTTTCCACAGACGGCGCCAATCTGTTGATGTAAAAAATTAGATTATCTCTAATTAATTAATCACAGATAAAATAAATAAGACAAAAGATTTGTAAAGTGGTTCAGCCTTATAAGAATGGCCTACATCCACTATTTTTGTATTGTTGACTGTTTGACTAGAATTCTCGATAAGTGGTTTCCCAAGAGATCCAGTGTCCCTCTCTAATGAGGAGGTTACAATGTATTTATAGCCTTGAGGCTGTACATATGAAAGGACAATGCGCTGTTATCTAGCAGACATATTCATCTGTACGATAATAATGAGCATTTAATGCGCAGTCATCTTTTTAATTCTCCTGATTTGGATGCTCTGTACGTTGAGTTGCTCGAACCGCCTGAGTTGCTCGGTACGCTTAAGTTGCTCGGAGCCTTAAGCTCCTCGGGGCGCCTAAGCTGCTCGGTATGATTGAGTTGCTCGGGGTGCTTGAGTAGCTCGGTGACAGTATGTTGTTCGTTGAAAGTGTTTGTAATTGCCACGTAGGTTGACACATATCTTCAAGTGAATGGTCCATGTCAGCAGACTAAATTTGGTATCAACCCACACACTAAAAAATAAACCCACACAATAAACCCACTATCATAACCCAACCCAACCCAAACTCAACTCAACCAATTTACTTATTCTATTCTTCTACCCTAACTCTCTCATTTCTCTCACCCACTTTCTTCTCTCACTCTTCTTCTCTTCCTCTCTTCTTCTCTCTCACTCACACTAGTCTCTTTCTCTACTAACCAAAGCAAAAATAAACCCTTTTTACCCACCCCACCCCCCAAAACCCTTAGCCGCCACTGCCCCACCTACCACCCACCCCCCAAAAAGCAATTTTCGGCAACCCCCACCCCCCCCCCCCCCCCAAAAAAAAATGAGCAGCCCCCCCCCCCCCCCTTCCCTTTTTTTTTCTTGAACTAACCTCATCAAAATAAGGGTTAAAAATCTAGGGTTTCAATTTCAGAAAGTTAGGGTTTGATTGGAGATTGGTTCAACCTTGTTTGTGTAAGTGTATACTATTCATTTACTTTGTTATATTCCACTATATAAATTTGTTTGTGTTACTACTAATATCCCAGTTTTTTTTTTTTTTTTTGTAGATTCCAATTTATTATTTGGGCATTTAAAAATTAAAATTTGAGATTGCTCTCAAATTGGCACTCAAATCAGGTTTTATTGTCCCTTCTTAGCATTTTTTTTTAATATGGTTTGTCAATGTTATTGAGAATCTTGTGATTGTGTGATTAATTTTTGTTTTTGCAAATTACACTTGTTATTGTGTTGTGTGAATATGTCTACTAGCAAATTACACTTGTTGTTGTGTTGTGTTGTGTTGTGTTGTGTTGTGTTGTGTGAATATGTCTATAGATATTGCTAAAGAAATGGAAATTGAACTCGTATTTTGTGAAAAGCGTAATATTTATAGAAAAAAACATTTTGATGAGAATTCTAGTGATGGGATTAGAAATTAGTATATTAAAATTGATTTTCTATATAAAAATTGGCTTTGCATCGAAAAAGGCAAGAAGAACACATTTTCTTTAATTTGATTTTTTTTTATAAAAAAGGGCCCCATTTTGATTTTTTGCCTAGGGCCTGAAACTATAGAGCCGACCCTGATTGGTGGAGATGTAGAGAGTTCATGTTGCAAGTAGGGGTTGACTTAGGAACGACGTAGGTGAGGTGGTAGAGCATTTTTCTTACTTTTACTAACCATTATTCAGCAATGGGAGACAGAGGAAAATGACAAACCCAATTTCCATAAAAGAATTCCAAGGTGGTATCTGTTTTTTAAATTTTGCTGCAAAATTTCCCCCTAAAATCCATTAAAAAGTTAAGTGGATGCACATGGAAGATCCATTGAAAATCCAATTTCGGATCCTTGTGATCCTCACCTGATAATTTTTTTTTCCTGATGCTGCCGGAAATTTCTCACAATTTATACTTGATTAAATAGCTAATATCATCCTAACCTTCTTTGTATGCGTGAAGATAACATTGGACCACCTTCCATAGCTCAGTAGTGAGACATTCAATTCTAATTTTTATCTTTTCATTTAAGGAAAGGGCTTTGTAAATTTAGGATCTATTGTAATATGTATTTTAGAAATAGGACAACAAATATTTTATTTATAATTTTAGTCCTTATTTTTTAATAAAGCCGCTGAAGAAGATTCATATTCATAAAATGTCAACCAATCATAGCATGCCACGTCAGTCGATAATTTGAAAATAGATACTAAAAATGGAAACAAAATATTTGTTGTTCTATATCCATAATCAATATGATTTTAAGTCCTAAAAAGGCATAATCTATAGAGAAAAAGAGTTTGTAGTTCGAAGCTTTGTTTTTATGGAATTTGCATTGTATTTCTCACATCAATAAATAAACCTTAAGGGACAGCTGTTGGCCTTCTTTTGCAAGTTTATGAAGGTTATGTAACTCAACCAACTTGTTTTTGGTTTCTGAGTTGCATCCATTGAATCCCCCCTCGTCTCGATTTCAAATAGCATGACTTGAACCATTTACATATATCTCTTGATAAGAGATACCATTTTATCATTTGTATTATAGATATAGAGCCTTGAATGTACATGAGCTTTTCCTTATGTTTGTATTACAGGCATGTAAATGAAAACAAGGGATTGATTGTGATTTTATATTTTTTTTAATGCTGAAAAAACTGCTTTGTTAAGTTATGAGGAGGGATTATGTCAAACTACACAATATTAATATTGAGTTAGTCAATATTAATTTGTGATTTTTTTTATTATTAATTGTAATTCAATGTTGTTTCATTGTTTATCATTATATTAAGGAAAAATATGTTTAGATTTTATTTAATTTTTGTCATTGTTATTCCTTTTTAACTTCTTATTGATATTTAATTTATGCCATTTGACTTTTGTATACTTATCTAATTTTGTTTTTTTTCTTTAGCTTGGTTTCTATTTAAATTAAATATTATTCATTAGCAACCTATCTTCCTCTATGAAATATTTGCGTCTATCATTAAAAATTCTAACGTGGCGGAGGGTAGATATACATATTTTATTTCTTTTATTTAAATAATGTACTTTGGAGGGTACATCAACTGCTTTGATATTTAACATTTGAGTTTTAATGCTTAATATATCTTTAAAACGTGTTAATAAAGTTTTTCCATATTTTTTTTGAGGTGTAAATGTATTTTCTTATGCCTTCATCATAAATTGGTTAGTCCGAGCATAGTTACCACTTATCAAAAGCAGATTACACAAAATGGTTCAACTAGAAAATAAGAGAATTGGTCAATCTACAGGTCTGTTTCACATGTTAACTTGGTCACCCTTAATTAAACTTAACTCAATTCAACAAAGTCTTTTTCCAATTATTTGGGGTCGGCTACATGAATCCTATTTTTTCATTCCATTATGTCCAGTGCAATATCTTCGGTTAAACATCATAACATCATATCGTTTTTTTAATATCCCACCCAGTCAATTTAGGCCCACCTCTACCCCTTCTGCTACCATCACTACTAACTAAGTCACTCTTCCTTACGGGGGCATCCATTGGTCCACGCTTGATGTGTCCAAACCATCTAAGTCTAATTTTTCTCAATTTATCTTCGATTGGAGTTACTTTTACTGTTTCACGAATTTGTTCATTTCTAATTCATACACAAAAATCACTCTCAACAAACAAGTGAACGTGAACATAAATACTTTTTTTCTTTAATAGCTACTACGTTTGTCCATAAGATAGCTAATTTTCGAAGAGGCCCCTATATTTCACTAAAAAAACATCATAATAAATTCCTGAAGTGGGCCTACTTCCAACATAATATATAGTTCAAGGGGATTGTTGGGACATTTTTTGTGTTGGGAGAGGGGGAGGTATCTTTAAAAAAAAATAGTTATTTTGGGATCTTTTTAGTTATCCCCCATGAAATAGCACATTTAGACATACCCCTGCCACCCAAGAAGTTTAAAGATTTGATTAGCCCCCTGTGAACATATTTATATGGGTTATGACTTTGTATTTTATGATTCTTTAATGTGATATTGATTTGTTTCGAGAGTGATAATTCCAAATTTTGAACTTCTAGGGGGTGTATATAATTGTGTTATTATCACAAATTCACTAGGGTTAAGTACAACCTCCGCTTTTTTTCTTTCACTTTAGCCTTTGTTTTATGGTCTATGAAAGTATATTTTGATCAATCATAACACCTATTCACCAAATAAAGTATAGTTTATGTACCTTCTTCATGTGAAATAGCATTATTGTCATTAATATATTCATTCTCTATTGAGTTCACTATCCGTTGAGTTTGATCCTTACCTAGAGCTAGATTCATAAAGAAAAGTTGAACGAGATATAAGCTGCGGGTAGGAACGTGAGTGTAAGCAAGATTGTGACTTGGAATTAAGTTGTGACTAGGACTTATATAGCCTTTGTGATGCCATATCAACTTGTTCTGACAAATAACACGATTATTAATAATTCAAAATTCATTAGTAGATGTAATCATAGAGAAAAGATGAAAGCATTAAAATTACAACCTTTCATTAGTCAACCATGAAAAATATGTAAATTGGATAGAAAAGAACCCGGCATTCCATTAATACCTAATCGTTTGTAAAAGCCAAAGTGGAAAAATTAAATGTAACCATGCCTTAGTTAGTTAAAAAAGGTAACATTCAATTGATATGTAACCATACATGTCAATTGTTATATTAATCAATCTCAGTGTCACAATTATCAGTTTCATTATCATATTCATCACTATCGTCTATATCTTCGTCATGTTCATCTACATCGCTCCCGTTATTTTCATCATCAGTATCTAAAGCTTCGTCATAAGCCTCAGCACCACCCATACCACTTGAAACTTCATCAACCTCAACAACATATCATCATAGACATTCATTTCAATGATACCATCGACAGTCGTTCCCTCCACACTATGCCTAATCCATGTAATATCATCATTTTAATTGGCTATGTTGTTATCTAGTTCTTGGGTGTTGTAAGACTGAACTTCTACATCTACTTTGACATCTCCACTAGAACCTTTCCCATTCATTTCATACAAATATCTTTGTGTCATCTTTAAAAAAACATGACAATCTTCTTATACGGGGTCTCACACAAATTAATCTTGTTTATCTTGAGAGGCTAATATGAAGGGTTCGTCAAACAATCGGTTACTTTTGTATAATACATGTTTGAAATTTACCAATGTGAACCCAAATTCATCTATCACCCTTCTTGAATTATTACCAAACAAATCGCACTTTAGTAACACAAACTTAAACTCATTCGCATAATGCAATTAAATTATACCTGTCAGCATCACTCTATAATATATGACATTTCACGAAACAACCCATTTTCCCCTTACACTTGCATAACTTTATGTGGTGTCATCAAGCATAACTCCATTATTACGAGTATTTGTCTTTCTCACCCTTCTTTCTATGAAACCTAAAATAATCTACAATATACCCAGTTGTGGCATTTTGGGCCTCGAGATGAGTATGCACGGTGTAACATCCCGTCCCAAGAATTAATTAAATTATATATGGATTATATATTAGGAGGGATTAATTTTAATTATATAATAATTCTAGATGAAAACTGAAGAAAAACAAAAGAAAAATAAGTGTCGTTCAAACGAAAAGGAGCTATCATTCGAATGACAATGTGAGGTCATGAGATAAAGGGCTTCTAACGACGTGCTACTTAAAACAGCCTAATGGTTACTTGAAAGGACCAAAGGGTACTCGCTAAAGCGTATTAGGTTATTTAAATAATTATTTTAACTCTTTAATATAAAATATATTATAAATTATAAATTAAAATACACTCATGCACACTAGTAAGTAAAAGTGGTGATGCTAGATATAAAAATAATTCTCTTTAAGAATGGGATGAGGAAGAGAGGAATGTGACACAATATTTTTTCTCAAGGAACCCACCATAGTGGTAAATCCCGTGTCCCTAGTCCTAGGATAACTCACACACCTAACTTCACTATTACCAATTATAAAATACAGATTACAGTCCACCTATTTATAATGAATTAAACTAAGAAAATACATGCCCGTACACCCATCCTAGTCTAAATACAATCCAACTTGACTGACAATCAGTCAACCGAATAATACCCAGGTAATAGAAACTACAACACACGCATAACAACACACTCAACCCGAGACCTAGTGACGTTATGCAACACAAAGATTTAATTTAAAAAGTTTGGTTTACTCAAAACAAAAGAAATTTCTTAGTTAACAAAATGGGACTAAACACACATCAGGTTATGTCAAATTTAATTAACAAGAATAATAAACAATTTGTGATAAATGATAAACAGGGACTGATGTTTAAATCCACACAAATAGAAATGTAAATGTTCCACACACTAGTTAAATTCAACTAAATAAAGTGAACACACAATAATGTTCAACTTAAAGCATATAAATAGTTAGGAGCAAAAAAAATCAGATTATCTTTAATTCCACATAAGTTAAATTAAATCAGATTTAAAATAAAAGTTACTTTACTAAAAATTTGTGTGACACAAATGCACTTAACTTAAGATTAGTTATAAGTTTAAAAACTTAAGTCCACTTTAACAAGAGAGCACACACTTAAATGGGTGTAAATAAAATATCAAGAACAAACACCCAATAAATTCAGACTTAATCTAAAACAGTCCAATTAAAATTTGTCCATATATTTTAGTCCAAAAACTAAACAATCTTAACAGATCAAGGGGTTAAAAAAAATTTAGTCCATATATAAAAACAAACTAACACGAATAACCAACAGAACTAAAAGTCTAGAGCAGCAAACCCAAAAAACTGTGTTAGCAAAAAATGTATAACACAACCTAAATATAACAGATATTAAACCCTCAACAAATTTGCAAAAACTAATACCGTATCTATGTATATGTATCTAGAGAGAGAGAGAGAGAGAGAGAGAGAGAGAAAAGTGTAATACCCCATATTTTCGTGATATTTATTTTTGGGGATTAATTGAATTAAATGTGTATTAATTGGAAATTAATCCGGATAAAAATATTAACGAGATGTGAGTTAGTATTTGATTATAATGTGTATACTTGGCAATTTATGAATATTGGAAATATTGAAATTATCGTGAGATTGAAATACGGAAATTTGGAAAACTTTGTTGGGACGAGCGTGACAGTCGCGTCAGGAATATAATTATTTGAATTAAAAAGTGAATTTTATTTTTATCACCCGTATGGTCATTTTGAGTGCGCCAACGCGTCCGGAAGGGTCGAAATAGTCAGAAAACACTAGCCGGGGGTTAAGTTTGGGTCCCGGGGCATTATTGGGCCATGCCGGTAACTTATAGGGACATTTTGGTAATTTCGGAAATCTGGGAATTAAAACCCACGAAAATTAGAAACAATAATCTGACATATTCTTTATCCACTAAACCCACTAACTACACTAAGGGACTTAATGGGCTACGGGAGAAGTTAAGATATAGTCCCAACTTACCAAAAACCAACCACACCTCCATTGTCATCATCCTTAGAGAAACTTGTAGAGAGAGAGAGAGAGAGAGAGAGAGAGAGAGAGAGAAGAGAATTCTGCAGAAAGAGAGAGGGAGAACAACTCAGCCTTCAAGATTCAACATCAAATTCAGAGAAAGATTAAGGCAAGTGGTTTAATTTCAATTGATTCAATGCCATGCTTTTCCATGTTTAGGAATTATCGAATTTATCTTGGAAGATGATATAGACCCATGAATTGGAAGTTTAAAACTATGAACTATGTTAGGGACTGCATGTAGAAACATTCTGGAGGAGTTATGAACTCAGAATTATGACCCTTGATGATTTAAAATCGGATTTTTGAAGAAGTTTGTTAATGTTCTTGAAAGAAATAGAAATCTGGAATTCTTGATGAAGATTTGATCCATACAAAGCCCTTGAATGATGAATTATTGGTTTTAGAACGTTAACACTGTTGTAGGATAGTTGTATGATGATATTATAACGTTATCTTAGAGCTTCATGCTTGTTAGTGGTGTTTTGGGTTGATTTGAAAACTGCAAAACGAAGCAGTCCGTAACCATACCTGGTGCGATCGATCGATCGACATTCATCAGTCGATCGATCGACCACCGTCGATCGATCGAAGGAAAAGGTCGATCGATCGACCTTCCCAGAATGAGTAAAGTTTTTTCCCTATTTAAATTTTAATGATGTTAACCCTTGATTAATATTTTTGGAGACCATATGAATACCCTTAACATTAAGGAAGACCAGTAGGCATGGTTATGAAATTTGGACCTTAATTAGAATTAAATTTGAGGAATTATCCTAAACTAATGAAATTCGATAAGTGAGTTAATATTTGGGTTAATAGTGTAAATTTGAATAATTTGATGAAATGAGGTTTGGGGCAGAAGTAAGGACCTTAGGAATAAAGATGTTATACGTGGGAATAATAGGAACTTAATAATCTATTTTAGATAGGTTTTAAGTATAAGAAACTACGACGTGAGACGTGTCGACAGTTTAACTTTTATATTATCGGGAGACGTAAAATATACAAATTTGGAATAATGGTATAAGGATGTAGAGTATAACTTTATTAATACTGAATTATCTAAGATGTGTGAATCCTTAGTATATGATTTTTATATGTATGACATACCTACCATACTTGCTATCACGGGAGGTTACGTTCGCTTAGGGCCTTCTTATCCTTGTGTTGCTCGGATTTAGATTGGTACCTCGAGGACATAGTTCAAGAGAACGACTTATTTGTGAGTTAATAAGCCAGCTGACTATGGAGCGTAGGTATGTACGTGACCATGGATATGTTGAATTATGTTCGCCTCCATTTTTGTGTGTGGTGTTTATTCCAACAATTCCTGAGAGATTTGGAATTTTTGATCCTTATGTACGTGATGTACCGGGATGGATAGCAGAGTATGTGTGCACCGCAGCTTAGCCTTTGGGTGCTTGTATTGTATATTTATGATGTGAATAATATACGGTTAAATGAAAAGGAAATTTCTATATTAAATTGTGGGTATAGTAATTGTAATTTTATGAAAAGATAAAAGGGGACATATATCAATAAATGGTTTTGTTAATAATTGGGAATCCGAGAATTAAAGTAGAACTCTCTATTTAATTGTTAAGGTTGGAAATTAAACGTGAACCAAGTAGAAGTGTTAGAAACTCTTTAGAATTAGACAGTTATGAGAAAACACATGAATGGGTACAGGATTGTTAGGAGTGCACAGTTAGACGAGAGGTGAGTATTTCATGTGAGAGCACGTCCTAACATGTATCTTGCATTCATTGTTTTAATTATTATTAAAGAACTTTCTATTTTTAAAATACTCTCCACATTCGGGCTCTGACCCGTTTGCTTTCAAATCTATCTTTTTGTAAAAACCATTTTAGGTGCCCAGCCACAAGGACACCATGCTTAGGATCCTCCTTCAGGTGACGTCCTGTAGCGGTTTGTGGAAGTTACAGGACATTGATTATAGACGCTTCATCTATATTGACTCTATACTCACTATTTATCAGTTGTAGGGCATGTCGACCATTCCTTTTAGAGGCATTTCATTTATTTCAGTTATCCAGACTTCGGGCATGTACTTAATTCAGAATTCAGACTTGTCTTATTATTTTCAGTTGTGGGATTGTTGTGAGGAGTTTTCCTCCGGACTTATTACTATTGTTGGTTATTTCATTACTTCGTTATGGTGAATGGATTTATGTTGTTCTTCCATTATCCTTTTATTGCATGTTAATCAGACTTAACTTAAAATTTGGCAACTTACTTTTAAATACTAGGTGGTTAGTAATCATTTAAATGTTTTCGACAGTGATGCTATTAACTGGACCAACTTGGCATGTTGTATTAATTTAATAAAGGAGTAGCTACCCGGTATTTAATTAGTCGAGGTGTCACAGGTGGTATCAGAGCATCAGGTTCTAGTGTCCTTTAGGATCTGAACGGGTTATTATGTTTCCACTGAGCTTTCTTTGATGTAGAGCCCTATATTTTAGGACTGTTGTATTCTTTTGTATATGCTACGTTCTTCAGCTATTTTAAGTTTATAACTACGAACTTATAAACTTTATTCTTATTTCAGAATGCCTCCACGACGTGCACCACGGGTTCCCAGGAATGCAACGCCAGAACCACAGCCCGCACCAGTTCAGGGCACGATGAACGCCGCTGAGGTTGCAGCCATAGTAGCCCAAGCGGTAAATGCTGCATTAGCCGTAGTTCAGCAGGCACCACCTCAGGCGCCAGTTGCCGCGCCAGTTCAGCCATATGCATTCCCGTCTACCTGGGAACGTGTACGTGATGCTTTTCAGAAAGCACATCCACCGAAGTTTGCTGGCAGCTCCGATGTTGTTGTTTCGAGTCAGTGGAGAAAGGATATACATAGGCACTTGAGGATGTATGAGTGCACTAACGTTCAGAGGCAGGTACTTGCTACTTTTAAGCTAGTGGGATCTGCACTAAAGTGGTGGGAGTCTATTACCACCGCAGAGGAGAGAGATACTCTCACGATTCAGGAGTTCTGGATGCGGTTCGACCACAAGTACTTTCCGTCTGCTGTTCACACGGAAATGAGGAGGAAGTTGATGAACCTTCGACAGGAGGGTAAAGACTGTGGCCGAGTATGAGGCCGAATTCACCAATTTGCTGAATATTGTCCCAGATGAGATACCGACAGAAGAGAAGAAGATTCAGAAATTCATAGATGGATTGACTTGGAGGATCCGTCAGCATTTATTGGGGAACCTCTCGTTGGCCACTTATTCTGACGTTGTTAACGCTGCATTGCTCCATTGCCAGGACCACCGCTTTCACTTGACAGAGGGGAAGCGATCAGGAGAGTCCATCCATCAGGGCAGGACAGGGGGAAATGGTGCCAGCGGGGCACAGTCAGCTCAGGGTCAGTATAGGCAGAGTGATCAGGGTTCCCAGCAGGGGGATCATAAGAGGTTCCGATCAGGGGGTTTCAGGAACGGTCAGGGAGGATTCCGGAATGGCCAGCAGGGTCATAACGGCCATCAGGGCCAGCAGGGTCAAAATGGTCAACATCAGCAGTTTCACCAGGGCCACCAAGGCCAGGGCAGAAATGGTAACGGCCACTAGGGCCGAGGGCAGCAGGGACAGCGAGGGGGAAACTTCTCGGGGAAGTGTTTCATTTGTGGTAAGATTGGCCACAAACGCCAGGATTGTCCAGATAAGGGCAGGGCCCCGCAGCAGCAGCAGGGTGCTCGACATGAGCCACAGAGGCCACTTTTTCCACCTGCTCTTCCAGCTCCATCCCAGGTGCCAGCACTACCAGCCATTCCAGCAGTTCCTGTGCAACAGGGGAAGTTACAGTATGGACGTGTCTATAACGTTCACCAGGTAGCAGCTCCACAGGCACCACCCGTGATTGAGGGTATGTTTCCTATCCATGGTACTATGGGTCGGGTTTTGTTTGATACGGGGGCAACGCATTATTTTATAGCTACACATTTTGCGAAAGCCTTAGGGTTGTTAGCTACGGCAGAGAGCACAGTAACGTGTGTAGACTCACCATTGGGGAGTGGGTCACTTATCTTCTTTATATGCCGGGGAGTGGGGGTAGAGATTGGTAGTCTGGTATTACCTGCAGATTGTGACACCCCGACTAATTAAATACCGGGTAGCTACTCCTTTATTAAATTAATTCAAAATGCCAAGTTGGTCCAGTTAATAGCACCACTGTCGAAAACATTTTAATGATTACTAACCACCTAGTATTTAAAAAGTAAGTTGCCAAATTTTAATTTAAGTCTGATTAACATGCAACAAGTGTAATGAAGAATAATAACACCATTCACCATAACGAAGTAAATAGAATAACCATCACATAATGTAAATAAAGTCTGGAGGAAAACTCCTCACTACAAATCCCACAACTGAAATAAGCAATGAAAATACTAAATACTAAATCAATACATGACAAAGTCTGAAAACTGAACTGGAAAGATGTCTCTAAAATAAATGGGCAACATGCCCTACAACTGATAAATACTGAATCAGGAACCCAAATGATAGAAGTGTCTAAAAGCAAATCCCTGTAGCTTCCACAAACATCTACAGCTCGTCACCTGAATGAGTATCCTATGCATGGTGTCCTTGTGGATGGGCACCTAAAATGGTTTTACAAGAAAAATATATTTGAAAGCAAACGGGTCTGAGCCCGAATGTGGAGATATTTTAAAAACCTGCAAGTGCTTTAAAAACATTTAAAACATTAAATGTAAAGTACATGTTAGGACGTGCACTCACATGATATTCTCACCTCTCGTCTAACTGTGCACTCCTAACGTAAGTACCCATCTACAACGACACAAACCACTAGCTAAGTGACATCATAACTAGCTAGGCTGTCATAGGTCCTACCCTTATTACTCGGTTCTATTAACATTATAACGCTCGTAATTAAATAGGGGTTTAACGTAAACTCAGATGCTCAATATGCAATATATTTCACTATCAGCTAAACCGTTATGTTTTTCTCGAAACAATACCGTAATTATATTCACAACATTAACATGAAGGTTCCCATTAATTAAGTGTATATTATTCACATCGTAAATATATAATACAAGCACCCCGAGAACTAAGCTGCGGTGCACACATACTCTGCTATCCATCCCGGTACATCACGTACATAAGGATCACATATTCCGAATCTCTCAGGAATAGTTCACAGATAACAACATCACAAATAATGGAGGCGAACACAGTCACATCACATGGGTCACGCACATACCTACGCTCCCACGATCAGCGGACTTATTAATATCCCAATAAGTCTTTCTATGACCTATGTTCATCAAGGTAACCAGTCTAAATCCGGGAAACACAAGGATTAGAGGGCCCTAAGCGAACGCAAACCTCCCGTGATAGCAAGTATGGTAGGTATGTCATACACACAATTTATATACCAATACTAAGTAAACACACGTCTTAGTAATCCCGTAGTTTAATCGTAGTACTATTCTCATTCTAGTACCAATATATAATTTACACACTTTATACGATTCCGGTTTATAATCATACGCGCCATAATTTATTCTCACGTCGTAGTAGACACTCACGTCTCAACCCAACTATCCCTTTAATTTAAATCGCTCATATATAATTTACTCCTCAAAATAACAGAAACGTCCCAAACCTATCAATACATCATCAAAGGAAGGTTATCTATATCCTCGAACAAGATCACGGGTTTCCCAAAATCAAAACAGGCCAAAAAGGCCTAAACTGCCAGCTCGTTAGAAGTCTCGTTCGAACGAGGCTGTTCGAACGAGGTTCCAGTTCGTTCGAACGAACTGTACCTTCTAACGACATCTCGTTCGAACGAATGTATCGAACGAAATACAGTTCGTTCGAACGAAGTCTCGCTTCGTTAGAAGCGACTGGTCAACTCGTTAGAAGCTCGTTCGAACGAGCTCGTTCGAACGACCTGGGAAGGTCTTCTAACGAGGGACCAGTTTCGGCCCAGAATTTCTTAGTTACGATTTTCATCAATTTTTACTCCTCAAATCTCCTCTAAACTTCGTCCCAACAATGTTTAAAGGTCTCTAATCACTCCTAAACATAACAAGGTTATAAACTAACGTATTTTACTGAGTTAATTCATCCCAATCATCATTAAATCATCAAGTCTCATCACTTTCCCCCAATTATTCAAGAACACAAACCCTAAAATTTTAATTCATGAATTAACCCAATAAAAATCCATTTTAATTTCACCCAATCACTAATATCCTCAGTATAATCATCTACCTATCATTCTACATGCAATTCTCCTCAAGATTTCAAGTTCTAAGTTCCAAAATACATGGGTTTTCTTATTACACCAAGAACAAATCAATTTTATTAAATTCATATACATGGAAAGAGCATTCTCTGAAATTAAATGATATTAAATGACTTTCCTTGATTGTCTCTTAATTTGGTGTTGATTTTGTAAAGGTTTTCTGCAGAATTCCTTCTCCTTCTCTCCCTCTCTAAGCTTTCTTCTCCAAAGGTGGCTATGGTGGCTAGGGTTTTCTTTGGGAAAGTTGGAAACCTAAATGATAACCTCCGTAGCTTATTGGGTCATTAAGGGTTGGTTAGTGGGTTTAGTGGGTCTATTCCCAATCAAATTTTCTTCTCTAATTTTCGTCATTTTTAATTCCTAAAAATACGAAATTACCAAAATACCCTTTATATTGCCGATATGGCCTAAAAATACCCCGGGACCCAAACTACACCCTCGGCTAGTGTTTTCTGACTATATCGACCCTTCCGGACGCGTTGGCGCACTCAAAACGACCATACGGTTTAAAGAATTTAAATTCACTTTTATAATCAAAATATTTATATCCTGACGCGACTGTTACACGCATCCCAATAAAATGATCAAATTGCCGTATATCAATCTCACGACAAAATTCATAATTCAATATTCATATAACATCATATATACTCAATATAGTCAAATACCAACTCACAACTCGCTAGTATTTTACCCGGATTAATTTCCAATTAATTCACATTTAATTAATTAATCCCAAAAATAAATATAGCCAAAAGTACGGGGTATTACACAGATATGTTGGTATTAGATATGCATGTTCACGATGTGATTATCGGTATGGATTGGCTCGCTGATTATAGAGCCATGATTGATTGCTTCGGTGGGAGCATTGTTTTTGCCATTCCGGGGCAAGAGATATTTGTAGTGGCGATGCCTCGCCCAGAGGGAGGTTCGACCGCTCATTTGTACTACTTAGAGGAGGATACCTCTAAGGAGGTTGTGATTCCTTTAGATTCGATCCCAGTTGTCAGGGAGTATTCCGATATGTTTCAGGAGATACCAGGCCTACCCCCCAGTCGAGAGATAGACTTTGTTATATACTTATTACCAGATACGAGACCTATAGCACGCGCACCGTACCGTATGGCTCCAGCTGAGATGAGGGAGTTACGGGATCAGATTGAGCAGTTGTTGGGTCAGGGGTTTATTCGGAGGAGTACTTCACCGTGGGGTGCCCCTGTGTTGTTCGTGAAGAAGAGAGATGGTTCACTGAGATTTTGTGTGGACTATCGGGAGTTAAACAAGGTCACGATACGGAATAAGTATCCGTTGCCTCGAATCGATGACCTATTCGACCAGTTGAGAGGATATTCTTGCTTCTCAAAGATTGATTTGCGATCTGGATACCATCAGTTGCGTATCAGGGAGGAGGACGTCTCGAAGACTGTGTTCTTATCGAGATATGGTTCTTACGAGTTTCGGGTTATGCCATTTGGTTTGACCAACACTCCAACAGCGTTTATGGAGTTGATGAATAGGGTGTTCAGGGATTTCCTAGATCAGTTTGTCATTGTCTTCATCGATGATATTATGGTTTACTCCCAGACAGAGGAGGAGCACGCCGAGCATTTGAGACAAGTTTTGCAGACGCTACGCCAGAACGATCTGTATGCAAAATATGAGAAGTGAGGGTTTTGGCTGAAGGAGGTACAGTTTTTGGGACACATTATTTCCGACCGGGGGATATCTGTTGATCCGGGGAAGGTATCCGCGGTGAGGGAGTGGGGACAGCCCACGACACCGACTGAGATCCGTAGTTTCTTGGGCTTAGCAGGATACTACAGGAGGTTTATTCGGGGTTTCTCCACGATAGCGGGTCCCATGACACATCTAACTCGTAAAGGTGTGCCGTTCATTTGGAGTGATGCCTGTCAGTTGGCATTCGATGAGTTGAAGGACAAGTTAACCTCAGCACCTGTGTTAGCATTGCCGAGACCGGGAGTTGAGTATCTTATTTACACCGATGCGTCTTTACAAGGACTTGGAGGTGTACTGCAGCAGGCGAGTCAGGCCATAGCTTATGCTTCCCGTAAGCTTAAGCCTCATGAGAAGAATTACCCTACCCATGACTTAGAGTTAGCGGCAGTGGTATTCACCCTTCATATTTGGAGACATTACCTTTTAGGGGAGAAGTTTCGATTGTTCACGGATCACAAGTCCCTACAGTACCTATTCACGCAGAAGGAGTTGAATATGCGACAACGGAGGTGGCTTGAATTCGTGAAAGATTATCAGTTCGATATCCAGTATCACCTGGGGAAGGCTAACGTGGTGGCAGACGCGTTGAGCCGTAGGCCAGTAGATGAGGTGGTAGGGGTGTGGAAGGCCAAGTGGAAGGAGTTGGGATACCAGGATGCAGTGGCCCGATCATTCATGTCTGTGATGACCGTTACACCGCAAATTGTCACGAAGGTGGTAAAGGCACAGGCAAAAGATTCGTTCTGTCACGAGCAGATAGTTCGATTACTAGCAGAGGGATCCGAGTCCTATACCGTTAGCTCAGACGAGGGATTACGCTTCAATGGGAGATTGGTAGTTCCGGAAGGGGAAGAATTGCGGCACGAGGTGATGGCAGAGTCGCACGGCTCACGGTTCGCGATACATCCCAGAGGTGACAAAATGTACTAAGACATGAGGCGACAGTATTGGTGAAGAGGGATGAAGAGAGATATTGCCGTGTTTGTTTCAAAATGCGCCACTTGTCAGCTAGTTAAAGTGGATCATCAGAGACCGGCAGGACTTCTACAGCCATTGGAGGTCCCGATGTGGATGTGGGAGAGCATCTCCATGGACTTTATCACGGGGTTGCCTACGTCATAGAGAGGTCATGACTCCATTTGGGTAATTGTGGACAGGTTGACCAAAGTCGCTCATTTTCTACCCATAAGGACAGACTACACTGCGGGACAGTATGCCCAGCTCTTCATTTCAGAGATAGTGAGACTTCACGGTGTGCCCCTAAATATCGTGTCTGATCAAGACAAGATATTTGTTTCACGGTTTTGGGAGAGTTTTCAGGAGGCCATGGGCACAGAACTGCGGTTGAGTACGGTGTATCACCCGCAGATCGATGGGCAAACTGAGCGTACAAACCAGATGTTGGAGGACATGCTACGTATGAGTATCATTGACTTTGGGGGTGGATGGGAGCAGTATCTTCCACTGGTGGAGTTTTCTTACAATAACTCCTACCAGTTCACCATTGGCATGGCTCCATTTGAGGCGTTCACTACAACAAAACTTACATTTAGCTGCGATTTTCTTACCTACAAAAAAAATTCGTGGCTAAATATCAACATCTGCTACGAAATTTATTTCGTGGCTAAAAGTATTAGATTTGGCAACGAAAATTAAAATTTCGTTGATAATAGGTCCCAAAAAAATTGGCGCCCCCCGTCTTCCCGCGCTTGGGTCTAATGCGAAATATTTAGCAACAAAATTGTTATTATTGGCAACGAAATATTTCGTAGTAGTTATTATATTATTTTTGCCACGAAATTAATTTCGTGGTCTAATATATATGTTTTTTGACAACCATTTATTTTGTGGTAAAAGGTACTCTTTTTTTTAATATCCCTCCAAAACCAAACCATGTCTATCTCAGCCGCTCCAAAACGTTTGGGAGTCCAAAACGATCTCCATCTCAGCCCCTCCAATCCCTTCGTCCAAAACGATCTCAATCAGGTACTCTCTCTCTCTCTCTCTCTGTCGGCGATCTGAATCCATCTCTGTCGGCCAAATGTTTGGGAGTCCAAAAATGTTTGGGAGTCCAAAACGTTTGGGAGTTCATGACCAAAACATTTGGGAGTCCAAAATGGTAAAACTTTTTGGTTAGATCTTTATCTCAGATTGGGAAAAAAAGGGGTTAGGTATGATTTTGGGTCTTTATTAATTCTCTCACATCAAAATCCCCACATTCGTGTTGTAATTTTTAGGCTAAAATCCAGACAATCCCTTAAATTTCATCTCTTAGGTTTCATTTTTTTAGCCAAAATGATTGGAAGTATTGTTTTGTAATATTTGTAATACCCTTAGTCTTGTTTTGTGATTTCTTTTGTAACACACTCTCTCTGTAATCTTGTTTTGTAACACATTAGTATACAATCTATAAGAATTTGAAAAATAAAATCATTTTTTTAAGTGGGTTTTGGGTTATTTTGACACATTTAATCTCGAAACAAATATTGTTTGACATAATTCTATAGATTTAATCTTGTTAAATTTTGAAATAAATTTTTAGGGATTTAATCTTGAAATAAAATTTTGGGGATTTAATCTTGTTGGTGTGTGCTGATTTTTTCTTGTTTGCGTGTATTGATTTATTCTTGTTGTGTTTGCTAATTTTTTTGTGATAACCCCTATCTCATTCATATTTTTATTTTGTTTAATAGTAGGATCTTGATAATATCTTGTTTATGTTAAATTTATTGGTGCATACCTATGTACTTTTATTGTTTTAGATATAGACATGAATTTTGACATTGTTCTCAAAATTCGTATATTCAAAGTTTATTTTTCCGTGCTCCTTTAAATCTACCAACATTGACGCTCTACCATGTCTTGCGTGTTACATTAAGAAAGTTTTAATAGGATGGGTAAATAGTTTTAAAAGAAATCGAGTTTGTGGTCCTATTTAGGGTGATAGTTAATTAGATTCCTATTAGATTACTCACAAAACATAATTTTTATCTCCAGTATGTTAATTAGTGAAGAGTTATCTGTTGAATATAAATATATAATACGATTCTTATTTTTTTAAAGTTCTAACTGGTGAAAATTGGGTGTTTGATTAACAGTCATCATAATGGAATCACTAATTTATTTTTTCTAGTACTAAACCATTGTTAAGACCTATTTTGTAACAATAATATGTAATTTATTTGTTCCAATGACTTGTACCCTTCGAATTGTGGATTATAATTTCAAGGTATTTACTACGACTTTGTTTAGTATATTACTAGATCCCACTTTTTTTCTACTTAACTTGCTACGCAGCGTATATGTAGCATGCCTGCCCAATAAGTAGTATATATATGTAGAAAAAATTTAATAAGATTGAAGAAAACACCTATTTTATTGTTAATGTTATGTGTTTCTTTTTCATTGATAAGGGGACTTAGGCCTATGTAGTGGGAACCTAATTAGAAATACTGTGTTTTGACTTGAGGGCTTCCCTATATCCTTTAGTTTTATGGATATTGATTAGTGGTTATGAATAAACATATTCTGTCTTATGCTCTGGAATCTTAGACAACAAAAATATTATATGAAATAATAAACTAATATTTTAATGTGTTTGATTTTCATGTGAACTAGATGGATAAGAGTTGGATGAAAGAAACAAATAGATTTTGTGAAAAGTATGTCTTGGGTGTTAGATCATTCATTCGATTTGCAAAGGATCATATGGGACCCAACAGTTACATTAGGTGCCCATGTTGCAATTGTCTTAACATCGATCTCAGAAATATTGATGAAGTAGAAGATCATCTTTTCTTAAAAGGTATTTGTACCACCTACACACAATGGACATATCACGGGGAATGCGCTAATGATATAGTTCATGATGATGCTAATGATGCTAATATTGATGTTGATGATTGGATTGATAATGAAAATAAAGAAGGGGACGAGATGCAAGAAGTGTTGGAAGACATGCAAAAAGGGTTTTTCTTTGATGCTGGTCTAGCTGAAGAGTTTGAAACCGGTACTCCTAGACAAGTTGGTGTCGGGGATAAGACAAATTTTAATAAATTATTGAAAGATGCAGAGCTTGAATTATATCCTGGTTGCAAAAAATTCTCTGTACTATCTTTCCTCGTAAAGTTGCTCCACTTGAAAGTGATCAATCACTGGAGTAATAAATCACTCAAGATGTTGATTAAACTATTGAAGGAAGCTTTTCCCGATGGTGAGACACTTCCAAAGTCAGATTATGAGGCAAGGAGCATGTTGCGTGGCTTGGGATTAGGATACGTATCGATTCATGCATGCAAAAAGGATTGTTGTTTGTTTTGGAAGGAGCTTGAAAATAAACATGAGTGTCCAATATGTGGAGAGTCTAGATGGAAGGTTAATAATGATGGGGGTAAACGCATTCCTCACAAAATACTTCGTTACTTTCCACTAAAGCCAAGACTTCAAAGACTATTTATGTCGAGAAAAACGGCCGATGATATGAAGTGGCATAAAGAAAAATGTGTCAAAGATAATGTATTGAGACATCCTGCAGATTCTAGTGCATGGAAGGATTTTGATGCGGAGCATGAGTGGTTTTCTCAAGACCCTCGTAATGTAAGGCTTGGCCTAGCAAGTGATGGTTTTAACCCCTTTGGTAATATGCACAACTCATATAGCATGCGGCCAGTAATACTTATGCCATATAACTTGCCACCTTGGTTATGTATGAAAGAGTCATTTTTTATGATGTCATTACTTATCCCAGGACCTCTGGCACCAGGTAAGGATATGGATGTGTATTTACGACCATTAATTGATGAGTTGAATGAGTTATGGGAAGTTGGTGTAGAAACATATGATGCATCCACCAAAACGAATTTTCAAATGCATGCGGCAGTTTTGTGGACTATAAATGACTTTCCGGCGTATGGTAATTTGTCTGGTTGGAGAACTAAGGGTTATTTGGCTTGTCCTACGTGTAACAAAGATACTTCTTCGAAAAGAATAAGGAGTAAGATATGTTATATGGACCATCGCCGATATCTGGATCCCAACCATATATGGAGGAAGAGTAGAAAATTTAATGGTAAGCAAGAGCTCCGGTTAAAGCCCATGGACTTAAATGGGGATGATTTGTTGCGACAATTGAATCATGTCAATGATTATATACCTGGTAAACATTCGGGTAATAAAAAGAGGAAACGTACACCTGAAGAGCTCAACTCGACAAGAAAAAGCATTTTTTTTGAATTACCTTATTGGAAAACATTAAAACTTCGACACAACCTTGATGTCATGCATATTGAAAAAAATATTTGTGAGAGTGTGTTGGGAACTTTATTAAATATTGAGGGAAAAATAAAAGACACATATAAGGCGAGGCAAGATTTGGAGGATATGAAGATAAGGAAGGAATTACATTTGAAGCGGAATGGGGATAAATATATAATACCGCCTGCATGTTATACACTTAGTAAGTTAGAGAAACAAGGTTTTTGTGAGTTCTTGAAATCAGTGAAGTTTCCAGATGCATATGCTTCAAATATCTCACGGTGTGTGAACATTGGTGATGGCAAGGTATCGGGGTTGAAAGCCATGATTGTCATGTTCTATTACAACGTTTATTTCCCGTTGGAACTCGTGGATATTTGCGCAAGGAAGTATATAGTGCAATTGTTGAGTTGGGGAATTTTTTCAAAGATTTGTGTTGTAAAACACTAGATGTAGTAGAACTGAAGAGGTTGGAGAAAGACATTGTCGTGATTTTGTGCAAACTATAATTGATTTATCCACCGGCTTTTTTTGATATAATGGTCCACTTAGCTATTCATTTGCCGCGAGAGGCTATGCTTGGAGGACCGGTGCAATATAGGTGGATGTATCCTATTGAAAGGTATGTCAATATACTCATAGTCATATTTTAGGTCTATTTCGACAAAGCCCCTAATTTTTAAGTCAAACTTGACATTAAAAGTGGGGGTTGAAGTCAAAATACTTATTTTTTACGTATAGTTTATAGATTTAACATGTGGTAATTTATATCATTGTAAATGCTAATAGGTACTTGGGCACATTAAAGGGTTACGTGCGTAATAAAGCTCGACCGGAAGGTTCTATAGCAGAAGCCTACATTGTTAATGAATGTTTGACATTTTGCTCAATGTACTTTGACGGGATTGAAACTAAACTCAACCGCTCGGAAAGAAATTACGACGGGGAGGAGCAAGAGGAGGGATTGGATGTATTCTCTCAAAAGGTACTCCCTTTTGGGGCATGTACTTTTGACTTTCTCACATTGATTGAGATGGAAATGATGCGGTGGTATACGTTGAATAATTGTGAGAAAGTGGCTCCATATATAGAGTAAGTTAATAACTAGGAAGTAATCTTCATAAGTATTAATTTTCCAACTACTATGACGCTTATTGTTATAATTGTTACCATTGTTAGTGAGCATATAGAGGAGCTGAAGAAAGAAAGCCCTTTGAATTTAGAAGAGAGAAGTCGAAGGAATTTCCCTAGCTGGTTTGAAGAGCGCGTAAGTTTAAGTAAAGTTATCATAACATAATATTGATGTATAAATTTAATTATTTTTTAAGTAATATAATTGGTCTAACTTTTATCATTCAAATTTTTTCTTTAATAGATGAAAAACTTGTACGGCCAGAAGTCTCCAGAATGTACTGAGCAATTATATGCATTAGCATGTGGTCCTGACATACGGGCAAATAAGTACAAAAGTTGTATAGTAAACGGAGTTAGATTTCACACTAAAGACCGTGACAATCGCAGAAGAAGTCAAAACAGTGGTTTAGTTGTTAAAGGAGAACATAATGACGAAGAGATTAACTTTTATGGTGTATTGAACGATATTATTGAGTTAGAGTATATCAAAGGAAATCGAGTTCTCTTTTTTGAGTGTGACTGGTTTGAAGCTGATAAAAAGAAAAAATCAGGAATACAAATCGATGATCACTTTACAAGCATCAATGTTAATGGTAGGTGGTACAAGAGTGATCCTTATGTGCTAGCCATTCAAGCAAAACAAGTGTTTTATCTCAATGACACAAAATTGGGAAAAAATTGGCAAGTTGTTCAGGAATTCCAGCATAGACACTTGTATGATCTCGGGGTGGAAGAAATGGACACAGATGTATCAGAAACAAACGATTTTGTGTACCAGGAAAATGCTTCATCAGAGGCTTCTGAGATTATAGAAGTTGATGTTGGTCAGTTGCAGAGAAACGATGCAGAGGCGGACACTATTGATGCTAGAATTGTGGATATAGACAAAGGAGTACCATCGGACGAAGACATTATTTCCCTTGATGCCGTTGATGATGAAGACGAAACACTTGATGAATATTGTGAAAATGTGGAAGAACTCGTAGTGGTTGAGGATGATGATAGTGATATAGATTAACTTTGTTAATGGAAACTATGTAATGGTCTGTACTGCTGGTTGAGGATGATGATAGTGATATAGATTAACTTTGATGTTCTTTTTCAGTATGGCGCCAGGAAGACGTCTTCGGTCAAATAGCATGAAGGAGGCTCCTTCAGCACCCACGGCTCCCACAGCACCCACGGCACCCACAGCTCCCACGGCTCCCACGGCACCCACGGCTCCCACATCACCCACGGCACCCACAACTCCCACAGCTCCCAAGGCACCCACAGCTCCCACCGCTCCCACGGCACCCACGACTCCCACAGCACCCACGGCTCCCACAGCACCCATGGCTCCCATGGCTCCCACAGCACCCATGGCTCCCATAGCTCCCATGGAACTCACGACTCCCATGGCACCCATGACTGAACACGTAATGGATGTAGAATCTACAAATATCTCGCAATCAACACAACAGACTAGTCCTGAAACCTCCACAAGCCATGCAGGTACAAAAACTAATTTTGAAATGTTTCTTACTATTGTTAATTTGTTGCTAATATTGTTTATTTGCTTTTAAAGCTTCGAATACAGATTCTACCATAACGAAAAAAGTTCGTGGACCTACACGTGGCAAGGGGCTTCAGAAGATTATCAAAGCTACTGGGAAAAAGATGCGTATTGAGATATCGAAGGAGAAAAATAGGCCACTTGACAAAGAACAGTCTGGTAAATTATCAAATGAACTCGGTATTATCATTCGTAACTTAATTCCAGTCCCAACCAAATGGAAAGACCTCACTGGAGCTGATAAGACAAGAGCGTTCGACAGACTTAATGTAAGTATAACTGATATCCAAGTTATACAACTGATTTCATATTGGAATTTCAGAATTTCATGACTATTTCATAGTGTAACTGATATCCAACTTATATAACTGTAGTGAATTGCATCATTCATCATTGATCTCTTTAATTGGATGTACTATAGTGAATTTCATCATTAATTTGACTTGATTCAGTGTGTGCTCATCAACAAATATGGCCCATGGTTTGGGGTTTGATGCCTTGGCCTCTATCTTGATCAATCCCTATTCTTGGGGTTAATTTGACTTGATTCAGAATTTCATGACTATTTCATAGTATAACTGATATCCAAGTTATATAACTGTAGTGAATTGCATCATTCATTATCGATCTCTTTAATTGGATGTACTGTAGTGAATTTCATCATTAATTTGACTTAATTCGCTGTGTGTTCATATGTCATCGTTGCTAGTTTTCTATTCGTGACAACTGATTTCATAGTATAACTGATATCCAAGTTATACAACTTATTTCATACTGGAATTTCAGAATTTCATGACTATTTCATAGTATAACTTATATCCAAGTTATATAACTGTAGTGAATTGCATCATTCATCATCGATCTCTTTAATTGGATGTACTGTAGTGAATTTCATCATTAATTTGACTTGATTCACTGTGTGTGCTCATCAACAAACATGGCCCATGGTTTGGGGTTTGATGCAAAAGAACTGTAAAAAATGATCTAGATGTTGAGTTGCAGATCCCGATTTATGTTACCACTTCGCAGGCCCTGTTTTAGGTCGAGCCCTCATAAATGTGTTGAGGAGGCTTTTATACAATTAAATTTCTATTATATTTAAGCGAGTTACTTTTATGTTCCCTAAGTTTCATAAAATTCGCTGCATTCCGTAGACATAAGTTGACACTCTTCTAAATCATGTAAAATTTAAAAGTCCTCGAGACATGGAAAATCATGCTGCTAAAGGAACAAGGCATGGCTTTTACACGTGTTGTAGCTGCTGGTTTTGACATGGATCACATGTCGTCATTGGTGTCATTTGCAAAATGCTTTGGAGCCTCACGTTTGATGTGAGTATTTATCTGTCAGAGACTAAGAAGCAGGGATACTTTTAAGTTACAGAATGGAATATTAGATACAGATATGGCTTGGATACCATAATGATATGATACATATCCGATACTCCATATAAGTTATCATTTCTTAAATTGTTAGTTTTGGTCTCTGAATACAATATGGATGTCTTAGATATGATATGAATACAACTGTGTCGATTTTGCATATTTTTATACTTAATGATGAGAATTTTTATTGAGAATTTTAAAAATTTAATGTAGATTACAAGAAATACATATATCTCATATTTTCTTTTCAACTGAATAGAGTTTAATTCTTCCAGTTCTATGTCGCATGTTATAATTTATTTCATAATTATTTGAGCATGGTGCTCTATCTCCGTTTGTGTTCCTCTTATTAAATGTAGTCCCACATAACTGAGATGTCCATCTTTTGGGATAAGTGAAATACAACATTAAACATCGATTTCGTGATGTATTATTGTAACTTAAGAAAGACCAATGAACAAAAATAAACTCAAAGAACTAAGATGGAGGGGCTTATGTCTCCATCACACGCTTGGTGCCCTCAAAGGTATTCTTAAGTAGCATCGCGACAGTCAATGGTTCCACGCCTCCAGGAACTGGAGTAATCCATCCAGCTACCTTACACACTTCATTAAAATCGACATCTTCCACAAGCCTATATCCTGATTTTTTACTTGGATCATCAATGGCATTTGTCCCTACATCAATAACTGCAGCACCAGGTTTGATCCAACTGCTTTTTATCATCATTGCTTGTCCCTCTGTAGTAATAACAATATTGGCTTCGCGAATGATACTCTCGGGATCTTTAGTATGCGAATGGACTATAGTAACTGTGGCATCTTCTTTGAGAGGTAATAGTGAAACTGGTAATCCCTAGTAACTGTGGCATCTACTTTAAGAAGTAGCAGTGAAACTGGTAATCCCACTATGTTACTTTGAGCCACAAAAGCCGAAGACAACAATGAAAATGAAAATTTGGGGAACAAATGCCCAAATCAACTCTGTAAGTCTCAAATAATCAATTCTCTCCTCATCTATCACAGGCTTAAGAATTGATTGGAAAGAAAAGTTATGAGACTTACAGAGCTTTTCGAATCTTCTTCTAGTAGGTTTATTACCTACTCCTCTAATATTCCATATTAGTGTGTTGATTATTGAAAACTTTGGATATTACCTACTCCTCTCACTTAAATGTGTAATTTTGGACTAAAAGACACTTCCTATAGGATTGGCCTTCATAGTTTTCTTCTGCTTACTCACTGCTTCTTTCTTCTTGTTGTAGGCTTTTAGTTTACTGTTAACTAAGGAGGAAAATAATTTGAGGTCTTCAATTTTGGGAACTTTATGTCTTCTTCTGAATCAGATGCTGCTCCTTTATACTCTTTACACTTCTTAATTTCTTAGATTCAAGAAACCTTCATCAATAGATTATTAGACTGATGAACCAGCTTTTGTATGTAGGATCTTCTTTGTTTGGGGCTGTTTTTTCGCCATTGAGATAATCATGCTTTCCACATCCTCACACGTACATGAGTACGGAGTGAGACCACTGCGGTAGTTCTTTCTGTCGAGTTTGTTCATAGTACTATGCAATGAGGAAGCTTTGGAAACACCAGAATTGACTGGTACAGTCGCCTCTGAAGTCGCGGCTTTGGAGGCCGGGTCTTGTACTTATCCGGTAATGGCAGTTCTCGCCGTGTAGATAGTTAATCTGTTCCAGGTTCAGAGATTGGCTCTGATACCATAAAATCAGAGATTAAAATTCACTCTTATCTTATTTTTTATTCATAAGCAGGAAGATTGATACAAATCTTCTCCTATTATCTAGCTACGAAATAGGAAAGACAACCAATAGAAATAAAATAAGAAAAATACAGCTAACAGTCAACCTAGAGAATAGGTCACACTGTTCCGATATTATTATCACACTATATCCGTAGATTATTTAAAAAAAATTATTTTGAAATCTTCAACAAGGCATTTGAGCAAAAAAAATCCAAATTATTATTTGGTTCCTTCCAAAAGTGGCCTATATTTATCATATGATATCAACAAGCTATTAAGCTTCTGTAGTGCGCAACATGCTCTCTTTCATATCTTCTATTTGATCTAAGTTGTCCCTTATCTCCTCTCAACCCAACCCATCCCATGCTCGAGTGGTTGTGAGATCCTAGAAAGGATATCCATCATACCTTACAGTAGGGGCCGCACTTGATAGTTCTATCAATCTCTTTGGGATTTATTGTTTCAGCAGGTTATGAATTTTTGGATGTAACTACCGAACTATTTCTGTCCAAAAGTTACCTTCCATCAAAATTTGAAATTCAAAATCGACTGAAATAATCTGTTGAAACCTTCATCAATAGGCTGCTTGATGCCTTGACCTCTCTTTTGATCAATCCCTTTTTGAGGGATTAATTTGACTTGATTCAGATATATGAAGAAGGCATGGACTCTTTCTCTTACATTGTTTCATTTGATCAGTTACTGATTGAGTATAAATTTCAGGAGAAATTCGACATTGATTTGGATGATCATGCAAAGGAGTGTTTGGAAGAGCTAATGAAAGCGAGAAGTAGGAGTCAACGGAGCAAGCTTCGTGAACTGTATAAAAAATATGGATCAGCGGAGGAGGCTCGAGAAAATGTCCCTGCTAATATGACCATGGATAATTGGCTTAGTCTATGCGATCTTTATGGAAGTCCAAGATATCAGGTTTGAACTATTGTTGATGTTGTAACTTGTAAATATTTTCTTTTATTAAAATATGCATACTTATGATGTTTGAAAAATTACTGCAGAGACAATGTATTGTAAATCAGATTAACAAGTCTAAACAAGTTGTAAAGCATAATCAAGGGTCAAAAGCATTTGTGGTGGTTCGTCATGAACTGGTAATATATCAACTTGTTTTGGTGTGTCAATTGAGAATTTTATTTTACCAGTACATTTATTAATTATTTGTTGTTTAATAGCGGAGTAAAGAGGTGGGCAGTCAAGAGCCGAATAGGATCAAGTTTTATAAAGAAACTTATTGTAAAGATGAAAATTGGACATCTCCCGAAGCCGAAACGATCTATGTAAGTCTTATTAATTTTATTTTGAATTTACCCAATTGTTGCTGAATTACAAACCAACAAACACAGCTGGCTTGTAATTCCTTTGGTACTCTTATCTTCGGTATAAAAATTACACACGCAGTTAAAATTATTGTCTTTAATTAGCTTAAAAATTATAGACATCTCGACAGTTTGGCTAAACCTGTAATCCTTTTTCTTCTATTTTGTTTGCAGAATGAGATGAAACGCCTTGAATCTGAATCAATATCCGAGAATGGTACCATGATGAGCTCAGATGAGATAGCAGATAAAGTTCTTGGCATAAGACCAGGATATATTAACGGGCTTTGGTATGGTCCAAAAAAAAAGGATTCTAGAATTAATCTATTGCGATTGAGGAATGCTGAATTGGAAGAGGCACTTGAGAAGTCTATGAAAGCTCAAGAAGATTTGATGGAGCTTTTACAAGCTCGTGAGATAGAGGCAACAATTCAAAGAGAAGAGTCAGTGGCACAAAAGGCCGATATGGAGAATCAACGTGCAATGCTAGAGGATATTCTAGCTCGACAAGCGAAGTCCGATAAGTTGATTCAGTCGTTGATCGCATCACGTTCCTCATCTTCCGAACAATGGTAATCTAGACATCCTTTAGTTTTGCTACTCGTATGCTTTTAAAATGATTCGTAATCGATTATTATCTCTTTAATTATTAAATTTCGTTCATTGTTATAACTTTTTCATGATAAAGACGAATCAAATCCCACTTTATTTTAGCTAATGATATTTTATTCTCTTAATTGCAGATTTGACGTGACAGGAAGCTATTTTTGGGGCTCCATTAACTTTTGACATTTGCAAATGGAATTGAAGACTTTTAAGTCCTTTAAGTAGTTTAAGTTATTTTTTTGCACTGTGGATATTTGTCGTTTGTAAGGGGATGAAATGTGGGACTTCTACGTCCTTTAACTAGTGTTTAGTTGACTTGACAATGTATGTGTATGTGACTTAATGTGGATATTATTTATGATAATATAGTTATTTTGTGGATTGTAACGAATGTGTTATTTTTAGATGGTAATTTGTGTAAATTTGGTGGTATACATTAATTTACCAATTTCAAAATAAAAAAATATATATTTGGAAGCATTCCTTTACCAAAATAAATGTTTTAGTAGTTAAATATGCAATTCATAAATAAAAGTGCGGTTTAAGATTTGATAGTTTATTATTGAAACATTAATGATTAAGAAACATTCTTCAACAATTGAATTTTGTAGCCAATAGATCTTGAGGGAAGGTACAATTTTTATATTTAAAAGTTTCTATTTATAGAATTGGCAACGAAAGGTAGACATTTAGCAACAAGATGTTCAACAATTAGCTACAAAATAAATTATAAATTTCGTAGCAAAAAGTTTACAGCAGTAGTTTGCATATAGAATTGGCAACGAAATTCAGATATTTAGCAACGAAATGTTGAACTTTTAGCTACGAAATAAATTGTAGCCTAAATATGATTATTATCCACGAAATAATTTCGTGGCAAATGACCTAAACAATTGGCAATGAAATTTAATCTCGTGGCCATATACATTTAGCAACGAGCCTTTGGCCACGAACCTGTTACGAAATAAATTTCGTTGCCAAAAACTATCTGCAACGAAATATGAAATTTTGGCTACGAAAAATTTCGCAGTTAAATGTGTAATTTGTTGTAGTGGTTGTACGGTAGACCTTGTCGTTCCCCAGCATGTTGGTTGGAGGTGGGGGACAATAAACTACTTGGACCGGAAGTGATTCAGGATACTTCGGCAAGGATATAATTGATACGGAATCGCATTCGAGTAGCTCAGGATCGGCAGAAGAGCTATGCTGATGCGAAGAAATTCTTCAGGGAGTTACAAGTGGGGGACCAAGTTTTGCTCAGAGTATCTCCTATGAAGGGGATCATACGTTTCGGGAAGAAAGGGAAGTTGGCACCGAGATATGTGGGACCATTTCCTATTATTGAGCGGATTGGACCAGTTGTGTATAGGCTTGGATTACCGGAGCATTTACATTGGATTCACGATGTATTCCATATTTCCTCGCTTAGGAAATATCTTAGATACAATTTGGCTCATTCTCACATTTCTTTGGAGGACATCGATCTCCAGCCGGATAGCTCCTACGAGGAGGGGCCGATTGCTATTTTGGATCGAAGTGAGCGGAAACTGCGGTCAAAGATAGTTCCGTTGGTGTGTGTTCAGTGGCGACATCATAATGTCGAGGAGTCCACATGGGAGCGCGAGGATGAGATGCGTGAACGTTATCCAGAGTTGTTCTTACCAGGTACTTTCTAGTTCCGAATTTCGGGATGAAATTCAGTTATTTGGGGGGAAGTATGTAATACCCCGTATTTTCGTGATATTTATTTTTGGGGATTAATTGAATTAAATGTGTATTAATTGGAAATTAATCCGGATAAAAATATTAACGAGATGTGAGTTAGTATTTGATTATAATGTGTATACTTGGAAATTTATGAATATTGGAAATATTGAAATTATCGCGAGATTGAAATACGGCAATTTGGGAAACTTTGTTGGGACGCGCGTGACAGTCGCGTCAGGAATATAATTATTTGAATTAAAAAGTGAATTTTATTTTTATCACTCGTATGGTCATTTTGAGTGCGCCAACGCGTCCGGAAGGGTCGAAATAGTCAGAAAACACTAGCCGGGGGTTAAGTTTGGGTCCTGGGGCATTATTGGGCCATACCGGTAACTTATAGGGACATTTTAGTAATTTCAGAAATCTGGGAATTAAAACCCACGAAAATTAGAAATAATAATCTGAGTTATTCTTTATCCACTAAACCCACTAACTACACTAAGGGACTTAATGGGCTACGGGAGAAGTTAAGATATAGTCCCAACTTGCCAAAAACCAACCACACCTTCATTGTCATCATCCTTAGAGAAACTTGTAGAGAGAGAGAGAGAGAGAAGAGAATTCTGCAGAAAGAGAGAGGGAGAACAACTCAGCCTTCAAGATTCAACATCAAATTCAGAGAAAGATTAAGGCAAGTGGTTTAATTACAATTGATTCAATGCCATGCTTTTCCATGTTTAGGAATTATCGAATTTATCTTGGAAGATGATATAGACCCATGAATTGGAAGTTTAAAACTATGAACTATGTTAGGGACTGCATGTAGAAACATTCTGGAGGAATTATGAACTCAGAATTATGGCCCTTGATGATTTAAAATCGGATTTTTGAAGAAGTTTGTTAATGTTCTTGAAAGAAATAGAAATCTGGAATTCTTGATGAAGATTTGATCCATACAAAGCCCTTGAATGATGAATTATTGGTTTTAGAACGTTAACACTGTTGTAGGATAGTTGTATGATGATATTATAACGTTATCTTAGAGCTTCATGCTTGTTAATGGTGTTTTGGGTTGATTTGAAAACTGCAAAACGAAGCAGTCCGTAACCATACTTGGTGCGATCGATCGATCGACATTCATCAGTCGATCGATCGACCACCATCGATCGATCGAAGGAAAAGGTCGATCGATCGACCTTCCCAGAATGAGTAAAGTTTTTTCCCTATTTAAATTTTAATGATGTTAACCCTTGATTAATATTGTTGGAGACCATATGAATACCCTTAACATTAAGGAAGACCAGTAGGCATGGTTATGAAATTTGGACCTTAATTAGAATTAAATTTGAGGAATTATCCTAAACTAATGAAATTCGATAAGTGAGTTAATATTTGGGTTAATAGTGTAAATTTGAATAATTTGATGAAATGAGGTTTGGGGCAGAAGTAAGGACCTTAGGAATAAAGATGTTATACGTGGGAATGATAGGAACTTAATAATCTATTTTAGATAGGTTTTAAGTATAAGAAACTACGACGTGAGACGTGTCGACAGTTTAACTTTTATATTATCGGGAGACGTAAAATATAAAAATTTGGAATAATGGTATAAGGATGTAGAGTATAACTTTATTAATACTGAATTATCTAAGATGTGTGAATGCTTAGTATATGATTTTTATATGTATGACATACCTACCATACTTGCTATCACGGGAGGTTACGTTCGCTTAGGGCCTTCTTATCCTTGTGTTGCCCGGATTTAGATTGGTACCTCGAGGACATAGTTCAAGAGAACGACTTATTTGTGAGTTAATAAGCCAGCTGACTATGAAGCGTAGGTATGTACGTGACCATGGATATGTTGAATTATGTTCGCCTCCATTTTTGTGTGTGGTGTTTATTCCAACAATTCCTGAGAGATTTGGAATTTGTGATCCTTATGTACGTGATGTACCGGGATGGATAGCAGAGTATGTGTGCACCACAGCTTAGCCTTTGGGTGCTTGTATTGTATATTTATGATGTGAATAATATACGGTTAAATGAAAAGAAAATTTCTATGTTAAATTGTGGGTATAGTAATTGTAATTTTATGAAAAGATAAAAGGGGACAGATATCAATAAATGGTTTTGTTAATAATTGGGAATCCGAGAATTAAAGTAGAACTCTCTATTTAATTGTTAAGGTTGGAAATTAAACGTGAACCGAGTAGAAGTGTTAGAAACTCTTTGGAATTAGACAGTTATGAGAAAACACATGAATGGGTACAGGAACGTTAGGAGTACACAGTTAGACGAGAGGTGAGTATTTCATGTGAGATCACGTCCTAACATGTATCTTGCATTCATTGTTTTAATTATTATTAAAGCACTTGCTGTCTTTAAAATACTCTCCACATTCGGGCTCTGACCCGTTTGCTTTCAAATCTATCTTTTTGTAAAAACCATTTTAGGTGCCCAGCCACAAGGACACCATGCTTAGGATCCTCCTTCAGGTGACGACCTGTAGCGGTTTGTGGAAGTTACAGGACATTGATTATAGACGCTTCATCTATCTTGACTCTATACTCACTATTTATCAGTTGTAGGGCATGTCGCCCATTCCTTTTAGAGGCATTTCATTTATTTCAGTTATCCAGACTTCGGGCATGTACTTAATTCAGAATTCAGACTTGTCTTATTATTTTTAGTTGTGGGATTGTTGTGAGGAGTTTTCCTCCGGACTTATTACTATTGTTGGTTATTTCATTACTTCGTTATGGTGAATGTATTTATTTTGTTCTTCCATTATCCTTTTATTGCATGTTAATCAGACTTAACTTAAAATTTGGCAACTTACTTTTAAATACTAGGTGGTTAGTAATCATTTAAATGTTTTCGACAGTGATACTATTAACTGGACCAACTTGGCATGTTGTATTAATTTAATAAAGGAGTAGCTACCCGGTATTTAATTAGTCAGGGTGTCACAAAAAGAAACTCACAGTGAAAGCTAAAAAATGAGCTAATGCAGAAATGATAAAAAAGAAATAAGAATCATGTCTAATTGTGAAACAAAGATCCACACATCAAAGCTCTCGAAACACCAGCTCCAAGGCAAAAATAATCAAAGATATTCCTATGTTCAAGTTCAACAAGGTTCAAGCTTAACCCAGCTAACTACCATTAACTTCGAAAGAATCAGGAGCTCCAAACCGTGAATCCCCAAATGATCCAAAATCTCCAACTTCAAAAGAGCACCCAATAAAAGATTTTGTCCAAGAAACTAACAAGAGCCAAAAAAACATTTAGCTCCAAATCCAAAAAGAAACTCTCTGAACCAAATACCCCAAACCGAACTCCAAACAACGAGACTGTGAGTCTTCCAAACCCGTACACACGGAATAGCAATCCACTGAAACACAGATGCTAGAAAAAGGGACGAAACCACCAAAAAAAACTTCAAATACAGAGAGGGAGCGAGAGAGATGTTCGGCCAAAAGAAAAAAATGAGAGAGAGAGAAAAAGAGAGTATAAAAGCAATGAGGGCAACCAAAACAGAGAGCTCAAAAAAGAAAAGTTAAGTCTCTTCCCTTTCTCAGCTAAAACACACGGACATATAAGCCTCAAGCAAACATCACAGTTAAAACGTAATACCCAAATAAAATAAGGTAAAACACATCAATAAAAAAAACGGCTCTAACCCAAATAAAAAAAAAAATGAGTTGCCCTTATTTTTTTTAATTTTGTGTTTAAACTATAAAGATTAAGCCAAAAAAATATTTAATCAACAATGTTGGTTTAACACCAAAAGAAAATATTAAAATAGGAAAGAAATTATACAAAAAATATAACTGGTATTTTATAAAAAATCGTTTATATAAACTCATAGTTTATAAAAAAATATGATAAATATACACATTAAAAGTATTTTACAAAAACAATAGTGTATAAATCAAAATAATGATATATGATAAAAGTTGATTTATAAAAAATAGATTTTAATAAAAAAAATGCAGGAGCATATACAAAAGCTTGTTTGTCGTAAAATTGAGGCAACAAAAAAATATGAGCTTTTCACTATTGACTTACAGTAGCAGGTCGCGCGATCCAGGGAAGGAACACCATGATATAAGTCATTTGAATGGCATAGGAAAGTCGTTCGAGCGACGTTGGCCAAGATTTTAGATCGCAGTACCCTTGTGCACTGTCACAATTTGGAGCGTTGAATATTTGAGTTGTCGAGTTCAGATCATCCCAGAATGGGAAAAATGGGTATTTGGAGTCTTAGAGAGGTTTTATAAGGGTTTGTTTTGTGTATTTGGGTTAATTATTTTGAGAGAAATAGAAGAAGGAGAGAGAGAGAGAGAGAGAGAGAGAGAGAGAGAGAGAGAGAGAGAGAGAGAAATATGGGTAGTCTTCCACCTCCACCCACCACCAAACCACTAGTCCACCAAAATTTTAAATAATATTTCACCATGTCCAATCCATAAATACCCATTTACACCATTGACAAGAAAGAGCTATGAATTTTGGAGGAATATTTGGGGGAATTTTTTGAGAATATGAATGTGAGTTTTCATGGAGTTGAAGTGGGTTATGAAGGGGTCTAGCTTAGAAGCTTGGAAGAAGAGCATTTTTGGAGCTTTTGGAGGATGCATTTGTTAACACCTTAAGGCAACCTTTGGAGGTATGTGTTTCTCCTCCTACTTCAACACTTCCACCACCATTTTGAGCCATTAGAGGTGGAAAAATCTCACTCCTATTGTAATAGTTATTTTTGCACATTGTAGTCTTGTAGTTAGACTATTTGAGTAGGGTGAATTTAGTTAAATGGTATAATTGTTTTGTATAAGAGTATAAATATTTGTATGAAATAAAAATGTTGGAAAATGATATTTTTTTTAAATTAAAAAATAAGTAAATATTTCAAGGTTTTGGAATAATTAAAGATGGTGTTTTATGCAAAGGGGCATTTTTTAGAATTATAGGTGTTAAGCATTTTATGAAATAAAATGTTTGTAAATAATTATTTACTTTGGTAAATATTTGGTGAAATAATAGTATTCCAAAGTTCTTACAAAAATGAAGGTTTTATGAAGAATAGATATTTGTTGAGATTGAAGAAATAAAAACTATTTTTTGTATCTTAAAATGTATTTTGCAGGTATAATGATTTTCCATGATGAAATATATGCTTAAGCCATGTAGTAGGATTTGTGGGTTTAAAGTCCATCTTCTCATGCATGTAAACTTGTAGTATTTTGATATTAAATGTATAAATAAGTTTAGAGAAGAAGAAAAGTTAGAAATTAGTCTTCAAAGTGTGTGAAATTGGGACTAGAAGATATGATGAACATGAGATTATAAGACTACGTGTGTTGATAAAATAAAATGGTATATTCTTATAAAAGTAATCTCAAGTGTAAGTGGATTTCTTGAATAAAGAATACAAAGAAATGTGTGTTTTGGGAAGATATTGATGAAAGTGTTCATTAAATGTTAATGGATAAATACGAAAACGTTAGAGTGTGTAACTAGGTAATGTTCGAAGATATTAACACTTATGAGGCTAAAAATAACTAAAGAGGTAATGGTGTTTTCAATTAAGAAGAATATTTCCAAGTGTAAAAAGGTTTTAACGGGTTAAAACACTTAAGAAGTTAGTGTGGATGACTTAACAGTGTTTTTGGGAAATTAACACTTGTGAAAATGGAGTAAAAGGTGATTTTGGAAACAAATGCATAAAATGATAATTTTACTTAAAGTGAAATATTTTTATGAAATAAAAATGTTGAAAAAGGTATTACACAAGTGGTCCTAAGTAAAAGAGATTTTTGGATTAAAAACTAAGGTTTAGGTGTGAATGGTATGAAATGGTAAAATTTCAAAGTGTAACACAAATGGGGTAGGAAAGTCTTGGGTTTTGGCTTCAGTTGGGTAAAAAGAAAAGTGGAATAATGTGAACATTTGTAAAATATTAAAATACATAAAAGGAAACTCAGTTGACATTGGAATAAATAAATAAGGGCCTGAAGTCCTTGGGTTAAATGACCTAAAACAATGGCCAGAGCATATGGTGCGTATAGCCGACGATGTGGATCTCGTGGAAGTATGCAGTATAGGAAGATTTCGAGAAAGATAACGAAAATTTGGAAATTGTTAAGAAATGGGTTGTGTGGTAAATTGTGTTAATACAACCAAACTTGAATGAATGTAATAAATGTTCCGATAAATGTGAAATGGACAAGTAAATGCGTAAATCTATTAATGTTCATAAGATAAGGAAAAGGGTAAAGAAAGTGGATAAATGGGTGATTAAGAAACTTATATGGTTAAACCCTTAATTTGAAAAGTATGTATTGAAAAATATTTTCAATTGACAAATAAATATATTTTAACACGATGGATGCGTCTATTGAAAGGGCTGGTTTAAAAAAAGTACTAAAGCATATTGAAATAAATAAAAAGGGTGATTCCGGTAAAGGAATGTGTTTGGGATAAATCAAATGTAGTGGTTGCAAGTGTTGAACCAGGTGTGTTAAATAAAGTAAGAAATGTTAAGTATGATTAAAGAAAGTTTTTACAAGATTAAGGTAAATTACTCTAGACAAGAAAGGTTTTCGGAAGTAAAACGGTTATGCAATTGAACTTGTATTTTCAAAGTAATACATATGTAGATGCATACATATTTTTGAATTCATGTGGTTGAATCTTAGGAGTATCTTTTATGTCGTTCATTTTTATATTGCTTTGTATATTCCCATTGGGCATAGGCTCACACCCTCGCTTTGTTACAGCTAGTTGGTTGCGGGTTCGTATTTTGAGGGCGTTATATAGGTAAGTATATTATATTTATTTTACTTTAGTAGCTCTGTTTACTTGGACTTTGAAGTGCTTTCCATGGGTCCCCGGGGTGCTTCCCATAAATCCCTTATGTAGTTTATTCTGAAATTGGAATTGTATGCTAAACAAGTGGAACGTTAATTAAAATAAAATTGGACTAGCAACATTATATAGGTTATTTTATTAAACTTCACATTGAATACTCAAACCGGATCGGGTTGAGTTACAGGTAACCCATAAATCCTGGTCGGGGCGTTACAAATGGTATCAGGGCTCTAGATTTAAGGTTCCTTTCGGGAGTGATGCGGTGAGGTAGGTATTGTATCTTTTGACATCAGTATTGGGTAGGGTCGGTCATGCTAGTTTGATGACGGTTTAGTTCGTGTCCTTGACGATAAAGTCAAAAAGGTTAGCACGACAAGTAAGTTAGTGCCAAATGGCACATAATTATGTTAATAGTTATTAATCTCTTTCGCATTTCTGATTAGAATTATAGAATTTTATGGGTGTCCATGCAAGCCTCTAGTTGTGACACCGTAGTTATTAGTGTGAGGTGCTTGTGTTGAATTTTAATGGCGTATAATCATTTGGTATGTCCATCGAATGAAATGGCGCCAAATGGTTATGTGGCACGAGTAGCATATAGTCGACGCTAGAGGTTGATGGTTAGGGTGTCTCGACTAGACACTGATTATTAGTGATTAAAAGTCATATGTAACCCCTTGGTACGACGCTTATGGGTAGTTAACACCGGTGACGTAATTAGGCAAATTCAATCCTTGGGGTGACACATAAATTAATGGTAGTTCGATGAACACATGCAGTCATGTAGGCTAATAGTGGAAATGTTGTAACCAATTTATGAGACGTATTATGAAATGACCTTAGTGACTAGAGTAACCTTGTTAGTGGCGACAATGAGTGGTGTTCATGGTGACCTAGTGGTAAAGGGTGTGTATCCCATGTGCGGAGACTTGATAACTAAGTAGCATTTATAAGTATTGAATTTGTGGTGAGGATGTATTAGTCCTTGTGGTTGAGGACTTAGGTTTGATGTACCTTGGTTATGATATGATATTGATGAATAGGATATCATGCGACGTCCGTGGTGTGGACCTTGGTATTTACAGGTAATACCCAACGTTCATATCCTACCAAGATTTATAAAGTCGTGTTAACTTATAGGTTAACACATGGTGTGGTGTTTACATAGTGAGGTAATTTATTTGCCATAGTTGAATAGTCATTGAGGATTTGGGTGAGTCAGACCTTGAGGTTTATAGGTTGCAGGTGACGTCATGTACCCTGCCATAATTCGTAGCAGCGTTGGGTGGTTTCTATATGACATATAGTCACATCTGTTTGGATGAAAGGTGAGATTAGTATCTAAGTTTTGAGACTCATTTTAGCCGCTGAGGTAATGGCTAGGTGTGAGGCGATCCTAGTGTGAGGGAAATTCATAGGAACATTGAGGTGACCATTAAAAAAAATTATGTGTGGCACCATTGGGGATAAATATTGAATGTTTTGATGTCTTGAGGTGTTTGATGATTAAGGTGAACTATAGATAGAAGCTCATAGACTTGTGTCTTTGCAAGCACCAAGTAATATATATGTGGGTATTGAAAGATTTATAGAATGCCTCTACGATGATAATGGCATAGACGATGAAATTTTATTGAGTTTTGGGACTTATACATTAAATATGTTGGGTGTTCTTAGGAGACCAATTAAGTCCGCTAAGTAGAGGTAGTAGCATTACAGTAACGATGGTGTTGAGGGTTTGGTGATGATCCCAGAGTACTGGTCGTATAGTATGCGTGCCTGATATGGCTTTACAATTGACATAAATCGATGGTGTAATCCATTAGGTAGGGTGATAGTTGTGTCCTTATAAGAGTGATGTTCGGATGTCATGGAATGACTAGTACGGGTGTATTGATACTCTGTTTCGGGATGTACTGGGAAATGTATTCGAGACTAAGAGTGATGACACCATATGGAGACTTTAAAATGGAAATTAAGGTGGAGTAGCATCAAAACATGAGTAGTATGTTGGGGTATCGACTGTATATGCTAGGGTAACCTTGGTAATGGAAGGACTAGTTCTTGGCATGGCTTGCCAAGTTAGTATGAGTTAGAATCAGTAGCTTGGTGTGCTACTTACTACCCTTAAAATTCCAATGACGGCCTGTGTGGTTGTCACATGAATTTTGTGTTGATGAAAAGTGATGGTAAATTTAGTGGAAAGCTCGTGTGGTAAAAAGGGACACGGTTAGGGGAGTATCTCGCTTGAACTAAGTAATAGATATGGAAGTTGGGGATTTCAATCACAACATGTTAAAGGACATAATAACCTAGGTGTAGTAGGTTGGCGGTGTTGTCACTAATGATTAGATAAGATCAATGACTAAGGTGTGAGGTACCTGCAAATCGGAATAATTCATTTACACCAAGGATATGAAAGGTATGGCCTTGCTCCTAAGGAGGGAAGTCGGGCATTGACTTCCTAAAGGATTAACTATTTGTAGATTGCGTATGTATTGTGAGAATGAATGGTTTCGATTCGATCCGTCACAGTTAGTTACCCAGGTTAGGGTCTGTGGCTAGGATTTGTACTTGGTGAGAACTTTAGGTATGAGTGGCATGATTTCAAGTGCTCGGTGTAGATTCGCTTCTGTAAGTCAGAGTTGGACGCTTATGGGCCAAATTACTTAAGACAGTAGCTAGTCCCTCTGACTCAAGTGTGTTCCTTTCGGTTTTGGTAATCGGGACATGGTAGTCTCACTTATGATGACTCATAATGGTGGCATGTCATGGTACGACACGGTTGAGCCCGGGAGAGTGGGGTGGACCGAGTTTGGTCAATGCATCTCGATAACTGGTACCCTTGATGTTACATAAGTTTGTGTATGGGTGGCTACATTTTCATCCACATGGTTTACTCGTAGTATCATTCTCTCTTAAGACTAGAGGACTTTTGACTGGCTGTCTCGGAACACATTGGCTCAAGTTGTGAAGAGCGGGATGATGACTTGAGGATATGATATAGAGTAGTAAATGGAGAAACTTAGCACATGAGGTCACCTTGCCACGACGAGTGGATTTGAGTGAGACTCTAGAGATTACTCAAGGATAAGACACCAAAGGTAGTGCTAGATTCATCAGAGTGACACAACGGAAGGTGTAAACCTGGGATACATTAATAATTTGATGGGATTATTCCTCCTTGGAGAGAGAGAGAATAACATGTTATGGTTATCGATAAATTCATGCGAGTTATATAGTTAGAATCACTACACCAAAACACGCCATTAGTAATACAATTTTACCGTTACTAAAAATATTAGTATCTCAATTTTTCCGTTAGAAAAAAGGCGTGGGGCACGAAGCTACTAATGGAAAAATTCTGTTATTAATAGTAATGGTAAAATTCGAAATTAGTAACAGAAAATTATGTTACTAATAGTAACAGTAAAATGCAGAAATAGTAACGGTAAATTATGTTACTAATAGTAACAGTAAAGTTCAGAATTAATAACGGTAAAATTCTGTTACTAATAATAACGGTAAAATACAGAATTAATAACGGTAAAGTTTTGTTACTAATAGTAACAATAAAATTCAGAATTAGTAGCGGTAAAATTTTGTTACTAATAATAATACATATTTAAAAAAAAATATTATTCAAGATCCAATATCCTGAATTTAAACAAATTCAATTATTCTTATAACAATATTTAAATCCTAAGAACATATACAAAAATAGTCCACAAAAACAAGGGCATTATATTCAAAATTTACATTTATATAACTCTCCACTCTTTATTTACAAAAGAAACTTACACCAAACAAATGAAACATCATAATACAATCGTTCCAAAAGTTATATTATTTTAATAAAAGCATCCAATATAACATCCTAATACAATCATCCCCAAACGAGATATTTTTAAATTATAACGAATCAAATGAAATATAAAAAAGAAGTATGTTGTTGTTGTTGAATATCAACCTTTGTTCTATTATCATCGCCATCAATGCCTCAACCTGCAACGCTTGAAACATGATGAAGATCCAAAAATGACATTCTATCAAACAAAATAAAATTATCATAGTAGTTATAATATCAACATTTAGTCATATAAATTAATTTAGTAAAAAAAATTATTAGTTATATTCTCAAAATTTCAATATCTATACAAGACTTGATCTCAAAATTGCAATATATAAAAGAAACTCTTTCATTCAACTAATAACTTAAGTGGATACTCTTAACAGAGTCCTATATATGAATAGGAACTGGAACTAAAAGATACTAATACAAACTACTACTTAGAGATTATAACTAAAACAAAACAAGAAACCTAAACTAATTATCCCGCTGATATGGGAATTTTATATTTTAATATAATATAAAACATAATATTCTGTTATAATAAATGTTGCACTAAAAAGTATCCAAATGAAACATACCAGAGTAATATCCTTTTCAAGAAGCTGGTAAATTGTTAAACAGTTCCACGCAATAATAATAATAATAATAATAATAATAATAATAATAATAATAATAATAATAATAATAATAATAATAATAATAATAATAATAATAATAATAATAATAATAAATAATAATAATAAAAAAATTACCCTTTGACAGGTGTCCCACACATCGAAAATGTGTCCCTCTTGGACTATGCTTGTGAACAACAATCTGCAAATGAATGACAAAGAGAAAAAACACACAAACAATTGAAAAGGACAACATAAATTACAAGAAACATACATAACATGAATTGAGATATAAAAATCATAGTTTCTCCGTCAAATTGGACGATGAACCAATCAAACCTTTTTTAAGTAAAGGTGCAAGATGACTAGTGATTAAATTAAAAAAAAAATATTGAAGATGGTTATGTACCTCTCAAGTGGAATATAAAGAGTTGGTAAAGTAGGCCTTGTCAATCCAATACTGCAAGTCTCCAATCCAAAGAGAACGAATCTTGTCGGAGCTACTCATCTGAGGTGGTGCCGCATACTGCTGAGGTGGAGATTGTTGTTGTGGCCACATCTGCAGTTGTTGTTTGCTAATTCATTAAATCCAACCTGTTTTTACATTTAAAATAAACTCAACAGCAGCAACAAATTCCACAACCAAACCACCAACAAATCCCTTCCACCAATTTAACTAAATAAGGTAATAAACTAAGTCATTTTACGTTCGGCTTCGTTTGGCTGTTATTTCAGGCCATTTTGCCATTTAATATATATTGATAAATATACAATATACATATATACTATAACCCAAAACCTAAAATATAACACAGCTATAGCTGTAGCTGCAGCAGATATGAACAAAAAAATTGAATCAAAACCATAAAAACTAAATGAGAATAAAAGAAAACCTTGTCTTGACATTTACACTCATGAATTACGAAATTAGAATTAGCATAGATTAGGAGAGTTCGAGTTTACCGAACAAGATCAGTCACGCTTCACATTAGTATCTTTTGCCTGTTATGTGTAAAAAAATTTGTGTGTTATGTGTAAAATCTTCCGATGAGTGAATAGTTTGTATCACCGTCGTTGGCAGTCCATGAGTACAGTGCATAGCATGTCTTGGTATTGGGGCAAGAACCCTATCAGCTTGAAGACCTTTGGAGTACCTGCAAGTCAAAAACATTACACTGTATCAGCCTACTCTGAAGTAAGAAAAGAGAGGTTGTAAGACAGAACATTTGCAACTCCAGTAATAGCTAAATTGCTGACTTCTAACTGACTAAATGGCTCTGTCATACCTGCTCAAGATCATTTAGAACCCTGAAGAGAGAACATGAACATCAAATATATTCGACCCAACCAAACCAGGCCTAAATCACCAAAATTTCTGTAACAGCATAGGGATTTCATCCTCTGTGGCTCATATTCGCTATAATTTTTCCTATTTGGAGTTATTTAACATTTTATAAGCGTAGACAATTCAGACAATCAATCATATTCCCTAATATTGAAATAAAGAAACAAATTCTAACGCACGACTTATATTCAGTAATAATAGCATAGGGATTTTATCCTTTGTGGCTCCAATTGGTTCATCAGCTGATAAGTTCTCCACATTGAAATCCACCCCAAAGTCCGATAGAGGTACATCAGGGCTGAAAGTTCTCTGAGTCTCGGACTGAATTTTAGCATTAGTAGAATAATTGTAATCCATACCCTTTTCACACTTCAACATTTTGCTTTCTGTGTGTGAAGTTGGGTTAGATATAAAATTGATATAAAATTATACATTGGACTCTGAAGCAACAAAGGCAATTTGAAGCATTATTGAGATCATAGAAAAAAATATAAACTGTCAGAGAGGTCACTGGAGACGGACACACAACACTTGAAGCAAAAGTATGAATGTTAATTCCCTGAAGCTTAAAGAGTGGAATAAGCAATATAATGAATATAGCTTTGGGGTACAATTAAAATCCCCACAAAAATAGGAGCACCATCCCAAAGCTTTGACATAGCGTAAGCCTTGCTCAGAAGCAAGGCATCAGCTAGAGATTACAAAATCTGAACTCGCCTTAAAACTGATTTCAAACAAGTCATCTGCGAAAAAAAAGAGTTTCATAGATTTACAAAAAAAAAACTCGAAAATATACATACAAACCAGCAAAGTGATCCTCTTCTTAGAACTTCCTACTATCAGTTAGTTCGTAAGTTCCAATTTCACGTTTTACTTAACAAATGTTGAAGTAACTAGAAAACAAAATCAGAAAAGAATTTGTGTCATGGAAGAAGCAACATGAATTAAAGATCGTCTCTATTTGAAAAATTAATTGAGGAACCAAATTTGTGGGGCTTAGCCAAGTTCTCCACATATAACTGTAACAACCCAGGTTTTCGAGCGACTATTTTATACTATTTTGCCAAATGGGCTAATTTTATAGAATGGGGGATGTTGGAGTAAATGTTATTTCCCGTGAGACTTAGGGATAATATTTACTATGCTTTGTCTATTTACCATTATGAGAAGGTAAATAGTGTTATATTGTGTATTTTGCGTCGTTATATGTAAAACGACGGTTATAACCTGTACTTAAATCGGGTATCATTAGTGAATTTAAAATGAAATTGGAACGTAAAAATAGTTCACACTCTCCCGAATGCCAAATAGGGGGTGCGGTCGTTTTTAGAACAGTCGAGTTGGTCGAAATAAGTGCCACGTTATATTTTTGGGTTTCGGGCATTTTAAGGGGTTATGACTCAATTAAGTGGTTCCGAGTCATTTTAGTGGTGTATTAGCATTTGGGAGTGGGGGTTTATATTTTTAGACCCTTATAAGTCCCCCACCCCTTTTTCTTTCTTCATTTGTGTTAGAAGCCAAAGGAGAGAGAGAGAGAGAGAGTTGGGAGAAAGTAGAGAGAAGAGAGAGAAGGAAGATTTGGGCCGGAATCCGTCGCTAGATATTGATTTAATGTGATAAAATGCATGTATAGTTAGGTTTTGGAGATTTAACCCATAAATGGGTATTTGTTGATTTTGGATGTTTAAACCCTTAAATCTTAGTTTTAATTGGATTTGAGGAGTATATATTAGTTATAAATGGTGTAGGATTGATTTAGGTCGAATTGTTGTTGTTGATGTTGGGAGAAATCAAAGTTTTGGGGTTTTGGGATTTTAGGGTTCTTACACCCCGTAGCCCAAATTGGGCAAAATTCCAGGACCGAATCGATTCGGCCCTAGGGGCGAATCGATTCGGATAAGGAGAGGGTTACAGGTCTTGCAGACCGAATCGATTCGGATTTTAAGCGAATCGATTCGGCAATTGCAGAAGGTCAGTTTTTGCTCACCGAATCGATTCGGCTGTATAGCGAATCGATTCGCAAGGGCGAATCGATTCGGCCCAAGGGGCGAATCGATTCGGTTCCCCTGTTTTTGTGAGATTTTCTTATTTTGATTTTTATCCCCTTTTCTTTTAGGTCCAAGGTTTAGGGACCTTCCTTTGGGAAGTAATGGGGAGTCCTAGAGGGTTGTTATGGGGTAGACTAATGCCCTAGGATTTAATGGGACATTTAGGCTTACCCGATGGCTAAGTTGCGTAGGTTGATATCCGAATGATTTAGGAGAGTTAACCTAGAGATAAATTGGAAGTTAAAATATTAGGTTGATCTTTTGGGAGACACTCCATTATGGAGACTCACTTTGAGGGTTTATGAATTATATAAACTATTCGAGGCTATTTTGAGGTTAGTGGCACTTGGGGTCTTAGGTCATTAATAATAATATGACTTAATAAGAATGAAATGCACCTTCTAAGACTTGGTGCTAAATGGCTAAATGGATGATTTCTGGAAATGTAAAATATGAGTTTTCAAAATGGAAAAAGTAATGTTTTTCATAAATGTTAATTTATGGATACACACCTCTTTAAATCGCTATCATAAGGGAAGTTGCGCGCGTTGTGGTGAAGCCCCCTGGCTAATGATGCAGGGTGGATATAGTCCCTAGGCCATGTGAGCGGTTGTTTACATATATATTTTCTACGCTGGTTAGGAGATTCCGGGTGTGGTCTTGACGGCACATGGTCGCTTCCCGACGTTTCGATAGGATCCCAGGTTGTCTTGGAGGCCCTGGAAGATGATAGCCATTTAGGGGCGCGCACAGTGGGGAAACCCGGACGGGCGGTCTTAGAATCGTTATATATATATATATGAATATAACTATTCTAAATCAAGTTGGACTTGATGTTTTGATGAAAGTGCCATGAAGAGCACGATTTAAGGCCATAAAGAGCCTATGATGATGATCATATTCCTGTTAAGGAAGATATTTTTACAAAGAGAACAATTGTGATAAATGCCTATAGAGCATGAAAAGTACGATTATATTTCCTAATAAGGAACAAATTCACGAAATGAATTAGTATATGATGAAATTAATTTGGTAAACACTTGATAAAGTGTTGTACCATTTATATGTATATTCCTAAAGATAGAATTAGGAATTGTGCCATTAGATGATGGATGAGTTTTATTTATTTTTCTTTGTGTAGCTGTAGATGTGATTTCCCACACTTATGCACACACATGTATTATTTATTATCTCGTGCTTAGGGTCTGATGGATCTCGACGATCAACCTTGCCTAAATAGTAGTGTATTGGGGGGGTTCCTTGTTTGGATTTCGCTTTGCGAGACACCCCACGCACGAATAGGGCATAGTGTTGAGACTGGGGAGAAGTTAACCTTTAGTACTTAAATTATTTAGGACAGGGTCTAATGTATCTCGACGATCAACCTTGCCTAAGTAGTAGTGTATCGGGGGGGGTTCCTTGTTTGGATTTCGCTTTGCGAGACACCCCACGCACGAATAGGGCATAGTGTTGAGACTGGGGAGAAGTTAGCCTTCTGTTCTTTCTATAACCTGAGCATCGTATATATTGCGCTAGGTTGCTGCTAGAATGAGAGGTGAGGAATATTATTGTTACCTGCGAGTGATTTACGCACTTACCTGCCATGCATTTTAGTCACATGGTAATCATATCAAACCCGGCCCTGACCGGTTTCTATATTTCTTTGTGCTGCACTTTCCTTGCCGTTACAGGTGCTCCTCCGCATAGACACCCGTATTTACATATTCCATTCATGTTGTCTTGGAGCTACAGCATATTGCGGATGTTGTAGGATACTTGTAGTAGACGCTCCTTTCTACTGTACTCTAGTTATGTTCAGTATATTCATTCGGGCGTGTGTGCCCAAGGTATTGCACTCATTTATTATATTGTAAATATTGATTGTAATACTTAATATATCATTTTGTATTGGTCTGTGCACCGACAGCTTATTCGGTGATTATTTATTGTATTGTCATACTTTAGTCATCGATTTTTGATACCCACCGTTTTTACAAATGGGATTGTCTAAGTGTTTCTCTTTACTTTTAAATTTTTTGTATATGACAATCCGTTTTCTAAAATGATTGGTGGTTATCTCATACTATTATGTTAATCGACAGTGATGCTGAGAATGGACCATCTATGATTCCTGTAATTATTGGAGTATTGGGCTGGCCACCTATTATTTTAGTAGGCGGGTTGTCACAATAACAGTTAAAAGATTAAAAAAATGAAAGAAAGAATCTCTTAGTCCCATGGCTAGCATTGCCATAAATATGTTTCAATTTGTGCAATGTTTGTGAAGAGAGCACTTATCACCTGTTCATACCATAATCATATACGAGAAACACAAAGCATACTATAAGTTTCCACAATAAAGTAAGTATATTTGAGCATAATTATAGAAAATGGAAGATACAGGGGGCTATCATCTTATTGTACATGAATGATAATAGAATTTCCAGAATGCAAGAAGCCTATTTTACACAACTTGCATATCATTCAAATTAATCCAAAGTTAATGTAATCGCTGAGAATATATATATTCCAAGAGAATTATATCAAAGTTCAAAAAGAAAATCATGATGCGCAATTTATTTGCATCATGAACTATAATGTAACTTGATTCATCATTGTTGAGAAAATAATTTCCAGATACTCATTATAGAGAAGCATATAATACGCTTCTAGCAATGAATGAGAAACATTCAATAGCCAATAAAAAAGATCAATGAATAGGATTTGTAACAATAGATTGTACACAACAATATTGTGTGTTTGGATGAATAGTTTTGTATATATTCTTATGATTTCAGAATGTAAGACATTTAATACGTGAATTAAATCTTAATATCTAATAATTCACCTTTAACACAGGTATACATTAATAAACAAGGGATTTGTGTGACTTAATGAATACAAGAAAAGGATAAACTCTTTATTAAACTAATATCATAAAAGCAATTGTAGTTTCTAAGTAATATATGTGTTTAAGATCTAATATATGTTAAGTTTGTTATAAACAGAAACATAAGACCTTCATTACTGAAAAAGAAGGTTACAACAAGAGGACAAGTTGTCCTACACAAATACAAGTCTGATCAATCAAGAGACATAAAAATTACAATAAAAAAATAAAGTGAATCTCCTATTTACATACGAGATAAGATCAGAAACATAGCTTGATAAAAAAAAAGTCAAGCCCTAGAATTTCTGAAACATTATTAGAGATCTGCAATACCTAATTTTGTTTTGGTTTGGTTTGAGGTGACCAAAGTGGTTAGCTCTAAGAATTTCTGAAACTTCACCAGAGATCTACAATACCTTCCTTGATCAGATCGCAGGTGGTCACATCTGAGAGAGAGAGAGAGAGAGAGGAGGGAAAAAATTGGGGGGTTTTGAGAGTTTCGTGTGTGTGTAAGCGCGGGTTTCGTGTTTGTGTGAGCGGGGATTTTTAAGTTTTGGGATGAATTTTAGTTGGAAAAATATCCATTTTCTAAAAAAAATCACTTTTAAAATATTGAATCAATATTAGTAACACTTATATTAGATTACTAACGGTGTCTTATTGTGAGAAATAATAATGGTATATTACTGTTAGTAATAAAAAAATGGTCTGTTACTAAAAGAGTTTTTTGGTGTAATGAATATCCTGACAATTTGTGGAATGATGGGATGTACTGTCTTAAGCTAGAGATGACTTTTGGCGATATATAACAGTTGGTTGTATTATTATTTACTTTGAATGAGCATTGTCCGTTAGAAAGGGTTTTGATCGTCGAGGTGTCGATATACCTTAGGTACAAACGTAAGTAGTGCTAGAAGTGGTTTGGACCTGATCATAAGGCGAATAGAGACTCGAAATCGATTACGTAGTGTCAGGGATGACGAGATGGTGAGCATTTGATCATGTTGCATGCTAAATATTTGGTGACCTTAGTGTCGTGAGTTCTGATGAATTGTTTTGGAGTAATTTTAAGACTTAGAATAAAAGTTGGTGGACCCCATGAGTTTGAGGATTGATGAATCGAGAATTTCGGGGGCAAAATTCCCCAAGGATATATGTTTGTAATATCCCGTCCCAATAATTAATTAAATTATATATGGATTGTATATGAGGAGGGATTATTAATAATTATATAAGAATTGTGGATGAAAATTAGAGAAAAATAAAAGAAAAAGAAGTGTCGTTAAAATGACAAGGGGCTGTCATTCGAACGATAGTGTGAGGTCGCGAGATATGGGGTTCCCAACGATGTGCTACTGACTTACAATAGCAGGTTGCGCGATCCAGGGAAGGAACGACATGGTATAAGTCATTCGAACGACATAGGGAATTCGCTCGAACGATGTAGGTCGAGTTTTTAGATCTCAGTACTCCTGTGCACTGTCACAATTTGGAGCGTTTGATCGTTGAGTTGTTGAGCCCAAGTCATCCTAGAAAGGGAAAAATGGGTATTTGGATTCATATGAAGGTTTTATAAGAGTTTGTTTTGTCTATATGGGTTATTTGTGTTGGGAGAAATAGAAGAAGGAGAGAGAGAGAGAAAGAGAGAGAGAGAGAGAGAGAAAGAGGGTCTTCCACCTCCACCTCCACCCACCACCAAACCAGCACTCCACCACCATTTTAGATGATATTCCACCATGTTCAAGCCCAAATTATCCATTTCCACTATTGACAAGGAAGAGCTACGAATTTTGGAGGCATATTTGGGGGGATTTTTAGAGAAGATGAAGGTGGGTTTTCATGGAGTTGAAGTGGGTTATGAACGGTTCTAGCTTGGAAGTTTGAATGAAGAGCATTTTTGGATCTTTTGGAGGATGCATTTGGTAACCCCTTGAGGCCACCATTGGAGGTGGGGGTTGCCCCTCCTACACCAACACTTCCACTACCATCATTTGAGCCATTAGAGGCAAAAAAAATCTTACTCTTAGTGTAATAGTTATTTTTGCACATTGTAGTCTTATAGTTAGACTATTTGAGTAGAGTTCATTAAGTTAAATAGTATAATTGTTCTGTAGAATACAATTAATATTGTTATAAAATAAAAATGTTAAAAAAATGATATTTTGTTGAAATTAAGGAATAAGTAAATATTTCAAGGTTTTGGAATGTTTAAAATGGAGTTTTTTTTTATGAAAAGGGGCATTTTCTAGAAATATTGGTGTTAAACATTTTATGAAATAAAATGTTTGGAAGTAATGATTTACTTTGGTAACTGTTTGATCAAATAATAATATTTCGAAGTTCTTGCAAAAAAATGAAGGTTTTTTGAAAAATAGTTATTTGTTGAGATTGAAGAAATAAAAATATCTTTGTGCCTTAAAATGTATTTTTGCAGGTATAATGATTTTCCATGATGAACCATATGCTTAAACCATGTAGTAGGATTTTTGGGTTTAAAGTCCATCTACTCATGCATATAAACTTATCGAATTATAATATCAAATGTATAAACAAGTTTAGAGAAGGAGAAAAGTTAGAAATTAGTCTTCAAAGTGTGTGAAATTGGGACTAAAACTTGTAGTATTTTTGGTTCGCTGAAGAGAATATGCCAACACTTGTTCAATAAAAGGTTTTAAGTGAGGGTTATTTTGAGCATTACTCTCATTGGTTCTCCCTTGTATAAACATAACATTTTAGGTCTGTTTAACCCTACATTAAAGCAATTATGTATCCTCATTCATTGCTCTTTTTTTTGTATACACGTCGAGAGGATTGTGAGGCTTGAGAGAGTCGTTATACAAGAATATAGATTGTCCCGACACAACTTAAATGTCGCTAAAGATATAATCATTGCTAGCTAAAACTTTTTTCGGGATTTGAGTTATTGCCATATTGCTAGTGTGCTAAAAGAAAAACGACATTTACAAAAATACCGAAAAAGGTTTAGTGGCATTTTTTCTGCATATGTTTTAAATTAGTCAAAAACTTATTTTAGAGGCATTTTGGTAATGCCGAGAAATTATTTTGCAACATTACAAAAATAACGGGAATAATCTTCATGACATCAATCCAATATGGCATATACTTTTGGCGGCATAAAGAAAATTCTGGGAATAATGGGTTTGACATTATGTAAATGTGACAAAAAAAAAATTGCGGCATTAAACTAGGTAACCTTAATTATGACGAAAACTGTTTTGCAGCGATAGATTGTAAAAAATATATATTTTTTAACTCCTAGATTCTTTATACTCCATTCATTTATCACTGAATTTTTTTGTACAAGTGTTGCATTTAACTAACTTATTCTCATTTACATTTATATACGTAACATTAAAATAAGTTTAGGTAGGAAAAAAATATAAACATAAATTTATCTTTTACTAAATTTTCATTATTTGATACCTTTTGGTAGGCCTGTAAATTGAGCCGGGCAAGCCCGAAGCCCGCTATTTTCGGGCCGAGATTTATTTGAGTTTGAGCCGAGCCGAGCCTGAACCAAAATTTTAAGCCCGAATGAATTTCGGGCCGAGCTTGAGCCGAACTTTGTCAAGCCCGAATTGGTCCCGAAGCCCGAACTTTGAATATATAAATAAATAAATAAATTATTTTAAAAAATATAACATATTTATGTTAACCAATTTTATATGTATGAAATATAATTAGTCATTGTAGGTTTTCATTCTTCCGTCCCTTATTTTAGTTTAATACATTTCATCATTATATACTTTATTTTATGATATATCAATTACATTTTGGTGTATACATTTTCTCCATGATGAAAACACAAGAAAAAAATATTAATTCAATTTTTTTTAACAAAAAAAAAAATGAATTCGGGCCTGCCCGAAATAGGGCCCGAAGCCCGAAATATTAATGAGCCGAGTTCGGGCTTAAGTAGAGAATTTCAGTTCGGGCCGAGCTCGGGCTTGAGCCTGGGTCAGGTAGTTCGGGCCGAGCCTGAGCAACCTCAAGCCCGACTCACCCAGCCCGATTTACAGCCCTACCTTTTGGGGGTGTTGATGATCCTTCTTCTTTGGTAGTTCTCTCTACAAAGTAAGAATATAAACAAATTAATCAAACATATGGCTTATTATAAGTGTTGTCTTAACAAAAATAATTAAACGCTTACATGCGCATATTTTCTCAACTCGGCTTGCTTACATTGAAATTCCCGCCCTTTCTTACTTATGTCCTAAACAAGGGTCAACAATATTACTTAATTTAGTAAAATTAAATCACAAAAATCTTGGACCAGCACACCAATTATTATGAAAAATTCAACAAAGTTTCATTTATTTTTGGGACATCTCTAGAAAATATCACACAACTGCAACCAATTTAATCAACGAGCCAATATCAATGTATAATACACAAGACATGAAAAGATTTAATATATCCAAACAAGTCTATTTTCAACGAAAAAATAAAAACAAATCAGATCATGCAAATGAGTTTCCATGAATATATTTTAATCCAGGACCAAACAACATACCAGCATGTCCTGTCATCAAAAACATTCCGGGTGTGCTTACAAACATCAAAGTGCTTGAGATGAACATGCGCTGCATTTGACAATAATTCTCGTGTCCGTTCACTGTCATATTCATCAATATAATGATTATTTTACTTAGATTTGTTCACTATCATATGCATTATCCTTGCAATCTTTTGGCTTTTTTGTTAAGTTAATTATTTTTGAAGAGTATGTAACCCCAGATTTTAATTATCTGAATTAAAATATTTAATTTCCTTTTTGTGTAAACACAATAGATGATGCGGAAGCGTTATAAAGTATGATGGATTAACTTCCAAAAATTAACAACAACAAGATTTAATTAAGTCATTAATCCAAGTCCTAGAATTTGCCTAAATTATGATTGTTCATATTTCCAAGTTAGGCCAAACCAAATTAATGCAAGTGACTTGAATTATACAATATTACCCAATATTAAATTAAAGTCCAATTTTAATATAGTGTGAGAATTAAACCGAATTTTATCTTGAATTAAACCTAAAGCATGTGTTCTAAATTTTGTGCAAGATAAAAATAAACAATGTCACACTACACCGCGATGTACGAGGAAAAACCCACTAACGGGAAAAAACCTCAGGACGACCCTAGCCTCAAATCCACTAAAAACGGTATTACAAAATACAAGACAAAAGACTTACTTCCTAAACTAGAACCCTCTCAAGCCGTGATGCTTCTTCTTGTATTGACCTCCAATTAGCGGATAACCAACGGAGCTCCACCGTGGTCTCGGACTCCTCCGATCGGGCAATTAGGCACACCGACCAAAACTCTCTTTGAATGGTGTAGAGAAACCGGTGCCAAACTCCAAGCAAGATGATAGATATATATGAACTTGGAATAAACAACAATGGGTGTAAACTAAGTGTTTAAAGATTTTTCTTTGAAAAACAACACTCAAACATGAACATTTTCCTTTTGTAAAATAATCTCTCAAACTCTCTCTAGGAGAAGTATTAGGATGGAAAAGTTATCTTGGAAAATGTGTTTCCCGCACATAATAATGTATGAAAAAAGTTGGTTGAAAACCAAGTGGAGAAAGTGGGTGAAAACTGCCAAAAACTGCTCAAAACTGTTCCCGCCCTGGCATCTCGTTCGAACGAACTTGACTCTCGTTCGAACGAGACTTCTAACGAGCGACCAGCCTGGGCTCGTTAGAATCTCGTTAGATACCTCGTTAGAACGAAAAACTCGTTCGAACGACATATCGAACGACTGACCAGTTTAGAGTCGTTGGCAAACTCGTTCGAACGAAACTTGGTTCGAATGAAAAACTCGTTCGAACGAAACCTGGTTCGAACGAAAAAACTCGTTCGAACGACATATCTAACGAACGACCAAAAAGTTTGTAAAATTCAATTTTGGCCCAGAAACTTTTATATACTTATTTTAAAGTTCTAATTGATGCTTTCTGAAAATAAAATGCAGTTTTTATTACACCTAACACCCAATAAATATTGTTCCAAGCTCCTATATAAATATAATTACATTCATACCTTGGGAGCATGGAACCTTAGTTGATGACGTAGAAACGAGGCACGCAAACTGGCATTTTGATGAAGCTTTATATTCTTTGCCGCTACGTCTTCAGCACACACTTCATAGGCTTGAGAATATTACAATCAAATACATTCCTATGAATAAATGTTTTTGTCCGGAATTGAGCCAAAACTATATATGGACTCAATTGGAAATTTGTGTCCTTACAAATCTCCCCCTTTGGCTATTCCGGAACTAAAACCAAATAAAAATCCTAAAGGGCCGTCAAGCTCTACTAGACTCAAGACATAACCCACCCAAACTTGACTTAACCCAAGGATCAAACGCTTTGCCATAGAAAGATGTCGCTTTAGAATAATTCCTGCACACTTAAGCAAAGACATCAAATGCATAGGGAATATCAAAATATTAAATGCAATTAATTAATTGCTCCCCCTAAATTAATTCTCTCCTTTATCAAACACACGACCTACTTAGAAAGACGTCTCCCCCTAAGATAAATCTCCCCCAAACTAAGATACGATAATAATAGGATTAGATACCATTTCTCCCCCTATCATCATTCTCCCCCTTTTTGTTCAGGAATAGACAAAGGATAAAGAACTAATAAACATGTTAAAGTGATAAGACATGAAAGCATATGGGCAATAAAATCAAGGCAAAGACAAACAGATATCATATATATATATACTTTAAATATACCAATAAGTACATGCATATATAGATAGATATAAACACACACATGACACAAAATACAATAAGTTTGCACACTCGTATGGCAAAAATGTGTCATATGGAAACGGAAGTGTAGTGGTGTGAACTAGCAACAATTAAATTTAGACCCAAACACTTAAGAAACGTTCACGGAGTTCTCATTTGATTGCAAACTTTATCACATTTAAATATAACCTCATGTGACAATATAAAGATTGAACTCAATGAACAAACATACACAATGCATACAAGCCTAGCATGATGATGATTCTACAAACCAAATAGAGTCATGACATTAAAGACAACTAGGATAAACGGACATTGTGCAAACCGTTGATATACCATCCAATTCTCCCTCAATCAGCATATATATTCTTTTACTTTTGAATGAATATATCAAACAAACATAGGCCTTGGCAATTGTTTTCTTTTTAAAGCCAAATATTCTGTTTTTAGGCCTGTGGATCACGTATTTATTTTAGATCCAATCAACGGTGGCTTACTATCGCAAAGGATTTAATTCATCCTTTCGGAGCCCTTCCCCGTGCATATATTAATTTATCATGTTTTCATTTTTCACACAAATCTCACATGCAACGGATTTTGACATGCACTAGTCCTCCTAGGTCATAGATATGTAGATGACTAGATTGATAGGAGAACACCTCAAAAAGCTCAAATATAACATGTGACATTAAGATTTCAAAAGAGCTCGTGCATGTGTGAATAGAGGCATATAGAAATAGAATCCATTTAAACAATACAAAATCCAACTACTCCATAGAAAGCATGGTAAAGAACATTTTAAGGATTGAAAATCTAAACCAAAAGTTCTAGCCACGTGGGAGCATTAAAGGAGGGATTCAAACACAAGTATATGCGACATAAAGTGTGTCAAACAAAAATACACACAAAATAAATTCTTTTTGAGTTTTTAACATTTTTTAACCAAAAATAAATATATATATACTCAAAAGGATAAACAAAAATCATTTGAATGTTTCATTAAGCTCAAATTATCAAGAGATAAAATCCAAATGATAAACAAAAATCTTTTTGTATTTTCATTTAAAGCAAACAAAATGAAGGAAATATAATACAAAAGATAAACAAGTCATGATTTCTAGCATGTGATATATAATAAGGCAATGACTAGAAAATGACTAAACAACCATACATTTAGCATATGAATATAGCATGAAGTACAAACACTAAAGTATGAAAACACTAACACATTCATCCATTAGATGTAGCAAGGGAGGAAGCATGTGAAAGTAAATGAGAATCAAAATCCTTATTTTGTAAGGCAACCAAGTCGGATTTCCTCACCCAAATTAATGAAGAATGACAATCTTGGGGTGAAGGAACATTATCTACCGTGGTTACTTTACAATGGGATTTTCTAGGAATTCGTTTAAGATCAAAACAAAATTTCCTAAGATGACCGTTTCGACCACAATGTGTACAAGTAAAAACATGTCGAAAATATTTACTTAAGGAGTGATCTTTAAATGTATTCATAGTTGATTCTCCTAAAACATTGGTTTGGGCATTATGAGTAAATTCATTACAAGGATTGAAGCCTAAACCACAAGTGTCATTTTTAATTTGGACCGTTCCTAACATTTTATCTAGTTTTTCTGAACGACATTCCAAATCAAATTTGACATTACTAGAATCTTTTAATTTATTTTCCAATTCAACAATGTTAGATTCTAGTAAAAAATTTCGCTCTTCAAAAGCAAGAAGCTCCTTTTTCAAGGATTCCATTAAACCCCTAAGGATATCTCTTTCGCCTTCTACAGAATCAAGCTTCTCTTGAAGAGTCCTCACACGTGTCCTAAGGTCTTCTATTAAGGCACTATCATCAACGACCTTGACACTCTTTCTTAAACAAGCTTCTAACTTCAAATTAGTTCTTTTCAAATTAATAGATTCTTTATATAATTCATGAAAAGCATTTTGAAGTTCACTCACATCAACCTCTTCTTCATTTTCACTCTCTCTTTCTTCTCCACTCTCACTATCATTAAAAACAAGGGAATCATAAACAATGACCTTGGAAGTGGCATGTGCTATCGTGTCATCAATTGATGAGTTCTCATTATCACTCACATGACTAGCCATAAAAGCCACAAAATTTTTCTTAGTGGGGGAATCGGGCTTTTCTTCCTTATCACTATCACTAAGGGTTGCATTATATGCAGTGGGTCGTTTACCCTCTTTCCTTAGTTTAGTGGGGCACTCATAAGCTCTATGGCCATAACCTTCACAACCAAAACATTTATTAGACTCGTCCCTATCGATATTTTCATTACTTGGTTTAGGGATCTTATAGGCTTTAGAAATCTTCTCGTTTTGTATCATGTTTAGAAGATTCAAATTTCTTAAAATCATTTTTAAATTTATCTTTGTTGAATTTAAGAAATTTTCTAAATTTCGAGCAAATAAAGCCATATCTTCCGAGTCACTATCACTCTCGCTCTCTACTACTTGTTTAACCTCTTTTCGGGCTTTTAAAGCAACGCCCTTTTCGATTTTCTTTTCATTTTTAGAGGGAAACATATCCAGTTCATAGGTTTATAAATCACCTACAAGCTCTTCTAATTTCGTAGAGGCTAAAGTGGGTAAAGAATTTAAAGCGGTCACCTTTGGAATAAATCTATCGGGTAGGGACCTTAAAATTTTCTTTACAACACGGTTGTCAGGTATTTTCTCTCCCAAGTTAAAGGATGAATTAACAATATCAGAAAGTCTAGCATAAAATTTATCAAAAGTTTCTTTTTCATCCATTTTGATAGTTTCAAATTGAGTGGTGAGGTTTTGGAGTTTAGAAGCTTTAACGACACTCGTTCCTTCATGAGTTAATTGTAAAATATCCCAAGCTTCTTTAGCGGTCTCACACGTCATAATGCGTCGGAATTCATCTGGTGTGACAGCGCTAAATAAAGCATTTAAACCATGGGAATTAAAATTTGCAAGCTTAAACTCATTTTCGGTCCATCTATCGATTGGTTTGGGAACACGTTCATTTTCAATTAGATGAGTTGGTGGGGAGTACCCGGTAACAACCGACATCCAAACACGTTCATCGATAGATTTAAGTGCCGATTTCATTCGCGCTTTCCAATACGCGTAGTTTGAACCATCAAAAATAGGATATTTTGAAAATGGGGAAAATCCATTTTAGCCAAAGATTATTTAAAGGGTCGTTTAACGAAATAATTTATCACTTTGGCTCTGATACCAATTTGAAGAGTATGTAACCCCGGATTTTAGAAGCAAACCCGAAACGTCTCTTGAATTCGGTAGAGAAAACCGGTGCCAAAAACTCCAAGCAATTGATATAAATATAGAAACTTGGATAAACACAATTGGGTGTAAACTAGAGTGTGTATGAATTTTTCTTTGAAAGAATAACACTCAAAACATGATCTTTTTCCTTAAACAAATTTTGTCTCAAAATACTCTCTAGGAGTTTGTATGGTATGAAAAAGATTCCCTTGAAAAATGATTCCCGTCCTTGATAAAGCCTTAAAAAATCAGTTAAGAAACAAGTGGGATAATGGGGTGAAAACTGCCAAAAACTGCTCAAAACTGTTCCCGCCCTGGCATCTCGTTCGAACGAACTTGACTCTCGTTCGAACGAGTGACCAGCCTGGGCTCGTTAGAATCTCGTTAGATACCTCGTTAGAACGAAAAACTCGTTCGAACGATATATCGAACGACTGACCAGTTTAGGGTCGTTGGCAAACTCGTTCGAACGAAACTTGGTTCGAACTAAAAATTCGTTCGAACGAAACCTGGTTCGAACGAAAAAACTCGTTCGAACGATATTTCTAACGAACGACCAGAAAGTTTGTAAAATTCGATTTTGGCCCAGAAACTTTTATATACTTATTTTAAAGTTCTAATTGATGTTTTCTGAAAATAAAATGCAGTTTTTATTACACCTAACACCCAATAAATATTGTTCCAAGCTCCTATATAAATATAATTACATTCATACCTTGGGAGCATGGAACCTTAGTTGATGACGTAGAAAAGAGGCAGGCAAACCGGCATTTTGATGAAGCTTTATATTCTTTGCCGCTACGTCTTCAACACACACTTCATAGGCTTGAGAATATTACAATCAAATACATTCCTATGAATAAATGTTTTTGTCCGGAATTGAGCCAAAACTATATATGGACTCAATTGGAAATTTGTGTCCTTACAATTTTCGCTTCCCTTTAAAAGTTGTATTGTAACCTTTTTTCATTCATTTCTCAAAGAGGGATTGTATTGTTGCAAAGGTGTGACATGCGATCGTCAAATAGCATAGAGGTTTGCAGGAACATATACATAAACATATTCGACTGAAATTGAGATGTTATCCTAATGGATATTTGAACAAGTTCACCATTATTATTCAACTTATAGCACACTAGTCTCATGAGACATCTATTAGTTATCAAATAATACTAAATCTATTTATTTCATTTCTTTTTCTTTACATATGGCCATTATGCTATAAATATTTCCACTCGGATTGAATTTTTATTTTCTAAATAACACATATTGAAATAGTGGCAATTGACAACTCTCTTGTTAAGCGCTCCTATACTCAATCTTATCAGAATAGTGAGTATGATCACTGATTGTATTTGATTGTAGGCAACTTTGATCTTTTAATGGTTATATAATTCGTCCGCAAAGACATTGTTGGAGGCCAATACGGTATTTTTAGTGACTTTTATAAGTGCTGAAAATAAGGCAACATTTTAAAATCTTTTTGCAAGTTAGTGCAGTTCCTTTTTAGTATAAGCATTATTATTTTTTACTTGAAATCATTAGTGCAGTTATGTAACTGATTGTTGAAAAGTGATTAGTTGGGATTTCCTTATATGGGGACCGTGTATTACAATTTTGGATTCTTATAATATTCTCTATTAATTGAAAATTAATTACTTCTATACTATAGCGTTTCCCTTTGATCATAATACCATTTTCTTACAATATTTTTTGCGACCTCTTTTTTTTAAAGATACTAATTCTCTAAGGTAACAAAATGTGACGCTGGCTCTATCATGAAGCCAAATTACAAAATATTAGAACTTCTTAAAAAAAGTGGATTCAATTTAAGGAGCCCGTTTCATATTTAATTTAACATTAGAATTTTAATTAACACGTATTGTAATTACGCACACAAAGTATGTAAGTATGTACATACTAAACACTTTAGATACAAATGCATCGCAAGTTATCATTTGCTTGCGCATCATCTCCAATTTGATCTCTAACTGATCAAATATATCCTTGAATTTAGATTAAATCTTTGATCGTATCTCATATCGTAGTCGTTCATTTTCATTAATTTTAAAGCCCATAGGACCATTCACATCTGTTGGAGATGGTCCTTGCCCATAATTTCAACAATGCCCATGTTTATCTGGTACTATAACTTCGAAGAACATTTCATTTCCGCAAGTGGTATTTTCCATCGACCCTGGTGGAAGTTGATCTAGTTTTTGCTTTATTTTTTATTAAAATAAAATGCTTCTTGTTAGTTCTGGGCATATTTGGTTGTATGAATTGCCTTATTTTATAAATCATTTCATTATATTATTGACTTCCAATTTTATTGTGAGTTATATTACAGATGGAAGTAACATAAATGAGGTCTCCATTACCATTACTTCAGCTGAAACATGATCTATATTGAACTTGTCTTTTCTCTCCCATGTTTTTATTTAAACATCAACCAATGGCACCTTTTTTCCATTGAGGAACCTCAATATGTATTAATACAAGGACTCATTACATAATTAAGTTTGATAATGTAAAGTTAGTATTCACAATCATAGAAGTGTGAACATAATTAAAAGATTCAACCGAACATAACGGGGTTTTCTAGAGAGAAAACTTCCTCCATCTCTCTAAACTTTAAGATTCCTTCTATACTGATCGTTACAAATTTTGTATGGATTAAAGTTTAACTTTTTGTTTGGACTTTGATTCGAAACCAATTGATGCTTCCAATGATTATCCTCCATCCACTTTTAACACTATATCTTTATCCCCTAAATCATATCATGATATCACTATTCAAAAACCATCTTTTTCAGATGTATTCTCTAATAAAAACCCAATCCAAAACCATTTTATGGTCAATAAACAAAGTTTTCATCCATCACCATGTCTCCTTTCTCTTAGAGAACCTTATTTTCGTGGGGATACACTTGTTGTAAGGATCAATGAAGATGCCTATCATGAAGTTATTAAAGCTTAGGTTCTTCAAACCTCATAGGAAGATTTGTTCATTCCAAAGGTGCCAAACCATGTAAGGTTTATGATATTAAGATTGCTCTAAATAATCTATGGAAGATTCAATACCACTAGACACTTACACACATGGGTAAAGGTTCACTACACCAAAACTGGTCTAATGGTCATGAACTTTATTCCTGACCAGGAAGGGTGGGTTGCGAATTTTTGTGTGATCAAATCGAGTGTGACCAACTCCGGTGGTCACCGCCCAAATCCATGTCCTAGAGTCCGGTCAGGGATCCCTCATAGTCACAGATGTGGTCATGGACCATATACCTGACCCTAATTGTCTATGTGGTCACGACCCAAATCCATGACCACATCACGATTAAAGACCAGGTGGTCAGGGACTTCCACCATGACCAGTTCTCTATGCCATCAATATTTGTCACGGCTTAATGTCGTGACCAAACGTAATGTACATATGATATTGTCATGGCTTAAGGCCATGCCCATCCTTGTTATGCATAAAATATTGTCACGGCTTTGGATCATGACTATACTTACTGTGTATAAAATATTGTCATGGCTTTAGGCCGTGACCAATTTTAATAATAATAAAAAAAAAACTGCAAGTGCTCCTTGGGTGACCTCTGGAGGTCCTGTGCTCTAAAATTGGGGGTCCCGTGCTCTCAAATCGAGGGGTACCGTGACCACGCGGTCACGGGACCCGTGTAGGCATTCTGAAATATGGGTCGTGCTCTCAAATAGGGGGTCTCGTGGACACGCGCTCGGCTCGTGCAGGCTACGTTGCTCCCGTGTAAGGTTTTGGCACCGCTCACAGGGTCGTCTATGGGACGCTAAGGGGTTTTGCCCCCGATGGCACCTTTTCAAGCCTAAGTGTGGATATTATATATTTTGGATCGTTCTCTTAGACCAGGGGTCCCGTTGCCACGTGGTCGGCTCATGTGGGCTACGTTGGTCTCGTGCAAGGTGTTGGGACCGCTCACGAGGCTGTTTGGGGGGCGCTAAGGGGTCCCCCCCCCAACGACACGTTTTCAACCCTAAGTGTGGATATTGTCTGTTATGGGTCATGCTCTCAAATCGGGGGTCCCGTAGCCACGTGGTTGGCTTGTGCGGGCTACTTTGGTCCCGTGCGAGGTGTTGACACCGCTCACGGGGCTGTTTGGGGGGCACTAAGGAGTTTCTCCCCCCCGACGGCACCTTTTCAAGCCTAAGTGTGGATATTCTCTGTTTTGGGCCATGTTCTCAAATCGGGGGTCCCGTAGCTACACGATCGGCTCCTACTAGCTATGTTGGACCCGTGCATGGTGATCGCTCCCCTAAAAGGGAAGTTAGGGGGGCCGTTAAGAGGTTTCCCCTCTAACAACACATTTTGAAACATAAGTGTGGATTTTCTCAAATTATCGTCATATTCTCAAACCGTGGGTCCTATGACCATGCGATCACTTCATGCGAGTTACACTGGTCCCATGCACGGTGATCGCTACCCTAAAGGGGCTGTTTTGGGGGGGGGGGGGGGGTGCTAAGGTGATTTTCCAAAGAAATTTAACTTGCAAGAATCGATCACTGATAACTTTGCTTTTTGTGTGTTGTTGTTGAAAGCCAAGTTAGTCAAAACCTCAAATACCTACAAATAATACAATCTCAAGTGTAGAGGTAAGTAAGGGTATCAATCCACTTTCAAGGTTTTAAAGCAAATGGAACAAAATTATAATTCACTTTTTATTTTCTTTTTGGGCTTTTTACTTTTTCTATTTTTTTTTATATTTTTCAGATATTAAAACACTTGGGTGAGGTGAGATGAAATAATACTAAATTAAAATATGAGATGAAAACAACTAACTAGAAAGTGACTAAAAGTGAAAAATAAAGTCTAACACTAAAATAAGATATAAAGTGAGGTAAATAATTGCGAGAACAATCAAGGAGTGAGATTACACCACAATTTAGCTATTCTAATTTAATTTAATTAATTGAATTCTCCCAAATTAATATCAAAATTACAAATCAACTCTCATTGCAAATGCAATTTTAATAGTAATCTTTTAGAAAATTAAGTTTAACACTCCACAACTCTAGAAAAATAAATCTACACTCCTTTTAATTAATCACCCGCTAGGATCGATCAATTAAAACTTATGTAAATCTTAGAAAATAAATTTAGAATTGAAATTCAAGTTATAATACCCCACTTAAGAAACCCCTATCTCTAGTTCGAATCTAAAATGGGTATTATAACTAGAATTTCAATTTTCTCTCGAAAATCATTTACCCTCTCTCGAGGCGTAAATTTAAGGGTGAGGGATCAAAATTAACATTCAAAGGGGATTTTCAAGTAATCAAACTAATTAAACTAAAATAACATCAAATAAGGGTTTTACCCCACCCCTTGAAAGGGGATTTAGCTTAACATGGTATCAAATATAATAAACAAATATTCAATAGGCATTTAATATAAAAGAGTAGAGAGAAGAATAACCAAACCAATCTCTTGAATTCAATAGACTTCAATCCTTGAATGGGAAGCATACAACCCTCCAAGTGAGTGATCAACAAAGATATAAATGAAAAATTCACTCAACTTGAATCTCACATAATTATTTCACTCAATTTAAATCTAAAAAAATAAAATAAAATAAATTTCTAAACTAAAAAAAATATTAATTCTAACTTTCTCTCTAACCTAACTCTAGGGTTTTTCTCCTCTTTATTCCATCCTCCCAAAATGGTCTTCAACTCTCTTTAAATAGTAGGTTCCATGGAGCTAGGGGTAAATTGGGTAATTGGTATAAGTGTGCATGTGGTTTGAGTGGGAGGTATGATAGTGGGGAGAATGAGGGTAATTTTGAAATTGGGGTTAAGTTGGTTAGTTGGGGGGTTAATAAGGGAAAAGGGGTATAAGTTAGGCACATGGGATTAATTGACTTTGGTCTTTGTTGGTTTGTGGTTTATGCAGATCGTGGCTGAAATGGGAGAAATGGTGAAATGGGTTTGGGTTTTAAATATGGGAAATGGGTAATGAGTTTGGATGATGGGTTTGGGTCGCGATCGGAGGTGGGCTGAGCGGTTTCGGGTTGGCTCGGAGGGGAACGCCGATTATGGGTCGGTGTTGGATTGAACGAGTTGTTGAGGTGAGAAAGTCGGAGGGTCGGTCGGAGATGGGAGCTGGGCAAAGCCGGCGCCGACGGGATTCAGAGGTTGTTTCGCCGGCGAGGGGGGTTTTTAACAGGGTTGCCGGCGAGGGGAGCAGGGGTAGAGGGTTTCTCCGGCGCTGGTAAGACAGGCCGGGAGGAGGCTGGATATGGGGGATGGATTAAGGGATTGTGGGGTTTGGTGTTGTGGAGGTATAAGGTGGAGTAGGAGATTGATGGAGTTTTGGCAGTGAAGGTTGGTTATGGAGGGTATTGAAGATGGGGGATGAGAGGAGAGAGAAAGAGGTGTAGGGAAGAATATGAAGGGGGGAGGTATTGGGTATGGTAGGTGTATGGTAATAATGTGTGGGTGAGTTATTAGTTTAGGGTGTATGTGAGTGTAGGGGAGTTGGGTGTGTGTGTGTGTTAAATTTGTGACCCTATTAAAAGTAACACTAAAAAAAAAACTAAAACTAATAAAACTAAAAATCTAAAAAAATAAAAATCCTACTTCTAATAATAAAATAAATACTCAATTAAAAATGAAACTAAAAAGAGAAATAAAATAAAAATAAAATTTAATAAAACTAAAATTCTAATTAAATGTAAAATCAAATAAAACTAATAAATGAAATTCCAAAAAAATCTAATCCTAATAAAAATAAAAATAATAACTAATAAAAATAAAGATGAAATAAAAATATACTAATAAAATATAAAAATAGTAAATAAAACCTAAAAATCCTAAATAAATAAAAAATAAATCCTAAAAATAAAATAACTCAAACTAAAAGTCTAAAAAAATATTAAAAATGAACAAATTAGACACACACGGGGTTCAGTGTAGGTTTAGGCTAGGTTTGGGCTCGGGTGAGGTTACGGGATTGGGTGTTAGCTCCATTTTAACTGCAAATTGCTCCGAAATATAGCTTTTGATACCGCAACTGCAATTAAGCCTGCACAATGAATATTTAAGCGCATAAGACCCAAATTGTCGAGAATTAGCAACTAAAGTATGTCTATTTGGGGGTATAAATTGTACAATTTTGGGTGTTTATCACACAACCCCCAAACAGAGCGTTGCTAGTCCTCGAGCAATAAGATAGAGAGAAAGAGAAAGATAAGAAACACCACTTTCGCGGGTACTTGCGATTGCACTTAGCATGTGCAACAAGCCTTTAAACCTATAGGTTGCCATACAGGCGAGTTGTGTCTCGTGAGGGTTTACAGGGAATATACCCATAAAATTCTTATTTGCAAAGATTTATTGAAGGGCAGTCAATCTCTTATTAGACGTAGAATAGTCGTACAATCCATCACATGAGAAATATTTTGAGAAATACAACCTAGAAACGCATAAAAAGTTTAGCTAAGTAAATACTCAAGGTACATCCTTCCTAGAACTCAACGTGTGTAGTGTGAATTGATAAGAACCCAAAAGTGAATAATTTATACACCGAATATGTGCATTTTAGTCCCTCGTTTTAATTAAAATTGGCCTTATGTCGTATTTTATTATTTTTCAGGTCAATCAGCAGTCGCAGTATCAAATAATGCTAAATCAAGGCAATTACGACGCAGAAGCGGTCAAAAGCATATATCGAAGAAATCACGGAGATTGCGAAGTCTGGAGTCCAATCTGAACTTGCCCCGATGTGATCCGATGCCCCAAAGCACTCCCGTAACCCAAAACTAAGCCTAAACCGAGTCCAGACCATTCCCCGAGCCTGGTGTGTGTTTAGTTTGTACCTTTATTATTATTTTTAGATTTTTAGTTTGAGTCATTTTTATTTTTAGGATTTATTTCAAATTTATTTAGTATTTTCTAGGTTTTAGTTTCTATTTTTTTTATTAGTATAATTTTATTTTATTTTATTTTGATTTTTATTAATTTTGATTTTGATTTTATTTTATTTTATTTTATTTTATTAGAAATAGTTTTTAGGAATTTAGTTTTATTAGATTTTATTTTTTTAGGACCTTTTATTTTTAAATTTAATAGATTTTTAATTTTTAATTTTATATCTTTTTATTTTTAGAGTTAAGAATTTATTTATTTAGTTCTATTTGTTTTAGTAGATTTTATTTTTCATTTTTATTTTGTTAGTTGAGTCTTTTTTATTATTTTAGTTAGGTACAAATTAAACACACACAAAAACATCCTAACTAACCCACTCACCCTCACCTAATTCCCCTACACCCCCACACACCTTACCATACCTACCCTTCTTCTTCTTACCCACAACCCATACTCTCTCTCCTCACCTCCATTACCACCATTAATAACAAAACCTTTATCCCCAAAACTAAACCCATTTCCGGAGGTGCAACCCATCCCACCTGCTACCCAACTTCCACACCTGAGAACCCAGTAAACATGGACCCTTACCCGCTGTCAAACCCGCGGACCTGCCTTTCCCCCTCGCCGGCGACCGCCCAAACCGCGAACCCCTTCGCCGGCGTCGTCCTCACACTACACCAAAATGAAAAAATTGTCACCTTTCAGTCGGTCACCCTTGTCAAGGTCATTAACCGTGACAAAAAACACGTGTTTTGTGTCACGGTCATTGACCTTGACACGACCGTGACAAAGAATTGTCACCTTGACACGACCGTGACAATGTTTGCAGCAAAAACCCTTTCCCCCTTCTTTTTTCCCTCCCGCCGTTCCCTCCCTCTCTCTCTCTCGACGCTGCTCTCTCTCTCTCTCTCTCTCTCTCTCTCTCTCTTCCATTTATATATATGTTTGTGTGTATATATATGTGTGTGTATGTGTGTATATATGTGCGTGTGTGTGTTCGGGGGTAGGGGTGGGGCAGGGTGGGGGTAGGGGGTTAAAAATATAATATTATTTTGATACAACATTAATTTGTGTATGAGTTTCATAATTATGAATAATATCCAAAAATATTGGATAACAATTTATTTTCATTCAAAATAAATAAGTAATTTTCTACAAATTTCATAAAAAAATGAAGCCCGGCTTAATATGTGATTTAAGTGTGAAATAATCACTATATACTTATACTAATGGAGAAAAAAACCATATATGGCGTTTTTTGTTTTTATTAGATGCAAAATAACACATATAGGTATCACATGACTTTATATCCATCAAATAAAATTTTACCATAAAATATCATTTTGTGGAAGGCAAGATCTATTACAATATATTTACATACCTAAATGATTTTTTTAAAGGACATTACAACAAAAAACTACAATAAGGGTTAAAATGGCATCCGAAATTGCTAAAAGCATGAAAAATAAAGTATCATTTAGTCTATGTTGTTGAAAAATTTGATCAAATTGGTGAGCCCTTCATATTTTAAAAATGTTGTTTTTATTCCTATTTAACTTTTCTTTCTATACACCCTTAATTATATTTAAAGTTTAATAAAATAGGAGTTATAGAAAGAAAAGTGGGGTTTAAATAAAAACACTTTTTTTAAATTTTAGGTTTTGGTGCATAATCTTACTTTGTCACAATTAATTTATGTGCCTCAAAGTTATTTATCACTCTTAGTTTATATTTGTGATAATACTTTATGATCCACAACTTTAGGTTGATTATTTTAGAACTTAAACTTCAAGATACAAAAAATAATTATATAGAACAGCTTAGATATCTTAACAAAACACATATCTAACATTGAATATGATTTATAAAAAGCACAAAACAATAGTAGAAATTCAATACATGAAATTAACATTGAGATTATTTTAAATAGACAGTCACTACATGAAATTAACATTGAGATTATTTTAAATAGTGAGTGGGGGTGGTGGTGTGTGTGTATGTGGTGAGTGGGGTGTGTGGAGGGAGGTGGGTGTGTGTGTGTATGTGGTGAGTGGGGGGTGTGGAGGTAGGTGTGTGTGTGTGTGTGTATTTGAATTAACCCATGAATTTGTATTTTTGTATTTGAATTAACCCATGAATTTATTTTTGTATTTAAATTAACCCATTATATGAAACATACTTGAAATTAAATATAGTGCGCATAGATACTAGCCTTCTAGTTCTTATGCGTACGCATTCAATAGCCCTTAGACCTGTTCGAGCGTCATTACCCCTGTAATGAGATCTCTCGAATTGTTCCGTTTGGACAGTTTGAGACTGTATAATTTCTGTATAATATTCTTATTGGCTTAAAGTTGTTACTTTTGGAGGAAGTTCTGCAGTCGTATCTTAATGTTCTCTGGGTACATATTAGATTGACAAGTGTGACTGTTATTTCAATTGACCAATTGAAATAACACTCACACCTGCCAATCTACGTCGTGTACTTGGAGAACTAAGGGGATATGCTGTCGAATTTTTTTCAAATCGTAACAATGTGCATGAGCTGTTAAGTATATTACAGAAAAATGCAGTCTTGAATGGGATAGGACCACTTACCCTTTAATAGGATAATTAAATGATGGGATAATTAAATAGATAATACTATAAATCTAAGTTTTGTTTACCTTTAATAGGTGTTTAGTTGTGGTAGCTGTGATGGGATATTCGAAATACAAAGAGTGGATGGGTGAGACTAATAGAATGGGGGATGTGTTTCGCAGAGGTGCTAACGAATTTGTGAAATATGCAAAGAGATGTCGTAATGATGAAGAGTTTCCGTGTCCTTGTGCTAGGTGTAAGAATGGTAAGGTGTTTGAGTGGAAAACAGTTGAACTACATTTGTTAAGATCGGGTATGCAAGGTAGTTATCGATTTTTGAGTTTTCACGGTGAATTGAAAGTTCCTTTTGTCCCCGACCAACCTTCACAACAACCTTCAACAAGTAGAATAGATGTAGAAGGGGACGACGTAGATCATAATATGTTAGAGGATTTAGTTGATGATGCGTACGGAGTTTATGAAGCTGAGGAGAATGAGGTTACTAATGATGTAGAAGATTCAAGTGCTCGTGAAGATAACACGATAAAACTTGACGATGACTACCAAAGTTTAAAATTTAAGGCGACCCAACCGTTATACTCTGGCTGTGAGAAAGATCAAACAACTTTACATGCCATGGTTGGTTTGCACAGTTTGAAGACGCAGTACGGTTTGTCTGGCAATAGCGTGGCGGGAATTCTGAAATGGGTGAAGGGCTTATTACCCAAGGTGAATACACTTCCAAACAGCTATCCTATTATGAAGAACAGTTTGAAAGGTTTGGGAATGAAGTATAAATCGATTCATGCTTGTGTGTATGACTGCATACTATACCGAAAGGAGTATGAAAATCTCGATCGTTGTCCGGTATGCGATGAGCCTAGATATGTCCAATCTACTAGTAAGGAAGGCACAAGCTCAAAAGTTCCTCAAAAAGTATTGAAATATTTTCCCGTTAGGCCTAAATTAAAGCGATTTTTCACAGTACCATGGATTGCAGAGGCAATGACTTGGCATGCTAGGGAAGAAGTAGGGGGTAATATCATGCGTCATCCTATTGATTCTACTGCCTAGCGGAGGATGAATTTTGAGTATCCCTATTTTGATCGAGAACAACGCAACATTCGTTTGGCTATATCAACAGATGGTTTCAATCCATTTGGATGTATGGCCAGTGATCCTAGCCCACTCAACCTCCCTTCTTCACAGTGTATGAGACCTAAATTTTCGATGATGGATTTATTGATACCTGGGCCAAAGGAACCAAGTGATGACATTGATATCTACCTGGTTCCTTTGGTAGAAGAATTAAATGAGTTGTGGGAAGAGGGTGTGAAATCATTTGACTCTTTTACAAAAGAACAGTTTACGCTGAAAGCTATGTTGATATGGGAAATTCATGATTTTCCAGCTTATGGGACATTATCCGGATGTGTAGTACATGGTTATTTGGTGTGTCCTATTTGTGGAGAGGAGACTGAATCTCTTCGTCTATCCTTTAGCTTAAAAAATGTATACCATTTCCATAGGAGGTTTTTACCCCCAACTCATAGTTTCAGATTTGAGAAAGGTTCCAATTTTTTATTGGGCGGAGTTGAACATAGGCTACCGCCGAGACAACTTTCGGGTTCAGAAATTGAAAGTAAATCTTATGAATGTGGCCCAAATATGCCAGGTAAGAATCTCAAATTTAAGAATGTCAAGCATAAGAAGACCCCAACTGGGAATGAAGCTGAGATAAGAAAGGCATGGTCTCGGAGGTCAATTTTATTTGACTTGCCTTATTGGAAGAAAAACCCTGTGCGCCATGTATTGGATGTGATGCATGCAGAGAAGAACTTCGTTGAACATATTGTGGGTACTTGCCTTGGGGGGAGTCATTAGAAGGATGGAGAAAATGCACGAAAAGACCTTAAAATGTTAAAACTTAAGCCACAACTATGGTTGAAAGAAGATAGTAGGGGAAGGACAATAATTCCCCCTGGTGCGTTTACTTTGACGAGTGGGGAAAGGAAGGTGCTTCTAGACAAAATATATAATTTGAAGGGCCCATCTACTTTTTCGTCCAACTTGCAAAGGATTGTGAATTATGCTACTCATGATTTACATAAGTATAAGTCCCACGATTGGCATGTGATCATGCAATTGGTTCCTCTATTGTTTAAGAACTGTTTATCCAAGCACAAGGATTTGCGTAGGGCTATTATGCAAATTAGTATTACCTTCTCCCTCTTGTGTGAGAAGGTAGTGAATCGAGAACACATAGTGGCCGCAAAATTGGCTGTGAATGAAGCGATTTGTGTATTGGAGAAGTACTTTCCCCCAGCATTCTTTGACATAAGTGTTCACTTGTTGGTACACCTATGCAACGAGGCACTTCTTTGTGGTCCAGTTAGATATCGGTGGATGTATCCGTTTGAAAGATTGATGAAAGTTTTTAAAGATTACGTCAAGAATACGCGATATATTGCAGGATCAATTGCAGAGGAATACATCACCGTGGAGTCATCAATATATACTCGGGAATATATGCCTGACTCGACCAGCGTTGATGACACTGATGAATTCCTCGATGATGGTGGTAATGTGATGGGAAAACGAGTGAAATTAACGAGTTTGCAACATGAACAAGTAGCTCGTTATCTATTTGACACACATGAAGATGTCGAAGAATGGAAAAAGTAAGTTTCGAATATTATAATGTTTAACATTATTTTAGATTATTTTATACATGATTAATTTTGTAATATGCAGTAAATATGAAGCCTGTGAGAACAATAAAAGACGAAAAACAATGGTACAATCAGACAGCGAATTTAGGCTATGGTTGACACAAGAGGTAATTATAATGAAAACAGTCGTTATATAACGTTACATTACACTCAAATTTTACCACTAATATAATTAATTTATCTATATTCTCAGCTCCTTAAGATGGGTGATGCGACATCAAGGCTTGCTCGTCTAGACACTGGACCCTTGTTCGTGGCACAAGAGTACAAAAAGTATCGATTGAACGGTTACATTTTCGGCGCTAAAGTGTACGAGGAAAGTACAAATGTACAGAACTCGGGAATTTCATACAAGGCTCTTACTTTCTTTCGAGCGAGCGCAAAAGATAAAAACCTCGTTGAAGCTGAAATGACTTACTATGGTGTAATCCAAAATATATTTGAATTGGATTATATAAGCTTCAAAGAGGTTGTATTTTACTGTGAATGGGTAAGAGTTGAGGATAAAAATGCTTGGAAAGTTGATCCTGTCACCAATTTGATCATGGTTGACTTGTCCAAGTTGAAGAGCAACGACCACGTGAGCGATGAGCCGTTTGTTTGTGCATTTCAAAAGGTTAAGCAAGTGTTTTACTCGGAGTATATCAACAACGAGCCGTGGTCAATTGTCCAACACGCGCCAAGGCGTCTAAATAGTAGTGTGGATGACTTGGCTGCTCCTACCGAATATCAATCCATTTTTTATGATAACCCGAATTTGAAACAATTTTTCAATTTGTAATAAATATTTCAATTTGTACCAAAACATCCATCTTTAATGCTTTTAATTGATCTGCACTTTATCATTTTCACTCTTGTGTAGTGTGCGTGTGTGGAGAGGAGATTAATACATAAATATTCCAACTACATCTAAGTTTTGTTTATACTAATCCATGAATATACGCTTATTATCTTTAATAGGTGATTAGTACATAGTTATTTGGGGTGTCCTATTTGTGGAGAGGAGACTGAATCTCTTCGTCTATCCTCTAGCTTAAAAAATGTATACCATTGCCATAGGAGGTTTTTACCCCCAGCTCATAGTTTCAGATTTGAGAAAGGTTCCAATTTTTTATTGGGCAGAGTTGAACATAGGCTACCGCCGAGACAACTTTCGGGTTCAGAAATTGAAAGTAAATCTTATGAATGTGGCCCAAATATGCCAGGTAATAATCCCAAATTTAAGAATGCCAAGCATAAGAAGACCCCAACTGGGAATGAAACTGAGATAAGAAAGGCATGGTCTTGGAGGTCAATTTTCTTTGACTTGCCTTATTGGAAGAAAAACCCTGTGCGCCATGTATTGGATGTGATGCATGCAGAGAAGAACTTCGTTGAACATATTGTGGGTACTTGCCTTGGGGGGAGTCATTCGAAGGATGGATAAAATGCACGAAAAGACCTTAAAATGTTAAAACTTAAGCCACAACTATGGTTGAAAGAAGATAGTAGGGGAAGGAAAATAATTCCCCCTGGTGCGTTTACTTTGACGAGTGGGGAAAGGAAGGTGCTTCTAGACACAATATATAATTTGAAGGGCCCATCTACTTTTTCGTCCAACTTGCAAAGGGTTGTGAATTATGCTACTCATGATTTACATAAGTGTAAGTCCCACGATTGGCATGTGATCATGCAATTGGTTCCTCTATTGTTTAAGCACTGTTTCTCCAAGCACAAGGATTTGCGTAGGGCTATTATGCAAATTAGTATTACCTTCTCCCTCTTGTGTGAGAAGGTAGTGAATCGAGAACACATAGTGGCCGCAAAATTGGCTGTGAACGAAGCGATTTGTGTATTGGAGAAGTACTTTCCCCCAGCATTCTTTGACATAAGTGTTCACTTGTTGGTACACCTATGCGATGAGGCACTTCTTTGTGGTCCAGTTAGATATCGGTGGATGTATCCGTTTGAAAGATTGATGAAAGTTTTTAAAGATTACGTCAAGAATACGCGATATATTGCACGATCAAATGCAGAGGAATACATCACCGTGGAGTCATCAATATATACTCGGGAATATATGCCTGACTCGACCAGCGTTGATGACACTGATGAATTCCTCGATGATGGTGGTAATGTGATGGGAAAACGAGTGAAATTAACGAGTTTGCAACATGAACAAGTAGCTCGTTATCTATTTGACACACATGAAGATGTCGAAGAATGGAAAAAGTAAGTTTCGAATATTATAATGTTTAACATTATTTTAGATTATTTTATACATGATTAATTTTGTAATATGCAGTAAATATGAAGCCTGTGAGAACAATAAAAGACGAAAAACAATGGTACAATCAGACAGCGAATTTAGGCTATGGTTGACACAAGAGGTAATTATAATGAAGACAGTCGTTATATAACGTTACATTACACTCAAATTTTACCACTAATATAATTAATTTTTCTATATTCTCAGCTCCTTAAGATGGGTGATGCGACATCAAGGCTTGCTCGTCTAGACACTGGACCCTTGTTCGTGGCACAAGAGTACAAAAAGTATCGATTGAACGGTTACATTTTCGGCGCTAAAGTGTACGAGGAAAGTACAAATGTACAGAACTCGGGAATTTCATACAAGGCTCTTACTTTCTTTCGAGCGAGCGCAAAAGATAAAAACCTCGTTGAAGCTGAAATGACTTACTATGGTGTAATCCAAAATATATTTGAATTGGATTATATAAGCTTCAAAGAGGTTGTATTTTACTGTGAAGGGGTAAGAGTTGAGGATAAAAATGCTTGTAAAGTTGATCCTGTCACCAATTTGATCATGGTTGACTTGTCCAAGTTGAAGAGCAACGACCACGTGAGCGATGAGCCGTTTGTTTGTGAATATCAAAAGGTTAAGCAAGTGTTTTACTCGGAGTATATCAACAACGAGCCGTGGTCAATTGTCCAACACGCACCAAGGCGTCTAAATAGTAGTGTGGATGACTTGGCTGCTCGTACCGAATATCAATCCATTTTTTATGATAACCCGAATTTGAAACAATTTTTCAATTTGTAATAAATATTTCAATTTGTACCAAAACATCCATCTTTAATGCTTTTAATTGATCTGCACTTTATCATTTTCACTCTTGTGTAGTGTGCGTGTGTGGAGAGGAGATTAATACATAAATATTCCAACTACATCTAAGTTTTGTTTATACTAATCCATGAATATACGCTTATTATCTTTAATAGGTGATTAGTACATAGTTATTTGGGGTGTCCTATTTGTGGAGAGGAGACTGAATCTCTTCGTCTATCCTCTAGCTTAAAAAATGTATACCATTGCCATAGGAGGTTTTTACCCCCAGCTCATAGTTTCAGATTTGAGAAAGGTTCTAATTTTTTATTGGGCAGAGTTGAACATAGGCTACCGCCGAGACAACTTTCGGGTTCAGAAATTGAAAGTAAATCTTATGAATGTTGCCCAAATATGCCAGGTAATAATCCCAAATTTAAGAATGCCAAGCATAAGAAGACCCCAACTGGGAATGAAACTGAGATAAGAAAGGCATGGTCTCGGAGTTCAATTTTCTTTGACTTGCCTTATTGGAAGAAAAACCCTGTGCGCCATGTATTGGATGTGATGCATGCAGAGAAGAACTTCGTTGAACATTTTGTGGGTACTTGCCTTGGGGGGAGTCATTCGAAGGATGGATAAAATGCACGAAAAGACCTTAAAATGTTAAAACTTAAGCCACAACTATGGTTGAAAGAAGATAGTAGGGGAAGGACAATAATTCCCCCTGGTGCGTTTACTTTGACGAGTGGGGAAAGGAAGGTGCTTCTAGACACTATATATAATTTGAAGGGACCATCTACTTTTTCGTCCAACTTGCAAAGGGTTGTGAATTATGCTACTCATGATTTACATAAGTGTAAGTCCCACGATTGGCATGTGATCATGCAATTGGTTCCTCTATTGTTTAAGCACTGTTTCTCCAAGCACAAGGATTTGCGTAGGGCTATTATGCAAATTAGTATTACCTTCTCCCTCTTGTGTGAGAAGGTAGTGAATCGAGAACACATAGTGGCCGCAAAATTGGCTGTGAACGAAGCGATTTGTGTATTGGAGAAGTACTTTCCCCCAGCATTCTTTGACATAAGTGTTCACTTGTTGGTACACCTATGCGACGAGGCACTTCTTTGTGGTCCAGTTAGATATCGGTGGATGTATCCGTTTGAAAGATTGATGAATGTTTTTAAAGATTACGTCAAGAATACGCGATATATTGCAGGATCAATTGCAGAGGAATACATCACCGTGGAGTCATCAATATATACTCGGGAATATATGCCTGACTCGACCAGCGTTGATGACACTGATGAATTCCTCGATGATGGTGGTAATGTGATGGGAAAACGAGTGAAATTAACGAGTTTGCAACATGAACAAGTAGGTCGTTATCTATTTGACACACATGAAGATGTCGAAGAATGGAAAAAGTAAGTTTCGAATATTATAATGTTTAACATTATTTTAGATTATTTTATACATGATTAATTTTGTAATATGCAGTAAATATGAAGCCTGTGAGAACAATAAAAGACGAAAAACAATGGTACAATCAGACAGCGAATTTAGGCTATGGTTGACACAACAGGTAATTATAAGGAAAACAGTCATTATATAACGTTACATTACACTCAAATTTTACCACTAATATAATTAATTTATCTATATTCTCAGCTCCTAAAGATGGGTGATGCGACATCAAGGCTTGCTCGTCTAGCCACTGGACCCTTGTTCGTGGCACAAGAGTACAAAAAGTATCGATTGAACGGTTACATTTTTGGCGCTAAAGTGTACGAGGAAAGTACAAATGTACAGAACTCGGGAATTTCATACAAGGCTCTTACTTTCTTTCGAGCGAGCACAAAAGATAAAAATTTCGTTGAAGCTGAAATGACTTACTATGGTGTAATCCAAAATATATTTGAATTGGATTATATAAGCTTCAAAGAGGTTGTATTTTACTGTGAATGGGTAAGAGTTGAGGATAAAAATGCTTGTAAAGTTGATCCTGTCACCAATTTGATCATGGTTGACTTGTCCAAGTTGAAGAGCAACGACCACGTGAGCGATGAGCCGTTTGTTTGTGCATTTCAAAAGGTTAAGCAAGTGTTTTACTCGGAGTATATCAACAACGAGCTGTGGTCAATTGTCCAACACGTGCCAAGGCATCTAAATAGTAGTGTGGATGACTTGGCTGCTCCTACCGAATATCAATCCATTTTTTATGATAACCCGAATTTGAAACAATTTTTCAATTCGTAATAAATATTTCAATTTGTACCGAAACATCCATTTTTAATGCTTTTAATTGATCTGCACTTTATCATTTTCACTCTTGTGTAGTGTGCGTGTGTGGAGAGGAGATTAATACATAAATATTTCAACTACATCTAAGTTTTGTTTATACTAATCCATGAATATATGCTTCTTACCTTTAATAGGTGATTAGTACATAGTTATTTGGGGTGTCCTATTTGTGGAGAGGAGACTGAATCTCTTCGTCTATCCGAACACTAAGAAATGCCATAATCCTATGGAGCGATGCTCTGCAAATTCCTCCCAACCGTTATGTAGCCAAACATCACCAGTTGAAGTTGTCAATTCCACTTTCTATACCCCACCACTTGGAACATCTAGCAAAACATGGGAGACCATTGAAAGGTGGAATTGACAACTTCAACTGCTGATTTTTGGCTACACAACGGTTGGAAGGAATTTGCAACGTATAACTCCATAGGATTATGGTATTTCTTAGTGTTTAGATATGAAGAGAATTATATTTTACACGATTGCCCGGGGTACATTAGTTGGAAGGAGGTGCCATATGAGCTCAAGTTAGCTGTTTGAGTGACACTACAGGTAATGTATTTATATTTATATGTCAATTTCGATTTCGATTTCAATTATGATTTATATTTATCTATATTTGAGGGGCGGATACTAATTTTACATTATTTCAATTCAGGGGACAGGGAGTGGCCCTAAGGGTAGGCCACATATGCTCTATAATTATGTGGCTATTCGGACGAGAAGGGAAAGATAAGGAGGTGTCCCCGAGAGTCGCGGTACAAAATCTCTTTTCCATGCAAATAGTTTATAGATTTGAGATAATTGATGGTGATGTTGTTTCTTCTTAAATAGTTTCTATTTTGAATATATATTTGCATTATCTTTAGTTTGTTTGGATATATGATGTTTGGAACAGGTACAATGTTGCTATAACAGGTACAAATATACTGCTGGGCAGTGGCAGTGGCCATACTGCCCAGCAGATTTTTTTTAAATTCTGCCCAGAATTGTCACGGTCATTGACCGTGACACGTCCGTGACAAAAACGCGAGTTTTGTGTCAAGGTCAATAACCGTGACACGACCGTGACAAAAAAAGTTGTCTCGCCTCGAAATGTCACGATCATTGACCTTGACAAGTTGGATTTGTCAAGGTCAATGACCTTGACAATTCGGCAGATTTGGTGTAGTGTCACCTCCGGTCGAGACCTCCTGCCGACGACGAACCCGGGCGGCTCGATCCCCTACTCCAAGGCGCGCCCAACCAAACCTGACCCAAGCAGGTCTGCAAACAGCCAAAACCCGTCGGCCCAGGACCTGCTGACCCAAGCCCTATACCGAAACCCAACCGGGTTAAACCCAATTCCACTATTTTCGGCCAAAACAAACCGAAACCCACCTGCATAAAATCAAAGACCCAAGCCTTATCTATCCCTACAAAATAGAGCTTCCAAATAAATCCTTGACTTGGCAAATAAAATCCCAAATATCTCTCCAAAGAAAGTATCGTGGGTCAATAAGAGAAGAGCATCTCATATATAGAAAAGCTCGCTCTCAACAAAAGGGGAGAGAGATAGACAGATAGAGATACACGAGAGACAGAAAAATAAAAAAAGGAGACTGTAGAGGGTACAAAAAAGTTAGAAAAAAAATTCCCAAAAATTAGTTTAGGTTTAGAAAAAAATTGTAGGTTCAGTTTTTGTTTTTAGTTTTGTAATCCAGTCCAGTTTTTGTGCCGAGTTTGGGACGCGTGTTCATGCCACAATTGACTCAAGGAATTATTCGTATCGTATTTGTTTCTCTTCTATTTAATTTCTTGCTGATTAATTGTGATTGTACTGAAAATTTAATCATGTCTGGCTAAACACCCCATTCAAGGGGTGGGATGAAACACGTATGTTAATTTAATTAATTGAACAATGGTTCAATTGATGTGTTCTAAGCAAATTAAATTAGAAAAAAATCACACATTAATTTATTTGACGAGAGTTAATAAATTAATGTTAAAAATTGATATTTGATTTTTGGATTTAACTTAGAGATAGGTTTCATTCTTGAATTCAAATATTAATCATGTGTGTGCAATTTAAAGATCCGTACATTTTTTTATGAATTGATCATAGCGGGGAGTTTGTAAAAAAGGGTATGAATCTATATTTTTTTTATCTGTAGTGACACTTTCTGATTTAATTGCTAAAAAAAATAATTTTGAATTTAGGATTGTAACGAGAGTTAAATTTTAAATTTCAATATTATTTCGAATGTATCAAATGAATAATTGGAAAAATTAAATTAAATTAATTACGTGGAGTAATCCCATCTCTTGTCTCTTCTCATAAATTCTACACTCGATTACGTTTTAATTTTTCGTAGTTACTTTAGTTGCGTAAAATTTCATTTCCTCCATTAAAATTTGTTTTAAAAAAACTAAATATTAAAAAAAAACACAAAATTTTTTTAATAAAAATTGGATTTGCAAGTTTTCACGATTACAGTTTCAACGCTAGAAATTGGATTGATACCCGAATTTGCCACGATACTAAATTTTTAACAAGTTTTGTAGGTAATTTCAGGAATTTTTGATACTCGAAGTTTGACCGCAGTGACATTCCAAATCATATCTGAAGGAATACAAATTAAGAGATATCAAATGGCGTCGTTGCCGATTTCTTGAAGTTTGAAGCCCGTGAAGATTTGTTCTTTTCATTTTTTTTATAGTTATTCCTTCCTCTCCCTCCTTATATTGGTTGTTTAGGATTATTGAGGCCTTGTAATTAATTTGGGTGCATTTTGACACCGATTTATTTTTGTAATATTAATTCAAAAAAAAATAGCGAAAAGGGAAACCGGACAAGGTAGAGAGAGGGCGTCCAAGGCGAGGATTTAGAAGCCTCTCTACTTTGGGTCGGTAAGACTCCCGGGCATGACTGAAGTAGGCGTACTTTCCCCCGGTCGAATCAACTCAGTCTTCACCCCACGTGTGTAAAAACCGTAGGAGGTAAACTCTTTATCACTCGCGAATATCCTGCAAGCGAGTCAATGTTTGTGTACTACTTGCTCCTATATGCTTTTTATTTCAGTATCGCACTTAAATTGGAAGGTTTGATGAATAAATTTACCTAGGACCCTTTCGGAACGAGACCCTCGTAGGATACTCTAGTGAGTCCTTTCCACACCTGCCAATCTTCATTTAAGTGAGGCCGCCCAGTAAAACGGGTTGTGCTTTCCCCAATGTGGTACCGGATAGTTGTTTGTTATAGTAGCTCGTGTGGTGAGCCTTAACTAGTAAGCCTCTTGTCTCCCGGGAAGAAAGTAGGAGCACACTTTTATCGGCGAGGCCTAAGATTCCGTGATTTTCTCACCCGCGGACTAATTAAAATTGACTACCCACTCACTTAACTTGAAGATAATAATTTGGCTATGTGTTCTTTCGGACTTGTTCCATTTGTGTACGTGTCTAAGTTGTTCCTTTAGGTAGTCCAATTTTTGCTCCAACTGTCAGTTTTTCCACCGTTAGTCCATCGCCCCTTTTCCCGTTTTTTCTGTAATTTTTTAAATAAACCCAAAACTCCAAAAATATTTTCCTTTTTTTTTCCGCCTCATTTTTTCTCACAAAAAATCCAAAAATATTTTCTACTTTTTCTTCCTTATTTTTCATAAAATAAAAAATCCAAAAAGATTTTCTTCTTTTTCAAATACCCAAAAATCCCAAAAAAAAAAATCCTTGCTTTTATGCCACATTGGCAACGCATTGACCATCGCTTAACCCGTTCCCCTAGTGCTCCATCTCTAAATTCCCTCTTAGGCGATCGTGTTCCTATCGTCGCTCCTCATTTTTCTGATCCGTGTTCTTCTTCGGAGACGCCTAGTTCTCCCACTTCCCCTAGTTCTGTTACCCCACCCATCATGGCCGACGAACGTGCTTTAAGGGACTACTTTGCCCCGATTACGGCCACTAAGCCTTCATGTATCGTCCTTCCACCCACTCCGGTCGTGCAATTTGAAATTCGCCCCGTGACTATTTCTATGTTGTCCAGTTTTCATGGCCTTGAACATGAGTCTCCTTAGACTCACTTGCGGAAATTTCTCACTGTGTGCGCTACATTCAAAAATCAAAACTTAGACGAAGAGAATGTTCGTCTTCTGTTGTTTCCCTTTTCTCTTCACGATAACGCATCCATGTGGCTCCATTCCTTGCCCCCGGATTCTATCCTCACTTGGGAACAACTTGTTAAGAAGTTTATGTCTAAATTCTATCCCATGAGCAAAACCAATGAAATGCGCCAAGCAATTCAGGATTTTAGACAAAAGCCTACTGAACAATTTTGTGAAGCATCGGGCCGTTTTCAAGACTATATTAATAGTTTCCCACATCACGGTCTCCAGAAAAGTCGCTTAGTCCATAGTTTTTACAATGGTCTTATCCCTTCTTCTCGCACCATGATTGAATCCATGCATAAAGGAAAGTTCATGCATTTGACTCCCACTGCCGCCTATAATTTCCTCCTTGAATTAGGCGATGACTCTCAAGATTGGGAGGGCACCAATGCATTTTTGAGATCCGATCCTCCACGTGTAGGGAACACTTCTGAGGTAAAAAATGATCCTGATTTTAAAACTTTACTACACAGCTTACACTCTTTGACTAAAACCATTGATGCTCTCAGTTGTATTATGCAACAAAATGTTACACTTTCTAAACAAGCAATGGCTGTCAACGATTCTAGTCCTTCCTCTTGTGGTGTATGCTTAAGTCAAGATCATTTAGCTCATTTGTGTCCCCTATTAAAAGATGATCCCGAACCCACCATGGCTCAAACATGTGCCTTTGATACCACTAGGAAACCCGTTTCCCTGTCGTTTACTTACAATCCTAACAATAGGAATCATCCCTATTTCTCTTATAAGTACGACCACTCCTCTGCTCCTTCCCAGCCACAACAACATGTTGGTGGTCCCCCTAGGTTTTCACATAACCCACAAAGGCAACCTCGCCCTCCAGTCCCACATCAGTCTGTTCCTTACCATCAATCGCACTTTCCATCTTCCTTTCTCCCCCACGACGGACATTCAAACAACAATAATCAACTTGTTCCTGTTCCCCCGCCTTCCTTTGAGTATTCACAACCTCTTAATTCTCAGCGCGAGTTGGTTCCCCAACCATCTTATGCCCCTCCGCCAAATTCCTCCACCTCTTATCTTGAGAATATTCTCACTCAGTTTATGACCACTCAGACTCAGGCCCTCCAAAGGCTTGAGAAGCATTTCAACCAATTCGATTCTGAGCGAGAGAAAGGTCATTTTCCCAGTCAACCCATTGCTAAACCTATGGGGAACGACAAATACTCGGCCTACGAGGTTGGTTCCACTTCCCATCCACCCAATTACCAAGCGGATATGAAAGCGGTGTCTACTCTTCGCTCGAGAAAACAAGTTGATAATGGTGTTCATGCTCCCACCACTGTCCCACAACTGACCATACCACCTTTAGAGCCTATCCCTCAGGTTACCCCACCTTCTAAATCCCCACCTCATACTGAGACCAATCCTCCTGAGCCCACCTCTGCTTACGTGCCCAAGGAACCCTTCCCTCATCGATTGGATCCAACTAAGAAAGCCCAGCAATTCGATGAAATGAAGAAAGTCTTTCAGAATGTTCACATTAACATTCCCTTCCTCACTGCGATTCAACAAGTCCCCTTATATGCCAAATTTTTGAAGGACTTGTGCACTGTTTAGCGTAGGATAAATGTTCCGCGGGATGCTTTCCTCACTGAGCAAGCTACGTCCCTACTCCATAATAACGGTGTTGTGAAGTATAAAGACCCTGGTCGTCCAACTATCTCTTGCATGTTAGGCGACAAGTTCACTACTAGTGCTTTACTTGATCTTGGGGATAATGTTAATTTGTTACCTTACTCCCTCTACCTTGAGTTAGGTTTACAAAACATGAATCCTACACGAGTAACTCTTCAACTTGCTGATCGTTTCGTGAAAGTCCCTAAAGGAATCGTTGAAGATGTTTTAGTGAAAGTCTCAGAGTTTTACTATCCTGTGGATTTCATTATCTTAGACACTCACACGCCCGACCCAACCAATACTCCTATCATATTGGGTCGCCCCTTTCTGGCCACTGCCAATGCCATCATCAATTTTCGTGACGGGTCCATGAATATCTCTTTTGGCAACATGACTGTAGAAGTCAATATATTCCACCTTATGCACCAACCGATTGATATCGATTCTATTGATGAGGTGTGTGTGATTGACTCCTTAGTTACAGAAATGTTGGACCAAACTTACCCTGCCGATCCTCTCCAACAATGTTTGGCTCATTTTAGCTCAGACTTTAACATTGATTCCTCCGTCTATGAACTCAATACCCTGCTAGATTCCACTCCACTGATGGACACTTCCTCTTGGGATCCTCCCTTTGAGCCCCTCTATGATGATACTATTTATTCTCTGGATCACCCTGTTCCACCGTCTGCGCTCCCGGCCACATCAGATTCCTCCACTTTATGCACCGAGAAACCTCCAGACTCTGTTTTTGCATCTAAATCTGATGTCACTCCTACGCCACCTGCTAGTTTGGAGCTTAAGTCCTTACCTTCCGAGTTGAAATATACTTTCTTAGGCCCCAACCACCATCACCCTGTTACCATTGCTTTCGATTTGACTGCTGATCAAGAAGAGCAATTAGTCCACACTCTTACTTATCATAGCACTGCTATTGGTTGGACCATTTCTGAAATTCACGGTGTGAACCCCAATATTTGTAGTCATCGCATTCATTTGGTGGAGAACGCCAAGACTTCTCGTGAACCCCAATGTCGACTTAACCCTGCTATGAAAGAAGTTGTGCGTGCTGAGATTTTAAAATTGCTCGTTGCTGGAATCATCTACCCTATCTCAGACAGTCAGTGGGTCAGTACCATTCATGTGGTACCAAAAAAGTCTGGTGTCACCGTCATAAAAAACAGTGATAATGAGCTTGTTCCCACCCGTATGCAAAAGGGTTGGCGTATTTGCATTGACTATCGAAAGCTAAATGCTGTCACTCGCAAGGACCATTTTCCTCTTCCCTATATCGACCAAATGCTCGAACATTTAGTCGGTCATGCGTATTACTGCTTCCTTGACGGTTATTCAGGATACAACCAAATTTCAATTGCCCCTGAAGACCAAGAGAAAACTACCTTCATCTGTCCCTTTGGCAGTTTTGCCTATTCTCGCATGCCCTTTGGCCTTTGCAATGCACCTGCGACTTTTCAACGGTGTATGATTAGCATTTTTAGGGACATGGTTGAAAGTTTTCTCGAAATCTTTATGGATGATTTCTCTGTGTTTGGTTCTTCCTTCGAGCAATTCCTTTCTCACCTCAATATGGTCCTCAAAAGTTGTCAAGAAAAGAAATTGGTCCTCAATTGGGAAAAATGTCATTTCATGGTAAAAAAGGGGATTGTTTTAGGTCACGTAGTCTCTCGCGATGACATTGAAGTCGATAAAGCAAAAGTTGACATAATCTCCTCGCTTCCCATTCCTAAGTCTGTTAAGGACATTCGATCCTTCTTAGGGATTGCGGGCTTCTACCGTCGTTTCATCAAGGACTTTTCTAAAATTGCTTGACCTTTAACAACCCTTTTATCCAAAGATGTTCCCTTTGTCTTTGATAACGCATGTGTTGCTTCCTTTGAGCGCCTTAAAGTCGAGCTCACTACTGCTCCGATCATTCAGCCTCCTAATTGGTCTTTACCATTTGAGCTTATGTGTGACGCTTCTGATTCTTCTCTCGGTGCAGTGCTTGGTCAGCGCGTTCATAATCGCCATCATGTCATTTATTATGCTAGCAGAACTCTCCATGACGCTCAACTTCATTATACGACCACCGAAAGGAGTTGTTAGTTGTTGTCTTCGCACTCGATAAGTTTTGCTCATATTTCATCGATTCACCTATCATCGTTTACACTGATCACGCTGCCCTGAGGCATCTTTTTCAGAAGAAGGATTCTACGCCACGTTTAATACGGTGGATTCTCTTGCTTTAAGAATTTGACCTCGAAATTCGCGATAAAAAAGGGTGCGAAAATTTGGTTGCAGACCATCTCTCCCGCCTCACTGTTACATCTCCATCTGATCCTGTCCCTATTTCTGAAACCTTTCCTGATGAGCACTTTTTTCTATCTCCACCGCTCCTTGGTATGTTGATATTGTTAATTTCCTTATTACAGACCAACTGCCAAATCATTGGTCGAAACAAGAGCGCTCTAAGTTCATGGCACAGGTGAAATTTTACTCTTGGGATGACCCATTCCTTTTTAAGTATTTCACTGATCAAGTCATTCGTCGCTGTGTTCATGAGCACGAACAATGAAGTATTCTTTCCTTCTGTCATGATGGTGCATGTGGAGGCCATTTTAGCTCCAAGAAAACCGCCACTAAAATTTTGCAAAGTGGTTTCTACTGGCCTACTCTTTTTCGAGATGCCCACAACTACTGCCAGGCTTGTGCCAAATGCCAACAATCTGGGCGTATCCCTCGCCGTCACATGATGCCCCTCACACCCATTCAAATCGTCGAAATCTTCGATGTATGGGGAATTGAATCATGGGTCCTTTTCCCACTTCTCATGGCTTCCAATATATACTAGTTGCAGTTGATTACGTTTCCAAATGGATTGAATCCATAGCATGCCGTACCAATGACCATCGCATTGTGGTCCAGTTTCTTAAGGAGTACGTCTTCACACGTTTTGGAACTCCCAAAGCTATCATTAGTTATGGGGGTAAACATTTCTGTAATCGTGTCTTTGAACATCTCGTCAAAAAGTATGGCGTTACCCACAAAGTTGGTCTCTCTTACCGCCCTCAGACTAGTGGTCAAGTTGAGGTTTCCAATCGCCCAATCAAGCAAATCTTAGAAAAAACAGTTAATCCTAATAGGAAAGACTGGTCTTTACGCTTAAATGATGCTTTGTGGGCATACCGTACTGCTTTTAAGACTCCGATTGGCATGTCTCCTTATCGCTTGGTTTTTGGAGAACCATGCCACCTCCCTGTCCAACTTGAACATCATGCTTATTGGGATGTTAAAGCCCTTAATTTTGATATCGACGAGGCTGGCATTCATCGAAAGCTCCAACTTAATGAATTAGAGGAGATACAAAATGATGCCTATGATTTGTCCAAGAAATACAAGGACAAAATGAAGTGGATCCATGACCAAAGCATCCTCCGTAAAGAATTCCACCCTGGTCAGAAAGTGATGTTATATAACTCTCGTCTTCATCTCTTTCCCGGGAAGTTAAAAACCCGTTGTTCTGGACCTTTTGTTGTTGAATCTGTTGCTCCCTATGGTGCCATCACAGTTCAAAATCCTAAGGATGGTAGCCTATTTCAAGTCAACGGTCAACGATTGAAGCCTTTCTTAGAGTTAGGCCCATCTCCCATTGAAGAAATTGACCTGGTTGACCCCACTTATGAAGACTAACTGTTCAGTCTTTTTTGGGGGTGATTCTCATCACCCCATTTTTCTGCCACCCCGTGCTTTCATAGGTCTTATCTTTAGGGTGAGATTGGTTCGATCTGGCTAAAGACGTTAAACTTAGCGCTACCGGGAGGCAGCCCGCCGTTCATTTTTTCTGAGTATGAGTCTTACCCTGTTTGGGGGTGGTATTTCACACCACCTAATGATTTTCACCTGCTTTATAGACTTGTACATATTTTTGTATCGCATTTGTTCTTCAGGATCATCTATGCCCCAGAATGCGGTACATTTCATTAGTGGTTCATTATGGTACTATCCTTCTTCCCTTGTGCTTTTTATTTTTATATGGTTTTAAACATCGAGGACGATGTTCTCTTTTGTTTGGGGGTGGGAAATTTATCCAAATCGTACCTCTTTTGAAAATTTCTAGAAACAAGTGATTTTAAAAATTTTGTGCAGTTAAATTTAAATTTTTATGATATGATTTGTTTATCATCCCTCTTTTAGAAATCTCGGAATACCTGTGTTTAACCAAAAAATTACGCTTTTAACCATAAATTAATTAATACCTTTTAAAAGCGTACTTGCACTATGAATTCCTAAACTCAGCAATTTGCACTATCACGTTCACAATCAAAAGTTGAGGAGTAACAATATTCTCAAGAGAGCCTTAAAAGATCACTAGTGGCGGTTTAAACCCGTGAGATTTGAGCTTTTCACCTTTTTGAGGGTTTTCACGTATCTCCGAGTCACAAGTTGACTAAACTTTCTTTGGGTACTACATTTAGTCGTTGCATGGTCTCATTATTTTTTCAGTTTTGGCATAGTCACTGAGAATGACATCACTTTCGAGTTGTAAGAAACATGTATCTTATAGTTTGTCCCGAGCACTAAATCAATTTTTCCAATACACGTACCATTTTCCCTATCACATTATCATTTTCCATATTACCCTTATCCATATGTCCCAAATATCATACATCATTGCCATCGTGTTTGAGAAAAAAGTGTTTAGATTTCAAATGTAAATTGTCTTCATTTGTGCTATGAAAAGAAAAATGTATCGTAATAAAAAAAAAAGAGAAAAAGAAAAGAAAGAAAAGAAAATTTGAAAAGAAAAAAATAATACGCAATCATAAATTCAAAAGATGAAGGCAATAGTCAGTCAAAGTGTGTCACTCTTCTCATAACACCCCATCATTTATCTTCTTTATTTCATTATCCCTACATACCTTTCATATACCCCATTTTCACCTTTGGTAAAGTGTTCGGGCAAACGAAAAGATGATATGGTGAATAACTCGACATTCTCGACATAGTAATTAACATTCCTTCATGAGATCAAATTCTTTCATGTATCCATCCTTTCTTATAAAGTGTGTGAGACGTTTGAAGTCGTTTACATTTACTCACATCCTCACACACTAGAGAGATACACTTACCCAATTCTCAGAGAGTTCGATTCAGAGAGATATATCCAGTGAGAATTGAAGTCAAAACGTTGATTATAAAAAGGCAATCTAGGAATTACTCTAATGATACTTAAGATTGTTTCACACTACACACGCTGAGTTTTAGGAAGGATTACGCTTTTGGTATTGAGTAATTTCATATCTTATTTTGGTAGTTCAATACGGTGTTCCTTGATGTCCTTTTAAAGTTGGGTTGTATAGCGTTTCATCATCAAATATAAAATTGTATTTAAATAAGTTTTCAAATTTTGTGGGTACATTCACTGCAAACCCTCACGAGACACCACTCATCCTGTAGGGCAACCTACAGGTTTAACGGCTTGTTGCACATGCTAAGTGCAATCGTTAGTGCCTGCGAAAGTGGCACACTTTTGGTTACTCATCTCTATTTCTCTCTAATTTTTGCTCGAGGACTAACATTGTTCTGTTTGGGGGTGGTGTGATAAGCACCCAAAAGTGTATAATTTATACCCCGAATATGTGCATTTTGGTCCCTCGTTTTAATTAAAATTGGCCTTATGTCGTATTTTATTATTTTTCAGGTCAATCAAGAGTCACAGTATCAAATAATGCTAAATCAAGACAATTGCGACGCAAAAGCGATCAAAAGTATATATCGAAGAAATCACGGAGATTGCGAAGTCTGAAGTCCAATCTGAACTTGCTCCGATGTGATCCGATGCCCCAAAACACTCCCGTTACCCAAACATAAGCCTAAACCGAGTCCAGACCATTCCCCGAGCCTGGTGGGTGTTTAGTTTGTACCTTTATTATTTTTTTTAGATTTTTAGTTTGAGTCATTTTTATTTTTAGGATGTATTTTAAATTTATTTAGTATTTTCTAGGTTTTAGTTTCTATTTTTTTATTTTATTTTATTTTATTTTGATTTTTATTAATTTTGATTTGATTTGATTTTATTTTATTAGAATTAGTTTTTAGGAATTTAGTTTTATTAGATTTTATTTTTTTAAGGACCTTTTGTTTTTAAATTTAATAGATTTTTAATTTTTAATTTTATATCTTTTTATTTTTAGAGTTAAGAATTTATTTATTTAGTTCTTTTTGTTTTAGTAGATTTTATTTTTTATTTTTATTTTGTTAGTTGAGTCTTTTTTATTATTTTAGTTAGCTACAAATTAAACACACACAAAAAATCCTAACTAACCCACTCACCCTCACCTAATTCCCCTACACCCCCACACACCTTACCACTGTTAAGTCTACTATTTATAAATAACAATTGTACAGAATTATGAATTTAATATAATTACAGAATTAAAACAGAATTACATAAATGAAACACTTACTTGAATTTGCAGAAATAATAAAAGAATTAAAGATAAATCCGACCCTGTTATGAACAATTTCCTTAAAACAATTTATTCCCTCCAATGTGCTCCGAGGTTGATGAATATTGTCTCCCAAGATAGAACGGATTTTCCCAATTAATTATGTAGCACAACAATAATTAATTTCAACGAACTCAAATTATGTGCCCTTTACTCAACAACACTACAACATATGTTATGCAGGAGAAAGAAATTTCAGAACAGATATGACAGGAATTCTGGGACAAAAATGACAGCAATTCTGGAGGAGGGAAAATTTCATTAGTTTAAAATCGGAGGGAGGCATCTGTATTTATAGCAAAGTAATTGACGGTTGGCACAACTGTCAAAAATAGTTAAACGAATTAACTGTTGACTGTTGGCAATAACTGTCAACAGTTTATTAATTAATTAATTAATTTCGTAATTAATTAATAATTAAAGCCAGAAAGTTAAATAAATTCGGCCAAAAAATGTAGGATATTTTTATAAGCCCTTGGTTGTTGACTGTTGGCAATAACTGTCAACAGTTTATTAGTTAATTAATTAATTAATTAATTAATTTCGTAATTAATTAATAATTAAAGCCTAGAAAGTTAAATAAATTCGGCCAAAAAATGTAGGATATTTTTATAACCTAAGCCCAAGCCCACGCGCGGACTTTTGACCAAAAGTCAACCTGTGCATAGCTTAGGTCATCTCCACTTCAAAAAGTTGAGATACCCCCAAAACATCCAAGCCTTAGTCCATACTTGGGGTGTTATTAACTCATCAAAATTCCACCACTCTTCCAATGTGGGACAAGAGTTAAAACATACCCAATTCATTAAATTTCATTGCTTTGTGAGTCACTTTGAGTCATATTTATCATTCATAACTTATTAAAATTGGACATATGAATATACTACGTTAATCTCCTTGCGGAGGTGAACGCATTCGTATATGGTCCCACAATTTTTGTAGTGTGGATCTCAATTAAATTTGATCTCAAAGTTGCTCAAAAATCTGTCCAGAAAAATCTGGACAGCTTTATAATACCCATTCAATTCCAATTTTCCAACAACCACACCTACCCTTCTTCTTCTACTTCCCAACAACCCATACTCTCTCTCCTCACCTCCATTACCACCATTAACAACAAAACCTTCATCCCCAAAACTAAACCCATTTCCGGAGGTGCACCCATCCCACCTACTACCCAACTACCACACCCGAGAACCCAGCAAACCTGGACTCTTACCCGCTGTCAAACCCGCGGACCTGCCTTTCCCCCTCACCGGCGACCACCCAAACCGCGAACCCCTTCGCCGGCGTCGTCCTCACCTCCGGCCGAGACCTCCTGCGGACGACGAACCCGGGCAGCCCGATCCCCTACTCCAAGGCGCGCCTAGGCGAGCCCAACCGAACCCGACCCAAGCGGGTCTGCAAACAGCCAAAACCCGCCGGCCCAGGACCTGCTGACCCAAGCCCTATACCGAAACCCAACCGGGTTAAAACCAACACCACTATTTTCGGCCAAAACAAACCGAAACCCACCTGCATAAAATCAAAGACCCAAGCCTTATCTATCCCTACAAAATAGGAGCTTCCAAAGAAATCCTTGACTTGGCAAATAAAATCCCAAATATCTCTCCAAAGAAAGTATCGTGGGTCAATAAGAGAAGAGCATCTCATATATAGAAAAGCTCGCTCTCAACAAAAGGGGAGAGAGATAGACAGATAGAGATACACGAGAGACAGAAAAATAAAAAAAGGAGACTCTAGAGGGTACAAAAAAGTTAGAAAAAAATTCCCAAAAATTAGTTTAGGTTTAAAAATGAGGGTATGTTTCCTATCTAATATTGGGATTCAACAACCATCACCCGCAAATGAGGGAATGTTTCCTATCTAAGGAAGTATGAGGCGTATTGATTTTTGTAGTGATTGATATTGGGTGGGCAAAAGGGTTGTTAAACTTAGCCTATGGCATCGTTATTTACGTAGACTCACTGAGGGGTGTGGGACACCTATATATTACTTGTTATCACGTGGGTTTGATTTTTATGGCATTACTTACCTTGGGCATGTCCGAGCGTGATGTGACTATCGGCATGCATTGACTTGTGGTATATGCGAGCATATGTCTGCATCTTGTCTTCTATAAGAGAGTAGATGCGTAGACTCTATTTGAAATCGAAACAACCAAATTTTTGTTTAAATCAATAAACCTGATATTTTTTTTATAAACCAAATTTTTATATTATTGACTAAGGACCTTAGGATTTTCGATGACCGACTAATTTAGGAAGTAGTGTATCGGGGTGGTTCCTTGTTTGGATTTCGCTTGCGAGACACCCCACGCATGAAACTAATAACCGTTGGGAGTCGAAATAAGTTAGGTCTTTGGGAAACGAGTTTATAACCTTTGCGAAACTTGTAATATGGAAAGCGGTACGAGAGGGTGTATGGGCGCCCTGGATGATTGGATTGTAGTATTTTTCATAATTGTGAAAAAGGTAAGTAATTGAGACTTCAGGATTTATTTGTTCACTACTAGAGGATCATTTTTCCCAAAGTTTGTCACGAGGACGGTATAGGGAAGATTAGGTAAAGTCTAAATTTGATTAAGTTGAAACTATATGGTGAGGCTTGGCGTATAACATCGATAGGGATTTTGTTAATGTACTGTATGGGCGGTACATCTTGGATTTCTTGCGATGTGAGATTTATACTCGGAGTTGACCTTACCGGTATGACTTATATTCCTGAATTTCGGGACGAAATTCTGTTATAATAGGGGAAGTATGTAATACCTCGTAATTTTAAATGACTTTTAAAATGGGTTATATTTTAAATTAATGGATTAATTAGATTTTATTATTAATTAATTCATTTGGTTTTTATCCGGACGGTGGATATTAAAATGGATGATTCTAAATATTACTTAAAGATATTTAGGTAATATATGAATGTGATGTCATTGATATGACTGTATGATATAAATTCGGTAATTTATATTTTTAGTCAGACGCGGTATGGGACGTGTCGGGACTAGTTTATTAAATTAAAAAGGAAATTTATTTTTTATCGGCCTTATAGTCATTTCGACTGCGTCGTTGCGTCTGTAAGGTTCGAAATAGTCAGAAAAGTCTATTTGGATGTTAATTTTGAGTCTCGGGTCATTTGGAAATGAATAGACAACCCAAAAGGGCATTTTGGTCATTTTTCTAGGGGGATGAATAGTGATTTCGGATTTTGGCCTATTATAAGTATTGGTAGATTAAGTGTATGTGGGTTATTCATCTCCTCTACACAAAATAGAGAAGTCATCTTCCTAGAGAGAGTGAAAGAGTGCTTGGGAAGGGAAAAGCCTACTTGGGAAGGAGAAGAACAAGAAGCAAGGTTCACCACCACCAACCACCATCGGAGTTTGATCGGAGAAGGGATAACCAACTGAGATATACTACACCAAAGGATCAGACCTTCAGTAAAGGCAAGTGTTTAATAATGGCAATTTAAGTTCGTATATTGTCCATGTTAGAATAGTATGAAAAGAGAAGATTATTCTTGTTTGGAAGAAATAATGGAGTGATTAAATGGATTTCTGGAAACTGAAATGATATAGGAATTAAACTCATGTTTTAGGTTGATAATAATCCACGAAATAGTCATGAATCTGTTGAAGAAACTATGAAAACCATTGATGTGTTCTTGAAGATGATATGTTGATAAATTTTCTGAAAATAAGGAGATAAACATGATTTTTAATCCAATCCCTTGATGATTCTAGGATGTTTAGAGTATTGGAAATCGTTCATATATGTTGATATATCATGTAGTAAAGATTGTAAGTCATTTGGGATGTTTAGATGAAGGTATAAATGATCATAAGTTGCTAAACCCGTAGTTGCTGAAATGCAGAAAAACCAGGCTGTGACCTGAGGGATTGATCGATCGACCCCTGCCTTCGATCGATCGACCTCCCCAGAATATGTAAAATTGTTTCTTTTTAAATGTTGATTCTTATCCCAAAACTTTTGTGGATCTTTGGTGATTATTATTTGGATATTATGAGACTTAGAAAATATCAGTAAACCCTTGATAAGATTTGAATTAATTTGATTTGTATTCAAGCGATTTAAATGATGAAAATTATATTGAATGGAATTTTGGCTGCTAGATTCATTTGTTAAATTCCAAAAGGGGATGTATGAGGATTTAAGATAGGACCAGTAGCAGTGATTTAATATAACACCTGGGTATCCTTAAGTTTACAAGAGGGTTCAATCCTAAGTGAAAGAAGATGTGTTTATAAGAGATTTGAAACTATCGGTTTTAACCTTAATTAAAAGGAGAACTAAACTCGTAGTAGTTCGGGAGATATAATGCTAAGGACCAGTAGGATATTAGTGACTTCTTACTGAATATAGGTTAAGGAAAATCCTATTTGAATCTTGTGTATTGAGAGAGGTTAGCCTTAGGGTTACAATTTGAACATCAAGGACTGAGTTTAAGCTCATTATTGATTTCGCAAAGGTATGAGGTTATCCCGATCGCATAGTTGAAGTTGTCGAACCTCCTCGATCGACAAAGTTAAGTAGTAGTGCATTGGAGGGGTTCCTTGTTTGGATTTCGCTTTGCGAGACGCTCCGCGCATGAACCTTAACGACGTCGGGAGTGGAGAGATGTGATAGGATGCGAGGATAATTAAATTATGAAGTAAAGATATGATATTTTAATACGTGGAATTTAAAAGAGATATAATGCTACGTATGGGAAATATCTTAGGGTAGTGATAATTACCTTATTGATATTATAGTATAGGTATGATAATACCTATTTGATTGATTGATGATTTATGTGTATGACATACCTAGCTTACTTGCTATCGGTGGGAGGTTTGCGCGTGAGGGAAGTCATATCCTGATGAATCCATGGGATCTTTGATTTGTCGCTCGAGAACATAGGTCTATGAAAGACTTATCGGGGAGTTGATAAGTCCGCTGACTGTGGGTACGTAGGTATGTGCGTGACCCATGGATATGAGAACTATGTTCGCCTCCAATTTGTTTGTTGTTGTTTGTGGTTCGTGGAATCTTACCGAACCTTTAGTCCCCTATTCGGCGACCTGAGAGGATGGGACATGATAGCAGAGTAATGCATTGCACCGCAGCTGTGACTCGGGGTGCCGTATTATATATGAATATATATATATATATATATATATATAATGGATTAAATGATTGAATGGATATATTGTGGTTAAATTTATCTACGGTGATAATTGTAGATAACGGTGAATAGAGAAAGATAATGGAATTAAGTTAATGAATGTTTATGCTTATAGAATTGAAAAGCTTAACTCATGTTAATGAGAAGCGATTCATATTAATGAGTAATGATTCATGTTAATGAGAAACTAATCATATAAAGGAGAAATGTAAATGAATAATAATGTGACGTATGGTATGGGACATACGGGGATTATGATATGGGAATGGAATTATAATATGGAGACTAGAAAAGAGGAACCATTAACTAGGAGGTTAATAGGAAACGTTAAGTGTGCACTCTAGTTGAGAGGTGAGAATTGCAAGTGAGAGTTGGATCTAACATGTACATAATAAATGCTTTATTGCACTTGTTAAATACTTGCTGTTTTAAAAATCATCTACACATTCGGGCTCTGACCCGTTTCCTTGCATATTTTCTCTTCTATTGTATCTCTATATCAGGTGTCCAGCAACAGGGACGCCAACCTTAGCGGATTTTGACAGGCTATGGATTTATGGAGTTTTGCTTAGACGCCTATCATCTTTTTGATTCACAGTATTCTTAGTTAGGGCATTTCGCCCAAAGGATTTCAATTATCATTTTCTATCGAGGTCAAATACTATTGTATTCGGGTCTTTTTGATACAGTTGTTATTGATGGGATTACTGTAATGGATTAATATTATTTGGGAATGTTTATTCCAATTGCATTTAAATTCGTTTGTGTTATTTATTGGGTTATCAGTGTTGTAGAATAAAATGTGTTGTGTTATTCTTAAACTAAAAATGGTTTTGTTGAAATTTAAATTTGGAAAGTTTTTAACACCAGCTTAATTGAGTATTGGGTGAGTTGTAAATGTTTTCGACAGTGATGCTAAGAATGAGCCAATTGTATATTCTGTTTTAATTTGGTATGGGACTGGCCACCCGGTATTTAATTAGGCGGGGTGTTACAGATATATCTCTCTCAAACGAACTCTAGAGATTAGGGTCAGTGTATCGCTCTTGTGTGTGAGGAGGTGAGTAAATGTAAGCAAGTTCAAACGTCTCACACACACATAAGAAAGAACGAACAAATAGAAAGAAAATTGATCTCATGAAATAAATGCTAATCACTATAGTGAGAACGTCGAGTTATTCACCATGTCGACTTTCATTTGCCCGAACACCTAAGGAAAATATGGATTTTTATGGGTGAGGGGAAAATAAAATGGAAAATATGGTATGAGGTGTAGTAGGATGTTTATGGATTAATGATGAGTGATGGATGCGTGATGTATTCATATGGTATGTAGGATATAATGGTGATATGAATGATGATATATGAATGGATATAAAATGGAGTGTTCTATACTTTAGGCATAAATGTCTTTATTACTAACTACAAACTCTCTTTCTTTTCTTTTCTCTCTTTTTTTTTCTCTTTATTTTCGATTTTTCTTTTCTTTTTCTCTATTTTTTTTCTTTTTCCTTTTTCTATATTTTCTATTTTTGCTATTTTTTTGTTTGTTTTTTTCTCTATTTTCAAACCAACACTGAAGACATTTAACATTTGGAACAAACACTATTTTATTTTTTTGGAATGATGGAAGATATATGAAATGAGCGGGGAATGATGGTGAGGGGAATATATGAGAATATGGTAGAATATGGTAATGTAATTGGTGAAGCGAATGGGTGAAAATCTAGTATTTGGGACAAATTTCAAGACACACGTTTCTTACAACTCGAAAAAAATGTCATTCTCAGTGATCAAGCCAAAAATGAAGAATAATGAGATCATACAACTATTAAAGTGAGGACCCAAAGGAAGTTGAATCAACTTGTGACTCGGAGATTGCGTAAAACTCTCAAAAAGGTGAAAGGCACGAATCTCACGGGCTGAAGTCTCTACTAGTGATCCTTAATGGTCCCACATTCATGATTTACTTCAGGAAGTGAATGTTTCAAGTGAGATTGAGACTGATCTTTCATGTTCCAACATTTTAGTTGGAGATTGCTGGTATTCACTTAAGAATACATTTTCCATGATATTTGAGTTTATCTTTTGATTTAATTAATATATGTAAAAAAGTATAATGATTAATGCTCAATTTTATATCATTAATTCACTGCATTATGAATATAATTTTAGGTAACCTTGAAATTTAATCATAGAGTAAATCCATCAGAAGCCACTTATTTAAATGATTCATTCTTAAAATCAGTGTTAGCATATGGAGTATTCACTTTAGGCAAATGAACATTCGCTTAAGGATGGTTCCTTATAGGAGTTATAATCATTTCCACTTTCTTACTACATTAAACCATATGCATATCCAAATACAATACATGGACACCTATTATAATACAACAGTAGAAACCCAATTAAGGAGCAACCCAGTTTTGAAGAAAGAACCCAATTTAGCAACAAAACATGTTTGTATGCAGTTTACTCCTAGAACAAGTGTTTACAATTTTTTATTAAAAAACTTTCATGTCAACTAAAAATTGTTCGTTGCATGAAATGCAACCCTAAAGTTTGGATGGTAAAATTTTCAATTTAGAAGGGTGTAACGCAAGAATACTAGTTTGGGAACACATTTAAAATCGGATAAGATTGGAAGTAGAGAGAAATATGGAATTTAAATGCAATGACACTGTTATATTTTTGTTACACAATAATGTGAGTAAATAAATAAATAAATAATTAGACATTATTATATTTTTGTCCCATTGTTATATTACACAATCATGGGGATGTTTTTCTTCCTTCGCACAATATGGTATTACTTTCAGTTGTTGTTGGTATAGGTGCTTAAATGGCATTGTTGGTTCTTCTTGTCATCCTTGTTGCAATTATTGGAATGTTGTACATCGGGTATGGTAGATAAGTAATTTAAAATACTTTGATATATTTTTATCCTTAAGTAGCACTTCTTTTTTATGTGGTTGTCTAATATTATTTATTTCACTATGTATGGATTATTAAATTGTAGGTTACAATTCATGTTACTCCTCGTTCTTTATCCATCTTACTCTGTTCAAATTTTGTTTTGTTTTGTTATCTTTTTTCTTCTTATTGTTGTTATTCACATCAGTCTGTTTATACACGGGACTATGGATCTCCTGGATCATAGACTTGTATTGGTCTTATCATTCACAGTTATTTTGATCTATTTGAGTAGCATTCTCGGAATTTAAGATTTGTTTCATTGACATTGTCCTCATATCTTCAGGATTTTCTTTGTATTGGCTTTAATGTTTATCCATAACGCTATTTCTGTGCTTCAGGGGAGGAGCGATTGTCATAACTTGTATACTCTATTATGCGTTCACATCATTTATTGATGGTTATATAAGTGGGGGGATGTAGTCACGCCTTAGGGGTGTGCTCTATGTTTTAATTTTGTATGCTTTTTTAGTCTCTTGTTTTATGCTTGGTGCTCTATTGACCTCTTTGGAATCAATATTTCGCTTGCCTATTTATCTTTACATAATTATTGAGATGTAACTTTTATGTCCTCTTTGCAAGGAAAAGCTGGATAAAGTCAATGATCCTCACATCATCACTTTTTCCATTTTTGGGCTTTGGGATTGGTTTCATTCTGAACACAATTGCTATATTTTATGAATCTCTAGTAGCTAATCCATTCGATAGAATAATGGTTGTTTTTATAATTTGGGCTTTTATCTCTTTCCCCGTGTCTCTTCTTGGTACAGTTGTTGGAGGAATTTGGAGTGGTGCTCCGAACAATCCGTGTCGGGTGAAGACCATTCCTGGTATAATTCCTGAGAAGACGTGGTACCTCACAACTTCTTTAGTCTCAATGATGGGAGGATTGTTACCCTTTTGCATCATATTCATTTAGATGTATTGTCTTCACATCATTTTGGAATTACAAGGCATTGGCAAAGTTTTGTAGTAGTTTCTTCTGTTTCGATAGCCGAGTGCAACAAACTAATCCAAGCAGAACGTGGTTAGGAAATCATGCCAAAGACCCATATCGGACATCCACATCAGTTTTATTTCAGGTAATGAAAATTCATAGTAGAAAATAGATGGGTCATTCACCGTGTATTAAAAAATAATTCAACATATATCGTGTCGGCATTTTCATGGTCATGGGGTCCCCTGGGGTGGCTCATCCCCAGTAAAATTTAAGTTATAGTGATGTTAGTTCTATATTTGACTTGCTATTTGATGTTAGTTCTTTGATGCGCATGTTCCAATGATGAATGAAGCTCATGGTGTCAACACCCTCACATTAATGAAATATTTACAAGGTAAGCAGGAGAGACTGAGATGGTTCTCGATTCATTAATAACTTTTTAATAGAGGCAACAAGAAACGGTTCTTCAAATAAAACTGATGCGGATTGCCCAACCACGTCAATTGAATAGAGGCAACAAGAAACATTTATATATTCATTAATAACTTCTTAGAACAATCTTGGGATTATATTTTAAATGTAGTTAACTTGAAGTTGATATTTTTCTGGCCTTTTTGTAGGTTCTCGGAGTTTTGTGTGGGTTGCAAGAAACAGGAGAGATTGAGATGGTTCTTCAAATCGGCGAGAGTTTGTTGAGAGAGAGGCTGCCCAAATCATTCAAGAAAGATGTAGGTTTCTCAATGGCGCTTGCATATGTTGACATGTCCAGAGATGCTATGGCCGTGTCACCATCGGATTACATTAAAGGTTGCGAAGTGCTTGAAAGGGTATTGAAGTTGTTTCAGGTCAGTGCCGAAAACTTATTTACTGTACTTGTATGTTTATTTGATGCCATTTGTAGAATTTCGTCTTAGTAGTTGTGTGATAAATTACTAATAATGCTAACATGGGAAAATAGATTGATTCATCTGAATTTAAAGCTATTCTAAATGCTTTAGTATCTTTTTTTAACTTCTTTATCATTATCTAATGATTTAGGGATTGTGGATGAAATTAGTTAAAAAGAGAGTAAAAAAATAAATACTGCTATAATGTCCCACAACATTGAGCAATGGGCATTTGCTTTTTGTTAATTTTCTTTTATTCATATAATCTGTGATCAGTTAACTGATGCAAAACTAAATTTATTCAATTTCTGGATTGTCAAACACTTGACACACTTGAAATTGGTTTGATGATGCACGTATGCTTATCTTTTACTTATAGCTCACCTGAAATTGGATTAACATTTTCTTCTAGTTTTCATTTTAATATGGTATACAAACTATTTGTTCTGTTGCTATGTAATGGCATCAATCTTGCTTATAATCTTTTATAAAGAAAGTAAGATTTTTTAGACATCTAACGAGCCAATTCTTTTTTCATACATGTTGAGGCTCCAAAGAAGAAGGTTATAAAAACAAACATACATGTAACTGAGTTGGTTTATGGAGGAATGCTACCTGTAGATGTACAGAAAGAAGTTGAGAAGGAGTTTGAAATGGCGTTGCAAGATCGAGTTATGGAAGAAACAAAAGACAGAAAGAATGTTGTTGAGGCCTATGTTTATAACATGAAGAACAAGGTACACTATACCCTATGAAGCACCTTGTCAGGTACTAAATGTTTTACTTGATTATACTTCTTATAGAATTATCTAGGAATATTGGTTCATCTATTTGAACAGGGTCAATTGTGATTTCCTTGTGAATACAAGGGTGGGTTTGTGTTCTAGTCTTAGTAACTATTCAGTTTCTTTGTAGTATATGTTATGCTTCTATGATGACTAAAATGAAATTGACTCTCAAGTGCAGTCTTTGAAGTTGACATTATGATCTAATGCATATACCGATATTTTTAATTTTAAATTTCCGAGTTCATCAATGTATAACAACATTAATATGCATAACACAAATTGTAGTACTTATTGAATGCTTATGATATATCACAGTAAACCCCAAAAAAGTATTCTACTAGGGATGGCAAGTATGGTTCTTTGACTTTTAAAAGAATTTTTCCAGTTTGGTATAAGTTAGAAGACAATTCAAAAGTGATAGATCACGAATTAGCGTGGAAGCCCTCTTCTAATGGTAAATTTTCTTTTGCATTTTCTTATGATTTAATAAGAAATTGTAAACTTTCTTATTATTCTTGTAAGGATATTTGGGATGCCAGAATTCCTCACAAAATGTCAGTGTATTCTTGGAAGTTTCTTACTAAGAGTGCCCCTATAGATGAAGCTTTGCGAAGTGTGGGAATTAAATTAGCCTCTAGATGTAGCTGTTGTAAAGCTGATACAGAGATAGTTTATTCCGTTCATGGTATTCTAATCCATTGGTGGCTTCAATTAGGTCTCTCTCAGTTATCTAGATGGCTTTTCAAAGTCATTCCCGTTACTATAACGTGGGAGATTTGGATTAATCGAAATAACGGGCTTTTTGAAGGTAAAAATATATTATCTAATAATATTATCTCTAATGTTATTAACAGAATTTCTGAAATGCTCAATGTTATTCCTTTTCTGTTGATGGTAAGGATGTTAATCTAAACATTCTTAACACTTTCAATCCCAAGAAATCTTTAGTCTGCACTGTCCCTGATCAGATTGGTATGTGGCAGAAACTGTCAGCTGGTAGTTTCAAAATCAACTCTAAAGGTTGGACTGATAACAATCGTAATATGAGGATGGGGTTTATTCTTAGACACAACAATGGTAGGGTGATTTAGTCTCTTTCTAACTATAATATTGGAGATGTTCATTCTAGGGGCAGAGGTTTTAGCAATTAAGAGAGCTCCAGAATATAGTCTTAGTAGAGGTGATAGAAACATTGTAGTGGAAATCAGTTCAAGGCCAATTTTGGATAGTATAACAAACAATTTCAGTTACTGTCATTGGAAGCTTAAAAGTCATGTCAAGGAAATTCAAGAATTGAGCATCAATCTTCAAGTCAAAATTCAGTCTTTGTTCTCATAAAGTCAATTATGTTGCTGAACTCTTCTCTATAGAATCTAATTCAGTAATGCTACTGGTATTTCTAGAAGGATTAGAGGAGCAATATTTTTAGATTCATTAAGTTTTCCATATGTTTAAATTCTGGTTCATGGTTTTTATTTAAAGACCTCTTTTTCAGGGTATGCTCATGGTTTACTAGCAATTTCAAAATCAATGGCAATTGGGTTAGTTCCTCAATTGCCCCTTTCTTGTTTAAATTCAAATTATAATTCATTGGGGTGTTATATAACTAATTAATTTTTTTTTACTAAATTAATTTTATATGACTAAATGTTGATATTATAACTAATATGATAATTTTATTTTGTTTGACAGAATGTCATTTTTGGATCCTCATCAAGTTTCCAACGTTGCAGGTTGAGGCAGTGATGGTGACGATAATAGAACGAAGGTTGATAGTCAACAACAACACACTTCTTTTTTATATTCCATTTGATTGGTTATAATATAAAAATATCTCATTTGGGGATGATTGTATTAGGATGTTATATTGGATGCTTTTATTAAAATAATACAACTTTTGGGACGATTGTATTATGATGTTTAATTTGTTTGGTTTAAGTTTCTTTGGTAAATAAAGAGTGGAGGCATATAAATGTAAATGTTGAATATAATGCCTTTGTTTTTGTGGACTATTTTTGTGTATGTTCTTAGGATTTAAATAGTGTGATAAGAATAATTGAATTTGTTTAAATTCAGGATATTGGATCTTGAATAATATTTTTTTAAAATATGTATTAATATTAGTAACAGAATTTACCATTACTAATTCTCATTTTACTATTACTATTAGTAACAAAACTTTACCGTTACTAATTATGAATTTACCATTACTATTAGTAACATAATTTTTTGTTACTAATTTTGAATTTTACCGTTACTATTAGTAACTGAATTTTCCGTTGCTAATTTTGAATTTTACTATTACTATTAGTAACATAATTTTCCGTTGCTAATTCTGAATTTTACTGTTACTATTAGTAACAAAAATTTTCGTTATTAATTCTGAATTTTACCGTTACTATTAGTAACAGAATTTTCCGTTACTAGCTTCGTGCCCAGTGCCTTTTTTCTAACGAAAAAATTGTGTTACTAATATTTTTAGTAACGGTAAAATTGTGTTACTAATGGCGTGTTTTGGTGCAGTGATTTAACCCAACAATCCCTAAAATTAACCCTTATGTTTGGTATTTTTTTTAATGGTCTGGTATTTTTTTAATGGAGAGGTATTTTTGTATATTTCATTCCCAAACTTAAATCAACAATATCCATAAAATTAAAATTTGTCATAGTTTGAAATTTAAACCAACAATATCCATTAAATAAAAATTTGCCCTAATTTGAAACTTAAACCAACATTAATCATATATATGTATTTTTCTAGAATAAATGCACAACACTCAATGATAATTCACACACACTGTGACTCCCCTCCTAATAAAATACCGGGCGATCACTCCTAAATAACATTAAAACTGGAGTCTCATATGGTTCATTCTTAGCATCACTCTCGAAAACCAATTTAATTACTAATATCCTATTAGGCTGGCGTCAAAATTTTAAATTAACAAATCTTTTTAACCAAACCATTCAAACAAAACAATTACAACAGTTTACATGCACCAACTGAAATGAAATAAAATAGAATAACTTAACACTCGGTACAATAATACAACCAAATCGAATGCCGCACTAAAAGGCGATAAAAGAATAAATGAGTACAGTTGGGCCATAAGCCCGAATATTTCTACAATACCTCATATCTAGATCTCAATGATGGAAGCGTCTAATATAAACCTGCTTGCATCCATAGCTGCTGCAGCAAACATCTGACTCGAAAGAATCATCATCCAGGCGTCCCTGTGTCTGGACACCGATATATATATATATAGAGAGAGATATAACAAGAGGGAAAATAGATAAACGGGCCAGAGCCCGATTTTTGAAAATATTTTAGCAAGTGCTTAAAATCCATATTTTAAAATATGTTATTTCTCATATTTAAACTGGTATCCCTCTCACATGAGATACACCTCACCCTTCTTCTTACTGTGCACAACTAGCGCATACCATTTTAAACAACCTAGTTAAGCTACCCTGCCTAACTAATGTAATTACCCATCTTCTAATAAACCTCACATATATAGGGTTAGGTTATATGATATCTACCGGAAGGAGTATATCACTTTATTCATTCTTCTCCTTTTTATACAGGGTTAGGTTATATGATATCTCATCTCATATATATACAATATACTTTTCGCGACAAGTATATTAGTTATCCATATAGGATACCAAACAAGATTTTGGTATACGCACATTATTCTCTTTATGCATACACATCAATTTATATAACAATATATCGCACTATTGCACCCTGGTTAAGAAACCCCTTGTATCGTTATAAAGTTGAAGCATTTATTCCTTACTTATCTACTTATACGCACAGTAGAAAGTCACTACACCCAAATGGGCAAATTGTCTCCTTTCAGTCGGTCAGCCTTGTCAAGGTCATTGACCGTGACAAAAAACACGCGTTTTATGTCACGGTCATTGACCTTGACACGACCGTGACAACTAATTGTCACGGTCATTGACCGTGACAAGGCCATGACAAATTTACTTGTCACGGACTTGTCACGGTCAATGACCGTGACAATTCTTTAAATAATTATCACGGTCAATGACCTTTACACGACCGTGATAACTTTTCCAGCAAAAACCCTTTCCCCCTTCTTTTTTCCCTCCCACCGTTCCCTCCCTCTCTCTCTCTCTCTCTCTCGACGCTGCTCTCTCTCTCTCTCTCTACTTTCAGGTCCATTTTCTCTTTCTCTCTCTCTCTCCCATTTATATATATATTTGTGTGTATATTTATGTGTGTATGTGTATATATATATGTGTGTATGTGTGTGCGTGTGTGGGGGGTGGGGAAGGGTGGGGCGGGGTGGGGCAGGGGGTGGTGGAGGGGGGCAGGGGGTGGGGTGGGGTGGTGTGTGGTGGGGGAGGGGGTAGTGGAGGGGGCAGGGGGTGGGGTGGTGTGTGTGTGTGTGTGTGGTGGGGTGGTGGAGGGGGCAGGGGGTGGGGTGGGGTGGTGTGTGTGTGTGTGTGTGTGTGTGTGTGTGTGTGTGTGTGTATGTGGTGGTGTGTGGTGGGGTGGTGGAGGGGGGCAGGGGGTGGGGTGGGGTGGGGTGGTGTGTGTGTGTGTGTGTGTGTGTGTGTGTGTGTGTGTGTGTGTGTGTGTGGTGGAGGAGGGGGTGGTGGTGGGGGCAGGGGGTGGGGTGGTGTGTGTGTGTGTGTGTATGTGGTGTGTGGTGGGGGAGGGGGTGGTGGAGGGGGGCAGGGGGTGGGGTGTGTGGGCCTATGCATAAAGAAGTACCACAATATCTTAATGTTAGGGTTTGACACTGAGAAACTTATGGTATAAAGGTATTGAAAAGAAATCATCATATACTAAGAAAATTGACAAATTAAAGTTAGATAAATCAAGGACTAATGGTGGTCCATATTTCAGTTTGGAAATGTAAGATCTACCGCATCTGAATCTAGGAAGAAATGACACTGAGAAACTTATGGTATAAACAATTAAAAAATGGGCGTATGCCGCCTATTTGTGAGCATATGATATTCTTTAGTAAAAGGCGAAATAGTAGTTCATTGTGTGGCTGCATCAATCTACAATACACTACATAACTAAAAGTTCAATAAAAAAGCCGAGGACTTGCTTTATCTACACATAAGCATGATATATACTCCAAACAACTGATCTCTTTATTTATCTACACATAAGCATTGAACAATGGTTAACCTTAAAACTAAAATAAACAGAGTATAACTTGATAAACCCAGTACCAAATAATTATATTTAAAATTCCACATCTGATCATAAAAACTAAAGTAAGAGTGAGACAAATACAAACAAAAGATACAATCATGTCTCCCTTTAGATTCCAACATCTATTTCCATGCACACAAATACACACATTTCAAACTCGTGAAAAAACTACAAAAAGTGCAACATAATGCATATGTTAAGTGAAAAATATAGTCATAACTTGTGCTTATGGAACTATTTTAGTTGGTGCACAAACTAACGGTCAAAGTAATAGTATATAATTCCAACATTTCAAACTACTTGAACATCACAAATGGATACGAACTTAAAATATAAATTGAGATAACCTTAGAATCTAATTAGGCTAAAAATATAATGGCATCAACTAACATATATACACAACACTAAAAGTAGACATCAATTTTATAAATAATTGATAATAGTTGGATAATAATTGGATAATAAACATCGGGAGGGGGTGGGGGTGGGGGTGGGTGGGGTTTTGAATATTATTTACATTCAAAATAAATAATTGATAATAGTTGGATAATAATTGGATAATAATTGATATTTTCATTCAAAATAAATATTTCATTCAAAAATATTGGATAATAATTGATATTTTCATTTAAATTGATAATAATTTTATTCATGAAATTAATTCAATTAGGTAAAACCCATGATAATGAAATTTATGCTACAATTATAATTATCTCATGTCATAATTTTATTGATAAACAATATATGTAGTTGTCACGGTCGTGGTGGGTGGAGGGGGTGGGGGTGGGGTGGGTAGGGGTGGTGTGTGTGTGTGTGTGTGTATGTGTGTGTGTGTGTGTAGGTGCGTAGGTGTGCGTGTGTGTGTGGCGGTGGGTGGGGGTGGGGGTGGGGCACCCATTTTATCTGTACTATTAATTCAATTAATTCAATTAGGTAAAACGAAATGTGTACTATTAACATTTTTTTTATCTGTACTAATAACATTTTTTTTACAGCAAAAATGTCTCCTTCAGATGTTAAGGCGAAGATGATGATGCTGTTTATGATGATGTCGTCTGGGTTCGGTGGTAGCGGAGGCGACGAGGGCTCCTCCTCCCCTAGGCTCCCCAAATATGGAAAATTTGGGATTACCGTCGAAAACAAGTCGGAGCTTTTAGCGAGATCCCTCGAGCTGCTAAAGACGGTCATCGACCCGGGGTTTATGAGTTGGAAAGAGGTGCCGTATGAGCTCAAGTTAGCTGTTTGGGCGGCACTACAGGTAATATTTATATGAATATTTCAATTTATATTTATATTTATATTTATTCGCAACTAACATTGTATTTGTTGGACAGGAACAATTCAACTTGGATCCAAAGCTACGCGATTCCGTCTTGGAGCAGTTGAGGGAGCAACACAAGATGTGGAAGAAAAATATGCGGACACGGTACTTTGGAAAAACACGAGAGTCCATTTTACAATGGCGCGGATCCGTCCCGCCCAAGGAGCCGATCTCATTGGCACAATGGCAAAAGTTCATTGACAATGATATCGAGGATCGACAATTGGCATCTCGCCAATCGGGGAGGGAAAATCGGGCTAAAAATACGGACGTACACTACTCCGGCCGGACCTCTTACGCTGAGGTGGAGCATAGGATGCAGGTAAGATTTAATTTATCTATAACTACAGAAATATATTATTGGATATTATTTTACTTTGTGGGGCCGATACTAATTTTACTTTACTTTATTTTATTTCAGGGGGTAGGGAGTGGGCCAAGGGGGTAAGCCACATAGGCTCGATACTTATGTGGCTCTTTGGACGAAGAAGGGGAAGGACAAGGAGGTGTCCCCGAGCGTCGCGGCCACGATTGTAAGTAATCCGACAGTTTAATTATTGTTAATTACTTTATAATTTTTTAGTTTACTTATTTTACTAATCATGTGCTTTTTGTCGTTTCAGGCAAAGCTTAAGGAAGTGCATGAGTCGCAGTCTGATGCCGACAAGGCATCTTTGTCCACAGATGCACTCAGCCAAGTGCTTGGCTCTGATTGCAAAGGGAGGACAAGGGGAGTGAGCTCGCGGGTGGCCAAATCTAGGATCATCGGATTGGAGACGAGCGACACCGGGTTGGCTCGAACGGTGGATTCACACGACGCGAAGCTGTCCCGTTTGGAGGCGACGGTCCAAGATATGTACGCATTCATGAAGCGTACGTTGGGTGGAGACCGTAAAGGGAAAGGGAAAGGGAAGGAGAAGGCGGTGGAGGAGGAGGTGCGGGAGGACGAGGCGCAGGATGACGAGGATGTGGACCTCGCTGCTTCATCACCGACACGTTCGTACTTCGACGATCCACTTCCCTATTTGACGCCCTCCAACAGACCATTGTCGACAATTGGTTGGTCGAGCGTGTTCATATTGGACGTATTTGATGGCCAGCGGATAGGGCGGGGGTTGAGGGACCCGAATATCGTCGAGGATGGAATAGTCCATGGACGTGTGCTTCAAGAGATGGAGTCCAGGGTGCTCATCACGGATGTCATACCCGAGAAGGAGAACTCCCTATTGTGGTTGCGCGAACAATGCGGCACGACGTATATTAGTGGGTGCGTCAATTCGTATGTCGTGTGGCCTACTCACCTCCTCAGTTTTATCCAAGACATGTAGTAACATTATTTTTAAGTTTGTCCATTTTAATTATATTTGGATTATATCGTCATGTATATTGTTTTTACTTTGAATAGTTGGATTATATCGTCATGAATATATATTTGCATTATCTTTAGTTTGTGTTGGATATATGATGTTTGGAACAGGTACAACGTTGCTATAACAGGTACAAATATACTGCTAGGCAGTGGCGGTGGCCATACTGCCCAGCAGATTTTTTTCAAATTCTGCCCAGAATTGTCACGGTCATTGACCGTGACAAGTCCGCGACAAAAGTTGTCATGGACGTGTCACGGTCATTGACCGTGACAATTCTGGGCAAGAGGGGTCACGGTTATGTCATGGTTATAAACCGTGACAAACGTGTCACGGTCATTGACCTTGACACGACCGTGACACGACCGTGACAAAAAAAGTTGTCTCGCCTCGAAATGTCACGGTCATTGACCTTGACAAGTTGGATTTGTCAAGGTCAATGACCTTGACAAATGGGCAGATTTGGTGTAGTGACTTCCCATATAAATATACATATATATATTAGTCACACATATAATATATATACTAACGGAACCCCACATAAGATCTATGGTGCTGGCATACTCTGCTATCAAGTCCCCGTATCACACAAACTAAGGGAAATACTAGTTCGGAATCACTCTTGAACTATATTAACACAAAACATATACAAATGGAGGCGAAGCATAGTTCCAAGTCACTAAGAGGTCAGCACATACCCTCACGTCTCTTAGGACCGTCTGAATAGCAATAAAAAAGCCTGTACCAAGGAGTCCTATGTTCTAGGGTACAAGTCAATATCCCCCATAAAGGTCCCATCGAGATAAGACTGTCCCGACGCAATAACCTCCGTGATAACAAGTAGCGCGGGCATGATTTTTACACATATATAATATAAGGGCATACTCATAGCCCATACAATACATCCCATACGTAGTATATTTATATCTTGGATATCCTACGCATTTATCAATTTTACGAATTTTCAATATATTATTTTTTGAGCTTTTCTCACTGCACAATGATTATATCAACAACATTGATATATATTATTTATCTCTTCTCAATCTTTTATGGATATAATCTCCAAACTCTTATAGCGATAGCCAATAGCTTCAAATATTCTCATTCGCAATAATATAAGCCGTCACACAATTAAAATACCCCAATACGTATTCCCTTATTTAATATTCAAATCACACCTAAATATCTCTTTAAGTATTATTCCTCACGAACACCCCTATTTGGGTAAATCTTGGATTTTACTTTCAACTAATCCAAAATACACGCCTTACTGAAAAAAATATTTAGAAGTCCCCACACTATTTTTAGGAAACCCAAATATTTATCTCCAAACAATTTTAGCCTTTTAATTTTTCCAATTTCCGAGTGCATTTTCGAGTTGGTGATTTCACCCCGGAACTGCCATCTTATAAAAATCATAACAATTCGAAGAAAAATCAGAAAAATACTCGGTCGGCTCACACGCGACCGTATCGAAAAGATATACAACTTTCATGTTTTGACCGAGAGCTGAATTGGCTGTCTTCCTATCCAAAATAGTCCAGAAGTGACGCTAGTCACTATTCACCTTCTTCTCAAAAAATTCAAACCTCCATTAAAACACCTCCAAGCTTTTTATCTCCTCTCTCATCATCATTCAATCTCAAATAACCATAAAAATACACATTCAGAGTTTTCTAATCATCCTAGAACCCAGATCCAACAATTAATATCAATTAATTTCAAGTTTCTCAAATTGGGTATAAATCGAGTTATGTCCGTTTTAATCTTTCGAAAACCCGTTTGATCCACGAAATTTCAACCCAAAAATATTTACTTTTATACGAACTACCATATGAGAACTTAAACACACTAAATCATAAAGCAAGTTAAACACTTGCCTCGTGGATTAAATCCGACGACCACGAGTCGAATCCCGCGAATTTTGGACGGAAATCTCTTCTTTTCTTATTTTTTCTTTCTTCTTCTTTCTTCTCTTCTTTCTCTATTCTCTCTCTCTCTCTCTCTCTCTCTCTCTCTTAGGGCTTATATTTGGGGGAAATGAGGACTGCCACCTCTTTAAATCAGAAATTGGGTATATACTCAATTGTTAAATGACTCGTGTACTCATTTACGAGTCCCTACTAGTCCAAAAATGCCCGGAACCCAAATACTACCCCCGGGTACTCTATTTTGACTATCTCTGCCATTTCGAACCCAGTGGCGGAGTCGAAATCTCCATCCGAATCACTTAACTAAAATTCACTATTTTGACCCATCACGTTCAATACGCGTGTTTTCCAATTTAAAATATTTTCCTTTGTCGCTTTACCCAACTGCGACATGTAATAAAAATAATCTACTCATATACTTAGTCTCGAAATATAATCCACGTAAATATTAATCTGTCATTCGAAAACTAATATTTACTATTCACTTTATAATATTGAATTTATTTAATTTCACTCATTAATTGCATAATTACTATTCATAATAATTCCTCAAATTACCAAATTATATTCACAGTGTAATTCAAATACCTTTAAAAGTGCGGGGTATTATATACTTCCCCCTTACAACTGAATTTCGTCCTCAAAATTTGGATATATTCTGTACCACTACTCTAGGATCGGTATATACATTACGTCCTAGTTTAACCAAATTTAAATATAGCCTAACACAATGGTCTCCCACTATATTCCAGCCATCTGAAGGCGTATGCTCATATATATATAGTCTCCGCATCTCTATATATTTAAACAAATCTTGCACCGTTTTATTAAGACGACTTGGCGCAAAATATTTATTATTAATACCATGTCTACTAGTCTCACACAGTAGAAATATGTAACACCCCGCATTTTTCATGCATTAAATATTTAATTAATTCAGGAATTGAAAATTACTTGTGAGACGTAATTTAATTGAATTAATTAGGGAAATTTTATTTAAATATTAATCGAGGAGTAAATGGTTAATATTTACGGGAAGTTATGTACTAAGTGAATAGTAATTATTTATTTAAGTCATTTCGAGTATTAATGACAGGGTATGCAATTATCCCAATCGGGAGTCGGTATAGACTAAAGGGGTGAGGGGATAAACATTTTTAATAAATTAATTCGGATGCCAATTCTGAGTGTACGGTTGAGTTCGGATGGGCCGAGATAGTCGAAAAAGTGTACCCGGGGGTAGTAAACGGGTCACGAGGCGTTTTTAGACATAGCCGGGCCCACACGGGGGCATTTGGGTCACTTGGGTTGGCCCATTAGGCAAAAAACGGGATTAGGTAAATTAAGGAATTTGGGAAGAATAATAAAACGACTGATAGAGTTTTAGAAAGACTAAGTGTATGAAGGAACCCTAATAGCAGTTAAGGGCAACTTTGGGATCACTAGAGAGCCAACAAGGATCGTCTTCAACCTTGGAAATTCATCTCCGAATCAGACACTATGAAACCTAAGGCAAGTGGATAACTTGCAATAGCATTGAATTTTGTTTTGAAATTCATATTCATGTGATGTGTTTGATCAAAATTCGTTTTGGGGGTTCATGGCATAAACATGAGGTTTTGAAAAAATAATAATCTGATTTACGAATTTGAATGAGGATTCTTGTAGAAATCTGATATTATAAATTGATACATATCTGGTAGGATGATATCCGGATAATTAGAAACGAATTTGGTGAAGGAATTTGGGATGTAAATGGGTAAGGAATTAAAGATGGATATTTTCCCCAAATTAAAAAATTGTAGTTAATGGACGAATTAATGATGTTGGTGGACATTTTGGAGATCCCTAATAAGGTTTCTAACATGTATTAATGTTAAGAGGGCTTAAGGTTGCTGGTAGAGAAAACTAGGGTTTGAGAAAAAATGTCCATGGCAGAATCTGTCTTCGCGAAGAAGACGACGACCTGCTCGATCGATCGATCGAAGGTCTGGGGTCGATCGATCGAAGGTCGGCAGATTTTGGCAATTCGCCCAGTTTTATTTTATATAAAGAAAATTTAATTTAAATCTTTTTCCATGAATTAAATTGGTGAGAAATTTATACATGGATTTTAAATCTAATTAATGGTGAATAAAATTAATTAGAATCTGGAGACGACTTGGTGTGACATCAAAATTATTATTCGTCGGGTTTTGGAGAAATTTAGTGATACACTAAGGTTAAATATTTGGGAAGAGTTCGAAAGGATTAAATATAATTAGGAAATAAGTGCGGGGATGATGGTTGAGGAATACCGAGAGATAAACCTTATTTAGGTAAAGGCTAAATAATTTGAGAGTCGGGGATTTAGACTCGGGTGAGGTTGATTAGGACTACGAGAGTAAGTCAAATTGATGGTGGGGGCGACACCAAAGGTGACTTAATTAATTAATGTACGAATTAATTAATGATTAGAGTTGGACCGTAAACTCTTAATAAATTAAATAGGCTTATGTTACGGATTGTGTACATGGTGTAGCCGGGACAATTTAATCTATATATATGTACGGGGTGTGACAGTATATATATATATATAGTGCGTGTGCATTAATATCAGTGATTGGATATTATTAGTATATACTCTAGTGCTATAGGGGGAGGTTGCGCGCAGTGGATGAATCCCCTAGCTTGAGGAGTAGGGCGAGTATAATCCCAGGTCATAGCGTCCGTTATATGGGTGAGGGGCATCTCACTTTCAAGGAAGGAATATGACCCCCTCCAATTTGTATGTTAAACTAAGTTAGTGAGCGAATCTAACTTGGATAACTAGGTTACATGAATACACCTAGTGGGATAGCACTTGGGAAAATTTATATTTTGTGAGTATTCTTACTCGGTCGAAAGTTTGTATTTAATGTTATTTCAGTATGTTTGTGAATACTGTAATATGATTAAATATATAATTAGGTAAATAATTATATATGGGATAATTAATACATAGTGAAAAATGTATCATGTGCATAAGAGGTGTGAATGTTATATGAAATTAAAAGAAGTAATGATTCAATTAAGTTTGACGTTTATAATAACTTAAAAATCATGAATTAAGGCATACTCGGTTAGAGTAGGTAAAATTCAAGGGTTAAAATAAGCATTTGGGTCAGGAGCGTAGGACCTAATAAATTGAATGGAAGCGTTAGTAGTGCACATTATAGGAGGGGTGAGGAAGTCCTCAAGAGAGTGCGGCACTAACTAAAATATGAAGAGCATGCATATTTATTTATTACTGCAAGTTAATCATTTGTTAAATGTTTTCAAATATTTTTGGGTACTAACCCTTGCTATAAAATTCTTTTAAAAACCTTTTAGGTGTCCAACCACAAGGGCGCCAAGCTTGACTCTATTCCAGGTATCCTTTGCTGCAACACATGTGGATGTTGCGGGGTTTTGATAGACGCCTCCTTCTTCCATTCTTGTAGAGACTCTCTAGTAGTTATCTGAGCTTGTCGCTCACAGTTCATTTATCAGTAGTAGACTTGTTGAGATGTTTTTCTGATATTTACTTGTATTGGATATTTGGACCGATGGTTTATTCGGGTAGGTGTTTTATTTGTGGAAGGTTATTTTAATTAACTATGATTGTGTATTATTGTATGTTCCGCATGAGTTTTATTTAATTAATTGAAAGATAAAAATTGGCACCATTCTACTTTTCTCACTTAGGTGGTTAGTAATTTAAAAAGACGACAGTGATGCTAAGAATGGACCAACTGAGAAACCTTTTCTAACTTGATTTAGGACTGATCACCCGGGATTAATTAGGCAGGGTGTCACAGATGGTATCAGAGCATCACGTTCTAGTGTCCTTAGGATCTGTGCAGCTTTCTACGTTTTAGTGTAGCACTCGTTTGTTATAGAGCCCTATTATTAGGACTGTTGATTCATTTTCCGCTTGTGAGATATCGTATTTCGGCTGTGTATATTTTTGTGTAAATTGTGTACTTATACAATTCAATCTATTTCAGATGCCACTGAGGAAACTGAGAGCGGAGAGGGCTGAGGCTAGGGATGAAATTAGGGAGGCTCATCAGGAGCCACATGTACCGCTACCACCACCCCCACCCGAGTTGATTTCCACTACTCAGGTGGCAGTGATAGTGGCCCAGGCGGTCAAAACAGTAATGAGAGCTATGGCAGCTCACTTTCCACAGCCCCAGGCACCGCCTCCAATGGCACCAGCAGTTCAGGCTCCAGTGGGGCCACCATCTTGGCAGAGAGTTAGGGAGACCTTTTAGAAGGGTCACCCACCCGAATTTCGGGGTAGTACAGATGTGATAGAGGCTTGTGACTGGAAGAAGAACATTCAGCGCCATCTGCGCATGCTTGAGTGTACCGAGGTACAGAAGCAGATGCTTGCTACCTTTCGTCTATCAGGGGCAGCCTTACAGTGGTGGGAGTCAGTTACCACCGCCGGGGAGCGAGACTTGATGCCGATAGCAGAGTTTTGGGTGCGGTTCGACCGCAGATATTTTCCACCAGCAGTAGAGATTGAGATGAGGAAGAAATTCAGTGATTTAGTTCAGGGTGACCGATCAGTGGCAGACTACGAGGAAGAATTCACCCGTTTGGCAAACTTTGTGCCAAATGAGGTGAGCGATGAGGAGCGGAAGAAGTCGAGGTTTATGGACGGTTTAGCCTGGCGAATCAGGCAACACTTGATTGGGAATCCGACGTTAGTAACGTATACAGACATCGTTAATGCCGCACTTGTACACTGCCAGGACCATCGCTTCCATGCGAAGGGGAGCAAGCGAACAGGGGAGCCGACCCAACAGGGCAAGGCTGTTACTAGTAGTGACACAAGTGGTGCTCAGCAGCAGGCGGGTAGTCAGCAAGGGAATCAGGCTAAGAAGTTTAAGCCTGGTGGTTTTCGACAGGGAGGACAGGGGTTCAGGCAGGGACAGCCGGGCCCGAATCAGCAGCAACAGGTTCCACATGGCCGTCAGGGCCAAGGGAACAATGGGGGAGGCCAGCAGGGCCAGGGCCAGCCGCGTCAGGGCCAACAGGGCCAACGATAGGGGGATGGTCAGAGACGCTGTTTTGTGTGTGGCCAACCAGGACATTTCAAGAGGGAATGCCCACAGAGGGGCAGAGGTCAACAGCAGGAGGCCCAACAAGGGCAACGGGGGCAATTACCACCAGCAGCACTAGATCCACCCGCCCCACCTCAGGAGGGGAAGATGCACTACGAACGTGTGTATAACGTTCGGGATGTTCCTAATCCCCCCGCGCAGTAAGCACCGCCAGCAGTTGAGGGTATGTTTCTCATTCATGGTTATGAGGGTAGTATTCTTTTTGATACGGGAGCATCACATTCATTCATTAAATTAAATTTTGCTCAACGGGCCGGACTACTATAGACCGCGGGAGGTCTTCGGATGTGTGTAGAGTCGCCAATTGGCAGCGGGGCTACGATTCACTCGATTTGTCGGGGAGTGGACATTTTGATCGGGAGACTTAGTTTAGCAGCGGACCTACTAGTGTTAGATATGGAGGGGTACGATGTCATTTTGAGTATGGATTGGTTGGCAGGTTATTGAGCGACGATGGATTACTACGAAAGGACTATCGTGTTCTCCATTCCAGGGCAGGAGATGTTCTTAATAGCAATGCCACTACCCGAGGGAGGGACACGCACACACTTGTATTACATTGAGGAGGAAACCTCACAGGAGGTGGCTATTCCATTGGATTTAATCCCAGTGGTGAGAGACTTTGAGGATGTGTTTCAGGAGATACCAGGGTTGCCACCTAGCAGGGAAATCGAATTTGTGATCGATTTAGCACCGGGGACGAGGCCAATTGCTCGGGCCCCATACCGTATGGCCCCTTCAGAGATGCGTGAGCTGAGGGAGAAGATTCAGCAGCTTCTGGGTCAGGGTTTCATACGACGGAGTACATCACCGTGGGGGTGCACCGGTGTTATTTGTGAAAAAGCGAGATGGCTCACTACGGTTATGCGTGGACTATAGAGAGCTGAATAAGGCCACGATATAATATAAGTATCCGTTGCCTAGGATTGACGACCTATTTGACCAGTTGAGAGGGGCGTCTTATTTCTCTAAGGTCGACTTAAGGTCAGGATATCATCAACTACGTATCCGAGAGGAAGATGTTCCGAAGACCGCTTTCCTGTCGCGATATGGGTCTTACGAGTTTAGGGTGATGCCATTCGGACTCACCAATGCACCAGCAGTGTTCATGGACCTCATGAACAGAGTATTCAGGGAGTTTCTCGATCAGTTTATTATCGTGTTCATTGATGACATCCTGATCTACTCGCGTACCGAGGAGGAGCATGCAGAGCACCTACATATAGTGTTACAGACATTACGGGATCACCAACTCTATGCCAAATTCGGTAAGTGTGGATTTTGGCTACGGGAGGTCCAGCTCCTTGGCCACGTGGTGTCAAACGGGGGTATTGCGGTGGATCCAAGTAAAGTATCGGCAGTGAGGGAGTGGGGATAGCCCACGACACCGACAGAAGTGCGCAGTTTTCTGGGGTTGGTCGGTTATTACAGACGGTTCATCAAAGGGTTCTCAAAGATTGCGGGTCCTTTGACAAATCTTACCCGGAAAGGGGTACCTTTCACTTGGAATGATCACTGTCAATTAGCCTTCGACGAGTTAAAGGACAAGTTGACATCTACACCCGTGCTTGCATTGCCGAAAGGAGGATTAGAGTATCAGGTGTACACTGACGCATCCTTACAGGGACTTGGGGGTATGCTTCAGCAGGAGGAAAGGGCTATAGCTTATGCGTCCAGGAAGCTAAAGCCCCACGAGAAGAATTACCCCACTCATGACCTGGAGTTAGCAGCAGTCGTTTTTGCTTTGAGGATATGGAGACATTATCTCCTGGGGGAGAAGTTCACGCTATTCACGGATCACAAATCACTTCAGTATCTCTTCACTCAGAAGGATTTGAATATGAGACAGAGGCGATGGCTAGAATTCGTGAAAGACTATCAATTTGATATTCAGTATCATCCTGGCAAGGCTAATGTAGTGGCAGATGCATTGAGTCGGAGACCGACTGGGGAAATATCAGAAGTCTGGAAAGCGAAGTGGAGAGAACTTCGATACGAGGATGATGTAGCCAGGGCTTGCATGTCAGCATTATCCATCACACCCGAGATCATTATGCGGGTTGTGAGGGCTCAGTCAGAGGATCAGACCTGCCGGGATAGGGTGAGCCAGTTACTAGTTGAGGGAGCAGAGGGTTACTCGATCAGCTCGGAGGGAGGCTTACGCCATAATGGGAGGTTGATTGTGCTAGAGGATGCGGAGTTGAGGCACGTGGTTATGACGGAGTCTCATTGGTCGAGATTCACGATACATCCCGGTGGGGATAAGATGTATCAAGATATGAGGAGGCAGTATTGGTGGGCAGGGATGAAACGGGACGTAGAAGAATTTGTTTCAAAATGTGCCACGTGTTAGCTTGTGAAAGTTGACCATCAGAGACCATCAGGGATGCTACAGCCACTTGAAATTCCTGTGTGGAAGTGGGAGAGCATCTCTATGGACTTCATTACAGGGTTACCAACATCACAGAAGGGTCACGATTCCATATGGGTTATTGTGGATCGGTTGACCAAAGTGGCCCACTTCTTACCAGTTCGCACAGACTTTGAGACGATGCGTTATGCACAGCTATTCATAGCAGAGATTGTTAAACTGCATGGGGTACCGATTAATATTATGTCGGATAGGGACAAGATCTTTGTGGCCCACTTTTGGCAGAGTTTTCAGGAGGCCATGGGCACGGAGTTACGTTTGAGTACAGCCTATCACCCGCAGACTGACGGACAGACCGAGAGAGTCAATCAGATGTTGGAAGATATGCTCAGAATGTGTATACTAGACTTTGGGGGAGGTTGGGAGAAATATCTTCCTCTGGTAGAGTTTGCGTATAATAACTCTTACCAATTCACGATTGGCATGGCACCATTCGAGGCATTATACGGGAGACCTTGTCGTTCGCCCGCTTGTTGGTTAGAGGTGGGGGACAACAAACTGTTGGGGCCGGAGATTATTCAGGAGACATCTTCCAAGATAGAGCTGATCCGAGGGAGGATTCGGATAGCTCAGGATAGGCAGAAAAGTTACGCTGATGCTTCACAGAGACACGTGGAGTTAGAGGTTGGGGATCAGGTATTGGTCAGGGTGTCCCCCATGAAAGGGGTGATGAGGTTCGGCAAGAAGGGTAAGCTAGCACCGAGGTACGTGGGACCTTTCCCTATTATCGAGAGGGTGGGGCCTATAGCCTACAGGCTAGGATTACTGGAACATCTTCAGCGGATACACGACGTGTTCCATGTAGCATCGCTGAAGAAATATCGCAGGAGTGAGAGGGCCTTCTGGCACATTCCACTCGAAGAAATTGATTTACAGCCAGACATCTCATATGAGTAGAGGCCGGTGGCTATCCTAGACCGTAGCGAGCGAAAATTACGATCCAAGGTTATTCCACTAGTTAGAGTACAGTGGGGTCATCACAACATTGATGAGTCAACCTGGGAGCGGGAGGAGGATATGCGGAAGCAATATCCAGAGCTTTTTATCACAGGTATGACCTAATTTCGGGGACGAAATTCCTTTGTAAGGGGGGGGGGGGGGGGGGGGAGTATGTAACACCCCGCATTTTTCATGCATTAAATATTTAATTAATTCAGGAATTGAAAATTACTCGTGAGACGTAATTTAATTGAATTAATTAGGGAAATTTTATTTAAATATTAATCGAGGAGTAAATGGTTAATATTTACGGGAAGTTATGTACTAAGTGAATAGTAATTATTTATTTAAGTCATTTCGAGTATTAATGACAGGGTATGCAATTATCCCAACTGGGAGTCGGTATAGACTAAAGGGGTGAGGGGATAAACATTTTTTATAAATTAATTCGGATGCCAATTCTGAGTGTACGGTTGAGTTCGGATGGGCCGAGATAGTCGGAAAAGTGTACCCGTGGTAGTAAACGGGTCACGGGGTGTTTTTATACATAGCCGGGCCCACACGGGGGCATTTGGGTCACTTGGGCTTGGCCCATTAGGCAAAAAACGGGATTATGTTAATTAAGGAATTTGGGAAGAATAATAAAACGGCTGATAGAGTTTTAGAAAGACTAAGTGTATGAAGGAACCCTAATAGCAGTTAAGGGCAACTTTGGGATCACTAGAGAGCCAACAAGGATCGTCTTTAACCTTGGAAATTCATCTCCGAATCAGACACTACGAAACCTAAAGCAAGTGGACAACTTGCAATAGCATTGAATCTGTTTTGAAATTCATATTCATGTGACGTGTTTGATCAAAATTCGTTTTGGGGGTTCATGGCATAAACATGAGGTTTTGAAAAAATAATAATCTGATTTACGAATTTGAATGAGGATTCTTGTAGAAATCTGATATTATAAATTGATACATATCTGGTAGGATGATATCTGGATAATTAGAAACGAATTTGGTGAAGGAATTTGGGATGTAAATGGGTAAGGAATTAAAGATGGATATTTTCCCCAAATTAAAAAATTGTAGTTAATGGACGAATTAATGATATTGGTGGACATTCTGGAGATCCCTAATAAGGTTTCTAACATGTATTAATGTTAAGAGGGCTTAAGGTTGCTGGTAGAGAAAACTAGGGTTTGAGAAAAAAGTCCATGGCAGAATCTGTCTTCGCGAAGAAGACGAAGACCTGCTCGATCGATCGATCGAAGGTCTGGGGTTGATCGATCGAAGGTCGGCAGATTTTGGCAATTCGCCCAGTTTTATTTTATATAAAGAAAATTTAATTTAAATCTTTTTCCATGAATTAAATTGGTGAGAAATTTATACATGGATTTTAAATCTAATTAGTGGCGAATAAAATTAATTAGAATCTGGAGACGACTTGGTGTGACATCAAAATTATTATTCGTCGGGTTTTGGAGAAATTTGGTGATACACTAAGGTTAAATTTTTGGGAAGAGTTCGAAAGGATTAAATATAATTAGGAAATAAGTGCGGGGATGATGGTTGAGGAATGCCGAGAGCTAAACCTTATTTAGGTAAAGGCTAAATAATTTGAGAGTCGGGGATTTAGACTCGAGTGAGGTTGATTAGGACTACGAGAGTAAGTCAAATTGATGGTGGGGGCGACACCAAAGGTGACTTAATTAATTAATGTACGAATTAATTAATGATTAGAGTTGGACCGTAAACTCTTAATAAATTAAATAGGCTTATGTTACGGATTGTGTACATGGTGTAGCCGGGACAATTTAATCTATATATATGTACGGGGTGTGACAATATAAATATATATAGTGTGTGTGCATTAATATCAGTGATTGGATATTATTAGTATATACTCTAGTGCTATAGGGGAGGTTGCGCGCAGTGGATGATCCCCTAGCTTGAGGAGTAGGGCGAGTATAATCCCAGGTCATAGAGTCCGTTATATGGGTGAGGGGCATCTCACTTTCAGGGAAGGAATATGACCGCCTCCAATTCATATGTTAAACTAAGTTAGTGAGAGAATCTAACTTGGATAACTAGGTTACGTGAATACACCTAGTGGGATAGCACTTGGGAAAATTTATATTTTGTGAGTATTCTTACTCGGTCGAAAGTTTGTATTTAATGTTATTTCAGTATGTTTGTGAATACTGTAATATGATTAAATATATAATTAGGTAAATAATTATATATGGGATAATCAATACATAGTGAAAAATGTATCATGTGCATAACAGGTGTGAATGTTATATGAAATTAAAAGAAGTAATGATTCAATTAAGTTTGACGTTTATAATAACTTAAAAATCATGGATTAAGGCATACTCGGTTAGAGTAGGTAAAATTCAAGGGTTAAAATAAGCATTTGGGTCAGGAGCGTAGGACCTAGTAAATTGAATGGAAGCGTTAGTAGTGCACATTAGAGGAGGGGTGAGGAAGTCCTCAAGAGAGTGCGACACTAACTAAAATATGAAGAGCATGCATATTTATTTATTACTGCAAGTTAATCATTTGTTAAATGTTTTCAAATGTTTTTGGGTACTAACCCTTGCTATAAAATTCTTTTAAAAACCTTTTAGGTGTCCAACCACAAGGGCGCCAAGCTTGACTCTATTCCAGGTATCCTTTGCTGCAGCACATGTGGATGTTGCGGGGTTTTGATAGACGCCTCCTTCTTCCATTCTTGTAGAGACTCTCTAGTAGTTATCTGAGCTTGTCGCTCACAGTTCATTTATCAGTAGTAGACTTGTTGAGATGTTTTTCTGATATTTACTTGTATTGGATATTTGGACCGATGGTTTATTCGGTTAGGTGTTTTATTTGTGGATGGTTATTTTAATTAACTGTGATTGTGTATTATTGTATGTTCCGCATGAGTTTTATTTAATTAATTGAAAGATAAAAATTGGCACCAGTCTACTTTTCTCACTTAGGTGGTTAGTAATTTAAAAAGACGACAGTGATGCTAAGAATGGACCAACTGAGAAACCTTTTCAAACTTGATTTAGGACTGATCACCCGGGATTAATTAGGCGGGGTGTCACAAAATATTCACAAATCCATCTATATAATAAAGCAGGAGGGGGTTTTTCCATGTCATAACCTTATATACAAAACCTATACAAACACTTTTTGTATCTATATCTATTTATATAATAAACAGATTTTGTATCCTACGGTTAAAAATTGATCCAATGGGATTAGATTCTGTTTGTGGCACCATGGTAATTCTCAAATAGAAGGCACAAGGCTCAAGGAAAATACAAGGCACAAGGCTCAACAAACCCACGTACAGAGCACGAGGCTCAAGAAACAAATCAAAACCTATCACTCTCTTACAAACCCCTCTTCAAAACATACCTCTCAAATCTCAAATTTGCGTACTCCTACAGCATTTCCACAACTACTCCCTATGGCGCACAGAAATTCAACTTTTAACCTCACCCACTACATACCCATTCATCTTTTCATTCTTGCATTTAACTCTCCCTCTCTCTCCTCTCTTTTCTCTTTCGCTTTCAAATCACCAATATTTTGTCTACATTTTTATCTCTTTCTCGACTTTCTCTATAGTTACATTTCTCTATATTTGCATTTCATTTGAGGTTTCTATCTGTTTTAGTCTTCATCTAATGCTGCCGTTTTCATTTTTTTTTTGCAATTTTTTTATTTGTATTGCAAACGCAGCCCAGCCCAGGTTGAAGCTTCAACATTATATAACTGTATGATCTAACGCTGCCTTTTTCACTTTTTTTTGCAATTTTTTTTATTTGTATTGCAAACGCAGCCCAGCCCAGGTTGAAGCTTCAACATTATATAACTAAATGTTATATCATTGAATGTTTACATCTCAAAGAAGACAGTTCCAAACTATCAGGTATTTTAACATTGTGTGTTACTAATTATGGTTGTTGTTTTGGAAATGGTGTGTTCTTTGTAAAGTGTGATAGGGTGCTATCACTTTGCAGGTGACTAATTTGTGTGTCTATCAGAGGTGATGGGGTGGACTGAGATCATGAGGAGGTGAGTGTCAACTTGAGTTCTTTTTTTTAAAGGTGGGTTGCATGTATCGACACACAAAGACTCTGTTTTTAAAGGTGGGTTTCATGCATTTGTGCATAGAGACGATATGTGGGTGATTTCAGCGAGCGTGGGATTGACTAAGTAATGACAATGACTGTGTTTTTATTTTTTTAAAGGTGTGTTGCATGTGTTGACACACAGCAACTGTGACTAAGTAATATGAGACCAAAATGGGTCTATTTTTTTTGTCAAAAACCTACTGATATGACTAAGTGAGTTAAGTGAGTTTCATGGCGTGACCTTCAAATTTTGCTGTGCATGTTACCTTTTATGATACACTTGAGAGAGTAGTTGTAATTTTTTGTTTTGTTGTCAAATTAAATATCTGGATTTTTTAATATTTCCTCATGAAGGAACTCTGTTGTTTTTTATTTAAATTAAGATGTGTGGATGTGTAAAATACTGAGCGGAGGTGGGTGGTTGTATTTTTGGTGGCTAAAGAATGATGAGATGGGTTGTTTACGGGTTGTGGTGGTTTAGTTGGATTCAAGATGGTTTTGGGGGGTTGGTTCCAGTGGTTCGAGGATAGAAATGGGTAAAGCATGAAGTTGGGTTTGGGAGTTTTAATGGCGTGAGAGAGTGTGAGATGTTTGGTTTTTTGAAAGTGATGGGAGAGAGATTAATGTAGCTGAATGGTTTTTGAAATAAGGCGAGGGAGATGTTTGAGTATGTGTGGGTGTATGCTAACGGAGTGAGAGGTGAGGGATGTGTTATGGTGTGTGTGTGTGTGTGTGTGTGAGAGAGAGAGTATATGGGAGTTATAGTGTGTACTATATTGAATATAAGGGCATATATCAAATAGACTCTTGAACTTTCTTCATAGCGTAAGCTTTTTTATTTTGTACCAAAAAGTCTTTTACTATGCCAAAAAAGCTTTACCATGTCGGTAGCGCGAATCTTTAAAGTTAAGAGAATAAGCATGTCGCTAGCGCGAATCTTTAAAGTTAAGAGAATAAGAGACTTTTTGGTACAAAATAAAAGGCTTGAAATAAATGTGTATTAAAAAATGTTTGAGGAATTTTTTGATATTTGATCAGTGAATTAAATATATATATAATATATAACTAACAAAACAAATAATAAAAATATATATTTACAATACACACAAAATATTATAATATACACTAATAAAATATGTTGTAGCAGCACAAGTAATGTTAGGGTGAATGGAAATTTAATATACTTTAGGGTTCATACGAGGTACCATAGACGCTCATCATTTAATTGGCACATAGGTTTTTCATTGCACCACATGCGTTGACGTGACAAATACACTAAAATAAAATTACAATCTTGCCATTTTTAAGGGTGATACTATTACCAACTTTCAATTCTTTTCACTCTTTTGTACACCAATTTGGATCAATGTATGGTAATAGTAATGTAGTTTTTAATGTTATTTTGTGTTCATTTATTTTTATTGAAAATACGAAAAGGTTAAACATTTATGTAGAAAATGTACAAGATCATTTTTTTTCTACAGAAATTGAATTCATAAATAAAAGTTTTTAATCCATGGGTTGCATTGTGTCGCACCTAACTTTTTAATCTAACTTCTCTTTTCTATTTTTTATTTTGGAGATGCTCATCAAACTTTTTATTTTTATTTTTATTTTTAACTTGATAGTAAACATGTTTCTTTGGAGTTTTAATTCTAAATTGGTCAAGAGAAGAGTTGGACATTTTAATATCCTAAAAAATCATACTATATTTCATTAATTTTGTCATTTTCTATCAAGTGTAGTTGGTTATCCTAAAATTCTTTTGAATTATTTTAATTTAAAATTATTAAGTGTCCACACATTAACTTATAACATCATGTCAGTTGTATCATGTATTTCGCGTATCTTATTTTTTTCCTTATGAAATCACAATTGCTAAATATTTAGAACGTTTTTTCAACCGTGCCATCGGCACGGGTACACCCTAGTATATATACATATAGGCATATCATCCCTATATATATATATATATATATATACTAATCCTGCACCCTCGGGTTAACACCCATTAGTGCTCTTAATAATAATATCACATAATAGGCATACACACATCCTATTAAGATTCATAGGCATATTCCCAACCTAATCATACACTTCTCATATGTATTTTATTATTACCGCTACGTATTGTATAAATATTCAGATTACTATCTCTCTCGTAATCTCCAAGTTACATTCCCTATACCGAATAATTAAAGTATTAACTCTCATATACTATTTCGGAATTTGGTACTACATATACTCCGTCTTTCCTTGGAGTATTCTAACAAAACAATCATGTGCAAGCCACTCATCAATACTCGTTCGAGTAAGACCCCTCTCTACTTTCTCACAATAATTTGGTATCCTTTTCATTAAGAGGTACCTTTCAAATGGATTTCCACAGCCTTTCAACCCATCTCGAGTGTGATAGCTCTCGTTGCACATAAATGCTTGAATTATCGTCATTCTCACATGACATTGAATTCGTCATACCATTTTACCTTGTTTATAGTCGCCCTTCAGGCATATATTATACATCTTTATTTTCACGTCCTTCCATCTCGGACATTTTTGGGATTTACTAATCGGGGTACCCATACCCCCTATCATCCGTGCATATATGCACCACCATTGCAAACGTTTGTATATATCACACTCACTCTAAATAATGGGACTCATTTCATTGGACTGGTACTAACACCTGGGTATCCCTTAACCCGAATAATTTGAAATTTAATTCTCCCGATATCTGGAAATTCAATCCTTCTTAAGATTATCCCATCGATCTTCTTGTGGTTATCTCACAATAGTCTTCCTATATCAGTGCCTTATTGCCCTTACTTCTTGGTAGTCTTAAGATTAAGGTGTTTCTAATACACGTAATATGAGTACTATTCTAATTATATCCGTAGTGTCCAAGACCACTCTCGACTTCCGAAATTTGCTCGGTTTCATGAGTGGGATTTCTCGCAAAGAGAAATCCAAACAAGGAACCCTCTCGTTACACTACTCCCTTGCATCGGCGGTCATCGATATATAACGGTCTAAGGGACACCAACGGGACGTTCAAATTCCTATTCGGTAACCTACTAATGTACTTTTACCACAAAAAAATCCTTCCATGTTGACCAAATGGAAAGCCCAACTAATCAGGAGCCTACTCTCGACAAAAGCATTATTAACATCATACCCAAAATGTATTTCCTCTGAATTTCCCTTTTATTCAAGACCTGAATATACGTCTCAAATCGATGTCCTTCACCTTAACTCACCCACATACTTGTGGTGAGAGGAAAGTTTCAGTGCTTCTTCATTGCACTTATATCTCTATATAATTATACAGTCATCAAACGACTCTCACTCAATAGTGTTTCCTCTACACTAGGTGATTTATCGTCAAAACCAACATCCTTGCATTCTATAACATCTCTCCACTCCCGAAGTTGTTAAGGTTCGTGCGTGGAGCGTCTCGCAAGCGAAATCCAAACAAGGAACCCCTCCTATACACTATTACTTAACTTTGTCGGCCGTGGAGGTCCGCTAGTTCAAATATGCCTCTCGGATAATCCTATCTCCCCTATCGACAAAAATGTAGTCAGAACTCTTAATTCTTTTCAGGAGCCACACCACCAAGAGCTTGTACTAATACTAAGTCCTTAGCGCAAACAACAATGAGCTTAAACTCACAGCTCAAGAATAAATCATGCATACCTTAAATTATATCTATAAGGTCCCCATGCACTAAAATCTTGGTAGTGAAACACGTCCTCATCAAAGTTCCATCTAAGCATATGATAAAGGAGGGCTCATCCAGAATTTATCTTGCATTCCATTCTTTAGTATATCCGTATATATATATATATATATATATATATATATATTTCACATCTTATATAAATATATATACATTATACTGTACACATCAACTATATCCATACTTATATATCACACACTATATAAGTATAATAACCATCCCTCAGAGCTATAACTCAATGGATGCAGTCTCTCAATGCTATCATCTTCCAGGGAATTACTCACACATCATCCTGGGTACCAGCGGTCGGACTATCACACCGACTTGGTAAAAACCAAATCACAATGAATGGGAATCAATCATAGTTCCTCCGAGGAAATGAGAACGAAACATACCCACCACGTCTCATTCCTGATAAAAATCACACAATATAAAATGGACACTATGACCTGGGGACTATACGCTCCCTGCTCCTCAAGCCAGGGGCCTCACCCCAAATGCATAACTTCCCATGATAGCACTCGAGGGGTATGTTTCATACAAATATACCAATCGCATATAGATATATTTAAACATATCATATATATACGTCTCAATATGCTCGTATATATATACAGTATATTCCGACTAATCGTGTATATCTCTCGTAACATTAGCACATATTTCCCGAATATACATATTCGATTTAATCCCATAAGTATTCACTTTCTTATAATATAAATAAATATTAACCTTATCACAACTAGCTCGTATCCCAATTACATCTGACATTCCAATTCAAATCCCAAGAGTCTTTATCCCATTAGACTCTTAAAAATCACGAAGTCTCACAACTTTAATTTTTATTATTGCAGATTTCACATCTTGCACTAAAACAACTATAACTCACTCTACATAAGTCCAATTACTAGTGAGTCTATCATTCCATTGGAGAAGCCTCTTTCTCCATTGTACCTACCTTACTCCGGTACTATGTTCACTTAACCATGTCACTCTTTATTCATCGTCGGTCTCTGACCGATTCTTATGTGAATAACCTAGAAACTGCATTCACTTTATTCTTTCTAAATCAAGGGAATTTGCTGTTTAAAACTATCTGTAAGATTAATTTATGAGCAAAATATCATGCTCCTCTAAATATGATGACCTTCGTTCCCACCATTTCACATTGCTCCAACAAGTGAAAAAAAATTTCCTCAAATTTTTGCATATGGGTATTTCCATACCCAACTCTAAGACAAATCTTCCCAGCCTTCAACTTCCTAGAAGTGAAATTACCCTACTTTTACCTACCTCAACTTCAACGCACGGTCCTCATCAAAGACCTCTTAAGCTTTTCCCCATCTAACTTCACTGGGTAATTCAAGTTTAGCACCATTCTCTACTTTAGCGATGCATAGATAAATATAATTACTATTCTATATTAGTCATTGCATTAATCCAAGACAATGCCGCAAGGAAAATTTGACCTTTACCGCAATCCTCATTTCCAACATCAACTTATAGCTCTAACTAAGCCCCGCCTCCTGCTGCCCTCACAATGGACTTCCATGGTCGCCCTTCGTCGATCAGCACACGAATCCCGAACGAGCGCACAAAAGATTTACTATAATCTTACATAATGGCAGGAGAACGAAATCTCACAAGAGGATATCAACAATCCTAATCATAAGGCTCTATATCAAATCAAAAGCAACGCTGAAAGCGTAGTACGTCCGTACAGATTCCTAAGGACACTAGAACCTGATGCTCTGATACCACCTGTGACACCCCGCCTAATAAAATACCGGGCGATCACTCCTATATAACATTAAAACAGGAGTCTCATATGGTTCATTCTTAGCATCACTGTCGAAAACCAATTTAATTACTAATATCCTATTAGACCGGCGTCAAAATTTAAATTAACAAATCTTTTTAACCAAACCATTCAAATAAAACAATTACAACAGTTTACATGCACCAACTGAAATGAAATAAAATAAAAAAACCTAACACTCGGTACAATAATACAACCAAATCGAATGCCGCACTAAAAGGCGATAAAAGAATAAATGAGTACAGTTGGGCCATAAGCCCGAATGTTTCTACAATACCTCCTATCTAGATCTCAATGATGGAAGCGGCTAATATAAACCCGTTTGCATCCACAACTGCTGTAGCAAACGTCTGACTCGAAAGAATCATCATCCAAGCGTCCCTATGTCTTGACACCTATATATATATAAATATAGTAAGAGGGAAAATAGATAAACGGGCCAGAGCCCGATTTTTGAAAACATTTTAGCAAGTGCTTAAAATTCATATTTTAAAATATGTTATTTCTCATATTTAAACTGGTATCACTCTCACATGAGATACACCTCACCCCTCTTCTAACAGTGCACAACTAGCGCATATCATTATAAACGACCTAGTTAAGCTACCATGCCTAACTAATGTAATTACCCATCTTTTAATAAACCTCATCAATTAGGGTACTAAGGACTAAACTTCTCCCCATTCCCAACATTACGTTACGTTCGTGCGTGGGGTGTCTCGCGAAGCGAAATCCAAACAAGGAACCCCACCGATACACTACTATGTGACAATGTTGATCATCGGGATTCATGAAGCCTTCAGTACATAACATATTTATACCATCCCGTATTTATTGATAGTTCTCATTAGAACCTATGATCCATATTCATATAAATCCGGATATAAATCTACTGGAAGGAGTATATCACTTTATTCATTCTTCTCCTTTTTATACAGGGTTAGGTTATATGATATCTCATCTCATATATATACAATACACTTTTCGCAACAAGTATATTAGTTATCCATATAGGACACCAAACAAGATTTCGATATACGCACATTATTCTCTTTATGCATACACATCAATTTATATAACAATATATCGCACTATTGCACCCTGGTTAAGAAACCCCTTGTATCGTTATAAAGTTGAAGCTTTTATTCCTTACTTATCTACTTATATGCACAGTAGAAAGTTCTCATATAAATATACGTATATATATTAGTCACACATATAATATATATACTAACGGAACCCCACATAAGATCTATGGTGTTGGCATACTTTGCTATCAAGTACCGTATCACACAAACTAAGGAAAATACTAGTTCGGAATCACTCTCGAACTGTATTAACATAAAACACATACAAATGGAGGCGAAGCATAGTTCCAAGTCACTAAGAGGTCAGCACATACCCTCACGTCTCTTAGGACCGTCTGACTATCAATCAGATAACTTGTACCAAGGAGTCATATGTTCTAGGGTACAAGTCAATATCCCCCACAAAGGTCCCATCGAGATAAGACTGTCCCGATGCAGTAACCTCCGTGATAGCAAGTAGCGCGGGCATGATTTTTACACATATATAATATAAGGGCATAATCATAGCCCATACAATACATCCCATACGTAGTATATTTATATCTTGGATATTCTACGCATTTATCAATTTTACCAATTTTCAATATATTATTTTCTGAGCTTTTCTCACCGTACAATGATTATATCAACAACATCAATATATGTTATTTATCTCTTCTCAATCTTTTATGGCTATAATCTCCAAACTCTTATAGCGATAGTCAATAGCCTCGAATATTCTCATTCGCAATAATATAAGCAGTCACACAATTAAAATACCCCAATACGTATTCCCTTATTTAATATTCAAATCACACCTAAATATCTCTTTAAGTATTATTCCTCACGAACACCCCTATTTGGGTAAATCTTGGATTTTACTTTCAACTAATCCAAAATACACGCCTTACTAAAAAAAATATTTAGAAGTCCTCACACTATTTTTAGGAACTCCAAATATTTATCTCCAAACAATTTTAGCCTTTTATTTTTTCCAATTTTCGAGTTGGTGATTTCATCCCGGAACTGCCATCTTATAAAAATCATAACAACTCAAAGAAAAATCAGAAAAATACGCGGTCAGCTTCCACGCGACCATATAGAAAAGATCTAAACCTTTAGTGTTTTGACCGAGAGCTAAATCGGCTGTCTTCCTATCCGAAACAGTCCGGAAGTGATGCTGATCACTATTCACCTTCTTCTCCAAAAATTCAAACCTCCATTAAAACACCTCCAAGCTTTTTATCTCCTCTCTCATCATCATTCAACCTCAAATAATCATAAATACACACATTCAAAGGGTTCTAATCATCCTAGAACCCAGATCCAATAATTAATTTCAATTAATTTCAAGTTTCTTAAATTGGGTATAAATCGAGTTATATCCGTTTTAATCTTTCGAAAACCTGTTTGATCTACGAAATTTCAACCCAAAAATATTTAGTTTTATACCAACTAACATATGAGAAATTGAACACACTAAATCATAAAGCAAGTTAAACACTTGCCTCGTGGATTAAATCCGACGACTACGAGTCGAATCCCGCGAATTTTGGCCGGAAATCTCTTCTTTTCTTCTCTTTTCTTTCTTCTTCTTTCTTCTCTTCTCTCTCTCTCTCTCTCTCTCTCTCTCTCTCTCTCTCTTTTAGGGCTAATATTTGGGAAAAATGAGGGCTGCCACCTCTTTAAATCCGAAATTGGGTATATACCCAATGGTTAAATGACTCGTGTACTCATTTACGAGTCCCTACTAGTCCAAAAATGTCCGAAACACAAATACTACCCCCGGGTACTCAGTTTTGACTATCTCGGCCATTCCGAACCCAATGGCGAAGTCGAAATCTCCATCCGAGTCACTTAACTAAAATTCACTATTTTGACTCAACACGTTCAATACGCGTGTTTCCCAATTTAAAATATTTTCCTTTGTCGCTTTACCCAACTGCGACATTTAATAAAAATAATCTACTCTTATACTTAGTCTCGAAATAGAATCCACATAAATATTAACCTGTCACTCGAAAACTAATATTTACTATTCACTTTATAATATTGAATTTATTTAATTTCACTCATTAATCCCAGAATTACCATTCATAATAATTTCTCAAATTACCAAATTAAATTCACAGTGTAATTCAAATACCTTTAAAAGTGCGGGGTATTATACACACCTATGTACACAATACACACTCGTATATACACACACACAAAAAAAATACACACACATACACACACATAAATACACACACATAATGAAATAAATAACAAGGGTTTGGAAATATACACACACAATGAAATAATTAATAAGGGTTTGAGATTATATACACATGTATACAAACACACACACAGAGAAACACACACACACGTATACACACACTCACGTATAAATAAACACAGAAATACACGCACACAGTGAAATAAATAACAACGAAATAACTAGGGTTTGGATTACCTTTGAGATTGAGAGAATGAGAGAGCTTGAGCTCGAGGGAATTGAAATCATAGGAGAGAGGGAGGGAAATAAGCGTTTAGAAATTTTCGAGGGAAATGAAAATCTTTTTTGTGTTTTTTAGTATAAAGACCATGGTCACGACTTAGGGTCGTGGCCCCATGACATGACCCCTTTATTTTAACACGTCGACGTGGAAACAAGACCATGGTCACGTTCGAAAGCCGTGACTCAATCCTCAAAATGGTCACGGTCCTAAGCCATGACTATAGTGGTGCGTATTTGGGTTCCTGGTCACGATCATGAGTTGTGACCCCATCCATCACCACACTTGGCGGGAAACTTGGCGCCATAATGATCACGGATGGGTCACGGTTGTCAACAGTGACCCATGCGAGTCACGGTTAAAGGCCGCGACCACCTACAAGTCGATCCATGACCATAATGGGTCTTGGAATTGATCACACTCATTTTGCATGTAGTCACAACTTTGGACCGTGACCGGCTGGTCACGGCTCTTGGCCGTGACCCTTTTTTCGTGACCATTTTCGGTTTTTGGTGTAGTGGTTATTATAATCTTTGTTTTTCATGTGTTGATGAACTTAGTAAGGTCTGGTCATTGAGAAGTTGAAACCTCTCAAATGGTATTTTCAAACTTTTTCGGGTTCTGATTTTCAATTAGAATTTCATGTTCGGTCTACTGCTACTGTTTGGATTGGTTTTAATGAGCTTTGTCTAGAGAATTGGGACCCAAGACTTCTTCTCCAAATTGCAAAGGGTGTGGGTCTACCTATAAGAATTGATAAGGCTGCATTAGATAGAACATATGGAAGTTTTGTTAGGGTATTGGTGGAAGTGGATCTTAAAAAAAAAACTGAACGACTTTTAGTGGAAAGAAGTGAAGGTAGCTTTTATGTCCAAGTTGTTTATGAATCTCTACCTTCTTTTTGCAATTTTTGTAAAAATGTTGGTGATTTCTGAATGTCGAAATCTCCAAAAAGAAGTTTTTACAACTCCTTGTCATGTGGTGAAAAACAAGTTACAAAATCCTGTAGTGATTGTATCCAACACGCATGCAACTTTGAAAGATGGTTCTTTGATTAAGGCTACCAACGATGAGACCCACAACAAGCCTATTTTCAACTGGTCAAACATCTTGAATATTACCAAGGAACATGGGAAGGAAGCAACTAGCCGTCCTGATCTAAAGAAACAACCATGAGTTTTGGTCAGTAACAAATCTGTTCAGCAATCTAAAAAGCTGGAAAAATTCCCAATGGTTTCTAACAGCGGTAAAATAATTAACAATGTAAGTAAAACGGATAGTCCTGCTACTGTACGTAATGAACCGTTGCCACCTAGCCATATTTGATCTTTGGCAAAGAAATGGCATCCATGTTGGGGATGGAATACCCCTTCAGGAGGTGGACGTACAGTCTAACCGTGTTGACTCAGGTGGAAGCTCCGGTGAAAGGTTCAGAAAGTCGGTTGCGGGAAGTCAGGAGACTCCCAAACAGACCCATACGTCCGTCGAGATTCTTGGAAATAATAACTTTGAGTGAATTATGATATCTGATAAGGTGAAAAACGTATTAATTGCAAACATGTTGATGATAAACTCAAGCCCAACGGAATCGGAAGGTCAAAACTCGGATGATTTAAAACTGGCCTCAACAGATAGTAAAGATTTTTATGAGAATAAAGAATTTGAAACTGAACGTATAGGTGAAAAAAATATTCAAAATATTTCATTAGTAGACATATCTGATAGTGAAGATTCCTATGGTGACATGCCTCCTCTGAGGAGATTCAAACCTTGTCAATTGACAATTTTAGGAAAAAAGGACTTGATATTAATTTATTCGTGAAGATCCCTAAGTTTGATCTTGAAATGTCTCCAAATTCAGCAAGAGCTCGGTAGTTTATAAAAGACTCGGTTGGGAGAAATTATGAAAATAATCAATCTCAAATTACTCCAATTAGTAATTCATTTGATGTGTTAGGAGATTCGCCAAACCTCAATCAAAATGTGGTTGATGGTACAAAAAATAAAGTAGAGATTACAAAGGCGCATGTTGATTCTTTCCGGTACTTATCTAAGGAGGAAAAATTGGCTCTTAAATATAATTTAAGGTCGTTTTTTTCTCGCATTACATTTCGCAAAGTTTAGCTTTTTATGTTTAAATTTTTATTAGCTCATGTAAGAGCCTTGGTAGATGCTATTTCTCCTAAGATTTTAATAATAATAAAAAAATATTGCTAAAAAAATATTCACAATCATAAATTTTATAAACACCTTATGAGTGACATTTAAGTGACTTTTTCTTCCCAAAGTATGCGGCGTTTTTTGCTTCTTACGAGCGCGGTTTTTTTTACTCTTTTTTTGTAACAAGATTATATGTGAAACATCCATTTAACTCAGATTCATATAATTTTACCAGTATTAATACAACCATGCCCTTGCCTCCCAAGTTCCCCAATACTTGACAAGTTGTTTTCACTGATCTCGCTCTACTATAGGCTGATGATGTTCCAGTCTCTCTTTGTCAGTATCAAATGCAGGATATAATGACTTCTTCACATCCACTTTCCAGTTATTCAATATCTTACCGACCTTCTTCAAGGACATTTGCTTGAATTCCCTAGGAGCATCAGTGTAAGCATAAATATGTATTAATAAAACAAGTCATGCATGCACATACTAGTACACAAATAGTCAAATTAAATAAGATATGAATTCCATTTATAATAAATCAAAATAACATTCCATATAACCTGAACCTCCTTCCAAACTTGCTCTTTGTACGGAATTAAATCCTTACATTGACAATTGTTGTAGCAGCAATTTAAATAAATTCAGAATTAAAGTAGGGAACGAAATTACCCAATTTAGGAGCAAATAAATCGACCCAGAAAATATAAAAAACCCGGAAGCAGTAAATCAGGCTGAGTCGCGTACAATGTCGCCCTCTTTAAGGTGTTTCGTGGCTCTGCCTCCAATTTGTGCTGACAGATGAAAGCCTCGCCACTCCCAGGATAAAACAACCCAAAAATACGAACTGGTAGCACACACCAGATTCGTTCAACGAACACCCATTCAGTAATACATATATTGCTCGATTCTGTGTAGTATAATTATTCTGGGGGAAGATAATTAATTCTGTGGTATTATAATTATCCACGGACGAATAATTTCTGTAAAAAATTTCAGAGAACTGTTGTAAATCTAGAAGCTGTGTATAAAAACGGAGGTATATACCTCCTTTTATTGCGAAAAAATATTGACGTTAATGGGCACTCAACGTGGAGAGAAAACTGGAAAAACGTGGGCAAGTGGAAGAGAAAATTTCGGAAAACGTTTTTGAGTTGGAGGAATTTTTCAACTGGTAATAACCACGTTTTTATTCCAAAAAAAAATTACCATTAATAATTAATTTTAAGCCCAAAAAATCATCAATTTATTTATCCAAAAAATTATTTCTTAATGAGCCCAAGCCCAAGACCCAGGACCCGGACACGGGCACTGATCGGGCTGGACGGATGACAGCGGCGGCGCGCGCGCGTGTGTGACTTGGCCCAATAAGTCCCCCACCCATACACACAAAACATCTAATGCCCAAAGGGCTTGCCCATTTGTTCCAAATAAATTGTAAATATACCCAACTCATTTCATACAACCCACCGATGTGGGATAATGCCTAAAGGCATTTTCAATGTTTGCATCTCAATAGCTGTGAGCTGTTTGACATCTCGCTAGGAGCTGTTACCAACAATCCCCCACTTGCAAAATTTGAAAATATTTTATCGAGTAATAATTCATAGAATTGTGCATAAGCAAATGTGTCTTTCGACTTGAACCTTTACGTAGTAAAGATGATTCAGAATATACTAGAGTAACCGTAGTTTTGAACTCTATCTCTGAAAACATCCCACACACAACCCTACTTGGGTGTAGTTCTAATAGCCATCACGTTACGGCCATGTGCTTCTATCCCAGTATAGTGAATGCTCTAGGAATTTGCCCAAAATATCCATAGGAAGTGGCCACACTTCCACACTCATATAGGTAGGTCTATCAAGAGTACTCCTGTAGCTAAGTACCCCACTCAAAATAGAGATATAGATCTCATTAAGAGTTATAACAACTCATCCTTTACTCGCTTCAAGATATCATGCTCCATAGGGATGGACTCGGAGTAAAACCCCGCTCTATATTAATTAATAATAGCATGATTCAATCCATATCACTTGTGACTTGTTATTACCCTTTGAACATATTTCTTGGGATCTCCAGTCTATATGTTGGGTTACCATCACAAATGACTCATTTATCCAAGGGCTTTAGTCCCATCCCTTTCGAGGTGTTCCACACCTTCTCCCTAGCTAGTCCTTTCGTCAAAGGATCAGCTAAAATCTGTTCAGACCGTATATGATCCACCCTCACAGCAGCTATTGATATAAATTCTCTAACAGTGCTATGTTTACGACATATTTATCGTTTCTTACCGTTATAATAACGGTTCTCTACTTTTGCAATAGCCACGATACTATCACAATGAATCAAAACGGCTGGTATTGGTCTTTCCCATAACGAGATATCTGACAGGAGGTTTCTTAACCAACCTGCCTCTTCACTAGCAGTAGCTATCTCTATCATCTCAAACTCTATAGTGGATTGAGCTAAAATAGTTTGTTTCTTAGATTTCCAAGAAACTGCACCACCAGCGATGCTAAATATATATCCACTAGTAGCCTTAGAATCATCAGATAGGGTGTTCCAATCAGCATCACTAAATCCTTCAAGGAAATAATGATGCTTATCATAGTGTAATCCAAGGTTCATCGTCCTTTTAAGGTACTGCATGACCCTCTCAATAGCATGTCAATGCTCCATACTAGGTCTACTAGTAAATCTACATAGTACTCCCACAGCATAAGTTATGTCAGGTCTAGTGCAATCTGTAGCATAACGTAAGCTACTTATAATGCTTGCATAAGTATTTTGGTTTACACTGTTGCCAGTGTCTTAAATAACTTTACACTAGGGTCAAATAGGGTACTAGCAGGTTTACAGTAAAAGTAATTATATTTCTTTAGAACTTTCTCAATGTAATGAGATTGATCCAAAGAAAGTCCCTTTTCTGACCTAGTAATATTAATTCTCAATATTACACTAGCCTCACCCAAATCCTTCATATCAAAATTGGCACATAATAATGATTTAAAATTTTCTACGGCATGAATATTAGAACCAAATATAATCAAGTCATCAACATAAAGACATATGATAGTGAAAATGTTCTCTACATATTTATAATAAATGCATTTGTCACTTTCATTTATTTTAAACCCATTGGAGATGACTAGGCTATCAAATTTATCATGCCATTGCTTAGGTGCCTGTTTGAGTCCATAAAGAGATTTATCTAATTTACATACTTTATTTTCTTGACCGTGTACAATAAAACCTTCAGGTTGATCCATATAAATCTCTTCTTCTAATTCTCCATTTAAAAATGCAGTTTTATCATCCATTTGGTGTACAATTAAATCATTTAAGGCAGCTATAGCAAATAGTACATGTATAGACGTTATTCTAGTCACGGATGAAAATGTATCAAAAAAGTCTACATTTTCTCTTTGTCTAAAACTTTTAGCAACAAGACGTGCCTTATATTTTTTAACAGTGCCATCAAGTTTTAATTTCTTTTTAAGAATCTATTTACACCCAATTGTTTTACACCCAGGAGGAAGGTCCACTAAATGCCAAGCTTTATTTATTTCCAAAGAATCCATTTCATCATTTATAGCCTCTTGCCATAAATCGACATCTAAGGAAGATAAAGTTTATTGAATAGTGTTAGGATCCTCCTCTAAAGTGTACGCATAAAAGTCGGGACCAAAATCTTTTTCCACACGACCCCGGATTAGGGTTTTACTTTATTTTCTTTATTTTTATTTAAAGAAATATTAGTGGATGACTAGCCCCCACTATTTCTCAATTTAAAAGGAAATTTATCTTCATAAAAATCGGCGTCATTTGATTCAATAATTACTTGATTTTTCAAGTCATAAAAACGATATGCTTTGCTATTAATAACATAGCCTATACAAACGCACTCATATGCTCTACTTGCCAATTTAGACCTTTTAGGGTCAGGTATACGTACATATGCTAAGCACCCCCACGTTCTAAAGTATGACACGTTGGGCTTAATATTTTTCCAAATTTCATAAGGAGATATTTTCATTTTTGTCTTAGAAATTCTATTAAGTACCTGACACACAGTCAAAATAATTTTACCCCACCAATGTGAGGCAGACCCTGAATTTAATAAAATAGTCACAACTAATTGAGTTAATATCCTATTTTTTCTTTCGGCTTTACCGTTCATTTCGGGCGAATAAGGGGCAATTTTTTCATGAATAATATCGTGGGATTTATAAAATTCAATAAATGGTGCAGAATCATATTAGGTGGCTCTATCACTACGTAACCTTTTAATTTTCCGATTAAATTGATTTTCAATTTCATTTAGAAAAATTTTAAACATGTCAAATGCTTCACTTTTATTTTTCATTAAATACACAAAAGAGTAATCAAAACAGTCATCAATAAAAGTTATAAAATAACGTTTTCCATTTCTAGTTGTGACACCATCCAATTCACAAATATTCGAATGAATTAAATCAAGTGGTTCAGATTCTTTAAAAACAGATTTATGTGGTGTCTTAGTGATTTTTTCTTGACTACACCATTCACATTTTTCAAAATCATTTAATGATAATTCTCGAATTAATCCTAAAGTGCTCATATTTTTAACAAGTCGTTTATTAACATGACAAAGTCTAGCATGCCAAACATTAAATGAACAAGCAATATAAGCAGAAGGAGAAATTTTATTCATTGCACCAACATTCAATTTAAACATCCCATCAGTGGCATAACCTTTGCCTACAAAAATTCCATTTTTGGTCAAAGTAAATAAATCAGCACCAATAGTTTGAGTAAAGCCAGCTTTGTTGAGAAGATAACCCGAAACCAAATTTTTCCTTATCTCGGGAGTGTGAAGAACATCTTTGAGGATAACAGTCTTTCCCGAGGTGAACTTTAATTCCACATTTCCACATTTCCAGTACCAGCAACCTCAGTGGAGTGAGAATCACCCAATAACACCTTCTTATCTGCAGTCTCAGAATAAGTCTTAAACATAGTACGGTCATATCAGATATGGCGGGAAGCGCCACTATCCAACCACCCACTACACCAAAAAGCTTCTTTTCTAACGGATTTATTTTTCTATTTGTAACGGACTTTATCCATTAAAAAATTGTAATGGTTAAAAACCATTACAAATCAAATATAACCGTTGGAATATATCACTAATCGTTGCAATATATGATTAAAAGGATGAAAAAACTAAAAACAAAATGTATAGCAAGTCGGGCGGGATTATTCCTCCCAATTTCGAAACCTTTCCCCCAAATACCTCTTCCAGTCCTCCGCCTCTCCTCGCCGACCTGTGTCCTTATCCCCGTTACCGCTCAACACTAAACACCACCAAATCAATAACACAAACATAGAGAATATTGTTTTAGGGTTGCATTCCCTCTCGCCAGCCATCTCATATATAAACTAAGCAAAACCCTAATCCGGGTCGCAGTAGAACTCATACTCACGGTGAGAGAGACCTCTTGAGAATCATAAATCTAATATAATCCAAACTGATATACCGAACCACCCATGGCTACTCCTGCTCACAGATGTGTTTCCAGATGTGTGGAGGTTTGGTTCGTGGTGGGTTTGTTTGGTGAGAGAGAAGATGGAGCAGATGGTTTTGGCTAGCTGTTTTGTCTCGTGGTTTCATTTGCAGCAGGTTAATGCTTGGCTCTCATTGTGTTTTCCCAAACAATATTCTAGATTAATTGTTAATGAATTTTTCATAACAATATTTTTTCTAATTGGATGCTAATCTCTTGACAACTTCATATTTTAAATGCTCTTTTTAACAATAAAGTATTATGGTCCGATTTGTTTTTAGGATTTGTAATTTGTGGTGGGGAATTTCGACCTTGGACATTTTTTCTTTGATTAGATTAGAGCTATTGAGCTATTTTTATGATTTAATTTTTGATGATCTAGAATAATAGCTATAAAAATATAAATTATCAATTAAATATTTGTATTGGATGTTATTGTATTCAATGTTGTTTTATTTGAGTTATAATTGTCTAAAAATATAAATTAAAATTTAAATATTTATAATAACATAAAAATAATCTTAATTTTTTTCAGGGATTACTACCCCCGAACCCCCATCATTGAGTTGTGCCCCACCCAGACTAAATTTCTGGCTCCGCCACTGTAAATAGGTATATGTGTTTGATCGATTACTGTAAACGGTTATAAATTTCGTAATTGTTCCTTTACTTTTCGATTGTGTGTAGTTTCATCAATTCTAAATTTTAGGGAGAGCTCTCCCTCGGAGGCAAATGAATACCCGAAAATCTACCGTATGAAGATTTAGGTCACTAATGAGCTTCGTGCCAAATCCAAGTTTTGATACCCCATCTTATATGTATTTTTTTATTGTCTATTTAATGAATCTTATTAATTGGTGGTGTTGATATAATCTTATGAAATTTAGGTTTTTTTTTTTTATCATGTACTTTTTAAGGAAGCTTAAGAAGGTGAAGAAGAGAATTGGTGAGATAATTGCCATCAATGAGGTATATTATAATATGATATCTCTTGATCTTTGTTACATGTTTGGGGTGTCTCGGAATAGCTTCCTAGTTATGAAATAAAAAGATTCAATTTTTATGTTATATATATTCAACTAACTATGCCAAATAATTTTTCCCTTTAGCTTTTCCAAAATCTTAATTTGAAACGTACCTAAGAAGTTTTTAGCTTTGCTAACCAATACCCTTAATTAGGCCCCTTTCCTTTAACTTCAAGTTGTTCTTGGGCCACTAGGTGTCCTACACTCCAAATACACTATTATAAATTAATTTCAATGTGATAAGCTGATTCTTTTCTTCTTGACCAAATTGTAGGATTTTTTGTTCAACGGTTGAGCTAAATGATTCACAATTTTTTATTGTGGTTGTCATATTTTTTAGATTTGATAATGTTGTGTATATTGAATAGACATTTTTTGAAGAAATGTCTGTGATGATCATAGCATTATACTAACTTTTGTAAAAAAAATTTATTCATATTTGACTTGATTCTCTTAATAAATAGTTTCATGAATTCAAGGACATTAACTTGTTTTAAATGTTGTGGTCATGTAGTTACTTTGACAACTACGTGTAAGGGTGAAACCTGCCTCAGGGATTATTGATCTGCTAAGGTTCATGAATATGTGCATATGTAGTTTTTAGTTGTTGGCAATTCTTGCATTACAGGGTAATGAATTTCGTACTTTTGTAGATCAGTTTATTATCCACTAGAGTGGCATCTATTATAATATTTATATGTTCGTATGTTTTATGTTTTAGTGCGTATGCGCATGTGTTTGTGATTCCTTAGTAACATGACAAGTCTATATAGTTTTCCTTGTGTTAAATTTATCGCCTGAAGTGTCTTTAAATGATAAATTCAAATATGTCAAGATATTTCTTGGCCCTTGACCTTTGTAGTGTTTTCGGGGGACTTTTTATCTCTAAAGTAAGTTTTATGAGACGGAATTGATATGTTAAGTAAGTTTGCTTCATAATTTTGAGTTTGATATTGTAAAATCAATCAACTTGCGCCTTCAATCAATTCGACTTGTAGTTAATATGTAAGAACGAGAAGGGATTGTTCTTTATAGAGAGGGGTGTCATTTTTTCAAGGACTACCAATGTAAGATTATATTTGTCTTTTTTTAAATACACAATTGATTGTTGGGTTTTATTTCATTCATCAATTTACTTACCATAAATCGTATAGGTTGTTTATTTTAGATGTCTTACCTAAGGAAAAAGCTAGGTATAAATAGATCGCTCGAGTCGATTTGATTGAAGATTTTTGTGATACCCCGACTAATTAAATACCGGGTAGCTACTCCTTTATTAAATTAATACAAAATGCCAAGTTGGTTCAGTTCATAGCATCACTGTCGAAAACATTTTTTAATGTTACTAACCACCTAGTATTTAAAAAGTGAGTTCTCCATTTTAAATTAAATCTGATTAATCATGCAATAAATGAATTATGAAAAGTTAACATAACCAATCACACTGTAGTCACAATAGAATAACCAACCAATAAATAAGAGTCTGGAGGAAAACTCCTCATAACAAACCAAATCCCTAAATAAATAACTACAAAGTCTGCATCACTAAAATTAATTACAACCCAAAGTCTGAAGTAACTTAATAATTAAGATGTCTCTAAAATGAATGGGAGACATGCCCAACAAATGATAAAAACTGATAACGGAGTCAAGATCAGAAAAGGAGGCGTCTACTGTCAAGGTCCTGTAACTTCCACAGCAGCTACAGCACGTCACTTGAATAGAACTCCTATGCATGGTGTCCTTGTGGCTAGGCACCTAAAAAGGTTCTTACAAAAATAGATTTGAAAGAAAACGGGTCAGAGCCCTAATGTGAAAATAATTTTAAAAAAATGCAAGTGTTTAATATCAATAAACAGTGAATATAAAGTACATGATAGTGTGTGCACTCACATGAGTTCCTCACCTCTCAACTAATGGTGCACTCCTATCGTACCAATACCCATTCTAGTTGTTCCCATATCTAACTAGTCCAAAGCTAAATCTAACATTTCTATATGATTTCCAATTCAAATCCCAACATCTTCTATTTAATAGAGTGTTGTCCCTTATTACACAGTTTCCCCATTTTAGAAATACAATTTATTATCAATCTTGCATTTTCACTTTACAAATCGTTGTTATTACTTATACTCACAATTATTCACGACAATTCATTTCAATTAACAGTATATTATTCTCACCATAAATATACAATACTAGCACCCCGAGGCTAAGCTGCGGTGCACACATACTCTACTATCAAATCCCGGTACATCACGTACATGAGGACCACGTATTCCGAATATCTCAGGAAACGTTTCATTAACAACAATCACAAACAATGGAGGCAAACATAGTTCACATCACATGGGTCACGCACATACCTACGCTCCCATGATCAGCAGACTTATTAACTTCTCAATAAGTCCTTCTCTGACCTATGTCCTTGAGGTACCAATCTAAATCCCCCCCGTAGGCACACAAAGCCCTAAACGAATGCCAACCTCCCATGATAGCAAGTACGGTAGGTATGTCATACACATATAACTACGTATACTAAGCAATCTCACATCTTAGATATTACAATGTTTATTTGTGGTATACTTCTCGTTCTTATAATCACTCTTAATATTATATAAATCACAAGTCCCCGATTTATATGTATCTACGTCGTCAATTATCCTCACTTCATGATTAGTCACTCGCATCCTAATCCACAAGTATCATCCGGTTGAAGGCACTATTCTAAATTTTTACTCCTCAATATACCCCAAATCTTCCATCTATACCTACTAGTTAATAAAGGAAAGTTATCTAACCATTTAAATAAGACCACGGGATACTAGAAATCAAATCAGGCCAAAAAAGCCATTCTGTCAACTCGTTAGAAGTCTCGTTCGAACGAGGTCGTTTGAACGAATGGCTTCTAACGAAATACCAACTCATTAGAAGTCATACTGTCATCTCGTTCGAACGACCTGGGCAGGTCTTCTAACGAGATGGTAGTTCCAGTCCAGAATTTCCCCAAATCCATTTTTCTCAATTCTTCTCTCCTCTAAATCCACCCTAAGACCATCCAAGTTGTGTTTTAACCTATATAAACCTTTTCTAATCACCCTAGATCATTCCTCAACACGTTTAAGGGGTCAAATCTTACAAATTTTCATGGGATTAACATGAATCTTCAATTATTTTCCAAAACCCTATGAACATGAACTCCAAATTTTCTTATGTCTAATTACTCATCAAAAATCCGTTTTTAATTCATCATATACAACTACTCAAGTATTAACTCAGTCCATTAAGCTACTACATGCAAATCCTAACCCAAATTCAAAGTTTCTCCAACAAATTTCATGGGTTTCCTTCCAATAATTTTCAATAAAAGATAATTCCTACACTAAGCATGGAAGACATATTCAATGTATTAATAATACTAAGTCACTTGCCTTAGATTGTTCTTCAGAATTTTATGTTGAAGGTTGAAGGTTGATCTCTCCCCTTTCTCTACAACTTTTCTCCCAAGGTTGAAGATGGTGGTTTTTGGCTCTTGTAACTCCTCTTCCCACTTCTCTCAAAACTCACGTAACCACTCTCTAAACTTTTTGCTGGTAATGGCCTTAGTGTCCCTTCTAAAATAATAAATATTAACTCTAATTTTCGTGGGTTTTAATTCCCTAATTTTTAAAATTACCAAAATACCCTTTTAAGTTGCCGGTATGTTCCAAAAATGCCCCGGGACCCAAACCAAACCCCCGGCTAGTGTTTTCTGACTATTTCGACCCTTCCGGACTCGTTGGCACACTCAAAATGACCATTCGGTTGATAAAAATAAATTTCACTTTTTAATTCAAATAATTACATTCCTGACGCGACTGGCACTCGCGTCCCAACTAAATTTTCCAAATTATCGTATTTCAGTCTCGCGACAATTTTAATCTTTTCAATATTCATATATTGCCATATATACACAACATAATCAAATACCAACTCACATCTCGTTAGTATTTATCTCCGGATTAATTCTCAATTAATTCACATTTAATTTGATTAATCCCTTTAATAAAAATCAATAAAAATACGGGGTATTACATACTTCCCCCCTTATAACAGAATTTCATCCCGAAATTCGGAACTAAAACGTACCTGATAAAAACAACTCTGGGTAACGTTCGCGCTTCTCATCCTCGCGCTCCCATGTAGACTCCTCAGCATTATGATGCCGCCACTGAACACGTACCAACGGTACTATCTTTTACCTCAGTTTCCGCTCGCTTCGCTCCAAAATAGTAATCGGCCCCTCCTCGTAGGAACTATCGAACTGGAGATCGATGTCCTCCAAAGCAATGTGAGTATGGGCCAAATCGTCCCTAAGATATTTGCTTAGCGAGGAAATATGGAACACGTCATGAATCCTATGCAGGTGCTCCGGTAACCCAAGTCTATACGCAGCTGGCCCAATCTGCTCAATGATAGGAAATGGCCCCACATATCTCGGTGCCAGTTTCCCCTTCTTCCCAAAATTCATAGTCCCCTTCATAGGAGATACTCTGAGTAAAACCTGGTCCCCCACTTTGAATTCTCTGAAGAACCTCTTGGCGTCAACATAGCTCTTCTGCCGGTCCTGAGCTACCCGAATGCGACTCCGTATCAATTCTATCCTTACCGAAGTGTCCTGGATCACTTCTGGGACAAGGAGTTTGTTATCCCCCACCTTTAACCAACATGCTGGGGAACGACAAGGTCTACCGTACAACGCCTCAAATGGATCCATGCCAATGGTGAACTGGTAGGAGTTATTATAAGCAAACTCCATTATTGGAAGATACTTCTCCCATCCACCCCCAAAGTCTATGATGCACATACGCAACATGTCCTTCAACATCTGATTTGTTCGCTCGGTCTGCCCATCGGTCTGCGGGTGATAAGCCGTGCTCAACCGCAATTCAGTGCCCATGGCCTCCTGGAAACTCTCCTAAAATTGTGAAACAAATATCTTATCTCGGTCAGACATGATATTTAGGGGCACACCGTGAAGTCTCACTATTTCCGCAATAAAAATCTGGGCATACTGTCCCGTAGTGTAGTCTGTCCTTACGGGTAGAAAATGAGCAACTTTGGTCAAACGGTCCACAATTACCCAAATGGATTTGTAACCCCTCTGTGACATAGGTAACCCCGTGATAAAGTCCATGGATATGCTCTCCCATATCCACGTAGGAACCTCTAATGGCTGTAGAAGTCCTGCCGGTCTCTGATGATCCACTTTTACCAACTGACAAGTGGCGCATTTAGAAACAAACACGGCAATATCTCTCTTCATCCCGCTCCACCAATACTGACGTCTCATGTATTGGTACATTTTATCCCCACCAGGGTGTACCGCGAAGCGTGAGCCGTACGACTCTGCCATAACCTCGTGTCGCAAGTCTTCCCCTTCTGGAACAACTAGTCTCCCATTGAAGCGTAATCCCCCATCTGAGCTAACGGAATAGGACTCGGCTCCCCCTGCTAGTAATCGAACTATCTGCTCCTGAAAGAACGAGTCATTTGCCTGGGCCTTTACCACTCTCGTAACAATCTGCGGTGTAACAGTCATCACAGACATGAACGATCGGGCCACTGCATCTTGGTGTCCCAACTCCTTCCACTTTGCTTTCCACACCTCGGCCACCTCATTTACTGGCCTACGGCTCAACGCGTCTTCTACCACATTAGCCTTCCCTGGGTGATATTGAATATCAAATTGATAATCCTTCACAAACTCAAGACACCGTCTTTGACGCATATTCAACTCCTTCTGCGTGAAGAGGTACTATAGGGACTTGTGGTCCGTGAACAACCGAAACTTCTCCCCCAGGAGATAATGTCTCCAAATCCGAAGGGCAAATACAACTGCTGCTAACTCCAAGTCATGGGTGGGGTAATTCCTCTTTTGAGGCTTTAGCTTACGGGATGCATAAGCTATGGCCTGACTTTCCTGCTGCAGCACACCTCCGAGTCCTTATAAGGACGCATCGGTGTAAACTAGATACTCAACTCCCGGTCTTGGTAATGCTAACACAGGTGCTGAGGTTAACTTGTCCTTCAACTTATCAAATGCCAACTGACAGTCATCGCTCTAGATGAATGGCACACCCTTACGAGTCAGATGTGTCAAAGGGCCTGCTATCTTTGAGAAACCCCGAATAAACCTCCTATAGTATCCCATTAGGCCCAAGAAACTACGGATCTCAGTCGGTGTCGTGGGATGTCCTCACTCCCTCACTGCGGATACCTTCCCCGGATCAATAGATATCCCCCGATCTGAAATGATATGCCCCAAAAACTGAACTTCCTTCAGCCAAAACCCACACTTCTCATACTTTGCATACAGCTCATTCTGACGTAGTGTCTGCAAAACCTGTCTCAAATGCTCGGCGTGTTCCTCTTCTGTCTGGGAGTAAACCAGAATGTCATCAATAAAGAAAATGACGTACTGGTCTAGTAACTCTCTGAACACGCTATTCATTAAGTCCATAAACACGGCTGGAGCATTGGTCAAGCCAAAAGGCATAACTCGAAACTCGTAGGAACCATATCTCGTTAAGAAAGCAGTCTTCGAGACATCTTGCTCCCTAATACGCAACTGATGATAACCCGATCGCAAATCAATCTTTGAGAAGAATGAGGCTCCTCTCAGTTGGTCGAATAAGTCATCAATTCGGGGCAACAAATACTTATTCCGTATCGTGACCTTATTCAACTCTCAGTAATCCACACACAACCTCAACGATCCTTCCCTCTTCTTTACAAACAACACAGCGGCACCCCACGACGAAGTAATCCTTCGAATAAACCCCTGACCCAACAACTGCTCAATCTGGTCCCGTAACTCTCTCATCTCTGCTGGAGCCATACGGTAAGGTGCGCGGGCAATAGGCCGAGTGCCCGACGTCAAATCAATCACAAAATCTATCTCTCTACTCGGAGGTAGTCCACGTATATCCTGAAATACGTCGGCAAACTCCCTAACAACTGGAATCACATCTAGTGGTATCACCACTTCCTTAGAGGTCTCCTCCTCTATATAGTACAAGTGAGTGGACGATCCTCCCTCGGGGCGAGGCATCACCACTAAAAACATCTCCTGTCCGGGGATAGCAAAAATAATACTCCTACTAAAACAGTCAATCATGGATTGGTACGCAACTAGCCAATCCATACCAATAATCACGTCGTACTCAGTCATCTATAACACTAACATATCAGCAGGTAAAGTAAACCTCCCAATCTCTATACCCACACCTTTACAAATAAGGGATATCACGGAACCCCTACTCAACGGTGAATCTACACAAGTAACCGTGCTCTCGGCAGTGTCTAATAACCCAATAGTGCGTGTAAATCTCATGGCCATGAAAAAATGTGTGGCCCCCGTGTCAAATAAAATACGCCCCTTAGTTCCCTGAATAGAGAACATACCCTCAATAGACGATGGATCCTGTGGGGCTGCGACATGCTGGAGCTGATACACTCTCCCATACTGAAGCTATACCTGCTGGACTGGGACCGCTGGAATGGGTGGTAGTGCTGCCATCTGAGGTGGTGCTGGGAGGGCGGCGGGAAACACAGGCCTCTGTGGCTCATGTCGGGCACCCTACTGTTGCTGCTGTGGGGCCCTGCCCCTATCAGGACAATCCTGGCATTTGTGGCCAGTCTTGCCACAAACAAAGCACTTCCCCGGGAAGTTTCCCCCTCGCTGTCCCTACTGTCCTCGGCCTTAGTGGCCGTTACCATTCCTTCCCTGGCCATGCTGGCCCTACTGAAACTGCTGCTACTGACCATTCTGACCCTGCTGGCTCTGTCTGAAACCTCCCTGTCCACTTCTGAAACCCCCAGATCTGAATCTCTTAGAATCCCCCTGTTGGGAACTCTGGTCACCCTGCCTGTGCTGTCCCTGAGCAGATTGTGCCCCGCTAGCACCATTTCCCCCGGTCTTGCCCTGTTGGCTGGACTCCTCTGATCTCTTGCTCTCAGACATGTGGAAGCGATGATCCTGGCAGTGAAGTAATGCAGCGTTAACCACATCAGAATAAGTGGCCAACGAGAGATTCCCTAACAAATGTTGACGGATTCTCCAAGTGAATCCATCCATGAACTTCTGAATCTTCTTCTCCTCAGTCGGTATTTCATCCGGAACAATGTTCAAAAGATTGGTAAACTCAGCCTCATACTCGGCTACGGTCCTTCCCTCCTGCTTGAGGTTCATCAATTTCCTCCTCATCTCCATGTGAACAGCTGACGGAAAATATTTGCGGTCTAACCGTACCCAGAACTCTTGTATAGTGAGGGTGTCCCTATCCTCTGCAGTGGTAATGGACTCCCACCACTGCAATGCAGATCCTACTAGATTGAAAGTAGCCAATATTTGCCTCTGAACATCTGTGCACTCGTACATCCTTAAGTGCCTCTGAATATCCTTCCTCCACTGACTGAATACCACAACATCGGAGCTACCTGCAAACTCTGGAGGGTGTGCTTTCTGAAAAGCATCACGGATGCGTTCCCAAGTAGACGGGAATGCATGAGCCTGAATTGGAGCGGCTACCGGTGCTTGGGGTGGTGCCTGCTGTACAACGGCTAGGGCGGCATTTACCGCTTGGGCTACAATAGCTGCAACCTCGGCGGCATTCATGGTGCCCTGAACTGGTGCAAACTGTGGCTATGGCGGTGCATCCCTAGGAACTCGCTGCGCACGTCGTGGAGGCATCTGAAATGAGAGTAAATTCTTATGAGTTCGCAGTTATTATCTCAAAATAGCTGAAGACCGAAGCATACACAAAAGAATACAACAATCCTAAAATATAGGTCTCTATATCAAAGAAAGCTCAGCGGAATCAAGACAAGCCGTATAGATCCTAAGGACACTACAACCTGGCTCGATACCACCTGTGACACCCCGACTAATTAAATACCGGGTAGCTACTCCTTTATTAAATTAAGACAAAATGCCAAGTTGGTTCAGTTCATAGCATCACTGTCGAAAACATTTTTTAATGTTATTAACCACCTAGTATTTAAAAAGTGAGTTGTCCATTTTAAATTAAATCTAATTAATCATGCAATAAATGAATTATGAAAAGTTAACATAACCAATCACACTGTAGTCACAATAGAATAACCAACCAATAAATAAGAGTCTGGAGGAAAACTCCTCATAACGAACCAAATCCCTAAATAAATAACTACAAAGTCTGCATCACTAAAATTAATTACAACCCAAAGTCTGAAGTAACTAAATAATTAAGATGTCTCTAAAAGGAATGGGCGACATGCCCAACAAATGATAAAAACAGATAATGGAGTCAAGATCAGAAAAGGAGGCGTCTAGTGTCAAGGTCCTGTAACTTCCACAGCAGCTACAGCACGTCACTTGAATAGAACTCCTATGCATGGTGTCCTTGTGGTTGGGCACCCAAAAAGGTTTTTAAAAAAATAGATTTGAAAGCAAATGGGTCAGAGCCCGAATGTGAAAATAATTTAAAAAAAAATGCAAGTGTTTAATATGAATAAACAGTGAATATAAAGTACATGATAGTGTGTGCACTCACATGAGTTCCTCACCTCTCAACTAATTGTGCACTCCTATCGTACCAATACCCATTCTAGTTGTTCCCATATCTAACTAGTCCAAAGCTAAATCTAACATTTCTATATGATTTCCAATTCAAATCCCAACATCTTCTATTTAATAGAGTGTTTTGCCTTATTACACAGTTTCCCCATTTTAGAAATACAATTTATTATCAATCTTACATTTTCACTTTACAAACCGTTGTTATTACTTATACTCACAATTATTCACGACAATTCATTTCAATTAACAGTATATTATTCTCACCATAAATATACAATACTAGCACCCCGAGGCTAAGCTGCGGTGCACACATACTCTGCTATAAAATCCCGGTACATCACGTACATGAGGACCACGTATTCCGAATATCTCAGGAAACGTTTCATTAACAACAATCACAAACAATGGAGGCGAACATAGTTCACATCACATGGGTCACGCACATACCTACGCTCCCATGATCAGCAGACTTATTAACTTCTCAATAAGTCCTTCTCTGACCTATGTCCTCGAGGTACCAATCTAAATCCCCCCCGTAGGCACATAAAGATTAGATGGCCCTAAACGAACGCCAACCTCCCATGATAGCAAGTACGGTAGGTATGTCATACACATATAACTACGTATACTAAGCAATCTCACATCTTAGATATTACAATGTTTATTTGTGGTATACTTCTCGTTCTTATACTCACTCTTAATATTATATAAATCACAAGTCCCCGGTTTATATGTATCTACGTCGTCAATTATCCTCACTTCGTGATTAGTCACTCGCATCCTAATCCATAAGTATCATCCGGTTCAAGGCACTATTCTAAATTTTTACTCCTCAATATACCCCAAATCTTCCATCTATACCTACTAGTTAATAAAGGAAAGTTATCTCACCATTTAAATAAGACCACGGGATACTAGAAATCAAATCAGGCCAAAAAGGCCATTATGTCAACTCGTTAGAAGTCTCGTTCGAATGAGTTCGTTCGAACGAATGGCTTCTAACGAAATACCAACTCATTAGAAGTCATACGGTCATCTCGTTAGAAGCTCGTTCGAACGAGGTCGTTCGAACGACCTGGGAGGTCTTCTAACGAGATGGTAGTTCTAGCCCAGAATTTCCCCAAATCCGTTTTTCTCAATTCTTCTCTCCTCTAAATCCACCCTAAGACCATCCAAGTTGTGTTTTAACCTATATAAACCTTTTCTAATCACCCTAGATGATTCCTCAACACGTTTAAGGGATCAAATCTTACAAATTTTCATGGGATTAACATGAATCTTCAATTATTTTATGAACATGAACTCCAAATTTTCTTATGTCTAATTACTCATCAAAAATCCGTTTTTAATTCATCATATACAACTACTCAAGTATTAACTCAGTCCATTAAGCTACTACATGCAAATCCTAACCCAAATTCAAAGTTTCTCCAACAAATTTCATGGGTTTCCTTCCAACAATTTTCAATAAAAGATAATTCCTACACTAAGCATGGAAGACATATTCAATGTATTAATAATACTATGTCACTTGACTTAGATTGTTCTTCAGAATTTTATGTTGAAGGTTGAAGGTTGATCTCTCCCCTTTCTCTACAACTTTTCTCCCAAGGTTGAAGATGGTGGTTTTTGGCTCTTGTAACTCCTCTTCCCACTTCTCTCAAAACTCACGTAACCACTCTCTAAACTTTTTGCTGGTAATGGCCTTAGTGGCCCTTCTAAAATAATAAATAATAACTCTAATTTTCGTGGGTTTTAATTCCCTAATTTTTAAAATTACCAAAATACCCTTTTAAGTTGTCGGTATGGCCCAAAAATGCCCCGGGACCCAAACCAAACCCCCGGCTAGTGTTTTCTGACTATTTCGACCCTTCCGGACTCATTTGCACACTCAAAATGACCATTCGGTTGATAAAAATAAATTTTACTTTTTAATTCAAATAATTACATTCCTGACGCGACTGACACTCGAGTCCCAACTAAATTTCCCAAATTGTCGTATTTCAGTCTCGCGACAATTTTAATCTTTTCAATATTCATATATTGCCATATATACACAACATAATCAAATACCAACTCACATCTCGTTAGTATTTATCTCCGGATTAATTCTCAATTAATTCACATTTAATTTAATTAATCCCTTTAATAAATATCAATAAACATACGGGGTATTACAATTTTAGGGGAACACAACATATCTATGAGGGAAGAGAGTCTAGTCACCCACCTCAAGTAGCAACATTTAAAATTTTTGATCATCAAATTTCCCATCTCTTACCAAGTAATCAACGCATTGTTTCCAAACCTGATAAAAATCATGGATAGATTCTCCATCGAGGACGAGATAGTTTGATTGACAAAAAAAACTATTAGGGTACTTTGACATCAAAGATAGAAAAAGTTTGAAAATAGTAGATACGTTTTTTTGAAAAGCTTGATATTTTTTGGGAAAGAGATGAGTGAATAGGCGAGATGTTCTCCACTTCTTATGGAATTTTTTTCATGGAGATAAGAAACGACATAGACACCTTTAGAGATGCATCGTAATGACATCTTTTTGGTTGATTTTGAATGAGAAGAATATCTGGAATATTTAAAGATAAGGAAGTAGTAATGGAAAGATTTTCGAAAAAGATCGTGCTAAAGGCACCCCCAATTTTTCTCCTGAGCACCACATCACAATATTTATAGGCACATTGTACAATCATTTTAAAGCGCGCCTTTAGCACAACCCTTTCAAAAAATATCAAAACTTGAGCTACATGATAGGCTTCACTGCCTCAAAGCTTTAAGACTTCTCATTTCATCTTTGCTCATTAAGCTGGAATGAATCTTTTTAGTGATATTATGTCCTGGTTAGATGATCAAAACACCGTGGTTGTCATTTTTGTGTGCAGGTTTTTGAGGTTAGTTGGATGGATTTTTTTTCTATAGGCTATTTGTGTATGCATTTCTAGAGGTGAACAACTTGTCAATAGGTTTAGAGAACCTTTCTTCTGAAATTTTGTAGTAAGATTACTTAGTATGTTTGTTTATGATGCTATTGTTCATTTTTATAGTTACAAAGATAATTTCATGTGTATTTAGTTGATTATTATTATTTTTTTAGTATTCTTTTCAATTAGGATTGCACCTTTTACAAAATTGTGAATGAGAAGTATTAATGAAGTAAGTTCCACAATACATTATCCTCTTCCTTTAAGTTCCTGCCAGCTTGAATATATGGAAAGACAACTTCTTTAAGGTTTTACATAGGACACAATTAGCTAAAAAAATGTGGATATAAAATTGAACTCTTTACAAGTCTGAGATGATTATTATCTTCATGGTAATAGTTAGTTCCGATGAGAATTGTCTAGCAATGGATTGTGGAACGTAAAACACAAGGAAACTTCCACATTCTCACTCTCTAAATGAGATAGGTTGTAGAATATTATGGCTATTATAGGTAAAAGTATGCTTTGTGAAATGTTAAGATGATTAAATGTCTTAAACATTTAACTATTTCCCCTCATCTTCATCATGACTCGGTTGACAGTATTCATTTTTTAGCACCGATTTAGTGTGTTTGACACATTAGTGGAGTCACATTTTAGGATCTACCTAATATTACTTCAAAAAATTGGAGTTCTATATCTCAATCAATCTGTCCTAGATATGTCATGGAGTAGATATTTGAAACATGTTAGTGCATGCACAAAAAATTGTACCCCAAGTACCAACTCACTCAAGTTGACAAATGCCATCAATTTCTATGTCTATATAAAGCACAACATTCACAATTCAAAAAACTCACACTTAAATCGCGCTTCCTCCCTCTCAAACGAAAATGCTTGTTTTCAAGTAAGCTCTCAAATAAGAATCCCTGATATCTAGATTTATTTTTTTTCTTCTTATTTCAGTACCATAGATTAACGTATTATTTTGTATATCTTTTTTTTTCAAATCTGAAGAATAGTTACAACTCGTCGAAAAAGAAGACATCGATAACGAAGAAGATTTGTTCTAAGCGATCGACAAATGTATATATACAATATTGCATCCTCTTTATTACCTTGTTTTCCTGTTTAGTTAAACTTAATTTTGCTAACGTCAAATTTTTATCAGCCTATTTCAGCTAATACAAATAGCAATTCATATATTAATTTAGACTTTGATAATTATCATTTAGACAAATTTGTTTGCAACAGTGACTTCTCATGGAATAAATGCTAGAGACGTGAAGAAGCTTCAAGATGTTGGGATCTACACTTGAAATGGCTTGTTGATGCATACAAAATTATAGAAGCTTCTAGGGAATTTTCGAATGTGGGATCGAGACTCTGGCAATTATAGAAGCTTTTGGGGAATTCAGGTTAAAATTGTTGATACGTCAATCGATCAGAACACGTTGTTTCTTTGCGATTAATAATTTTTTCCCAAGTTGTTATGTTAACTTCAATTCTGAGCATATTATAAATAATATTATTGCATTGTGACAGATCTGGAAAAACTCGGCATGCTCATACTCTATGCATTTCTACACAGGTTATTTTCTATCTTAATTGACATTTGGTTATGGAAATTTTAAGGTCTGCAAACTTTTGTGGCCTGATATTGTTTAGATCTAATACTGTAGTGCAATTGATGTTCAAAGGCTGACGTTAATTACTACTTATCGACTCACTAAGTTCATAAAAATGAAAATGAATCAAATGGGATTTGTTACAAGATTAATTGAGAATTTTTTTTTGGCCTTATATAGTTGTGATGACGACTAAAGGCAGTGGACTCAACACATAATGTGGTGCTGTTGGATTCAGTCTTTCCTTACAGTTAACAACAAGGTGGATTATAGGTACTCAATGAAATTTCTCCTGATATAGATTGTATTTTAGGTTCCTCTAAGCATAATCATTGATTCTTTGAGAGTTTTGGTTTCAATATATCTGTAGTTAACTTAATTGATGATTTCACATGCTACTTTTTGTTTTAAAAAATAGGTCATGTGTTGAAAACCATTGATTTTGTCTTTGTTTCGTGTCAACATTGATCTAATGTTATTTTGTTTCCTTCTATTTTGAAAGTTGATTGTACGGTGAAAAATGAATTCGAGGTAAGGTCCTTTTAAGAAGTCATCCAAACATATCAAGTATTGTTTTTATTTGTTTTAGGCTTCATTTTAAGTTAGAAGGTCATGTATTGTATTTCCACAATCCCACATTCGTAGGACATCACTTTCCACGATCTTATAGTTATCCGGGCATATCCTTTTACATCCTTAAAATTCATTGTTATTAACATTAATATGGAGAATAATTGTTTCCAGGAAGTTAAAGTCAAGTTAACGGGTCGCTAAGTGGAGCTTTTAAGGTAAAACCTATGTTTGGGTTATATCTCCATTAAGTACTCTATATATGCTATCATGGTTTTCCCAAACAATAAGCAAATCATTTATATTGATTTAACACATGTCAAATATATTGTTTTCATTCTTTATACAAGTGCATTCCTTTTTGGGTGAACACGAGTGGGCTTCTAAGGCTAAAGGTGGTTCCTTAGATATCTTGCAAAAGTTAGTTCTCTACTAATATTCTTATTTTTTTTTTCTATTTATGTTTTCTCTTGATTTGGCTTCCTTTTTCTCCCCCAAAAAATGTTAAATGTCAAGAGTTATGGATTCTATGTTGAAGCATCTACATAACTATATGACAAAATTACTATACTATCTACTTTTTTTTTTGTGTGGCTGAATTTACTATGCCAGGTTGACCACGGACCATAGAACAACTATCTCCATACACCCAAAGGCTACACCACCAATCTTTTTGTTTGAAATGAGATGAACAGGTAAATAGTCTCTCTGAATCGCCCGCACCGTAACATCAGGTAAATAGATGTAAAATATTGCTCTACCCTTTTACTTTCTACAGTTCCAGATATTATTCAATGAACCCAACATTGTAGAACGTAAGGTATACTTTCTTTTTAAAAACATTGAGTTCCAAAAACTACCGACTATAAGTTATTTTATTGTTTTATTTACCACAATATTGCATTTATTTTTTTAATTTTCATATTTCTAAATTATAAGCATTCATTTAAGCCGTTTATTGTGATTTTTCGGTAGCGGTGGTCAATTAAATTTAAAAAACAACAGTTGGAATTGATGATAATATATGACTTGAATAAACAAAATAATGAAAGGCTTTTTTTTTTCTTTTTTCATCAAATTCTCATGAACATACATAACGAACTCCATTAAATCTCTATGGAACTACAACTTTAAGTAAGAAGAGAATAGTAAAAATAACAATGTATTGAAGAATATTTCTTAGCACATCCCAAAAAAATTATCCCATTAGTTCATTCACTGCCCCATGATACCACTGACAGATGACAATATTTATTCTGTCTTCATTTTAGTTGTCCATGTTCTTCTACTCCTCCCAAAATATTTAAGGACTTCATTAATAAGAATGACAGGTTCTGAGACCAAGAATACAAGAAGCCATTCGTTCAACATCAATGGTACTATACCAAACATGTCCGCCAGAAGGGGACATAGAGTATCAAACAATGGAGGCCAAATGAGACTGACATGGCCACTAGAAGCCAAGGATTCCTCCATGGAGGCATTGTAACCAAGCTCTTATCTTCGGAGAGGGCGTTGAGGGCATTGAACATCTCGATACACACCAGCAAAGAGAGATAAAGTCATTGCCTTCACTTTACCCATTGAGAAATAGTGACACGGGTTTGATAAAGTAATCAGGCGGCCCCCGCCAATCGTGAATGGGGAAATCGAGAAGTTTGACCATGAGGGGAAGTCTCCCCAATTGCGAAGCTGTGATAGTTCAACTAGTGTGGGCCCATCGCTCACAAGATTGATGCCTAGAAAATATGACTGAGTGTACCACAAGATGAAGATGCCAACCGTTGCTATGCCCACGTACAAGCCAATTTCCATGTAACGGAAAAGAACCCATGAGTTTATAAGAGAATCATTGCTCTTGTAGGGAGGTTTGCGCATTATATCAACATCGGCAGGGTTAAATCCAAGAGCTGTAGCAGGTGGGCCATCAGTAACTAAACTGACGTACAGAAGTTGTACATGTATCATCTTGCACTCTGGTATCCCCAATGTAGCAGTCGAGAATATTGATATAACTTCACCAATATTAGATGATATCATGTACCTGATAAAAGCTTTCACGTTGTCATAAATTGAGTACCCTCTGCAACGGCTGAAACAATGGTACCGAATTTGTCATCTGCCAGAACAATGTCTGAAGCTTCTTCTGGCATTGAAAATTGCTTGATTAAGTCTTCTTTTATAGAGATTTGTAATGTTGGTCACCTAAACATTTTGTACTCAACTAATTCATGAACTCAACCTCAATCTAAAAAACCTCAATGACTTGATCTTTAATCCACTTTGCTTACCTAGAGTTTCCGTAGTTATTTTTGTGAATTGTGTCCACCGTCGTCTTTTGTTTTCCAATTTATGTCCTGCTTAGTTTTCACATATAACTTTCATGATGATAGGGTGTGACCGAGGATAAAATAGTTGAAGCTCTTATTGCGAATAGTGCAACATATGAAAAGAAAACATCATTTTCACAAGTGAGTATGGCTTATAGTAATCAAGAGCTGTGTATAATGTAGATATTTGCATATTGAATTGAAGTCCGTCTCCAGGAAAAATATAGGCTTAAGATGCAGAAGAAATATGACCCAGAGTACTGTTGCGGCGTCCTTTTGCATGAAGGTAAATTCATGTTGTCTTATATGCACTCCTCGTAAGATAATATGAAATTAGTCTTCTTGTTTAAACAATTTTATAAAACTATAAATGATATAAGTAGAATCATTTTAACAACAACATTTGCAATAATGTCTCTTTCTCTCATTCATTCATTTTTAAAAGTAAAGTGATTATAATGAATGGCCAATGACCTTATTATAAGTATGTAAAATGACTAAAGAGGGCACACTAAAGACATTTCGAGGCAATGTCTCCCTCTAACCTAATATAACAAATAAAATAGATAAAACCTAATAAAACATGAATAACAATACATAAAAATTACAAATAAATGAAGGTATATGTTACTCTCCCCAATTTAGAAAAGCTCACCCACCATCAGCATGAAAATAAAAGAGGTGACTGAGAAATTCAAACACTACCATTATCCCCAACTGAGAAAGGAAGTCGTCTACTGAAACGCCCAACATATCGATTAGTAAACGGGTGGGGGCAACTAATTCGAAATCCCAATAATGGGCGTTGGGGGCGAAAACTGGAAACAGCCACCTAGCGGCCTAAAAATAGGTACAAACATATAAAGTGATAATAACCGCATCCTCATCGGACTCTCGGATGGACAAATTGACTACTATACAATTCTTTGGGGGGCGTAAAAATGGGCGTTGGGGAGCAAAAATTGAAAATAACAACCTAGCGGTCTAAAAATAGGTACAAACACATCAGACGATATCAAAATAACTTGTCTAAACTAATCGCGTCCTCATCGGACTCTCGGTTGGAAAAATTGATTAGCATAAGCTTCTTTTGGGCGTTAAAAATAGGTGTTGGGGTGCGAAAACTGAAAACAATTCAGCGACTTAAAAATAAGTACGTCAAGCGATACTAAAGTACATTGTCTAAATTAACCTTGTCCTCATCGGATTATCGATTGGCCAAATTGACTAGTATACGCTTCTATTCAGGGTTAAAAATGGGTGTTAGGGGGTGAAAACTGAAAACAAAAATCTAGAAGCCTAAAAATCGGTACAAACATATCAAGCAATACAAAATTAACTTGTCTAAACTAGCCGCGTCCTCATCGGAATCTCGGTTGGTCAAATTGACTGGTATATGCTTCTTTTGAGGGTTAAAAATGGGCGTTGTGGGGCGAAAATTATAAACAACAACCTAGCTACTTAGATTTAGGTACAAACACATCAAGAAATACCAAAGTAACTCGTTTAAACTAACCGTGTCCTCATTGGACTCTCGGTTGTCCAAATTGACTGGTATACGCTGTTTTTTGGGGCCAAAAATAAGCGTTGGGGGGGGGGGGGGAAAGGTGTAAACAACAACCTAGCTACTTAGATTTAGGTACAAACACATCAAGCGGTACCAAAGTAACTTTTCTAAACTAGCCATGTCCTCGTCGGACTCTCAGTTACCCATATTGACTAGTATACGCTTCTTTTGCGGTTAAAAATGGGCGTTGGGGGGCGAAAATTGAAAATAACCACCAAGCTGCCTAGGTTTAGGTACAAAAACATCAAGCGATACCAAAGTAACTTGTCTAAACTAACTGCGTCCTTATCGGACTCTCGGTTAGCCTAATTGACTAGTATACGCTTCTTTTGAGTTTAGAAGGGGGGGGGGGGGGGACTAAAAACAACAACCAAACGACCTAGGTTTAGGTACAAACACATTAAACGATACGAAAGTAACTATGGAAGTCTGTTGTGTATCGATTACTCCCCAATAAAATTACATGTATGTTAATGGAATGAGAATGTACTAGTCTTTTATGTTATATACTCATTTACGATTACACATTTACTAAGTCTAATTTTGTTCAACAGGTTCTTCGTGGAAAATATGAAATTACTTTTGGGAGAATGGAGTCTAACTTTTGCAAGGAATCTCATGAAGACTACTTATGGGAGAATAATATGCTTAGAACTTTAATGATTTTAGACTTCGTTTCAAGTTTATGGTTAAAAGCTCGACGGTTTATCTTGTACAACATTTTGTTTTCGGAATTTTAATGGTTATGAATGAAATATAGTTTCAGATCGGTTTAATATCACCGAAATGTTGTGTCATTCATGTTGTCACGTGTATTTTGGAATTATGTTTTGAGTGAAATTTGTGGGCACTGGTTGGGCACGCGTTATTTCTAGTGTATATATATCTATTTGTTTAATAAGATTTAAAAAAAATATATAATAATATTGCTAACGGACTTTAACCGTTAAAAATAAAATCATTCATTACAAATATATGACATACATAATCCGTTACAATGTATTTTGTAACAGTTTTTATTCGTTACAAATTATGTATTTGTACCAATGCCAAATCCATTACAAAATATATTGTAACGGTTTTCGTCCGTTACAAATATTCATTTTGTAACGGATTTTATCCGTTACAAATTCTGTTAGTAAAATAAATAATGCCAATTTTCTAACGGATTTAATCCGTTACAAATACTTTTTGTAACGGTTTTTGCCCATTACAATTGACCTGTTTTGGTGTAGTGACCACCCTTCGGCACCGCTAAGCATGTTGATTTATGAAATCATAGCACATAGGTCCTCTTCGGTCAAATTCGCTTGTGCTTGTGGCACATTGCGATATTTACGAGCCATATGGCCTGGCTTGCCACACTTGAAACACAGAAACTGTCCCGAGTTGCTAGACTGTCCATTTTCAGGGTTCTTATTCTTATTCTGAGTCTGATTTTTAAAATTCTGGTTGTGGCTCTTTTCTGATTTTTCATATTTTTTTTCGTTTGCCTTTAGAACAACTGGAGTGTGGTTCTTTTTCTGATTGTTGTTGTTAGACACAACAAGAATTTCATCTTTATAGTCCTGTTTTCAGGATTCCTCCTCAATTCTCAATTTAGTAATGAGTGACTCTAGTGAAAATTCTTTAGACTTATACCTCAAAATATTTTTGAACTCTTTGAACAGTGGAGGCAATTTATCAATAATCACAGCCACGTAAAATTGCTCATCTAAAGCCATGCCCTCGGAAATAATTTCATGGGCAATCATTTGCAAATCATGGGTTTGAGCAACAACGGATTTGTCATCCGTCATTTGAAATTTCAAATAACGGCTGACGGCATATTTTTTAGCACCCGTCTCCTCCGTGTCATATTTTTTAAACAGTGCATCCCAAACATCTTTTGCAGTTTTATAATTGGCATAATAGTCATAAAGTTCGTCACTTAAAGCATTCAAAATATAGTTCTTGCATAGAAAATCATTTTTCTCCCAAGTTGTTTTGCTTTCCTCAACAGTAGGTGGATTATTTACTACGGGTTTGTCAAATTGAACACACGATGCGACTTTTTTCGTAGTTAAATAAAATAGTAATTTTTTGCTCCAACGTTGAAAATGGATGCCTTCATATTTGAAAGGCTTGTTAAGATTGCTAGAGTTAATTTCGCCCATGGTAGAATTTCAGAACACCTTAAAATTGTTGTAGTAGCAATTTAAATAAATGCATAATTAAAGTAGGGAACGAAATTACCCAATTTATGAGCAAATAAATCGACCCAGAAAATATAAAAAACCCGGAAGCAGTAAATCAGGCTGTGTCGCGGACAATGTCGCTCTCTTTAAGGTGTTTCGCGGCCCTGCCTCCAATTTGTGCTGAGAGATGAAAGTCTCGCCACCCCAGGATAAAACAGCCCCAAAATACGGACTAGTAGCACACACCAGATTCGTTCAACGAACACCCATTCAGTAATACATACATTGCTCAATTCTGTGCAGTATAATTATTCTGGGGGAAGATTAATTAATTCTGTGGTATTATAATTATCCAAGGACGAATAATTTCTGTAAAGAAATTTTGAGAACTGTTGTAAGTCTGGAATCTGTGTATAAAAATGGAGGTATATTTGAGTTGGAGGAATTTTTCAACTAGTAATAACCACGTTTTTATTCCAGAAAAAAATTACCGTTAATAATTAATTTTAAGCCCAAAAAACCGTCAATTTATTTGTCCAAAAAATTATTTTTTAATGAGCCCAAGCCCAAGACCCGAGCGCGGGTCAGGCCAGACGGACGGCGGCGGCGATCCATATCCATAAAATGTCAACCAATCACAGCATGCCACATCTGTCAATAATTTGAAAATAGGGACTTAAAATGGAAACAAAATGTTTGTTGTTCGAAGCTTTATTTTTGTGGAATTTGCATTGTATTTCTCAACATCAATAAATAAACCTTAAGGGACTCCTGTTGGCCTTCTTTTGCAAGATTATGAAGGTTATGTAGCTCAGTCAACTTGTTTTTGGTTTCCGACTCGCATACATTGGATCTCCCCTCCTCTCTATTTCAGATAGTCTGACTTGCACCATTTACATATATCTCTTGATAAGAGATACCGTTTTATCATTCATATTATAGATACATGGCATTGAATGTACATGAGCTTTTCTTTATGTTTGTATTACAAGTATTTAAATGAAAACAAGGGATTGGTTGTGATTTTATATATATATTTTTTTATGCTGAAACGCCTGCTTTGTTAAGTTATGAGGAGTGATATGTCAAACCACACAATATTAATTTTCAGTTAGTCAATATCATTTTGTGATTTTTTTTATTATGAATTGTAATTCAATGCTGTTTTATTATTTATCATTTTATTAAGGAAAAATATGTTTAGATTTTATTTAAATTCTGTTATTGTTATTCGTTTTCAACTTCTTATTGATATTTAATTTATGCCATTTGACTTTTGTATACTTGTCTAATTTTGTTTTTTATTCTTTATCTTGGTTGCTATTTAAATTAAATATTATTCCTTAGCACCCTATATTCCTCTATGAAATATTTGGGTCTATCATTAAAAATTCTAACGTAGCAGAGGGTGGTTATATATATTTTATTTCTTATGTTTAAATAATGTACTTTGGAGGGTACATCAACTCCTTTGATATTTAAGGTTTCAGTTTTAAGGCTTAATATATCTTTAAAACGTGTTAATAAAGTTTTTGCCATAGTTTTTTTGAGGTGTACATGTATTTTCTTATACCTTCATCATAAATTGGTTAGTCCGAGCATAGTTACCACTTCCTCAAAAGTAGATTAGACAAATTGGTTCAACTAGCAAATAAGAGAATTGGCCAATCTATAGGTCTGTTTCACATATAAACTTGTCACCCTTAATTTAACTTAACTCAACTCAACAAAGTCTTTTTCCAATTATTTGGGGTCAGCTACATGAATCCTATTTTTCCATTCCATTATGTCTAGCGCAATATCTTCGGTTAAACCACATGGCATCATGTCCGTTTTTATAATATCCCGCCAAGTCAATTTAGGCCTACCTCTACCCTTTGTGCTACCATCAATACTAACTAAATCACTCTTCCTAACGGGTGCATCCATTGGTCCATGCTTGACGTGTCCAAACCATCTAAGTCTATTTTATCTCAATTTATTTTCTATTGGAGCTACTTTTACCGTTTCACGAATTTGTTCATTTCTAATTCATACGCAAAAATCACTCTCAACTTATAAGTGAACATGAACATGAACATGAATACTCTGTTGTTTAATAACTACTACGTTTGTGCATAGGATAGCTAATTTTCGAAGAGTCCCCTATATTTCGCTAGAAACACATCATGATAAATTCCTGAAGAAGGCGTACTTGCAACATAATATATAGTTCAAGGGGATTGTTGGGACATTTTTTTTGTGTTGGGAGAGGGGGAGGTATCTTAAAAAAAAGTTTAGTTATTTTGGGATCTTTTTAGTTATCGCCCATGAAATAGCACATTTAGACATACACCTGCCACCCAAGAAGTTTAAAGATTTGATTTTCCCCTTGTGAACATATTTATATGGGTTATGAGTTTGTATTTTATGTTTCTTCAAAGTGATATTGATTTGTTTCGGGAGTGATAACTCCAAATTTTGAACTTCTAGGGGGTGTATATAATTGTGTTATGATCACAAATTCACTAGGGTTAAGTACAACCTCCATTTTTTCTTTCACTTTAGCGTTTGTTTTATGGTCTATGAAAGTATATTTTGATCAACCATAACACCTATCGACTAAATAAAGTATAGTTTATGTACCTTCTTCATGTGAAATAGCATTGTTGTCATTAATATATTCATTCTCTATTGTATTCACTATCAGTTGAGTTTGATCCTTACCTAGAGATAGATTCATAAAGAAATTTTGAACGAGATATACACTGCGGTAGGAATGGGAGTGTAAGCAAGATTGTGACTGGGAATTAAGTTGTGACTAGGACTTACATATCCTTTGTGATTCCATATCAACTTGTTCCGAAAAAACACGATTATTAATGATTCAAAATTCATTAGCAGATGTAATCATAGAGAAAAGATTAAATCATTAAAATTACAACCCTTCATTAGTCAACTATGAAAAAGATATAAATTGGATAAAAAAGAACCCGAAATTCCATTAATACCTAATTCTTTGTAAAAGCCTAAGTGGAAAAATTAAATATAACCATGCCTTAGTTAAAAAAGGTAACATTCAATTGATATCTACCCATCCATAAAAATAACCATACATGTCAATTGTCATATTAATCAATCTCAGTGTCACAATCATCTGTTTCACTATCATATCCATCACTATTGTCTATATCTTCATCGCGTTCATCTACATCGCTCCCGTTATTTTCATCATCAGTATATGAACATTCATTATAAGCCTCAACACCATCCGTCCCACTTGAAACTTCATCAACCTCAACAACATATCATCATAGACCTTAGTTTCAATGATATCATCTATAGTCACTCCTTCCACACTAGGACTAATCGATGTCATATCCCCATATTAATTGGCTATGTTGTTATCTAGTTCTTGAGTGTTGTAAGACTGAACTTCTACATCTACTGTGACATCTCCACTAGAATATTTCCCATTCATTTCATACAAATATCGTTATGTCATCTTTAAAATAACATGGCAATCGTCTTCTATAGGGTCTCACACAAATCAATCTTGTTTGGCTTCAGAGGCTAATATTTAGGGTTCGTTAAACAATCAGTTACTTTTGTATAATACATGTTTGAAATTTACCAATATGAACCCAAATTCATCTATGACCCTTCTTGAATTATTATCAAATAAATCACACTTTAGTAACACAAACATAAACTCATTCGCCTAACATAATTAAATTATATCTGTCAGTAGCACTCTATAATATATGACATTTCATGAAACAACTCGTTTTCCCCTTACACTTCCATAAGTTTATGTGGTGTCATCAAGCATAACTCCATTATTACGAGTATTTGTCTTTCTCACTCTGCTTTCTATGAAACTTAAAACCATCTACAATATACCCAATTGTGGCATTTTAGGCCCCGAGATGAGTATGCCCGGTGTGACATCCCGTCCTAAGAATTAATTAAATTATATATGGATTATATATAAGGAGGGATTAATTATATTTATAGAAGAATTATGGATGAAAATTGAAGAGAAACAAAAGAAAAATAAGTGTCATTCAAATGACAAGGGGTTGTCGTTTTAACGATAATTAGGGCTGTAAACGGATACTCAAAAATCCGTGTCCGTCCGATATCCGAATCCGAATTTGCGAATATTTATCCGAAAAAATGGAAACGGATACGAATATGGATACTCTATAGAAATATCCGAGAAAATGGATACGGATACAGATAGTAGTAATATCCGATACGGATAATCCGTATCCGACACGGAGTATCCATTTTACCGGATATCCATTTTTTCGGATATCCGTATCCGTCTAACAAAGTGTAAAATATTAGTCATATAATATTTTATATAAGAACTAAATCTTAAAATAAAAATTAGGCCTAAGTATAATTATATAAACTTTAAAAATCTAACATAACCCTAACCTAATAACAAAAAATAAAACACGGTCAAATCCTCATTTCCCCAAAGCCCTTCCCTCTTCCCTCCGATGTCACCTGTGCTGTCCTTCGAAGCTCCGATCTCCCCTGCGTTGTCCTCCCATCTCCCCTGCGCTGTCCTCCGATCTGCCCCCTATATGACGCTGTCTCTTCCAATTCCGAGATCGGTGTCTCGGTGTCTCTTCCAGCTCACTTGATCCGATCCAATAATAGGTGTGTAAATGTTTGTGTGAAATGATTTTTGATGTATGCTATTCAGTATTTTAGCTCAGTTTGAAATGTAAGAATCACAAATGATTTGAAATTTATCTTCGAGGCTGAAAATTTATCTTCGAGACTAATTTTAGCTCTGTTTGAAAGCGATTGAAAATTCACTTCTATTTTTAATTATTATCTGTTTTTTAAGAGATTGAAAATTCACTTCGAGCCTATTTTTTAATTATTATCTGTTTGATCTACCACCAAAAGGGATGGGTGTAAAGTCAGTAGCTTTCCATTTACAGCCCTACTTGACACAAAGGAAGAGGAGAGATGGTTCTACACATTTACAAATTACATAAAAGATTTAATATACAAATGAGATGATTGGTCATAATCTAGTATATAAATGAGATGATTTCACCCAACTAAATGTCTTTGATTTTTTTGTATTAGTGGCCATGGACGCACATGCAGTATTTGTTCAATGAATATTAGATGTAAAAAATTTATATGTTGTGGTTATTTATTTTAATTTCCATAGTATTGATGTAGAACAAGTAGTGGAAGAAGTCAAAATGAAAATAATAATTATATAGAGTATGTTATTAGTTTAATAATTTTTAATTCTAATAAATAATTTAGTTTTGTTATCCACCAAGCAATATTTAAAAGTCTCTAACTATCATTGTTTGTCCTACAATTGAATTGTTTAGCATCCAAATATGACTGTTTAGTTTCCACCCAAACTAGCCTCGAACCTATGTTATTTAGTAAACAAGTTGTATTACTTCGCTTAGAACACATATTTCTTACTAAGTAGGGTAATCTCTAACTATTCTAGTAGTATAAATACGAGTCTTGTGACCCATTAGGAATAATTCAAGCACTATAAGAAATTACAGATTTTGCAACAATATTTAGCAACATAGTCCATTTTTGTTGCCAACAGAAATCCCTCTGCGATAAAATATCCTTCTTGTTTACTAAAAAGGACAAGATTAAAAATCACTGTGTGAGAGAAAATTTAGTTCCTTATAATTTTATGTTACTCAGTGTTGTTTTTACTAATTATTTTTTGTAATCAACACGATGCAGTTTACTACTAACTTGCGAGTTTTGATTACCTCAATGCTTAATTTGATAAGGATATAAAGGAAAGGAGATGAGAAAGACACACTTCAGGACCTTAAGGGGTAAAAAATAACATCCATTCTTTATTGTAATATATTCTTTGTTTTCTCCGTTAATATTTTAATTGAGTTATACTTTTCAGGTAAGATGATGCTTCACTTCATTTATGTTCAAACATTAGAGAAACTGAAGAGGATACAAATTTCAATGGCTCACAATTGAATAAGAAAATGCACATTAAAGGTTAGTACTTTTGCTCGTACCTTATTTTATAGTTTAATTTGATGCTTTACACATTCTCTATATCTTACATGGAATGAAAAATTATATATTTAATTGATTGATTAAATTAGTGTTTGATATACTATGTGTATCTTAATGTATCTTAAACAATAAAAATGGATAAGGATATTATCCGAATCCGGGAAATCCGAGAGGATACGGATATGGATAGCTGAAATTATTATCCGAGTGGATACGGATACGGATACGGATGGTGTGGAGTCTTGGCGGATACGGATGTGGATACTATGGTATCCGCTCCGTATCCGTCCGTTTTACACCCCTAACGATAATGTGAGGTCGTGAGATACAAGGCTTCTAACGATGTGCTACTGACTTACAGTAGCAGGTCACGTGAAGGGTCACATGATCTAGGGAAGGAACGCCATGATATAAGTCATTTGAATGACATAAGAAAGTCGTTCGAACGACGTTTGTCGATATTTTAGATCGCAGTACCCTTGTGCGCTGTCACAATTTGGAGCGTTACATCTTTGAGTTATCGAGCCCAGATCATCCTAGAAAGGGAAAAACGGGTATTTGGAGTCTTAGGGAGTTTTTATAAGGGTTTGTTTGGTGTATTTATGTTGAGAGAGAGAGAGAGAGATGTGGATAGTCTTTTGTAACACCCCGTATTTATGTGCATTTAAATACTTAATTAATTCAGGTAAATTTTAAATTACTTGCATTTCGTAATTTAATTGAATTAATTATGGTAATATTAATCGAAGAGTAAATGGTTGATATTTATGAAATTGAATTACAATGTGAATAGTAATAATTTATTGATGTCATAATGTGTATTAGTGATGTGGTATCCATTTATCTTAGCCGGGAGTGGTATATAGACTAATTTGGGTGTGAGATAGGAACTTATAATAAATTAATTCGTCTGTCAATTCTTAGCGCACGATTGAGCCCGGAAGGGCCGAGATAGTCAGAAAATCGTGCCCAGGGGTAGTAAATGGGTCCCGACACATTTTTAGGCATAATCGGGCCCACACGGGGTGTTCGGGTCACTTGGGCTTGGCCCATTAGACTAAAAACGTTATTAGAATATTAAACCTAAATTTGAGAAGTGTTGAACGGAAGAAAAACATAAAAGTGAGCCTTAGAGTTTGAGAGAAAGCCAGAGGGATCAATTGGAAGAGCAATTGGGTGTCTTTTCGAGACAAAACACGGAACACATTGGCTGTTCTTCATCAAATCTTTCTCTACCTGAACGGATCAGACTCTACAAACCCCAAAAGGCAAGTGGTTAATTTGATGTGATTTTTAATTGTGATAATCAATTCATATTCTAGTGGGTGTATTACAAATCCGTTTTTGGGTAGGTATTCCGGTGAAATTCGGTTTTCAGTGAATGAAATACTTTGCTGAGATTAAGGGTGAAATTAATGGTGTTTTATGATTCTGGAGTGTAAGAGTATGAATTGTATGTTAAATCCAGTAAGAATCGATGTTAAATTTTTGTTAATAGAGATATAAAATTCAATTGGATGTTTGAAACTCGGATAAAACCCGAATCTGGAAAACACTGGAATTCATGAAAATTAGTTGTTGAATTAAGGTTTCTGGGATTATTAGAACCTATTTTCATGTGTTAATATTGTTGATTGTGATTAGAGAATACTAGGATTGAAGTTAAAAGCCTAGTTAGGTTAACAATGGAGGAAACAGATAACCCGGGAAAGAAGTGCACCTGATCGATCGATCGACGTTCCTAGAATCTTGGCAATTTGGCTAGTTTTATTACATAAGGGGAATTTATTTAAGAATTAAATTCCAAAGTTTTTATCTAGGGAAAAATAAATATAAGAATAAATATTCCTAAGAATTATGGGGAATATAATTGGATTAGGGGGTGCGATGTGGGTGACACATTATGGATAAATTTTGGGATAATATTTCCTAAGTACAAATTTCAGACTGAGGGTAAATGTCCGGGTAATGTAGTTGAGCGACACTACTTTAAAATAATTAATTAAAGTGAAACTAATGAATTAGATTAGAGTCAAACCATAGACTCATGATTTTTGGGCTAGTGCTACGGTATTAGTACACGGTAAAGCCGAGAATAAATTATATATATATATATATTTATATTTATACATTGTGTGCTTATAAATATTAGTGAGTAGATATTTCTTTAATTTATATACTATAGTGCTGTTGGGAGAGGTTGCGTGATGTGGGTGAACCCCCAAACTTGAGGATTAGGACGAGTATATCCCCAGATCATAGCTTCCAATTTCAGAGCTGGGGCATTGAGATGATGTCTGGGGAATATGACCGCCTCCATTACGGTTTTATTTTGGTTCCAATTCAGCGAACAAAAGTTGTCTCAGAACTCCACGTGGGACTGAGTGGCCTGGGTTGCTGGAACTTTAGAGAACACATGCGCTGAGTTAATACTTGGGAGGATGGGCTATTATATATTCAACATATGTGTCAATGTTGTAATATGGTTCTACGTATACAATAGGATAAATAATTATATACGGGTAATTACATACATGAAGTAAATTGTATTGATGACATATGGGTTTTATATATGTTCAACATATGTGTGAATGTTGTAATATGGTTTTACGTATATAACGGGATAAATAATTACATACGGATAATTTAATACATTAGGAAAATTGTATTATTTATATAACTAGTGAACGTTATATGGTTTTCAAGGAAAATGGTGAATTCAGTTAAGGTGATAAATAACTTATAAATCATTTATTTAAACATAATCGGGACAGAGTAGGGTGTGAGGGAAAAGTTATAGCAAGAGCTATTTAAGGGATAGATAACTAGGGAAGTTATAGAGAAAACGTTAGGTGTGCACATTAGTTGAGGGGTGAGTATGTCCTCAAGAGAGAGTGCGACACTAACTTAAATATTAAGCACATTGATGCATTTTTAATTACTGCAAGTTAATCATTTGCTAAATATTTTCATAATGTTTTGGGTTCTAACCATAGATATCAAATATTTTAAAAACCTTTTAGGTGTCCATCCATAGGGATGCCGAGTGTCACTTCATTCCAGGGATTCGCAGTTGCGACATATGTTGATGTTGTAGGATTTGGATAGATGCGTCTATTTTTCTATTCCTAGTATGGGGACTCATATCATTTTATTTCAAGCATGTCGCTCACAGTTTTATTTAGTTTTCTTTCAGATTGTATGGGATTTAGTACTCTCTGTTAGTTTGGTTGGTTTTGGATTTTCGCTGGTGGTTTATTTGGAAAGATTTTTATTATTCTATGTGATGATTGATTCTATCTTCATTGGATGTTTTCATTCTATTTCCGCACTTATTTTGTCTTGGATTAAATAAAGATAAAATTTGGCACCAACCTTTTGAATACAAGGTGGTTAGTAAGTTTTAAAAAGTTTTCGACAGTGATGCTAAAAATGAACCCAATGAGATTCCTGTTTTAATTTGATATAGGACTGATCACCCGATATTTTATTAGGCGGGGGGTCACGAATGGTATCTGAGCATCAGGTACTAGTTTCCATAGGATCTTTACGACTTTTTACATTTTAGCGTAGTGTTCTGTTGATATAGAGCCCTATTATTAAGAATATTGCTTTATCTTCATGCTTATGAGTTATTGTGCCTATGATATTTAGTTTTGTATTAATAGTGAAATAATACAACTCGTTTCAAATTTTAGATGCTGCCTAAGAGAGTTAAACCTGCTAGGGCAACAGTCATGGACGAGGTGAGGTAGGCTCAACAGGAGCTAGAGGTTCCACAACCGCAAGCCCCTACAGGATTCATGATGAAAGTTCAGATGGCATAAGTGGTGGCCCAGGTGGTTAATCCAATAATGGCATCCATGGTTGCCCATTTCCCTCAGCCTCAGCCATAACAGCCAGTGGCCCTAGTTTCACCAGCCCACTCAAGGCCGTCAGAGTGGTAGAGAGTTCGGGAGGCCATACAGAAGGTCCATCCACCAGAGTTTCAGGGGAGTTCAGAGGTAGTTCTAGCATGCCAGTGGGAGAAGGATATGCAACGCCACTTGCATATGGTTGACTACAGTGAGGTCAAGAAATAGATATTAGCCACTTTTAGGTTGACTGGGGAAACTCTACAGTGGTGGGATTCCATCACCACTATTGGAGATAGGGATTCGACGACCATCGATGATTTCTGGGTGCGGTTTGACTGCAAGTACTTCCTTCAGCAGTTGAGGCTGAGATGAGGAGGAATTCAGTGAGGTAACTTAGGGAGAGTGCTCAGTGGCAGAGTATGTGGAGGAGTTCACTCGTTTGTCAAATTTTGAGCCGGGTGAGGTGAGCAATGAGGATAAGAAGAAGGCTAGGTTTGTGAATTGATTTCCCTGGAGGATAAGGCATCACTTGATTGGGAACCCTGGATTGGTGACGTATAATGACGTTATCAATGCCTCTTTAATACATTACCAGGATCATCGCTTCTATCTGAAAGAAAGCAAGAGGAGTGGTGAGCCGAGCCAGTAGGGCAAGGCAGTGGGGGTGATACTAGCGGAGCCCAGCCGCAGTCAGGTAGTCAGCAAGGAAATTATGATAAGAAGTTTAAGTCTGGAGGATTTCGAAAGGGAGGTCATGGGTTCAGTCAGGGCCAACAGGGCCCTAATCAGCACAAGCAGATTCCTCAGGGCCAGGGCAAAGGGAACAATGGGGGAGGCCCACAGGGCCAACACCAGGGACATCCTCAACAGGGCCAACAGGCCAAGTATCAGGGAGATGATCAGAAGTGTTGCAACGTTTGTGGCCTGACATGTCATTTCAAACCAGCAACAGGGTGCCCCATAAGGACAAAAGGTACAGTGACCTCCAGCAGCACCAACTCCACCAGCCCCATAGTAGCAGGGGAAGATGCACTATGGTCATGTGTATAACGTCCGAGATGTCCCCATTCCACCAGCACCTCAGGCGCCAACAGCAGTTGAGGGTAAGTTTCCTATCTATGGGCATGACGGTAGGATACTTTTTGATACTGGGGTATCACATTCATTTATTAAAACCATATTTTCTAGGGCCATTGGTTTGCTAGAGACAACGGGTAGTCTCATTATGTGTGTAGAGTAACCGATAGGTAGTGGTTCACTTGTACATTCAATTTGTAGAGGTGTGGACATTTTAATTAGGAGATTGGTTTTAGCAGCGAACCTCCTAATGTTAGATATTGAGGGATATGATGTCATCCTTGGCATGGATTAGTTGGCAGGATACATGGCGACATTATATTACTTCGAGAGGACCATTGTGTTCTCCATTCTGAGAAGGGAGATGTTCTTAGTGGCGATGCCTGTTTCGAAGGGAGGGTCGCACACTCACTTATACTATTTTGAGGAGGATCCCTCACAGGAGGTGGTGACTCCATTAGATTCGATTTCAGTTGTGAGGGACTTCGAGGATGTATTTCAAGAAATACCAGCATTACCACCCAGCAGGGATCGAGTTCATTATTAATCTAGCATCGGGTTCGAAGCCTATTGCTCGATCACCTTATCGTATGTCCCCTTTAGAGATGCGTGATCTTAGAGAGAAGATTCAACAGCTCTTGGGTCAGGGTTTCATTCAACGGAGCACATTGCCGTGGGGTGCGCCCATATTATTCGTAAAAAAAAGGATGGTTCAATTCGATTGTGCGTAGACTACAGGGATCTAAAAAAGGTGACGATACGAAATAAGTATTCGTTACCCAAGCATGATGATTTTTTGATCTGTTAAGAGGGTAAGCATACTTCTCAAAGATCAATTTGAGGTTAGGATATCATCATCTGAATATCCAAGCAGAGAATGTTCCTAAGACCACTTTTCTGTTGCGGTATGGATCCTACGAGTTTAGGGTGATGCCATTTGGCCTCACCAATGCGCTAGTAGTGTTCATGGATCTCATGAATAGGGTTTTCAGAGAGTATCTTGAACAAGTTGTTATAGTGTTCATTGACGACATTTTGGTCTACTCGCGCATAAAGGAGAAGAATGCAGACCTGCGTATAGTTATGCAGACATTATGGGACCACCAGGAAGTGTGGATTTTGTCTATGAGAGGTTCATTTTCTTGACCATATTGTGTTAGACCAGGGTATTGCTGTTAATCCGAGTAAGGTATCGATGGTGAGGGAGTGGGGACATGCCACGGCATCGACAAAGATTTGCATCTTTCTGGGGTTGGCCGGGTATTACAGGCGGCTCATCAAGGGGTTTTTGAAATTACGGGTCTATTAATGAACCTTACTAACAAGGGGGTACCATTTATATGGGATGACCACTGCCAGTTTTCTTTCGATGAGCTAAAGGGCAAGTTGACATATGCACCCGTACTTGCTTTGCCTAGCGGAGGATTGAAGTACTGGGTCTACACTGACACATCCTTACAGGGGCTTCGGGGTGTGTTGCAGCCAGAGGAGAGGACTATAGCTTATACGTGTCAGAAGCTTAAGCCCCATGAGAAGAATTACCCCACCCATGACCTAGAGTTAGCAGAAGTCATTTTTACATTGAGGATATGGACGCATTATATTCTGGGAGAGCCGCTTACTCTATTGATGGATCACAAGTGACTTCAGGATCTCTTCGCACATAAGGATCTGAATATGAGACAAAGGCGGTGGATAGAATTTGTGAAGGATTATGAAATCGATATCCAGTATAATCCTGGTAAGGCCAACATGGTAGCAGACGCGTTGAGGAGGAGGCCCACTAGGGAGGTTGCAGAGGTCTGGAAGGAGAAGTGGATGGAGCTTCAACCCGACGATGATGTTGCCAGGGCATGTATTTTACCTTTATCTATCCCTCCTGAGATTATCATGCAAGTTGTGAGGGCACAGGTGGAGGATCAGACCTGTCGGGACATGATACGTTAGTTACTGGACGAGGGAGCAAAGTGTTATTCGATTATTTTAGAGGGAGGCCTACTCTGTAATGGGAGGTTAGTCATGTCGGAGGATGAGGACTTGCGGCATGCGGTTATAATAGAGTCCCATGGTTTGAGGTTTACGGTATATCCTGACGGGGATAAGATGCACCAGGATATGAGGAGGCAGTACTGGTGGGCAGGGACGAAATGGGATACATCAGAGTTTGTCTTGAAATGCACCACATGTCAGCCTGTGAAAGTTGATCATCAGAGACCTCCAGGGATGCTACAGCTACTGGAGATTCACGTGTGGAAATGGGAGAGTATCTCCATGGACTTCATTATGGGGTTTCCTACATCACAGAGGGGTCACGATTCCATATGGGTGATTGTGGATTGGTTAACCAAGGTGGCCCATTTCTTATCGGTTCGCACTGATTTTGAGATGATGCGATACGCGCAACTGATCATAGCAGAGATAGTTAAGTTAAATGGGGAGCCGGTTAACATTGTGTCTGACAGAGATAAGAATTTTGTGTCCCACTTCTGGCAGAGCTTTCAGGAGGCCATGGGCATAGAGTTACAGTTGAGTACCGCTTACCACCCACAGACAAACAGACACTCTGAGAGAGTTAATCAGATGCTGGAGGATATGTTGAGGATGTGCATTTTAGACTTTGGGGGAGGATGGGAGCGATAACTTCCTTTGGTAGAGTTTGCATATAGAAACTCTTACCAGTTTGTGATCGACATGGCACCATTTGAGGTGCTGTATGGAAGACTTTGTCGTTCGCCTGCCTGTTGGTTAGAGTTGGGGGACAACAAGCTATTGGGGCCAGAGATGATCGAGGAGATGACTGCCAAGATAGAGCTGATCCGGGGACAAATTTGGATAGCTTAGGATATGCAAAAGAGTTATGCTGAAGCTTCTCAGAGACATGTGGAGTTAGAGGTCGGCGATTAGGTATTGGTGCGGGTGTCTTCTATGAAAGGAGTGATGAGGTTCGGTAACAAGGGGAAGCTAACATCGCAGTATGTGGAGCCTTTACTTATCATTGAGAGGGTGAGACAGGTAGCTTATAGAATGGGTTTGTCAGAGCATCTTCAGCGGATATACGACGTGTTCCAGGTGGCATCGTTGAAGAAATATCAAAGGAAAGAGAGGGCTTTTTGGGATGTCCCACTCGAGGAGATTGACTTGAAGCCAGACATCTCATATGAGGAGAGACATGTAGCTAATTTGGACCGTAGTGAGCACAACATGTGGTCTAAGGTAGTACCACTAATTAGAGTATGGTGGGGTCATCACAACATTTAAGAGTCTACGTGGGAGCGGGAGGAGGATATGTGATAGCAGTATCCTGATTTATTCACCGCAGGTATGACCTAATTTCGGGGACATAATTCCTTTATAAGGGGGAAGTATGTAACACCCCGTATTTTTGTGCATTTAAATACTTAATTAATTCGGGTAAATTTTAAATTACTTACATATCATAATTTAATTGAATTAATTATGGTAATAATAATCGGAGAGTAAATGGTTAATATTTATGAAATTAAATTACTATGTGAATAGTAATAATTTATTTACGTCATAACGTTTATTAGTGACGTGGTATCTATTTATCTCAATCGGGAGTCGTATGTAGACTAAGTTGGGTGTGAGATAGGAACTTATAATAAATTAATTCGGATGTCAATTCTGAGCACACGATTGAGCCTGAATGGGCCGAGATAGTCGGAAAAGAGTGTCCAGGGGTAGTAAATGGGTCTCGGGAAATTTTCTGGCATAATGGGGCCCACACGGGGGTGTTCCGATCACTTGGGCTTGGCCTATTAGACTAAAAACAATATTAGAGTATTAAACCTAAATCTAAGAAGTGTTGAATGGAAGAAAAACACTAAACTAAACCTTAAAGTTTGGGAAAAAGCTAGAGGGATCAATTGGAAGAGCAATTGGAGATCTTTTGGAGACAAAACAAGGAATAAATTGGGTGTTCTTCATCGAACCTTTCTCTACCACAACAAATCAGACTTTACGAACCAAAAAAGTCTCTACGAATCAAAAAAGGAAACTGGTTCACTTGCTGTGATTTTTAATTGTGATAATCAATTCATTATAGTGGGTGTATTACAAATCCATTTTTGGGTGGGTATTCCGGTGAAATTGAGCTTTCGGTGATTGAAATACTTTGATGAGATTAAGGGTGAAATTAATGGTGTTTTATGATTATGGAGTGTAAGAGTATGAATCGTATGTTAAATCCAGTAAGAATCGATGTTAAATTTTTTATAATAGAGATGTAAAATTCTATTGGATTTTTGAAACCCGGATAAAACCCAAATCTAGAAAACGTTGGAATTCATGGAAATTAGTTGTTGAATTAACGTTTCTTGGATGATTAAAACCTGTTTTCATGCGTTAATATTTTTCATTGTGATCGGAGAATACTGAGATTGAAGTTACAATCTTAGTTAGGTTAACAATGGAGGAAACAGATAACTCGAGGAAGAAGGGTACCTGATCGATCGATCGATCGATCTAGGGCGTCGATCGATCGACGGTCCCAGAATCTTGACAGTTCGGCTAGTTTTATTATATAAGGGGAATTTATTGAAGAATTAAATTCCAAAGTATTTATTTAGGAAAAAATAAATATAAAAACAAATTTTCCTAACAATTATGGGGAATATAATTGGATTAGGGGGTGCGATGTGGGTGACACATTATGGATAAATTTTGGGATAGTTATTCCTATGTATAAATTTTGAACCGAGGTAAAATGGTCGGGTAATGTATTTGAGTGGCACTACTGTAAGATAATTAATTAAGGAGAAATAAATTATTAGATTAGAGTTGGATAATAGATTCGGGATTTTCGAGCTAGTGCTACGATATTGGTACACGATAATGTCGCGAATAAATTATAATTATATATACGGTGTGTGATAGTATATATGTACATTGTGTGCTTATAAATATCAGTGAGTAGATATTTCTTTAATTTATATATTGTAGTGCTGTTGGGGGAGGTTGCACGATGTGGGTGAACCCCTAAGCTTGAGGAGTAGGGCGAGTATATCCCCAGGTCATAGCATCTAATTTCAGGTAAGGGGCATTGATATGATGTCCTCATACTCAGGGGAATATGCCCGCCTCCAATACGTTTTTATTTAGGTTCCAATTCGGCGGACCATAGTTGCCTCGGAACTTCAGGTCGGATGAGTAGCCTATGTTGATAGAACTTTAGAGAACACATACAGTGAGTTATTACTCGGGAGGATGGACTAATATATATTCAACATATATGTGAATGTTGTAATATGGTTCTACGTATACAATGGGATAAATAATTATATACGGAAAATTAAATACATGATTTGAATTATATTGATGACATATGGGTTTTATACATATTCAACATATGTGTGAATGTTGTAATATGGTTTTACGTATATAATGGGATGAATAATTATATACGAGTAATTTAATACATTGGGGAAATTTTATTATTTATATAACTAGTGAACGTTATATGGTTTTCAAGGAAAATGGAGAATTAAGTTAAGGTGATAAATAACTTATAAATAATTTATTTAAACATACTCAGGATAGAGTAAGGTGTCAGGGAAAAGTTATAACAAGATCTAGTTATGGGATAGATAACTAGGTAAGTTATAGAGAAAGTGTTAGGTGTGCAAATTTGTTGAGGGGTGTGTATATCCTCAAGAGAGAGTGCGACACTAACTTAAATATGAAGCACATTGATGCATTTTTAATTACTGCAAGTTAATCATTTGCTAAATATTTTCAAAATGGTTTGGGTTCTAACCCTTGCTATCAAATATTTTCAAAACCTTTTAGGTGTCCAGCCACAGGGATGTGACACCCCTCCTAATTAAGTAACGGGTGATCAATCCTTTATTAATTAAAATCAGAATATCCAGTTGGTTCAGATTATGCATCACGGTTGAAAACTTGTTATTCAAAAAAAATACTAACGGCCGAATATTTAAAAAGATTGATGTCAAAATTTTATCCTGTCAATTAATATAAAGAAATTAAACTGAATAACATATCATACATCATTCAATCCAATCTCATAATAACTAAAATAACTGACACAAATGAAAGGAGATGGAGTAAACATATCAAGTCAAAAATCCAATACAGTAATCCAACTAAATAAATCCAACAAATGGGAATTGAAATGAATTAAATCTCAAATCTCTAAATATAAAAATAAGAAGGGACGACATGTCCAACTGATGAAAATAACTCCAAAGTGAGGGAGGATAGACTCAGAGGTGTCTTCTACCAAGTCATGTATCCTCCACAGCATCTATAGCTCGTCGAATGAATGGAAATCCTAAGCCTGGTGTCCCTGTGGCTGAGCACCTAAAATAATTTGACAAGAAAAGATATTTTACAAAAAATGGGTTAGAGCCCGAGTTGAAAATAGTTTACAACCAGCAAGTTCTTAAATTGATTTTAGTAGCACATATATTCTTCATGTTAAGTTATCTAACTCACTTGGGATGCTCACCTTTCATCTATTGTGCACACCTAGTGAATGTTCAAGTTCTACTAGTTCCTATTCCTATACCAACTAGTCATTCCCGACTAATATCCACTCCTAACCCAATGTCATTTCCATACATTTCCTCGCAGTATGATATGTATAAACAACCTATCTTTAATATAAAAAAGGCACTTTTCGTTTAGTATAATTAAGTGTTCGCTACTTAATTCATTTCCATATTGATTAATAATTCACATACTTAATTCACAAAGTAGATTCCATTTCAAGTATATATATATATACACTCTATCTTATATATGCACTATTGCACCCATAGACACAGCTGTGATGTATGTCCTATTGCATCTCTCATTTGCATAAAGGGCGAAAAGTTCAGTCTCTCGCGAACCATCAAAACAAAACACATATATTGGAGGCGAACATAGTCCCAAGCAGATGGGCTACGCACATACCTACGCATCCATACGGCCGTCATCACTACCCTTCTCATACGTAGGTTCTTTACTCTAGTGGTACAAGTGAATATCCCACCCGAAGGATCCTCAAGTCATGATTTTCCACAATGCGCAGCCTCCACTCGATAGCAAGCAACGTTGGTATGTCATACACATAATCGTTTATTCAACAAGCATACGCACAGCTTAATATATATACACTGGGTATTCTCGCACCCCGAGTCCTTGAGTTTATAGATAATATCACCGTCTCTACTATTCACTTTATTGCAACACTTTGACTTATCTCTCTAACATATACTTTTTGTCTAAGGCTCTATTACCCTGCTACATCACCTTGAGTAGCCGCTCTCTCAACTCATTACTAACTAAGAATTTAAGTCATTCGATAATATCGTAGATTAATTACTCTCACTCCGACCAACCTAAAAGTGTTTCTAACTTATTCGAGCAAAAAATAACCATTCTGGAATCTCATTAGAAGTCCAGGATTCTTGTTCGAACGAGGTCGTTCAAACAAACTTCTCACTTTGAACGAACTCAAAAATCTCGTTAGAACTCTCGTTGGAATTCTCGTTCGAACGACCTGGGCAGGTCTTTGAACGAAAATTCTGAGGGTTCCCCTATTCATCCAAATTTCGTTTTTCCAATCTTCTCCTCATCCAATTTCGTCTAAAATTCATACCAACACCCAATTAATGATTCTTAACTATTACTAATCATAATAGGGTACTTTCTAACATAATTTAAATGACAAATCCTTATATAATCATAGGAAATCTAAACTAATGTCTCTAATCTCTAAAAGTCTGTTAATAATAAACCCACCATGAACAATCACTCAAAACCCCCAGTTATTTTCATGAGTGTAGAAGGGTGTTTCAAGCTTCACCCCTATATTTGTGGGTGAGGGTCCCTCAAAGATCCCCCCTTCATCTTACATAAAATATGAGGTTGAGGGAACCCCTAGGGTCCATCCATTACAGAAGTGCCATATTGGAGAAAGAACCCCCAAGGTCCCTCCACCGCAAAAGTACCATATTGGAGAAGGAAACCCTAGGGTCCCTTCACCGCAGAAATGCCATATTGGAGAAGGGATCCCACCTGACATTTGAAAAGTGCCCCGCAAGGGCCAGTACAGAAGTTCAAGTTGCGAAGGGCCACCGTGAGGGTCACTGTAGAAATGATATTCGAGAAGTTCCCCACAAGGGCCACTCCAGAAGTCCAAGTTGAGAAGGGCCACCGCAAGGGTCACTACAGAAATGACATTCGAGAAGTGACCTGCAAGGTCACTGCAAGGTCCACTATAGAAGTCCAAGTTGAGAAGGGTCACTGCAGAAATGACATATGAGAAGTGCCCCATAAGGGCCATTATAGAAGTTCAAGTTAGGAAGGGCCGACGCGAGGGTCACTACAGAAATGATATTCAAGAGGTGCCCCGCAAGGTTCACTAAAAAAGTCCAAGTTGAGAAGGGCACGACAAGGGTCACTACAGAAATGACATTTGAGAAGTGCCCCGCAAGGGTCACTGTAGAAATGACATTCGAGAAGTGCCCTGCAAGGGCCACCGCAGAAATGACATATGAGAAGTGCCCTGCAAGGGCCACTGCCGAAGTTCAGGTTGATAAGGGTCATCGCAAGGGTCACTGCAGAAATGACACCTGAGAAGTACCCTGCAAGGGCCACTGCAGAAGTCCAAGTTGAGAAGGGTCGTCGCAAGGGTCACTGTAGAAACTCAAGCCTAGAAGGGCCACTGCAAGGGTCACTGCAGAAGTCCAAGTTTGGGAAGAGCCACCGCAAGGGTCACCGCAGAAATGACATTTGAGAAGGGCCACCACAAGGGTCACTGCAGAAACTCAAGCCCAGAAGGGCCACTGCAAGGGTCACTGCAGAAGTCCAAGTTTGAGAAGATCCACCACAAGGGTCACCGCAGAAATGGCATTTGGGAAGGACCACCACAAGGGTCACTATAGAAACTCAAGATTAGAAGGGCCACTGCAAGGGTCCCTACAGAAGTCCAAGTTGATAAGGACTCTGCAAGGGTCCTCGCATAAATGAAATTTGAGAAGGAACCCCCTAAGGCTTCCTCCATAGAAAAAATGATGTTTGAGAAGGAACCCATTAGGGTTACTCAACAGCAGAAACTTACATGGGAGGAGGGACCCGCAATGTTCTTCCCCCCTCAGTTCCCAGAAAACCAAGTTAGGATGATGGGGTGTCTACTAAAACTTATTTTATTGTACAGGTTACCTAGTTGAGCAAGCAGGGCTCAAGTAGGCCAGTTGGGATCTCTTGGGAGTTTTTGGATTGGAGCCTAAGGGACAAGGTATATTGAGCAACCTGAACCACTTAGCACTATAAGATTGAGAGAATACTAGTAGGAAGACCAAGAAGTCACTCAAGACTACACACACTTCACACTTGGTCACAAGTGAAGTGAGCAACCAAAGAGTTCGTTGCTCACAAGCAATAAACTCTTTATAAAAATGACTTTTTCAGAAGAGGGGGTCCTCGAGGTCCCTCTTAAGAAAAATAATGATTTTAGAAGAGAGGGGTCCTTAAAGCCTCCTCCTTCAAGATTTACAAAGATTTCACCACAAGTTACCATTTTAAAATATATTTAACAAATAAGATATCTTGTCTTCATGAGGAGACATATTTGCTTTTTGTCTTGGGTTGGCACTAGGTGGCGCCTGCAAGAGGGGACAGGTAGAGCTGCCTGCAGGTGGGGACAAATGGTACACTTCAGACATTGTCCCCCACCAACCCTCTCAAGTTTGGCTCCCAAAAGAAAATACTCAGCCCTAGTGCCCAAGTATAAATAGACCTCTAGGTAAGGTCAAGGGGGGACAATTGAAATTGCACTGTTATGCTGCCAAAATCATACCAGATCTACCTAGTATTCTCTCCCTGCTCATTCTCTTAGTGCTGAGTGCCTTGTTCTTTCACTCCGCACTGACAGCCATCATTCTCAGGTGTTTCCCTTGAGAAAACTACTATTTTTGCTATGAAAGTTCACCTTATTGCAGGGAGTGAGTTAAAGCATGAGTTCCATTGTTACCAGAAGGACAAAAGTTTCTTGAGAAGTTGCACCAGAAGACCTTGAAGACCTTGCAGACAGTTTCCATTGGAGTGGGCCACACCTCATCCTTTCCAGATATTCATAGATCCTAGTCTCACTACCCTCCTACAGTGAGTATAACATAAACTTTCTAGATTTAACATTACCGGCATAGGGTTATTCATCTACATGCAAACCTATCTTCCAATTTCACAATTAAATGGCGATTCAGTCTCATATTTATAGTATCAATGGTTATCTCATAAACTAGGGTTAACACGAATCATATATGCTCAAAATTTTAGCAAGATAAACGCTTGGCTATGAACCTCTGAATTGTTGAGTGAAATTGGTATGGGTATGATCCACTCCTCATGATCTACACGTTGGTATGGTTTCCGGTGGAAAATCTTGAATCCTTAGCCCACTTCTATATGTCTTCTTCTTCTTATTCTTCTTCTCCCTCTTAGGTTCTCTCTCTCTCTCTCTCTCTCTCTCTCTCTCGTGGGTTAGAAACTGTCAGATTGCCTAATGCCCACGTTCTTTTTTATTTTTAATTCCTATTTTCGTCCATTTAATTTCCCAAAAATATCAAAAGACCAAAATACCCCTCCGGGGTGTTGTTTTGGGCTAAAAATGCCCCGAAATACACATAAAACACCCGAGTAGTGTTTTCTGACCATTTCGACCCTTCTAGACACACTAGCGCACTCAAAACGTCCATACGAGCTACTTAAAAATTAAATTATCCTTTTTAGCTTAATAAAGTAATACTGACACGACTCACACACATATTCCAACTAAGTGTATTGCAACTGCCGTATATTTTACTCCCAGCCAAAATAATATTCTCATATTCAATTAATTACTTTACTCGCTAAGTAATATTCCACATAATTATTTCCGATAAATACTAACTCTCGTCACGCTAGCATATTTCACTCCCGGCCAAAATAATATTCTCATATTTATATATTACTTTACTTGCTAAGTAATATTCCACGTAATTATTTTCGATAAATACTAACCCTCGTCACGCTAGTAATTATTAAAATTAAATCTAGATTAATCATAAATTTAATTTTCTCTCTTTAAATTCGGAAAAGAACAAAATCAAGGTATACCTGGTTGAAATAACTCTAGGTTCTTGTACCGCATGTCATCCTCATGCTCCCAGGTAGACTCCTCTACGTTATGATGCTGCCGCTGCACTCGTACTAACGACACTACCTTTGATCTCAGTTTCCTCTCACTACAGTCTAGAATAGCTCCTGGTCCCTCATTATAGGAACTATCGGGTCGGAGATCAATCTCCTCCAATGCGATGTGGGTGTGGTCCAATTCATCCCAAAGATATCTCCTTAGCGGGGAAATATGGAACACATCATGAATCCTATGCAGATGCTCCAGTAATCCAAGTCTATAAGCTACTTGCCCAATCCGCTCAATAATAGGGAATGTCCCGATATATCTCGGCGCCAACTTTCCTTTCTTCCCGAACTGCATTACCCCTTTCATAGGAGATACTCGCAACAACACTTGATTCCCCACACTGAACTCCTTGAAAAATCTCTTGGCATCAGCGTAATTCTTATCTCGGTCCTGATCAATCCGAATGCGACTCCGTATCAACTCAACCTTAGCTGAGGTGTCCTGAATCACCTCCAGCCCAAGTAATTTATTATCCCCCACTTTGAGCCAACATGTTGGAGAATAACAGGGTCTGCCATACAATGCCTCTAACGGATCCATGCTAATCGAAAACTGGCAGGAGTTATTATAGGAAAACTCCACCAGTGGAAGGTACTGCTCCCACCCCCTCCTAAATCTAGGACACACAACCGCAACATGTCCTCTAACATCTAATTCGTCCTCTCTATCTACCCGTTTATCTGTGGGTGATAGGCCTAACTCAACCATAACTCCGTACCCATGGCCTGTTGGAAGCGCTCCCAAAATCTGGGCGCAAAAATGTTGTCCCGGTCGGACATAATATCTAGGGGCACCCCATGGAGTCTCACTATCTCAGCAACAAATATTTAAGCATACCGCCCCGTAGTATAGTCGGTCCAAACTAGCAGAAAATGGTCTACCTTGGTCAATCAATCCACGTTCACCCATATGAAATCGTGACCCCTATGTGATGTAGGCATCCCCGTGATGAAATCCATGGAAACGCTCTCCTATTTCCACATAGGGACCTCTAATGGATGTAGCAATCCTCCCGATCTTTGATGGTCTATCTTCACCAACTGGTAAGTGGCACACTTCAACACAAACTCGACGATGTCCTTCTTCATTATGCTCCAACAATACTGTTGTACATCTTATCCCCTCTGGGATGTCCTGCAAATCGTGAACCGTGCGACTCTGCCATCACCGCATGTCGTTGCTCCTCCCCTTCTGGGACTACTAGTCTACCATTAAAACATTAGCCCCCATCTGATCTCAGGGAGAAAGAATCTTCTCCCTCGGCTAAGAGCTGGATAATCTGTTCCTGATATAAGGAATCTGATGCCTGAGACTGTGTCACCCTGGTAACTATCTCGGGTGTAACCGTCATTACCGACATAAACGAGTGGGCAACTGCATCCTGATGCCCGAGTTCCTTCCATTTTGCCTTCCACACCTCGGCCACCTCACCTACTAGCCTACGTCTCAATTCGTCAGCTACTATATTAGCCTTTCCCAAGTGGTAATGTATGTCGAACTAGTAGTCCTTCACAAATTCAATACTCCTCTGCTGACGCATATTCAACTACCGCTGCGTGAATAGATACTATCATAACTTATGATCTTTGAACAAACAGAGTTTATCTCCCAATAGATAATGTCTTCATATTCCTAATGCAAACACGACTGCTGCTAACTGTGACACGACTGACACGTGCATCGACTTAATTACCCTAATTGTCGTATTTTTCACCCGCGATAATTTTAATAAATTAATAATCACAAATTAATTTATTCATGCAGTAATATTCAATATAATTCACATCAATAAATACTAACCCTCATCTCGCTAGTTAATATTCATTTGAACCCGAATTAATTGTAAATAAATTTCCCACATTTAATTTAATTAATCCTATATTTAAAAATCATTAAAAATACGGGGTGTTACACTTTCTCTTCTCACCTTGCTATGAAATTATTAGTTGATTCCCTTGGATTCTATTTGATCAGTTCTAAATCACGATGGGTAACTTCTAACTCTTCATTATACTTGTATTGTGACATGAATTCTCGAGCAACATCCTCCCAACTGTGAATCCTTGAATCCTCGAGAGATCAGAACCAACGAAGAGCATTGTCCTTCAAATTCTATTGGAACATTTGGGCCATTATTTCCTTGAATGCTCCTAAGATTGTTATGGCTCGGTGGTAGCTTCAGAGATGAACAATTGGGGGTCCACTACCCCCGAGCTTCTCAATATTGGTCATCTTAAATTTTTTCGTAAGCCTTGCTTTAGGATAGGGAGACATGTGGGTGTAGTCCGTGTAATTCCAGGAGATTCTGATTTAGTCGAACTTCATAGTCAACATCTTGAGGTCCTCCTTAACCTTATTCGATTATTCATCTGGATCAACAATTACATGTAGGTTAGCCCCTGGCTGGGCAAGATTTCAGGTGGGGAGATGGGATGGCAGCGACCCATTAGCAGGAGGAGTACATGGAGCGTGAGAGTATAAATCGGGGACCCAAATAGGCTTGAGTACGGGCGGGCCCATAGCATGATGGAAGAGAACATCAGGCTCTTTAGGAATAGGGACCCAATTTCATTGTATCTCGTGAACCTCAGTTTGAAACTTGTCACTCTTGGTGTGTGTTCTCCCAGGAAAGAGAGTGAAGATGAATTTTGAACTCAGAGGGAGTATTGAGGGAACTTACGGAGCCTCGGGGCAGTTTGATGGAAGACCTAAGCCAACAGTGAGCCAAGCCAAGGGTTGGGTATGCAATCGGCCTAAGAAGGATACAAATTTTAATTGATTTTTTGAAAGAGAAGGGGAAAACTGTTATTATCTGAGGAAAATATTTTTGAAATTTTTGGAAAAGGGGAGGAAAAAATGTTTTTGGGAAAAAAGGTGGAAAAATATTTTTGGTATGAGGAAGGAAAAAGGATTTTTGGGTATTTTTGATAAAGAAGGAAAAATGTTTTTGGCACCTTTGGTAAAGAAAGAGGAAAATGGTAAAAGGGTCTCATCATGCTTATATATTATCATGTTTATTATGTTCTCACTTGTATTAGGTTTACCTAAATGAAAAAAAGAAATATCGGATGGGAGTCGAGCCTGGAAAAATTAGTTTTGAAAAAAATATGTAAAAAACATTATTGGACTTGTTTCCAGGCTCATGGGTAGGCTCCTGTTTTTTAAAAAGGCTAAATCATGCAAAAATTTGGGCGCCATGCCAACCCATTATTTCGGCAGAGTTTCGGGTAAAAACCGACAAATTAAATATGAGTGTCCTATGTTTCACACTTATATGAGGGTATGTAGTTGTTGGGTTAATTGTAAGGGTTCCCCCCTTTAGCATGACTTCCACGATATACGTCTTTCTTTTGAGGGCAATCGGTACGTTTGGACAATCCATTTGATATACTCGAGTGTATGTGAATTACCTCACTACATACCTCGTGGGGACAGTACGTGTGAGAGCAAATCAGATATAGTCAACGTACGTGATTATGCATAAATTCTTCCTAATTTATCCCTTGATTTAGTCACTTTTAGCACCTCGAACAACGTAATTGAGTTGACTTTATCTCATAATCTTGCAACTGACTGATCCTAATGAGTACACCGAGTTTCTGGTATTTTGTAGTGATTTTAGAAGTATTTGATGTCAAGAAACGAAAGAAGGAAACCGGAAGAATCAAGGAAGAAAGAAGGAAAGTCAAAAGGGCAGAAGCGTAATTTTCACCAGGAATTCAGATGAGGTACCTCAAGAGAAGTTGAAGAGATCTCATTCACAAGCACATAGGAAGAAACGACACCTCAATCGGAGTCCCGAAACAAAAGATGTGAGCAGTCAAAGTTGAGCCAAAAAGTCAAATATCCGGACCGGTCCGCCCCTACCCCGGACCGGTCCGCTTTGCAAAACTCCAGTAGACCCCGGACCACAAGCAAACTGAAGAAGGAAAAAAATAAAAGAACCTGTCCGGGGGTGGACCGGTCCGCCCCAAAATAAAAGAACCGATCCGCCAAGTAAGAAGAGCGGTCCGCCTAAGGCTCGGATCGGTTCGACGTTCGAGATTTGCAAATCTTGTTTGTTTCAAGGAAGAGTCCTAGTGCAGCTGCAATTCCTAACTTCATGGAATTTATTTTTTGTTATTTGGACGAAGATTTTAATGAGAATAATAGATTTTTCTTTTCTTTTCCAGCAAACCCTAGTTTAGATACAATTTCCATTTTAATTCCAAGATTGAAGCTTTATTCAGAGTTTCTTTGAATAGCAGTTTTATTCATTGCTGTTGTTACTGCCTTGGTAAAAATTAGTGAGTAATTCTCTCTTGTCAATTCTATTCTACATCAATTTACAAGTTTGCTTTAGATTAATCATGAATTTCTGCATATCAAACACTGTTTTCATTACCTTCATCATGCTAGGCTAGATTTTCTAAGGCCGGGATACATGAACCCAGACTGATGTGTTAATTGCATGTATATAAAATTAGTCCTCTGAATTTAGTGATTGATTATGATCGTATTGCGTACGAACACAACAGTTGTAGGTCCTTATATCTCATTTGCCTATGGGTAACCGTGATGATTTAGAATGCAATTCGATTGTTACTATCGTGATACCGATTTACTCGTCCTCAGATTAAGTATGATGCGAGCTTGAACCTCATATACTGAATGCTTGGGAGTACTAAATTTAGGGTCAAAATTAATCAGTTAAATTCATGATTAGTATTATAACTGCAATACACTAGGGTTGGGGGATTGTATTCCCGTCCTGTTTTTCCCATCACTTAGTCAAAAGTTTCAAATCATCTTTCATTCACATTTTAGGTAGTTTAGTGTAGTTGAATTTTCCACAATTTCATCATTGCATTTAGTCTAATCATTACCCAAAATCAAATCATTTTCCTTTCTTTAGAGTCAGAGTTAGGGTTCATTCGTCTTTTCCGGTCGTCACAACTTCGTTGTCCTTTTTCCCTGTGGATACGATACCGACTTATCGGGTTTATTACTAACGTGACAGGCTTGCACTTGAGCCTAGAGTGAGCGCACATTAGAGACACTTTATGAGTCGCATCAAGTTTTTGGCGCCGTTGCCGGGGAATTAGGTAGACTTAGGATTAGATCGAGTCAATCCAAAGATTTGACCAAAAATTTCCAAAAATCCAAAAACATAAAAAAAAAAAATCAAAAAGCACAAAAATATTCACCATCATCTCTCATAATCCATTAATGCAAAATTCTGAACTCACTCCCACACCCCATAATACTCCAACCAGCATTCACAAAAATCCAATCATTAAGTACAACCCCGATAGCCCTCACACTCCTAACGCCCCACAGTTCTGGATTCCACCTCCCACACCGTCACACTCAATCTCAAACAACACTCCGTTTTCCTTCTTAGGACACACCTCCGAGTACACCTCAAGCACACCAAGTGAGAGCACCGAGTCCTTAAGAGAGAGGGAGATGTCATAACACGCTAGTGCAGCTGCCGGTGAGGAAGAGCCCCCATACCGCCCGCTGAGAGAATTCTTATATCCGGAGCACACTGTCACTCCGGGATGCATTATACTCCCGTATAATGCCGAGCAATTCCGTTTCAAAAATGGGATGATCCAGATGCTACCTCATTACCATGGTATGGATTCTGAAAAGCCATACCTCCATATTAGGGAATTTGAGGATGTGTGTGATACTCTCAATGATCAAACTTGCACCCAAGAGGTGATCCGCCTCAAACTCTTCCCTTTCTCGCTCAAAGATAAAGCTAAGACCTGGCTATGGTCTTTACCTCCTATCTCGATTCCATCTTGGAACGAATTACAATCGAGATTCGTCAAGAAATTCTTCCCAACAAATCGAACAATCTCCATCAAGGCTCAAATTCAAGCGTTCAGACAATATGAAAATGAGCCATTTCATCGATGTTACGATCATTTCAATCAGTTAGTTACTTCATGCCCCCATCATGGATTTGATTCAGCGCAAATCATCTCTTTTCTCCATAATGGGCTGAATCTTAACTCCAAGAAACTTGTTGAAACCATGGGAAGTGGTCCCTTTGTCGACTTAGACGCCCACGATGCTGAGCTTCACCAAAGGTATGTCCCCAAGATTACCCAATCCTGGGATACATCTGACCCTAATGCTCAAAATCAAAATCGGCAAGTGACCACCACTCCATCGGCGTCCGACCTATTTCACGTAGATAAGAATTCTATGATGGACAGTCGATTGGATACCCTTGAGAAAGGATTTCGAGATCTATGCGAGATATATGGAAAAGGACCAGCTGGATCCATACCAAACCCCATCGAGAAGGTGTGTGCAATTTATGAGGCGGGTCATTCAACTGAGGAATGCCCGACTATACCCGCCTACAAAGTAATGATTCAAGAGCAAGTTAGTGGTATAGGAGGATTTAAGGGTAATTTCGGTGCACCGCACAGGAATTCATACAACCCTTTATGGAAAAACCATCCTGGTTTTAGCTATGGGCAACAACATGCTGCGATGAACCCTACTTCCCATGTTGCCCCTCCTCCACCACAACACTTTCAACAAGTTCCACACATGCAAGGACATGTGCAAGCACCACCACCTCAAGGATCATACATCCCTCGGTCGCGGAGAAGTCTCGAGGATACTATCAACCACTTTATCAATACCCTGACTGCAACTAATGCTAGGCATGAGCGCATGATGAATGACATGAATGCGAACACTTCACAGTTGCAGTCATCATTGAGTGTTCAAGAGAAGGGCAAGTTTCCTGCCCAAGGCCAAAGACCTCTCCAAGGTCAAACTAGTGTTAGCTCGACACCCCATGACCATCCTGAGCAATGTAGCGCAATTACCACTCTACGTAGTGGGAGAGTAGTTGACTTGTCACCTCCTCCACAAGACGTACCTAAAGACAAGGAGATTTCGCCCGGCACGAAAGAGGACGAAGATGTCCCCTTAAATGAGAGTGATAAAGACGACACTAGTGAATCCGAGGTAGTAGTGAAACCACCCACCGCAGTACCATTTCCTCAAAGGTTGATTCCTTCACATAAAGGAAACCCACGTGATGACGTAGTAGACATGCTGAAACAAGTAAAGCTGAACTTACCTTTCCTCGATGCCATTAAGAAAATTCCATCTTATGCAAAAGTCATCAAAGACTTGTTGACAGTAAAGAGAAAGATGAAGGTAAAGAAAAATGTCTTTCTAGCACATAATGTGAGCTCCATTCTACTTAACGATCTCCCGCCTAAATTCAAAGATCCCGGTGCACCCACTATTTCCTGCATCATTGGAGAAAATAAAATCGAAAAGGCCTTACTAGATTTGGGGGCAAGTGTCAATATCCTCCCTTACTCTATTTATAGGCAACTTGACTTGGGCGATCTCAAGCCCACAAAAGTCACCCTCCAATTAGCGGATCGAACCGTGAAGATCCCAAGAGGCATAGTCGAGGACGTGATAGTCCAAGTTGACACTTTCTACTTCCCAGTAGACTTTGTCATTTGGGACACGGAACCCTCCTTCAACTCGAGCAACCATGTTCCCATCATCCTTGGGCGCCCATTCTTAGCTACGGCTAACGCAATCATCAATACTCGGAATGGGTGAATGCAACTCACCTTTGGGAACATAACCTTAGAGACCAACATCTTCCATGTCGCCCAACATATGGGGGAAGAAGATGATCTTCACGTGGTGAGCTTCATAGACGAGATCGTAGGGGAGTACTTTGAGGAAAATGATTGTGGAGATGCCCTAGGGTCCTGCTTAGTGTCGAACCATGAGAATGAGGGGTCCCACAAGAGAGAGCCGTTAGGGGTGTATTTTTTTTCATCAATTAATAGCGGTAGTTGTGATGATAAGAGCGAAGCGGGGGAGAGGTGTGTAGTGACCACGATTGAGAGAAAGAGAGCGGGTTAGAAGAGAGAAAAATGGTGGAGTTAGAGATCGAGCAAGTAAGAGAGTACGTAGGCACTACTCGAGAGAGAGAGAGCTAGGGGACATGAGCAAGGAATAATTTGAAAGTTAATTCGGTCCAGTGGATGAAAGCCTTACTGTTGAAGTCCAATCCCTATTGGACTCTTGTAGTCACTTAGACGAAAGTGAATTGAAGGAAAAAATTGAGGAATTCCTTCGTTGTGACCATCCACCCACATCACTAGAGGCCTCGAAGGCAAGTGAGGAGAAAAGCTGTGGTTCATCCGACTTAGAGCCCGACCCATGCATCTTAAAAATTGATAGAAACCTAGGTATTCCCTCCGAGTCAGCGCACGCAGACCACGCTTTGAGTCTGCATCACGAGGATCCCTTTCCAATTAGTCACGACGAGTCTCCCGATCTATCCTTTATCTATGGGCGAGGTCCCAACTTGTTCCGATTGTTGGAATATAATCCTAGGACGGGAGTGACAAGGAGAGCATCGAACCCCGTAAGTGGGGTCGAGTGAGTTTGTGGAGAGATGAGAGGTCGTCGCACCCCCGACGCGTATGGGGTGATTGTTGTTGTATTATTGAGTCATGAGCTAGGGTCATTTAGTGTCTTTATGCATTTTAAATATTTGTTTGTTTTATTTTTCTGCACTTTTCATTCGCTTTGAGTTAGATTTTAGTCCTTTTTGCTTGAGGACAATGCAAAAGTCTAAATTAGGGGGGGGGGGGGGTCACAAGTGCGTATTTTTAAAACTTCACAAATTTTCAAAAATGCCTAGAAATCTCCAAAAAAAACATAAAATTTTGAAAAACCCAAAAATATTTTTGTTCAAAATAAATAAAAATTGGAATTCAAAAATATCATTAAAAGTCGGATTGAAGTCTAAAGTTGTAAAAATTCAACATGCACAAAGCCGAAATTGACCAAAGATGGAAATTGAGCGAAAATTGACGACTTAACGAATAAGTGTGGAGATTAACAAACCCGGTGAGATTCGAGCCTATCACTTTTTGCGAGTTTTTAAATCAATCCGAGTTAATTGTTAACTCAAAGTTTTTTTCAGCGCCTAAAAAGTTATCAAGGATCTCATTCCTTTCATTTTGATCGGTTTTGAAAAATGTGTATAATATTGCTTTGAAAAACGTGCCAAATTGATCTCTAAACTTAAATTCATCTCGAAACGCATATGGTAACGCAATTGGCAGTTTGGGCAATGAAGTAGGCCCTCGTTTGTCACCCAAAAATATTGGCCAAAAAAAGTAGCAAAAAAAATTACCCCTTTTGTAACCCAATTTGAGCCAAGCAAATTTTCTCCTTTCGTTTGACAACCCAAAAAAGCCAAATAGCCCGGAATTGTGAAAAATGGAAAAATTCAGAATTTAAGTCCGGAAAGTGCATAAAAGGGGCAAGAAAAAATAGATATGCTCAACAAAAATAGTGAGAAAAGAAAAGAAGTGAAAAACAGAAAAAATAGGGAAAAAGAAGAAAGAAAATGAGCAATAGCCCGAAAAAAGCACAAATGGACATCATAAATGACTTTTCCAATTCCAACCTTCCCGACAATTTTCATTTTACCCTATATACCTTAAAACCCGAAAAAGTCTTAACCGATTCTAAATTGCGAAATTAGTTACCGCGTGGAGAGCTAATACACCAAAAGATAATAAAGGAGATTAAATGCGCGGAAAAAGAGGCAATGTTCCCGTTTTTAAAAACCGTAATCCATTGATGAGATCCTATCACTTTGAAATTTCCGTCTTTCTACTTGTATGCGTTACTTTGCATCCATTACATTTACTCTTTATATCACGCATACAGAGAGAATAGACACATTCCAAGTGATTTGTTTGAGAGAGAATTCCGTGAGAAATTAAAATCAAAATGAATTTTTGGGTAAGTAAAGTAATGATCAATCGGTGGAAACTCGCGGTTAAATTTTTGGTTTCGCACACACGCACTATGATTTGAGACTTGTAAATATGACTTGATGATGACTATTTTTCTAGAAAAGTTTGAATTGGACAATTTTTGCGTATTTTGAATTTTCTTTGAGTCGAATTTTGTGGGTATATTCTCTGCAAACCCTCACGAGACACCATTCGTCCTACTAGGGTTACCTAGAGGTTTAAAGGCTTGTTGCATACGCTAAATGCAACCGCTTGCCCGCGAAAAAGGTATTATATCCCAATAAAATGTTTTCAAGAATTGAGCTTGGCTAGGATTGTTTTACATTGCTCGGGATGCGCAAAGTTCTAAGTTAGGGGGGTTTGATTAGGCATAAATTCTTCCTAATTTATCCCTTAATTTAGTCACTTTTAGCACCTCGAACAACGTAATTGAGTTGACTTTATCTCATAATCTTGCTACTGACTGATCCTAATGAGTACACCGAGTTTCTGTTATGTCGTAGTGATTTTACAGGTATTTGATGTCAAGAAACGAAAGAAGGAAATCGGAAGAATCAAGGAAGAAAGAAGGAAAGTCAAAAGGGCAGAAGAGTAATTTCCACCTAGAATTATGATGAGGTACCTAGAGAGAAGTTGAAGAGATCTCATTCGGAGTCCCGAAACAAAAGACGTGAGCAGTCAAAGTTGAGCCAAAAAGTCAAATATTCGGACCACTGCGCCCCTACCCCGGACCTGTCCGCTTTGCAAAACTCCAGTAGACCCCAGACCACAAGCAAACCGAAGAAAGAAAAAAATAAAAGAACCGGTCCGGGGGTGGACCGGTCCGCCCCAAAATAAAAGAATCAATCCGCCTAGTAAGCAGATCGGTCCGCCTAAGGCCCGGACCGGTCCGGCCTTCGAGATTTGCAAATCTTGTTTGTTTCAAGGAAGAGTCCTAGTGCAACTGCAATTACTAACTTCATGGAGGGTATAAAAACTCGATTTATTTTTTGTTATTTGGACGAAGATTTTAGGGAGAATAATAGATTTTTCTTTTCTTTTCCAGCAAACCCTAGTTTAGATACAATTTCCATTTTAATTCCAAGATTGAAGCTTTATTCAGAATTTCTTTGATTACCAATTTTATTCATTTCTGTTGTTACTGCCTTAGTAAAAATTAGTGAGTAATTCTCTCTTGTCAATTCTATTCTACATCAATTTACAAGTTTGCTTTAGATTAATCATGAATTTCTGCATATCAAACACAGTTTTCATTACCTTCATCATGCTAGGCTAGATTTTCTAAGGCCGGGATACATGAACCCAGCCTGATGTGTTAATTGCATGTATATAAAATTAGTCCTCTGAATTTAGTGATTGATTACGATCGTATTGCGTACGAACACAACAATTGTAGGTCTTTATATCTCGTTTGCCTCTGGGTAACCGTGATGATTTAGAATGCAATTCGAGTGTTACTATCGTGATACCGATTTACTCATCCTCAGATTAAGTATGACGCGGGCTTGAACCTCGTATACGTAATGCTTGGGAGTACTAAATTCTGGGTCAAAATTAATCAGTTAAATTCATGATTAATATTATAACTGCAATACGCTATGGTTGGGGGATTGTATTCCCGTCCTGTTTTTCCCATCACTTAGTCAAAAGTTTCAAATCATTTTTCATTCATATTTTAGGTAGTTTAGTGTAGTTGCATTTTCCACAATTTCATCATTGCATTTAGTCTAATCATTACCCAAAATCAAATCATTTTCCTTTCTTTAGAGTAGAGTTAGGGTTCATTCGTCTTTTTCGGTTGTTACAACTCTGTTGTCCTTTTTCCCTGTGGATACGATCCTGACTTACCGGGTTTATTACTAACGTGACAGGCTTGCACTTGAGCCTAGAGTGAGAGCACATTAGAGACACTTTTTGAGTCGCGTCACTACGCGAATGAGTTACCTATGATATACCTCCCGCCATGACTTTGGTAAAGCGATATGATGTAGGGGGAACCATTCGATATACGTCGAAGGAACTTGGCTAATGGAAGGTGAGCATCATATCACTTAGGCTAACTGCGACATGTCTAACCAGTGCCCATCACGAAGTGACCCCCCAGTTATGGAATAAAAGTTGGTCAATAGCCATGTTCTTTGGTTATGTAGTGTGAAAAATGCACAATTCTTTATTAATATATTATGGAGAGAGTATGTTTATTTGGGTCGATGAGCATTATACTAAGCAGGAGATAATATACAAGTATAAAGAGGTAAATCTAAGATGGACCATGAAGATTATACTAAGTATGGATATGTGTGAGTGAGTGATGTGTTGCTATCTACAAGCGAGTGTATGGTAGTGAACCTAAGAATGGATCAACTACAAGTTATGTATGGCAAGTGTGAGTGAGCTATACAAGTGTGATAAGTGGAGGTGTGTGTTAGTTACACCTAAGCATAGATATTCTAAATGGTGTGTGCAACATGTGGATATAAGTGATCCTAGGTGCACATAGTGTGAAGTTTACATGGAGAGCATCTATAAGCACGAGGTATATATATATACAAGAAATTATAGAGGACAAAAAGGGAACATATAGGTAGGTGCGTACGCACATAAGAAAAACAAAACACCCATGAAAACAGAGTTTAGTCCAAAATGTATACGTAGAAAATAAAGGCATCAAAGTCCACTTAGTTCGAATATAGCATAGGTGTAGTGTTTAACCCATAGGTTCGACTGGGATTTTATTATATGTGTGTATAGAAAATCTATTTTAGTTTTGGAAAATTCTGATTGATAATCCTCTTAGAATTTATAGCTGTAACCCTGTTTTTTAATAGAAAATAATGTATGTTCTATATAACTAATAAAAATGTGAGATGTTAATGTGTATGACTTAAAGAAAAACTAGATTACGAATCTAATGTAATTAATGCAAAAATAAGAAATTTAAAGATAGAGGGATGGATTTGGACCTTCTTTAAATCTTGATATGGATCTTGGATGAACTCCCTTGAATGTTGAAATGGGTGTTGGATGAGAGAGAATGAGATTTTTGCTAAATTGGGTGTTAAACCGATGGGAATGTAAGATTGAATGGAATTTCACACGAGAAAACTATGTTGATTGCAAGAGAATGTTGTTGAGATCAGCGGTGCTGATGGATCTGAGGTGTGTCTTAAGAGTGAGGTCATGCCCTCTATTTATAGGGTCAGGGGGTTCTTATTAACATGGTCCTAGTCCTACAAATTGGCAGGTAACCCTAGATAGACTATCGATTGGCAAGAAAATGGACTTACCAATTAGCAGTCTCATGCAAATGTTTTCAAAAAAATGGTCGTAGAACATAATAAGTGATCCAATTCATGCACGAGGCATATCATTAGAAAGGTAACTTATATACCTTAAAGAGTCCTTTGGACCTCTACCGGGTCTAAAAGTTGACTTTGTGTCAAATGTGGCTCGAAAGTGCATATCTGTTCTTTGGACATGAGATCGTCAGACAAAAATGGATCGTTTGTTCGAATGGTAAGTAAGAATCGTGCAAGTATTAGACTGTTAGAAAAGTTAGGCGATGTACTTTGAATTCCAAAAAGATTCTCTCGATTTAGAAAGTTGACCTTGGTCAACTGGGGCCCGAAAGTGCCCGATGACCTCTCGGAGTAAAACAGATCGTTCGTCCGTACCGTAAGTCAGAATTGTGTACGGAGTAAACCGTTGGAAAGTTTATTAAGTTCCTTTAGGTGATTCATTTAGTCTCATTAGAGTTGAAGAGATAACCTTGGTCAAACGGAACTCGAGATCACCAGTGGCTTCTGGATCAGTGTTTAGGGGAAACTGATCGTTTGTACGAACGATTATGCCATTTCAAGAATGAGGTCGACCATTAGAAAGGGGAATTAGATTCATTTGAATGTTCAAAGAGTTTTATCTCTTACGATGAAGTTGATTAGGATCAAATCAGGTACCGGGAGTGCCCAGTAGCCTCTAGATCAATTTTTGGTAGTAAAATGGTCCGTTTATCCGAACCTTTATGCCGATTTTCACATGAAGAAGACTTTTGAAATGGGAATTCAGATCCCTTTGAAGATTCATTAAGCTTTTTCTCTAATGATGGAGTCGACCGGAGTCAAACGACGCCCGAGAGCACTCGATGGCCTCTTGATCGGTACTCAAAGTATGACCTAGGGTCTGCAGTGAAATAGGGATGTACTAGGGACCTAAGGATAGATTTAAGGGTTCATAGAATATGGTGTCTACATGGGGCGTTTGCGTTAGTAAGAGGAGTCGGTGCTGGGACTGGTTCATGTAGATCCTAGGTATTAATGGTGCTTTCTCGATAATAACTTTAGGAGTTGTTTCCGTGTTGGGGATGGGGAGAGGAAGTATATTCTATCCTATTTCGATCGTAATAATGGATTCTTATGCAAGGTCTTGTGTTAGTCCTAGTTCCTTGATCTTAGGTTGCATTATATTCGGCGAGGTGGTGAAGTTCATGAGCTATCTCAAAACATTATCAATTATAATTCTCGTCTTCTTCGATTGACATGGAGCGTACTTTGGAGGAGACTTGATAGTCTTGGGTAGGGACGTCGCTGATGAAAACTTATGAATCAAATGGAGATCTAACTCAATTTTCCAAGGTAAGAACTTAGTGTGATCTCTCTGCTAATGATAGAACTACAAAAAATGTTAGGGCACTTTTGTTTAGGTTTTTAGGACAAAAGTACAGATAGAAGGACAATACATAGGGGAATGAATCATATATTATGATGTTTATGATATAATTCTTTAATTTTTTTTAATCGTATGTGGATGGCCTTTTTTTGTATTTTTTGGTAGTTTCTTCAAAAGGGAAGTACTTAAGAGAATCCCACTGGATTCAGCTAAACATGCGTGAGCTCTCATTTTTTGTACGAAGAGGGAGGAAGTAATAAGCCGATCTCTATTACTTCCTTAAATTAAAATGTAGGTAAGGGAATCAAACATAAGGGATATTTTTTGGCGATAATTTACAGATTCCTACTGTTTATCGTCCATTTAAAGATGGGAAGATATTCAACTAGGAAAAGGGTTTTGGACCATCCTCCGGTTGTCTGACAATTTTTTGAATTTTTTTGTCAAAGACAATATCCCATAAGTATCTTTTATTTTTCATGAAATAGTGTGTGGTCCTAGAGCTTTTTCTTTAAGAAAAATGGGGGTGTGACTCTATTATCGATGGATTTCTTTTCATTACCATGGATCATGATATACCAGGATTTTTGGGCTTAAAAACTTTAAGGTTCATGTGAAACCACATTAGTAATGAATAACTATGAAAGCCTAGTCGATATACTTATATACTGAACAAAACTTTAAATGCTCCCTGTCTCTGGGACATTGGGATCAAAATATTTGGTCGATATACCAAACGGATGGGCAAAAAAGTGAGAATCCATTGGTGAATAGCCTTTTGGGGAAACGACTTTTCAAAAGTACAAACTTCACTTGAGGAAGACATTTTTCAAAAGTACAAACTTCCCTTGGGGGGAAGCGAGTTTTCTAAAATAGGAGCCTCTTTTTTAGGTAAAGTGACTTTTCTAACATATGGATTTCCTCTCGGTTAACTACTTTTAGTCTCGAGGGTATATGATTTAAATAATATAAAAATAAATTCTATGATGTGCATGATGCAAAACAATTTGTCTTTATATTTATATACTTTGGTGTTTATTTTATTGCGAGGTTCTTCATGCGTACCTATACGTTTGGAAGATATGTACAATATTGTACATGGGGACCTAAGCACGTATCTACATTTTAAGGGACACTAAAACTAAGGTTGCTAAATAATTATAAAATTACGTAAAGTAGTCTTAAAGGGGAGTGATATTAAACATATTTGGAAAGAAGCATGAAGATAGTTCAGTTCTCTTTATTTATCCCCATTGGAGTCACCGTTGTGGCATTATGGGACTCGAGCGATGAGTTCACCCGGGGAGAATAACTAGCATGTGTTTGTTCACAGTGGATGCCCGAGAATGCTTGTCTCTTGATTCGTCTCTTTCCCTCGACGTCGGGTTGTCAGATCGACATGAGTCAAATGGTGAGACTTACCCTTGGAAGATGTTTGATGCCATGTCTAGTTTTAGTTGTGAATCCTTTGGTTTTAGGCCTAGGCCTAAGTGTATTCTGTGAAATAAGCAGTTTGTCAATTGTTCAAAGTCTTCGGTTTACTTTATATAAAAATAAACAAAAGATTTTGGTTATCCCTTTATGGAATTATCCTAAAGAAGGTCTAAATCTGTGTTTGGACCATAAATTATTATCATGCGATGCGGGTTAGGGAGTCGGGCTTCGTGTGAGGAAGGTATTAGTCACCCCACTTGTTCTTTATGATTACGTAATTATATGCTTATTATCAATGTTAACATTAATTGATTACTTTTTAGATATTTTTAGAACTCGATTAGGGACCTTAGGTTGAGAATATCATAAATGTAGATAGGTGCTTAGGCATAAAGATGATATCAGTGAGAGGTATAGGAACACCACTTAACCCATATAGGTACATAAGGGTGCTTGTGCATGACTATATGCTTGTGTAATAGGTGGTCATTTTTATGGATGTAAGTGTGCGAGATAGATCGGATTTGAGATAGTTGTACATTCCTTTTGAGATTTGAGGAGATATAAAAAGGTAATATGGGAGATGTGTGCCTCTCTGTCTTGACATCATATAGAAATATGCACTGTCAAGTCTCGTGTTCACTAGAGTGACTCAGTATATCACCTACGTAACCAAGAAGACATGGGATCAAAGCCTACAAAGTTTAGTTGTATATGTGTATGTGTTTACATATTTGTATGGGGTGATCGAGAGATCACGACTTAGAGATAGTTTGATATCTTGTTCTAGTACGTATAAGGGAGGGTATAAGATAAGTAAGAGATAACTGAATCTCTGTGGGGACAATATATTATCGAGGTTTATGGTAATGAGAAGGACTCGACATTTTTCCTACATACTCGTGTAGCCAAGAGATCAAAGCCTACGTACTTTATTTATCCACGTGTTCCGATGTGATGTGTGTGAATGTGTAAGACTTACATTGGGAGGGAGAGAATTTATTTTTAGGCCAGATGTTAGGTGTGGTAAGGGTTAGAATGGGGTTGTCCCTTAAAATCGTTGACAAAGACATCCATGTCCATCTAGTGATCACTATATAGAAGTCTTTATTGATTCTTTAGACTAATTTGGAGGTGTATAGGGAGAGGGGAAATCGTATTTAATATCGAAGTGCACTATGATCCATCAATATAGATTTAAGTATCCATTATCGACATGGCTAAAACTCCAGAGGTGTCATAGTCATCGGGTGAGTTTCTATACTGTTTGGATTGGGGAAAATTGCATCCCTAAGAAATAATATCCCAAGATATATATTACGAGGCTTGGGATTCACGATTTTATCTCAGTGTGATTCCTAGGTACGAAAGAGTATTTTTTTTATCAAAGCTAAGATAGTTCCAACAAACGACGCATATTTATGAGTGTAGTGATGGGATACTTGATATACAATATACAACATTACGATATTTATGGAGCCTGGTCCTTAATAAAGCATTTTTGTTATATTGGATTGATATATTTATATGTTAATCAATCTATGAAATTTGACAAGTATTTTATTAGAAAACATATATTTGGGATACCGCCGTGGGGTTAGAATTTGTTCATTTAGAGAAGATATGGGAGTAGTCGAATTTACACTTTGGCTTGTGCAAAGTTTCAGACAGTCTTGGCTCACTGGCCCTATCCTCATAACAATTTTGAAAAGTATGTTTTCCTGTTTGTAATTGGTCATTGTGGAATTTAATTAAAAAAAATTTAACATATGAGCATGCCAAGTCAATTAAAAAAGGTGTTGGGTTAAAAATCATGCTTTAAAATAATAACGTCGTAATGTGCGTACCTAGTCCCCTAAATGGGGGCCTTGCTAAAAGAGATAAATGTTTTTGGACTGTCTATCATAATACATATAGGTCTTCTTGACCCGATATTTGGGTAGAATTTCCTTAGCCTTGTAGCATGAACCGATTTTTTCCCGAGGGATTCTCCTCACTTCAGGTGCCCCAGGTGGGCAAAAAAACTGTTTAGAGGAGAGGGATTCTTTTAGAAGTGTCGATGTCCACAGAATACGCACATAGGGTTTTCTCTATTTTTGTTTGCGAGGTAATTTTTCATATGTACAAACCTTTTTTGGGACTGAAGTGACTCCGCGGAAGTAAGATCTTTCCTTGAGGGGAAATCGACGTTTATGAAGTACGAATTTCTTTAGAATTTTTCGAAACGAACTCAAGTATCTGGGGCACTCGGTTTTGAGAAAGTTGGAAAATTGAATCAAATTTAGTTTTTTATGTACTTTAGAAGGTTGATAGGGACCTCTATTTATAGGATATGATATGGGGCCTTTGACCCTTCAGTCAAAGGTCTTGGATGGTCGATCCGGGGTGGGGTGACTGGGAAGAGATACGGTGGAATTTGGTAATCATAACTAAAGGGTCCTTTAACTGAATGGTTAAAGGTCCTATACAGAGTTTTTGAGGATTTATTGCCATTTTTTGTTCTTGGAATTTGTTCTTTGAAACTTTTGTTGGTGGGGGTTTGGATTTTTTGACTTCCCTTTGGGGTAGCTTACCTTTTGGATTTTGGTTCGTCTAGGTTTAGTGTTGTTTATTAGATGAGATAAAATGACCCATCCCACGATTGTAAATCGAGGTGTCTACACGTGTATATACTAGCCAACTGAGAGGGCCGTGCAATGAAAATTAGCATTTGCTTTGGTTCCCCCTTTTCATTTAGATTTCGGAAGTTAATTTTCTCATATGATTGAGTAATTAAGATTATATAAGTTATTAAATAAAACATAGTGTTGATAGATTTGAAGTTGGTTTATATATGTATTGATGTATGTATATATATATATATGGAGAGGTTCAAAAGTAAACTAAAACAATGAACTTTTTAATAAACCTTAACAAACAACACATAACAACCCATTAATTTTAATTCCTATGTTGTAATTGGTCCGCGCCAGCGGCAACGAAGACGCGTATTTTTTAATATACACACCTCCACCCCACCCACAAACATTAAAAAACACACGTCTCTGCTGCCACTGGCGCGGACCAATTATAGCATAGGAATTGAAACTAATGGGTTGTTGTGTGCTTTTTGTTAAGGTTCATTACAAATTTAATTCTTTTGGTTCACCTTTGAACAAATTCCATATATATATATATATATATATATGGAGAGAGAGAGAGAGAGAGAGAGATCTATGACGGGTACCTATATCAACGGGTTTGGGGACGACTTTTGTTTTTAAAATAAAAGAAAAAATAATAATTTGAGTTGAATTTTTTATGCATTTTAGACATTCCAAGGTACCCTAAAAAATCAACTCAAAATGGTTTAATTTTCTATTTTAAAAAATTGGGTAAAAAAAATGTTAGTTTTTATGTGAGTTTTTTTACTATTCTTTATCCTAATTTTTTAAAATACGAAAAAGCAATTATTTTGAGATAAATTTTTTAGGGATACCCTGAAATGTCTAGAACCCATAAATAAAAATCAATCAAAAAAATAATTTCTATTTTAAAAAAATTATGCCATCCATCAACTCATTGCTAGAATGGCCCGTTATAGATTCTCTCTCTCTCTCTCTCTCTCTCTCTCTCTCTCTCTCTCTCTCTCTCTCTCTCTCTCTATCTATCTCTCTATCTCTATCTATCTATCTATCTATCTATCTATCTATCTATCTATCTATCTATCTATTTATCAATCTCTCTATCTCTCCCTCTATATATATATAGGTCTTACAAGACCCCCTAACCACTTCCAAAATGTTTCATTATGAAATTTTATAGTGTTCAATAAGAGGTCTCTCATGTTTTAGCATTGCTAAATATTTCATGTATGGATTTGTATATAAACTGAATGGCATAATAGAAAATATAATTACTTAAAATTAAATGTCTCATTAATAGTATCTTACTCGCAAAAAGGAGGGATTGGAGTAGAGTTAACTAACACAAAGCTACATGCCTGTGTAAATGATACTCCGTGAAGCCTAAATGCTAATCCTTTCTTTTGCACGACCTCCTTTACTTGACATGTCATCTACTTCAAAATTTCGAGCAGGTTACTAAAGCTTAATATCAACATCACACAAATATGTTGCACATAATGTCATACATTCTTTTGCTAAGTACCGTTCAGTAGTTGAACCTTATGGACGACTATGATTACGTACATATTCTTTTAGTGTTAATAAAAACCTATATCATCATAATAATATAATTTATAAGGCTCTAAATAAGCATTAATTTAGTTAAATTTAATAAATTACGTAACATAACAGACCTCTCGATGGGATACATCCGTAAAAATTGTACGGGTCCAACAATCATTGCCTCCCCTACTAAATGAATTGTCAAATGCTCCTTAACATAAAAAAATATTGGAGGGGATTATTTGTATAGTTCCTTACTTAGAGATAAGTTACTCCATGAAGGTAAAAAAGGAGTTCGTTTGATGTTACATACCGGAGGTTAATCATAACACTTGAAGGATCAAGTCATGCAGAACCAAAGAAGCTCGATTTCAAGGTTACCAAAGAAATTTCCCCCGAGAACAAAATTTTTGAAATAACTCCATACAATCAAGCATGCTGCAAAATAGCTCACCTAAGGGAGCATGATACGAGCAACCATAAGCTTTCACGATCAATGATGCTCATGACTTGTAAAATTCCACTGACGTAGAAGGCATTCTCGGATATAAAGGAATATTTCTTTTGCACATAATCCCACCGATAAAATTTATATAATGTATTGGGAAGTGAGATCAACGAACTTTATAAAAATAGTACTTTTCTCCATGTTTTAAGATAGCTTTATACCACGCTTAACTTTTTGGTCCCTCGTTTTATGGTTGGACGCAGTTTATCAGCAAATGCACCAAAAAAGAGGAAAAAGGACTCAAGGTCCCACAAAATGGAGATAGACTACATATATGTTACTTATTCCTATCGAACAAGGACACACACAATACAATTGGAAAGAGAAAGCATACACATAGATAAGATATTTAGAAATAGACTTCAAGATACTTGACCATATTCTAAACGAGTTCTAAACACTCTAAACACTTAGATAGATTGAGGTTTTGAATGAGATTTGAGCATATGGAAACATTGATTTCCATTCTAAGTGAAATAAAACCCTAGCTCAAGTGGACATAACCCAAGTTAGGTGAACCACGTTATTTTTTGTGTTCCTTGCAGCTGATTTCATCCTCTAAGCATTTTTTCCACTCATTATTAAGTTAGTTTATCATCACTATTGTAAAAAATTATTTTCACAATACCATCTATAAGGGTTACACATCAGTTTTACTACAAGCACCTAGGTGACAAGAAAATTACTACTGCCTCTTATTACCTAAAGAGAAGTTCTCTCTTACATTTGACGACTTTGATGGGGAGATATTCTTTTAGAAATGATGAATGAAAACATAAACTAGGATCTTGTGTTTGATGATGCTCAACATGGGAAAGATGAGGTTATTATTACACCTGTTACTTAGATCTCTTAGGTAACCACTACCCCAAGGAAAGTCATTGGGGGACAAGATTCCAGGAGCTCTATTTTGGTACCTAACCAAATGAAAAATCGCATGACCATGTTTGTGGTGTTTCTTCAAAGCAAATAAGGAATGTCAATATTTGGTTCCACGATGGATCCCAGTTCCTTCGTTTTACTGGTCTCAGAACCGACCTCTCATCTAATGCAAATTTTCACTACACCTCTTAGCCCAGTTGGTTTAGTTATGGTCAATATTACTTATGAAATGGTGAAAACCATTGAATCTCCATTTTTCATTACTCCTCTAATTTTGGTAACTCAACTACATGAAAAAACAATGGAAATAACTTCCCTACCCTCTTTAGCCATTGAATAAGTCAAGAGGGAAATAATGATGATACTGGCATCATCGTCATAAACATTTAGTGAGGCGACATCTATTTATGATGATTTTTGTATTCCTTTTCCATAGAAGTACAACGATGAACCTTATCATGAGGAGTACATTTATCCTATATTTAAAAGTTTAATGATAAAGGAGGAAACTCAAAGGAACATTTTATAATATTTTAAGAACATTTAGGTGCTCATTGCAATAATAAAGAGTTGCATTTATGGTAGTTTTCGAAATACCTCACTAACAAAGATTTTACATGGTATTCTCACCTAGCTTCAACGAGTCTGGCTACGTGGTAGGATATGCAAGTGCAATTTATCTAGAAATTCATCTTGGAAGAGGATGAGTTTAATCTATCCCGACTTGGTCACGAGAGGCAAAGTCCAAGTGAGGAGTTAATTACTTATATAAAGAGATTTAAAGAAAGATATCTAGATCTACGAGAAGCTGCAACAGAGGGAAAGATCCTATAATTTTGTGTAGAAGGATGTTAAAAAAGTTTATTTGTCATTTGATAAATGAAAATAGAGAAGGCACATTCAAAACCTTCACGAGAGAAGCCAAAAATATTACCCTAGTCATTCGACCTTTCCCAATCGTGACTATGTGTTGTGGAAGCAGCCAACCAACCAAGAAATTAGAGGTTCTTAGTTTGCATAAATTAACTATACTAATTAAGGTAAAGAAATATATAATAATGATAATAAGAAAGAAAGTAAGAGAAAGTTTGATCGCAAGGATCCACCTCCATTGCCTTGTCATATTGAACAAGAAATGAGTTGTTACAACATAATGTTGGGTGACGGATTATCTTTACCACCCAAAAATTCTCCACATTATGCTTCAATGTTAGACATTCAAGGTGATCCAAACTATTACCAGATCCATTGGCACTTTGGTTTGCCCACGAATTCATGATTTACCTTGACGAAGATCATCAAACAACACTTGTTGGCAGGGACTTGACAAATTCCTTAGCATAATGTTAATAATAATCCATTGCTAGTCCACAACGTACACATGGTTGTTGTGTTTGACGAGAAAGTTGAAGGTCAAGTGGGAGGAAGAAAAAGATTCCAAGATATTATGATATTTATTTGTAAGGAATGTCTAATGTGGTTCTTTCTTATGATGAACTAAGTGGCAGAAATAGTGACCAATCTTGTCAGGCATAGGAATATGAGGTAGATCTAAGCCTGAAGTATTAAGACATATCTAAATCACCAAAATTTTTGTGGTTCTTCGGCCAGGTTAGGATGCTTCATGAGAGCATATTGGAGTTAAATCAAACCATTTTGGACATCGCAAAGAAATTTTTTGTTCCATCGTTGATGTGGAAGGGTCCTATGTCCAGGTTGATTAGAAAGTTTATGTCTGAGATCACTTTCTTAGATGCATATAGATCAATATGGTTCCCTAACAATAAACCTTTATATATAAAAATGGGCATTAATAGAAAAAATGTTTCTAGATCTTTGTTCGATGTAGGTGCTTCTTTGAACAACATGCTTATTATCTCATTTCATGCAACTAATATATCAAAGATAAGATTTGTTGGAATACCAATTTCAATATCAAGTTATGATAACCAAACTTCCAAGTCTATTAGCTATGTTAATGTTGGAATAATAATGGGCAATCTCACATCTCAGATTAAGTTCCATGTGATTATGTTGGCAACTACCACATGTTGATTAGAAGAGTTTGGATGAACAATTATATTATGGTTCCCTCAACATACCATTAATATGAAAAAATGAATATTAAGGGAACATAGCTTGTGATATGAGCTGTTGAAAAGCCTTTTACAAAGGAGGATGCTCATTTGGTGGATGCTTCTTTCCACGCCGAGTTAAATGAGAAAGCACATATCCTCACAAGATGTATCGAAGGGATGCAGGTTCCCCCTATCAAAGATAGAATGGGCCCTTTGAGAGATTAAGGTGAGGAATTTGAAGAAGGTCTAGTGGTTAAAGAAGAATGGAAGGTTAAAAATAAATCTCATTTTATCTCTCAATAAATTATAGATAGAATGAAGCCAATGATAAATCCAATGGAATATGAGGTGAAGCTATAGAGTGCACTGATCAGAGATAATGGACCAACAATAAAGAAAATGAAAGACTGTAGGAAAAAAATGACACTTCCAAATTCTTCGCGATAGTGCTAGAATGTGGTACTCGATGATGGAAGGGTGGTATATCACCTTTGAAGGTGTGAGCGGGAATCTTAAGACCTTGATGAAGTTAACCCACAGTCTGATCATTTTTGATTGATAATTAAGGACAATGACTTGTCATTGATAACTCAAACAAATCATCTACACACTAAAATCTACCCAACACATCAATTAAATTCATGGGATCTATACTTTTAATTCATATTTAAACCCTTTTCTTAATTAAATCAAAGTTTACAACTCATCCAATTTCTCAACAAAAACTATACAATTAACATGGGTTCAATCTTAGATTTCATATAGGATTATGATCACCTCAATTTTTATAGGAAATCATTCTCAAAAACCCATTTTTGTTCAAGAATCCAAAACCCAAAATCATATAGTTTATACCAACTATAATATGAACTATAAACACACTTAAATAGTAAAAGCAAGTTAAACACTTGCCTCGTTGGATAAATTCGACGACCTCATGTCGGGATCCGCCAGAGCTTGGACGGAGTTCTCCTCCTTTATCCCCTTTTCTTCTTCCTTTATTCCTTTCTTTTCTTTCTTTCCTTTTTCTCTCGTGGCTTATAATTGGGAGAAATAAGGCTTATCCTCTTATTGAACACAAAATTGACTCGTATACTCAATTGCGAGTCCCTGCTAGTCCGAAAGTCCTGAAACCCAAATACTACCCCCGAGTACTCTAGTTTGACTATTTTGTCCCATCTTAGACCAACCACGCACTCAAAATACCCATCCGAGTCACTTATCAAAAATTCACCTTTTCAAATCCAATACAACTCCGCATGTGTTTTCTAAATAAAATATTATTACTTGTCGCTTTGCCCAAGTGCGACACGATATAAAAATAATCCAAATCATTTACTTATTCCTGCAAGTAAATATATCACGTATCAATATTCATCTGATACTCACCAATTAATATTTAACCCACACTTCAAATTCTCTTTCACCTTAAATTCTCAAATTATTAAATTACGATGTATTGGGTTTACAACATTTCCATAAAAGTACGATGTATTACAACATTTCCATGAAATGCATTTCGGCTATGGATATGCTCCAATGTCAAAAAAAGGTCACTGGATAGATAAAAAATAAAAATAAAATATTGATATAGACACACACACACACACACACACACACACACACTAGGGTATGCCCGTGCCTGAAGGCACGTTGATAATCGTGGAACAAAGTTTTATTAGTCCAACAAATAAAAAATAGTCCAACAACGTTTTATTAGTCTAAATTAATTAATTAAATTCACATTGTGCCTCAAATTAACAAAGTGTCAAATCTAAAAAAAAAAGGGAATAGTCTCCATTGTTTATTGGACTATCCACCCTGCTTATGAGGTAATAACCAACTGTAAAATATTCAAAATGTCCAAATTCATCAAACAAATACTTGAATGGAACAAACTTCTTTAAAAAAATCATGACGATATTCGGGAAAGCTAACGTAATAATAAAATAACGGCCAACCCGATTTAATTCAATACAAATAAGTTAAATTTTAAAAAAATGGACAAAATTTACAATGTACGTAATTTCATAACAAATGTAGTTCGTGAGCTTGAAATGCATAAACATAATCCAAAAGGCTGAAACATGGTTAACATTCTTGTCTTAGCAAGATTTTTTTTAAATTAGTATAGAGATCTAAACTAAGATGGTACATCATTTGGAAAGTATACTATGGAAAAAAAAGTAATGTAAGGACATAATATTAAGGCAACGAAAATTCTTCCAGATCTGTGACAATCAGTGCCCCTCATAATTTCAGCACAACACTATAAGGTAGGCACATCATTTAATTGCTTGACTGCCACATTGATTTTCTTTTTAAACTCATGGTTGGTAGAAGTGTGAACCCCCAAAACCCAATCCAGTATATGCTTTAAACGCACAAAAGGTAACGCATTTACTACAGCTGAAAAATAGGGTGAACAAAAATGAAAATCCATAAGCATAAAGATGACTTAAGTGAAGTAATAACACAATCTTCACTTTGTAAGTATGACTGGAATATTTACACTGACTTATTTTAAGAAATCATCTTGCTACAACTACCTGCATTGACTTTTTTTTAAAAAGACCCTTGCTGTAAAACAGCAAAATAAAAGCCAATAGAAAATCACCTTGTCTAAAATGAATATCAAGGAAACGAAATATTCTAACCAAAATTTAGGAGGGGTTGGGGGATGGGAAGTGAGTATCAAAAAGACCAAAACACATCTTCTGCAGTAACCCCCAAGTCAAAAGTCATAAAACTTTAGACCACATAAATCAAACGTCACAAAAGATACATGAGAGCTATAACATTTTTAATTTTCTTCTTATAAGATCATTCTTTAGCACTTTCAACGCCATCTTGTTTCTTTCTGATGTTGCCTACTGATCATTCTGAGATTGAGGTAGCTCTGTCCTTCGACCATCCTAGGCTCCATTTGCGTCTTAAAATGATAGGAGTGTTGTTCTCATAATGTGAGCTCTTGATTTGGTATAATAACTAGTTGAAAAGATCCAAAAGCACTGGTAAATGAAGAGGCTGCTTAACCTTTTATTTCCAGATTCAAGTTCCACCGGAAAAAACTACATGAACATCAAGCCTTGATGAATATAACCCTTCAAAGTAGTACACATACGTGTAAATTCAAATAGTTCTAAAAGAATCAATCGCTTTAACCTGATAGAAAAATAGTAATCGAACAGAGGCATTGAAATAAAACCACCAATATGCATATCAAGCAAATATAAAAAATTCAACTCAAATGCTTATACATCACTCCAAACAACAACAACAAAAGCATACACGTGTAAACTAATGTGCCTATTGTCCAACTCCTATTGTCCAAGGCTCTGCCTCGCCTATTGCCCATCTCCAAGACAAAAAACCTGATATATTTAGTAAGCACATGTAAAGAGATATCATTAATAGTAAATTCTTATTGAAGTTGAAATACAGATTTAGTAAATCATATTTAAAATTTCTTCAACATCTCAATAAAAAAAATCATTCACATTAACATTATCATCAAAAATTAAAAAATGACTCACATTTCCTTTAGTTAATAAAAGAGAGAATACATGCCTTGACATAGTGTTCATTCCTCTAGACAAAGATTGTAGAACAGGAAATCAATGGAGGAATTATTGATGCACTATATGACCCGAGACACGAATGTGATTCTAATTAATTGATCTATCTCTCTTGAACTATTAACACAAAGTGCCATAATGTAACAAAACTAAACAATACATTAGAAATCTTACCATTTTCTTTCAGTTAGTTAACTTTCTCTGCATAACTATTTCAGAAAAATGGAATTACTACAATTGATGATATGCAATCAAATATTGAATTAGCCAAATGCAACAATTGATGATATATTATCCTAGTATCCACATTCAAAGTTTAATTCTCATTCAATGTTTTGTCTGTGAATTTATTATGAATTTCATGAGAAATATAAAATTTTCAAGTTGGTGTTGCAGTGTGTATAGTGTGCTGGTGTACCATGCGTGTGTGTAGTGTAATGTATGTAACCATGCTTTAGTGTGTTCAGCGTGTGTGTATATATGTGTGGATCTATGTGTAATAAAGTCATTTATTTCGTAAACAAACATTAGAACGACATAGTTAATGAATACAGACAGTTATTATTATTGAGTAATGTGAAAAATGATTCACTACAGCAAAATAGTCATAGTAATATTAATAATAAAAATTAATTCAAAACAAAAATTACAACAAAAGAAAACTTAATACTTGTAGATGAATTAAGAAGAGAATTAGTATAAACCACTGTTGAAAAATGATTCACTATCGCAAAAATACCCCCTTCATATACTTGTACTTCATCTCAGATCCACCCGGATCTCACCCTTTTCAGACTCAAGAGTCAACAACACCTAGAGGGAAGAAAATCCATTACTTAGAAGATAATGATTACATAAAAAATATCTTAGTAACAAAGAATTAGCCAGTTATACTGAAGATGTGGAATCTCACATGTACGATAAGTTCATTCATATATACACACATGTTTGTGTGTATGTATGAATAAAGATACACATTGTAAATTCCAGTAGAAGGGTCATACTTAATCCCCAAATCAATGTGCTCCTGAATACCAAAGAAAAACAGCCAGTATCACTGAAGTTCCTTCTCGAGAGCTCATATTGTTTCACCTTCAACCCGCTCTCCAAGAGTTGCATTGCTTCGTCACCCTTGACTGTGACGTACAACGTGATATTCTCATTATGCCCGATACCAAAGGACCTCACGTTACACCTCACTTTGAACCAAAAAGTATAGTGAAATAATTTAAACCAAAGGTACGTAAAAAAAAAACCCAATTGCCATTTATTACTAAAGTAAAAAAGAAAATACCCACTCCCAGAGCTTTACATTTCTCACAATCTGGAAAAAACTACCCATCTGATAACAGCAAGCCCGATACTCCTGCTACATTTATGAACACCTGCTACAACAGCAGGCCTGATACTCCTTGCAGGATTCATGGAAGCTCCAGCAATAGGCCTGCAAAATAAGTCATATGCATGCCATTCAAAGACCAAAATTTAAAATAGACGAACATACTGAATAACACAATGAATAGCAGCATATCTGATTTTTATGTATAATGAGGAATACGTAGAAAATGTGATTTATATGTAAAATAATGAATGCATAAAATAGAGTATTCGATTCATTTTTAAAAAAATAAAAAGAACAAAAGTTTAAATAAGGAAATGGTTTTTAAACCAAACTTACACATAATATTAGATCAAGAGAAATTATATACCCAATACAACAAACATATGTATTGAACTAATGATAAGAAATAACCCCATATCAAAAGGTCAATTTTTTTTTAACAACAATACTGTAATTCCTATTATTGAGAAGCTATCAAATCCTCTATTTAACCTCTGTTTGATTCGTTTGCACATGATTACGTGTATGAATGAAGTAAAAGTACATTTCTCAAGTAAATTTCATACACTGCATTATCCACACAAAAATGCCACATAATACATGGCTAGTTAACATTAAATAAATGAAGCAAACATTACAACTTATGCATATTTAAGATTACCACGACCACCACAGTCATGGCTCCTTGGTACATAACTAAATGAACTATCTTCAACATGAACAAAAGATCATATACCTTCATCAAATAATTTGTATCGGTCATACACTACATTGAGGCAAAATGATCGTAGGCACCGAGGATTATGTTGCCCTTGAAGTATGCGCTAACTTGGAATCTGACCACAAAATCAAATGTGTATAGTTACAGAGTTGTCCGTCTAGAAATGATAGCCTGTAAAACAAAATTCCAAAAATGATACTTTACTACTCCAACATGATATAAATAGAATGACGATCAATTAAGCCTCAATAATAGTACAACTATACTAAAAGACATAACCAAATAAATGTTCACAAATATAAACAATTTTAAATAAAGTCACATCTGATGAACACAATTTTAAATATGAATATTTAGTCGAAACAATTCAATTTGAGAGGAATTGTTATTCAACATACAAAATGTTCACGAATATGTGAAACTATTGTTAGTGTGTGAGCGAGAACCATAGAGACTCGGCTTCACTTATCTATTAAAGGGCGATGAGCCAAGTGAGTAGAGAAACCAGTTGGTTCGTGGAAAAATACGATTTTACTATTGATGTATGCATTTCCTTTGTTCTCACAATCTACTATCATTAGCCCCTAGGAAGTTACACAGAGGGTCGATGTGTGTGTAGAAGATAAATTGGTAATTATTTAAATCGATAATATGTGAAGACTTGCAGGAGTACGTCGATGGTGTATTTGCAGAAACATTCTGTACTGTGAGATGCTGAGCATTGAGATTCCTACAATCTCTGAGGTGGATATCTTATTGAGGATGGAATTCCAGTCAACAGGTTTAGTTTAACCTTGAGAAAGTTCTCTCCGATCAACAAAGGGTGTGGATTAATCTAATTGCAGGGGTGGTTATTGCATCTGACTAATTGACATTTGATCAAACATGTGAAGGTCACACACTATTTGACATTTTTTGTCTAGGACAGATAGGGACAAACATCAGGCAAGAGGGTATTTAAGGGAAATAATGAAATAAACTTCTTGTCAAAAAATCTATACTAACGTTTGAAACTATGGCATGATTGGAAAAAAATAACCCAAACAAACAATGTTAACCACAATCAGTAAAAAAGATTTAATAGTAGATCCGAGATACTTGAATGCCCATTAACAAGCCCAAAAAAACTAAAAGAAAAAAATTTGATAAAATGTTAGATCTGAAACATAACGATGGTGTGTGTGCATGTTGAAGGTGTGAGTGAATAAATGGGGCATGTGTATGTTTGAGAGAGAGAGAGAGAGAGAGAGAGAGCACTTACCATTGGAGGACACGGGGGAAAGCTGAGGAGAGGATATTGGGGAATGGGAGTTCCGTGTAGGTGAGAAATGAGGGAGATGGTATGATTAAACTTGTTTTTTACCAAAATACCCCAAATTTTGAATCAAAGTATAAGTTTATATGTAGAAAAAGAGGGGGGGGGAAACAAAATTTTAAAGGGAAATAAAGGTAATGTTGGAAAAATTCATATTGATGACATCATGAGCCAAACTTGTGACATACATAATTTTTATACTTTATTATGTGTGTGTGTGTGTGTGTGTGTATATATATATATATATATATATATATATATATATATATATATATATATATATAGAGAGAGAGAGAGAGAGAGAGGGAGAGAGACTTTGATACATCATACTTTATACATCACATCTATTTCTAGGTCCTAAGACACTTTTTTTTTTAATTTGTTTTATTTCTCTATGAAAATAACCTTTCAATCAACAAAATTAGGTCAAAATACATTTTGGAGCTATTTTTAAAAAAATCCCCAAATTCTATTAGTGCAAACTCTTATAAATAAGGCATTTTTAGCACTATTTTATAGGATTTTTAAAAAATAGCTTAAAATAGTATTTTGACCTAATTTTTTTAAACATGTGTGGATTGGAACGTTAACTCCATAGACAAAATAAAAAAAAGGGAAATTACAAAAAAAAAATCGAAAGAAAAAGGTTTTTTTAATGTCTAGAAATATATTAATGAAGTAGAAAGAATGATGTATAAAAGACTTGTTATATATAATAGGGTGTGTATATACAAAAAATGTAGAGGTCAAAAGTTGTACTTGAGGATTTTTTGGAAATTGGATTCAATGCCCTTGTTTTACCAACCATCAAAATCCCACATTTTCTTTTCGTTTGTCACCAAGTGCTTAGGGGATTAGGGATTTTCTTCGCAATTAGGACCATTTCGTTGTCTTTAAGAAGACAACAAGACAACACATTTTTGTGGTCAAACTTATCATGTGTTTCCTTCACTTTAATTGCAAGGTCACGAGAAGGAAATTTAATTTCGAAAAACTTTTAGCCGAATTTTGGTGCTGAAAAAACAAGAACAAAAAGAATTTAATGATAGATTCACCCTCAATTGTTCCAACTTATTAAGGCCAACAATTAAAAAAAATAAAAATATAGAATTGTTCACAAATAAATAAATATGAAAATACTTACAAGTTTTTTTTTCTTCAGATTCTTATGATTTCCAAAGAATTTATTCCTTATAGGTATAGTGTCACGGGCGGAGGGAAGAACAACATATGGTGGGCAGCTGCCCACCTTGTCTTTTGGGCCAATTTTCTTTTCAAGGACAAATTTTTAAATAAAATAAGTAATAAATCAAAAGTTTTAAAGGTAAAGAGGTAAATGTCCACCTTATTATAACTCTCTTAGTTAGCCTTAGCTCTACTACTATATGTAAATAATATCTACTACACACTAAGTTAAAGTAATTTTTGTAGAAAATTTTGAGAAAATCACAAAATTAGCCCTTAAATAATTGAAAATCTTTGGTCCTCGCTCCTCATGTTCGTGTGATTTTATAAAGAGAGAGTAAAGTGGTGTTCTTGTCCAAGGTTAATTTAGTTTGAATTAATTTTTTTATATGTTAAAGTTTCAGTTTTCTTTATTTTTTGGGTGTAAAACTCTCATATTTTATTTTATTTTTTGGTGTAAATATTTGAACTGTTTTTATTTTTTTCAGTGTAAACATATGGACTTGCTTCAATTTAATTATTTGTATGTTAAAATATGCGTTTGCTTTGTATTTTTTTTTTGTGTAAAAATCTCATCTTGCATTTATTTTATTTTGTTTTTGTGCAAATATCTGAAATGGATTTTTTTTTCAATGTAAAAATATGAAATTGCTTGCTTTGATTTCATTATTTTTCATGTTAAAATCTTGTGTTGATTTGGTTTGGGTAAAAATCTGATATTTCTTTTAATTATTTTTTTGGTGTAAAAATCTAAAATATTGCTTTGTTTTATTCGGTGTAAAAATCTGAACTTGCTTTTATTTAATTATTTGTATGTTAAAATCTCACTTTGCTTTCTTATTTTTTTGGTGTAAAAATTTGATCTTGCTTTTATATATTTTCTTCTAGATATGCTTAGGTACATCAAAAAAATGTATCACTTTGTCAACCTGAGAGTGTGCAAAATCTAAATGGAATAACTTATATAAATAAATACCTCCAAACACAAATCCAATTTTTTTTACCAAATTTTAATCTTTGATTAAATTAAGTTTTCATGTGATGATTGTTCCAAACACAGAAAATAAACTACGCATGCAATCACAAACAGATATGAGGAAATATCCCTTTTTCAGGGCAAAACCTTTAGATAGTTTTACAAGACAACTTACTTACAAAACTCTATAAAAAAAATCACTCAGATCCAGATCAATCCACAGGTGGCGGTCCACCTTCGCTATCCACCGATCAACCTTTCTTTAGTCTTCTTTTCAGCAGTGATCCCATGGGTCACAAGGATTCAGTGGTATATTAGGGAGGTTGTTTTGTGAATTCAAAGGGTGTTTTAACCTAAAAGGAATGAAGAGTTTTCCAATAGATATGCAGTTTGTATTTTATCAAAATTCTCTAATAAAATCTTTATTCAATAGGTATTTATAGGTCATACACAAATTTTGAGGCAGCGAAATTCGTCCGAACGAAAGTAGAAGTCGTTCAAAATAGAGTGTCATTTCGTTAGAACAAAAATCGAGTCCGTTCGAATGAAACTCCAATCTCATTAAAACAGGATTGTAATGAGATTCAAACGAATTCAAACAGAACACCCTCGTTGGATGTTCATTCAAAGAAAATATCAAAAGAGCCTTCAAACGAAATCTCCATTTCATTCGAACGAGATATGCTTCCCGTTTGAATGGGGTAAAATTAAAATTAATTTTGAACTTAAAAAATTTTTGCCTTGATTTTTATAAAAACTTTTATAAAAAAATCTCCCAAATATAAATGTAAATAAATTTAAAATCATAAATTATTTATACCTTCATAATGTGAAGAATTCTTGAACATGGAAGATGTTGGAGATTTCGTTCATCATGTTGAAACATCTCGATTTGTTACGGGGTATGCCAAATGTGTCACAGTGGAAAATAAAACAAATACTAAGCCGAAGCTAAATTATTTTCCCCTACACAACCTCGTGATCATAATAATCCTTCTTGATTTGATGAACACCCAACTTGGTTAGAATATAGTACCTTTGGTTATTTTCTTTTAGTTATGTGTAGGTACTACAAAAGAAATTTCTCAACATTTTCTCCCCATTCGAGTAACGAAGACGATTACGACCTTGATGTCACGTACCATGCATTTTCTACATTTTTCTTCCTAGAAGGATCCATACTTACGCCATAATTCTCCCGAACATTCTAGGTTTGCCTAGTATATTATCTAGTACTGTGTAATATGTTATCAAATATTTTACAATTCGCTAGAATAGTTTAGAGTTTACTTGTAATGTATGGAATAATCAAGATTTATAAGAAGTATGTAGCCTTATAGAATGTTCCCACAAGGATGTGAGACCATTCCGAAGAATTAATCTAGAATATTCATGTATTTTGATCTCCACCATCCATTAAAGAGGTGGATTCCTACAAATAGGTGGGGAAGTCATTTGCCAAACCATCCAAGCTAGAGATTGTAGTTTGTTCTCAAGTAAAAAATACATGTTCCTTTGTGTTTAACTTGCTCCATTATTCTCCATTCTCTAGCACATGTGTTATAACGTCACTAGAATTCTAGGCTTAGTTAGTAACCCATAAATTATTGGAGTGCTAAGTTATGCGCGGAATAGTAGTTAATGTATATCCCCGTGACATTGGGAAGGAGCTAGTTGAATGGTTTTCGTTATTATAGTTATTTTTTTAGATCCTTCGCCACCTTAACAAATGTTTCTCGATCTGCCCCTGGATAGCATCCGAACTAGAAAAAAGAGGTTGTATAGTAAAAGGATATAATTATATACACTAATAAACATGTACACACACACACACACACACACACACACACACACACACACACACACATATATATATATATATATAATCAAAAGATAACTGTAGAAATGGGTTGATGTAATGAGTTCCTTTACTATCCTAAGTCTCCAATTCCCACATTGTCGTAGGTTTTCTCCTCCAAGTACATAGGGGACTTGGTGGACATTGTCATAATGACGCACATTTTCCTAGAAGTTGTTTCTTTGTTACATGAAATATTGATGTCTTCATCATCTTAGCAATACTCATTTTTCTTTTCTCTCTCTTTTCAGCTATCTTACTTAATACTGATATTCAACCAGAATTGGACAAGTATTTTCGAGAAGTATATAAAAAATTCTCTTTTCAGGTTACTATCGGCTTGCTGTTATAGTTATATATTCGTTTTTATAGTTATATGTATGTTGTTAGTAAAACAAATTTAGTTAGGTAACATATTTAGTGGCGTTATAATTATATATTTGTTGTTAATATAACACACTTTGTTAGCTTATAGTTATATACCCATTGCTAAAATCGTTGTTATAGTTATATATCCATTATTGATAAAACAAATTTAGTTAGGTAACATATTTAGTTACGCTATATATCCGTTGTTAATATAACAAACTTTGTTAGCTTATAGTTAATATAACATAAGAACACTAGAACTTGATGCTCGTATACCATTTGTGACACCCCACCCAATTAAATACCAGGTGATCAATCATTTATTAAATTAAAACAGGTTTCTTATTTGGTTCATTCTTAGCATCACTGTTGAAAACCAAATTAATTACTAACCACCTAATAGTTAATTAAGCAAGTGTCAAATTTTATATTTCTTTAAACAAATAACAACATATGGAATAAAATAAAACCAACCCATACACACAATTATTGAGTCTAAAACAATATTGAATGAATAAATAAAGAACTTGTTGAATCAACCATCGGCTAAAAAATAATAATCCAATTGATATAAAATAAATCCCAATACAAATCTGAACTGAAATAATATGCATAAGTACTGAAGGGCAACACGCCCGAAATAAAATACTGAGATATATTCCTAATCTAGAAATGAATAAAATAAGCGTCTACTCCAACTCTTGCATGCATTTACATATGTCGCAGCTGCGAATCCCTAGAATATATAATCATGTCTGGCATCTCTGTGGTTGGACGTCTCAAATGTTTTGAAAATATTTCCAACAAGGGTCAAAACCCAATTTTTTTAAAACATTCGCAAGTGATTAAGTTTGCAGTAATTAAAATGCATGAATGCTTTTCATATTTAAGCTAGTGTCGCACTCCCTTAAGATCATGCTCACCCCTCATCTAAAGTGTACACCAAATGCTTTCTTCCTAACCATCCTAGTTGTCCTACCCCATCTAACTAACCTTGTTATGATCACTTCCTGACACACTACTCTAGCCCGAGTAATCTTACTGTTGATTCATAAGTTATTTATCTCATTAACTTAATTAATCATTTTTATATAAAACTATATAACAGTCTCATTAGTTATATATAAGTAATACCATTTTACTTCATGTAATTCACCCGTATATAAATATCTACTCCATTATATACGTATATAATTAATACAATTGCACTTCATGTATTTCACCCGTATAAAAATATCTAAACTATTATATACATATATAATGAATACAATTTCACTTCATGTATTTCACCCATATATAAATATCTACACTAGTATATACGTACAACTACACTACAACATTCACACACATGTTGTATGTATATCCATCCTCTTGAGTAATAACTCATTGGATGATTGCTCTAAAATGTTATCACCCCATGTATACTCATCTAACCTGGATACCACGAGACGGTTCACTCACACCGAATCAGGAAAATAATAAGCGTAGTGGAGGTGGTCATAGTTCCCTGAGTGTGAGACCGAATCATGCCAAAAGTTTCTCACCTCGAAAAGAATTACATTATAATATAATAGACGCTATGACCTGGGGATTACACTCTTCTACATTCACTAACCAGGGGATTCACCCAGATCGTGCAACCTTCTGTGATAGCATTAGACGAGTATGTATTTATAAAAATATCTAGTAATGATATTTAAAAAGCACTCATCACATATATATATATATATATATATATACTATCACACTATCTGTATATATATAATAGATTCAACCCGACTAACCCTGTAATACCCCTTATCTCGGCGTATATGGAATTTAATTAACTGAGTAAATAATTTGTTCTATTTATAAATTACTCGAGTGATGTAATTTAATTAAATTGAATAAAAATGTGTTCATTTAATATTAATCGAGAAAGAGATAATGATTAATATTATGTGTTAAATTTACTAAGTGAATAGTAATAATTAACGATTATTAATTTACGTCAAAGAGAGTGACATTGGCATATTAGGATTTTATCTCAACCGAGAGTCGCGCGTAGACTAAATTGAGGCCGAGATAGGAAAATTATTTAAAGTGACTCAGATGATGATTTAGAGGTCACATATGATTCATAAAAGGTCGAAATAGTTGGAATAGTATGTCAGGAGGTATTGTTTGGGTCCCCAGGCAATTTTAGACTAAATCGGTACCGTTTGAGGGCATTTTAGTCATTTGGTAGCCTAGGGTCAATAGAGATATGAATTTCTAAGGATGATATCATCTGGTAGAGGTTAGAGGCTAAGGTTAGAAAGATATAAAACCTGAATAGGCCATTAGAGAAGAAAATGAGAGGATTCTTCGGGGGTTTTGAAGAGATTCTTGGAGCCCTACATCTTGTTCTTGCACTACAATAAAGTTTGGAGTGAGGATTGGAAGGGAAGACAATCAAATTCATCACCTAACTACGAAGTTAGACCCTAATGATCAATGGTAAGTGTTTATTCGAATTTTTTTGAAGTTATAATACCCATATTGTTAGGGTTGCAATATCCATTGATCAAATTGACATTCTTAAAAGAAAAGAATGATTAGAATGCATGCTTGGGTAGGAATGTATTATAAATTAACATCCGTAAAGGAAAAGAAATAAGAGGTTATGTGTTAATAATCAAGAATTTAATCTCGGTTTATGTTAAATATTAATGGAGAATATTGAAACCTAGGGTTTTTGAGGAATATATGATTCAATCCATTTTTTAATAGGAATTATAATGTTTTGATGTTAAAATTACATTAGAAATCATCCTGATACATGTATTAATAGTTTGGGATAATTGGTTTCAAGTTTGGTGGATAAACATATGAGTTATGTTGATGAAAATGGTGAAAAATGCAAAAAAGTAACGAAGAAGACGATCTAGTATAAAACGAATCGATTCGGCCCAAGGGCAAATCGATTCGGTTTGCCTAGAATTGCCAATTTTTCCTATTTAAGCCTTGAAACCTTTTTTTTATTGGATGACCTTGGGGCCTCTTAAAATTATTATGAGGGACTTATGGGATTACTGTAGGTCATTGATAAAGGTATATAATAGTCTTATAATGGGAGTTAAGACTAAATTATTTGATCTTAAATCACAATGTAATTAATTTGAGAGAATGAGAATGAATTATAGATGTTTCGAATTAACTTTTTATGTAGACCAGTAGTGTATGATTGAGTTAGATAATAAATTCATATGCGGGGTAACTAGGGCCCTTAGAGTAGAGAATAATACTCGGCTTAATACGATAATGAATTTAATCGTAAATAATAAGTACGGTGAGTATTAGAGTGGATTATACCACATATGAAGGGTGATAATTAGGTTGTGTGAATACCTACTGAATATGGATATATATATATAGGTTGTGAGTGTACCTATTATATGACAGATGTTACGTGTTAACATACCTAAGTTGCTTTCTATCACGAAGGTTCTCGCGTAGTGGTCGATCCCACCTTGACGATTCTAGTGAGGTTTGACTTTGTTCTCCCCAGAACATAGAATTTAGGGTGGCTCACTATGTGTCGTGAATTAGTTCGACATGCCTATTGTTTGGGTATTTTAGGTATGTGCATAGCCCAAAGGCTTACAACTATGTTTTCCTCCATTGCTTGATATTTGATTTTGTGTTCGAGGAAACCTGTCGAACCAATAGTTCCTATTTTAGTATGAGAGGTACTTGGACTAATAGCAGAGTATGCCTATATTTCACGGTGCTCATTTTGAGAGATGTCGTAATTATATATTTTTGATATATATATATATATATAGTAATGTGAATATTTTACTTACGTGTGACACAGACAATTAGACAACGTATATCTAACGAATAAATTAAGCGAAGAAACTTAATTAAAAGGTTAAGAAGATAACATGCATGAAATGTTAAATACAAAACTAAGAACACATGAGAAGTCTTAATTCGAATAGAGTACTGTATGGGCAGTATGGGAACTTAGATTTGTTGATAATCAGTTAGATACTTATGTCTAGTTAGCTTTGGTAGTATGGTTTGGTGGGATAAGTAGATAACGCTAGGCGTGACCTATAGATGAGAGGTGAGGAAACTCAAAAGAGTTTACGTGAACCTTACATGGGTAATTAATAACTGATTTTAAATTGGGATGAATACTTGGTAAATATTTTCAAAATTTTTTGGGTTCTAACCCTTGCTATATATTTTTTCAAAACCCTTTAGATGACCAGCCACATGGGTATTATTTATTCCTGGGACGCGTAGATGTAGCGCTGTGGAGGCTTACAAGATTTTAATAGACGAATCCATCATTTCATTCCTAGTGTAGGATCTCATTTCAGTATTTCGGTTGGGCATGTTGCCCCATTTAGACTTTACTTATTCAGTTATTCAGTTCAGACTTGTATTCAGACTATTTATTATCAGTTGGATGCATTGTTTGGTTTGGGATTTTTACCCGATGGTTTATTCGCCAAGACTTTTATTATGTGATGGTTTGGACTATATTATTGTGTGAGCAGTTTTAATTAGTCTCAGCTTATTATTATTGTTATATGTCAATGAAAGATAAAATTTGACATCGACTTAATTAACTAATATGTAATTAGTAATTAATATGATTTTGGACAGTGATGATAATAATGAACCAAATGAGAAACCTGTTTTAATTTAATGAAGGACGGATCGCCCGGTATTTAATTAGGAGGGTTTTCACAGATGGTATCAGAGTATCAGTTTCTATTGTCCATAGGATCTGTACGGCTTACTATCATTTCAAGGTAGCCTTATTTGACACAGATCCCTATAATTAGGATTTTTTCATTCATGATAACGTACTTGAGATTTATGTACTTTTGTTATTCTATTTGTATTGACTGTGAACTCATACAATTCAATATGTTTTCATATGGCACCAATGAGAGAGAGAGTGGAGAGGGAAGAGGCTAGGGAAGGTTTGAGAGAGCCTTAACAGGAGCCACAGGTACTGCAACCATGGCCACGACTAAAGATTATTTTAACCGCACAAGTGGCCAAAATAGTAGTCCAGGTAGTCAGCGCGGCTCTGACAGCCATGGCAGCTCACTTCACTCAGCCCTAGGCACCGGTGCCCGTGCCACTGGCATTCCAGGCCCAACCAATGCCATTTACTTGGTAGAGATTCAGGGAGACATTCCATAAAGTCCAGCCCCCCCGAGTTTCATGGTAGCTCTGATGCATTTGTGGTATGGTAGTGGAAGAAGAATATACAGCGCCACCTGTGCATGGTCGAGTTTAGTGAGGCATAGAAATAGATGTTGTCTACTTTCACACTAGCAGGAGCGGCATTACAGTTTTGGGGGTCGATGACCACTGTTGAGGAGCGACATATGATGACTATTACCAAGTTTTGGGTGCGGTTTGATCGTAAATACTTTACGCCTGCAGTCGAATCAGAGATGCGAAAGAAGTTTGGGGAGGTGACTCAGGGTGACCACTCCATGGCAGAGTATGGGGAGGAGTTCACTCGTTTGGATAATTTTGTGCAAGACGAGGTGAGCAGTGAGGAACGAAAGAAAGCAAAGTTCATGGATGTCTTAGCCTGGAAGAACAGGCTGCACTTGATTGGAAACCCCGCAATGGTGACATATACTGATGTCGTCAATGTCGCCCTTTTATACTATCAGGACAATCACTTACATTATAAGGAAAGAAAGATAGCAGGTGAGACGAGCCGTCCAGGGAGTGCATGACGTAGCGGTTCCAGTGGGGAACCTCAGTTGCAGGTAGTGAGGCCACATGGGATGGATTTTTGACAAGGGGATCAGGCCTAAAGGTTCAGGTCAGGAGGGTACCGATCAGAGGGTTAGGGCTTTATGTAAGGCCAATAGGTCCCTAATCAGCAATAGCATGTTCATTAGGGTCGTCAGTGATATACCCGTTTATACCCTCAGCCTGGGTGAGGATTACCTCCAATACGGACGACCCTACGAGGGGACGACCCTTGACCAGGCCCCAGCTGGCCACTGCCAGGCCCAGACGACCCTACGAGGGGACGACCTACCACCAGGTCCAGACGACCCTACGAGGGGATGACCCTTCCCCAAGCTCAGACAACCCTACGAGGGGCCAACCCTCCACCAGGCTCCAACCGACCCTATGAGGGGCCGACCCTTCCCCAAGCTCAGACGACCCTACGAGGAGCCGACAGTACGAGGCCAGAATTGGGCCAGGCTCACTACCGGAAGAAACTTTGCCCTCGGCCTCGGCTCATAGGCCGAGGATGACATCATGACAGCGCGTGGTTAGGGAGACGCGTGGGACAGTGCGCGTGAGGCTCATATGACACGTGGAAGACCATTACAACCGAATCACCCCCTCACGTGAGGGAATATTATGTCATCATTTGGCATCTACAGGTGTCAACAGGGGATTGGTTAGATCATCATTCACATGCACCATGCTTACTTGGGGGGTACACTACACCCCCCAAGACCTATATATACTTGTCACCTACAACCCTACAGGGGATCGATCCATGAACAGTAGCCCTAGCTAAAACTCTGCTTGTACACACACAGTAGAGAGAGAGAAAGAGGGTTATGTGCATTGTATCCAAGGCCATTAGTGCCCATACTTAGTGGATCACACACTCACAGTGGATGTAGGCCAAATTGGCTGAACCACTATACATCATTGCCTTATTTCCTCTTATACTCATCCCTTTCTACATACTTATACACCTATACATCTCTATGGCTGCCATGGCTGCTACTGCTTGAGCTCACTATCACTTATCTGGTGGTGCTAAATCTTAGCATCATCAGTTTGGCGCCGTCTGTGGGAACGAGAAGACATCTCTTCCTTTGTTCAGCTTGACCTCACTGGGCACTCTGGTGGTGAACCAACACTCCCCCTGAGAGGAGGTGTTTCACTATTGAAAGAGACCCACTAAGGTTCCCAAGCTAACCAATATTTTCTTCAGTTCAACTTTTCATAGCTCAAGCACATGGCACCTGAGATGCCACCACCACCACTTCCCCCGCCGGATGAAGGGGGAAGACCCAGTTCCAGTCAGCCGCCGCCTCAGTCTGAGATGGCTGATATGGAGGCAGCCCTAAAATCTCTGGCAGCAAGCCAGCGGATGATGCAAGAGCAGTTCACAGCTCTAAGCCAGAACATACTAAGAGCACCAGGGGTTTCACCTGAGATGATTACTCCGGCAGCAGCTCCAGGGCAGCATGAGGCCAGGGGACCACCCCGGGCACCACGCAAAGACCTGCCACCCCCTCAGCGGCGTAGGGATGTTGCTGACCCCCGGCGTCTGCGCCTGGGGAGGCAAGAAAACCCTTTCCCTGAGGATAGGTATGGAGATCTGGAGGGAGAGGAGGCTCCTATAGAGTGCTGGGAACCTTACGAGGTCTCCAACAACACTGTACGACCCCTCCAGGACAGTAGGGGAAAGTGCGGGAGACCAAACCCTGATGATCGCCCAAGAGGCTCTGCTTTTGATCGCTTGAGTAGGGGGTCGGCCTTTGAGAGGCTGGGCCCAGTAAATGACCTGCGAGAACAGTTGTCCAGGCCAAGGAGTGCTGCAAGATCCAGGAGGGAGGCGGCCGATGGCCGACCCCGAGGACGAGACGATGGCCAAAGGGAAGTAAACAGCCGACACAGGCCTGCTGCAGAACCCTCCGTCCACCTTGGAGAGGCAGCAGGAGATAACATCGGCCAGGCCGACCCTGTGAGGCCCTGGAATGACTCAATCCAGCGGTTAGAGGATAAGATTGGTGATATATTGAAGAGCCGAGACCCTCTTCAGAGGGGATACACCATAGGATCACCCTTTGTGGCAAAGATAGTCAACTTCCCCACGCCGTCAAAGTTCAAGCCACCTATGGTCACCCCAAGGTATGACGGGAGCACCAACCCCGTCCACCACGTGGAGATGTATCAGTCGGCGGCAGACATATACTCTATCTCAGATGAGATGAGGTGTCGTGCCTTCTCTGGTACCTTAACAGGGGCTGCGCATGTCTGGTACACGTCTCTTCCGAAAAATTCCATTGGAAACTTTAAGCAGTTGGCAGACCTGTTCATCCATAATTTCTACTTTGGGGTGAGGCCATAGAAGAAGACCACCCACCTGCTCTATGTCAAGCAGGGGAAGAGTGAGAGTCTGAGGGACTATATAGCCAGATTCAATAAGGAGAAGCTGGAGGTGGAAGACTATGAGGAGAGCATAGCTATGACAGCCCTGATTGGAGGACTCCAAAAGGGGAAGCTGTTATGGAAGCTTGCTGAGGACCCTCCGAGGACGATGGCCGAGCTGTTGTCGACAGCAGGAAAGGTGATGAACGCCGAAGAGGCGATGGCTGCAAAATATGAGGACGAAAGAGGAGGTGCAAGTGGGAGTAAATACCCAAGGAAGAACAAAGAGGGGAAGAAGAGATCCGCGGATGACAAGTTAGCCGGGTACACTCCTCTGACGGTCAGCTGTGAACAGATTCTCAATGAGATAAAGAGTGACCGGATGCTGAAGTGGCCCGAGAAGCTGAGGGCAGCCCCCGGCAAGAGGAATAAGAACCTGTGGTGTGAATTTCACCAAGACCACGGCCACGTGACGGATAAATGCTTTGCTCTGAAAGACGAGATTGAGAAGATGCTGAAGGAAGGGAAGCTCAGAAAGTACGTCGACAAAGCCGACTTCAAGAGGGGCCGAGTGGATGACCCCAGAAAGAAGCGGGTCGATGCCTGCAGAGAAGGTCCTCAAAAAAGAGGGGACGACCCCTCTGATGATGAGGACTACCCTGACCTCCCGCCGAGAGACGACCACGGCCCTGTCAAGAGGCTCAATATGATCTCGTTCGGGGTGGGGATGATCTCTGGGGGTCTGGCAGGAGGAGGGTCTGAGGTCGCCGACAGGAAGGCCCATGTCGCTGAGGTTAAGGCAGTGACGAAGACGGTGCACTCAACCTCCGTAGAGGTCAAGTCGGAAAAAAGGAAGAAGGTTGATATGGACACTTTGATCGTGGGATTTTCAAGAATGGACTTCAAGGGCCTCTTGGCCCCGCATGATGACCCTCTCGTCATCACCACCAGGGTGCACGGGTGCGAAGTGCCGAGGATCCTGGTGGATGGGGGCTCATCCGCAGATGTGATGTTTTGGCCATGCTTCAAAGCCTTGGGCCTCAGTCATGCCAGACTTGTCCCATACCATCATCCATTGATTGGGTTCAGTGGGGAGAAGGTTCATCCCCTGGGGATATATGAGGCTGATGTCAGGATGAGGGACGAATGGCCGAGATGGCTCACCAAGAGGATCAGTTTCTTTGTGCTGGATGAGCAGGTATTTTTAGCATACAACATCATACTGGGACGTGTGGCCCTTAAGGGGTTTGAGGCTGTGCCGTCTACGGTCCACCAAATGATTAAATTCCCTACCCCATACGGGTTAGGGGAGGTTCAGGGAGACCAGACGATAGCGCGAGAGTGCTACTACAACTCCGCTGAAGAGAGGGAGGCACACAAGAGGGTTACAACCACTTATAATATTGATACCCTAGACCCCAGAGATGAAACGAAGCTGAAAAAAGGAGAGGCTGCGGAAGAGGTAGAATCCATCATCCTCGATGAGGATGACACGGAAAAAACCGTCCAAGTTGGCAAGTCTCTGAAGCCCAAAATCAAGGAAGACCTCATTAAACTGCTGAGAAGAAGGCGAAGTGTCTTCGCCTGGAGTCATGTAGATATGCTAGGGATTGACCCTGAAATCATGTGCCACAAGCTCAATGTGGTAGAGGGAGTGAAGCCGGTGAAGCAGAAGAGGAGAATTTACTCCAGAGAAAAATATGAGGTCATCAGGGACGAGGTCAAAAAATTAGAAGACGCTGAATTTATCAGAGAGGTCATCTACCCTGAATGGCTGTCCAATGCAGTCATTGTCCCAAAGGCCAACGGCAAGTGGAGAATGTGCGTGGACTTCACAGACCTCAACAAGCATTATCCCAAAGACAGCTTCCCTCTCCCCCGCATCGACCAGATGGTAGACGCTACCGCAGGCCATGAGCTCATGAGTTTCATGGATGCCTACTCAGGGTATAACCAAATTTTCATGAACCCTGAAGACTCGGAGAGGACCGCCTTCATCACTGACAAGGGGACATACTGCTACAGGGTCATGCCCTTTGGCCTAAAGAATGCAGGGGCAACGTACCAGCGCCTCATAAACAAAATGTTCGAAGATCAAATTGGGAAGTCTATGGAGGTCTACGTAGATGACATGTTGACTAAGAGTCTGGAGGCAGAGGATCATGTGGCAGACCTGGAGAGGACCTTCAATACGATGGACAAATATCAGATGAAGCTTAACCCGGCCAAATGTGTCTTCGGGGTCGGAGCGGGGAAATTCTTAGGGTTCATTGTCAATCAAAGAGGCATCGAGGCCAATCCTGAAAAGATAAAGGCCCTTATTGAGATGAAGACCCCCAAGTCCATTAAAGACGTTCGGAGGCTCACAGGGAGAGTGGCTACCTTGAACAGATTTGTGTCGAGGGCTACAGACAGGTGTCTACCATTCTTCAAGATCCTCAGGAAGGCCTTCGAATGGAGTAAAGAGTGTGATGAGGCTTTCAAGGAGCTAAAATCATACTTAGGGTCTCCCTTGCTGCTGTCACGACCCGTGCAGGGTGAACAACTTTTCGTGTACCTTGCTGTCTCAGAGTCCGCTATCAGTGCAGCAATCGTAAGAGACGAAGACGGGATACAGAAGCCCGTATATTTCAACAGCAAGGCACTCCAGGGGGCAGAGCAGAGATACCCGAGGATGGAGAAGTTGGCCTATGCCTTGATCCATGCCTCAAGGAAGATGAAACCGTACTTCCAGTCCCATACTATGGTCATCCTTACTGACTCTCCTCTTAGGCAGGTCCTACACAAGCCTGAAAAATTAGGAAGGCTAATGACCTGGGCTATAGAGCTGGGGGAGTTCGACATTGTGTATCAGCCTAAGATAGCCATTAAGGGGCAGGCATTGGCAGACTTCGTGGCTGAGTTCACTTGGGAAGATGATGAGGCCGAGGGTGAGACCCTCGAAAAGACGGATACAGAAGACAGACCCGCAGATAGGGCTGAAACGAGCACCGCTAGAAGGAAAGCGACTGAAAACGAAGAGGGAAGGTACATCTTTAGACAGGGGTCCCTCTTTGAGGGAAATTTTTCAGAGGAAAAGACTCTGTGGAGCCTCTTCGTTGACGGATCCTCCTGTGACAGTGGAAGTGGGGCTGAACTGATACTATCAGCACCCGATGGTACAGACGTTGAATACGCCCTGAGGTTCAACTTCAAAGCCTCCAACAGCGAGGCCGAATATGAGGCCTTAGTATCAGGCCTCTCCTTGGCCAAGTCTCTTAGTGTCGGCCATATTTTGGTACATAGCGACTCAAGGCTAGTAGTGAATCAGATACTAGGAGCCTACGAGGCTAAGGACGAGAGGATGGCTAGGTACCTTGAGAAGGTGAGGTCATTACTGAAGGGCTTCAGAGAAGTGAAATTAAGGAGGGTACCTAGGCTCGACAATGGTCGTGCTGATGCCCTTGCAAGGTTGGCCTCAGCTACTAGGACAGACATAAGGAGGACAGTCCCGGTAGAAATCTTGCTTCGACCAACTATCGAAGACGACGAGGGAACACTTGGCATTTGCATGAATGTCTCTCAAGAACCTTCATGGATGGATCCTCTGATCAGGTACATTAATGGGGGAGAGATGCCAGAAGAAAGGCAAGAAAGGAAGAAGCTGAGGTACAGGGCGGCAAAGTTCACTGTCATCGGAGACACCTTGTACAAAAAGGGGTTTTTTCTCCCCTTACTTAGGTGTGTGCATCCCTCAGAAGTACCTTCCATTTTGCAAGATGTGCATGAAGGGTCGTGCTCAAGCCACATTGGGGGTAGATCCCTAGCGAAGAGGGTAATCACCCAGGGGTACTGGTGGCCGACCTTGGGGAAAGACGCAGCGACATACGTAAAGAAGTGCGACAAATGTCAAAGATTTGCCACTATCCCTCACCAGCCCCATCAGCCTCTTACTTCCATTACATCCCCATGGCCATTTGCAGTGTGGGGGATCGACCTAGTAGGACCCTTGCCTAGGGCCATCAATAACTATCGATTCCTCATCGTAGCCATTGATTATTTTTCAAAATGGGTGGAGGCGGAGCCAATGGTGACAATCACAGAGCAGAAGACCTTCCAGTTCATCTGGAAAAATATCATATGCAGATATGGTCTCCCCAACACCCTCATCTCGGATAACGGGACTCAGTTCAAGAATGCCTCTCTACAGAAATACTGTGAGAGGCTAAGTATCAAACAATTTTTCTCCACCCCAGGCCGACCTCAGGCCAATGGGCAAACCGAAGTTACGAACAGGACAATCTTAGACGAGATTAAGAAGAGGCTTGAGGAGGCAAAAGGGAGATGGGTCGAGGAGTTATATGCAGTGTTGTGGGCGTACAGGACGACAGTAAGGACCTCTACTGGGGAGACCCCATTCATGTTAGCTTATAGATCAGAAGCAGTCATCCCCACCGAAGTGGAGTTTCCCACTCACAGGGTCCAAATGTACGAACCCCAGGGAAATACGGAAGAGAGGAGACTTGACCTGGACTTGATTGAGGAAAGAAGGGAGGATGCTGAGATAAGGCAGGCTTCCTACCAGCAGAGGACCGCAAGGTTTTACAATCAGAGGGTGAAACAGAGGCCTATCGCAGTAGGAGACTTGGTCCTCAAGAAGACTTGGCAAAAGCCCAACAAGCTTCACCCTAATTGGCATGGCCCATATAGGGTCATCGATGAAGTCATCCCTGGGACCTACAGGCTAGAAAACCTAGAGGGGGAACCTTTTTCAAACCCCTGGAATGCAGATCATTTGAAAAAATACTACCAGTAGTGTTGTAAGGTCTTGATAAGCCATAGTTGTAATAAGCATTGTTTCGACAGAACACATGGAGAGTTAATGAGAAGTATCAGTGTTTCCCTCATCCAGTGGTTATTAGTTCTAGTATGCATGCAAAGAAGTTGAACCCTCGGCTATAATGAGGATCCGTGGAGGGGACGACCCCACCACTGTCCTCAAGAAAGACGAGGGTAGACTTTGTTAAATACCATTAATTTGGTTAGTTGAACCCTCGTCTATAATGAGGACCAGTGGAGGGGACGACCCCTCCACTGTTCTCAAGAAAGACGAGGGTAGACTTTGTTAAAAATCATTAATTTGATTATTTGAACCCTCGGCTATAATGAGGATCAGTGGAGGGGACGACCCCACCACTGTTCTCAAGAAAGACGAGGGTAGACTTTGTTAAAAATCATTAATTTGATTATTTGAACCCTCGGCTATAATGAGGATCAGTGGAGGGGACGACCCCACCACTATTCTCAAGAAAGACGAGGGTAGACTTTGTTAAAAATCATTAATTTGATTATTTGAACCCTCGGCTATAATGAGGATCCGTGGAGGGGACGACCCCACCACTGTCCTCAAGAAAGACGAGGGTAGACTTTGTTAAATACCATTAATTTGGTTAGTTGAACCCTCGTCTATAATGAGGACCAGTGGAGGGGACGACCCCTCCACTGTTCTCAAGAAAGACGAGGGTAGACTTTGTTAAAAATCATTAATTTGATTATTTGAACCCTCGGCTATAATGAGGATCAGTGGAGGGGACGACCCCACCACTGTTCTCAAGAAAGACGAGGGTAGACTTTGTTAAAAATCATTAATTTGATTATTTGAACCCTCGGCTATAATGAGGATCCGTGGAGGGGACGACCCCACCACTGTCCTCAAGAAAGACGAGGGTAGACTTTGTTAAAATACCATTAATTTGGTTATTTGAACCCTCGGCTATAATGAGGATCCGTGGAGGGGACGACCCCACCACTGTCCTCAAGAAAGACGAGGGTAGACTTTGTTAAATACCATTAATTTGGTTAGTTGAACCCTCGTCTATAATGAGGACCAGTGGAGGGGACGACCCCTCCACTGTTCTCAAGAAAGACGAGGGTAGACTTTGTTAAAAATCATTAATTTGATTATTTGAACCCTCGGCTATAATGAGGATCAGTGGAGGGGACGACCCCACATTGGTCCTCAAAAAAAGACGAGGGAAGGGTTAGTAGCATCATCAGTTTGGCTAAAATAACCAAGGGAGGCCAGTAGGGCCGAGGCCAGTAAGGTCAACAATAAGGCCAGCATCGTCAGGGCCAACAGGGATAGAGTCAAAGACCAGGGTAGTGTTTAATATGTGGCCAACAGGGTCACAAGAGGAGATATTACACATAACAAGGCAGGGCACAACAGCAGGATGCCCAGTGGGGACAACAGGCTCCGTTACCACCTGCAACATCGGCACCCCCAGCCCCATCGCAGCAGTAGGGACATATGCACTACGAACGTGTGTATAATGTCCAAGACATAGCTATGCCACCAACACCACCGGTATCGTCGATAGTAGAGGGTGTGTTTCCTATCACGAACTTGAGGGTAGGATTCCTTTTTATATTAGGGCATCGCCTTCTTTTATTAAGACTAAATTTGCTAGAGTTGTCTATTTATTAGAGATAGCCGGTAGTCTCCTTATGTGTGTAGAGTCACCGATGGGTAATGGGTCACTTATGCAATCGATCTGTAGAGTGGTCGATATTATTATTGGGAGAGTGAGTTTAGCGTCATACCTTCTAGTGTTAGACAAGGAGAGGTACAATGTGATTCTGGATATGGATTAGCTGACGGGTAATAGGGCGATGGTAGTTTTCTACGAGAGGATCATAGTGTTCTCCATTCCTGGGAAGGAGATGTTCCTAATGGAGATGCCTCTTCCTGAGGTATGGTCACACACCCACTTATAGTATATTGAGGTGGAGACCTCATAGGAGGTAGTGATTCCGTTAGACTCGATTCCAGTTATGAGAGATTTCAAGAATGTATTTCAGGAGATACCCGGATTGCCACCCAGTCGGGAAATCGGGATTGTTATCGAGTTAGAACCAGGTACGAGACTGATTGCCCTAGCACCTTACCCCATGGCCTTATCAAAGATGCAAGATTTTGGAGAGCAGATTCAGCGGCTCTTGGGTATGGATTTCATTTCGGCGAAGTACATCTATGTGGGGTGCGCTCGTGTTATTTGTGAAGAAAAATGACAGTTTGCCTCGCTTGTGTGTAAACTATAGGGAGTTGAACAAGGTCACAATACGAAGTAAGTATCCGTTGATGAGAATTGATGACCTGTTTGATTAGTTAACAGGGGTTCAGTACTTCTCTAAGATTTTTTTGACATCGGGATATCACCAGTTACGTATATGGGAGGAGGACGTCCCTATGATGACTTTTCTATTGAGGTATGAGACGTACGAGTTCAGGGTGATGTTATTTGGGCCCACCAATGCGCCAACATTATTCATGGATCTTATGAATTGTGTATTGAGAGAATTTTTTTACTAGTTCATAATCATGTTCATAGATGACATTCTGGTCTGCTCGCACACCAAGGAAGAGCATGCATTGCATCTGCGAATGGTTCTGAACACACTACGGGACCACCAGCTGCACAACAAATTCAGGAATTCTAGATTTTTTCTACAAGAGGTTTAGTTTCTTAGACATAGTGTGTTCGACAGGGGCATTGTTGTTGATTCGAATAAGGTATCGGCGATGAGAGAGTTGGAACAACCCACGACATCGATATAGATTCGTAGCTTTTTGGGGTTAGTCGGGCATTATCATCATTTCATTAAGGGGTTCTCAAATATTATGGATCCTTTGATGAGCCTGGCTTGTAAGTGGGTACAGTTTGTATGGAGTGATCACTGTGAGTTAGCCTTTGATGAGCTAGAGAACAAATTAATGTCAGCGCATGTACTTACTTTGCCTAGGGATGGATTGGAGTACCGGGTCTATAGTTATGCATCATTATAGGGACTTGTGGGTGTATTTCAGCAGGAGGAGAGAGTTATATCTTATGCATCCCAAAAGCTTAATCCTCATAAGCAGAATTACCCCACCCATGACTTTAGTTGGTAGCAATCGTTTTAATTTTGAGTATATGGAGGCACTATCTTCTAGGGGAGCAACTTACATTGTTCATGAATCATAAGTCACTTAAGTATCTCTTCACAAATAAGGATCTCAACATGAGGTAGAGGTGGTGGGTAGAATTCGTAAAGGACTACCATTTTAACATTCAGTATCATCCTGGTAAGGCTAATGTGGTGGAAGGCACGTTGAGCCGACGACCTACATGGGAGTTAGTAGAGGTCTAAAAGGCGAATTGGATTGAGCTTCGACACAACGATGAGATCGCCATAGCGTGTATGTCGGTTTTATGTATCACTCCTAAGATTATTATGCAGGTAGTGAAAGCATAGGAAGAGGATTTATTCTATTATGACAGGATATGACAGTTATTAGTTGAGGGTATAGAGTCTTACTCGATCAGCTCATATAAAGGCCTTTGTTTTAATAAGAGACTCATTGTACCAGAGGATGAGGACTTCATGCATGTAGTGATGACTGAGTCTCATGGTTCGAGGTGTACTGTACATCCCTATGGGAGTAAGATGTACTAAGAAATGAGGAGATAGTTCTGGTGGATAGGGATAAAGAAGGACATAGCGAAGTTTGTCTCAAAGTGTGTTAACTATCATTTAGTTAAGGTGGAGCACCAAAGACCTTCAGGGATGCTATAACCACTAAATATTCTTGTGTAGAAGTGGAAAATAATTTCAATGGATTTCATAAAAGGACTACCGACATCGCAGAGGGGTCACAATCCCATTTGGGTAATAGTAGATTGGCTGACCAAGATGGCCCATTTCTTGTCGGTTTGCACTAATTTTGAGATGATGTAGTATGCATAACTATTTATTATGAAGATAGTTAAGTTTCACAGGGTACCAGTCAACATCATGTCTGATAAAGACAAGATCTTCGTGTCCCATTTCAGGCAGAGTTTTCGAGAGGCCATGGCAACGGACTTGCGATTGAGTACCCCACACCATCCACATATGGACGAGCAGACAAAAAGGATTAATCAGACGCTAGATTTCATGTTGAGGATGTGCATTTTGGATTTCGAGGGATGATGGGAGCGATACTTTCCACTGGTAGAGTTTACGTATAATAACTCTTACCAATTTACCATCGGCATGGCCCCATTTGAGGCACTTTATGGGAAGCCTTATCGTTCTCGTTCTAGATGGTCAGAGGTGGGGGACAGCAAGTTATTGGGACTAGAGATGATATAGGTTATGACTTCTAAGACTGAGCTCATTCGGGGACGTATTCAGAAAGCTAGGGATAGGCAAAAGAGCTATGTTGATGCAGACCGGAGACACATTGAGTTCGAGGTTAGTGACTAGGTATTGGTACGGGTGTCTCCCATGAAGGGGGTCATAAGGTTACGTAAAAAGTGAAAGCTAGCCCCGAGTCATGTTGGACCAATCCATGTTATTGAGAGAGTGGGACCTGTGGAATATAGACAGGGTTTACCGAAGAATCTATAGTAGATACACGATGTGTTCCATGTGGCATCGCTGAAGAAGTATAAGAGGAGCGAGAGAGCTTTATGGAATGTTCCACTCGAGGAGATTTATTTGCAGCCAGATGTCTCGTACGAGGAGAGACCTGTGGCTATTCTAGATAGCAATGATCGACAGCTACGGTCTAAGGGAGTGCCCATAGTCATAATGCAGTGGGTACACCACAGCATTCACGAGTCCACATAGGAGCGAGAGGATGCCAAGCGAGATAAATATCCAGAGTTATTAATCACAGGTATGTCCTAATTTCGGGGACGAAATTCCTTTGTAAGTGTGAAAATGGAATTTAATTAATTGAGTAATTAAGTTGTTCTATTTTTAAATTACTTGAGTTAAGTAATTTAATTAAATTAAATAAAAATGCGTTCATTAAATATTAATCAAGAAAGAGATCATGATTAATATTATGTGTTAGATTTACTAAGTGAATAGTAAATAATTGACGGTTATAAATTTACATCACAGCGAGTGATATTGGCGTATTTGAATTTTATCTCAACCGGGAGTCGCGCGTAGACTAAATTGAGGTTGAGATAGGGAAATTATTTAGAGTGACTCGGATTATGATTTTGAGGTCATGGATGATTCCGAAAGGGTCGAAATAATGTTAATAGTATTCTTGGAGGTATTGTTCAGGACCCGGGGCAATTTTGAACTAGACATGCACTGTTCAAGGAAATTTTAGTCATTTGGTAGCCTAGGGTCAATAGAGATACGAATTTACAAGTGTTATATCATCTGGTAGAGGTTAGAGGCTGGGGTGGGAAAGATATAAAACATAGAGAGTCCAATAGAGAATAAAAAGGAGATGAGTCTTAGAGGTTTTGAAGAGATTCTTGGAGCCCTTCATCTTGTTCTTGCACAACAATCAAGTGTGGAGTGAGGATTAGAAGGGAAGACAGCCGAATTCATCACCTAACCATGAAATCAGACCCTACTAATCAAAGGCAAGTGTTTATTTGCAATTATTTTGAAGTCATAATACCGATGTTGTTAGGGTTTCAATATTGATTGAGTAAATTGATATTCTTGCAAGAATAGAATTATTAGAATGCACATTTGGGTAGGAATGGCATGTAGTATGAATTAACATCTATAGAGGAAAAGAAATCAGAGGTTATGTGTTAACAACCACAAATTTACTCTGGGTTTATTTTGAATATTAATGGAGAATATTGAAACCTAGGGTTTTTGAGGATTAGATGATTTAATCCATTATTGAATAGGAATCGTAATATTTTGATGTTAAAATTACGTTAGAAATCATCCTAATACACGTAGTAGAGATTTGGGAGAATTGGTTTCAAGTTTGGTGGAGAAACATGTGAATTATGTTGATCAAAATGGTGAAAAATGCAAAAACGTAACGAAGAAGACGAACTGGTATAAAATGAATCGATTCGACCCTAAAGCAAATCGATTCTGTTTGCCCAGAATTGCCAATTTTGCCAATTTAAGCCTTGAAACTTTATGTAAATGATTGGGTTACCTTGGGGGCTCTTTAAATTGTTATGAGGGACATGGGATTATAGTAGGTCCTTGATAGGGGTATATAGTATTCCTATAGAGGGAGTCCAGGCTAGAATTATTTGGGCTTAAATCACAGGGTAATTAATTTGAGAGAATAAGAATGAATTACGGATGTTTTGAATGAACTTGTTATGTAGACCAGTAGTGTATGATTGAGTTAGCTGTTGAATTCATGTAAGGGGTAACTGGGAACTTAGAGTAGATAATAACACGCGGCTTAATACGATAGTGAATTTAATCATAAAATAATAAGTACGGTGAGTATTAGAGTGGATTATACTACGTACAAAGTGTGATAATTAGATTATGTGAATACCTACTGAATATGGATATATAGATAGGTTGTGAGTGTACCTATTACATGACTGATGTTATGTGTTAACATACCTACATTACTTTCCATCATAGAGCTTCCCACGCAGTGGGCGATCGCACCTTAACGATTCCAGTGAGGTTTGGATTTGTGCCCCAAAATATAGAACTTAGGATGGCTAACTATGTGTCGTGTATTAGTGAGACCAGCGTGTCATTTGGGTACGTTAGGTATGAATGTAGCCCAATGTCTTAGAACTATGTTCACTTCCATTGCTTGATATTTGATTTTTTGTTCGAGGAGACATGCCGAACCAATAGTCCCTATTTTAGTATGAGGGGTACATGGACTAGTGGCAGAGTATGCCTATATTTCACGGTGGTCATTTTGAGAGACGCCGTAATTATATATTTGTGCGATAAATATATATATAGTAGTGTGAATATTCTACTTACGTGTGACAGTATATAATTGGACGTCGTATATCTAATGAATAAATTAAGTGGTGAAACTTAATTAAAAGGTTAAGAAGATAACATGTGTGAAATGTTACATACAAAACTAAGAACACATGAGAAGTGTTAATTCGAATAGAGTACTGTATGGACGGTACGGGAACTTAAATGTGTTGATAATCAATTATATAATTATGTCTAGTTATCTTGGGTAGTATGGTTTGGTCGGATAAATAGAGAACCCTAGGCATGCACTATAAATGAGAGGTGAGGAAACTTAAGAGAGTGTACATGAACCTAACATGTGTAACTAATGACTGATTTTAAATTGTGATAAATACTTTCCAAATATTTTCAAAATGTTTTGGGTTCTAACCTTTTCTATATATTTTTTTAAAACCTTTTAGGTGACCAACCACATGGACGCCATACTTGATTATTTGTTCCCCGGACGCGTAGCTGTAGCGCTATGAAGGCTTACAATATTTGGATAGACGCATCCATCATTTCATTCCTAGTGTAGGATCTCATTTCAATATTTTGGTTGGGAATGTTTCCCCATTTAGACTTTACTTATTAAGTTATTCAGTTCAGACTTATATTCAGAGTATTTATTATCAGTTGGATTCATTATTTTGTTTGGGATTTTTAGCCGATGGTTTATTCGACAAGACTTTTATTATGTGATGGTTTGGACTATATTATTTTGTGAGTGGTTTTAATTAGTCTCAGCATATTATTATTGTTATATGTGAATGAAAGATAAAATTTTACATCGGCTTAATTAACTAATAGTTAATTACTAATTAATATGGTTTTCGGCAGTGAGGCTAAGAATGAACCAAATGAGGAACTAGTTTTAATTTAATAAATGACTGATAACCCGACATTTAATAAGGCATGGTGTCACAAACCCGTTCCTAAATCTCGTAGCACCCACCTGAAAATATCCGAACCAAATCCACGACTCTTCATTTAATTAATTTCCCATTAATTAATTTATTAAAGTAGTGTCACTCAACTACAATACCCGGACACATTCACTAGGCCCGTAATTTAAGTCGTATGAATTTTATTTCACTTACTTCATTAATAACATCAATCACAAATTAATTCTCACTTTATAATAAATCTTCTCCTAAGTTTCCCACTCAAATGGAGGTAAAATAACTCTACACAATCTTTCCAGCAAGTCCCTATGATTAAGATTTCTATTGGAAACCCCTCCATTTCAATCCCAAAATTAAACTAGAAAAATCGAACTATCAGGTCCCCCGAACCGGTTTGGACTGACCCCCGAACCATTTCGCCTACCCCCCCCCCTAACCGGTTTGTCCCCAAACTGAACGAGTTCATTATATCTGTGTAGAGAGCCTCCTTCTCCTCCAACTCGTCTTTCCTCCATTAATAAACATCTAAGTTTTCTAGTTCTACCCTAAACCATAATACGATTATTCTCAACATAAATGCACATCTAAGTCTGGTTCTAAACATTATCCAAACCTTTAATACAATTGATTACAATCAAACAGCATCAATTTCTGAATTTGGGTTATTGTTTTTCGAGTTCCATTCAATCATTTATAAATTCTATTCTCTAAATCTGAAATTAGAAAAAAATCTCTATTGGGTTTTTCATAGGATTCAAGATACTACAACCCAGAATCATATCGCATCATAAATTTCATTTTGTATCTAGACAACGTGACTAAATCATCCAAAATCCCTTTATTATTGTAATTCCCATCAAAAACTAATTTCAATCACACCCACTGTGATATGAATCAGAATGAAATCAAGTTAATCACTTTCTTGTATTGATTTGTAGGATCTGATTTCCTTTGAACTAGACGATGATTTGATGGTGAACACACTCAATCCTTTTTGGTTTTGCTCCCAAAATCTCCCTATTTTCTTCTCTCTAGATGTTAGGTTTTCAAATAAAGTTATGGATACAAATAACTCCATAACTTAGGTTAATCAATGTTAAACCCGAAATTAAACTAATGGGCTAAGCCCAAATGACCTTAACACCCCCCCCCCCCCTGTGGTCCCGATTGTGCCTAAAAATGTCCTGAGACCCGATTATTAACCCCGGGTACTCTTTTCCGACTATCTCCACCTATTTGGAATCAATTGTGACCTCTAAATTGTCATTCGAGTTAATCGATACAAATTTTCTTATTTCCACTTCAAAATATGCCCCATGTGAAAATAAATAATAAAGTGATAATCAAATCTGAATCTCCGAATTAAATAAATTCTCCAAATAACAAATTTAAGGTAAATTATATATCCTAAAGAATACGGGTATTACATACTTCTCTCCTTACAAAGGAATTTCATCCTCGAAATTCGGATAAGTCTACTACTCCAAGCCTGGAATATATTCCTATTCACATACTCCTAAGATCGCTACATATCTCTCTACCACTTCTAATCTCCGATTATATTAAAATTAAATTAATTACCCAGGGTGCCTGTACACCCCCTACCCATGCTTATCTGCACAATTTCTACCCGACTCCACTAGCCTTAAATCCTAATATAACTTTCAAATCACAGTTATGACTACACATATGTATAATAACTAAGGTACCTAACCAATGTACTAATGACCAAACATATCCCAAGTTCCGACACTTGCTAAGTTTCATGCGTGGGATGTCTCACCAAGAAAAATACAAACAAGGACCCCTCCCCCCCCCCCCCCCCCCAATACACAACTATCTAACATTGTCGGTCATCGTGATCTGTTAAGCCCTTCGTACATAATTTGTACCCCCTAATCCCCGTCTATTTACATTTAAGTATACTCATCCACTCCTATGTTATAAAAGACAACATACATCAGGGCGCTCTTACCATTAGTTTCTTGGCGTGAATATATTACTAGCTATATCTCTCCACTCGATAATAAGCCAATCTACCTTGAATCCCATCAATAAACATCCCTACTCATCGAGATCAACTTTAACATTACAAACGTATTCTTTTACGTCTATTATGCAACACACTATAACATATATACATGTATGTATAGGGTAGACCCTCTTTTAGGTGATACCTAGGAAACAAAATTCATATCCTAAAACATCGAACCCAACATCCTACTATAATAGTCTATATTGCTCAAACTATCAATAACTAGTCAAAAGATAGAAAGTAGTCTACTCTATTCTCATAATTCTCAAAAAGCAGTAAACTAACTCTTAATACAACCATCCTCTTAGTGTACACACCCGATCTCTCATAGGTTATACCAAAGATCCCAACTACTTTACGGTAATTAATTATACGTTTATATAATAAGGCTATTAGGGACAATGCACCCACTAAATATGACTCACTCGCGAATTCTAGTGATCATAATATTACTTGTGACGCCCCCTTGTCATAAAAATCTCCCCCAAACTCATAGGATAATAAAGATAATTTACCTCTATATTCTAGCTGCTTCGCCTTGTCAATGGGTTCCTGATTGAAATCCTTGCATCCGAACTGACCCATGAATTGTTATGTGGTTGTACATCTAGAACCTTGTCCTGTAGTTGCTCTATGCCTCTCTTAGGGAAATCTCTCTTCATGTGTCCTATCTCTCCAAAAAAAAAACATTTCCCAAAAAATCCTCCTTGCCACTGATCTTGGCCTTGCTAGCCTCCATCGCCATTCCTTTTGCCTTGTCGTCCCTGAGGAATGAAATGCTACAACTCCTGAGGGACCTGCTGACCCTATCTAAATTCACCTCTCTCAGATTAATAACCTATGGATTTAAATCTCTTAGTCGGATTCCCCTGTCGAGAGTCCTTCTTCTGCTCTTGTTGTGCCCCGCTGGCACTGTTTTGATCTACCTTTTCACCCTGACTGATTCGACTCATCCTTTTGTTATACCTCATTTGGAAGCGTTGATCCTGGCAATGGAGTAGCACTATAGTGACAACCTTCGTGTATGTCTCTAACGCCGGATTACCCAATAAGTGTTGTCAAATCTTCCAAGAAAGTCCATTCATGAACTTACGTATCCTTTTCTCTTCAGTGTTTACTTTATCTTTCACAAAGTTTACTTACCGGGTGAGCTCTTCTTCGTATTCTGACATGGTCATACCTCCTTGAACAACATTGATAAACTGCCATTATATTTATTTCTAAATAGTCGATGAAAAAATCTTGCGGTCAAACCACGCCTAAAACTCACCAATGATCATCACATCCTTCTCCTCTGCGGTGGTTATAGACTTCCACCACTGTAGAGTGTTCCCCACTAATTTTAATGTCGCTAAGAACTATTTTTGAGTGTCACTGCACTCAATCATATGCAAGTGGAGTTGTGTGTCCCTCTTCCAATGACTGGCCAATACTACATATGAATTACCCTGAACCTCTGGTGGGTGACCCTTCTAAAATTCTTCTCTCACTTTCTACCAATCAGAAGACCTTGGGTGTGCCTAAACGTCTGGTTCCACTAATGACTGTGATTGATTCTATAGAAAGTGAACATTCATGGAAGTCATAGTTGTGTTAACGGCTTGGGCCACTATCCCAGCCACCTATACAGTTGTCACTAACCCCGTTGGTGGTTGTGACTAAGGTACCTCCGGCTCTTGATGAGCCTCCCTCAGCTCGTCTCTCACTGCTGATCTAGACGATCTACCTCTCATAGGCGACATCTGAAATAAGATTGAAATATGTATAAGTTCACCATCAAATACAAAGTCATCGGAAGAAGAACGTAAATGCATGTGTGTAAAGGAATACGACAATCCTAACATAAATCTCTACATCAAAGAACGCTGCGCTGAAATGTAGAAAATCCGCATAGATCCTAAGGACACTAGAACATGATGCTCTGATACCATCTGTGACACCCCATCCAATTAAATACTAGGTGATCAGACCTTTATCAAATTAAAACGAGTTTCTCATTTGGTTTAGTCTTAGCATCACAGTCGAAAACCATATTAATTACTAATCACCTAATAGTTAATTAAGCAAGTGTCAAATTTTATCTTTCTTTAAACAGATAACAACATACGGAATAAAATGAATCTAAACCATGCACACAATTACTGAGTCTAAAACAATACCAAATGAATAAATAAAGAACTTGCTGAATCATCCACTGGCTAAAAAAATCCCAAATCGAAATAATAATCCAACAGATATAGAATAAATCTTAATACAAATCTGAACTGAAATAATCTGAATAAGTACTGAATGGAAACACGCCCGAAATAAAATACTATGATAAGACTCCTAATCTAGGAATGTATAAAAGAAGCATCTACTCCAACTCCTATATGCATCTGCATATGCAGCAGCTGCGTATCCCTGGAATATATAATTAAGTAAGGTGTCCCTATTGATGGACACCTAAAAGGTTTCGAAAATATTTTCATCAAGGGTCGGAACCCAAAACAATTTAAAAATAGTTACAAGTGATTAAGTTTGCAGTAATTAAAATTTATGAATGATTTTCATATTTAGGCTAGTGTCGCTCTCACTTAAGATCATACTCACCCCTCATCTAAAGTGAACACCTAATGTTTTTTTCCTAACCCTCCTAGTTGTCCTACCCCATCTAACTAACCTTGTTATGAACACTACCTATCACACTACTCTAGACCGAGTAATCTTATTGTTGATTCATAAGTTATTTATGGCTTTAACATAATTAATCATTTTTATATAAAACTATATAACAATCTCCCTGGTTATATAGAAGTGATGCCATTTTACTTCATGTAATTCACTCGTATATAAATATCTACTCTATTAAATACGTATCTAATTAATGCAATTTCACTTCATGTATTACACCCGTATATGAATATATACAATATTATATAAGTTTATAATCAATACAACACTTCATGTATTTAACCTGTATATAAATATTTACATTGGTATATACATACAATTACACTACAACACTCACACACATGTCGTATGTATATCCACCCTCCCGAATAATAACTCACCAGATGCTTGCTTCAAAATGCTATCACCCCATGTATACTCATCTAACCCAGAAACCACAAGACAGTTCACTCACACCGAATAAGACAAATAATAAGCATAGTGGAGGTAGTCGTAGTTTCCCAAGTGTAAGACTGAATCATACCTAAAGAGTCTCACCTCAAAAAGAATCACAACATAAAATAATGGACGCTATGACCTAGGGATTATACTCTCCTGCGTTCACTAGCCAGTGGATTCACCCACATTGCGCAACCTCCTGTGATAGCACTAGGGGGGTATGTATTTATAAAAATATCTAACACTAATATTTAAAAAGTACACAATTATATATATATATATATAATAGATTCAACCTGGCCTACTCGTGCCTAACTCCCGTAACACCAACCTGAAAATATCCGAGCCAAATCCTCGAGTCTTCATTTAATTAATTTCACATTAATTAATTTATCAAAGTAGTTTCATTTAACTACAATACCCGGACACATTCACTCGGCCCGTAATTTAAGTCATGCGAATTTTATTTCTGTTAATTCGTTAATAACATCAATAACTAATTAATTCCTACTTTATAATAACTCTTCTCCTAAGTTTCCCACTCAAATCGAGGTAAAACAACTCTGAACAATATTTTCATCAAGTCTTCCCATCCCAATGATTAATATTTCTATTGGAAACGCCTCCATTTTAACCCACGAATTAAAATGGAAAAATTGAACTGTCAAGCACCCGAACTAGTATAGCTTGACCCCCAAATCGGTTTGCCCAAACCCCAAATCATTTTGTCCCCAAATTCGAACCAATTTGTTGTACATGGGTAGCGAACCTCCTTCTTTTCCAACTTGTTTTCCCCCATTAATAAACCTCTTAGTTTTATGGTTCTACCACAAACCTTAATACGATTATTCTCAACACAAATACACCTATAAGTCTGGTTTTAAACATCATCCAAATCTTTAAAACAATTTATTACACTCAAACACCATCAATTTCTAAATTTAGGTTTTTATTATTCGGGTTCCATTCAATCGTTTATAAATTTTATTCTCTAAATTCAAAATTAGAAAACTATCTCTATTAGGTTTATCATAGGATTCTAGTGACTACAACCTAGAATCATATAGCATCATAAATTTCATTTTTTATCTACAAAAAATGATTAAATCAACCAAAACCCCCTTTTTCATGAAATTCCCACCAAAAACTAATTTCAATCACACCCACTATGATATGAATCGAATATGACATTTTAAATTGAAAGCAATAATCACTTTAATTTATTGATTCATAGGATATGATTTCCTTTAATGTAGACAATGATTTGCCGAAGAACGCACTCAATTCTTCTTGGTTTGGCTTTCAAAATCTCCCTACTTTCTCCCTCTTTTCTTCTCTGCAAATATAGGATTTTCTAATTGAGTTATGGCTACCACTAACTCCATAACATAGGTTAAATAATGTTAAACCTGAAATTAAACTAATGGGCCAAGCCCAAATGACCCGAACACACCCGTGTGGCCCTAATTATACCTAAAAATGTCTCGAGACCCAATTACTACCCCCCAGGTACTCTTTTTCGAGTATACTGACCTCTTCGGAATTAATCGTGACCTCTCAGTCATCATCCGAGTCACTCTATACAAATTTTCTTATTTCCACTTCAAAATATGGTCCACTTGAAAATAAATAATAAACTAAATTAATTAAATCTAAATCACCGAATGAAATAAATTCTCCAAATCACCAATTTAAGTTAAATTCTACATCCTCAGAAATACGGGGTATTACACCTTTCTAATTTTTCTAATTTACACATTGAAACTTTCATAAGATTATTGACATTCTAATATGTTCGTTCTTCTTACTTATTATTTATTGGGTGTCAATATTTATAGATTTGTTAGAAATTATCTTCTTTTATTAGTGGTTTTATGACAATTTTAAAATTTTGTTGGTGTGGGTTCTGAATTTATTCATTAGGTCCACTATGTTAGCCTACCGGCCCAGTGCATAGTAAGGATTACCCGACCCATTTCAAATATTATATTTTCTTGGATGTGTATTTAACATCTGCTTAAATATATGATGATAGGCTCAAATCGATTACCAACAAGCTCGGAGAGATATTCAGGGACACCTTACGAGCTATCTACAAGCTGGTTGAATTACTTGTACAATTCTACTAATTATTTATGACTACTATAAATGTAAACCCCCACCTAGGAGTAAAGGGGGTGTAATTCCGATTAATTGAGAGAAACTTAATAACAACAGCGACCTCTTCGTGGACATAGACAAATTATCGCACCACGTATATTTGGTATTGTGTGTGATAATTTACTTTCTGATCTTTATTTTCTTTCTGGTCTTTTTTTATTTTAATATTTCTGCACTCATAGTTGGCTTCGTCTGTGGGAAATGATTCTTTTTCCTATGAAAGAAATTACTGATTCAAAGCACTTGATGTTTCACCACATCAGTAACTTATCGCAAGTCGAGCTACACCGATCTCTCGGTTGGTCGATGCTTATGAAGAAAGGCTTCGAGAGTAGGAAGAGGTAACACGCCTCTAAATGGAAGATAATTCTCACCTACAAAGGAGAATAGAATGAATGGAGAGAGGTCTACATAGGGACATCATAAAACGTCGCACAAGGTCTCCCAGTCCTCAGACGAGCAAGACTCAAAGTTAAGGAAAGAGCATCAGATGCGACCAGGATCGATAGTAGTGTGGCCAATCAGAGAGGTCCCACTGGGATAATGATCTTTAGAATGAGGATATCATGATTTTGGCCCGAATAGATATGGAACAACACCCAACCCATTGAGGGACTAGGTTCGCTAAAGAGTTAGCTTGAAGGGCTCCTAATACCCATATCAAATCCCCCTTTTTAAGGGCGATTGAAGAGGAAGAGCCTCAAAAGAAGTTTTTCATTCCTCGATACAAGATTATGATGGCGAGACTGACCCCGTAGATCATGTAAGGCAATACGGGTAAGCGATGACTCTATATGTCGAGAAGAATTAATAATAACAGAAGGAGTAAACATGTTGACATGATGGAAAAGCCATATGTTTTATAGGAAATTGCATCTATCATTGGTAGAATGAAAATTCATACTAATAGATCTCCAATATTGTGGAGAAATAGAAGAGAAATGAACTTTATGCTCAACTATGCAAAGAAGGTATGGTTTTTGAGAAAGATATAAATGTGTTAGATTAGTTTGAGTTGGGGAATTAGAAATTACGCTACCATTATAATACAAGCTTGTTTTCTAGTAGATCTTAGGTTGTAGTTCTGGTAACCAAAATAACCATTGGATTTTTTTCTCTTATTATTTTTGCTTTTTCTTCTGAGACATGGAAAACACTAGCTGAAATTTCATATCTGTGGGAGTAGCAAGTTATTGTACATACCAAAATTCTAAAACTGTAATGGGATTTAGAAAAGGAGAGGTTCCTTAAATATTAACATCTTAATCATAAGCAACTCATTTTTATCTTTTTCCTTAATAAGTGCAACCCAAAATTCTGATTGAAACTTGGAGGGAGTCTTAGTATCTAAATTCCCTCAAACTAGGGTATATAGGTGAGACTCACCATTAATCTTGGATCTTGGAATACATCTTTTAGGCGGATCCTCCATTTTAAGGATTGGAGAATCTTGGATCACATCATCCATCTTATTATTTGAAACTTCAGTTGAATGGATTTCTTGTCCATTGTTATCCTTAGACCCAGACTGCCCCAGATTTTCTATAGTGGACTTTTGAATAATTCTACATTGAGGATCCTTAGAAAGAAATTTTCCCCTAAATATGCCTTTAGACTTGTTGATTTTGATTTCATAGATTTGAGAGTGAATAGCCTCTTGATTTCCTTCTGCTTGATTCTTTCTCACTGTACGACATGCCGTAACCCAGTGACATAGAATACGACAATGATTGCATCTAGGAGGAAGCTTCTTCTACATAACCTCTTGTTCAAAACAGAAATCTTGTCTTCTAATTAAGATGGCTGTAGGTGGATCATTTTCTATTAATTCCAATTCTATGAGGACTCTAGTAAAGTGTCCAAACTTTTTATCAATAATAGATTGGTCATTCTTTATTGGGGAGCCTAAACAACGAGCAATTTTAAAAAAGTTTTTGGTTTTCAAACGATCGTGTTATGTCCTCGACATCTTACTCATAAATGAATCGTGGAACTCTTGATATCAGTAGGTTTGAAATTTGTACTCCTCTTAAAAAGTTTGAGTATACGAACCTCAAGATAAAGAGATCCCATTAACCAAATCTATTACATGATAATAATAGAATAAAAGTTCATTTTAAAAAATCCCTTACCAATGGGACTGAGTCTCCAAGATTGATGCAACTTCCATGTATAAGAGAGCTTGTCCTTCAAGTCTTGAGTCTTCTATATACACTTTCCTTTAGCAATAAGAACACAACCTATAAGACAAGTTTGATTCTATTTCACAGATTACTGATATTCATCTTCATATATTTGGATGTTCATATGACTACCACTCAAATAGGGATTTGGCATGGATGAAGTATTGATATCTTCATCAGTAATGGATTTATTGAAAACATTAGCATATCAAAGAGGCTTTGAAGAATGATCAATAGCTATTTTCTCTTTTTCGAAACCAGAAGAAGTGTCATTAGATATAGATTTCTCCATGGCAGTGAATTCTGGATCACAGAAAATCCATGGTGAGTCTTTATTCACATATGCATCAGGGTTACAAATCACGACGATGAAAAAAACGATGAAAAGAAGTAGTAATCAAACGTTTGAAAGGAGAATTAACGTGCAAACCTAGGAGAAACCCATGTCGTCCATGTAATATATATATATATATATATATATATATATATATATATATATATATATATATATATATATATATATATATATATATATATATATGTGTGTGTGTGTGTGTGTGTGTGTGTGTGTGTGTGTGTGTGTGTGTGCCCTTCAGAAGAAAATTTAGAAACATTCAGTTCTTGATGACCAGCTATGTCAATGATCCAAATAACTCCATTCAAACAAATTCAGTAATTAATCGATTGATAATATGTGAAATAAGTCAACTCAACTCATAAATCGCCTCAATAATGATAAATATATGAACCACTACCTCATCTTCTTTCATGTACAAACAACAAAGCAAAAATAAAACAAAATTTTGAGTAAAAAGAAGCATCCTCCCATAGGGCCAAACAAAATAAATTCCTAACTCCTTACGTTTCAATTTTTTTTTGAATGAAACCAAATATTTTAGTTTATCAAGAATATACACATTCAAAAACAAACCAATAATTTAAATTCTAATCACCGGACACATGTCCAAATATAAAATTTCAAAACACAATAGTTTCAGGCCATTGTCTTGCACGGACAAGCATAGAGTAAATGTGCATATAACAAAGTTATTATCAAACAAAGTATATAACAAATAATCAAAATTAATCAATAAAATACATATGTTAACACGAACCAACAAATTAAATATCCTAGCTTTGTAAGTTTTAATGTTTTTTTTTGCAAAATCTCCTTTGTTTTTACATGAAATCAACATCTCCGGTGTATCAATAATATACACAATGACTTTAAAAAAATGAATAATTGTAACACATAGTATTTCTGAGTAGTTGTGATTTAATTAATTAGGAAATTTTTATTTCATACTTGTGTCGTGATTTGGTGGAATTAAATAATTTAAGAGATAATGAGTATTGATGATGGAATCATTTGTACAAAAATTATTATACGTCATAGCGGGTGATATCGAAGGGACTATATGGAATCTCAACAAGGAGTCATGTGTAGACTATTTGAGGTCAAGATATGAAATTATTATAGAGTGACTATAACAGTAATTTTGAGGTCATGGTTGATTTCGAAAGGGATGAAGTAGCCATAATAGTGTACCCGGGTGTGCTGATTAGTCTCGAGGCGATTTTACACCAATTTAGAATCATTTAAGGCCATATTGGTCATTTAATAGCCTAGGGTTAAGGTAGATACGAATTTCCAAGGGTTATATCATCTTGTAGTTAGGAGATGCTAGGGTTAGAGGAATAGAAAACCATTAAAGGCGATTAGAGAATAAATGGAGAGCATTCTTAGAGCTTATGAGAGGATTCTCGAAGGTTTCAACATTGTTCTTGCATCCTCATCATCTTTGGAGTGTGGATTAGAAGGGAAGACAAACACATCATCATTTAAAAATGAAATCATATCACTCTAATATAAGGTAAGTGTTTATCTTGCATGTTTCTAAAAGGTTATAATACCCATTTGATGACTAATTAATTTCTTGGGTTTTTTTTAGGGTTAAACACATGATGTTGGGTAGGATTTTAATGTAGATTTAATCCCTATGTCAATAGAAAATGATATTGAAAAATATATGCTGATAATAATGGAAGAAATTTGGCTTTTTGATGAATTTATGTGAAGAACACAAAATCTAGGGTTTTAATAATTAATGGGGCTTTAAACTGATATTGGATGAAATTCGTATAGATTTAATATATTATTTACGTTAGAAATCATCCCCCCCCCCCCCACACACACACATATATAATGTTAAGTTATGATGGTGGAGACTTTGGTGAAGTTTCATGAAGAGTGGATGAAGCTTCAATGGTGAAAAATCGCTAAATGAGAGGAAGAAGAAGAAGAAGAAGAAGACCTGTTACATTTCGAATTGATTCGGACTAAGGCCAAATCGATTCGAAAAGCGAATAGATTCGGTCCTTGGGCGAATCCATTCAGTTTCCCAGATTTTGGAAATTTTCCCTATTTAAGCCTAGAAGTTGTGAATAATTATGGTAAATTTTTGGGATACCTTTACATTATAGTGAGGGAGGATCACTAGTAGGCCAACGATAAGGTTAGGGCTTAGCCATAAGTGAGACGAATTAAGGCTAAGAGTAATTGGGCATAATTTGTAATGGGAGTGAATTCGAAAGAATAAAATCGAGTCACGGGAATTTTGAGTGAACCTATGACTTAGACCAATAGAGAATTATGAGTGTAGTAATAACTGAAATGACTTAATGGGTAATTATCTCCGTTCGGGTAGAGAATAATACTCGAGAAAATGCGATAGAGAGTTATAATTGTATATCGATAGTACGTTGAGTATTCGAGAGATATATTACGTACAAATTATATTTATAGGTTGCGTGTATACATATACGGACTATATTATAGGTTGAGTGTATACCTATAAGGATTATATTTATGGGTTGTGTGTATGCCTATATGCAACATATGGATAGGTTTTGTAAATGCCTACTATGAGCTTTCTTATGCGTGAACATATCTACGTTGCCTGCTATCACGGAGGTCCCGTGAAGAGGGAGATCCCACCATGACAATTCTAGTGAGGTCTGGATTAGTTCCCCCGAACATGGAACCTAGGTACTATGACTATCTGAGTGTACGATAGTATTAACGGTCAATTGGGAACATTAAGTGTGTGCGTAACCCATAGCCTTAGAACAATGTTCGCCTCCAATATGTGTTGATTTGACTTATGTTTCAAGGGTGATATCCGAACCGATAGTCCTTGATTTTATAAGAGAAATACATGGACTTGATAGCATAGTATGTCAGTGTGCATCGCGGTGGCCAGTCCGGGAGATTCTGTATTTATATATATTGTGTGTGAGCCTTTTTTCTTTAGTGGAGCCTCCTTTCTTTTTTCATGAAAACAAGCCTTTTAGTTTATCAAGAATATACACATTCAAAAACAAACCAACGATTTAAATTCTAATCACCGGACACATGTCCAAGTATAAAATTTCAAAGCACAATAGACTAAATGTGCATATAACAAAGTTAATATCAAACAAAGTATATAACAAATAATCACAATAAATAAATAAAATACAAATGCTAACAAAAACTAACAAAATAAATATTGTATCTTTGTATTTTTTTGGCAAAATCCACTTTGTTTTTACATGAAATCAACATCTCTGGTGTATCAATAATATAAACAATAACTTCAAAAAATAAATGAACAATTTTAACTTTAATCAGTGAACTCATGTGCAAGTATAGAATTCAAAATATAGAAGTTTGAAATCATCGAACAGCATGACGAAGCAAAGAGTTAATAAAAATAATCAACCGCAAATTTAAGATTAAAGTTGAGAAGTTACCTAATATTATCATAAATGAACTCAATGAGGTCGATTCTAACTTCATTTATCTCATATATCGCGTACCTCTATTTGTTGCTCAATGCCCTCATCTAAAAAAATTAAATAATCAAAAAATAAGACTTATAATGATTTCAATGATAAATATCATCAAAATAATATAAAATATAATTACCTTTGCTCAATAGACTTGGAAGGATCCTCCATCAAATATTTCATGAACATCATCACAAAATATCCACACGCAAGACTTTTTTCCTTTCATAGGACACTAGATTGAGACGCGTATTGTAAAGGTACTTGGTAGTTGTTTTCAAAAAGAACTTAAATAATGAATCAGTTTTAGACCATTTACTACTTTAGCACAATTCAACGTTGGTCTGTACATGTTCCCATCGATGGAGAATGTGTTCAACCAACTTCAAAAAATGACATTATGATTAATTACGAACACTATTTTGTAATGACAATAAATGTAAAAGGAAGTAGATATCATAAGTTACTAACATAATGATAGGCAACTTATCATGTTCAATGGGCTTAGTATTTTTTTTGTCTAACCAAGAAACAATCATGGTTAGGAGATCAAAACCTACAAAAACCCAATGAAATCTGTAAAAAAATTTAACATGAAGGCATTAATAAATAAGAAAACAATTATGTATGTATATTCATCATGAATATGAGATGCATTTAATTAATACATTTACACATTTTTAAGGTTCCTAGGAATAAAATATGTTTGATTTGTTTTCTTTTGCTGTAATCTTTTTTCATTAGACCGAGTGATTTTTATTTTTTATGCAACATTGAAGGATGTGTGGTTGAAAGATGTCTTTGTAAACTGAAATTTTGCTAAATCCATATAAGTAAAATTGATTGGTATTCAAGTATATCTCTTATTATTGAATTGATTGGTATTCTAGTATACATCTTATAACTGAAATTTTCATGTATTTGCTATAGGTTGCTTAAATAAATAACATTTCAGAGGAATGATGGTATGAGGACTATTTGGATGATGACATCGCTGATGTTATGATGCTCTTCTATTTGCTAAAGTCACAAAAGCATCCTTATCAAACCTCTGCTCGTTTTGTAATGTTTGTGTTATATCTTATTTTTTCTTCTTCACATGTACGATTACATATGTCTCTATTTCTAATGTATAAACACCTTATCTATTGGACACATGAAATTACTTTTTTGAAAATAAAGGAGCAAAAGAAATACAAAGACATTTATATCACTATTCATGTATTAGGGAATAAAATATACAAATATATTACTGTCATTATACATTATAGTAGGTTCTAAAGTTTAAATTTAATTCTGGGAATGAAACTCTGGACTGTGCATGAAGAACATGTGTTCCTTGATAAGTGCCATCCATTGGGACGTTGTTATAAAAATGGCAAGAGTTCGTCTTCTCGTTAGATTAGGATTGATGGATTGCCTATCAATATGTGGGGTATGGAGGTGTTCCAGACTATTGGTAACCGGTGTGAAGGATTTTTATAGATTGACGAAGATACTCGGGCAGGGGTAGAACTTAGGTGGGCCAGGATTCTGGTTAGAGGGCATGAGTGTATTTCGGAGAGAATCTATATCAAGGCGGGTTGATGGGTCTTTTCTCTTCCCGTATTTGTTGAGATTCCTCATGCGTGTTATTTTTTAGGGGATAGTTTTTCTAAGAAAGTGTCAGATAGTGTTAAGGAGTTGGATAAGAAGGTGGATGGTTGTTTCTTATCAAGACCGGTTCCATCTCGTCTAGTAGTTGAGAAGCCCCCTGATCGTGTTTCTCTTCTGACTATTGAGGGTCACACTCCTCTCTTGTATGGAAACGAAGTTATAGGAGACAAGGTGGTTTGGGAGGAGGGGTGTGCTCCGACAGAAGGTCTTGATTCTAATCCCCAACTAGAATCGCAGTAGCTCGTACGTTCAACACAAGGGTAGAGTTCATATCTTGCAAAGTCCTTTAGCTCCGATATGTTGTTCTATTCCGAGAAAGAATAGTTACGGGGAGCTGGAGGGTTATTTCTTGGATCGTGTACAGACTAGGGTACGAGGTATGGGTGAGGAGGTGAGTAGTGTGGAAGACAAGACCTTGGTTGGTGACAGTCTTGGGTTGGGTGATAAAGTGTCCAAAAGGGAGGCTCAGTCTGAGTTGTCTCACGAGATGGAAGAAGTGTCTTGTGGTGTTAGCACTTGTGGTAAGGGTGTATTTAATACTCCATATAAGCAGAAATTTTTTAGTGGTCCCCTTTCTTTGGCATAAAATAAAGTGACTAGTACCAAGTTGGCGTATAATAGCAGTGCTCATGTTCCTTTCAATAAGGTCAATTGTAATTTACCCCTTATTGATAAAGTTGGTAAACATGGGTCCAACATTAAAAAGATGGGTCCATGTCTTAATTCGGGTAAAGTTCTTAAATATAGGGTATTTAAGAAAAATCACAGAGAGGAGATTAAGTGGAAAGGCGTGGTTGATAAAGGCAAGAAAAGTTTGTCCGGAGGAGAGGCTCGTTTTGAGTACGTGGCCCCGAATTCAGGCACGTCCGAGGGAAGAGTTGCAGGTTGCTTGTCTAGTACGTCCCTTTTTAGCAGTGGAACACTTTGCAGGATCGTGGAGGAAGGTGTAGGAGAGGTGGAGGGGGGCTTTGTGTAGGAATTGTCTGGAACCTATGGGGAGTCATTGAGAGGGTAGGAAAATTTGGGTAGTCTAGTTATCATATCCCCAAGGTTTTGGGTTTATATCGAGGCCTTGGAGGGGGAAGGGGAGGTGTTCGGAGGTAGGGTCCATAAGAGGGTCTGCGAGGACGAGCCGGAGGAGTGGGTTTATAATGTGATAGGAGGCTTCGGTAAATTCATAGGGATTACTTTTGAGGGGAATGAGAAAGAGGCATTTTTTTGTTCCATACCATAGAGGAGAGGCGGAGGGAGAGAGTAGAGGTGGAAGAGATGGGGTGGGTGGGGAATCAAACGGTTTCTGATGAAGTTACTAATCCTCTCTTGGAATATGCGGGGTTTGAATGACCTAAGTAAAAGAGGAGTGGTTAGTGGGGCGCTTTCTCAATGGAGGTCGGATATTGTCTGCCTTCAAGAGAAAATATTGGGTTCTATGGATAGGGAGTTGGCTTGGTCTATTTGGGAAAGTCGTAGGCTAAAGTGGTGCGGTTTGGATTCGGAGGGGGCGTCAGGAGGGGTTATCATGATGTGGGATATTAGAGTGGTGGAAAATATTGATGTCTTAGTAGGATGGTGGTCTCTTTCATTCTTATTCAGGTGTGTGGAGGATGGTTTCACTTGGAGCTTTTCGGGGCTTATGGGCCAGTGGAGGACTCGGATCGTTGGGAGTTGTGGGTGGAGTTGGCAGGGGCCAAGAGTGTCTGGGGCATTTCGTGGTGTTCAGGGGGAGACTACAACATCTTTCGTTTCCCCTCCGAGAGAAGCGGTGGGGGAGGTTGAATTATTTTATGCGGGATTTTTGGACTTCATCGATGATTTGGTGATTGACCTCCCTTTGGAGGGAGGGGTTTTCACTTGGTCTAGTCATAGGAACGAGCCCTTGCTTTCTCGACTGGGATAGTTTTTACTTTCTATTAACTGGGAGTAGTAGTTTATCGGGGCAACTCAATGTTGCCAACCTCGAGTGACTTAGGATCACTCGCCTATTCTACTGGAGTGTGGAAGAGAGGGGGGGGGGGGGGGGGAGGGGGAGGGAGGAGGCCCCCATTTAGATTTGAGAATATGTGGTTACATGAGCAGGATTTTATTGGGAGGGTTCATGAGTGGTGGCAAGGGTATAAGATGGAGGGGAATGCGATATTCAGATGGGCGACTAAACTATTTCGGTTTAAGGGGGATATCATTCGGTGGTAGAGATATGTTTTTGGAAATGTTAGGGGTGTGATTGAGTAGGTGTTGGAGAATATTTGGGCTCTCGATACAAAAGAAGGGGTGGGTAGTCTGTCGGGGGCAGAAAGGGTGGCGAGGGTTGAGCAAAAAAGGGAGGTGTGGAAGCGTCTGTTTCAGGAGGAGGTGAGTTGGAGGCAAAAGTTGAGGGATATTTTTCTTAGGGATGGTGACAACAACACTAAATTTTTTCATAAAGTGACGAACTCCCATCTCTACTTTAACCATATCGGATATGTGGTATTAGGGGGAGTGAAGTTCACCAAGGAGAGTGAGGTTTGTAGGGAGATCAGTGAGAGATATACGAAAGTTTATATACGAAGGAGGAGCAATGGAGACCGAACATGGATGGGCTTCCGGTGGATAGTATCTCTGGGGACGAGTGGCTCAGTTGTAAAGTTTGTTCATAGAGGAGGAGGTTGTCCAGGTTCTGAGGTCAATGTGCGGTGATAAGGCACCTGGTCCGGACGAGTTCACTATGGTATTTTACCAGCATTATTGGGTGGTTCTTAGGGCGGATGTGATGGGTGTGTTCATCTAGTTCTATGATAATGGTTAATTTCTAAGGAGTCTGAATGCCATGTTCATTACTTTGATTTATAAGAAAGGGAGGGCTACGGATATGAGAGATTTCAGACCTATTAGTTTGGTCGGTAGCGTGTATAAGCCCATTGTAACACCCCGCCCGCCCGGGGAGAGCGAACGGAGCGTTAATGCGATAAAATAAATCCAAATCCACAAGTGACAAGGTATAGAGCATCTAAATAAACCCACAATAATATAAATCCACTAATCTCAATCTCTTCAATTACAACAAGTCTCTCAAATTAAAATTACAACTATCTAACTCGAATAAAAATACAAATCTCCAAAGCTCTATACATCAAAATAATACAAATCTTTCCCAAACAATCCTCGCTAAAATCATCCCAATTGGCCCATAGCACTCAAATCCACGCTAACCTGCCAACTAAAAGAAAATATAGGGAAGTACACAATACGACAAGAAAGATGCTCAACAATTATATCAATGATGAACAAAGCGTAACAACACGAGTACGAATATTCAAATCAAAATGCAAATCTCAAAGCATTTATCAATATAATTTCTCAACAACACTTTAACCAGGTCACCAAGCCTCACCACATCCGTATATGCTTTATCAAGCCATAGTTCGGGAAACAGGAATTTTGGCGGGTGCCCAACATCTGTGCCATATCAAAATCTCATGACAACGTGCTCAACAATAATATAATGATACCACATAAATCAAAATAATTTCAACAATTATTTTCCAGATTTCAATCAATTTATCAATTCAAATATGAGTTCAATTAAACAAGAATTCAAAGAGAATGACACTCGCGAGATTTAAGGAGCATATTGTGTAAAACCCCATACCTCAAACCATGATGAGAAACCAACGATCACATCCTCAAGATCAACACAAAAGATCTACAAAAGCTCCTCCAAGAACCTCCAACAAAATAGCCCCAAGAACACCTCTAATCTAAGGTTGGAACTCACAAATCTCAAGGGCCAATGTGTATATAAAAAGAAGAGGAATATAAAATATATTTATTGCCAAAATTTGTGCCAAAAGTATGTAAAAAGGGTTGCCCACGACTTCCTTTTATAATGCAAAGAAATGAAGAGTTGGAATCCAAAAGACTCCTTTAAATGAGGCAAAGAAATGAAGAGTTGGAAGTCAAAACAACTCTTGAAAATTACTTAATATTCGCCGACTTAGATTTCCAAGAGTTAAAAACATTTAAAAATCATTTTAAAATCCGTTTTAACTCCGATTTCGAAACCGTTTGAAATTCTCGCCTTTAAAAATAATAACCAACATATTTGAGCAATAAAAATAATTTTATCTAAAACTTTATTTTTCCTCTTTATTTTGAAAATAGCCCAAAAATTATGCGGGCTGTTACACCCATTTTTAATGTCTTATCACTTAGGCTTGGAAATGTGATTGATCCTCTTATTTCGGATGCTCAGAGAACATTCGTGGGTGGTCGTAAGATCCTTGATGCTGGGATGGTAGAGAATGAGTGCATAGATTCCAAGTTGAGAGGTGGGGATCCTGGTATTCTATGTAAGCTTGACATTGAGAATGCGTACTATCACGTAAGTTGGGGGTTGCTTCTTTATCTGCTCAAGAGGATGGGTTTTGGGGAGCGGTGGTGCAGGTGGGTGAAGAGGTGTATTTCCTCGATTAACTTCTTTGTACTTGTTAATGAGGTGCCTGAGAGATTTTTCTTGAGTTGACGTGGTCTTAGGCAGGGTGAATCGTTGTCCCCTTTCCTATTTATCTTGGTTATGGAGGTGTTTTCTCGGATGATGATCCGTATGGTGGAGGGTGGCCTGGCATTGGGGTTTTTGATTGGGAGCTCTGTTTTTTATCCAGTTGAGGTCTCTCACCTCATGTTTGCACATGATACTATTATTTTTTTTGGTGTGTCGATGGATGAGGTGAGGTAATTGCAGTCCCTTCTTGTGTGTTTATAAGCTGTGTCGGTTTTACTTATCAACGTCACGAAGAGTGAGATGATTTTTTTGGGTGAGACGGATGATGTGGACTTTCTGACAAGTGTTATTTGTTGTTGAGGTTGATCTCTCCCTGCTACTTATCTTGGCCTCCTGTTAGGGGCTAAGTTTAAATCTTCTTCAATTTAGGATCTGATCCTAGAGCGGGTGCAAAGGAGGTTAGCAGGTTGGAAACATAGTTACCTGTCCAAAGGTGGTCGGTTGACATTGATCAAAAGCATGTTATCTATCCTTTCGGCATATTTTATGTATGTTCTCCCTTTACCTGGGTCCATTGGCAAATGGCTAGAGAAGTTGATGAGGGATTTTCTTCGGAGAGGGAATGGCGATTAGTTTAAATATTGCTTGGTGAGTCGGTATGAGGTGTGCAGGCCACTGAAAGATGGTGGGGCTAGGGTGAGGAGCTTAGCCCATTTCAATCATGCCATACTGGGGAAATTGTTATCGCGCTTTAATAGGGAAGGTGGTAGATTGTGGAGGAAAGTGGTGGCCTCTAGGCATGGGGTGGGTCCATATAGTTTATGGGGTGCTCTGCTCATTGGGTGGGGTGGTGGAGATTTATTGTGCTTGGGTGGTGGAAGTTCTTCTTGCTAACCTCCTTCCAGCTCGAGAGTGAGACTCGTATCAGGTTCTGGAAGGATAGGTGGAATACACGGCGCTCATTGGAGGTTCTCTTCCCGGGGATTTTTCGATTAGAGGTGACAGAGAGGGGTCAGTTGAGGACCATAGGTTGACGATGAAGATTGGGGACCGTGGGGCGTGGGATCTGAAGTTTATAAGGGATCTCCGAGATTGGGAGAGGGAGGAGGTGGAAGATTTCTTTGATTGGCTGAGAGTGGCGTCGACTCCGTCTGTGGGGGTAGATGGGTTACCAAAAACCTCACTTATTTTAACGAACAGTTAATTAAAATCATAACATGATAGATATAACTTTCTTTGTTATTTTAGTAAAAAAAAGTTTTAAAAATATTAAATAAAGTTTTTTTTACATATAGGTCCTATACGAAGAGGACTTTCCTAACCATCAAATAGGTCATATTACTAATTTTCGGGCCTTTTTTCGACAACTTTACCATTTTAAAATCAACAATCCGTAACTTCTTGGGGAAGTTACACAAGTGGTTGAACTTTCATTCTTATTATTTTTAACCTTCAAATGATAATAAATTTTGATTTATAAAATTATTTTTCGCAAAATTACTATTTTTGAAACCTCTTGAATGAGATCCCTCAAACAAGATCCATGAAGCGTATAATATATTAAAGAAAAAAAATTACACAGACAGTAACATTTACTGTGTACACCAAAAGATAAAACAATTGTATACTTGAGACATTTTCACAGACATTAACATTTATTGTGTTAATATTACACATACAGTAAAATATACTAGGTTTACCGGAAAATAAAATCCATAAATTTATCAAATATGGTTTATGAAGCACATAATATTTCAAAAAAAAATATGAATACAGTAATATTTACTATGGACACCTTTAAAAATAAAACTTAATTAATAGTTGACTAGTAAATAGGACTTATATAAGAAAAACTCTCAAAATAGGACTTACATATAATAATACTTATTAACTGGATTGTCAAATTACTTTTTAGGATTAAATAATAATACAAACAAATTATTGAAATAATGGGTCAATTAATTTATAATCCCCAACATAAATATATATTTTATAAAAAATATACATATTTTTAGTTTAATCTATTTAGTCCCTCAAACACTCATTTATCCAGTATTCTTTTATTTTTAAAGGTCCATGCTAGCGGCAGCCCACCCCTACTTACCCTCATCCCCACCCCCACTCAGCCCACTGCTGGAGCTCCGGTGGGCTCAAACACCCATTTACCTAATATTCTCTTATTTTTAATAGTTCACGCTAGTGGCACCGAATCCCCATTCCCACCTACCCCACTGTCTGAGCTCCGACGATCCCCATCAGAGCTCGGACAATGGGATGGGTAGGGGTGGGGCGGGATGCCGCTAGCACAGACCTTTAAAGGTAGGAGAATATTTGATAAATGGGTGTTTGGCCCACCGGAGTTCCGACATTGGGGTGGGTGGGGGTAGGGTGGGGTGGGGTGCCACTAGCGCGGATCTCTAAAAATAAGAGAATATATGATAAATGGGTATTTGAGGGTCTAAATTGGTTAAACTAAAAATAGGTGTTTTCTTTACAAAATATATATTTATGTTGGGGATTATATATTAATTGATCCCTTTATTTGAACAATTTGTTTGTATTATTGCTTAATCCTAACAACTAATGTGACAACTCAGTTAATAAGTATTATTATATGTTATTTTTCTAAAAAAATAAGTATTATTATACCTAAGTCCTATTCTAAGAGATTTTTTCTTAATTAAATCATATTGACTAGTCAACCATTAATTAAGTTATATTTTTAATGGTGCACATGGTAAATTTTACTATCTGCGTAATGTTTTTTCTTTGAAATATTATGATATTCATGGATCTTGTTCGATAAATTTAGAGATTTTATTTTCCAGTGAACATAGCAAATTTTACTGTTTGTGTAATATTAACACAGTAAATATTACTGTTTGTGAAAATATCTCAAATATAAAATTATTTTATTTTCTTGTGCACACAGTCAATTTTACTATAAGTATAATTTTTTTTCTTTGAAATGGTATGGACTTCATGGATTTTTTTTAATAGATCTCGATGAGAAGATTTCAAAATAGTAATTTTGCAAAAAATGAATATATAAATTAAAAGTTGTGATCATTTAAAGATTAAAAATAGAAATACAAAAATGTCCAACCACTTCTTTAAATTTCTCCAAAAAGTTATGAATGGTTGATTTCAAAAGTATAAAATTATAAAAAAAAAAAATCTAAAAAATTAGAAATAAATCTTATTTAAAGATTAAAAAGTCATTTAGAACTTACTTAGAGAAAATGTCTTCCTACTGAACCTATCTCTAAAACAATCTTTAAATAAAATGACAAATTTAGTTATGAAAACTGACGACATTTCTTTTTTTTTAATGGGGGTTTTTGGAAAAGGTCTTCATAATTTTCAAAGTTTATAAAAATGGGACACTCCACATAATTTTATAAATTTAGTCTCTGTACTAAAAATATCAAGAAAAATGATGAAAAATGGTGCTACTGACGCGGACCAAAAAAATGAACTCCGAACTCTAAAAAAATCACACAAATAAGTGTTATTGTACCACGGAGAATAAATTTATAAACATGAAAAGTATTACCCTAAAAATTTAAATATAAAAAAAAAGTGACCTTTATCTTAATTCTTTATTTTTTTTCATAATCAAAAAAATACTGACTGGGGTCAACAGGGGTAATAATGATATTTAATATCTTTTAGTTTATCATTCAACCATTGACTAGGATTAGTTTTACGAAGGACAGTTGGCATCCAGTGTTATATGCATGTGAAGGAATCAAGTTTTAATGGTTGGAGTTCACTTTACTAGAGGGTTGGAATCAATTTGCTTCTCTAGTTTTTGAGTTGTCAAAATCACCGGTACTAGTTGAGTAAAGTTGGACTAACTAAGAAAATACAACTAGTGCCGCAATGTTGGAATGTGATTTGTTGACATTACCATGTATCATAGGTCGTTGACGACAAAAATTTAGGTTGGATCTCACTATGATGTAGTGTAACTCTTTTCCTATAAGCCAGAGAGGGATATTGCCCGTTCATCATGGAGTAGAATGATTAAAAGTAACGAGAAATAAGAAATATGGATTAAAATTGCGTATAAAACATATATAGCATAATAATACAAAAGAAAAATAAGGATTACTTTTATTATGAAATGTTGGTTGATTTTAAAGCAACATACTTTAAAATCATAATGAATAATATTGTAGGGCTTTAAACTAGGTTTTATGTTTAATTTACCTATAATAATTCATTACTAAACATATCCAAATAAATATGTATTATTAAATGTCGTCGTGCAAACTCCATAAATGCTCAATCAAATCATGTCTCAATTTGTTATTTTTTATCTCACTGTGGACATGTGAATACCCAATTATCACTTTAAAAGTAGCTGGATGCCCATTACTCATTAGTTTAACCGCTAACATAGTTCTTGGATGTGAGTGCCTCGACAAATCGAGGTCTTTCCCCATTCACTCTCAACATTGTGTAAAATTGTAAAAGGCGTCAAGTTTTATCCAAACTCATGTTGACACCAAAATCAATCTCACACCTTGAAAATTGAAAAGTGAGCTTCATGAACATCAAATGCTCACTTTTCATCCTTACAAGTTGACTATCGGTACATAACAAAATACTCATATTTTTCATTCATATGATTAGAAATTGTTGAAAAGAATTGCACATGTGGCACATATCATAAGAAATATAGTATCATATCGTAAACTAAATAGTTGTTGCCAACAATGTCACACCCGTAGGTTTAACCATTGTATAGATCGTGAAAATGTCCATGTTTTCAGACTATTTAGTAATGTTGGCTTACTATGACGATTATGAGGAGTTTTATACCATGTTACAATATTATTCGTCCATTACTAGTGTATGTAATCAATTTTACAAAGCATGTCTGGAAGTCCTCATGATGCCCCTTTAGAAGTCTAGCAACGAACATCTTTAGTTGTGTGTCTCCTCAAGTACTCATAATTATACACTGAGAAAAAAATTATGAAAGTTCTCTAAACTCCCAATCAACGTACTCTCTCCAATTCCAATGTACTCGTCCACTACAATATGCACAACTTTACCTTGGCATATGAAGAGTGGTCATTTTTCCTCGATCACCGAGAAGACTTATACTATCCTTGAACACTAAGCTCCACACTTACTAGTCATTAGTTTACATAATGTGGAGCACCTAGATCCGCATATCAACATACTTATTAACTGTGGGAATTAATTTCATCATCATCATGTGTTGGGCCCACACGAGTGTGCCCTAAAGGCTTCTTTATTGATAGGCAAGAGTGATGAGGAAGTGTGTATCAACATAACTTATGAAATGAAACAAGAACTGGAAATAAGAATCCAAAACTTTAGAAATCCACAGGAAACAATATAAATAAAATCCTCCTCCTAATGCAACATGTGAGAGTTAGTGTATGGAACTCGTGACATTTTGTACACTATCCTTATCTTTTCTAAATTAATAAAAATCACTCCTTCGTGGACGTAGGCTGGTTGCAAAACCACATACAATCCCTCATCATTTACTTATGTGGTGTATTTTGGCTCTCCGGTGGCTTCCCGTTGGTTCACGACTGTTTTGGGAGAAAAATTGTTTTTTTCTCGATATTTACAAAATATAAGCCTATTTCTGTTTTTTGTGTAGTGCTGTTTTTCAGCTTTAGAGTTCAGAATTTTGTGAGTTTTTCAAAGAAAAAAGTGAGTGAGAGCTTCTTGTTTTAGATTAGTTCTTGTGCTTGGTTGTGAGTGACTTTCTTGGAGAGATAAAAAGTGTGAGTGTGTAACCTTGTGGTTCCTCCATTCATCAAAGAAAGAAGAACTTCTACCATTATGGATGTAACCCTTGTTTAGGTGAACCACGTTATATTGTTGTCGTTTCTTTGCTTTGATTGATTGTGTGTTCTTGTTATCCTACTTGTTGATTGTTGGTTGGATTCGTTTTGAGTTGGCACACTTTGTTTTCATTAGGAACAAGGTCTTTGGTGTTTTTCGCACACCAAGTGTTTGGTAAAATTCCGAAGTGAGTTTTATGGTCTTGGTTGCTTAACATAGGACTGTTTTAGCGCAACAAGTGGTATCAGAGTTTTGGTTGCTTGGTTTGCTCGGTATTTTGGTTCGGCTTAAATCAATTTGAGTGATATTGGCATAAGTTCTAGAATTTGTTCCAAATGGCGGAGGAGGTGTCGCTTACTCTCGAATCAACTTCTACAAGCATAGTCTGTAAGGACGTATTTTAAATAAGTCCGTCACAATTAATTATGTCGTATACCGCGACAAGTCGTCGAAGAATTATGAAGATTGCATCTACAAAAGACGGATCCGAATTACCAGTTGCGTTCAACATTCAATCCCAACAATATGAACTTTGGTAAGACATTGTTTTAAAAAAAAAATCATTTAGATTTCATATTAAGAGTGTTGGGATATTTTTAAAAGGGTTTTAAATAAACTTTGTTATAAAAATTATTTTTATAAATGTTTGTTTTTTAAAGAGGTTTTATAATTGTTTGTGAAAATCTGCTACAGCAGTAAACGTACCTTGGTCTCGACGCCAAGGTCGTTCAAGCGAGATCTCAATCTCATTCAAATGATATTGGGATGTCGCGCGTAGTCGTTCAAATGACACGCGATCTCGTTCAAGCGAGATGGGGTTCTCGTTCGAACGACCCTGCTTTTGGCTGACACGTCTGACTTCATCCTGATCCCTTGACCGACTCAATTTTCCTATAAAAGAGATCTGCCAGCCTTTGTATATCGTGGAGAACAGTTTCAGCTTTAAAGTTTTTTATCTTTTTGAAACTTTTGTGTATCTGCCCAGTTTTAATTCAATACCTTTTCGCAGAAAGTTTTTCTCCAATAATTTTAAGGGTTCAAATGTTTTGTTTTTAATTCACAAAATTCCAATTACTTTTATGTGAATTGTTTTGTGGAACCGAAGAACATATTTTGTTTTTGTTCATACTTTGTGGGGAGAGCTCTACAACCGACAACTGCATGCTATTGTGGAGGGAGACCTTATAAAGTTCACTCTTGTGGAGAAGCCATTTTTCTTCTTCATTGCTGCACTCCTGGAAAGGGAAACGACACCTGCGGGTATTTCGTATGTCGTACCTATTTCATTGTAATCCGTGTAAGCCGTTTTCTTACAAAATTATAGTGAAATAAAAGGTTTTGCCCATTTGGGGGATTTTTCCTGAATATTCGTATCACATGCTTTATTTATTTATGGGTTGACACACGCACACACGCCGTTGAATGACTTGGGGCTGATTAATTTGGTTTAAAAATAGACACTAATTAAATAAGTGTGCCAAATTAGAAAATTGCGAATTTAAATCAATTATCACACAGTCGCACACGCTTCACAAATTGGTATCAGAGCGGGATGCGCTAATTTATCGCGTATTCCTATTTTCCGCAAAATCGTGTGATATTGATTTTTTTGAAAAATCAGTTTTGTGAAAAATCGCATTTTTTTCTATGGAGCACTTCTATAATAAGATGCCTATTTTTTATGGGAATAATTATGCCTATTGGAAAGCTCGCATGAAATCTAGTTTAAAAGCTATTGACGAGCGTGTTTGGTTGCTTTGTGTTCGTTTGCTTGCACATGATTCTTCTCTTGCCATATCATATAGATGATTGTGTTCGCATGTTTCTCATACACTAGTTGTGGTTTCATGATATATATTTGCTAGTGTAATGACATGTACTTTTTGTATATTTTTTTGTTTTGAAAAATACAAAAAGATTTTATTTTGATAAAATTTTAAAAAAAAATCCAAAAAGATTTTTGTATTTTGTTTGCACCGTTTATGGATGGACAATTAGGATGACCAAGTCACAACATCATTCCATTTTTCATGTGAATATTTGATAGAGTTTTGAGATAATACGTCAATTCATCCTTGTGCTTTATAATGTTTGGAGTCATTAAGATGTAATTAAGTGTTACTACCTACATGTTTGACTCATGATTTCCTTTATTGCACACATGCACGAATTTATTTGATTATTGTGCTTGTCTTATCACATGTTGGTTGGGTGTTTTCACTTCAAATCCTGTCTTTAAAACGAACCAAGCGCGATAAATTTTGATAAGAAAATTGTGCATATAAGAACCGTTTTGTAAGTTTGTGTGCTTTGTTTGAAAACGGGAAAGGGTTGTGAAATGTTCATTTTGCCTTTGCGCATACTAAGCCACCGTTAAATTGGACCTAAAAATGGAGGAATTTTATTATCCGGGGTCCAAAGAGGTTTAAAAGAGCCCGAAAAAATTTAAAGGCAATAAAAAGACATTCATGCCAATTATGGGCCATTTTAGGTTTTTGCACCAATTCTTCAAAGTTTGAGAATTTAGATTACCTCTAAAAGAAAATATATTTGAGAGAGTTTGGTTGGAGAATTTAAACGGGTTTGCACATCCTTGAAATGCTTGAAAATGCGCTAGATAGTTTTGGACGTTATTGGGGTGAAATTTATTTTGACTTTGATTTGTTGATTTGCATAAGACGATGTCATCTAAATTCAACAAATTTTTACTCCTAAGGAGACTTTTGATGCTCATTCGTTGGGAGTACACATATGCATCATGCACATATGATTAATTGAGTTGATTTACCTATCGAATGTGTTCACACCAATACATTCCGTTTCCATGACTTGGTTGTTTGAGTTTAAATCCATGGTGTGATTTTTTTATATCATTTTTGTATGAAAAATTGAAAATTCAAAAATAGTTTGTGAAATTTGTGAGATACTCCTTTGCATGCACGTAGTTTGATTCTGGTTTGCTATGCATCGTGACACTCCATGTTTTTTTATTGTTTCTTCTTATTTGTCTATTTGGGGACATCATAAAAATGGGGAGAAAGAATTATCATGTTATGGGGGAGTTTTTTGCATTATGAGGGAGATTTGATTTATTAATGCTTTATTCTTATATCATTTCAAACTCGATGCGTCACAACGGGTACAAAGATTGAAGATCATGATGTTGCACACCCTTATGAGAAAAGCTTTGAGAGTGTTGATGTTGAAGAAAAATTTGAGAACTTGCAAATTTTACCTTTTCAGTTTTGGGATTCATGGGAGGGTAGATTTGTATAGGCATTTTGGTTTTTGATAATTCGAATGTTTTTATGTATGTACCGGCATAGACATAGGGGGAGATTTGTAAGGACGTATTTTTAATAAGTCCGTCACAATTAATTATGTCGTATACCGCTACAAGTCGTCGAAGAATTATGAAGATTGCATTTACAAAAGACGGATCCGAATTACCAGTTGCCTTCAACATTCAATCCCAACAATATGAACTTTGGTAAGATATTGTTTTAAAAAAAAAATCATTTACATTTCATATTAAGAGTGTTGGGATATTTTTAAAAGGGTTTTAAATAAACTTCGTTATAAAAATTATTTTTATAAATGTTTGTTTTTTAAAGAGGTTTTATAATTGTTTGTGAAAATCTGCTACAGCAGTAAACGTACCTCGGTCTCGACGCCAAGGTCGTTCAAGCGAGATCTCAATCTCATTCGAACGACATTGGGATGTCACGCGTAGTCGTTCAAACGACACACGATCTCGTTCAAGCGAGATGGGGTTCTCGTTCGAACGACCCTGCTTTTGGCTGACACGTCTGACTTCATCCTGATCCCTTGACCGATTCAATTTTCCTATAAAAGAGATCTGCCAGCCTTTATATATCGTGGAGAACAGTTTCAGCTTTAAAGTGTTTTATCTTTTTGAAACTTTTGTGTATCTGCCCAGTTTTAATTCAATAACTTTTGGCCAAAAGTTTTTCTCCAACAATTTTAAGGGTTCAAATGTTTTGTTTTTAATTCACAAAATCCCAATTACTTTTATGTGAATTGTTTTGTGGAACCCAAGAACATATTTTGTTTTTGTTCATACTTTGTGGGGAGAGCTCTACAACCGACAGCTGCGTGCTATTGTGGAGGGAGACCTTATAAAGTTCACTCTTGTGGAGAAGCCGTTTTTCTTCTTCATTGCTGCCCTCCTGGAAAGGGAAAGTTCCAGCCGAGACATCGAAACCGACACCTGCGGGTATTTCGTATGTCGCACCTATTTCATTGTAATCCGTGTAAGTCGTTTTCTTACAAAATTCTAGTGAAATAAAAGGTTTTGTCCCTTTGGGGGATTTTTCCTGAATATTTGTGTCACATGCTTTATTTATTTATGGGTTGACACACGCACACACGCAGTTGAATGACTTGGGGCTGATTAATTTGGTTTAAAAATAGACACTAATTAAATAAGTGTGCCAAATTAGAAAATTGCGAATTTAAATCAATTATCACACAGTCGCGCACGTTTCACAGAGTTCTAAGAAGTGGGATCCTAGTTATGGATCTGGAGGCTCAATGAAGTTTGAGATAAAACCTTTTGATGAGAAAATTAATTTTGGCTTGTGGCAAAGAAGTATGCGGGGTGTTCTTGTTCAACAACGGTTGGTTATAGCATTGTTGGGTATAGAGAAGCTTTCGGTGGATATGACCGAAGTTGAATGGAGCGATATTGATCAAAGGGAGATTTCTTCAATTGAAATGTATATCACGGATGATGTGCTCAATCACGTGATATCAGAAATTACGGCTAAGGGCATGTGGGATCAATTGAAGGAGATTTATTTGGGTAAGTCTTTGTCAAATAAATTGTTTATAAAGAAGATGCTCTTCAAGTTAGAAATGAAGGAGGGTGGTGATATGATGAAGCATTCAAATGTCTTCAATGCTTTGATCAACGATTTGAACCGAATTGATGTTCAATTTAGCGGGAAGGATCGAGCGTTATTGATGCTTTCTTCGTTGCCCAATTCATATGAGCACTTTGTCACCACACTTATGTTTGGGAAGACTACTCTCAAGTTCAATGATGTAATGCAGGACATCATTTCTCACGTGGACATGAAGAAGAAAAATGGTAGCGGTGGAGGTTGTTCATCATCTAAAGGTGCAGGCTTGGTAGCCAAGGTTGGTGGTGGTGGACGAAGAGGAAGGTCGAAGTGTAGGGGTGAAAATAATCGGGGCTTCCAAAGGTCTCAATCTTAAGACATTAGCAGGGTTGAGTGTTTTAAGTGCCATAAAAAGGGACATTTTAAACGGAATTGTCCGGAGTGGAAGAAAGATGATAAGAAAGGAGACACTACTAAGGATGCGGCCGGTGTTACTACTTTAGAGGAAGGTGAAGAGATTCTTACTTGATTTTCTACCGATCACGTTGATGGTTGGATTCTAGATTCCGTATGTTCATACCACATGTGTCCGAACCGGGAATGGTTTGAGGATTACAAGTCCAATACCGGTGGTGAGATTCTTATGGGAAATAATGCTACGTGCAAAGTAGTGGGAATCGGGTCGGTGCACATAAAGATGTGGGATGGGGTTATCCGAACCTTAAGTGAAGTGAGGCACGTTCCGGCACTTAAAAAGAACTCGATTTCCTTAGGCGCACTCGATTCAAAGGGGTGTGTGATTCAAGACGAGGGTGGGTCTTTGAAGGTGAAAAGGGGATCGATGGTGATTTTCTGCGGCACAAAGTTACAGAAAAATCTTTATAGATTGAAGGGAAATACAGTAGTGGGTGGAGAGGTAGTCTCCACGGAGCTGAAAATTGATGAACTACAATTGTGGCACATGAGACTTGGTCACATGAGCCAACGAGGCATGGAAGAACTTCATCGACGAAAGTTGTTGAAAGGGGTGCACGGATGCAAGCTCGGTTTTTGCAAGTATTGTGCGATGGGGAAGCAAACTCAAGTGCAATTCACTATATCTACAAACAAGAGTAAAGGGACTCTTGACTATATTCATTCCGACGTGTGTGGGACTTAGGATGTTTTTTCCATAGGCGACTTTAGATACTTTGTGACTTTCATAGATGATTATTCACGAAAAGTGTGGGTCTACTACTTGAAGGAAAAATTGGAGGTTTTCGAGAAGTTTAAGTAGTGGAAAGCCATGGTGGAGAATCAAACGGGGAAGAAGGTAAAGTATTTGAGGAGCGACAACAGGGGTGAGTATAGAGATGGTGGTCTTCTCAAGTATTGTAAAGATGCGGGCATCACAAGGCACTTTACCGTTAAGAAGACTCCACAACAAAATGGGGTGGCTGAGAGGATGAACCGCACCATTATGGAAAGGGCAAGGTGCATAAGGTTTCATGTCGGGTTGATGAAATTATTTTGGGCAGCAGCTCTTGATCACGCCGTGTATTTGGTGAATCGGTCACCAAATTCGACTCTTGGTTTGAAATGTCCAGAGGAAGTATGGTCGGGGCATGAGGTTGACTACTCTACTTTGAGGGTGTTCGGATGTCCGGGGTATGCTCACATTCCTAGTGATGAGAGGACAAAAAAATGACCCGAGAACTCACCGGTGTATTTTCCTAGGCTATGGAAAAAGGGTAAAGGGGTTCAAGCTTTGGGATCCATCTACGAGGAAGCTAGTTGTTAGCTGGGATGTGAGGTTTGACGAGACGTCCATGTTGAAGGCCAAGGAGTTCCTAGAAGTTGCCAATGACGGTGGTGTTAGAACTGCCGAGATTCCTTTGGCATTTCCGAGATCATCAACCACCGATAGTGATAGTGCATCTACTAGTGGTTCAAGTGATTCTCAACCGAGTGATGACATGGTTAAAGTGGAGCCGAATGAGGATGATTTGGGAGTGGAGTCGGTTGAGGTGGAGTACACTCAACGGGTGGAGTAAGTTCCATCCATAGCACATGACCGGGAGCGTAGGGAGATCAAACCAACATCTAGGCTTGGTTAGGAAGAGGTCAATTACGCTCTCATTTCTAGTGAGGGTGATCCAACGACATACAAAAATGCCATTAATTGTGATGTCAAGGCGAGTTGGATGGGTGCTATGTCGGAAGATATGGAAGCTCTACGAAAGAACTCTGTGTGGGAGTTGGTTCCTAAACCCAAGGGGAGACACATTGTTGGCTCTAAGTGGGTGTATAGGAAGAAAGAGGCAATTAAAAAAATAGAAGAATCGAAGTACAAGGTAAGGCTAGTAGCAAAGGGGTTTTCACAAAAGGAGGTGATTGACTATGATGAGATCTCTTCCCCGGTGTTGAGGCATACTTCGATACGGGTGTTGTTGGTAATGGTAGCTCAATTCGATATGGAATTGGAGCAAATGGATGTGAAAATGGCTTTTCTTCACGGTGATTTTAAGGAGCTTATTTACATGGTGCAACCAGAGGAGTTCAAGGAAGTGGGAAAGGAAAATCATGTGTGACGGCTTAAGAAGTCATCGTATGGGCTTAAACAGTCACCACGATAATGGTATCTATGGTTCGATACCTTCATGTTGCGGGTTGGTTACACGAGATGTGATCATGACCATTGTGCATATTTTTGGGTTCTTGAGGATGGTTCGTTTATTTTGTTAATGCTCTATGTGGATGATATGCTCATTACGTGTCAGGATATGTCACGGATAACGGAGCTCAAGGTGGATTTGAGCCGGGAGTTTGATATGAAGGATCTTATTGCGGCACAAAAGATTCTTGGTATGGAGATTAGACGAGATAGAAAAGTTGGCAAGTTGTGGTTATCTCAGAAAAATTATATTTCGCATGACATCGGGAAATTTAGCTTGTTGGATGCCAAGGCCACTTCTACCCCGTTAGCTTCACATTTTTATTTATTCGCAAAGCAATGTCCCTCTACGGATGATGAGTTGGAGGAGATGGCTTCAACATCGTATGCTTGTGCCGTGGGGTGCCTTATGTATGCTATGGTTTGCACGAGGACGGATATCGCCCAAGTTGTGGGTGTGGTTAGTAAGTACATGTCGAATCCAAGAAAAGAGCATTGGAAAGTAGTGAAATAGATTCTTTGGTATCTAGGGGGAACCAAGTCTATGGGCATTGTGTTTGAGCGGAAGAAAGGGGTCGAGTTTGTTACGGGGTATGTGGATTTGGATTATACAACGGATCTTATCGGGGTATGTATTCACTATTGCTAGCGGGAAGGTATCTTGGAGATCCATGTTACAAGCGACAAGTGCTTTGTCTACCACGGATGCGGAGTATATGGCACTTACGGAATCATCAAAGGAGGTGGTTTGGTTAAAGAGTTTAGTGAGTGAATTGGGGATGAAGCAAGAGAGTGTTCGTCTTCATTGCGATAGTAAAAGTGATATGCATTTGGCTAAGAATCAAGTGTATCATGCCCGCACAAAGCATATTGATGTGCGATATCATAGAGTTCGGGATTGGATTAATTCCAGCGAGGTTTTGATTGAGAAGGTGCACACAGATGAGAACGCGAAAAATTTCCTCACCAAACATGTGACTACAGAGAAGTTTAGGCACTTCCTAAAGCTTCTAAATATCACTTCTTGTTGAAGTTCAAGGAGAGGCTCCTCGGTTAGGTGGAGTCGCATTGAGCTTGGTAGATTTTGGGGTGATCTTCAAGCGGGTTCAATGGCTTTCATTCCGGGGTTTTGGTTGGATCATTTGGATCGCCAAGGTGGAGTTTGTGGTGTATTTGGGCTCTCCGGTGGCTTCCCATTGGTTCACGGCTATTTTGGGAGAAAAATAGTTTTTTCTCGATATTTACAAAATTGCCACTTTGAGGAAAAACTATGAATAGAAGCCTATTTTCTATTTTTTGTGTAGTTCTATTTTTCAGCTTTAGAGTTCAGAATTTTGTGAGTTTTTCAAAGAGAAAAGTGAGTGAGAGCTTCTTGTTTAAGATTAGTTCTTGTTCTTGGTTGTGAGTGACTTTCTTGGAGAGATAAAGAGTGTGAGTGTGTAACCTTGTGGTTCCTCCATTTATCAAAGAAAGAAGAAATCCTACCATTATGGATGTAACCCTTGTTTGGGTGAACCACGTTATATTGTTGTCGTTTCTTTGCTTTGATTGCTTGTGTGTTCTTGTTATCCTACTTGTTGATTGTTGGTTGGATTCGTTTTGAGTTGGCACACTTTGTTTTCATTAGGAACAAGGTCTTGGGTGTTTTTCGCATACCAAGTGTTTGGTAAAATTCTAAAGTGAGTTTTATGGTCTTGGTTGCTTAACATAGGACAGTTTTAGCGCAACACCTTATGTTTGGTTTTCATTGATTGTGACTCTGCTTGCCTTGTTTCTCGTGTATTTATTTTGCTGGATATATATATATATATATATATATAGTTTTAATTATAATTGTTGTCATCTATGAAAATGAGTTTTTAAATTTCACTAACCAAAGTTTGGCTTCATAATGTCAACCCATAGGAAACAATTATGGAGAATGTCAGTGTTTGCATGATATTAAAGAAAATGAGTATATCTCACCACCATCATAATGAATAAGGTTCGTTGTGCATTCTTTACATGATAGGAGAAGTCCACGCTCTTGTTATCAGCCTAAATATGACCAATATGATGGGAGATATGGGAAGAATCTCCTCCAAGGTTTCTCGAATTATTGTTGAATATGAATAGTGGTTGCGCGAGGAAGAAAGAGTTTCTAGATGAAAAATGACCATCTTTAACTTCATTTGAAGAGGTTCGAGCGGGATGTCTAAAGGAAGAAGTCCAACCACTAAGACACTGATACTCTTAGCCATTTGGTGAGTAGATTTCTCAGCTATTAAATAAGTGACCAACATCATAACAAGAGACCATTGTAGGAAGAAACTCGTGTCAGATCCCTAAGGTGGGAGAAAGTATAAGAGGTGGACAAATCGAAATCTTCATTCATAAGGAATTGAACAGACATGTTACCTAATTTTTATCTCATATCACTGGAGAATTACAAAAAAGATCTTTATCAGATGAAGTCTTATTTTCTGGTGCCTTATATTAAGTAGACCTTTCCAAAGAGTTTTAAGATATATGATGGTAAGATAGACACTACCGATCATATTTGTTAATACCTCCAGACTATGTCTTTGTATAGAAACATTGAGGAACTAATGTGAGATTTTCCTCTCTAGCGTAGGTTATATCATTTATAAGTTGTTTGAGAAGCTCCTTGTTGGGTCAGTGAAAATCTTTAAATAATTGACCGAGATGTTTACCAATAAATTCAGCATCAGTAATTATCACCTTAATATTATGAATACCCCACTCATGCTCATGAAGAAATGCCAAGAAACATTTAAAAAGTATGCTTGAGTTTACTAGGAGTCCTATAATGAAGTGGAAGACTACTTAGAGAAGGTGAAGGTGTCATCTATCAATATTGGTGTTCCCAATGACTCATTATTATACCAATCACTAACAAAAAAGAATACAACCACCACTGATAATATGATCCATTGAATTCAAAAGTATGAAAAGGTAGAGGATATGATGATTGAAGTTAATCATGGAGGGAACCTAATAAAGGCCATTGGAAACAGGGTGAAAGCACATGGAACTAGGAAGAGAACAAAGAAAAATATTGACGTGCAAACGAATATAGATAAAGAAGACATGATCGCATTCTAATAGGAAATCAACGCTGTATTCAATAACCCCTCTGTAACATCAAGGATAACAAGTACTTTAAGTGGACATAGAAGATGATTGGTGACCCTGTGAAGAGGAAACTAACTTTGAGGTTCTACTATCACAAGAACCGAGAAAAAAAATTAAAAAGTGCAAAGATTTTAATTCTAATATGGAGGAACGGGTAAAATAAGGTTGTCTTAATGATCACATCAATAAAAAAGACAATTGAAGAAAATTTGTGTCATTAATCAAAGACCCAACAACACCTTCGAAGATGTAGAGGAGGGCCACATGATTACCCTTATTCATAGGACCACTGAATGCAATTCAAATTGAGATAAATAAGGTAACGTTTATGATGGAAGATTTTCAAATACACGCTTTTACGACTACAATGAGTTATCTTTATTAAGAAGAAGAGGTTGCCACCCAAAACAGAATATATATTCCATGAAGAGGATGTAGGAGTAAGCACTTATCGCCATAATGATTTAATTATCATGATCTTCATTACGAATTGGTACATCGATAAGCTCTTCTTAAACCAATGGAATTATTTTGAAATGATGTACATCAAGTTCTATTACTGTATTAACCTATGCATGAGCCACCACAGAGAGGCTATTGTCCCTTTGGTTAACTCCTATGAAAGAAGACCATGCCTTGTGTAATACCCCATATTTTTATGTGCATTATTTAATGGTGAAAATTAAGTTGTTGGAATGAATGCACCCCCCCCCCCCCAAAAAAAAAAAAGAAGAGTTGATATTATATGTATTTTAAATAACAAAAATCCAACAACATATCTAACCCTATAAAGCATAATTAAGGTTATACGTGTCAAAGAACACGTAACAACTGACGCACAAGAAATCCTAAGTTTTCTATTGTATTCCTTTATGTGCATATCACGATAAGAGGGTAGACTGTTTGTTTTCGTGATGAATGCTCACCTTTCTCTATGAGCCTATCACAATTCCAAAATTTTGACAATTCAAGAGATATGAAAATGAGAGCTTGAGATGCATATTGATACTGGATATAGTAAGGACCCAAGGGAGTTTAGTCGTAATGGTTCATAATGGGTAGGAAATACTGATCTGACCCAAATCTTATTCCTATTCCATTAAATATAATTAACTCCACTTATTTAACTCAATTTATATTTTGAACTCCCTATTATTAATTACTTAATATCCCCAAATGTTAAGGTTACAAATACCCATTAATAAAATAAATTACCAAAAATTTATTTTCATTACCTTCTTAAATTCCTTGAGCGGTTTGGCATAACTTATTTATTGTGGCAGATTAACATAATCCACATGTAGGTTTTGACAGATACAAAGCTTATAATAATCTCAAGTGGTTAACACCAACATATATAACGAGACGTGGACTCCATCCACTATTGACTTTTACCATACACTAATAACCATCATCGAATCTATAAAACATATTTACCCAAAAATGAATCTCACATAATAGGTTAAAAAGATAATTAACTAGTCCACGGGTCCATCAAGTACATCTGGGCTAAGATCTTAATTAACATAATAATCATGAGTTGTACATTATTTTATGAAATCAGTACAAAGATAATGGTCTCAAGGTGGACCAGTTCAATACACATAAAACTAATAAGCAAAATAAGTTGAAAATATACTATCTTTCTGTAACACCCCGTATTTTTGGTACATTTAAAATTTAATTAATTCAAAAATTATAAATTACTAGTGTGTTGTAATTTAATGAATTAATTATGATAGAATAATATATAAATATTAATCTGGGATTGAATGGTTAATATTTAGGGAAAATTATTTACTGAGTGTATAGTAATATTGTAATTTCGTCGTTTCGAGTATTAATGACGAGATATGTACTTATCACATCCGGAAGTCGGTATAGACTATATTGGGTGGGGGATAAGTATTTTTATAAATTAATTCGGATGCAAATTCTGAGTGTACAGTTGAGTCCGGATGGGCTGAGATAGTCGGAAAAGTGTACCCAGGGGTAGTAAACGGGTCACGGGACGTTTTTAGACATAGTTGGGCCCACTCGGGGGCATTTGGGTCACTTGGGCTTGGCCCATTAGTCAAAAAACGGGATTAAGTTAATTAACCTAATAAAAAGAAATAAGGGGGTGGCTGAACTTAATTAGAAAAATCAAATTAAGGGTTAGGAAACCCTAACAGCAGCCAAAGCCAAATTGGGGATCAAAAGAGAGCCAACAAAGGTCATCTTCAACCTTGGGATTTAGCTCCAATTCAGACACTACGAAACCTAAGGCAAGTGAATAACTTGCAATAGCATGAAAACTGTTTTTCAATTCATATTTTGTGTGCTGTTATGAATTTAAAATTCGTTTTGGGGTTCTTGGTATAAACATGGGGCTTTGATAATTCTATAGAAAACATGAATCTGTTTTGGCCGAAATTATGAGGAGTTATGTAAAATATGATATTGGAATATTGATGTGTATATGTTAGAATGATATCCAGATATATTAGAACGAATTTGATGAAGAAATTTGGAGTAAAAATGTGTTTAAGGAAAAAGATGGATTTTCCCCAAAAATTTATGAATCAGTTGTTTATGGACGAATTGATGGTTGTTGTAGTCTTTCTGGGTTATCCTAATAAGGTTTCTAGTATACTCTGGTGATAAGAAGGCTTAAAACTCATGTTAGAACAGGTTAGGTCTTGAGGAAATCCGTCCATGGCTGCCCTGTATTCGGGAAGGAGACGAAGACCTGTTCGATCGATCGATCGACGGTCTGGGTCGATCGATCGACGGTCGCCAGAATCTGGCAGTTCCGCCAGTTAGTTATATAAAAGGGAATTTTTTTATATAAAAACCTTGTGTAATTAATTATTGAGAAATTAAATACATGAGTTTGAATCTAATTAATTGTAGATAGATTAATTAGGGTTTGAAGCTAATAAATTAGAGTCGGAAATTGTGACTCGGGTAAAATTATTTTGGGCTACGGGAGTAAGTCCAAATTTATGGTGGAGGCGACACCAAAAATAACTAAATTAATTAAAGTGCAATTTAATTAATACTTAGAGTTGGACCATAAACTCTTAAAAATTTTAATAGGCTTATGTTACGGATTTTAGTGAACGATATAGCCAGGACTTTTATATTTATATATACGGAGGCATTAGTATATATATATATGGTGTGCTCAATTAATATCAGTGATTAGATATTTGTTACTATAGTGCTATAGAGGGAGGTTGCGCGTAGTGGATGAATCCCCTAGCTTGAGGAGTAGGGTGAGTATATTCCCGAGGTCATAGCGTCCGTTATATGGGTGAGGGATAACTCACTTTCAGGGAAGGAATATGACCGCCTCCAATTATTTATTTTTATCAAGTTGGTGTGAAAATTCTGACTTGGGATAACTAGGCTATGTGATTACACCTAGTGGGATAGCACTTTATAGAATTTACATTCCGGGAGTATTTTACTCGGGAGGTTGCAAGTTATTATATGTTACAGTATGATTGTGAATGCTGGAATATGATTATAAGTATATAATTGTATAATTAATTATATACGGAATATTAATGAAAGGTGAGTGATTTCACAGGTATAACAAATGTAGAAGTTATATGAATATAAAAAGGGAAATGATTTAGTTAAGTTGATGTTACCAATAACTTATATATCCAAATCACTACATACTCAGTTTGAGTAGGGTGGGTATAAAGGAACTTTGTTAATTATCTAGTCATGAAATGAGTAACTAGGTAATTTAATTAAAGCATTCGTAAGGTATAATAGAGGAAGGGTAAGGAAGTCCTCAAGAGAGTGCGTTATTAACTAAAAATATGAAGAGCATGCATATTTATTTATTACTGCAAGTTAATCATTTGTTAAATGTTTTTCAAATGTTTTGGGTACTAACCCTTGCTATAAAAACTTTTAAAAACCTTTTAGGTGTCCAACCACAGGGACGCCAGCCTTGACTATATTCCAGGGATCCGTTGCTGCAGCATATGTGGATGTTGCGGGGTTTTGATAGACGACTCATTCTTCATTCTTAAATGTAGAAGTTCATGATTAGTATTCGAGCATGTTGCTCACTTTCCATTTATTTGTATTAGACTTGTTGGGAGTTTATTCTTGTCTTTATGGGATTTATTATTTGGACCGTTTGGTTTATTTCGGTTAATTATATTTTACTTGTGGATGATTAATTCGGTTATTTATGATTGTTATATAGTGTATGATCCGCATGGGTTTTTGTTTATATAATGAAAGATAAAAAAATGGCACCAGTCTATTTTTCTCACTTAGGTGGTTAGTAATTTAATATGACGACAGTGATGCTAAGAATGGACCAAATGAGAATCATGTTCTAACTTGATTTAGGACTGATCACCCAGGATTAATTAGGCGGGGTGTCACCGATGGTATCAGAGCATCAGGTTTTAGAGTCCTTAGGATCTGTGCGGCTTTCTACATTTCAGCGTAGCGTTCGGTTGTTATAGAGCCCTATTATTAGGACTGTTGATTATATTTTTCGCTTGTGAGATATCATATTCCTGCTATTAGTTTTTGTATAAATTGTGTACTTATACAATTCAATCTATTTCAGATGCCGCCAAAGAGACAGAGAGCAGAAAGGGCTGAGGCTAGAGATGAGGTGAGGGAGGCTCGCCAGGAGCCACAGGTACCGCCACCACCACCCCCACCCGAGTTGATTTCTACCACTCAGGTGGCAGTGATAGTGGCCCAAGCGGTCGAGACAGCGATGCGAGCTATGGCAGCTCATTTTCCACAGCCCCAAGCACCGCCTCCATTGGCTCCAGCAGTTCAGGCTCCAGTGGGGCCACCATCTTGGCAACGAGTGAGGGAGACCTTTCAGAAGGGTCACCCACCTGAGTTTCGAGGTAGCACCAATGTGGTCGAGGCTTGTGACTGGAAGAAGAACATTCAGCGCCATCTGCGCATGTTAGAGGGTACAGAAGTGCAGAAACAGATGCTGGCTACCTTTCGTCTGTCAGGGGAAGCCTTGCAGTGGTGGGAGTCCATAACCACCACTGAGGAGCGGGATTCGATGCCGATTTCTGAATTCTGGATACGGTTTGACCGCAAGTACTTCCCTCCAGCAATAGAGTCTGAGATGAGAAAGAAATTCAGCGAGTTGGTACAGGGTGACAGGTCAGTAGAAGATTATGAGGAGGAGTTCACCCAGTTGGCAAATTTTGTGCCAAATGAGGTGAGCGATGAGGAGCGGAAGAAGTCGAAGTTCATGGATGGTCTAGCCTGGAGAATCAGGCAGCACTTGATTGGAAATCCGGCGTTAGTGACTTATACAGATGTCGTTAATGCTGCACTTGTACATTGCTAAGATCATCGTTTCCATGCTAAGGGAAACAAGAAGGCAGGTGAGCCGAGCCAGCAGGGCAAGGCGGTCACTAGTGGTGAGACGAGTGGCACACAACAGCAGGTTATCATTCAACAAGGGAATCAGGCTAAGAAGTTTAAGCCTGGTGGGTTCCGACCGGGAGGACAGGGGTTCAGGCAGAGGCAACCAGGTCCTAATCAGCAACAACAGATTCCTCAGGGACGACAGGGTCAAGGGAACAACGGGGGAGGCCACCCGGGGCCGCAACGTCAGGGCCAGCAGGGCCAACGACAGGGTGACGACCAGAAACGCTGTTTCTCCTGTGGACAGCCAGGACACTTCAAGAGGGAGTGCCCGCAGAGGGGCAGAGGCCAGCAGCAGGGTGCCCAGCAGGGGCAATAGGGTCAGATTCCGCCAGCAGCGCCAGCCCCACCCGCCCACAGCAGCAGGGGCAGATGCACTACGGACGTGTGTATAACGTTCGGGATGTTCCTAATCCCCCAGCACAGCAGGTGCCGCCCGCGATCGAGGGTACGTTTTCTATCCATGGCACTATGGGTCGGGTATTGTTTGATACGGGGGCTACACATTGCTTTATAGCTACACATTTCGCGAAGGCTTTAGGGTTGTTAGCCACCGCGGAGAGCACTGTTACGTGTGTCGACTCACCATTGGGGAATTGGTCGCTTATATTCTTTATATGTCGGGGAGTGGGGTGGAGATTGGTGGTTTGGTATTACCTGCGGACATGTTGGTATTAGATATGCATGTTCACGATGTGATCATCGGTATGGATTGGCTCGCTGACTATAGAGCCATGATTGATTGCTTCGGTGGGAGCATTATTTTTGCCATTCCGGGACAAGAGATGTTTGTTGTGGCGATGCCTCGCCCAGAGGGAGGCTCGACTGCTCATTTATATTACATTGAGGAGGAAACCTCACAGGAAGTGGTAGTTCCTTTAGACTCTATTCCCGTAGTGAGGGACTTTGAGGATGTATTCCAGGATTACCACCCAGCAGAGAAATAGAATTTGTTATCGATTTGGCTCCAGGGACGAGACCGATTGCTCGGGCACCTTACCGAATGGCCCCTTCAGAGATGCGATAATTGAGGGAACAAATTCAGCAACTACTGGGTCAGGGTTTTATTCGGTGGAGTACATCGCCGTGGGGTGCGCCGATGTTGTTTGTGAAGAAGCGAGATGGTTCACTCCGCTTGTGCGTGGATTATAGGGAGCTGAACAAGGTGACGATACGGAATAAGTATCCGTTGCCTCGGATTGATGATTTATTTGACCAATTGAGAGGGGCATCTTACTTCTCCAAGGTCGACTTGAGGTCAGGGTATCATCAACTGCGTATCCGAGAGGGGGATGTTCCTAAGACCGCTTTCTTGTCGCGGTATGGATCATATGAGTTCAGGGTGATGCCCTTCGGGCTCACCAATGCACCAGCAGTGTTCATGGACCTCATGAACAGGGTTTTCAGAGAGTACTTATATCAGTTTGTCATCGTGTTCATTGATGACATCCTAATCTACTCGCGCACCGAGGAGGAGCACGCAGAGCATTTGCGCATGGTTTTACAGACAGTGAGGGATCATCAGCTCTATGCCAAATTAGGGAAGTGTGGATTCTGGCTTCGGGAGGTACAGTTCCTTGGTCACGTCGTGTCAGATCAGGGTATCGCAGTGGATCCGAATAAGGTGTCGGCGGTGAGGGAGTGGGGACAGCCCACGACACCGACCGAGGTGCGCAGTTTTCTGGGTTTGGCCGGTTACTACAGGCGATTCATTAAAGGATTCTCTAAGAGTGCAGGACCTTTGACGAATCTGACTCAGAAAGGAGTACCTTTCAAGTGGGATGATAGTTGTCAATTAACATTCGACGAGCTAAAGGACAAGTTGACATCTGCACCCGTGCTTGCATTGCTAAAGGGAGGGCTAGAGTATCGGGTTTACACAGACGCATCCTTACGGGGTCTTGGGGGTGTACTCCAGTAAGAGGAGAGGGATATAGCTTATGCTTCCAGAAAGCTAAAGCCCCACGAGAGGAATTACCCCACTCACGACCTAGAGTTGGCAGCAGTCGTTTTTGCTTTGAGGATATGGAGGCATTATCTTCTAGGAGAGCAGTTTACTCTATTCACGGATCACAAGTCACTTCAGTATCTCTTCACACAGAAGGATCTGAATATGAGGCAGAGGCGGTGGCTAGAATTCGTGAAGGACTACCAGTTTGATATTCAGTATCATCCTGGTAAGGCCAATGTAGTAGCAGACGCATTGAGCTGAAGGCCGACTGGGGAGATATCAGAGGTATGGAAAGCGAAATGGAGAGAGCTTTAATATGAGGATGACGTAGCCAAGGCTTGCATGTCAGCTTTATCCATCACGCCCGAGATCATTATACGAGTTGTGAAGGCTTAGGCAGAGGATCAGATTTGTCGGGATAGGGTGGGCCAGTTATTAGCTGAGGGAGCAGAGGGTTACTCAATTAGCTCAGAAGGATGCCTACGCTTTAATGGGAGGTTAATGGTGCCAGAGGATGAGGATTTGAAGCACGCTGTTATGACAGAATCCCATGGTTCGAAATTTGCGGTACATCCCGGTGGGGATAAAATGTACCAAGATATGAGGAGGCAGTATTGGTGGGCAGGAATGAAACGGGACATAGCGGAGTTTGTTTCGAAATGTGCCACGTGTCAGCTTGTGAAAGTTGACCACCAGAGACCATCAGGGATGCTACAACCGTTAGAAATTCCCGTGTGGAAGTGGGAGAGCATCTCCATGGACTTCATCACAGGGTTACCTGTATCGCAGAGGGGTCACGACTCCATATGGGTTATTGTGGATCGGTTGACTAAGGTGGCCCACTTTTTGCCGGTACGCACAGACTTTGAGACGATGCGTTATGCACAGCTATTCATAGCAGAGATTGTTAAGCTGCATGGAGTGCCTATAAATATTGTATCCGACCGAGACAAAATTTTTGTCGCCCACTTTTGGCAGAGCTTTCAGGAGGCAATGGGCACGGAGTTGCGTTTGAGTACAGCATATCACGCACAGACTGACGGACAGACTGAGAGAGTTAATCAGATGCTGTAGGACATGCTCAGAATGTGCATTTTGGACTTCGGGGGAGGATGGGAGAAATATCTTCCTTTGGTAGAGTTTGCGTATAACAACTCTTACCAATTCACGATTGGAATGGCACCATTTGAGGCACTGTACGGGAGACCTTGTCGTTCACCCGTTTGTTGGTTAGAGGTGGGGGACAACAAACTCTTAGGGCCGGAGATTGTTCAGGAGACATCTGCCAAGATAGAGTTGATTCGAGGAAGAATTCGGATAGCTCAGGACAGGCAAAAGAGTTATGCTGACGCTTCTCGACGACATGTGGAGCTAGAAATTGGGAACCAGGTTTTAGTCCGGGTATCCCCAATGAAAGGGGTGATGAGGTTCGGCAAGAAGGGTAAGTTAGCACCGCAATACGTAGGACCTTTCCCTATTATTGAGAGGGTGGGACCGGTGGCGTATAAGCTTGGTTTACCAGAACATCTTCAGAGGATACAGGATGTATTCCATGTGGCATCGCTGAAGAAATATCGAAGAAGCGAGAGAGCCTTTTGGCACATTCCACTCGAGGAGATCGACTTACAGCCAGACATCTCGTATGAGGAGAGGCCGGTAGCCATTCTGGATCATAGTGAGCGAAAATTATGATCCAAGGTTGTTCCATTGGTTAGAGTACAGTGGGGTCATCACAAAGTTGGCGAGTCTACCTGGGAGCGAGAGGAGGATATGCGGGAACAATATCCAGAGCTTTTCAACGCAGGTACAATCTAATTTCGGGGACGAAATTCCTTTATAAGGGGGGGAGTATGTAACACCCCGTATTTTTGGTACATTTAAAATTTAATTAATTCGGAAATTCTAAATTACTAGTGTGTTGTAATTTAATGAATTAATTATGATAGAATAATATATAAATATTAATCTGGGATTGAATGGTTAATATTTAGGGAAAATTATTTACTGAGTGTATAGTAATATTGTAATTTCGTCGTTTCGAGTATTAATGACGAGATATGTACTTATCACATCCGGAAGTCGGTATAGACTATATTGGGTGGGGGATAAGTATTTTTATAAATTAATTCGGATGAAAATTCTGAGTGTACAGTTGAGTCCAGATGGGCCGAGATAGTCGGAAAAGTGTACCCAGGGGTAGTAAACGGGTCACGGGACGTTTTTAGACATAGTCGGGCCCACTCGGGGGCATTTGGGTCACTTGGGCTTGGCCCATTAGTCAAAAAACGGGATTAAGTTAATTAACCTAATAAAAAGAAATAAGGGGGTGGCTGAACTTAATTAGAAAAAGCAAATTAAGGGTTAGGAAACCCTAACAGCAGCCAAAGCCAAATTGGGGATCAAAAGAGAGCCAACAAAGGTCATCTTCAACCTTGGGATTTAGCTCCAATTCAGACACTACGAAACCTAAGGCAAGTGAATAACTTGCAATAGCATGAAAACTGTTTTTCAATTCATATTTTGTGTGATGTTATGAATTTAAAATTCGTTTTGGGGTTCTTGGTATTAACATGGGGCTTTGATAATTCTATAGAAAACATGAATCTGTTTTGGCTGAAATTATGAGGAGTTATGTAAAATCTGATATTGGAATATTGATGTGTATCTGTTAGAATGATATCCAGATATATTAGAACGAATTTGATGAAGAAATTTGGAGTAAAAATGTGTTTAAGGAAAAAGATGGATTTTCCCCAAAAATTTATGAATCAGTTGTTTATGGACGAATTGATGGTTGTTGTAGTCTTTCTGGGTTATCCTAATAAGGTTTCTAGTATACTCTGGTGATAAGAAGGCATAAAACTCATGTTAGAAGAGGTTAGGTCTTGAGGAAATCCGTCCATGGCTGCCCTGTATTCGGGAAGGAGACGAAGACCTGTTCGATCGATCGATCGACGGTCTGGGTCGATCGATCGACGGTCGCCAGAATCTGGCAGTTCCGCCAGTTAGTTATATAAAAGGGAATTTTTTTATATAAAAACCTTATGTAATTAATTATTGAGAAATTAAATACATGAGTTTGAATCTAATTAATTGTAGATAGATTAATTAGGGTTTGAAGCTAATAAATTAGAGTCGGAAATTGTGACTCGGGTAAAATTATTTTGGGCTACGGGAGTAAGTCCAAATTTATGGTGGAGGCGACACCAAAAATAACTAAATTAATTAAAGTGCAATTTAATTAATACTTAGAGTTGGACCATAAACTCTTAAAAATTTTAATAGGCTTATGTTACGGATTTTAGTGAACGATATAGCCGGGACTTTTATATTTATATATACGGAGGCGTTAGTATATATATATATGGTGTGCTCAATTAATATCAGTGATTAGATATTTGTTACTATAGTGCTATAGGGGGAGGTTGCGCGTAGTGGATGAATCCCCTAGCTTGAGGAGTAGGGTGAGTATATTCCCGAGGTCATAGCGTCCGTTATATGGGTGAGGGACAACTCACTTTCAGGGAAGGAATATGACCGCCTCCAATTATTTATTTTTATCAAGTTGGTGTGAAAATTCTGACTTGGGATAACTAGGCTATGTGATTACACCTAGTGGGATAGCACTTTATAGAATTTACATTCCGGGAGTATTTTACTCGGGAGGTTGCAAGTTATTTTATGTTACAGTATGATTGTGAATGCTGGAATATGATTATAAGTATATAATTGTATAATTAATTATATATGGAATATTAATGAAAGGTGAGTGATTTCACAGGTATAACAAATGTAGAAGTTATATGAATATAAAAAGGGAAATGATTTAGTTAAGTTGATGTTACCAATAACTTATATATCCAAATCACTACATACTCAGTTAGAGTAGGGTGGGTATAAAGGAACTTTGTTAATTATCTAGTCATGAAATGAGTAACTAGGTAATTTAATTAAAGCATTCGTAAGGTATAATAGAGGAAGGGTAAGGAAGTCCTCAAGAGAGTGCGTTATTAACTAAAAATATGAAGAGCATGCATATTTATTTATTACTGCAAGTTAATCATTTGTTAAACGTTTTTCAAATGTTTTGGGTACTAACCGTTGCTATAAAAACTTTTAAAAACCTTTTAGGTGTCCAACCACAGGGACGCCAACCTTGACTATATTCCAAGGATCCGTTGCTGTAGCATATGTGGATGTTGCGGGGTTTTGATAGACGACTCATTCTTCATTCTTAAATGTAGAAGTTCATGATTAGTATTCGAGCATGTTGCTCACTTTCCATTTATTTGTATTAGACTTGTTGGGAGTTTATTCTTGTCTTTATGGGATTTATTATTTGGACCGTTTGGTTTATTTCGGTTAATTATATTTTACTTGTGGATGATTAATTCGGTTATTTATGATTGTTATATAGTGTATGCTCCGCATGGGTTTTTGTTTATATAATGAAAGATAAAAAAATGGCACCAGTCTATTTTTCTCACTTAGGTGGTTAGTAATTTAATATGACGACAGTGATGCTAAGAATGGACCAAATGAGAATCATGTTCTAACTTGATTTAGGACTGATCACCCAGGATTAATTAGGCGGGGTGTCACACTTTCGTAATCAATATAGACCTAATAAAATATTGTGCTACATCCCTACTAACATTGTGTACTTTTCCATTTATAATTGTAAACAAGAGACATATATTCCACCAGAACTAGTGATATGATCTTCTATGTGTAAGTCATACACTACACATGATACCACCTGCTATGCAGAATGAAAGACACCAACAATATATAAATAATGCAAACATTATGTCATATATGATTTTCATTTAAATGTGAAAATTAATTTAATAATAAAGTAATAAATTCGTAACTAAAACTATTAAATAAAGAATAATTTTAGTCTATTGCCCAGCATAAATTTATGTGCTTCTTGTGAAAGGTGATGTCACTATATTTTTTTTATGTGTTATTTAATTTATATTTTGAAGTGGACTTCGTGGTAAATCGTTAATTTAATACTTGAAGGCGACTTAATATTATGGAAGACTATAGGATGGTTAGAGATTTGGAAATGAGGGTTTCCTTGTTGGATTATGTGCTCGGTGTCGGTTTTAATGATAGGAAATTAGTTTCTTATAATGTTCGATCGTGCTAAAGTTAATAAATAATCAATAATTTATATGTCCGAGTTATATGTTAATTTTTGGGATAATTAATTAGTTGGCCTTTATTATATCTTGAATTTGTTCTAGGATGCATAAAATGTCCTTGATTGAATTAAGATAGTGATTTTAGGACTATTGGGTTAGTGTAGGGATTCAGTATTGTTTAAAGTTGTTTGGAGGTGTTATGAGGCTTTTTTAGATGAGGCCCATATATGGCTCTAGCCTAATTTCGTGAATTAAGGGGATTAAAGGGTCATTAGGGTTTTTATTATTCATAATTTACAATTGCAAAGTCTGCCTATGGTTATAAAGAAGAAAGTTCAAGAGAAGAAGAAGAATTGGGAGGTTCTTGCCATAATTTATAGCAAAATCTTGTATTAGGCAAGTTTATTTACAATTTTATTATGATTCCTTTTGTGTTAGAATATCTATATTAGTTTCATTCTAAACCTATGACAATATATATATATATATATATATATATATATATATATATATATATATATATATATATATATATATATATATATATATATATATATAATAAGGAGTAGAATGTTTGACACTAATCCATAAGTTGATAAGCTAAGTAAAGGTGAGGATTTTACCACATCACTCGCAAATGAAGGGTTAAGATTATTTCCCCTCATTCTCCCCCTTACACCCGACCAAACCCTATCCACTTTCCTCACTTTCTCCCTCTAACCTATTTTGACTCCCTATACTTTTCAAGACAAACCCTCCAGCTAACGCTTTACACGCACTTCCCTTCACCCTCCGCCTCTGTCTTCTGTCGTCACTCTTCTCCTCCTTTAATGTCGCCCTCAGATAAACTCTCTCTCTCACTCTCTTACACAAGGAGACTCATGCACTCACAAACAAAAACACAAACACTATCTTCTATTCAGGTTGTTATCTAATTTTTTTTATTTGTAGAGAGAAACCCATAATTTTGGGTCATTATCTTTCTTTTTTGGTGTATGAAGGTGTAATATTTCGTTTTATATCTTTGTCTTCAGATCCAAAATAGGGTGTTTGAATAAATCTATTCTTTAAAATAGGGTTTCCAGATTATGCTTATTTGTGTGTTTATTTTATTTCAGGGTTGATTCAAAGGTTTTGGATGATGATTTTGTGAGATTGATATAAGGTAAGAGATTTTAATTTGTTTCTTCCAAATAATTGATTTTTGTGCTAACTTTTATAACTCTCTCATAGGGTTTGTATTTTTTGTGCTAGATTAGGGCATTTTTGGTTGGATTTATATATCCCTATTAGTTAAGTGTAATGTTAAATTATAGATTGTTAGTATATATTTATTTTAAATGTTTTCATACAGAGAACACCATGTGTTTGACGAAATTTCATAGCATCCAAGTTGTGTATATTGCTGTATTTTTGCATTTGGTTTGTGCTAATTGATATATAACATCTGATTAATTTCGCATCTTCTTTCATTGTTTACTAATTTTTCTCCTAATAGAAACACATATGGTTAGTTACATTTATTTCTGGGCATATCTAATTTTGTATACATTTTCCCTTTTATAATGTGCTTATACTAAATTCAATGTCATTGGAAAGACATAATGTCATTTTGGGTGAATTGTGTCTTTGATCATATATATAATATAGTCGGTTTAAGTTTTTATCTGTTTACTTGCGATTATCTATAGTGAATATTTGTTTCAGGATATTAGTAATCTAATATAACTGATAGTCAATAACAACAGAGTCATGAGGTGAGATTATGGTTCAAGACAACTTTTATAGCTTGAATGTTTTATTTTCACCATTATTTTTCGCATTTCAATATCTTTCTATGTTTTAATTTGGGTTTTATATTATTTATCACTAACATTATTTTTTTCCTTTATTTGGCAGGTGCGATATTTAGTACTACACTACAATTGATATGCATTATTGGATAGAAAATGAAGGTAAAAACATATGTCTACATTTTGTAAATTTAGTAAGTATAAAAGTATGGGTCTCTCTTATTATTGTTACAAAGAAATGAGTAGTTCCCCCTCAACATTTGTGTTTTCGTTGAATAGTGAATAGGCAGGTGTAGCTTTGTTTGTTTTTTCTTTTTACATTATTTTTGAAGTTCAATTATTTTGTTTGCGTGTTCTTCATAGATCACATTTAAAGAAAGAACATAATCAGATATGTGATGAGCCTTGGATGTGGGACAAACTCCAAAATTATCCATTGAATGTTATATTCCTTCATTGCAATATTTTTTTTTATTTTGATCCTAACAAGTTAGTTTTCATTGCCATTTTTTTTTTGCAAGATTCATCCCTTTTGTTGGATTTCTCTATGGCCTGATCTAATTTAGAATTGGTGAGGCATTTATGTCCCCCATCTTTCAATAAATAAATCAATGGTGTTTTGTTTGTCTTTTAATTTTAGTACAATTTATTTTTTGTTTTGATTTCGTAGGTTCGTGGGACCCTGTTCCACTCTAACTTTGCATTTTTTCTTTATGAGTAATAAAATTAAATTCCCTCTGAATCGTTTTATCTATGTCCATTATTTTTAGGGAAAAAAGAAACTGGTTGCTGAGGTTGAGAAGCATAAGTAGGTTATAACGACCCTCTACGATGAAGTTTATGAGTTAAATCATGTCAAATACAGTCAATCCGAGGTGAACAATATTGGTCTCCTTTAGTCAGCAAACATGTTTATGTTTTGTAGCTGCAGACTGATTCTGCTCTTATTTTTTATTTTCCATACTTTTTATATTTTAGGTAAAGTACTCTTTCTTATTTATCTTGGTATTTGAATTACATTTGAAATTTGTAAGTTTTATTATCCCCTTAATAAAAATGGACAATACTTAGTAGTCAAATATGAATAGCAGGGTACTCTTTCTTAATGTAATTTTTAACATCTCATTTTGGGTTCTGATTCTACTTACAGTTTCATGCAGGTGTATATCGATATTTCTGAATTACCCGTTCACCGGTGTGTGTAGTATGTTAATATGGATGCACAAAAAAATTAGAATAATATGTTGTTATAAAGAAGGTACCATGAAGCCGAAGGCTGTGGAGACCTCCATGTTCCTTAGGAAGCTAATGTCCTACTATACTGATGTATAATGTATTTGGACCTGCTAATGTCCCTGTTCCTCATAACATCTTTTGCAGGTATTTGTACATGCTATACTGATGTCCTGTTTATGCAGGCATTTTTTTTGGCTTTTGTCCATGCCTTTTAATCTACTTTGTTGATGCCTTACCATGACTTTTAATCTCACTGAGCTCTACAGCCTAATTAAAGCACAATATATATATACCCGTATGCAAGCAAGGAGGCTCATTTACAACCCCTAGTAGATCATGGAATTTACCATCTCATCCACATCTTAAGGAAGGATTGTTGAGTGGGCCGCCAACAAATGATGATGTCGATACTCCCAAGGAAGCTTCCTCTGTAAATAATTTGGATATAACTAGGTCCAAGGATTCACTATTAAAATCAACACTTGACATGTTTTAAGTTTCAAAGAAGAGACGTGATGATTTACCAGGCATGGTTTTCGAGGCAGTGGCAAGAGAAGAAGCAATTTCAAAACCAAAATCTGATCACAAAACAGATCCAAGTGAGGAAAGGGTCAAATAGAAGGAGAGGGAAAAGGAAAGAGTTAAGGTTCATGAATGTGAAAGGAGGGATTCTCATCGGTAATGGTAACAAGAAAGAGAGGACTACGAGAGGGAGGGAGATAAGGCCAAGGAGAGGGACCACCGATCTAAGGATAAAGGAAAAGATCCAGGATACCCTAAAGTCATCTCGAGATTGGGACCACCACATCTTGAGATCAGGATGCCCGGTAATATTTTGGGTTATGTTATTTATTTGTAACAAAGGCATCATGAATTGCATTAAGATTGCTTTAGGTACAACTCCCGCTTTTATGGTAATGCTCATGTGACCCCCTTTTATGACTTGGTATATTGCTTCAACACTATAACATGTGTATTTGGTTTCTTAGTTATCAATCACAATAAGATCATGCTGCCATCAGATCATTATATGCCATTTAGTATTTTTAATACAATTTGTTTCACATATAGCTTTAAAAATCAATTCATTTTGACATCTCACCCTTTTTTTGGCCCAGGAACTTTATGAATGATGTTTTGATCACAATTTAGGTTTTCTGCAGTTACCAATTTTCTTAATATTCTCAGTTTTAGTTTTTGGTTCATCAGACTTCACCCAATCACCAAAATGTAATTATAATGTGTTTTATACTAAAAATGTAGTCCCATGTAAGTAGTCAAGCATCCACTTTCTATTATATGTTGGATTTAATTCATTAGGTTTTAAACTGTTTGATTTAATTCATTTGCTCATTATTTTCTCCAATATATAAATATTTCACTTTGAGTGGGGGGTACACATTAATAATGCGAATTGATTTCCTCTTATTTTGTTGTAACTGTCCGTAGAGTTTAATCAAATAAACTTTTGGTGTAGCTGCCCATATTCTCACAGTAAAGAAGAAACTTATAACCCCATTGTTCTTATGACTAGGAATTTATTAGTTAGTTGGGTTGCCCTACAATCATAATTTACTATATTCAATTTAATGTCCAAAAAGAAGTGAAGAATGGTAAGATTTAGTATTTTCTTTCTTCGCCTTAATATAAATGTGTTAGTGTGTGTAAAATGTGTGTTAGCTTTTCCAAATGACCATGTTTTGAAAGAATTTAAATTATTTATCGTCTTCAGCATTTGGAAAGGACTTTCACTTGGCTTTTCAAGATGATATATTTAAGTGTTTGTTTGTGTCTTAAGTATTTGGCACAATTCCTAAGTGTATGTTTTACTTATTATTTCCTTAAGTTTTTGTTGTATTTCAAGTGTAGGTTCCTCTATAATTCACAGCTTTCAATGGCTGCAGGTTGCTATGTTTCAACTACATGTAAGGGTGAAAGTATAGATCGGGTTTTAGCTGCTGGTATTGAGCAGGCTGGTGATTATACTTCTGAGGATCTTGAAGTTGCAATTAAAGGATAATTTGATGATGTCCTTGATACAATAGGTGTACAGAAAATCAAAAGTGTAGGCATTAATCTTTTGAAGAGAGGTGGTCACTATATGACATTACAAGGGGAGGTTGCATCTTTGACTAATCATACATCCTGTCGTATTTGTTCTTAACAGACAAAATGCTTACTATTGTGGGAAAAAGGGTTTATACTAGAGTTGTTCATGTGCAACGTGAGTATCAATTTATACTAATATGGTTTTTCCTTTCAAAATTTTAATTACTTAGAGTATACTCTCTCTTCTTTCATAGTAGGATTTTCATCAAGTCATGTTCCTTTCTAAATGGGATTTTGCTTTGGAATTTTTTCCCAGTTTTGTCGGTGTGCGTGTATTTTTTGGTTTTCAGATTTGGAACCTCTGAATGGGATGTCTCTAATGTCCAGGTGAGTTTACTCGACTTTCCATGGATTTTCTTTATCTTTATCTTTTTTATTTATTATGTTTACTCTATAATATGAATTGTATTTTGAAAAATGATAGAAGATTACAGTGTAGGTCTTTGATAAAATGTCCAAATACAACATTTTAAGGCATTGCCTGCTGCTATGATAGTATGACTTGCTGGAGAGATGTGAGATCAGTGTAGTAGCAGAAGAATAAATACAATTGTTTGTTGCTATGATAGTATTTACACCTTCATTGGTATCTTACTCGATTTTATTCCTTCTAATGGGATCTTAAGTCATATATGAGCACTCTTTCTTGGTTTATTTAAATTGATTGTAATTAACCTTTACGAGTTTTGTTCCATTTTCCATCTCTTACTCTATCGAAGTGTCAATTTTTGTATGACTACTGTCCTATGATATATGCTACTCACATAAATAAATTTTCATCTAAATTAATAAGCATAACCAGAGAATCCATCTCAAATCCAATCAACAAATAGATTAAAGCTTAGAATCAAATCTTCCAGAAGGGCAGGAGGAAAAACAAAGAGACAATCTTTAGAAGAATAACCAGAAAGTCAGGAGGTAAATCAGATCGAAAAGCCTCTAAAAGATGACAACTATTAGAGAAGAGAAACCATAAATGAGAGAGGCAAAGGAAAGAAAAAGGATTGTAGAAGAGGACCAAGGTGTTACAGAATATCAACCTAAATGGAAGGAGGCAAAGTAATCCAAAAAGTCTCAAGAAAAGGACTTAACTATTAGAAGAGGTGAAGCATAATGAAAAGGCTTTAGAAGAGGACAAAGCTATTCAAGAAGATCCAGCATAAAGGGAGAAGGCAAATCAAATAGAAATTCTTCTTAAAGATGTTCGTGTTGCACATTGTGTTTACTTTATAGGTCAGCACATTACGTTTATTTTATATTGATCTTTGTTGCGAAATATAATTGTGTTCCTTAGAGTCAATTTTGGCATAGTTATATGTCCAATTATTATATGTTGGCGCCCTTTTCTCATATTGATATTTGTAGTGATGTTTCTAATAGTCTGAATATTACTCGCAATGATGACTTCAATAAATTAAGGGAGAAGAGCCATTTAGTCCAACGTACGAATAATTTCTTGCATCTGATCCCTGGAATGTTTTTTTTCTATTGCAAGTCATATTATGTGTTGATGAAACGGTGAATAATTGTTATATAAAAAGATAAGAAAGCCCTCACTTGAGAAATCTAATGGTTAGTGGTTAAAAAATAGTTTGTTCACTTGAAACAGTTGGTATCATTTTTACACTGTAATAATAACCAATAATCAACGATGGAATGAATGAATCTCATTTACATTAATGAAAGACTAAAAGACATTTTATGGAAAATACGACTTATGAATGCATTGTAATCTGTGTATTGGTTCACTGTCACAAATAAGAAGAGAGAATGAATTTTAGTAGGCACTTAATGTTTAAAATCAAGAAAAATTACGACATACAAGATGACATTAATTGTTTAGAATATATTATTATATACCCTGCGGTCTCAAATATTTCACTGTGATTTAGAAAGGAGATGGATACAGGTTATGGGAGAGTACAATGTTTAAATAAAGGCTAAAATCGAAAAAAAAAGATATCAATTTTTATCAACTATAAAAATAAATGATCACTCGAAGAAAACAGTGGGCCTCAACTCTCGACCGGACTAGACACAAAATGAGGAAGTGAATGGGATCGGAGGCTACTGATCGTTTTGGTATAGGATGTATATAAATAAGGAAGTACAATGTTAGGTTAGCATGAGTACCTTATAGAGTATTCTATTGTTTAAGATATGCAAGTCTCATGTGGATTTAATTGTGAGTGTAATGCATGGGTATTTAAAGTCCAACTTATTATTCAATTGAATTATTTATAATTTTACATCAATTTGCTTTCTTGGGTATGGTTGCTTTCTTTGTTGCCTCATCATATGTATAGTGATCATATTAATGGAGATTTATGTTGCCTTATAACAAAGAAGAAGATAACTCCGAGGAGGCGAATGACATCAACTCACAAAATGACTAACATCCATGAAGTCCAGCGTAACGAAATCATTTATTCATGCGCAAGTAAGTATACGTGGAGAAACTACTATCTATTAGATTTGAAAATGTTCATGTCGAATAGCTTGGTTTAGTTTTATGCTTTTAAGTGTGTGTCGTTGGTTGGGGTGTTTGTGATAAGCAGGGTGAGTAGTCCTATAAACTAAGAATATTATGGCCAATGCTTTTAAAATTACAAATTTTTTTGTTGGGGAACAAAAATTTTGTCGTTTTGTGATTATGTACTTTGGAAATTTTTGTCATTTACCGATTACGTACTTTGGAAATTTTCATCGTGCCTTCAGGCACGAGCATTCCGCTAGTATATATATATATATATATATATATATATGAATTGAGATAAAATTAGTTAATATGTAATTAACTTAATTGTGTCAATAACCCTATTAATCTCATAATCTAATTTTTTTTTGTTTCAATATGCATCCGAGTAAGGACTATTATAAAATTAGTAGATCTTGATTATATATTGTTAATGTTGTAAAATACCCATGTTAATTGGAATTTTTAATGTGAAACCTAAACTAATTGGTAAGATTTCATAAAACTAGGGTTCTTATTTCAAATATAAGATGTATCCCTTAAAATGAGGTTAATATTGTATATATTTATTGGAAATAGGTTTGGATTGTTGTAGATGTATTATGTAGCAATGAGGTTAGGTTTGGATCTTAATTAAGAGCTTGGGGTGGCTTTAATTTGGGGGGGGGGGGGGGAGATAGAAGAAAAAATCCAGGATCATCGATCGATCGACCCCTAGCAGTCGATCGATCAACCTCACCTATTCTGGCCTAAGAATTGTTAAGGGTTTTGGAATGGATTTTGGGGCATAGTTCTAAGTTAGATTAGCCTTTAGATATTTAATAATTGTAGATAAGGTGGATATTGATATTTTAAGTTTTTTGCATTTTGTGATTGGTTAATTGGGTATTTTGACCATAACTGGTTTGGTGGGGTTAATATTAAATATGAGGTCTTAGTTTACAAAATTCGAGAGTAGTATCAATTGTTATATGGAACTATGGAAGATTAGATGATTGAGTTATTTGGTTGGGTTTTTTAGGTTCATTTTGAGAGTTTAGTAGGGCGTGTATCCTTTGGGGAGACTAGGTTTAAGTTAAAAAACCTATAGTGGGGCAAGTAGCATATTTTATGTTCTTACATAAAGTAGGTGTGGATGATACCTAGACACGGAGCCTTGGGAGATCGGGCTCGGATTATACGAGACTATAGTTCTCTTGCTTGTTTCCTAGTGTAAGTTATGCGTGAGATTGTACCTAAATTTTAGAACCCCGGGGGTTAAATTTAATGTGGTATTGATTGATGTAAGGCAAAATTATTTTTTACTTTTTTATAATTAGGATGACAAGTGTGATGTGACAGCATTGGGTATATATATATATTTGTTTACTTCAACCTGTTAGTGAGGGTAATATTTTCTTGTGTGTTTTATGTGAAATACATACCATGTGTGAGTGATCGCGGGTGAGATACTTGAGGGGATATCCTTTATGGGGAGTATTCCACGTCAACCACACTGGTACCCCCATGATAGAGAGTTGATTTACCTTGGTCATATTACCCCGGACACTAATGCCTACATACTCGAGTCCCGAGGTGGAATACACAGGGGTTGTCATTGTAGAGTCATTTGATATGCGACTGGCAGTCATCGTATAATTTTAAGTATAGTACTCTATATGGTTAATGGTTAAGCGTAGTGATTATCTCTTGTTGATGTTTTTCACTTATAGGTGTGGGACTACCTATAGCTCGGCCTAGCACGCACATGTAATCCCTGAAGGTAGTATTAAAAGGCTTTCGTTATTTGAGAGCATACGAGTAACCCATTTAATTGTACATGTTGGTTGTTGTACCAATGTGTGGTTATTATACATAAACATTTTCTTTATCATATATGTGATTATATGTTGTAGTACTAGAGATAGTTGTATTGATTTATGTGTTATACTAGAAATGTATATGACTGATAGTAGGATGCACACCTACATTTTCATGACTCCAAATTCTTATATCCTACATACTTGAGGTGTATATTACATTGCCACATGAGATAGCCCTAGACTAATAGACTTGAAATATAAGACCGTTAGTAGTACCTTGGTTATTTAATGAGATGTACTTCAGGTTTGAGACCATTTTACATTATATGATTCATAATGTAAGAGATTAACACAATATCGTGATAGTAAAGAATAAAGAATAAAGATATACAATTTATTCCTATGGGCTATATATGGGTCTGGGAATTGAACTGGACATTATTTAAGGTTATTGTGTTGGGTAACTAATAACTTAAAATCCATTTAGTATGATAGGAATATGCGTAGTTATATTGCTGCCGAAATTTAGTTATAATCTTATTCTACAAAACCTTATTGTTTATGTTGTAGTTATATTTGTTTTTCATAGGTCTAACATTGCGGATGTTGCCATAGACTTGGGGTGTTTAGAGGAGCAACTCTCATAGCATTGTACCCCCATTCCTAAGATGTAGGATTCGATCAATGTATCTCATGCACTCCATGTATTTATTTGGATTCAGCAGACCGCTGCATTTCATAGTTTTTCTCGAGTTAACTTTTGTACATATGGTACTCTTATTCATAGTTGGATTTATATGTGAGATACATTTTATTCCAGAGTTAGTTTAGGTTGTAACATAATTTGTATGATATCGGAGTTGGTTTCGTGTTATTTCGTATTTCTTTACCTCTTTCTATATTTTTTTTAGTTTTAGTTGTTTCGTCTATGCTGAGAATGTTATCAAATGTTTAAATTCCCATGATTTTTTCCTATTAGACTTGATCAATCTATTTATGAATTTTCTGGGGTGTTAGAGTTGGTAATATATCATTTTAGGTTTTATTATCATATGGTTTTGAGTGCATCCGTCACTTTTTCACATTTCATTCTTTAACTGATAGAGCTTTACCATTTAGGAATAATATTCTCTATAGTGATGCTCGCTTGGGGTTTTTTGGGCCATTGTTCTCGACGAATGACTAGGATACACCAAAGTATATGAGAAGGGGTACTAATTTGGATTTCTTTTCTGAGATGTCCCATGTAAGAGGTCAACTTCAGTAGGGAGTTGGGAACTTTTTTCCATGAGATCTTTAGCAAGTGCTTTTTGTATGGTTTGAGGAGAAATGTTTTCACTCACCATCAATAACAGAATTATAAGTAAGTTTTGAAGACACCATGTATGCGAATGCACATTTGCTTGTATGAAGATGATTTCAACTATCATTATCTTTTTGTACCGGGAGAGAATGATATAAAAGCAAGGAAGGATTTTCCTGTTAAGAGTCACAGTATGGGAAAAAACATTTTGCATAACAAGAAACCTTATGTGAAGGATTTAGCATGTGTTATTAGTTAACCCACTCTTCACCACTTGAGCTCAGGTGGTGTAAGTTACCTTCTTATATAAGTAGGAGTTTTATAACTATTTGATGGATAAAGTTCCTAATATTATGACGACCAAACCCATACATGGCCTAATGACTATAAACGGTGTAGTGTTGACCCAAGTAAGGAAGACCTCACCTGCATAAGGAAGCGCATCGAGGGAGAAGATACTATAAAGGTTTCCAGGAGTAATTTGTTAAGGTCAGTAGGTCCAAGGAAATTATGACCAGTGGGATTACGACTAATGAGAGTAGGATAAACCAGGCAAGTTTTAACAAAAACGACCGTAGAGGAAAGGTCAGCAACGCCTCTATTCTGATAGTTTCATTATAGGAAGATGTTACACTTTTGGATAGTAAGACAACTTAGTTATTAAGTGCCTTGGTGGTAACTAGTCTTTTGGGGTACCACTGGAGTATTGGTATGTGTATGTTTATGACACGCGCATGAGTTTTGCTTAGACATCGAGGATTTTTCGTTCTTTATTAGTAATATGTTCACTAAGATTGTGAAGAATATGGATTTTATCCCATGCTTTATATATATGTGTATATCACAATGGATAAGGGGATGGTTTGGATCATGATTATAGACGTGGTAGTGTGTCTGGTCGGCTTGATTTTCAACCACATTGTTGAGTATTAGATGAGGGGTCATATTGGGGTTGTTTGGATTGCCTTATACTATGCTTATGTTTTCTACCGTGGGTCAATTTTTATGGTTTCCATTTTGGGTAGGGGATGTTTTTATAGTTATGCTTAGGCTCGAGAGAGGGTCTAGTGCACACATATTTATGTATGTATACATGAAAATTAGAGGGGATTACGATAGCGTAAAGATGTCACTAATTGTCCATAGGTTCTTTCAGTTTTATTTGGGTATGTGCCGAGTTATCACCCCCATAAGATATTAGTCATAGCCTTAGAGTGGTATTAGAATTTGGTCTGTTACGAGATTGTATTGGTAGATTACTCCATTAGAGATATATTGTGTCGTGCAAGCAGGAACCAAAACATTTTAGGAAAAAATCTAAAAGAGGAACAATTAGCTAAGTTTATGTGTGGAACACCTGTAGTTGAACAAGATCATGTTACAGGATGAGTTTTCATTATTATGAATCAGCAGTAGTGGAATAGGGAGGGGAATGTCCCAGAGGTAGTTTTTTGACACAATAATTAACGTAGGTGTCATGGAAAGAATTTTTATTATAAAAAGAGTATTTATCTATGGTTAGCGATGATATGCTAAGAAGGGAATCGTGTAGTAGTGGTGGCCATTACACCAAAATTTGTGTTTGTGTGATGGTGAGGCTGGATGATACCCTATTTCACAGTTGGTGCTTAAAAGTCTCTTCCAACTACCTAGATGCCCCGAAGCAGGGAAAATGTATCTAGGATAGCCCTCGACCTCAGACAAACCACTACTTATATTATAAAGTCTCAAATACCCTAAAGGGTGAGATATGGTACTATAATAGACTGCGATCGCACATATTTCCTCTTAGGAAGGTTAGTAATTCCAACATAATTTATAAAGCAAGACAAAAAGCCATAGCATCGAGATTTCACTAGGATTTGTGCTCAAATCTGGCTTCGCAGTGAAGGATAATGAGCTCCCATGGTTATCTCAATCATTTTATGTGGCAGTACGAGGCACCTCGGGATTAGTTTTGACTCAACCTTCCCTCCAGATCTCTTGGACCACTGGTAAAGCTCCTGTAAATAGTCTGATAGAGTATATGGGAAGAAGAATACTATTTCATTTACATACACTACATATACCCATTGGCATTGACTGTTACCATTAGCATTAAATGATCTCAATAACAATCTTAGACTACTTGCAATTACTTGGCCTAACACTCCACCACCTTATTAACACAGATAAATCTCCAAGACATCCCCCCAATCATGTTATGACAGCCCACCCGTTCCCTCTCCAAGAGATATCCTATAAGTAAGGATCTAGTGGAAGGCTAAGGGGGTCAATATCTAGATTTTAAAGAGATTAGAGAATTGAAACTACCAGCTACATGAGAGTTCTATCACTCCATAAGTGTTTACACCTTATTCCTCATTCATGGGCCACTGTTGTGAACTTATGTTTGTAACTTGGACCAGTTCCATTGTTTATTCCATTTCTATACCTTATTGATCCTAAAAGTAAAACCCATGAGCCCTTAGATAAGTCATTGAGTTACTTATTATGGTCCTATAGATTCCTTGTAATGGACACAAGACCTTAGACTCCTTTGACCAAACCTCAGAGGGGCTGTTAAATTGTAATACTCACCTACATTCTAATAAATAAGCATAACACCTTTTTACAGTGGACGTAGGACCATATCATAAGGTTCAAGGCACATAAAATCTTTGTCTCTTACATTAACACTCCTTTTGTCTTACCTATTTCTGGTCCAGAGGGGAGAACATGTGGATCTAAAGTTACATGCAATTTTAGCACTCATCAATTCTACATATTCTATGGGACTGAAAAGTTCAAGTCCTCTAAAATACACACTTTGATCCTCTCAAAATGGTTACTACTGCTGAATTAGATCGTTCTTTCAATGAAATGAAGGCCCAACAGATAGTCCTTTAGGAATAGTTGGTCGCCATTGTCAGCAGGAACTTTTTACCCCAAGTGGTGGGGGAACATAGTGTACCAAAACATAGTGCTATCGGGAAAACCATGAACCCTACTTAGAATAAGAAAATGATCCAAGTGAGGTTCTTAGGGCCCCCCAACAATCAACAAATCGTATCCCTATCAAGAACAAACTATCACGCCTCGGAGATTAATTTCAAGGAGGTTCCAGGGCATCTAAGACCTAGGATGGAGAGATAAAGGAAATGAAATACCGATCGGGTAATTTACTCAACCAATACAAAAATCAAACACCCAACACCATTGATTTTTCCATCCATAAGACATTGTTTTAATTCTCTAATATCATTTAGTGTTAAGCTTTTGTCTAAAGTGGAAGATGCCTACTATAGAACCATTTGGAAAACTCCTTATGAGATCTTATGCCCATCCTTATGAGATGCTATAGGTCATTTGGAAAACTATCAATCATTTGGAAAATTATAGGTCTCTAATTCTTATTTAGGATACTCCTCATGAGATCATATGCCCATCATTTCCTGCTACATTTAGGGGAATAATCGGGTAGTAGTTTGCTAAGATCAAACTATGTACCATTACAAGTTTCACAAATATGTCAAGATATTTTGTTAGACATTTCATTAGAGCTCAGAAAATGAGGATGCCTGTCATGTCCTTCCTCCACTTCAGATAGAACGCTAGGAAATCCCTCAGGGATTATGCCAAAAGGTTTAACCATGAATTCCTCCTAGTCAATGATTTGAATGATAAGACTTGTGTGACCGCTTTCTAGGATCTCAAAACTACATGAATGTTGAGGATGCTATCTCAACAAGGCAAACTATAGCCTGTCCCCCATAGGAAAAGAGGAAAGGCGTATTTCCCCACCTTGGGGAGAACTCAAGAGAACCTAATCTGAAAAAAAGGGGGAAAAAGTGGGACTCCATAGGCCAAACACTTCACTCCCCTCACAACCACCGTGGAAGAGCTATTTGAATCCACAAAAAATCAAGGCATTTTAACTCGGCCAATGCCCTTGGGATTGGGGATGAAAAAAAGGAGAAGTCTATGTATTATCAGTTTCACAGAGACCGTGTCCATAACACAAACGACTGTTTCCGACTAAAGAGGGACGTTAAGGGGGTAATAAAGCGGGGATACCTAAAGGAGTTTATACATAAAAATACAGGCCGATGTCAACATAAAAACAACAATAACAACAAACATAAAGTTGACATTCCTCTGATTGACATCTAACTCATTTTTGGTAGTTTTGCTAAGGGATGGATCTCTACCACGGCCCAAAAGGCCCACCTAAGGGTCTTCCAACATACAAGGATTCAAGACAACCATATATCTCTCCCACATCAAGATCCATATGAAATTATAATGATGGACCATCCTAGAAAGTGACCTCAAGAGGGTCAAGATACCTGAACGACTATCCTTCTATGATCATAGGAGTCATGGGAAATTCGAACATAAAGAGAAATGTCATTGATATGGGTAGCCCCGTAAATATCCTATTCTTGGACTATTTTGAAGGCATGGCCTCAATGTAAAAAATATGTAGCTAACCACTACCCCCTCATTGGTTTCAATGGATAAATGACATATTCATCGGAGTATATCACTCTCCCTCTCATTCTTGAATCCAAGGATTGTTGGACAACCATATGGAACAAATTCATAACAGTGGACCTACCCTCATCCTATAATGTCATTATGGGAAAACCATAGATTAATTACTTGGATGTTGTAATCTTTACCCATAGGCTGGTGATGAGGTTCCCAACCCCCACGGGGTAGGATAAGTCTTTGGGGACCAGAATAGTTGGGGAGCGTTACATCACTTCCGTGAAAGATAAGAAGATATCTCCTAATGCTCCACAGGGCATGGCAGAGGCTTCGACGAAAATCTAAAAGATCCCTGAGATCTCATAGAGTACTTAGCTCCACCACTCACAATATATGATCTTCCTATAAAAAGCCTTATCATTGTGACGATGAGACTGAGCATCTCCACTCCATAAGAAAAGGGCAGTTACCCCCATAAAAAGTACAAATAATGGTTGAACATCGAGGTAGCAGAAGCCTCTGGAAGTGAATGTCATCTAATTGAACAACTTTAAACCATGTATTATTCTACTTTAATGAGAAAGGAAACTTTTTTTTACTCATGGTGTACTCAATATTAGTATTCTTTAAGAGCTAAGGTCTTGTGACCCATAAAAAGAGTTGCAAGGATTTCAACATTGACTCTAGGTTTAAGATAAAGTATTAGGACCCAACATTTAATTTACAAGGATTTTATCATTAGCTTAAAACTAACAGTAAAAGGTCTTATGACCCATATAATACAAAAAGGATTATTGAGTTTTTCAGCCATATTACCAAAAGACTAAGGTTTAAGGACCCATAAACAACCCATTTTCTTACACTAAAATCTTTTTATTTGCCACGGAGTTCTCCAAAAAAGATGTAGGGCCTAAAGTTCAAAGGTTGTATGACCCCTTGTGGGACTTTAGGTTACAAATGTTTTAGTCCAAAATTGCAGATCCTTATAAAGACTCAAAAATTTTAAATTTCTTTAAGTTCGGAGGTCTTAAACATTTACAAGGACTTCAGATTCAAAAAATATTTCAGTTCGGGTGTCTCAAACCCTTATAATGACTTCATAATTTTAAATTGTTTCTATGTTCGTAGGTCTTATGTAATACCCCGCCCTAATATTTCATTTAATTTCCCCGTAAAAGTTAAAATGGATTGAAAACCTTGGGGCTTGAATAATTATGAGTGGGATTGTATTATGATTTATTTTCTTTAGAATCTTGACGTTAATTGCTCGAATTTGTTGGTAAAAGTTGAATTAAGTAAAAGAAATTGGAAAAAAGGGTCGTTCAAGTGACACGGGTGTCGTTAGAAGCGAGAAGCAGTATCGCGTGAAGGTCACTTAAAGCAAATGTTCTAACGAGCTTAGAGTGAGATCTCACTGCTTAACAGTTCAAGGTCATTCGAAGGTTGCTCGAATTTAGGGATCGAACGAGATTTCTCACTCGAATGAGGAGTAGATATCTTTCAAACGACGGCCTTCGAATATTTAAAACCGATTTCCCTTGTTCGCTTTCTCATTTTAGGTCGTTAGATGGATGAGCTGTCGAGCTCTGGTGAGCCCAGATTGGATAAAAATGGGGTTAGATACCCATTTCCACCATTATTAAGAAAAACTACAATTTTTTAAATGTGTTGTTAGGGGATTTTTTGAGAAGATGAAGATAAAGCTTTCATGGAGTTTAAAGAGGGATTTTGAAGGGGTTTTACTTGGAAGCTAAACGGGTCATGCTTTGGAGTGGAGAAACCTTTGTGAGGCCACTTTAGGAGGTGGGAGGTTTCCATATTCATAGAACTTCCATTCCTTCCATTTCTGGAGCTACATTAAGGTGGGAAAAATCTACTCTTACATTAAGACTCTATTTTATGCATTTGTAGTCTTGTTGTTAAAATATTAAGAGTACAATGCATATGAACTTGATGATCGATTTTCTAGAATAATTAATAATAGTTGGGAAAATGTCATTTTTAAGAATAAATGAAGAATACACATTTCAAAGTTTCGTAATATAAAGATTGGGATTTTACGAAAATAGTGCATTTTCTAGAAGTTTGATGTTAAGAATTTTATGAAGTAAAATGTTGGGAAATGATGTTGATTTTGCTCAAATATTTGCTCAAATAGTATTCTAAACTATCTTGTAAAAATGGATATTTTAGGGAAAATATACATTTACTAAGTTTGAAGAAATTAAAAATGTCTTTATGTCTTGAAAATCATGATTTTGCCAGCATCGTGCATTTCTAGAATGAGATATATGCTTAAAGAATTTAGTGAGATTTAAAATCCATATTCTCATGCATATAAACTAGTAGTATTTTGATGATAAATATGTGAACAAGTTTAAAAGATGTTTTCTTGGGATTAAACAAGAAATAAGAAAAAGTAGAAATTCTAATCTTCAGAGTGTGTGTAAAATGGGTTAAAGGCGTGATGAATATAAGGTTGCAAAACTATATGTATTGTTGTGGGTACCCGAAATTAGAATAATGGGCCTGGACGAGTAGCCCAATTGAGGCGGCCTAAAGTCCAGACCCTCCATATCTTGAACGATTATGATCCAGTCTCCTCCCACGTTCCCATTAAGAGAGGTTCTAGGGAGAGATGGAAGACGTGGGGAAGTCCAACACCCCCACTTACTAAAATGAACGTGTATATAATAAACCCTAGGTCCGGAGTAAAGGACACATTGTATTCTCTATAATCACCCTTCGGAGAACATATAAATAATACCGACTACACCACCGTGGACGTAGGCATCTTTGCTGAACCACGTACATCCTTTGTTGTGTGATTGTCATTTTGTATTCCTTACTCTTACTCGGTGATTGCATTTCTCTTATCTATTTTTGTTGCATAATAATTGTCACCACAATTGGCGCCGTCTGTGGGAAACGTTTATCTTTACTGAGAAATCCCACACACAAAAAAAAGGAGTTTAAAATGTCTTATCACAGTAGCAATGCTCCCCAGGCAGGGGATATTCAAGAACCACCTGTTCCTCGCAGGATTAGATCTGAAGTTTGAAGTTTGAAGTTCAGATCGCAAGAACCACCAGCCTCAGAAGAAAGCCAAGGACTAACGAGGTCCACACAGATATCCAGAATGATTGATGAGTATGAGGCAAGGCTCCACGAGCAGAGGGAGTCTTCTCGTAAACACAAGGCTGAGAATGCTCGCCTGAAAAGAAGATTAGAGAGACTGGAGAAAGAGATCCATCATGATTCCAGTAGACGTCCGTACCGCACTCCTAGCCCTCAGGTGAGCAAGTCTCGCAGCCGAGGAAGGAGCCCCAGACGAGGATCCCAAAAGGTTGAGGGAGACGAATCAGACGATGACCTACGTGAGAAGCTGCGAAAAGCTCATCGTTACCAGAGCCCTACTCGCAGCAATGAGAGCATACGAAATCTGGTCCGAAGGGAGATGGACCAACATCCTGCCCATCACGGTACCAGATCTACCCGAGAACTCGCTAGGCGAGCTCTCAAAACTCAAATGAAATCACCTTTCTCAAGGGAAATTAAAGAAGAAGAAGAATCCCCCAAGAAGTTTATCATTCCAAGGTTCAAAATTTATGACTGTAAGACTGATCCCATTGATCAAGTCAGGCAGTACCGGCAAGCCATGACCCTCTAGAACCACCGGGATGCACTAATGTGCTGAATTTTCCCCTCGAGTCTGCATGATGTGGCGCAGAAATGGTTCGAAAGGCTCCCCCACCGATCCATCAGGAGTTTCAAATCCCTGGCCAAGCGCTTTACGGCTCGATTCATTACTAGTAGCTCCCATCCCAAAAGGATGGATGCTTTACTGACAATGAATAAAATGCCTCAGTAGACCCTCCGAGACTACGCGAAGAGATACTGGGAGTTATTCAACGAGGTCGAGGACTGCTCGGAGCAAGTGGCAATGGCCTCTTTTAAAATCAGGCTACCCAGCTCTTCCCTTTTATACCAGTCCCTGACGAAGAAGGAAGCCATGTCCATCGACGACCTAATGGCCCACATCGAGAAGTATGCCAAGGTGGAAGATGTGACCCACCTCATCACAGCGGAAAATGGTCGAACCAAGCTCGCTGCCAAAGGCAGTGACAAAACTGAGAACCAGAAGAAAGGGGAAAAAAGTGGGGGCAAAAATGGCTCCAAACACGGAGACAACAATGAAGTGTTGAAAGCATTTCAGGCGGTCAAAACCGTCTCCAAAGAACCAATTTACAAAATTCTCGCAAAAAATCAAAGACAAGCCATTCATCAAGTGGCCCAGGAAGATGGGAGGAGATTCCTCGAAGAGGAACAATGCGCTGAGATGTGCCTTTCATAAAGAGGGAGGACATAATACTGAGCATTGCAAAGATCTTAAGTACCACCTCGAAGAGCTAGCCCAATTCGGGCATTTAAACGAGTTTATAGAGAAGAAGGCAGAGAAAGTGACTGCCAATAGAGAGGCGAGACCTGGCAACGTGCTCGAAGATGATGATGGACATGAATTCACGGTAATTCATGGGGCATCTGATGCCAAGAAGATCCAAGAAAATTCAGCTCGAATGGAAATAAAGAAGCTTACAGCGGTGATGCAAGCTTTTCCAATCGATCCGGAAAAGTCACAGTCAGGAAAGCGTCGACGAGCAGATGACGTCAACTATAATAAGCATATTGTTTTCACAAATGAAGACTTGGTGGGAGTGAGAACCCCACATCATGATGCTTTGATCATTACCCTCGGAATAGCTAACTTTGACGTCGATAAGTTGCTCATCGACCAAGGAAGCTCGTCCTAGGTAATGTATCTCGACCTATTCAGAAAATTAAAGTTAAGCGTCGCCGACCTAAAGGAAGCTATTGTCCCTTTAGTTGGCTTCGCTAAAAAAATAACTATGCCCCTGCGAAAGATTTTACTTCCAGTACGCACAGGAAATGTCTCCAAGATGATTGAGTTTTTGGTGGTTGACATTGACTCGCCATACCAAGCCATCCTCGGTAGGGGATGGATACATGCGATGAAGGCAACTCCTCGACCTACCATCAGAAACTCAAATATGTAACCGAGCGAGGAGTAATGGAGATCCACGGCGATCAAGCAATGGCAAGAATGTGCTTCATAGCAGCCATACGACTAAGGCGAGAGAAGAAGGTCGATCAGCCCAGCGAGAAAGTTGAAGAACAAGAAGGTCTGACACCTTCTAAATAGAAATTAAAGTACGGAAGACCTGGAGTAGAGGAGACTAGGCTCCTCCCCTCTGAACGGATCGTCGAAGACCTGGTAGAGGTTACAGCTGGAGATAGCGATAGTGATAGAGTTTTCTTGATTGGAGCCTCTCTCACTGACCAGGAACAGAAGGAATTGATAACTCTGTTGAGACGCAACATAGATGTTTTTGCGTGGGAACCATACGAGCTGTCTAGAGTAGATCCTAGTATGGTTTGTCATCAGCTGCACATCAATCCAACCTTCAAACCAATCACGCAGAAGGCACGACGAACTACTCCCGAGAAGGCAAAGGCCGTGGAAAAAAAAGTAAAAAAACTGCTAGATGCAAGATCCATACGGGAGGTACAATTCCCCAAATGGTTATCCAACCCAGTAGTAGTTCCAAAAAGCAACGAGAAGTGGGGAGTTTTCATCGACTTCAACGACCTGAATAGAGCATGCCCTAAGGACAGTTTCCCCCTCCCAAAAATTAATCAACTGGTACACACTACTACAGCTCACGAGAGAATGAGTTTTCTGGATGCATACTCCGGGTTCCATCAGATCCCTGTGTATGCCCCAGACCAGGACAAAACAACATATATCACCTCAGTCGGACTATACTGCTACAAGGTCATGCCCTTCAGGCTCAAAAATGCAGGGGCAACCTACTAGCGGCTGGTCACCAAGATGTTCAAGGGTCAAATGGGAGACACCATGAAAGTCTACATCGATGATATACTCGTTAAGAGCAAGAAGAAAGAAGACCACCTCTCAGACCTATCAAGCACCTTTGAAATCCTCAGGAAATACCGAATGAAACTTAATGCGAGCAAGTGTTCTTTCGGTGTCCAGTCAGGAAAATTTCTTCGATACTTGGTCAGTAAGAGGGGCATCGAGGCCAACCTAGACCAGATCGATGCAATAAATAGGGTACATCCTCCCCGCACGATCCGGGATGTACAGAAGCTCACCGGTATGCTCGCTGCCTTAAACCAATTAATTTCAAAGTCCTCCGAGAAGTGCAAGCCTTTCTTCCAGCTCCTAAAGGGAAACAAAACGGTAGAATGGAACCAAGATTGCTCGCGAGCACTGGACGAACTCAAGGCTTACCTCAGTTCCCCACCATTGCTCGTCATACCACAGGAAGCAAATCCCTTGTACTTGTACCTCTCCGTTTCCAACCATACTGTCGATTTTACATTGATGTGCGAAGTTACAGGAATCTAGCACCCCATTTATTATGCGAGCAAAACCCTACTGGACGCCGAGCAGAGGTACCTACCACTGGAAAAGCTCGCCTTTGCACTAGTATTTGCTTCGAGGAAGCTAAAGCACTATTTTGAAGCCCACACTATAATCGTCCTTACATCACACCCCCTTAAAGTGATCTTGAGGAAGGCAGATTTGTCGGGCAGACTGTCTAAATGGTCAATCGAGCTCGGACGATTTGATATCCAATTTCAACCAAGGAACGCAATCAAGGGGAAGATCATTGTTGATTTCATATGCGAGAAACCCTCCAACCAGCCTCCACCAACAAGATAAAAGGGGAACGACACAACAAAGGAAACCTCAAAACTATTCATTAATGGAGCCTCCAACTCAAAGGGGGCAGGTGTAGGCATTGTCCTCATTACTCCAGAGGATACAATCCTTGAATAAGGAATCAGGCTTGGATTTGCAGCCTCCAACAACGAAGCAGAATACGAAGCCTTAATAACTGGCCTCCAAAAGGCGCACACTTTGGGAGCAAAGTATTTACAGGTGTTTGATGATTCGTATCGAATATTGTATATTTCCGCCTGTTATCCTTATGCATTCTAGCGCTTTTACGGTCCTAAATGCCTATAATTATGCTCATTAACCAGACAACCTTGGAGTTGGATAGATACATGTTTTGCAGGGGTTATTTATGCTTTTGTAGGTATTGGAACGCTAAAAGTGAGGATCCGTTGCATTTCGGAGAAGTTTCGTCGATGGACGCTACTTCAAGGGCTTTTTAGTCAATTCACATTTCTTTTTCAGCTCTTGGAAATTCCACGGATGCGTAGTTCATTGATTTAGCATCGCGTGGCCGCAAACGGTGCGTCGTTTGGAGTTCGGACGAAGAAGCTAGGCTCGTTTCCGTAATGGACTTTTTCCCCCTCATCATGGACCAAATGCAGCCTGAAAACAGAGTACCGGTCGACCGCGGTTTCAACTTTTGCCGTAGGAAGGAGACAGTATGCTTTGGATTAAGGGACCGGTCGACCGCGCCCCTGCGACCGGTCGACCGGTAGTGCCAGATATTTTGGGCTCTTTCCTCTTTCTTTCCTTTTTCCCTTATCTTTTTCCCACTTACTATATAAACCCATTTTTGGTTTTAATATCAGATATACACGATTTTAGGTTAGTTTAGCTTAGGGTTTGGGGTTTTTGCTTGGTTCTTCTTCATTTCTCTTTGGTTTGACACCCCATTTGGATTATAAGTTGACTATTCATCTCCCCTACCATTTGAATATAGTTGTATTTCTTCATTTCTTGCTTTCTAGTTAATTTACAAGCTTTGTAATTTAGGTTTTCTTGCTTTATTTACACGCTTTGATTTACACGCTTTCTAGTATAGATTTACCGCGTTTATTACTGCTTTCCATTTATCGCGTTTTTAACATGCTTTCTAGGTAACTTAAATTAGGTTGTGTTTGAATTGAACTCACTCGGGTTGACGCGTTGCTTTGCTTTGGTGATGGAGTTTACGGGTTTATTTCGAGTGCGTTGTCCTAGTTATTACACCTAGGAGATTTGATGGGGCATATCATGTATGTCCCGTGCTTACGACCTTTCGCGCGTAATTTCCGGGATATTTGTTGACGCCAAAATCTTATTAGGCTTTTATGATGATTTAGGGCGTAACAACCCTTGATTTAATTAACTGTCGAAACGAGACGCATTTGTAATAACTCGTTGACCCATGTAACCATTTTATACTAATTAACTCGGGTGAGGGATATTTGACGCAACCTATAGTTTTACTCGCTTTCATAATCTAGTTTCAATACCATTGCCTAGTTAATCATTTACCTTTATGCATCTTTTCTTTTAGTTTGTAATCATCTTTTACACTTTTATTTCGGAATATTAAACCACTTAAATTCTGACAACTTATCCCTGTGGATTCTCGATACCCGACTTACCGCTGTGCTTGCCTCGCAAGTGTAGTAGTAACTTAGGTTTTTGTATTGAGTTGGCGAAACGAAAACAACGACTGTGCACTTTACACGCGCACACTTTTCGCACTTGATCAAAATGGCGCCGTTGCCGGGGACTAGTTTGTTTTAGACTTTATTTGATTTAGTATTTCATAGTATTTTCTTTCTATTTGTATTATTTGCTAACCTTTTTGCAGGACTTCCACATTTGAGCACTTAGAAACGCTCGAATTCTTTCCGCGCGCACCTACTTTGTGGAATTCGCCACTTGAGCCATTTTTGGGGTAAGCATGTCTTATTCCAATTCTTTCGGTAATCCTTATTATAATTCTCAAAATTCTCACAAACCTATGACTTTCGGTGAATACTTAGAGTCCCAAAAATTTGAAAATTCACATATTACTTTGGGCGAGTATAACGAAAGTCAAAACTTAGGTTATTGGAATTTTGATGATGATGACAATGATTTTGGGCCTTTACCTCCTTATAATAGGAATTTTGAAACGAATTGCAATAGTTTTCAAAATTCCTATAATAATGAGTTTTCGTTTAAGTCCGATGGTAATTTTCAAAGTTCCCATTCTAAAGCATCCGCACCTCGACCCATGACATTCGGTGAGGGCTTGCGTATGAATGAAAATGAGAAAATTGAAAATCGCTATCGGGAAGAAAATCGTTCGTGGGAACATGAGTTGGATTTATTATTTGAGTCCGACGACGATTTTGCTTCCGAGACTTTTGAAGTCGAGGAATGTTTTGAACCAAATGAGGTACTTGTACCTACTTTGGAACAAGCCATTCTAGACTTTGCCCATCTCGTAATAGATATTGAAAGTGAGGATGGAAATGACGTAATATCTATTTGCAATGAAATTATTTCTTCTTTGGCCCCCAAAGAAGAACATTTCATTGAAAATGATATTATTTCCTTTGAAATTCCAACTTCATGCGATGATGATTCATCTCATGAGTTTGAATTTCTTTCATCCCCATTTTCATTCTCTATTACCCCACCGGAACAAGTACCCGATGATTCGGTTTCAAACTTTTATGTTTTAAACCCTATCGCCGATGAGGAGTACTTGCTCGAGTCGCCCTCCATAATCGCATCTTTGCCTTTGTGTGCGCCGCCTCCCATTCCAACTTCAAAATCCTTGGGAGGATTTTCGTCTTTTCTCGGTCCCCACTTGTTTTTGTCACCCGTGCAATCCAAACCCCCCATCCTCCCTCCCAAAATTTTAATTGGGGATGGTTCCTTTCTTCCGCCTTACACATGCCTTCCGTTGTTCAAACGGAATTCATATTTTTCGGAAGGCATGCTTGTATGTGAGGGTACACCGGTTATCCTCCAAAGTCAAATCGTTCGTATGGTGGACCCTCAGCTATTTAGACTTCTAGTGTACAGTTAGTGTGAAGTCTAAATAGTAGGTTGTATATAGTTAGCTTTTTATTTTTTCTTTCCTTTTTAATTTAGTCTAGTGTAATTAGTTAACTTTTTATTATTTGTTTTTGCTATGCTCGGTACTAACTTGTTTTGTAGATTCTTTGGACTTGTTCTTATGGGGATCGCTCCAATTTTGGGTAATATCGCTCTTTTCCTCTCTTTAACTTGGTTCTTAATTTACATTGAGGACAATGTCAAGTTTTAAGTTAGGGGGTGTGGGATATTCTATCCATTTCTTATTTTAGTCCATGTTTTTGCTCACATGTTAGTTACCTAGTATGCTTTTCTTAGAAAAATTCAAAATTTTCAAAAAGATTTTCTTTATTTTTTCTCCTTTTTTGGGCATTTTGCCTTTGTTTCCGATGATAAATTTCAATAATTGCTCGATCCAATTGACAACCCAATGGTGCATGTTCTCGATTTTAGAAGTTATTAGACTTTAGTCTCACTTATTGATATTATGAATAACTTCATGAATTAAACTTTAATCCCATGAGCACATGCATTTTTATTGTTATATTTATTTGGTTTAAGATTTTTATAACTCGATAATCTTTTGTTGCATTGTATATACTTACACCGAGTAAGCTTTGTACCTTTCGTCGTTTGTGAGTGTTATACAATATTCTTTCCTCATTGAAAATGTTGAATTCATTGGTAATCTCACTATTCTTTCATTTCACCGTTCATTAATTGAGTTCATACTTGAAATGTGTTACTTGATCATGATTTTCATATACTATTTTGATTCGAGAATTGCGTAAACTTTGTGAAATGATCATAGGCCCTCTTTGTTATATCACCCATATGAGCTGTGACCTCACCCTTATATGTTTACCCTCGTTAACCCTTTTGAGCCTAAATATAGCCTTTCATTTCATACCCCATTCCCATAACCAACTCTACATTGGAGTTATAAACCATACATACACTTTCCATACCTTTGTTTGGAATGTTACTTGGGATTGAATGATGTTGTTATGATGCCGGTTGCAATTTAGGCATATGAGAGTTTGATAAGTAAAGAAAAGTGATGTGAAAAAAGTGAAGAAAAAGAGAAAGCAAAAAGCAAAAGAAAACAAATGAGAAAAATGAGAAAAAGAAGAAAAGAAAAAGAAAGAGAAAGTTGTAAATGTTGTGTATAGTGTTCAATAAGCTTTGATTACTCTCCCCGATGATATATCTAATGCCTTTTTGGAACTTGTTTTCCAATTTTGATATTGCCCGCATTATCCCATTATCCTGAGTTTTCATTCCGAACACTTTGAATCCGTACATATATTCCTTCATTTCATACCCTAGCCCAACCTACAATATAACCCTATTAAAGTCCTATGTGATCTTAGGGTGCATTTAATTCAAAAGTCATAATAGTTTTGATAATCTGTGAAAATGCATATCGCCTCTTTTAGTGTGCGGTATCCTTTTATTGAGATTATAGTTTTTCATTTTATATATAGCGTTCTTCATTTGTGACATGTGTGCGGCCTAGTTTCCATTTACATTTACTCTTTATGCCCGCATGTCCCGTGTATTACCTCCCATTCTGAGTGATTTCATTTGTTGAGCGTAATGCCCGTGAGGATTGAATGTATGCTTGCTTTGATTAGTATCCGATTTATATAAGTTTTTTGCCAAATCATATTTTGCATTTTCTCTCCCCCCTCCCACTTTTAAAGTTTCAATTCTATGAGGTGCATTCTATAATGTTAATGATTCGAACTTTTTCGTGAATTCATTCACTTTGATAAAAATGCATATGAAATCTTTTTCGCTTTTGTTGGGCTTGTCGCATGTTGGTTCTGGCATATTTTGAGGAAACTTTATGATGTTTGTGGGTATCATCCCTGAAAACCCTCACGAGACGACACTCGTCCACTAGGGTAACCTAGGGGTTTAACGGCTTATTGCATATGCTAAATGCAATCGTGTTCCCTATGAAAGTGGCAATTACATTTCGATGCATATATACATTTTGTACCGCCCTCTGTGGTCTGGTTTTCTTTGTTTCATTACTAGGGACTAGCAATGTGTAAGTTAGGGGGTGTGATTCGTATCGAATATTGTATATTTCCGCCTGTTATCCTTATGTATTCTAGCGCTTTTACGGTCCTAAATGCCTATAATTATGCTCATTAACCAGACAACCTTGGATTTAAATAGATACATGTTTTGCAGGGGTTATTTGTGCTTTTGTAGGTATTGGAATGCTAAAAGTGAGGATCCGTTGCATTTCGGAGAAGTTTCGTCGATGGACGCTACTTCAAGGGCTTTTTAGTCAATTCACATTTCTTTTTCGGCTCTTGGAAATTCCATGGATGCGTAGTTCATTGAGTTAGCATCGCGTGGCCGCAAACGGTGCATCGTTTGGAGTTCGGACGAAGAAGCTAGGCTCGTTTCCGTAATGGACTTTTTCCCCCTCATCATGGACCAAATGCAGCCTGAAAACAGAGTACCGGTCGACCGCGTACAAGGGACCGGTCGACCGCGGTTTCAACTTTTGCCGTAGGAAGGAGACAGTATGCTTTGGATTAAGGGACCGGTCGACCGCGCCCCTGCGACCGGTCGACCGGTAGTGCCAGATATTTTGGGCTCTTTCCTCTTTCTTTCCTTTTTCCCTTATCTTTTTCCCACTTACTATATAAACCCATTTTTGGTTTTAATATCAGATATACACGATTTTAGGTTAGTTTATCTTAGGGTTTGGGGTTTTTGCTTGGTTCTTCTTCATTTCTCTTTGGTTTGACACCCCATTTGGATTGTAAGTTGACTATTCATCTCCCCTACCATTTGAATATAGTTGTATTTCTTCATTTCTTGCTTTCTAGTTAATTTACAAGCTTTGTAATTTAGGTTTTCTTGCTTTATTTACACGCTTTGATTTACACGCTTTCTAGTATAGATTTACCGCGTTTATTACCGCTTTCCATTTATCGCGTTTTTAACATGCTTTCTAGGTAACTTAAATTAGGTTGTGTTTGAATTGAACTCACTCGGGTTGACGCGTTGCTTTGCTTTGGTGATGGAGTTTACGGGTTTATTTCGAGTGCGTTGTCCTAGTTATTACGCCTAGGAGATTTGACGGGGCATATCATGTATGTCCCGGGCTTACGACCTTTCGGGCGTAATTTCCGGGATATTTGTTGACGCCAAAATCTTATTAGGCTTTTATGATGATTTAGGGCCTGTCGAAACGAGACGCATTTGTAATAACTCGTCGACCCATGTAACCATTTTATACTAATTAACTCGGGTGAGGGATATTTGACGCAACCTATAGTTTTCCTCGCTTTCATAATCTAGTTTCAATACCATTGCCTAGTTAATTTATGCATCTTTTCTTTTAGTTTGTAATCATCTTTTACACTTTTATTTAGGAATATTAAACCACTTAAATTCTAACAACTTGTCCCTGTGGATTCTCGATACCCGACTTACCCCTGTGCTTGCCTCACAAGTGTAGTAGTAACTTAGGTTTTTGTATTGAGTTGGCGAAACGAAAACAATGACTGTGCACTTTACACGCGCACACTTTTCGCACTTGATCATTTGACGATTCTCAATTAGTCTCCAATCAGATAAGTGGAGATTACAATGCAAAAGATGAAAGAATGGCAGCGTACCTCGCCTTAGTGAAAAGGCTAATGGAGAGCTTTCAAGAGATTAATGTCCAGTAGTTTCCCAGAGGGCAGAACAGCCATGTAGATGCCCTAGCAGCCCTAAGCTCAACAATTAATTCCAACTTAAAAAGGACAATCCCCAACGATTTCCTCTCTCACCCTAGCATTAACCATAACAACGAGCTACTAAGCGTGGTGCAGGTGCTCCGAATTAAGTTTTCACCCAGCTGGATGGACCCATTAAGGGACTATTTGAAGGATGGTACACTTCCAAATGATAAGAAGACTTCTCACCAGATAAGAGTCAAAGCTGCTCGCTTTCACTTATCTCCTGAGGGAAGGCTATACAAGAGATCATTTTCCGATACCTACCTCTAATGCATTCACCCAAAGGATGTCGAGCAAGTTCTACATGAGCTTCATGAAGGAATCTGTGGAATCCATATTGGAGGAAGATCTCTGGCTTTCCGAGCAATGAAGGAGGGCTATTGGTGGCCATATATGCAAATGGACTCCTGCGGTTTATGTCCATAAGTGCTTGAAATGCCAGCTTCACGCCCCTATGGTCCACCAACTTGCTAACGACCTAAAATCATTATCCGACCAATGGTCATTCGCCTAATGGGGGATGGACATCGTAGTACCACTTCCTACCGCCACCAGCAATCACAAGTATCTACTGGTCGCGACTGACAACTTCACCAAATGGATCGAGGCAGAACCCCTAGCGAACATCTGAGATGCAGATATGATAAGATTCATATGGAGAAACATAATCACCCGCTTTGGCATCCCCAGAACCATCATCACCGACAATGGAACGTAGTTCGAGAGTGGCTCTTTTCAGAGTTTCTGTAAAGAACATGAAATGAGACACCATTTCAGCTCGGTGGCCTATCCTCAGAGAAATGGCCAAGCCGAGGCTTCCAACAAAATTGTGATCGACGGATTAAAGAAGCGATTAGAGCGAACCAAAGGCACGTGGGTGAATAAATTACCACATATTCTATGGGCTTATCGAACCACTCCACGACGAGCAACAGGAGAGACCCCATTTTCGCTGACATATGGAATGAAAGCAGTCATCCCATTAGAAGCTAGTTGGCCGACAATGAGGTCCAGCCTTATCGACCAGGGCCATAATGATGCAGCATTGCTCGTTGAGCTCAACCTAGCCGACGAGTGCCGAGAGCTAGCCCTAGTAAAGCTAGCGAACTATCAGCAACAGCTCGCGAGGAATTATAACAAGAGGGTCAACCCAAAGACATTCCGAGTTGGGGACTATATCCTAAGAAAAGTCCTGGGCAGAGCAGTGAAACCATCAGACGGCAAGCTAGGGCCAAACTGGGAAGGTCCATTCAAGATAATAAGAGATAATCTGCAAGGCGCCTATGACTCAGAAATGATGGAAGGCAGAGAAATCCCCCGAGCATGGAACGCAACCAATCTCAAGAAATTCTATTTTTAGATTATTCTTTTATGCTTTTGTTGTGGAACTAGTAGTTCATTTTCCTTATCATTAATGAAAGTTCTTTAACGGCTGCGTTCTAATGAGTAACAGTTATATAAGCTTTATCACACACCTTTTCCAAATGACAGGCACATTGGTCATTACACCATAGCAGGGAAATCACCCTCCTCAGGCTTTCGTTATGAAACACGAAACACCTCTTAGCATTGTCCCTGGCAATATATGAAGCCCTAAAGGAGATCCTTAGGCAATATGGCCAAATTAAAACTGGTCGCCAAACCATCTTTGGTTGAATAAAATCCTGATCGGATAAATCATCCAACACCAGGTGTGTCCTCACTAATTGCCACACTTAGGCCTAAGGGAGTGTGATGACCCGACCTAAAAGGTAAAGGCACAGACATACTGCACAAAAAAAGACACTTGTTAAGAAGTCGAGGAAGAAGTTGGTAAAAAATTCAATTAAGGAGATAAAGTAAAAAAAAATACCTGAGCTAGTGTGTGCAGACCATAGTCATACACTTGGCCGGGGGCATCTTCGACAGGAAATCATAGTCGGTAGTCGAGGGGGAAGAGAACATAGAAGCTTTAGTCGCCCTCAGATTGGCTATTAGGGAAGATGGCTCAGCCTTCAAAAATGCCAAGTTTTGGAACCAGAAGGCCCCCATGCTGGAAGAGGAACCATTCCCCTCAGATGCCTCCACCCTTGCCCTCATCCTAGAATCCGGCCGAGGGTCAGCATGGACTTCAGGCTCTTTTCTTTTATGACTGTCGACGGTCGGCTCAACAAGTGTCTGCCCCATGGCCTTTGATTTCCTCGAAGCCTGTTGAGGCTCCTTGCCTTTCTTCTTGCCTAGACCAGACAGTAAGCTTAGGGCAGTCATTTCCCAAAGATGGTCAGAGATACCTGCAGGACGACCTGAAAGGGAGATGACACATCAGAAAAATACAGAGTCAAAGATGAAACACTTGGAAAAAAACAAAGATTAAGAAAAAAATAATAATAACTCACATAGCTCTATCAAGGGGCCGACCCTCGAACCAGCTTCTTTGCGGAACCGAGGGGTCATCAAATCTTCAAACTTTGCAAGTCCACCCTCTTTCCTGGTTCTCTCAGATACTCGACTATGTCCTTTTCATCCAGACTAAGTCCAGGGTCTGACCTAGCCTTCATAGAGGGGTTACACCATCTCTTTGGAACTCTCGGACCACCGTCCAAAGGCTGAGCCTCGGCAGAAAATTCGCATTCCCCAGATATGAAGAAAAATCTCTTCTTTCAGTCGTGGTTAGAGGTTTGTGCCACGTGGAGAAGTTTTTTATCAGACCTCCTCACCCCCAGATGATAGTACCCAGGCTGTTTGGATGAGGAAGTGATATTATAACAAGCCAAAAACACATCGGCTGAAGGTTCGTCAGTGAAAGTATTCTTCCACAAGGAGACATAGCCGAGGATCGTCCTCCAGGAGTTGGGAGGAAGCTGAGAGGGGGCAACGCCGAGGGTTGACAATATATTGACTATGGCAGGGTGCAGAGGGAACCTAACACCGACCTTTTACATCTATTTATATACAGTGATCTCTCCCTCATCACCCTCAAAGACTTTCTCAGACTCAGAGGGAACCCTCATACTTATATTGGGGGCACACCAAATGTATGCCTCCACAGCAAGAGGTCACGATCCCTGACAGTGGAAATGAAAGTCGAGGCGTGGGAGGTGTCAACTTGGTCAGCGTCTGAGTCCTCACCATCATCCTCAGTCCCCTCTCCCTCGGCCTCATTACCTGTCAGGGGTCCATGAGTAAAGGCATCTGGAAGGCATGAGGGGATAAAGTGGTCACAGGAATAGCCTCGGAAGGGACCACCCCCTCGGCCTCTCGCCCAGGGCTAAGATCAGATGTCTCTCTCCTCCCAGATGGCCCAGCGCCAGTTATTGACGATGCTCTCTCATCCATCTCTCCTGAATGACTCTCGACTGGACGACAAGACGACCCACATGACTTAGACGGTAATATTATGGCTAATGAAATGGAAAAAATGGGTCCTACCCAATTAGGGTCGGCCCCTCATCTTCTCTCCTCCTCTTCATCTATTCGTCTAATCTCTACGAAGAACTTCTCTCTCAGAGATGGGAATTCAATGGCTAAATTATAAAGCCTCCTAAGAATTAAAGGGAAGACCCTACACTTAGAAGAATAATCTAACTACAAACAATCTCACAGTTGACTAAGTTGGACTTTTGGATCAAAACCAAGGTAAGGAAAAGGTTATGATCAAGAACACTCAAGAAAGGGAAGAACTCGACTTACCGGAGAAGGCACCAAAAAAAATAAGAAAACCCTAGAAACACTACACGGTACGTCAACCCCAATATATGAAATGAAAGCGAAGATTAAAAATGGGATTTATGGCAAAGAAAAGTACCAGTAGACGAAAGCAAAGGCTGAACGAATCTTGGTACAGAGAGGTTGCAGGAATGGCTATGGAAGCTGTTGAAAAGCTAGAGAGAGAGAGTTCAGGCGCGAAGAAGAAGAAGGGGAAATGACTTCAAAAATTGTTTAAATACCTTGCTAATGAGTGGGCCCATTAACCAAGGTAGAATGCAGCCCACGAGGAGGGCATCATTAGGGCACAAAGTCCCAAACAAAGTGTGCAGCCGCCATGCCTAGGAAACTGGAACAATAATGGATATCTGCCCAAGTGTCACATCAGCTCGATAGGTGTCATTCGTCTAGTTTTCCATACACTCATCCTATCTGCAACATTATCCCTCAGCCATCTCAATAACATCTATGGCTAACGGTTGGGGGTGATTGATATACCCATACATACCCTCGGCGAGGTCGAGGGCACCCTCCACCAAGACGAGCCCAAGATAGTCTCGTGACTCTTCATGGGGCCGACCCTTCATCAGGCCCGGACGATCCTTTAAGGGGCCGACCCTTCATGGGGCTAACTCTTCAAGGGGACGACCCCTCATCAAGCCCAAAAGACCCTCCAAGAGGTCGACCCTTCATCAGGGCCAGACAACCCTTCAAGGGGCCGACACTTCATCAGGCCCGGACGACCCTTCAAGGGGCCGACCCTTCACCAAGCTCAAACAACCCTTTAAGGGGATGACCCCTCATCAAGCCCGGATGACCCTTTAAGGGGTCGACCCATCATCAGGCCCAAACGACCCTTCAAGGGGTCGACCCTTCATCAGGCCCAGATGACCTCGCCCCTTCATCAGGCCCAGATGACCCTTCAAGGGGCCGACCCCTCATCAGGCCCAGACGACCCTCTGAGGGTACGACAGTACGAGGCCTAAATTAGGCCAGATTCACTACCAGAGGGAACTTTGCCCTCGGCCTCATATCATAGGCTGAGAGTGACATCATAACAGCGCGTGGTTTGGGAGATGCGTGGAACAGTGCGTGTGAGGCTCACATGGCACGTGGAAGACCGTTATAATAATATCACCCTCTCACGTGAGGGAATATTATGTCATCATTAGTCACAGGTGGCATCTTCAGGTGTCAATAGGGGATTGGTCGGATCATCATTCACATGAACCATGCCTACTTGGGGGGTACACTACACCCCCCCAAGACCTATATATACTTGTCACCTACAACCCTACAAAGGGATCGATAAAAAATTGTAATCCTAGCAAAAACTCTGCTTATACACACAATAGAAAGAGAAAGTGAGCTTATGTGCATTGTATCCAAGGTCATTAGTGCCCATACTTAGTGGATCACACACTCACAGTGGATGTAGGCCTAATTGGCTGAACCACAATACATCATTGTCTTATTCCTCTTATAATCATCTCCTTCTACACACTTACACACTTATACATATACATCTCTATGGCTTCCATGGTTACTACTGTTTGAGCTCATCATGACTTATCTGGTGGTGCTGAATCTCAGCATCATCATTAAGTGTTGTATTGCATATTGCCATTTGAATATCCATGGAACTTTGTATTTACTACAGAACAAAAGTAACACTGGGAACTGGTAATTATGTTCATTTACTTTAAACACTGTGGAAAAATATTTAACTTGTTCTTGGAGGTCTGCAAATAGGATTTCTCGAATAGAACCATGTTGTGTCCACCACCAGAAAAATGAAGAAGGAATTTGACTTTTAATTTTTTTATCAAAGCAAAGAAACCAAGAATGAGTGAATGACTCATTTTGGTAAAAGAGAACTTTAGGTCAACAAGTAAAATTTGAATTTCTTTCAAAACCAGAAGTCAGAGATTTAAAAACGCTCAAAGATTTTTCAATATCAGTAAATCGTCTTCAATAAATGAGAAGACAATTAAATTTTTTAAATGAAGAAGTAAGATACAAGAGGATTGAAGATAAACTTACTAACAAGATTCTCCAAGATAAAATAGAAAATTAAAAATAACAAATGAAATTTGTTCCGATCTACCAAATGCCTTTTTACATAGAAAGAAACATATAATACTCTTGCCATACACCAAAGATTTTAATGACAAATTCATCCCTACCAAAGCAAGACCAATTCAAATGAGTCAAGAAGATATGGAACTATGTAAAGATGAAATTAATGGTTTATTACAAAAAGGAATTGTAAGAAAAAATAAATCTCCTTGGTCATGCCCCGCATTCTATGTCAGAAAAAATGCCAAATTTGAATGCGGAGCACCTAGGCTAGTCATTAATTACAAACCACTTATTAAAGTTTTAGAATGGATAAGATATCCAATCCTTATCAGTCATATTTTTTACTAAAACAAAAGGAGTTTTGTAACATACATTATTTTGACAAATATGTACTTTGGGTAATTTGTATTTGATTTGCATTTTACTTCCATTGGCTGAGTTTAATCGTTGAGATGTTTTATGATAATACCTAGTTGGAATTAGTCCTTCTTGTAGACAATTTAAATCTGCCCCAAAATCAATTAATGCTATGACTTTTATCTCATGTTCTTTGTCAATAATTAAAGTTACTTGTACATGCCATTTTTGTAAATTAATTTGGTTTATGATATTTAATTGCTTATCAGTTTCTTCTGTTGTTACTATTTTAGGTTCTTGTTCAACTTCTGGTTCACTTTCTTCTGAGGAGATGAAACCCTCATTCCCCTGAATAAATTGTTCGATTCTATTCTGGAGTCTGGAATAAAGCGCAAAGTAATTATAGTACTATTAAAAAAGAAATATTATCTATTGTTTTATGTGTTTCAAAATTTCAAAGTGACATTTTTAATCAAAAATTTTTAGTCCGTGTGATTGTAAAAGTGCAAAATATGTTTTAGAAAGGGCTGTCCACTATATTGCTTCCAAACAAATTTTTGCTAGATCTCAATCTATACTGAGCATTTTTTATTTCGAATCTTTGTATATTAAAGGAAGTGAGAATTCCATTCCTAATTTTCTCACACGTGAATTTCTACAGAATAACAATGACGGAGAAAAATCCCAAGAAGACAACTAGAGCTCTTGCTCTACCCACAAGCCAACCTTCTACTAAAATTTCATCCCCTCTCCAAGTAACAAACAGATACCAGGTCCTTGGAAACATTCCAAGACCAAATTTTAGTTACAGCTCCACTCTTGCAACTCCTGCAGAGTTTGGGCCTTCTTCTAGTCAATACCTAGTCAATGACCCATTTACTACACTGCCCATTCAACAAATTACTAAAACCAAATTTTATAATCACCCTCCTAAAACTGATTATGTGCTCAAACCAAATTTTTCAAATTTATTTTCTATTGAGCCAAATCACAGCCATATTAAAATCTTATATATATATATATATATATACACACACACACTAGCGTATGCCCATGCCTGAAGGCACGATGAAATTTTCCAGAAGCTACAAATGCTTCAGTAATGTTTACGCTCATTCTGTGATGTGACATGGCATATTGCATATCTCTAATTGTACATAAAACATAGCTAGTATAAAACATGGCTAATATGAAAGAAACGAAGGAAAATGATAAGAATGCTTCTGAAGTCAAATCCAAATCCCAGAGCTACAATCTTAGTGATAAACCAAGGTTTGAAATGAAACCTTTTTGTTAGAATATTAGGGCAATTCATTGCTCTAATTCCTAAAATATTTTAACAAGTTTATGTTTTACATATAGACCAAACTTTGATTGATTTTTTAAAACCGAAAATTCCTTTTCAATAAGTTAATCATCAATTTTGGAATTCTATTGGTATGTATTTTTCACTATAAATGATAAGCAATCTTTGATCCCAACTATTTATTTGTTTGATTAAACCATACGTAATCTTGCATTTGCAATTGCAACTGTACAGATTGCAAATATACAGATTATATACAGATTAACATATGCTGAAATAGTTACCTCGTGTCCACTTCCACGGTACTTGAAAGAGCGAGGGAAGTGGCAAAAAACGTAACTGAGGCCATCTCCGGAAAAGAAGCTCATGCATGATGTGGTATCGGAAGGGCAATCTCTGATCATGATGAAACTTGTTCTCAACTGTAAGAAAATTCCATTACACAACTTGTTCTCAACTGTAATCAAAAGAAAAAGTAGTCAACATATTCTCAAAACGAATGTAACTACAAAACCTACCGAGGTTGGTTTATAAATACCTCTTTGTAACTACAAAACGAATGTAACTACCAAACTGTAAAAAAACATACAGAGAAGCAGAGGGAGGCAGCGGGGGGAGGGAGGCATATGCATATATGCAGATGCATATATGCAATCTGCATATATGCTGCCTGCATATATGCATCTGCATATATGCTATATGTATATATGCAGTTGCATATATGCAAATGGAAGCAGGGGAGGGAGGCATATGCATATATGCAATCCCATTCCATCCCCTCCTCCCCCACACCGCACAGAACTCCCAGAAGCCATTACCATTTCCAACCCGCAACCTCCCCAATCCCATCCACCCAACCCGTAACCACCCTACCCATGTGCATCCTCCAAACCTCCTAACTCCAAGAAAATATATTTTATTTCTCTAAAAGACTTATAAGATACTTGTACATTACCCCCACCCCCCACCACCACCCCAAGAAATGTTCAAAAAGAGAACAATCGAAATACATGTCCATTATATTCCTACACATGAAAAATGAAAAGAAAAACAGTTTTAGTTTTCGTAATCAACATCAACAATAAAGAGAAGAATTATATATTTTTCAAAAAAATTGAGTATAAACGTCACTTCAATAAAAGTTCATTTTCATTCTAAAAGTAATGTTTATACCTCAGTAATTTTCATTAACTATGAAAATTATCTTCATCATTACTGAATTCATCCCGATAGTAATTAGTTTTACTGCCAAATGTAACTATGAAATTACTGCCAAATGGTAAACTAATTGCCAAGCTACGAAAATTACATTACTGACAGCATTACTGCCAAGCTCGATGAAACTATGTAATAGATAGTTATCTCAGTAACCTTGATAATGGTAAAACTAATAGATAGAAGAATGTAAAAGTAATGGTAAAACTATGGATCAAGTTGAAAGAACCAAAAAATTGAATACAAACTAACTAAAAGATCAAATGTATCTCCAACACAATAATTATAGATTAAGTTGAAAGAACCAATTTTTGATGCATTTCAAAATGTGTAGAATGAAACATTCATACAGAGAACAAATTACTAAATTTAAAACTTACTTGAAATAAATCCATAATAAAACATATAGGCATAAAAAAATTAAAAACCCGCATATTAAACATAAGAAATAAACCGATTGAGAGAAGGAGAGGGAGAGTATACCTTCCACGGGTAAATATGAAAACACGGAAAGCTCATGATTGAAACCAAATCTGAAAACACGGAATGCTCACGATTGAAACCAAATCTGAAAACACGGACTGAAACTTGAGAAACTAAATTTAAACACATAAATGATCAGTATTAAACACAATATCCGTAAATAATTAAAATGATGATCAGGGAACTAATCACAAAATTTCTTCTTATAGATCATTCTCATTCCCATCAACCTTTTCAGACTTCACATCTTCTCATTCGATTTTTTCTCGCTGGGCCTATTTGATTTTACCCTAACCCCACTTGTGTCTGTTGATTCACAGGGCACAAATGGAATGTTGTAAAACATGTAACAAAATGCCATTAAGTAACAAAACTAATTCATATGATGACATGCCAGAATCATACATAATTCTTATGCATAAACAAATATGATAACGTCTTAACTCCCACCCAAAACTGAAATTTCTAATTAATTTTACCTTTACAATGGGAAACACACATCAACTCATACAAAATATAAAAACATGTTATAGAGTTGCAATTAAAGACCGGTACCTAACCCCGATTGTTCAATATCTGTTCTGAAGAACAAAATCCTAATGAACTAACAAATAGGGATATAATGAAGTGCATAATTAACAAATGGGGAGAAAAAACCATGAGAGAAATGATTTCAATTTTTTGGGGGGAAATAGAAATGGCATAATGCTTCAAACTAAGATGTACCGTAAGATTAATTTATTTGTTGGGTTTAACTCCATAAAGGGAGGTAGTGGCTCAAAACCTACACAAAAACACAATGAGAGTCATGAATTACCAACTTATCATATATCTTCAAAAAGTGTAAATTAGAACTAAAAACTCAAGTGTATTAGGTATTAATTAGGCATGTGGTTAAGCACTTACGAAAGCATAAAAGGTATCTTCAGCATCGCCTACAAAAACAAAAGACATTATTTAAATGTGATGACCCCACCGTAAAACAAAACAAAACAAAAGCATATATGTGAAGCAGATTAAGATATGAATTGCCCCAATCATTTATCCCCATGCACAAATTGAATTGATTTGGTTTTAGTTAGTTAAAGAGTATTTCTTGATAGTTTTCAACTTCAAATATAACCCGTTGAAAGCATATATAATTTTAAAGAAAAGATAGTTATGAAACAAAAACTATATACTAAAAAGTTAAAAGATAATAATTAAAATGGAGTGAACATTCATACTCGCAAGGAAACCAAATTTTGAAAATGAAAAGAAGAGGAACTTTGAGCAAATTCCAACTTGAAACTTAAATGTTTTCTATTACGTGATATTGAATTGAAACCAAATTTTCAACACCAAATAAGGGAAATTTTCAACAAACTTAAATGTCTTCTATATAAACTTAATTGTAAACTGGAATCCACAATTCAATTCAATTCAATTCAATATAAAAAATAAACAACACAATTTAATCAGACCTTTTAGATTAGAGAACAAAGACTAGAATCCTAAACAACCAACACAATGACATTTTTCCCTCTGTATACATGTAGAAAAAAATGAGACAAATACTAATAGTTGTCTCTTAAGGATAGGAGTAAAATAGAGAAAGATTTATGAAATATGATCAAAGAAAATAATCACACAGTAAACTAAGAAAGGGCTAGCGCGGGGCATAAACAGCAACTAAAAAATACGTACTAAAAACAAATACTCGCATGTGATATTATACACTGCCATCAACGTCCATCCTCCGGGACAGTAAAGCCACTGAAAAACAATCAAATTTGGGTTCAAAATCAATTAATCTTCCAACACAAAAGTCTTGATTTTAAAGTCGAGAAACGTGTCAAGATAAACAACAAACTCTTGTCTGTGTACCTCAACTTTAACAACCTGGAAATTACCTTATAGGAATCACCAAAATTGCAATAAAACTGAATTGAATAGGGGAAAATGGAGTGTGAGAAGCCATATATTGAAACCTTGAGAAAAAAATGTAGGATGACACTTATGGATATGTCAAAAAATCAAACCCGAACCTTTGTAAAATGCACAAAACTTGTAATACTCCAACAGTGGATAAAGAGGCTTGGTTGATTATCGATCAAACCTGAAAAATAAAAACAAATGGAACAAAACCAAAGTGGACCTAAAAAGAAAAACATGAATAAAGTAAACTACTAAATTAACAAAATAGTTAGATACCTTGGATTTGTCATTCGCACCCAAATACATCTACAAATAAAAAATTTAATTATAACAAAATAGAAGAAAAAAACCCAAATCGTTGATTGAAACTACAAAACGCAAATCCCTAATTTAGTTATGCAAAATCAAAACAAAAATACCTAAAAACCCAAATCACGTAACATTACAGAGAATGGAAGCGTCAGCGTGAAGAGGAGGAGGGGGTGGCAACGTGAAAAGGAGGAGGGGGCAGCGGGAGAGAGGATAGGGAGTGGAGTATGGTTCGTGAGAGGTACATAGTGAGGAGAGGGGTAGGGGCAGCGGCGTGAAGAGGAGGAGGGGGCGGCAGCGTGAAGAGAAGGAGGAGGGGCAGGGAGCGAGGATGGGGAGGGTAAGGGTAGGGTTTGGGGAAGCCTTGGATGATAGAGACGGGTGAAAGTGAGAGTGACCATGCGCGTGTGTAAGTGTGAGGAAGAGATTTGATAAAATGTATCCGGAACCGAGGGTTGTGGGTGTAAGGTGGGAGAGGATTACCAAAATACCCTAATTTTTGAATTTAAGGATAAGTTTGATAAGGAAAAAAAGAGGGGGAAACTAAATAATTGAGGGGTAAGGTTGTAAAAAAATGGATGTGATTTGAACCATTAAAAATGTATAAAAATATGTAAGGAGGTGGCACACATCTGAACCATTAAATTGTGTAGACAATTCAAAAACCAAGCTAATTTTTTATATATATATATATATACGTGTTTACATTAATACGTTAGGCCTAATATAGTGTGGATGCTTCATGTGCAATGCATACAATGAGTGAGTTCTTGCATGTGACGTAGTGGAGAGGATATCCTTTATGGGAAACGTACAATGTCAATTGGATTGGTACCTCGGTGATAGAGATGGCATTTACCTTTATCATTTTACCCCTAACACTACAGCCTACGTACATGTGTACCGAGGGAGAATACACTGGGGTTGTCATCATATAGTCATTGGATATGCGACTGACGGTGGTCGTATAGGATTGGGTATAGGTGTATATCCGGTTGTTGCGAAAGAATAGTGATTATCTCTTTTTATGTTTTCAGATTATAGATATGGGAGTACCTATAACACTGACTAGTACGCGCTAGTAATCCCCAAATGAATTCCCTTATTCTTTGCAGATATGGAAGTATACCATTTACTTGTACATGTTAGGGGTTGCATATATGTGTGGATGTTAGATGTAGAGAGTGTCTTTCTACTACCATATGTTACTATGTTTTGCGGTACTACAGATAATTGTACCAATTTATGTTATATACTATAGATGTATATGACTTATAGTTGGGATACAAACTATAGTCATATTTATGACTTAGGTTTTTTATATTATATACTAAAGGTGTATATTACATTGCTAAATGAGATAGCCTTGGACTTATAGACTTGAGATATAAGACCGTTAGTAGTACCTTGGTTATTTTACGAGACATAATTTAGGTCTAAGACCACCGTACATTATATGATTAATAATGTAAAAGATTAACCTAATATCGTGATAGTGAAGAGTAAATAATTAAGAGATAAACTGTATTCCTATGGGATACATATGTGTTTGGGATTATAATCGCCTATTATTTTAGGTTGAGTAACTAATAACTTAAAATACATTTAAGACGATAGGAAGATAAATAGTTATATTATTGCCTAAATTCGGTTATAACATTATTATAAATAAACTTGATGTTTACATTCTTATTACATCTAGTTTTTATAGGTCTTATAATTTAGGTTGTCATTAACTTGGGTTTGTTAGAGGAGCATCTCTAAGGACATTGTACTCTCCCTCTATAGGATGTAGTATTAGAGTAGTGTATCTCACCCACTCTATATATTTATTTAGATTCAACATGCTGGTGTATTTTATAGTGTTTTTTGGGTCAACTTTTGTACATGTGGTACCTGTTTTTGGAGTTAAATTTGTATTTGAGATACATTTTATTCAAGAGTTGGTTTATGTTATAATGACATTTTTATGGTATCAGATTTGGTTTTGTTTTATTCAGTATTTCTTTACCTCTTTATACTATTTGTTTAGTTTTAGTTGTTTTCTCTATGGTGTGAATGTTACTAGATATTTTTTTTCCTTGTGATTTTTTGTACTAAATCTAATCAATCTATGTACGAATTTTACAGGGTGTCAAACCTTTGGGGAAGGTAATTATGATAGACAGAGAAGATGGATCTCAAATTTAACTAAGTTATTATAAATTTTATTTTCCTTGTAATGACATGATAGGAAGAGGTTGCACTACACCATATATCGAAGATGGTCGTGGACCTCATCCGTGACTTCGCCCAAGGGTCACGATCGAGGTTCATAACCATTTTTACCGTAACCAATAAATGTGGTCAAGGGCTTCATCCGTGATCCAAAATAAGGGTCGCGGTGTTCTCCATGGGATAATATTTTGCTTGCTGGTCAGGGACCTGGGCCATGACCATGACCATGGGTGAACTGATTTTCAAAGTGGGTCACGGACCCAGAACGTGACCACATGGTCATGGATCTGGGATGTAAACATGTGGGGGAGCTATTGCAAAATGGGTCACGACCCAAATCCATGACCCCTAATTTTTTTTGAAAAAACAAATAAAACCATTGTCACGGTGTTGGACCGTGACCATGTTTTTTTTAAATTGGGGGTTATGAATTTGAGCCATAACCATGTCCAATTAATAAAAAAACTATTTTTAGGAAGCCCCTAAGAAAAAAACTATATTCACCAGCCAATTCATATACAAGTAAGCAATATTGTAATCGTGGATTTGACAATTCAAGGTAAAGCATAGTGCCATCCTATATAATTTATAAATCATATTAAATATTTGAAAACTATAGTCATATTCACAAATTGGTATTCTTGTGACTATGCGGTCAGTTCCTACGAGTTACATTGGTCGTATCCGAGGTGTTTGTGCCCCTTATGGGGCTATTTGGGAGTGGTTTTGGATTTTCTCTCTCTAGCGTCATGTTTTTAAGACTAAGTCAAGATGTTTTAAATTTTAGTCATATTCTCAAATCAGGAGCCCTATGACTATGCAACCAATTCCTATGAGTTACATTGTTCCCTTGTGACATGTTTTTGCATCTAACGGGGCCGTTTGGGGGCTGGCTTGGGCTTTTGCCTTTTAGAAGCATGTTTTTAATCCCTACTCTATATATTTATAAATTTTAGTAATATTTTAATAATGGAGTCCCATGACTACGCGTTTAATTACTAAGAGTCACATTTCTCCCGTTCAAGGTGTCCATGCCTCTTACAAGGCCATTTGGGGGCTACTTTGGGTTTTTCCCTCTAGAAGCACATTTTTAATCCTTACCTATATATTTTCAAATTTTAGTTACATTCTCAAATCGGGAATTCCGTGACTACCTGGTCAGTTCCTATGAGTTATATTGGTCTCATGAGGCTTGTTCATGCTTCTAACAGGGCCATTTGTGGCGTATTTTGGGTTTTCTCTATCTAATAGAATAATTTTAAGCCTAACTCTAGAGTTTTGCAAACATATTCCTAAATTGGGAGTCTCGTGACTATGTGATCAGTTCCTACGAGTTACATTGGTTCGGTGAAGGTGTCCGTGCCTCTAATGGGGCCGTTTGGGGGGTTATTTTTTGGGATTTCTCCCTCTAGCGGCATGTTTTAAGCCTAAGTTAAGATATTTGCAAATTTTTGTTATAGTATCAAACTATACCTCTTGTCACTACATGGTTAGTTCCTACGAGTTACATTGGTCCCGTGCGAGGTGTGCGTACCCCTTATGGGGTCGTTTGGGGGGTGTCTTGGGTTTTCGCCGTCTAGAGGCATGTTATTAAGCATAAGTCTATTTATTTTCACATTATAGTCATATTCGAAAATCGCGGATCCAGTGACCACGTTGTCAAGTTTTGTGAGTTGCATTAGTCCCATTAGAGGTGTTCTTTTCCCTTACGGGGCCATTTTGGGAGTGTTTTGGATTGTCATCCTCTAGCGGCATATTTTTAAGCCTAAGTCTAGATATTTGAATTTTTTGTCATATTCTTAAATCGGGCATCCATTGACTATGCGATCAGTTCCTACAAGTTACATTGGTCTCATGAAAGGTTTCATGCGTTTTATGAGGTCGTTTAGGGGATGTTTTGGGTTTTTAAAATATAGCAACATGTTTTTAAGCCTAAGTCTAGATATTTTTAAATTTTAGTCATATTCTCAAATCGAAATTTCCATGACTATGCAGTAAGTTCCTATGAGTTACATTGGTCCTGTGTGCGGTGTTCCTGCCTCTTAGTGGTGTTTTGGGGGGTTGTGTTAGGTTTTTCCTTCTAAGTCATGTTTTTTAACTTAAGTCTAGATATTTTTAAATTTTAGTCGTATTCTCAAATCGAAAGGCCCCTGAGTACGAGGTCAATTCGTAGGACTTACATTATTCATGTTAGAGGTGTTCGTGCCTCTTATGGGGCCATTTGGGGACTATTATAAGTTTTGGCCCTCTATGGGCACGTTTTTAATTTTAAGTTTTGTTTAGAAAATGTTTTGGATTTTTTCCCTCTAGTGTCATGGTTTTAATCCTAAGTCTAGATATGTTCAAATCTGAGTCATGTTCTCAAATAGGGAGTCCCGTGAGTACACAGTCAGTTCCTAAGAGTTACATTGGCCCCATGGGAGGTGTTCGTGCCTTTTACGAGGATTTTTGGTGGTTGTATTGGGTCTTTCAGCCCTAAGGACATATATTTAAACCTAAGTCTATATTTTTTTTTAATTTATTTATATTCTCAAATCGTTAGTCATGTGATTACAAGGTCAGTTCCTACGAGTTATATTGGTCATGTTTGAGGTGTTCGTGCCTCTTACGGGGCAGTACGGGAGTTGTTTTGGGGTTTTTCCCTCTATCGACATATTACTAAGAGTAAGTCCATATATTTATAATCTTTAGTCAGACTCTCAATCTGGGAGTCCCATGACTATGTGATCAATTCTTATGAGTTACATTAGTTTTGTGCAAGGTATTCATGCTCTAATGGGGCCGTTTGGGAGTTATTTTGGGTTTCTCCCTATAGCATCATGTTATTAATCCTAAGTCTACATATTTTCAAATTTTATTCACATTATCAAGCTGAGAGTTCCATGACTACGCAATCGATTCCTATGAGTTATATGTGTCTCATGTAAGGTGTTCGTTCCTCTTACGGGGCCATTTATGGTTGTTTTAGGTTTTTTCCCCTAGCTTCATATTTTAATTCTAAGTCTATATATTTGAATTTTTTAGTCATATTATCAAACTAAGGGTCTCATGACTAAGCAGTCAGTTCCTACGAGTAACATTGATCCCAAGCGAAATGCTCATGCCCCTTATGGGACCGTTTGGGGGTTGTTTTGAGTTTCCTCCTTTAGTGGCATGTTTTTAGGCCTAAGTCTAGATATTTATTTATTTTTGTCATTATCTCAAATCGTGAGTCTCGTGACAACGTGGTCAGTTTGTACGAGTTATATTGGTCCCATGCGAGGTGCTCATGGCCATTTAGGTCTAATTTGGATTTTTCTCCTCTAGTGGCATGCTTTTAAGCCTAAGTCTTGATATTTAAAATTTTTAGTCCGATTCTAAAACCTAAAATCCCGTCACCATGCGATCAGTTTCTATGAGTTATATTGGTCCCATATAAGGTGTTCGTGCCTCGTATAGGGCCATTCGGTGGCTATTTTGGGGTTTCCCCCTTGTAGCATGTTTTTAATCTTAAGTGAGATATTTGAAAATTTTGGTCATATTCTCAAATCGAGAGTTCCATGACTACCCGATCAGTTCCTATGAGTTACATTGGTCCCGTGGGAGGTTTTCGTACCTCTTAAGGGGTTGTTTGGAGTTATTTTGGGTTTTTGTCCTCTAGCAACATATATTTAAGCCTAAGTCAAGATATTTGCAAATTTTGGTCATAGTCTCAAATCGAAAGTCCAGTGATAATGCGGTCAGTTGCTACAAGTTACATTGGTCCCTTGTGAGGTGTTCGTGCATCTAACAGGGATTTTTGTGGTTGTTTTAGGTTTTTTACATCTAGTGGCATGTTTTTATGCCTATGCCTCTATATTTTAAAATTACTATCATGTTCTCAAAATGGAAGTCTCGTGACTACGCTGCTAGTTCCTATGAGTTACATTGGCCCCATGCGAGGTGCTTGTGCCTCTTACGAGGCTATTTGGTGGATATTTTGGGTTTTTCATAATATAACGGAATATTTTTAAGGATAAGTCAAGATATTTGCAAATTTTAGTCATATATCTATCTAGAATTCTCATGAAAACGCAGTAAGTCCTACGAGTTACATTGGTCCCTTGTGAGGTGTTCCTACCTCTTAGGGGAGCATTTAGGGATTGTATTGGGTTTTTGCCTTCTACATAATGTCCTTTAACCTGATTATAGATATTTTAAAATTTTAGTCATTTCTAAAATCGAGAGGGACATGACTATAAGGTTAGTTCCTATGACTTACATTGGTCCGTGCACGGTGTTCGTGTATCTTATGAGATTGTTTGGGGACTATAATTGATTTTAGACCTTTAGTGACATGTTTTTAATCCTAAGTTTCATTTGGGGACTGATTTGGATTTTTGTCCCTTTAGTGATATGTTTTTAATCTTAAGTCTAGATATGTTCAAATCTTAGTCATATTCTCAAATAGGGAGTCTCGTGACCATGCGGTAAGTGCCTAAGACTTACATTGGCCCCGTGCGAGTTGTTCCTACCTTTTATGGCGCCGTTTTGGGGCTATATTGGGTCTTCTTCCTCTCATGACACATTTTTAAACCTATGTCTCAATGTTTTTTAATTTTGTCATATTCACAAATCGTACGTCCCATGACTGGGCCCTCAATTCTTATGAGTTACATTAGTCCTGTGCGAGGTGGTTGTGCCTCTTATGGGACTGTTTACAGATTGTTTTGAGTTTTTTCTCTCTAGTGGAATATTTTTTTTATCTTAAATCTAGATTTTTACAAATTTTAGTCATTCTCAAATCGAGAGTTCCATGACTATGCGATCAATTCTTATGAGTTACATTGGTCCCGTGCGAGGTATTCATGCCATAACAGGGTTGTTAGGGTATTTTTTTATTTTTCCCTATAGCGGCATTTTTTATGAATAAGTATATATATTTGTAAGTTTTAGTCATATTCTCAAATCGGGAGTCCCGTGACTACTCAGTAAGTTCCAACGAGTTACATTCATCTCGTGCGAGGTGTTCGTGACTCTCATGGGGTTATTTGTGATTGTCTTAGGTTTTCACCTTCTAGCTGCATGTTTTTAATACCAAGTCTAGATATTTGCAAATTTTATTCATGTTCTCTCACCGGTATTTCTGTGACTCAGCGGTGAGTTCCTATGAGATACATTGGTCCCGTGCGAGGTGTTTGTGCCCCGTTTAGGACCGTTTGGGGGTTATTTTGTGTTTTCCCCTCTTGCGCCATGTTTTTAAGCATATGTATAGATATTTGAAATTGTTTGCCATATTCTAAAATCGGGAGTCCCATGATGTAATACCCCATATTTTTATGACTTTCAAAATTTGGGGATTTATTAAATTTAAATTGAGATATTAATTTAACATTAATCTGGAAATTAATTTAAAATTTTACTAGCGTGACGAGAGTTAGTAATTATTAGGAATTTGTCGAATATTACTAGATGAGTAAAGTACTATATAAGATTGATTTAATAAAAAAAATTCACGAGTGAATAAAATGGCAAGTATGGAAATTTAAGTCGGGATGCGCTCGTGTCATGTCAGGACAAAATTACTAATATTAAAAGTGAATAAATTATAAGTCGCCCTTATGGTCATTTCGAGCGCCCCAATGTGTACGGAAGGGTCGAGATAGTCAAAATAATGTACCCGAGGTTTAGTTTGGGTCTCGGGGCATTTTTAGGCCTAATTGGCATCCCGGGAGGGTATTATAGACATTTGACATTTTTGGATAATTAAACCCACGAATTTCCTAAGGATAAATCAGCCTTTAGGAGTTACGTTCTAGGGTTAAAAAACACGAAATCAAAGAACGGCCATTAAAGAAGGAGTGGATGAGCTTTCCAAACAATTCAAGGCCAAAGACTTAACCGTTTACACCGCCACCACCACCAAAGCGTAGATCGCGAGACGATGAAATGCAACCATACCTCTTTCGTCCAGAAATTAGAAACTCAAATTCCAAGCAAGTATCTGTCTTGCTTTTCTTTTAGTTATTGTTTCATCCATGTTAGATTAGGATTGTTATACGCATGTTCCATAGAAGGATTTGAGGAATTGGAGGGCTTAATCACATGACTTGGTGGAAATAACTATATTCTCGACATCCCAATCATATTTAGAGGATAATACATGAATTGGTATGAGTTTAGATGCAAGAAATATGGAAAAAGAAACTAAAAGAATGAAAGTCTTATGAAAATTAGGGTTCTTGAGAGTTAATACAAATTGGCCCTTTAATTCAATTCCGTTGATGAAATTGCACATGTTTTACGTAGAAAATCATGCTTATATGTGTATAGAACCAGTAGTAACCTTATTTAGGGAGTTTTGGAATTTTAAATGGCGTTTTGGAGAAAATTATTGGTTGAAACCCGTAGGCTGAAATTGCAGTTTCTAAGCAAGAACTGCTTGATCGATTGATCGGCCCAAGAACATCGATCGATCGATCGACTCCTTTTCCTCGATCGATCGACCCCTCCTGGAAAATTGCATATTTTTCCCCTTTTTATTTAATCTGATTTAAATACGTGGGAACCCTTGATTATTATTTATAGAGTATAATGGGTCATGAGGAGGACCAGTAGCGTCTAAATAGATTCCGTTGAATGAAATTAATATAGGATGAAATTGTGGGTTAACGGGGAAGTTTGTTACACATTAGAGATTGTGCGTAAGTTTGTTAATGAGTTGAGGGACTCGTGAAAGTCTTAGACCAGAAGGTTAGAGAGGGTAGGCCTACTGAAATTGTCTTTACCAGGAGAATACTTCGAGAGATGATAAGTATGTATGAAATAAATTATAAATGGGAATAAAAGAGACAAACCCGTTATGCGAGATAATTGAGTAATTCGTGCTAATGACGAATAATTATAATTATGGGTCGTGGGCGCACCTAATTTAGAAATTTTGAATATTTATATATATGACTGTGACTATGCATATATTAAGTGTTTGTGTAAAAATCATACCCGGTCTACATGCTATCACGGGGGTTTCCGTGCAGTGACAGTCTTATCTGGATTGGACCTTTATGGGGGGATATTGACTCGTACCCTAGAAGATAGTATCCTCGATACAGGCTATCTGAAAATGATAGTCAGATGTTCTAAGAGACGTGAGGGTATGTGCTGACCTCTTAGGACCTAGAACTATGATTAGCCTCCATTTGTTTGTGTATTGTGTTAATACAGTTCGAGAGTGATTCCAAACTAGTATTTCCCTTAGTTTGTGTGATACGGGGACTTGATAGCAGAGTGTGCTAGCACCATAGATATATGTGGGGTGCCGATAGTATATATATATATATATATATATATATATATATATATATATATATATATATATACATATGGAAACTTTCTACTGTATGTATAAGTAGTTAAGAAATGATTAAATACTTCAACTTTATAATAAGTGTTTGGGAATTTGTAACGGTACGATGTTGCTCTAAGTAACGTAATAAATTTTGATGAGAATGAATTTCTAAAAAAAATACTAAATGTTATAACTTTCTACTCCTCGGGATATAACTTTATGGAAAATAAGAGTTAAGTTGTGATTTTATTAGTACGGTATGCGTGAAAACTATATGAGAGGCCAGAATTCTCAAGAGAGTGTCGCATACTAACATTGTTGTTACATTATTCGGTAAGAATTTTAAATACTTGCTAAACTATTTTTAAAACTGTTTTACACTCGGGCTCTGACCCATTTTCTGTTATTTCTCTTTCTCTTGTATATATGTATATCTTACAGGTGCCTAGCCACAAGGGCATCATGCTTAGATTCTTTGGATTATACGTGTTGCAGCTGATGTGGGAGTTGCAGGCCCTTGCTTTAAATGACCTCTTTGTTAATTCTACTCTTATTTTAGTTATGATTAGATAGGGCATGTGTCGCCCGTTCCTCTATTTAGTTTGGATTTTTTTTTAGAAATATATGTTCATTTATATTCTCAGTATTCGGTACTCCTTGGGAGTTAACTATTGTCAGGATGGTTTCCTTTATAGTTTTAAAATGGTTTGGTTTATCTAGATGGTTTTAATCCTTGTGTGGTATTTCCATCCTTAGTATTTATGTGACTCTTAAATTGTTGGTTGGTAAAAAGGTTTACATATTTGGATTTAATAAATTGGAAATAAGGTTTTAAATTGTTTTGAAACTTAGCTTAATTATTTAGGGTGTTTAAATTGGTAATTTTATATTACGATGGTGATGCTAAGAATGAACCAATCGTTCACCTTGATTTTTAATTTAATAAAGGACTGATCACCCGGTATTTAATTAGGCGGGGTGTCATAGGTGGTATCAGAGCATCACGTTCTAGTGTCCTTTAGGATCTGTATGGCATATTTCATTTCCATCTTAGCGTCTTCGATTTAGAGTCATAATATTAGGAATGTTGTATTCATTTTTATGCATTAGGAATTCGTGCTTCTGCGATTTGTTTATGTGAATAATGAACTCATCCAGATTATTTAAATTTTCAGATGGATCATCAGGAAGAACAAGCTAATGTTGTTGGGGGAGTCAATGAGCAAGGTCATCTCACACCTCAGGTGCCTCTAAAGAGAGTATCAACCACTGAGTTAGCAGGTATTGTGGCACAGGCAGTTACCGTTGTGGTCTTATAGTATCAAGAATGAAGCACACAGCTTATAGGGGCAAAAGATTTAGAGAGTATAGTCAATCTGTCATGACTAGAAATAAAAACTGTGCGAAGACACTAAAACTGCAACAACAATCTCCTCAAGACCGTAAAATCCACGAAGGTAACAAATTGTGCAGGGAAACCCAAAAGAGTTAGGGCCAACAAAGCAGGGGTCAGAGTTAATTCACAAAGAGGTGTTTCAAATGTGGATGGGACGGTCATGAACGTTGAACTTTTTTGGATCAGACTGGAGAGGAACTCTGACCTAACCAGTAAGAACTTTCAGGACTCAACTATAAGTGTGTACAAACGGATCACAAGTGGAGGGATTGTCCTCAACCAGATGTCATTTTTCATCAAGATGCTCAACAACGCTAAGAAAAAAGTGGAACTGTACAATCGGACCAAAACCAAAAGATCCGTGAAATGAAACAGTTTAGAGATAGATGCTTCAATTGCGGCAGAATGGGTCACCGGAGGAAGAATTGCCCAGATAAGAGTAAGATACCCCAGGAGCAAGGGCAGAAACAACACGAATGTGTGTACGGCGTCCAACATACTGAAATTCAGTAGCCATCATCAGCCATTGATGGTGCATTCCTTCCTTTAAGTACTATGGGACATTTTATTCAATAATGGGGCGTCACACTTTTTCATAGATACTCACTTTGCACGGACCTTAGGATTTTTAGACACTACTGAGAGTACGATGTCATGCACAGACTCATCATTGGGAAAGGGTCTTTAATTTTCTTTATACGCTGGGGTGTAGGTATATAGTTTGGTAGTTTTATTTTACGTGCAGTTATACTAGTTTTAGTCATATGTGAGCACGACATCATTATTGGCATGCATTGGCTCGCTGCGTACAGTGCCATGATAAATTATTTCGGTAGGAGTATTATCTTTGCCATTACATGGAAGGAGATGTCTTGGTGGTGATGCCTCGCCCAAAGGGAGGATCTTCCACCCATTTGTATTACATAGAGGATGATACCTCTAAGGAGATTGTGATTCTCCTGGATTCGATTCCAGTCGTTCGTGAGTATTCGAATGTATTTCAGGAGATAAGTGGGTTATGTGTTAAGGTATTCTGTGTGGAGTAAATCCACATGAGTTAAAATTTTCTAAAGCAAGAATAAGGGCAAGGGTATGGTGCTTACAAGGGAAATGGTTAATATAATTTCCAATTTGGTTTGGACAGATGCATTATGTCTGAAAGACGATTAAGTAGCCAAGGCGAATGGAAAAGTAGAAGTATGAGTTTTATCCTCGGAGGATGAAGCGTGTTTTATGTGACACGAGCAAGTCCTTATATTTTTGTTTATTGCCAGATTCGCATGTGAGGAGAATTTAGTGCGTATATCTATAGCGTTATTATTATGTATATGTTTCCCGGGTAAAGTGGGATTATCTTTAGTGTTCTCTGCGGAGGACAAATGAGTGCACTGTTTGTGATTTATATTCTTTATTGACAATTATTGTATTAGTGATGTGATATGCGAGTACGATATTATAGAAATTATGGTTTATAAAAATGGTTAAAACAATAGTGGGCAGTAATTTCAAGGCTATCGGAGTGGTTTCCATAGGGCAGCATGTTTTGTTCTGGCAAGGCCTCACCTGCGAGAGGGCCGGAATCGCACTTATATTATCAATTTTAGAGATTTCGGAGGGGATAGTGGTCTTGAGATATTCGATCCCAATGTGTGTAGGGACTTTGTTGTTATGATTCAGTATGAATTGGGTCTACTGTTGAGCGAAAAGAAGAACCGGTGGTGTGGTAAGAAGGCATTAAATGTTTTGTCTTGTCACCACGAGTTAAGGGGTGGAACGATGATAAGGAGGATTTAAAATTTCGATTTATATGGTGATTGAGAGTACCCAAGTGTGGTAATCATGGTGTGATCACAAGGAAAATAAATAAGTGGGTGTTATGCGTAAAGCGTATGTGATGCTTACGCTAGTATGCACGGTTTATAGGGTGTGTGGGCGTCCTGGTTAGCTGATGTCAAAATCGTCCAAGTTGAAGGGACATGGAAATAGACGCTTGGAATAAATGTTTGAGGGATTAACATAATGAAATGGAAGGGGTAGAGTCAATTTGGCGCAGTGTGAAAGACGATAAATCCTTATATTTGTGTTCAAAGTAGCACACCGAATCTGGTTGGAAGGTTGTGGGAAGCCATTTAAACAGGGGTATTCTTTGATAAGGGTAGAATTCAATTAATATGGAGAACACTTGGAGAGGAGTTGTAATTAGTCAAATGTTGAGAGCGAACGACGCGTATAAAGAATGAAGATGTTAGTATGGTATAACAGGTCCGGAAGTGCACATCGTGGAAAAAAGTGTACGGGTCGAAACTTTCAGTATATACGCAAAGGAAATAAGGGGAGTATTAAGTGTCACTTAATGTGAGACATTACAAGTAGAAGTCGATGTCGAGCGGGACATAGTGAGTAGTCTCCGCGGGCACTACTTATAAACAGAAATCGGTTGGAACAAGAGGGTCAACCAGAGAATTTTGTGGCTACCGACGATTCCGATAAGGGAAGAGGCCAGTGAAGTCGATAAAGTTTCCTTGATGGGTTGGCAACCTCAAGGCAAGATCAAGAGTTCATTCGAACATGTGTAACAAGTCGCCCAAGAAGGAAGTGATTGATATTCCTTTGGGGTGATTTACCACATTAACTAGTGTGCCAAATCCCACCTCCAATATGGAATTTCAGGAAGCAGCGGGGATAGCACTTCGTGTTGAGCGGGTTGTATCACCCATAATCCGGGGAGTAGGCGAGCAGTATTTAACCATTAGTGGAGTTTTATGAAATTAATTTTGGATTCATTATGATCGTTTCATTTCCACAATGGTTATATCTAGAAAGTGGAGTATAGTACGATAATTGGGGAAGGATATTACCTCATAGTAGGGTTCCCTGGGAGCAATCTTACCTGTTTATTGTGAACAAGGTGCTAATTGAGGATTTCGTGTGGAAAAACCTTAACTTTTCTCAGTCTGAAGGTTAAGAGATGGGCGGATAATCAGAATTTTGGACTAGTCGAGTTAGAGTCTGATGACTATGGTGGAATTACCACAACTATTTTAAACGAACAAGAGTGGTCAGATGTTCGTATGGCTTCTCTCAGAATGGGAGTTTTGTTTTTAGATAAATCCGCGTAGTTGTCATGTAGTGAGGTGAAACCTCGCAATGATAGTGAAATAATGGGAATTAATAATGTATATGCGTGTCTTATGCGAACGTTGTCGGATAGGAGCTCAATGTGAAGTGTCTTTAATGAGAGTGTTAAACAAGTTTTTTGTGAGGCGGGAGCTATAATGATTGAGAGCCATACTATGTAGGTAGTTTGCGTACTGTTAGGCCTTATTTTTTGAATTTTGGGATGAAATTCCATTATTAGGGGGGAAGAATGGAATACCCCGTATTTTTATGACTTTCAAAATTTGGGGATTTATTACATTTAAATTGAGATATTAATTTAATATTAATCTGGAAATTAATTAAAAAATTTACTAGTGTGACGAGAGTTAGTAATTATTGGGAAATTATCGAATATTACTAAATGAGTAAAGTAATATATAACATTGATTTTATAAAAATTGTCACGAGTGAATAAAATGGGAAATATGAAAATTTAAGTCGGGACACGCCCGTATCGTGTCAGGACTAAATTATTATTATTAAAAGTGAATAAATTATAAGTCGCCCATATGGTCATTTTGAGTTCGTCAATGTGTCCATACGGATCAAGATAGTCAAAATAATGTACCCGGAGGTTTAGTTTGTGTCTCGGGGCATTTTTAGGCCTAATTGGCATCCCGGGAGGGTATTATACACATTTGACATTTTTGGGTAATTAAACCCACGAATTTTCTTAGGATAAATCAGCCTTTAGGAGTTACCCTCTAGGGTTAACAAACACAAAATCAAATAACGGCCATTAGAGAAGGAGTGGGTGAGCTTTCCAAGCAATTCAAGGAGAAAGACTCAACCGTTTACACCACCACCACCACCAAAGCGTAGATCGCGCGACGAGGAACGCAACCATACCTCTTTCGTCCCCAAATCAAAAACTCAAATTCCAGGCAAGTATCTATCTTTATTTTCTTTTAGTTATTGTTTCATCCATGTTAGATTAGGATTGTTATACACATGTTCCATAGAAGAATTGGAGGAATTGGAGGGCTTAATCACATGACTTGGTGAGAATAATTATACTCTGGACATCCCAATCATATGTAGAGGATAACCCATGAATTGGTATGAGTTTAGAAGCAAGAAATCTGGAAAAAAAAAACTAAAAGAATGAAAGTATTATGAAAATTAGAGTTCTTGATAGTTAATACAAATTGGCCCTTTAAATCAATTCCGTTGATGAAATTGTACATGTTTTACCTAGAAAATCATACTTATATATGTATAGAACCAGTAGTAACCTTATTTGGGGAGTTTGGTAATTTTAAATTTCGTTTTGCAGAAAATTATTGGTTGAAGCCTGTAGGTTGAAATTGCAGTTTCTGGGCAAGAACTGCTTGATCGATCGATCGACTCCCTTTCCTCGATCGATCGACCCCTCCTGGAAAACTGCATATTTGTCCCCATTTTGTTTAATCGGATTTAAATACGTGGGAACCCTTGATTATTATTTATAGAGTATAATGGGTCGTGAGGAGGACCAGTATGGTCTAAATAGATTCAGTTGAATGAAAGTTAATATAGGATGAAATTGTGGGTTAACGGGGAATTTCGTTACACATTAGAGATTGTGCGTGAGTTTGTTAATGAATTGAGGGACTCGTGAAAGTCTTAGACCACAAGGTTAGAGAGGGTATACCTATTGAAATTGTCTTTAGCACAAGAATACTTCGAGAGATGATAAGTATGTATGAAATAAATTATAAATGGGAATAAAAGAGACAACCCAGTTATGCAAGATAATTGAGTAATTCATGCTAAGAACGGATAATTATAATTATGGGTCGTGGGCGTACCTAATTAGAAATTTTGAATATTTATATGTTTGACCGTGACTGTGCATATATTAAGTATCTGTGTAAAAATCATAAATGGGCTACTTGCTATCATGGGGGTTTTCGCACCAGGACAGTCTTATCTGGATTGTACCTTTATGGGGGATATTGACTCGTACCCTAGAAGATAGTTTCCTCGATACTGGCTATCTGAAAATGATAGTCAGATGTTCTATGAGACGTGAGGGTATGTGATGACCTCTTAGGACCTAGAACTATGCTTCGCCTCCATTTGTTTGTGTATTGTGTTGGTACAGTTCGAGAGTGATTCTGAACTAGTATTTACCTTAGTTTGTGTGATACGAGGACTTGATAGAAGAGTATGCCAGCACCATAGATTTATGTGGGGTGTCGATAGTATATATATATATATATATATATATATATATATATATATATGGAAACTTTCTGTTGTATGTATAAGTAGTTAAGAAATGATTAAATACTTCAACTTTATAATAAGTGTTCAGGAACTTTGTAACGGTACGATGCTCCTCTAAGTAACGTAATAAATTTTGAAGACAATGACTTTCTAAGAAAAACTAAATGTTATAGCTTTCTACTCCTCGGGATATAACTTTATGGAAAATAAGAGTTAAGTCATGAGTTTAGTAGTACGGTAGGCGTGAACACTAGATGAGAGGCCAGAATTCTCAAGAGAGTGTTGCATACTAACATGGTTGTTACATTAGCCGGTAAGCATTTTAAATACTTGTTAAACTATTTTACACTCGGGATCTGACCTATTTTCTATTATTTCTCTTTCTCTTGTATATATGTATATATTAAAGGTGCCCATCCACAGGGGCGTGATGCTTAGATTCTTTGGATTATACGTGCTGCAGCTGATGTGGGAGTTATAGGCCCTTGCTTTAGACGACCTCTTTGTTCATTCAAATCTTATTTTAGTTATGCTTAGATAGGGCATGTGTCGCCCATTCCTCTATTCAGTTTGGATTTGTTTTTTTAGAAATTTATGTTCATTTATATTTCCATTATTCGGTACTCCTTGGGAGTTAACTATTGTCAGGATGGTTTCCTTTATAGTTTTAAACTGGTTTGGTTTATCTAGATGGTTTTAATCCTTGTTTGGTATTGCCATCCTTAGTATTTATATGATTCTTAAATTGTTGGTTGTTAAAAAGGTTTACATATTTGGATTTAATAAATTGGAAATAAGGTTTTATATTGTTTTGACACTTAGCTTAATTATTTAGGGTGTTTAAATTGGAAATTTTATATTGAGACAGTGATGCTAAGAATGAACCAACCATTCACCTTGATTTTCAATTTAATAAAGGACTGATCACCCGATATTTAATTAGGCGGGGTGTCACACATGACTATGCGATCAGTTCCTAGAGTTACATTGGTACTGTGCGAGGTGTCCATGCCTTTAACAAGGTTGTTTTGGTGTTATTGTCGATTTTCTCTTTTTAACGAATTGTTTTTAAACCAAAGTCTAAATATTGACAAATTTTAGTCATATTCTCAAACTGAGAGTCTCGTGACTATTAGGTATGTTCTTATAACTTACATTAGTCCTGTGCGAGGTATTCGTACCTCTTAAGAGGACGTTTGGAGGCTTTTTTAGGTTTTTTTACCTCAAGCGACATGTTTTTAATCCTAAGTCTAGATATTTACAAATTTTAGTGAAACTCTCAAACCGGGAGTCCATTGACTACGTGATCAATTCTAACGAGTTACATTAGTCCCATGCAAGGTGTTATTTCTTGTATGGGGACGTTTCGAAGATGTTTTGTGGTGTCTCCCTCTAGAGGAGTGTTTTGAAGCTTAAGTCTATATATTTGCAAATTTTAGTCATATTCTCAAACTGAGAGTCTCGTGACTACATGTAACACCCCTCTCAATCTGCAAACGAGGTGGCCATCTTTTGCCACCAGACTATGTCGAGTGTCACTAAATAAGTTATCATTCTTAGAATGTGACAGATATATGAGACATAAAATTTGATTCCACAAGACAATAATCAAATTGATCCAATAACACTAACCATTCATGTAATAATAAATCCATCACCATGCTAATCTCCAAAATAAATCCAACTCCATATAAATATACACTCAAATGAAATGATCAAATCGAAAACATCTGAATAAAACCATAAACAACTATGGAACCGATTCTAATCACTACTATGCAACTACTCCAGCGCTATACTTGAAATGTTAGTCGACACAATCGGTCAAAGCCCACTACATGAATACAAGCTACTCTCCCCAATTAGAGTCCGTGAACCCAAATAGTAGCATTATACATGATAAACACCACAATATAGTATTTTAATTTAAACGAGATATAAATTAACATGCAGAAAAAAATAACTGTCACTAACTACCCACTTAACTAGGCCACCCCGTTATTTAAAAATAATTTTCTTGTCACAATATTTAACTAACTATTACAATTTAATTTAATAAATTCTTCCCATATTTAATTTATGTGGCACCAGTATAGCCAGTTCACCTTCTCTCGGGTCCTGCACATATTGATGGCACTCCCACAGTTCTACACCACACACCGTCCCCTCACTATAACCAGTTCCCCCGTATTCTATCACTCCTGAACATATTGGTGAGGTTCCACACACAATACGTCACTATAGTCAGTTCGCCAGTATTCTGCCAGCACTGCACATATTGGTGACGCCAACACACACCCACGTCCCTACAGCCAGTTTGCCCATATTCTGTCAGCACTGCACATATTGGCAACGTCAATCCATTTTAATACTCATTTATCATCAAATTCTCAATTTCTCAATTTCTCATTTATTTTATTTTAGTCCCACACTATTATAGAGCATCAATCCTCAAACCCACCCCTAGTCCCATACCTAGAGATCTCGAAAACACAAGTACGTCGTACCTTATTATATAGGATAAATCTCAACTATTAATCTCCTCCTAGTCTCGTGCCTAGGGTATCGAATCAACGGAACGACACAAAAATCAGCCCCACCCCGAAATATCTCATCCGTAAAAATCTACACTAACTAGTCCCATACCTAGAAAGTATTAACCGCAACTAAGACATACTCATTACTCCCATACCTAGTAAATACTCCTAAAATTAAGGTGAGAGCATAACTACCAAAAATCTCGTCGTCCCCGCGGTGATAAATATAATCAAATCAAAAATTCACATAGGACATATTTATAATAATTCTATGATTTTCTCCTACGATCACAAATAAATCTAATTTAATCCGTTCAATACATCTTCATAATTAAAATAATTTGTTTTAAGCAACTAATATAATTTCAACATCATGCAAGTTTTATGGTGCACACAATAAAACTTCCCTTTTATCACACCTGCAAAATTCTATGTGATTGCACAAGTCCATTTTTCATTTAAATAAGGTCATTGTGGTTTTCTACATACAAACTTACAACCATATTCACAAAAATCCAACTTCGACCCTAAACACACAAGGGTTATGTGTCTTAATTCATTTTAATATTTTTTTAGGAAAACAGTCCCAATATAGATTTCACTTTCCCTAATTATGGTAACTAATTTATTGAAAAAAAATATGTATTTAAGGTTTAGGCGATATTTAAAACGCATAATACTAAACAGGGAGAATAAAAGTATGCATGCGTGAGGAAAAGTTGGTTGAAATTTCTTATTAGATGGTTGCTTTCCCCTCAAAAAAATGATAATAATTAGTTCTTGAACAAGCTTGAGAAAACACGGTTTGATCCTTCAAAATTTGGGTTGAGTCTTGATTTTAAATGGGGCTAGGGTTTGTAGATGAGAGAAAATAAAATTATGGGGGGCTACTTATTTTTCAGAAGGCTAAAATGTGTTTTGAAAGTCCTAAACCTGTCACTTTATGTTTATGTACCAAAAAGAATTTGAGCATTAAATAATTACAAACAACGAAAAACATTTCGGACGATGAGACTATTGGAATTGGTTGAAATTTTAATATGTTAAAGATGAAGACAAAACAAAGCTGTACAAAAAATTTCAGATCGATCGGACAATTGAATATTATTATTTCTTTTTTTCTCAATGGTCGAATCCTCCCACGATTTTTATACCAAAAAATTACAATTTCCAAATTTTAATCCCGATTTAAATTCCACTTAAAACCTTATTTTTATATATAAATACCAACATTTTGACATACCAAAATTAAATAGATTCCAATTTTTTTTAAATTTAATTTAACAAAGATTTTTTGTTTAAAAAACACGGGGTGTTACACTACATGGCACTTCTAGTGAGTTTCGTTGTCGGGTGCGAGGTATTCGTGCCCTTCATGAGGCTGTTTGTCATTTTTACCCTCTAACGGCATATTTTTAAACCCATGTTAAGAAATTTTTAAATTTTAGTCATATTCTCAAGCTGACACTCTTGTGACTATGTGGCCAGTTCGTATGAGTTAAATTAGTCCCATGCGAGGTGTTTATGCCTCTTAAGGGGCCGTTTGTGGTTGTCTTGGATTTTTGTCATCTAGCAACATATTTTTATGCCTAAGTCTATATAATTGTAAATTTTAGAACTATTCTTGAAATGGGAGTCCTGTGACTACATGGTTAATTCCTATGACTTACATTGGTCCTACACGAGGTGCTTACTCCCCTTACGAGGCCATTTGGGGGTTGTTTTGAGTTTTTAAATTCTAGCGGCATTTTTTTAAGCCTAAGTCTAAATATTTAAAATTTTTGGTCATATTCTCAAATTAGGTTTTCGTGATTACGTGGTCAATTCCTATGTGTTACATTGGCCTCATATAAGGTGCTCATGCCTCTAATAGGACCGTTTGGGAGCGATTTTGGGTTTCTTCCCTCTAGCATCATGTTTTAATACTTAAGTCTCGATATTTTTAAATTTTAGTCGTATTCTCAAGTTCGGAGTCTCGTGACTATGCAATAAGTTATTACGAGTTACATTGGTCCCGTGCGAGGTGCTCTTGCCCTTGAGGGGCCCTTTGGGGGATATTTTGGGTTTTTACCCTCTAGCAACATGTTTTTAATCCTAAGTCTAGTTATTTAGAAATTTCAGTCATATGCTCAAATCGAGAGTCCTCTGACTATGCAGCCTATTCCTATGAGTTTCATTGGTCCCGTGCAAGGGCATATTAGGGGAGCCTTTGCGGAATTTTTTTTGTTTTTGCCCTCTACCAACATGTTTTTAAACCTATGTATAGATATTTCGAAATTTTAGTCAACTTATCAAATTAGGAGTCCTGACTACACAATTAGTTCCTACAACTTACATTGGTCCCTTGCGAGGTGTCCGTGCCTCTTATAGGGCCATTTGGGAGTTGTCTTGTATTTTTTCCCTCTTTCGGCATGTTTTTAGCTTAAGTCTAGATATTTTCAATTTGTAGTCATCTTTTCAAATCGGTAGTCCAATGATAATGCAGTCAATTATGAAGAGATGTATTAATCTCGTGCGAGGTGTTTGTGCCTATTATAAAGTCGTTTGGAGGGTTATTTTAGGGTTTTGCCCCCTCACGGCGTATTTATAATACAAAGTCTAGATATTTTAAAATTTAATCACATTCTCAAATTGGAAGTCCCGCAACTATGTGGTCAGTTCTTACAAGTTACATTGGTCACTTGTGAGATGTCCGTGCCTCTTATAGGGTATTTTGGGGTTTGTTTTGGGTTTTTTCTTTCTGGTGACATGTTTTTTAGCTTAAGTCTAGATATTTGTAAATTTTAGTAATATTCTCAAATTGGGCAACCCTTGACTGATTCACTGAGAGGTGTTTGTTCCTCTAATGAGGTCGTTTGGGTCTATTTTGGGTTTTCACCCTCTAACGACAAGTTTTGAAGAACAAGTCTTGATATTTGACAATTTTATTCATATTCTCAAATCAGGAGTCCCATGACTTTGCGGTAAGTTCTTAAGAGTTTCATTGGTCCCGTACTAGGTGTTTGTGCCTCGTGCGAGGCCATTTGAGGGTTGTTTTATGTTTTCTCCCTTAGAGGAATATATTTAAGCTTAAGTATATATATTTGTGAATTTTAGTCATATTCTCAAATCGATAGTTCTATGATTATGCAGTCAGTTCTTAAGAGTTACTTTGGTCCCGTGCGAGGTGTTCGTCACTTTAAGTGGTTATTTGCAGGTTATTTTGAGTTTTCATGCTCTAGCAGCATGTTTTTTAGCCTAAGTCTAGATAATTTAAAATTTTAGCCATATTATTAAATCGAGAGTCACGTGAATATGATGTTATTCCCTATTAGTTACATTGGTCCCGCACAAGGTGTTAGTGCCCTTTACGGGGTCTTTTGGGGATTGTTTTGTGTTCCCCCCCCTGGCAACTTGTTTTTATGTCTAAGTCCAGATATATTTAAAAATTTATGAGTATTCTCAAATCAGGAGTCCCATAACTACACGATCAGTTCCTGTGAGTTACGTTGATCTTGTTCGAGGAGTCCGTACACCTTATGGGGCCGTTTAGGGGTTGTCTTCGCTTTTCGCATTCTTTCGGCATGTTTTTAAGTGTAAGTATAGATATTTACAAGTTTAGTCAATTTTGGAAACTAGGAGTCCCGTGACTACATGGTCAATTTCTACGAGTTATATTGTTCCCATGCCATCCTAGTTAATTTATAAGTCATATTAAGCATTCATAATTCAATCTAAACATTCATATATTAAAGTAAACATTCATAAATCAAGCTAAAACACTAATATAACGTCAATATCATAATGTGACACAATTTGGATATAATTAGGATTTTCAAGAGCTAATATAATAATAGGATACAAATAGGATTGTCAATGATAAAATGATGTTTTGATACTAAATCTTCTTCTAAATCAACTAAAATATCCTTCAAATGAGGGTTTCCATCAAGAGGCAACTATAACACTTTGGGACCCTTTAATGCATCTTTTTGAATAGTCATACCCTTAAGTGCATGCACAGTAATAAACCAGTTCCCATCGTTTATGCAATTTAATAAGAATACATTCTTTATATTCTAAAAAGGGAAAATAAAAGGTTATTTGAATATACAATATTTACTCTTCATCTTCTATAAATCTACCGTGACGAGTTTTAAATCGTGATCAACTTTACAAGCATTCATAGTTTCCTCCACCTTTACACTGTCACAGTAAAATATGATTTCTATAAAATCTAAATAATTGAGTTTTAGGATATGTTGAACAATCCCATAATAGGTTAGCAACATATATTTTGGATTTTTATCTCTTTTTCTAGCGACACAGGTAGTCAAGGCGGAAATTAAAATTCCTATATTTTATGTCAAAAGCTTTTCCTAAAATGGGTATGAAACGAATTCAAAACCATTAATGCAGAATTTCTTAAACTCGTTTACATGAAATTTGGCACCATTTTCTAGGAATGAAAGCCTCGAAGAGATATCACCTCTTTATAGAAGTTTTACTTATCAATGAATTTTTATTGTGGCATATTTTTACCACAGATAAATAAATAACTGCGCACATAAGATGTGGAAATTATATCTTTGGATATCCATGCCCTAAAAGAATTCCTCATGCAATTTCTCCTATGATTTTAGGAAATTTCGTTCTCCTACTTCCTAAAGGTAAATTGTAGATTTTAGATCATAATATATGGAATAAATATAATCAAACAAGAATAAATCGGGTAATCATGTAGTTACTTACTCTCTCAAGACTCCAGCTTCATCTAGTGATTCGAAGACGTAACGAGTCGCTTGCTCATATTCTAGATTAATGAGTCTCACATCTTTAGGATTCCCGAAACGCAATTCATCCTCAAACTCGTCAGGTTCCTCGATCACTCATTCTCAATGAGGATTGAACCTCCTAAGTTCTTGTTCTATCACATGTTCTTTAGTGTAAAGCGATGATTTCATTTACGTATTCTTCCAAAATTGACCCTCAAGTATACCATGTGATTTAAATGTAATATTTAGAGGTTTTCATCAAGTGCTCAAAAGGATACATTCACCAATACCTAACGGTACCAACAACAAATCCACAATTCATAAATGCACAAGCATGTGGACGTTGATATCTAATAACGATGAAGAAAATATTTCTCTAATACACAAAATGCCTCAGCCAAAGTCAATTTTGCATCATTAATGTGCCTTCTATTCACCACTTTTCCACAAAGTACGGTAAACCACAAACTTTTTTGCATAATTGTGTAATACCCCGTTATTTCTGAATAAATTATTATAATAAAAATTAATTTAATAAATTCGAGTTAAATTGGAAAATAAATTACATCGAAACGATTTAAATTTTAATAAGTAAAATATAAATTGACAAAAATAGTTATTATATATTTTATAATTATTGGACTTAATTGGACATGATATGTTCACTCACTAAAAATAAATCATATAGTAATCTATTTATGGTTACGCGTCGTATAAACATAATAAAAATGTATATGTTGAATAAAAACAATTGGGATGCATTTTGGGAGGTTTTATGAGATTGTTTAGGTTTTTAGACCTTTAAAAATAGTCCCTAGGTATATGTGTAAAAGTTGAGAGGTTAATGAACTATTTCTATTGCGAGTTTGGGCCCATTTGGGGGTCCAAATATGGAACTCAAGGCCAACTCAGGAATTGAGTTTAGAATATATAAATTAGGGGATTAGGAAAACTCCAGGTCATTAACTAAAAACCCTAGCAGACACCTTTGGAAGAGAGAGGAGGCAAAGTACTAAGGAGAGAGAGAAGTAAAGAAAGAAGTCCAAAGCACTCACCAAGAAATCCTTAAGAAAATCAGTCAAAAAATTTCTTGCTAACTTTATTTGTCCAAAATATTTCTTAACTCATTGTGATTTATCTTCCAAGTAGAATTCTGAATTACATAGGTATTTGTAGTGACATAATGATGAATTGAATCATGTTTGTAAAGTATTTAAATCCAAAAATAGGAGAGAGAATTTGAAAATTAGGATGGGTATTAATTATGAGTTGGATGATAGGAATTCATACTTTAAAGTTGTGGTTTAAATGATATGGTTGATCACATGTAGAGGATTAATGTTTATGTTAAAGATATAGAATTAACCCTTGCATTATGGTAGAATCATAGGGAATTTATATTTATAAATCTAATTAGGTATGAAACCACCAATAGCTTGAAATCCAGGGATTTAGGACTTGAATCTGACATTAAAACATGAAATAAATTATCCTAAGGGGGTAAAAAAAGTCATGGGAAGCCGGATTGAAAATTATATTAAAGATTAAGTCATTGGAATTATGTATAGATGGAAGTGTTGAATTCCTAATCTTGGAAAAATTATGGCGAAATAGGCTGTCGCATAGGGGCGAACCTCGCCCCTAGTCTGAAATGATACAGCCTCTAGGGGGTCTAGGCGTGGGGTTCGCTGTTATATCCGGGGGAATTTTAGGAGTTCATACCAGTTCGTAAGACCATGTAAAAGTAACCATGGAATTTATTAAAAATGGATTAGCGACATTACTAATAATTGTGAAAATTAAATTAACTGGATGGTTAATTATTTTTTATAAAGAAAATAATTTAGTGATTTATGTGATAGTAGATCATTAATGTAGGACAGTTATGAGAATCCTTACGGGGCATCTAGAAGGTAACTTGTGGGGTAATTACTGAAAGGAATTAATTACATGGTTAATTGTATTTTATTAAGAGAATGAAATTAATAATTTGAATGATGGATAATTATTAACTAAGGATAATTACAAATAATCTTTACATGATAGCTAGAGGGTAATTATAGAGTAATTATTCTTACATATGGTTATATGTATATGTAACACCCCTTACTTTTGAGTAATTATTTTTATATAAGTTTCATGTGGGTTAGTCATTTAAAATAAATGACAATCGAATTAAATATTAATTTGTATAATTAAAGAGTTAATATTTATGAGTATTGCATGTTTACGGTTACATGAATGTAAATAGTGTAATATTATATTGTGTTACGTCGTTGCGCATTAAAGCGATGGTTATGGCTTATATCCCAATCAGATTATTTAAGAAATCCAATACGACGTTGGGATAGGAAATTATAAAAGTTATCTCAGATGTTAGTTTAGAGGGAACGGCTAGTTCGACAACGGCTGAGATAGTAAAAATAAGTGTCGGGTGTGTTTTTGGGTTTCGGGGAACTTTTGGCTAGTTACGACTTAAATATGATGTTACAAGTCATTTTAAGTATGTAGTACCATTTAATGTTAGACTTAAATCTATTTAAGATATTTTGGGTATTTAGTCTAGAAAGAGAAATTAAAGCTCATTTATGTTTAAAACCTAGAAAGAAAGAGAGAGGAGAAGAGCTTGAGAGAAAGAGGAGAAAAAGAGAGGAATTGGTGATTTGAGCTTGGAATCGTTTCAACGAGGTGAAATACAAGACTTTAACCTTGAGGAAAGTTTTTTAACTTTCCTGAATGTATGATTGTGTGTTAATAAATTGTATAAATTGTTAGTGTTCTTGAGTTTAAACCATTTGGGGATTTTGATGTTTAAACCCTTATGTATATGATGTAAACATGATTTGACAGGTTCATAATGGTGGGTTATTATGTAGGAATGATTTGTTGATGATGTTGGGTTTAGATGGAAGTAAAAAAAGGGTTTTAGGATTTAGGGTTCGTATAAACTCGTAGCTAAAATTGGGATGTTCGATCCAGGCGAATCGATTCGGTAAAATGGTAGGCTACAGGTCTGAGTTAACGAATCGATTTGGGCAGGCTGAATCGATTCGTCAAGTTAGTAAAAAGTTTGGTTCTCTCGAACGAATCGATTCGGCTAGGGTGAATCGATTCTCTCCCAAGGGCGAATCGATTCAGAAATTGTGTTGTTTGACAAAAAATTTCTAATTATATTTTAACTCCTTTTCTCTTGGGTATAAAGATTTGGAACCTTATTATAGGATGTATTATAGACAAATGTGACCTTATATGTGGATATTAATACCTTAGGATGATAAGGGGGAAATCAAGCCTATTTCTAGGGATTAGAAACGATGGTATAATACCTCAATTGGTTATGAGATTGATAAATAGGACTAGTGTATAGTACAACTTTGTTCTTTTGGCTTTCGAGGGATAGTATGGAAGTGTTTATACATTCTAGCCTTCATTGATTATAGATCTATGTGTTCGGGTATAAGAATTGTCATTTTAATTCATTATACATGCATTTTGTGATTTTGGCATATATGCACGTACCTCTATAAATGCTATGATAAGGGAAGTTACGCGAAAGAGGTGAATCCCCATGGCAAATGAATGCAGGGAGAGTATAGTCCTCAATCCATAGCACCGGTTGTTACATTTCATGATTGTTTATTGTAAGTGAAGTAGTTCTGGGTATGGTTACCCCTTACTATCGAATGTATATGGCCATTTTCCATGCGTTGTGATTTAGGGTACCAGGTGGTCATGAAACTAGGCCCTGGAAGATGATAGCAATCAGGGAGAGAATCCAGTGGGGTAATTCCCGAAAGGATGGTCTTAGAAATGTTATTATATAAATATAATTATTCTCATTCAAATTGTGATTTAACGCCAATGATTAAATGGAATTATGAATCAACTGTGATTATATGTGATCATTAATGATTAATTGACTTGTGAGGATAAATGATAAATTGGTAAACCATGCATACTGGATAGAGTTAGGTTATTCCTATTAAGTAATCGGGTGGCTTAACTTAACAATGAATTGTACGTGTTAAGGTGTGCACTTTAGAAGAGATGTGAGTATATTTCTTCAAGTGAAGATCGAATTTAACATGTTCATGAAATTTAACATTCTTAACTGTTATGAATTTTATTCACATGTAAATCATATCAAACCGGGCCTTGATCCATTTATATTTTATCTCTTGGTGTGGTTATTGTCTATGTTTAGGTGTCCCACCGCAAGGGCACCCATTTTGACCTTCCCTTCAAGTGTTAAGGAGCTACGACATATTATGGATGTTGTAGGATTTTTGTATTAGACGCATCAAACTCTTTTTTTATATTCCAATTATGATTCGTCAGCGGTATTCAGGCATGTTGTCCAAGTTTATATCTCATAGCTACAACTATATTTGGTGTGACGTTTTTGTATCAGTCTGTTAATCGACATCTTATTCGTTTACATTTTATAAATGCTATCAAACTGTTTGTTATGTAAATTGGATGACTAAAATTGCTTTTATCAAATTGGAATATATATTGACATCCATTTTTAAAATGTTGGGTGGTCGTATCATAGTACCTTTTATATGACAGTGATGCTAAGAATGCACCATTTAAGATTCCTATTTTATTGGAGTAGCGGGATAGCCACCTCTTATTTTAATAAGCAGGGTGTCACAGATGGTATCAGAGCATCAGGTTCTGATGTGATCTTATAAAATCAATGGAGGAAGTATATTCAACGCCATCTTCGAATGGTGGAATGTAATGAGGAGAGGAAATAGATTCTCGCCACTTTTAAATTGGTGGGAGAAGCTCTTCAATGGTGGGAGTCAGTGATAACTCTGGACTAAAGGGATAATATGACTATCTCGGAGTTCTAGCATCTGTTTGAATGAAAGTATTTTCCTCCAGCAGTACAAAAGGAGATGAGGAGGAAGCTTTGGGATGTTACTTAAGGGGAGCAAATAGTGGCGGAGTTTGAAAAGGAATTTACCCGTCTAGAAAATTTTATGCCGAATGAGGTAAGTACGAAAGATAATAGAATCTCAAAATTTGTTGACGATTTGAATTGGAAGATAAGGCAACACCTATTGGGGAACCCTTCCCTACAAACTTTTGGCGATGTGATGAATGCAGTTATACTTTATTACTAGGATCAGCGCCTTTATTTTAAGGGGAGTAAGAAAATAGGGGATTCTGGACAATCTAGAAAACCAGGAGGAAATGGTATTGGTGGAGCACAATCACCACCACAGCAGTCGGGGCATACACAGAAAGAGTGGGACCTTCAGTAAGGTGATCCAGCTAAGAAATAACATTTTGGTGTTTTAGTTTTGGTGGAGGTAGTTTTAGGCCAAATCAGGGTGCTCAACAACAGCAGTAGCAAATAGTCCCGTAGGGCCAAGCCGACCAAGGGAATAACAGAGGTCGAGGCCAGTAGGGCCAAGGTGCGGGGCAGTTTTAGAATAAAAATTAAGGCTTATATCTGGAGAATTATGTGGGTCATTGTTTTCAGTGCGGTGAGACGGGTCACATGAAGAGAGTCTGTCCACATTTGAATATGGGGAATTACCTGGAGGCCCTCAAAATTGGCAGGCACCTTTACAACCTCTAGCACCTATTCTAGTAGTCCCACTACAATAAGGACAACTTCAGTTTGGTCATATGTATAATGTTCAAAATGCTTTGTTACCTCCAGCACCGCCAACTATCGAGGGTAAGTTTCCCATCAATGGGGTTGTGGGTCGAGTGTTATTTGACACAGGTCCAATACACTCATTTATATCTACGTACTTTGCTCGTTCGACTAGATTGTTGGAGTCTGTCGATAGTACTCTTATGAGTGTAGATTCTCCTATGGGCGGTAGCTCACTTACATTCTTTATTTGTAAATGGGTGGGAATAGACCTTGGTAGATTGTGCTGTGAAGCCGACTTGCTTCTCCTGGATATGGTCGGTTATGATGTTATTCTTGGCATGGATTAGTTATTCTTGGCATGGATTAGTTAGTGAATTATTATGGGAGGATTATAGTCTTTGCCATTCTGGGGAAGGAAATATTTTTAGTATCCATGCCTCTTTCGGAAGGAGGTTCAAGCACTCATTTATACTGTATTGTGGATGAGACTTTGCAAGGTATAGTTATTTCCTTAGACATTATTCCTGTTGTTAGAGAATTTGAGGATGTCTTTTGGGAAATTCTTGGATTACCTCCAAGTCGTGAGATTGAGTTCGTAATTGACTTAGCGTCGGGGACTAGGCTAATTATGCGAACTCCATACCGCATGGGTCCTTTAGAAATGCGAGAGTTACGAGATCAAATTTAGCAGCTATTTAGTTAAGGTTTCGTTCGGCGTAGTACATCACCATGGGGAGCCCCTGTATTATTCGTGAGTAAAACATATGGTTGCCTCTAGTTATGCATTGACTATCACGAATTGCAGAAGGTAACCATACAAAATAAAATCGATGATTTGTTTGATCAATTGAGAGGAGCGTCGTACTTCTCTCAAATAGATCTGAGGTCTGGTTATCGCCAATTGCGAATTTGAGAGAAGGACGTGTCCAAAGTCGCGTTCTTGACCAGGTATGGGTCCTATTTCGAGACTTTTTAGACCGATTTATGATAGTGTTCATCGATGACATTCTAGTATATTCTCGAACTAAAGTTGATCACGCTCAACACTTGAGATTTGTCTTACAGACACTACGTGATCATCAGCTATATGCAAAGTTTAAGAAGTGCGGTTTTTGGTTACAGGAAGTGCAATTTTAGGGGCATATCATGACGGCTGAGGATAATTCTGTGGACCCAAACAAGGTTGTAGTGGTGAGGGAATGGGGGTCAGGCCACGATGTCTACCGAGATTCGAATCTTTCTTGGTTTGGTAGGATATTATCACCATTTCATTAAGGGTTTTTCGAAGATTGATGGCCCGTTGACGAACTTGACCTGGAACGGAGTGCGATTTGTTTGGGATGACTCCTGTCAGCTAGATTTTGAGGAGCTAAAAGAAAAATTAACTTTTGCCCCTGTACTTGCATTGCCAATATCGAGAGTAGATTATTTAGTCTTTACTGACTCATATCTACAGGGATTAGGGGGGGTGTTACAACAGGAGCATAGGGCCATTGCATATACGTCTTACAAGCTTAATCCCCATGAGAAGAATTATCCCGTACATGATTTAGATCTTGTCGTAGTAGTGTTTACCATAAAGATTATGATGCATTACCTTATGGGTGAGAAATTTTGCTTCTTTACGGACCACAAGTCATTGCTATATTAATTCACACAGAAATACCTAAATATGCGGCAACGTAGATAGTTAGAGTTTGTTAAAGACTACCAATTTGATATTTACTACCACCCAAGCAAGGCAAATGTGGTAGGCGATGCACTGAGTCGAAGGACCGTGGCGCAATTAGTGAAAGTGTGGAAAGCTAAGTGGAAGGATCTTTGACAGGATGATGCTGTAGTTAGAGCATTCATGTCGGTATTAACCATTATGCCCAATATAATTATGCGAGTAGTAAAAGCACAAGCAGGGGATAATGACTGTCAAGACCGGGTGAGACACCTATTGAGTGAGGGAGAGAAGTCTTACTCTATTTGTTCTAAGGGTGGGCTACGTTTACATGGAAGACTTATAGTCCCAAACGGCGGAGACTTAAAACGTGCCGTCATAACGGAATCCCTGAAGCCCTTATACCTATGACTCACTTGAGTCTATATTGTATAAGTACTCATCTAGTTTGGAAATTGTGACAAAATTATATCCATCCTAGAAACCAAAGAGCCTCAGAAGTTGGATTGCCTATTCATCTTTCTTACTTGTAGTGATCAAGAGACTATTGCCAACTCTCACACACAGTAGAATTCAATTTATACATGTCATACTGCATAATAATGTGTGTACATATGTTGAGTGTGTTTAAATCCCTAAGTTTGATTTTTAATAATTTTTTGGGATTTTTTAAATAATTTTTAAACCATGTTTTATTAATTATAACTTGATTTATAAGTTTTTGGGGTCAAACTCTAAATATACTTTGTTGGGTATTATGGCCTAATGTTACCTTGGGTAGAAACCAAAAGCGGCATAAACATGACGGTATGGTTTTAATTATTTTAGACGCACGTTTCAGATCCTGTATTTGCCCTACATCTGTCTACCTATGATTGGTTGGAAGTGTGTTTCTTTACTGAGATAACAACGCGTGTGTTATCAACCCTTGGATCATTTGTTATCAATGGTCTGCATGTCGTCTTGATGAATCCCTGTGTAACCTTCTAAACCAATCAGCTTTCGTTTAACCACCGCCTTGTTTGAGCCCTTAGATTCAAGTCAATTTAAATTAACTTAATCCTGTCCCTTGATTTTGAACCAGCATCTCAAACCTTCTCCTCTCACTATAAAAGGGACTCTATTCTCAGACTTCGAAGACTTTTTCCATTTCATTATTTCTGAGAGAAGAGAGAGTAGAGAGAGAAAAGAGAAGAGAGAAACCAGAGAGAGAAAGAAAGTTAGAAACCCTAACTTCATTCGTCTAAATCCTCTTCAAACCTAACCCAAACACCTCTTTAAAACACCATATCCAAAAACACTACCCTGAGTGTTCTTGAGTGTTTGAGAGTTTGAGTTGAGTTATTTTTATTGCTGTAACCTTGTGTTCGTGAGATCTTGTTTCCAACTTAGACTTTTACTTAGATCTAGTTTCTGATTTCATAGAAATCCCAGATCTGAGTTATTCATGTTACATTACACTTAGTTTCATTCTTTATTTCTCATCTTGAGAAATATATTGTTGATTATTTTCTCTAAAACGTTTACTTACTTTGAAATCAACAATAAATGCTTTTTGTTTCTTGTTCTTGTAAAACTAAACCTTTGACCTAGTTTGGAATCTCACTTGGAGGTTTTCAATTTCGAAAATCTTTTCAAAAATGAGATTGATTAAGATCTTGGCTGATTTCTAAGCAAGATATCCATGGATTCTGGGATTAATTGAAAGGTAAAATAAGGTTCAAAGTTTTGTAAGAAGAAAGAAAACAAAAGATCACAGCATATAGTGTAACTGTAATTTGTTAGGACTGTTTGTACTTAATAAGTGTGTGTGTGTGTGCATGCATGTGTTAGAAAGCACCTCCACAAACACTTACACCCTACAACACAAAAAGTGTTGGTAATAAGATCTTGTGAACATAAGTCGACGTAAAGTGCTGGAACAAATAAGAAGTTGACAAACTGAGAGAACTACATCTACAATCACAACTGCAGAGAAGTTATAAGGACACCAGAGGGTACATTCCTAAACTTATATAGGTCTGAGTTGTTTGCATGTTAGTTATATAGTTTGTAACTCATAAATTTGTTTTAGTGGATTTTTCATTTTACTCCATAGAGGGAGTCGTGGATGTTTCCTCAATTGGTGAGGTTTTACCACGTAAAAAATTGTGAACAGAATATTTCTACATTTTCTCATATCATTCTTGGTTGTGCTGTGTTTAAAACTTGTTTAAACTATCTTTTAAACTTGTTACCCAAATCTTGAATAAGATCTCGTACATACTATTTTATCAAACACTTCTTGTGATTAATCCTTTTTTATTTAAGAAAAGAGTTTCTTCAAAAAATAACTTGGAGTTACTTAAATAGTTTATTTTCAATAAACGGCTTTAGTAACGCATTTTTCAATTGGTATCAGAGCCCGGGTAAAACTGCTTTTAAAGAGATCTTGTGTTTCTGAAATTGTTTTCTGAAAATCCAATATGGACGAGAAAAATGAAAGATTTGGTAACTTGACCAGACCTCCAATCTTTGATGGAACCAATTTTGCTCACTGGAAAGTAAGGATGATTGCTTTCATTCAAGGAACTTTGGGAGATGATGTCTGGGACATTGTTGAAAATGGTTATACTTTTCCTACTAAACCAGCCAACGAATGAAGTAATGAGAGAGTTAAGAAATCTTTAAGTGAGTTCACTCAAGAGGAGAAACAACTTTCTCAAAATAATAACAAAGGAAAGAAGGCCATATTTATGTCCATAAATGAACATGAGTTCAAAAGAATCTCATCTTGTACCACTTCTAAGGAAGCTTGGGACACCTTGGTTACTGCTCATGAAGGATACACTAGAGTTAAGGCTGCTAAAACCCAAATGCTTATCCAACAGTATAACTCCTTAATTATGTCTGAGACTGAATCATTGGATGACTTCTATATGAACCTGACAGATATTGTGACCAAACTGCATGTTAATGGGAAAACCTATGATAGACAAGAAATTGTATCTAAAATTCTGAAATCATTACCACAGAAGTTTGATAACAAAAGATATGCTATTGAGGAAATGTGTGATATAAATCTCACTCCTGAATTACTCAGTAGTAAATTAAGAACTGTGGAAATGGAACTGGAATTTAAGAAACAATTAACCCAATCCCATAGGAAACAGACTAGTTCCAATCTAAGCTTCTCTTCTAAATTGATTAATCTTGAGTTTAATACTTCCAATGATGAATCTGATGAGGACTGCGATATAGAGAGTTTGGACAATCATATTGCCTTAATGACAAAACAGTTCAAGAAAATCATTAAGTTTAGAAACAAAGTGGAAAATAAACAAGGCAAGTCAAATTATCCAACTCCCTCTAGTCACAGACCTCATGAGAAAAATAATGACAAAAATCACAAGGACTCTCATATCATACCTAATAGAGACCTTAAGAATACTGAATGCTATAGATGTGGTAAACTGGGGCACATTGCACAAGACTGTAGAGTTAATTTGAACACTCAAAATAAACACACTAGAGCTAACATCTGCAAAACATGGGATGATTCAAGTGACTCTGAAAATGAGGAACCTGAGTCATCAGATGCTTTTGATCCTTGCATGTCTTTCTTTGCCAAGATTATTTATAATGATGACATGCCTATGTTTGTTAATGAAGATGAACCAAATAATTCTATGACTGATACTTCGAATGTGGTTATTACTGGTTTAGATGCTTTGATTACTGAGAATGTTGCATGTTCTACCTCGGGGTGTGTGAGTCAAACGGAATGCAATAATGACGCTGTTAATGGGTGTGTGAGTTCTAAGAATGAAGCCTTAGGGGTCACTTCACACACCACACTTAGTGACTCGGACAATGAAGACCTCCCAGATATTCACACACTTTACACTAAGACTCTCAAGAAAAGAGCTAGACTAGAAAAGACTGTTAAAGATCTTCCCAAGAAATTGGAAGATCTAAGCCTGATGGTTAAACTGAATACTGAAGAGTACACTACCCAATGTTTAACTCATGAAAGTGAAATTAAAGTTTTTAATGAAAAACTGAAAAATTTGACTGAAACAAATGAAATTCTGGAGAAAAAGTACAAAGGGACATTGTTAGAATTGGAACAAACCAAAGAAAAGACAGCAACTGTTTTCAAAAAATTTACAAAATTTGAAAATAATTCTAACTGTTTTGATGAATTTGTTGTTGAATCTAAAACCAATTCTGATGATCGAACTGGTATAGGATTTTGTCCCAATTTGAAAACACAAACAAAACCTTTTGAACCTATCAAGTTTGTGTCAGGAGGCAAAAGACCTATTGAAACGTGCCCAGATTTTCATTCCTAAAAAACTGAGTTTGATTTAAAACATCAAAACTTCAACATTGGGGAATCAAGTTGCTCTAAGCATGAAAGTCCACCTAAGGCTAAATACGTCCGCCCTTTTATCAGAAAGAGTGAACCTACTTTCAAACCTGTACTACCCAGGAATAAAGTTCAGACTGAAAACTTTTCAAAACCTTTGTTTAGAGACTTTCCTAAGGAGACCCCCATCTTGAGAAATCTTTATTGCTCCTACTGTGATATATATGGTCACTCTTTTGATAGTTGCTATGCTAGGAGACTTGTTAAACCTATCTATAATCCTCGTACTTACCAGAACTTTAACTATTCTAGGAGGAGTCGAAACAATTATATACTTCCTAGACAGCCAAATAAAAACTCTAACTATAGAAAGAGAAAGACCAAACCTAAAAGAACATTTCCTAGAAGGAATCCTAAGCACTTTCCTAAACCAAATGCTCAAGTCTTTCACAAAATTCAAAATCATGAGCAAAACATTTTTCAGCAAAAATCTAATGCTCGCAAATTTTATCAGTTGAGAGCTAATAAGCGCAAGATGAAAACTAGAGCAATTTGGACTAGAAAAGATGATCTATTACCTCAGATGAAGTGTAATATTGTTGTTACTGCTTTAAAAGCCTAACACACATCATCTGGTTGGTATTTAGACTCTGGATGTTCTATGCACATGACTGGAGATGAATCTAAACTTTTAAACAAAACTAGATTTGCTGGTGGTAAAGTCATTTTTGGTGATGGAGTTTCATCTCAAATCATAGGCAAAGGAACTCTCCAAGAAGATGGGCTTCCTATTCTTAAAGATGTTCTTGTAGTTAAAGGTCTAAAGGCCAACTTACTTAGTATTTCGCAATTTTGTGACTCAGACCATACTGTTACCTTTTCAAACAACAATTGCAAGGTTTTAAATGAAAAAGGTGAATGCATAATTACTGGATTCAGAACTCCTGACAACTGCTACACTGTCAAGAACAATTCTGAAATTTGTAATGTTGCCAGAATGGATGACAACGAGATATGGCATAACAGAATGGGTCACATAAATTACGATAATCTTAGTAAATTGTCTACTCACGACATAGTAAGAGGAATTCCAAAAATTAAACCCATTCATAATATTGTTTGTGGTTCCTGTCAAGAAGGTAAAATTGTTAAGGCCCCTCATAAGAAAGTCAAAGATATTCTCACCTTTAATCCCTTAGAACTCATCCATATGGACCTAATGGGTCCTTCCCAAACTGTTAGCCTTTGTGGACACAGTTATATCTTAGTTATGGTTGATGACTTCACCAGATTTACTTGAGTAGCCTTTTTAAAACAAAAGTCTGACATTTTTCAAACCTTCCTAAAAATTCTTCTTAGGATTGAAAATGAAAAGGACACTCAAGTAAATAGAATCCATAGTGATAGAGGTGGTGAATTCAAATACACTCGTATTATAGAATACTGTGACTATAATGGTTACAAACACGAGTTCAGTGCTCCTAAAACTCCTCAACAAAATGGAATCGCCGAGAGAATGAATCGTACCATGCAAGAGATGGCACGTGTCATGTTACATGCCAAGAATTTACCTAAATATTTTTGGGTAGAATCTATTCGTACTCCGTGTCACATCATTAATAGGGTCTATCTTAGAAAGAATTCCAAACAAACCCCTTATGAACTTTGGTACACTAATGACACACCAAGCACTATTATTGGGTACACTGATGCTGACTGGGCTGGATGTACTGATGATAGTAAAAGCACTTCAGGAGCATGCTATTATATTGGTAATAACTTGGTAGGATGGAGTAGTAAAAAACAAAACTGCACATCACTCTCGACAACTGAATCTGAATACATAGACGCTGGTAGCTGTTGTGCTCAATTATTATGGCTTAAACAAATGCTAAGTGATTATGGTATTCAAGAAAACCAATTGCATCTCTATTGTGATAATCAAAGTGCGATTAATATTTTTAAAAACCCTGTTCAACACTCGCGAACAAAGCATATAAAAATAAGACATCATTTTATACGCGAATTAGTTGAATCTAAGGAATTAGAAATAAATTATCTTCCTACTGATCTACAACTCGTAAATGTTTAGCAAACCTCTAGATTATAATAGATTCATTTCATTACGTAAATCTATTGGTATGGTTTGTGATGAGTAGTACCTTTGCGGCTTATCCAAGTTTTTCCCTTTGTCCATTTGAGACAAAATGGGGGAGAAATTTGAGTCTACTAATCTCTTACATATACTAAACAGCTTGATCTTAGTGATTCATTGCAGGTATTCCTTTTTGTACAGTCATTCTCAACTGATGTATTAGGGTATTAAATTGTAAATAGTTGAGTTATGTACTTTTCGATTTCTAGGATTTGGGTAGATAGAATTTTGATAGGACTAAGTTTTTCTTATTTTTGTTGCCCTACGAGTCCTAGTTGACTCAAAGGAGATTTTGTCTCATATTTCCAAAGGGGGAGATTGAAGCCCTTATACCTATGACTCACTTGAGTCTATATTGTATAAGTGTTCATCTAGTTTAGAAATTGTGACATAATTATGTCCATCCTAGAAACCAAAGAGCCTCAGAAGTTGGATTGCCTATTCATTTCTCTTACTTGTAGTGATCAAGAGACTATTGCCAACTCTCACACACAGTAGAATTCAATTCATACATGTCATACTTCATAATAATGTGTGTACATATGTTGAGTGTGTTTAAATCCCTAAGTTTGATTTTTAATAATTTTTTGGGATTTTTTTAAACAATTTTTAAACCATGTTTTATTAATTAAAACTTGATTTATAAGTTTTTGGGGTCAAACTCTAAATATACTTTGTTATGTATTATGGCCTAATGTTACCTTGGGTAGAAACCGAAAGCGGCATAAACATGAGGGTATGGTTTTAATTATTTTAGACGCACGTTTCAGATCCTGTATTTGCCCTACATCTGTCTACCTCTGATTGGTTGGAAGTGTGTTTCTTTACTGAGATAACAACGCGTGTGTTATCAACCCTTGGATCATTTGTTATCAATGGTCTGCATGTCGTCTTGATGAATCCCTATGTAACCTTCTAAACCAATCAGCTTTCGTTTAGCCACCGCCTTGTTTGAGCCCTTAGATTCAAGTCAATTTAAATTAACTTAATCATGACCCTTGATTTTGAACCAGCATCTCGAACCTTCTCCTCTCACTATAAAAGGGACTCTATTCTCATACTTCGAAGACTTTTGCCATTTCATTGTTTCTGAGAGAAGGGAGAGTAGAGAGAGAAAAGAGAAGAGAGAAACCAGAGAGAGAAAGAAAGTTAGAAACCCTAACTTCATTCGTCTAAATCCTCTTCAAACCTAACCCAAACACCTCTTTAAAACACCATATCCAAAAACACTACCCTGAGTGTTCTTGAGTGTTTGAGAGTTTGAGTTGACCTAGTTTGTTGCTGTAACCTTGTGTTCGTGAGATCTTGTTTCCAGCTTAGACTTTTACTTAGATCTAGTTTCTGATTTCATAGAAATCTCAGATCTGAGTTATTCATGTTACATTACACTTAGTTTCATTATTTATTTCTCATCTTGAGAAATATATTGTTGATTATTTTCTCTAAAACGTTTACTTACTTTGAAATCAATAATAAATGCTTTCTGTTTCTTGTTCTTGTAAAACTAAACCTTTGACCTAGTTTGGAATCTCACTTGGAGGTTTTCAATCTCGAAAATCTTTTCAAAACTGAGATTGATTAAGATCTTGGCTGATTTCTAAGCAAGATATCCGTGGATTCTGGGATTAATTGAAAGGTCAAATAAGGTTCAAAGTTTTGTAAGAAGAAAGAAAACAAAAGATCACAGCATATAGTGTAACTGTAATTTGTTAGGACTGTTTGTACTTAATAAGTGTGTGTGTGTGTGTGCATGCATGTGTTAGAAAGCACCTCCACAAACACTTACACCCTACAACACGAAAAGTGTTGGTAATAAGATCTTGTGAACATAAATCGACGTAAAGTGCTAGAACAAATAAGAAGTTGACAAACTGAGAGAACTACATCTACAATCACAACTGCAGAGAAGTTATAAGGACACCATAGGGTACATTCCTAAACTTATATAGGTCTGAGTTGTTTTCATGTTAGTTATATAGTTTGTAACTCATAAATTTGTTTTAGTGGATTTTTCATTTTACTCCGTAGAGGGAGTCGTGGATGTTTCCTCAATTGGTGAGGTTTTACCACGTAAAAAATTGTGAACAGAATCTTTCTACATTTTCTCATCTCATTATTGGTTGTGTTGTGTTTAAAACTTGTTTAAACTATCTTTTAAACTTGTTGCCCAAATCTTGAATAAGATCTCGTACATACTGTTTTATTAAACACTTCTTGTGATTAATCCTTTTTGATTTAAGAAAAGAGTTTCTTCAAAAAACAACTCGGAGTTACTTAAATAGTTTATTTTCAATAAACGGCTTTAGTAACGCATTTTTGAATCCCATGGTTCAAAATTTGTAGTACATCCCGGCGGGGACAAAATGTAGCAAGATATGCGTTATTAGTGGGCAAGAATGAAAAGGGATATTTCTGAGTTGTCTCCCAATGCGCCACTTGCCAATTAGTGAAGGTAGACCACCAGCGATTGATTGGAATGTTGCAACCGTTAGAAATACCGGTGTGGAAATAGGAGAGTATCTCAAGGGATTTTATCACAGGATTGTCAACGATGCAAAGTGAGCATGATTTTATTTGGGTCATTATCAACCGCCTAACCAAATCAGCACACTTCCTACCGGTGCGGACGGATTACAATACAACACGTTTTGCTCAGCTTTTCATAGCAGCGATTATGAGTCTTCATGGGGTGCCGATTAATATAGTATCCGATCAAGATAAAATTTTTGTATCCCATTTCTGGTGAAGCTTCCAAGAGGCGATGGGAACCGAATTACGATTGAGTACATCATACCATTCGCAAACCGACGGGAAAACGAAGAGAGTCAACCAAATGTTGGAGGATATGCTTCGAATGTGCATACTTGATTTTAAATTAGAATGGGAGCAATACCTTCCATTGGTCGAATTTGCATAAAATAATTCGTACCAATTCATGATAGGTATGGCACCATATGAGGCATTGTACGGCCGATCGTGTCGATCTTCTACTTATTGGTTGGAAGTAGGAGACAATAAGCGCCTTGGACCTGAAATGATCCCAAGATACATCTTCAAAGATTGAGCTTATTCGAAATCGCATACATATTGCATATGATCGCTAGAAAAACTATGTCGACGTAAATCAGAGGCATGTGGATTTGGAAGTCGGGGATCAAGAATTATTGCAGGTGTCTCCAATGAAAGGTGTTGTGCAATTCGAGAAGAAATTCCAACTTGAACCAAGATATGTTGGCCATTTTCCCATTATTGAAGGGATAGGAGCTGCGGCATATCGACTTGACTTTTCGGAACACCTACAATGAATTCATAAAGTATTCCATGTTTTATCTTTAAAGAAGTATAAAAGATGCGAGGGATCTCATTGGCATGTTCCATTGGACGATATTGAGTTGCTTCCCGACATTTCGTATAAGGAATAACCGATTGCCATCTTAAACCACGGTGAGCGTAGACTAAGGTCGAAAGTGATGCCCTTAGTTCGAGTCCAATGGGGATACCACAATGCCGAGGAATCTACTTGGGAACGAGAGGACGATATTCGAAAAAAGTATCCACACCTCTTTTTACCAGGTACGTCTAAATTTTGAGGAGAAAATTTCCTTGTAGTGGGGAGTATGTAATACCCTTTACTTTTGAGTAATTATTTTTATATAAGTTGCTACGTGGGTTAGTCGTTTAAAATAAATGAAAATTGAATTAAATATTAATTTATATGATTAAAGAGTTAATATTTATGAGTATTGCATATTTACGATTACATTAATGTAAATAGTGTAATATTATATTATGTTGCGTTGTTGGGCATTAAAGCGACGGTTATGGCTTATATCCCAATCGAATTTTTTAAGAAAGGCAATATGACGTTGGGATAGGAAATTATCAATGATATATCTCATGTTAGATTAAAAGGAACGATTAGTCCGGGAACGGTTGAGATAGTCAAAATAATTGTCGGGTGTGTTTTAGGGTTCCGGGGCACTTTTGGCTAGTTACGACTTAAATATGATGTTATGAGTCATTTTAAGTATATAGTAGCATTTAATGTTAGACTTAAATGTACTTAAGTTATTTTGGGTATTTAGTTTAGAAAGAGAAATTAAACCTGATTTATGTTTAAAACCTAGAAGAAAGAAAGAGGAGAAGATCTTAAGAGAAAGAATGGAAAAAGAGAGGAATTGGTGATTTGAGCTTGGTATCGTTTCAACGAGGTCAAATCCGAGACTTCAACCTTGAGGAAAGTTTTTTAACTTGCATAAATGTATGATTATGTGTGAATAAATTCTACAAATTATTAGTGTTCTTGAGTTTAAACCATTTGGGGATTTTGGGGATTTTGATGTTTAAACTCTGATGTATATGATGTAAACATGATTTGAGGGGTTCATAATGGTGGGTTATTATGTTGGAATGATTTTTAGATGATGTTGGGTGATGATGTTGGATGAAGATGGAAAAAAAAAAGGGTTTGGGGATTTAGGGTTCATATAAACCCATGGACAAAATAGGGTTGTCCGACCCAGGCGAATCAATTCTCCCCTAGAGAATCGATTGGGTAAAAAGGTAGGCTACACGTCTGAGTTAATCCATTCAAATAGGCAGAATGGATTCATCAAGTTCGCATAAAGTTTGGTTCTCTCGATCGAATCGATTAGGCTAGGGCGAATCGATTCGCTTCCTAGGGCGAAATCGATTCGTCCAGGGCGAATCAATTCAAAAATAGTGTTGTTTTACAAAAAAATTCTAACTTTGTTTTAACTCCTTTTCTCGTGGGTCTAAAGATTTGGAACCTTATTATAGGATGTATTATAGATAAATGTGACCTTATATGAGGACATTAATACCTTAGGATGAAAAGGGGGCCTTTGGGCCTATTTCTATGGATTAGAAACGATGGTATAATACCTCAATTGGTTATGAGATTGATAAATAGGACTAGTGTATAGTAGGACTTTGTTGTTTTGGCTTTCGAGGGCTAGTATGGAATTGTTTATACATTGTAGCCTTAATTGATTTTACATCTATGAGTTCGGGTATACGAATTGTCGTTTTAATTCATTATACATACATTTTGTGATTTTTGCATATATGCACATACCTCTCTAATTGCTATCATAAGGGAAAGTAGGCGAAAGAGGTGAATCCCCCTTGCTAATGAATGCGGGGACAGTACATTCCTCAGGCCATAGCACCGGTTGTTACATTGCGTGATTGTTTATTCAAAGTGAAGTAATTCCGGGTATGGTTTCGCCTCAATATCGAAGGTATATGGCTGCTTCCCATGCGTTGTGATTTAGGGTACCCAGGTGGTCATGAAACTAGGCCCTGGAAGAGGATAGAAATTAGGGAAGGTATCCAGTGGGGTAATTCCCATAAATATGGTCTTAGAAATGTTATTGTATGAATATAACTTTTCTCATTCAAATTGTGTTTTAACGCAAATGATTAAATGGAATTATGAATCAACTCTGATTATATGGGATCATTAATGATTAATTTACTTGTGAGGATAAATGATAAATTGGTAAACCAAGCATATTTCATAGAGTTAGGTTATTCCTATTAAATACTGGGGTAGCTTAACTTAACAATGAATTATACGTGTTAGGGTGTGCACTTTAGAAGAGAGGTGAGTATAATTCTTCAAGTGAAGAGCGAATTTGACCTGTTTGTGAAATTTGGGATTCTTAACTGTTATGCATTTTATTCACATGTAAATCATATCAAATCGGGTCCTGACCCGTTTATATTTTGTCTCTTGGTGTGGTTATTATTTATGTTCAGGTGTCTCGCTGTAAGGGCGCCCGTTCTGACCTTCTCTTCCAGTGTTAAGGAGTTATGGCATATGGCGGATGTTGTAGGATTTTTGTACTAGACGTATCAAACTCTTTTTGGATATTCCAGTTATGATTCGCCAGTGGTATTAGATCATTTTGCCCAATTTTACATCTCATAGCTACTTCTATATTTTGTGTGGCCGTTTTGTATCAGTTTGTTAATCGACAGCTTATTCGATTACGTTTTGTAAAAATGCTATCAAATTGTTAGTTGTATATTAACCCTTTTGTCACGTAAATTTGATGACTGAAATTTATTTTATCAAAAAGGAATATATATTGACATCCATTTTTAAAATGTTGGGTGGTCGTATCACATTACCTTTTATGTGACAGTGACGCTAAGAATGGTCCATTTAAGATTCATGTTTTATTGGAGTAACCGGTTGACCACCTCTTATTTTAATAAGCGGGGTGTCACAGTATACTTTGTGTTGACATAACTTTGTTTATGGACTATACTATTGGTTGGGTCGTACACGTTCGAGACTATAGCACACATCGGAACAAGTGGGTTAGGCGTAGCGTAGGTCATATATTAGGTATTACATATCAGTGCCACTTATGGGAGATAAGTGTTGATGCTAGGATCCCCGAGTCACTGCTGGGGATGGGTCGCTCAATGGTGTACTGCGTAGGTACCGCCCCATTTCTATATATATTGTGATGTTCGTTGTGAGTAGGAGGCTCCCGCGGACTTATAGATAGAGCACGAAGAAGACACTATTAGTAGATACCTTCGTATCACACATATATATAAGGACATATATATATATATATATATATATATATATATATATATATATATATATATATATATATATATATTAATGGAAATGAATAAGATGAATTCCTAGTCTAATGATGTAGACTATAAAACACATACCCAATATTACGTAGTATGCATGATAAATTGTTATGTCACTTTAAGGGAAGTGACTGGGGTACCTTGTGTAGTAGCAATTAGAATGTAAATGGTCATATTTTAGTACGTTAATTATCCTAGATGCATCCTTATTATTCTGTTTACACATTTATACGCTATCTACTTTTGGACTTGGGTGGTTGTACGTTTAGCATTTCTCTTAGATGAGGGGTGATATTTTTAATATATGTGAGTGACGATGGGAGATGTTCACTTTGGATTAACTGTACTTTTACACAATAAATTTAGTAAGTTAATTATTGAACACACTATGGTGATGACCCAAAATTATAAATCCCCCCCCCCTCCCACCCACCCACACACACACACACAGATACTCCTAGTCATGGATGGCTGGACTATCGAGAAATCAGCCTTACAGTCTCACCTTGCGTATTAGACTTCATATCCTTGATTCTAGACTCGGTTGCTTCTCTATTTCAATTTTATTATGTTTGGGATTATTGTACGGACATAGGTCCGAAGTCTATTTTATTTCAACCGGTTGAGACATTTATATTTATGTTGGGTTTTCATTTATGTTATGTGGATGTTGGATTTATCATTATCTTAATTTTTAATTTAAATCCATTTTTAATTTCTAATGTGGTTTTCAAACAAATATTTTTGTGGTCTTGATGATAAGAATGATATAGATTGTATAACAAGACCTAAATTCGACGTACTCTTTCTGGCCAACCTTACATGAGAATCTTAAGGACACTAGACTTATCTAGGTTCTAGTGTCCTTAGGATTCATTCTGCGTCCGTTTCATTTTTTGCTAAGCGTTCTTTGATATGTCTAGAGCCTGTTAAAGAATTTTGTAATCCGGCGTCATGATGACATGTGTGTCGATGCAGTTCGCTATCATTTGAGTGTTAGAAAGACTTTTGGAATATTTGAGCTTAGAAAAGCATGAGAATAAATACCGTTGAGCATTAGTGGTCAAGACTAGAACGAGTGGTTAGGTGTTCACCATAGTTGTGAAAATTGTTATGAGAAATTATCTTGTTTGAGGGTAAGACTGCAACTAATAGACATTTAGGGGCACTAATAACGAATGTCTTTCATGTTAAGTCCATTTTTTTGGAGATATTAAGGGATATCAGTTGTTGAGGTGCTTATCGGATTTTTTTGTTTTACTTATGGTAATATGGGTTGTGATGGAAATTTTTCCAAGTAAAATGACCTTATGAAATTTTATGCACGTCAGAGAGAAGGAAGGGGATTGTTGTGTTTTATGAGAATATAAATATTTTGATGAAAATATTAAGTGGGGATTAATTTTAATTACAAGGTTAAATTGGTGTTGTGCTCAGATTGAAGCTATACTTGTTTATGTGGTGAAACTGTTTGTGATCTCAGTGATGATAAAATGAGAGTGCTTAGACTTAGTAGTAGGTCCATCGTGGGGTCACGTAATAGGGGGTAGAGAATTGCTTGATAATTTGTAATACACCTATGTGAGTGGAAATTGGAAAAAAGAACATTAATTTTTTGGGTGGTTCAGGTTGAGAGAACCTAATTACATAATTGTATGAGGATGGAGTTTAATGTATATAATAGACGTGTATTTTGTTAGTGTATTAGTATTAAACAAGATTTGGGAACAAAAGAAACTAAAAAAAGAGCATGTTTCGATCAAGAATTGTAATTGTGAATGTAGGATTGAGAGTATCCCCATTAGATATAGTTAGGTGAAAACGGAAGATGATGTTATTAAATGGCAAGTTGAGCCGAGAGGGAGGACTACAAAGGCAAATTATGATTTCAATTGTACAACTTGTGATGTGTGGCAACATGCTTGCCAGTTGCCCGAATTTGAATTCTGGGTATGGTAGAGTAGAACCAATGATGGTTCGATTGTGGTTTTATAGATTTTATATGGTGGACATTTCTATAAACATTAGGGATAGATGCAGGTTTTGTATGGTTAGAAAAGTAGTGTCTGGTTGAGAGTGGGTGCGATGATATGATGATTTTAGGTTGGCTATTAACATAGTCGTTGCAATGTATATATAATAAAGTATGATGTTCATAAAATCTTTGCATTGTTTGGTGATGTATTTGTTTGGGCATGATGGTATTGCTAAGAGTTTTCTCTTTATTAGTGGATTGACTGTTGGTGTAACCACGTGGATTATGGGTTGGTGTTCACTACGATTTGGAGTTGACCATGAGACATCTCATTCCATATGGAAGTTATTATGTTGTGTATCATGTACGAATAGATTATGCGGACATTCTCCCCTATATATTGGATAATGGTGATCATGTGAGAGTCCCCTAAGTTGTTATTATTTATTTCTATGGTGGGAGAGGGACTAATATTTAATGCGTTCCGTAAATTCCCTAAGTGTTCTAGTCATCATTCTTGGGTAGTCGTGATGCTCTAATGTGGATTCTCATAGTGAATGTGATGATGGAAATTGATTTTTGTCTTACGACATGAGTTTTTCTATTGGATGTGATTTTCGAGTTCAAAATATTGATATGGGATATATGCTGATGGCGGCATACATTATGGGATGACTAGATGATGATGGTTTCAATTTCATATTAAGGACATGAGTGACGAGAAGTAATTATATGGTAAAATAGATGGCGACAAAAACTTTGAATTGGTACGATGATTTTTCTAAAGTATAGAGAGAACTGAATAGTGCTACGATTGTTGGAATTTTGAGGAGAGATGTTGTGGGTAAACAAATTCTGACTAGAGAGCATTAATTGATGATGTACTCAAATTGGGAAATATTTATTGAGTTGTTGCATCGTTCGTGATTTCGGTGAAAATCAAGTGTGATTGTTTGGACCTAGGAGCAAGGTCACCACGTAATTTAGGAATATGAGGGGCAATGACCCACTTAGAAAACTTATACCAGTATGTGTGGTTTGTGCATCATTGATGAGTGTTTTATTGATGCATTAAGGTAGATAAGTGGACAAGTAGGTGTCCAATTATGAACTTCTAGAGATAGTATCGTAGGACCCATGATGGTTCAAAGGAGTTATAAACCCTATATAGTGATAATTTATACGTGCACTGGGATTATAGATGCAAGATTCACATGAATTGGGAAGAGTGGCCTTATCGAGAGAAAACACAACAATGTGAAGATTTCAGGATGCGTTACTAATGTATTTCAAGTATTCATGCAATGAATGTTTGACCTAGGATATGGACATAGAATAGATGTTATGATGGCACATGTTAAATAGTGAATAAATGCGATTGTTATGTAGAGACGAATTTATTTTTCTCAAAAAGGGTATGCAAAATGAGAAGCATTGTTATGGTAAAAGGTATTTGGTTACTTTGGGGAAATTTATGACTAGTGATAGTCTCAGTTACATGAAGAGGTGTATGGTCACAAATATTTTTAAAATAATGACGATGTCATCGAAAATGGGCAGTAGTAGCCCTTAGGGTATTTGTTGGGTCTTTGGAGGCTTAGGAGTGATTAAGAGCTCTGTAAGATTTAGGAATGGACAGAGGATGTATTATCATAGGACTAACAACGAACATGATGTTCATGGTAATATCGAACTCATAACTTCATCGGGATTTAGTCTATCCCCTAGGAGTGATGAGACTTCTATTGGTAATGTGGATAAATTGGAACTTATATGATTAGTGTAGATGTTTGTTTTTAATCTCTTTTAAAGTCTTGGACTAAGGGATATCAATAATTGACTAAGTCGTTTAGTAGTGTATTGGGAGGGTTCCTTGTTCGGATTTCATTTGTGAGACGTCCCACGCATGAAATTGGCAAAGTCATGAGTTGAGGGAAGTTGGATACTAAGATTCTTACATTTTACATTTATATATGTGGTGGTATACCTTGTTTTATAGATGTACTTAGTGTGAATGGTACAGATTGGATATATATGTGCCATTCATATTTGATAATGGTACATGTGTGTGTGCATGTAATGTGGAATTTATGGATGCCCGAGTAATATTATAATGGGCATAAATGGGTATTTTTCTCTTACCTCAAGGGATGTGAGTATGGACTAACTCGGTGTGAAAAATACATTAATGGTGCAGATTAAAATGTAAGGTTAAGATTCAGTGAATTCAGAGGATAAAATTTTGTTGTTAGGGTAGAATTGATTGTCAGATAATCAATAGTTTTGTTAACGAAAATGTATTTTATCCCTAATTAATTAAATTAGTTTAATTAATGAACATTTTAGTTTAACTTAATATATTGATTTTGATGATTCCAAACATATTTTTATTAAGTTATTCTATAGATATATGACAACCCGCTATCCGAAATAAAGGGTGGCCAGCCCTATACCCCGATAAAATAGGAAATCATGGATAATATCATCCTCAGCATCACGATAATATACAAAGTATAAGGAATAACCACTCTATATTCCAGAAAACGGGTTATCAAAAACTTTGATTTGATATAAAAAGAAAAACATTTTCAACAACCCATAATAGAAATAGAGGGTGGAAACCCCCACAAGCGCATATAAGAAATCCCAAAGATACAAAAGACCGAATGAAACGTCGGTCAAAACCATCCATACGACATACATATGGTACCAAGTGTTACATAATAAATTCATTATACAATTACAAATGTTTGGGCAACAAGCCCGAATGAACTGAACATAACTAGAAACATAAACAGAGGCGTCTACACAAAATCCCGTGAAACCCGCACAGTGTCACGGATCCTCAAAACATGCGGAAGGGAAAGTCATTACTGGCGACCGTGCGGAGGAACACCTGAACGGATCATATACATATGGAGATACAACAAGAAAAGAAAACCGGTCAGGGACGGGTATATGTGATCAATAGATAAATGACAAGTAGGATAATGATGCGCAGTAAAGCATGGATGATAGTCTAGCATGTTAACAGCATATAAGGAACTAAAACTGATAAAGGACTATAAGGTGAGATTCATGTTAAAACAGAATTAAAAGTACTTATGAGCCTTTATCATCATTCATCATAATTCAATTTCAATCTTCTTTTCCCTTCCTTATTAGGAATACAATTATCATCATGTGCTCTATATGGCACTAATCTCAATAACATGCTCTTTGCGGCATAAGTTTGCTCTTTAAGGCATTAATGTTCCATCGAGTCCAACTCGATAATTAGAATAGTCAGAAATATAAATATAACGATTCTAAGACCGCCCGTCCGGGTTTCCCCACTGGGCGCGCCCCTAAATAACCATCATCTTCCAGGGCCTAGCATACGACAACCTGGGATCCTATCGAAAACGTCGGGAAGCGGCCATATGCCTGCGGGGTAGTCAAGACCACACCCAAAATCTCCTACCCATCGCAGAAAAATAAAACAAGCGCTCATATGGCCTAGGACTATATCCACCCTGCATTCATTAGCTAGGGGGCTTCACCTATCGCACGGACTTCCCTTAAGATGGTATTTAGAGAGGTGTATATCATCCATTTTATAAATTTCCATTACATGATTAAGCAAATTATCATTTACCTTATCAATTTCCCAATTTAAATAAATGAATAAGCCAATTCCGGACTAAGTGTACATAGTACCGACATAGCATCCTCAAAAGGAATTCGGGCTCCAAAAATATTCCCCAAGGCCTCTTTTAGGCTTTAATATAAACCATCAGTCAAATATACTCAAGTTGAATTCTAAAGTCTCCAAAATTGGCCTTAATACATTCTAGACCGATATAAAACTACACGACAAAAGTGATGCCTAAACATCACCTTAAATTTCCCCCTTGAAAGAATCCTAGATGAACCCTTTCGAGTCTAGGATGTCGACCCAACTCAACTAGAACTCTAAACCCTATGTTTACTTCATTTAAGAAGGTCCCTAATCAAAAATCCTAAAGAAAAGGGGTTAAAAATGAAAAAAGAAAAAGTTGGAAAATGCAGGGCAACCGAATCGATTCGCCCCCTTGGCCGAATCGATTCGGCCAGAAAAGTTGAGGTTCTGCATAAATGCCGAATCGATTCGGATGAAAGGCCGAATCGATTCGGTCAGGAAATCTGGGTTTCTGCATAACTGTCGAATCGATTCGGATGGGAGGCTGAATCGATTCGGTCAACAAGACCTGAGCACTGCCCCTAGCCGAATCGATTCGCCCAGGGGGCCGAATCGATTCGGTCCTGCGATTTTGCCAAGAAATGGCTATGGAGTCTTGGACTCCATTTTCTACCCAAACTCAATCTTCTCCAAACCAAACTCATATACCAACATTATAAGAACATCAAAGGTGCTATTGATCATCTTAAAACCTCAAGAATCATTTTGGGAGTGAATCAAGACCCAAAACACATAATAAAACCCTAAGTTGCTACACTAAACTTAATACATCATTAGCACAACCAATCATCTATCTCAAGACAACAAATAGCAAGTAAAAACTTGCCTTGATTCAGCAAATATGCAGATTCCTTTGGTGTAGTAGCAATCTCTCTCTATCTCCAAAGCTTTCTCTCTACTTTTCTCTCTTCTCTCTTAGGTTTAGGAATGAAATTTGGGGAAGTTAGGAGACTTGGAAGACTTAAGTCGTGGCTTAAGGTAAATGGCCCACATAATTTGACCAAAAGTGCGATAAAATAATACGCAATAGCATAATTAAAGCACAATCAGTCAAAAATGCCCAAAACTACAAAATACAATATGGTACATTATTTGACTATTCCGCACGTTCCGGAATCAACTGCAACCTCCAAATTATCATTCGGACATTTTAAAATTCAAATTAGATTCCGGTCTCATTATTAAGCCAAATATCATTTCAAATTCGGATGATATTAATAAGCATGACATAGCAATATTTTCCCATAATCATGATATGTATGCAACCTCATAATAAATATCAACTTTCTACATTGAACCAATATTCAAATCATAACCCAACACTGGTCTTTAATTACTACACTAGGTAATTAATGTAAAATACGGTCCCATAAGCGAGGGTTATTACATACTCCCCCCCTTATGAGGGAATTTTGCCCCCAAAATTCAGGCGTACTCATGAGAAAAGATGTGGATATTTCTCCCGCATCTCCTCCTCGCGTTCCCAAGTCGATTCGCTTGCATGATGATGGCTCCAATGAACTTTAACTAGAGGCACCACCCGAGATCTTAACTTCCTCTCCCCAAACTCAAGGATAGCAACCGGTTGTTCTTCATAAGAAACATCGGGCTGCAAGTCGATGTCTTCGAAAGGAATGTGCCAAAGGGCACCTTCACACCTTTTGTACTTTTTCAAAGAGGAGACGTGAAATACATCATGAATTTGTTGTAAAGGTTCCGGCAAGGCAAGTTGGTATGCCACGGGACCAACCTTTGCAATAACCGGGAAAGGTCCAACAAAACGTGGTGCAAGCTTTCCTTTCTTCCCAAAACATTTGATGCCCTTCATCGGGGACACTCGCACCAACACTTGGTCACCAACCTCCAATTCCATATGTCTCCTACCCGCATCGGCATAGCTCTTTTGACGATCCTGGGCTATCCGTATGCGATTTCGAATTATCTCGATCTTCGAAGAAGTGTCTTGGATCATTTCAGGTCCAAGGAACTTATTATCACCCACTTCCAACCAACAAGCGGGCAATCTACAAGGCCTGCCATACAGAGCTTCATAGGGTGCCATTCCTATGGTAAATTGGTATGAGTTGTTGTAAGCAAACTCAACCAACGGGAGATATTGCTCCCAACTGCCTTTAAAGTCGAGTATGCACATACGAAGCATATCCTCCAACATCTGGTTTACCCTTTCGGTCTGACCGTCTGTTTGAGGATGATAGGAAGAGCTTAACTTCAACTCGGTCCCCATAGCTCCCTGGAAACTCTGCCAAAAGTGGGACACAAATATTTTATCTCGGTCGGAGATAATATTCAAAGGTACCCCGTGGAGTCTAACAATCTCCTCAATAAATAGCTGGGCATAACGAGCAGTATTGTAATCAGTGCGCACGGGCAAGAAGTGTGCCGACTTAGTCAAACGGTCGACAATCACCCAAATTGAGTCATGACCCTTTTGCGATCTAGGCAAGCCCGTAACAAAGTCCATCGAAATGCTCTCCCATTTCCACACGGGAATCTCGAGCGGTTGCAACAAACCTGTCGGTCGCTGGTGGTCAATCTTAACTAATTGACAAGTAGTGCATTTGGACACAAACTCGGAGATATCCCTTTTCATGCCCGCCCACCAATACAAACGGCGCATATCTTGGTACATCTTGTCTCCGCCTGGATGCACCGTAAACTTGGACCCGTGGGATTCCGCCATAACTGCACGTCTCAAATCCCCATCGTCGGGAACCACAAGTCTTCCATGGAAGCGTAGTCCACCCTCAGAACCAATGGAGTACGACTCCGCTCCCTCAGACAACAACTGGCGTGTATGGTCTTGACAATCCTCATCTCTCTTCTGAGCTTCCACAATCTTTTCTATAATCGTGGGGGTAACCGTCATCACGAAAAGGAATGCTCTCACTCCCGCATCCTCCAGGCTGAGTTTCTTCCACTTAGCTTTCCACACCTCAGCTAAGTCTCCATCCGGCTTTCTACTCAAAGCATCTGCTACCACATTCGCCTTCCCGGGGTGATAATGAATATCAAATTGGTAGTCTTTCACAAACTCCAACCAACGGCGCTGGCGCATGTTCAAATACTTTTGGGAGAATAAGTACTGCAACGATTTGTGGTCGGTGAAAAGACTAAACTTTTCCCCCAAGAGGTAATGCCTCCATATCTTCAAGGCAAATACAACGGCGGCGAATTCCAAATCATGTACCGGATAATTCCTCTCGTGAGGCTTCAACTTACGAGAAGCGTACGCAATGGGTTGTATCTCTTGTTGAAGAACACCTCCTAACCCCAGAAGAGATGCATCGGTAAAGACGAGATACTCCAATCCCGGCCTTGGCAATGCCAGGACTAGAGCGGAAGTCAGTCTATCCTTGAGCTCATCGAAAGCCGCTTGACATGAACTGTCCCAAACAAATCTTACTCCTTTCCGGGTCAAATTCGTCAATGGGCTAGCAACCTTAGAAAAGCCCTTAATGAATCGATGGTAATAACCCGCCAAACCCAGAAAACTGCGAACTTCAGTGGGCGTCGTGGGCTGACCCCACTCCTTCACCGCGATCACCTTACTCGGATCCACCGACACGCCTTGGGACGACACCACATGCCCCAAAAATTGAACTTACTTCAACTAGAAGCCACACTTCTCAAACTTTGCATACAATTGATGATCCCTCAATCTCTGCAGGACCAACCGCAAGTGAACCGCGTGATCCGACTCTGTCTGAGAATAGACTAGGATGTCATCAATAAAGACAATGACAAACTGGTCAAGGAAATCCCGGAATACCCTATTCATAAGGTCCATAAACACTGCAGGGGCATTGGTTAGACCGAAGGGCATAACCAAGAATTCATAAGACCCATAACGAGTCAGAAAGGCCGTCTTGGATACATCTTGCTCTCGTATCCTCAATTGGTGATACCCCGTCCTCAAGTCAATCTTTGAGAAGTAGGAAGCTCCCCTAAGTTGATCAAACAAGTCATCGATGCGAGGTAAAGGGTATTTATTCCGGATGGTGACTTTATTCAACTCTCTATAGTCCACGCATAACCGGAGAGAACCGTCTCTCTTCTTCACAAACAATACTGGAGCGCCCCACGGTGAGGTACTACGCCTAATGAAGCCCTGCTCCAATAACTTCTGAATCTGATCTCTCAGCTCCCTCATCTCCACAGGAGCCATTCGATAAGGAGCTTTGGCGATCGGTCGAGTGCCCGGCATTAAGTCAATCACAAACTCTATTTCCCGACTTGGAGGTAGTCCCGGTATCTCCCGAAAAACATCTTCAAAATCTCTAACAATCGGAAGAGAATTTAGGGGAACCATGACATCTCTAGATGCATCTTCCGCAATACAATATAGATAAGCACTCGTGCTCCCTTCCATACAAGGCATAACTACTAGGAACATCTCTTGTCCCGGAATCGCAAAAACTATACTCTTCCCGAAACAATTCACAATAGCACGGTACTTCACTAGCCAATCCATACCCAAAATTACATCGTACCCGACCAAATCAAGGACGAGCAAGTCAGCCTCAAAACACAAGTCACCAAGGTTAATTCCTACGTTTTTACACACGAAGAAAATCAATGAGCCATCGCCCATGGAGGATTCGACGCTAGTGAAAGTACTTTCAGCAGATTTTATCAAACCTGTAGTCTGAGCAAAACTTCTAGAGATAAAGGAATGTATAGCCCCCGTATCAAATAAAATTCGACCCAAGTGCCCCTGAATGAGAAACTTACCCTCGATCGCCGGTGGTGCCGGAGGAGCTGGAGGAAGCAAAGCCTCCTGAATATGATAAACCCTTCCGTACTGCAGTTGCCCCTGTTGAGGAGGAGCAACCGGATTAGGCGCGTGAGGCGGAAACTGCACGTACGGCTGCTGTGGGGCCCTAGGAAGATGCCCTCCAACCAACTGAGGACATGCCCTCTTATAGTGGCCCAGTTCCCCACACTGAAAACATTTATTAGTCATGTTATCCTGATTCCTGCCTTGGTTATTCCGGAGTTGCCCCGCACCTCGGCCCTGTTGGCCCCTACCACCATTACCACCTCGACCTCCCTGTGGTTGTTGACCACCTTGTCCTTGCCTGTTATTATTGTTACCACCAGCATTAATCCCACCGAAACGTTGCCGCTTGGACGGATCCCCCTGCTGAGGATCCCTCTCAACTTGCTTGTTCCCCGAGGATTGGGACGAGGAAGATGTTCCCCCTCCACTCCCAACACCTCCCTGCCTCGCTGCTTGACCCACAGTAACAACCTTCTTCTTGTTTAGCAGAAACAATCTGTGCTCCTGACAGTGAAGCAAAGCGGCATTCATCACATCACCGAAAGTCACCAAAGATGGATTTCCCAACAAATGTTGCTTTATACGCCAATGTAAACCTCCCACAAATTTGGAGATTCTCTTTGATTCTGGAGTTACCTCATCCGGTATAAAACTGGCTAACCGGGTAAAATCTTCCTCATATTCAGCAACTAACCTCTCCCCTTGAACCAAATCCTGCAGCTTTCTCTGCATCTCCCTTTGAACGGCGGGAGGAAAATACTTCCCATCAAACAAGGCCCAAAAATTTGTAATGGACATAGTGTCCCTCTGCTCGGGTGTCGTCATGGACTCCCACCAATGTAAGGTCGGTCCTACCAGCTTAAAAGTAACGAGAATCTGCTTCTTCTCCTCACTACATTCCACCATCCTAAGATGGCGCTGCATATCTCTCTTCCATTGGTTCGCCTTGATAACATCCGAACCTCCCTCAAACTCCGGGGGATGTCCCTTAAGAAAAGATTCTCTCACCCATTCCCACTGAGAAGGTCCCGTGGGAACTTGTGCTTCTTGTCCCCTAACTTGGGCTTGTGGCATTTGTTGGGCCACGGCAGTCATCGCGGCGTTGACAGCTTGGGCCACAATATTTTCCACTTCAGCGGCACTGATAGTCCCCTGCTGCAGTGGAGGACCAAACTCATCCTCAACAATCCTATTACGTCTAGCGGGACGTCCTCTCTTCGGCGGCATCTGAGATAAAGACGAGAGAGAGTTAAAACATAATATAAGACAATTTATTTAGCAGAAGATCGCATACATAGGCAGCAAAACAATCCTAACATTAAGTTCTATATCAAAGAACGCTACGGTAGAACGTGACAAGTCCGCATAGATCCTAAAGACTCTAGAACCTGATGCTCTGATACCATCTGTGACAACCCGCTATCCTAAATAAAGGGTGGCCAGCCCTATACCCCGATAAAATAGGAAATCATGGATAATATCATCCTCAGCATCACGATAATATACAAAGTATAAGGAATAACCACTCTATATTCTAGAAAACGGGTTATCAAAAACTTTGATTTGATATAAAAAGAAAAACATTTTCAACAACCCATAATAGAAATAGAGGGTGGAAACCCCCACAAGCGCATATAAGAAATCCCAAAGATACAAAAGACCGAATGAAACGTCGGTCAAAACCATCCATACGACATACATATGGTACCAAGTGTAACATAATAAATTCATTATACAATTACAAATGTTTGGGCAACAAGCCCGAATGAACTGAACATAACTAGAAACATAAACAGAGGCGTCTACACAAAATCCCGTGAAACCCGCACAGTGTCACGGCTCCTCAAAACATGCGGAAGGGAAAGTCATTACTGGCGACCGTGCGGAGGAACACCTGAGCGGATCATATACATATGGAGATACAACAAGAAAAGAAAACCGGTCAGGGCCGGGTATATGTGATCAATAGATAAATGACAAGTAGGATAATGATGCGCAGTAAAGCATGGATGATAGTCTAGCATGTTAACAGCATATAAGGAACTAAAACTGATAAAGGACTATAAGGTGAGATTCATGTTAAAACAGAATTAAAAGTACTTATGAGCCTTTATCATCATTCATCATAATTCAATTTCAATCTTCTTTTCCCTTCCTTATTAGGAATACAATTATCATCATGTGCTCTATATGGCACTAATCTCAATAACATGCTCTTTGCGGCATAAGTTTGCTCTTTAAGGCATTAATGTTCCATCGAGTCCAACTCGATAATTAGAATAGTCACAAATATAAATATAACGATTCTAAGACCGCCCGTCCGGGTTTCCCCACTGGGCGCGCCCCTAAATAACCATCATCTTCCAGGGCCTAGCATACAACAACCTTGGATCCTATCGAAAACGTCGGGAAGCGGCCATATGCCTGCGGGGTAGTCAAGACCACACCCAAAATCTCCTACCCATCGCAGAAAAATAAAACAAGCGCTCATATGGCCTAGGACTATATCCACCCTGCATTCATTAGCCAGGGGGCTTCACCTATCGCACGGACTTCCCTTAAGATGGTATTTAGAGAGGTGTATATCATCCATTTTATAAATTTCCATTACATGATTAAGCAAATTATCATTTACCTTATCAATTTCCCAATTTAAATAAATGAATAAGCCAATTCCGGACTAAGTGTATATAGTACCGACATAGCATCCTCAAAAGGAATTCGGGCTCCAAAGATATTCCCCAAGGCCTCTTTTAGGCTTTAATATAAACCATCAGTCAAATATACTCAAGTTGAATTCTAAAGTCTCCAAAATTGGCCTTAATACATTCTAGACCGATATAAAACTACACGACAAAAGTGATGCCTAAACATCACCTTAAATTTCCCCCTTGAAAGAATCCTAGATGAACCCTTTCGAGTCTAGGATGTCGACCCAACTCAACTAGAACTCTAAACCCTATGTTTACTTCATTTGAGAAGGTCCCTAATCAAAAATCCTAAAGAAAAGGGGTTAAAAATGAAAAAAGAAAAAGTTGGAAAATGCAGGGCAACCGAATCGATTCGCCCCCTTGGCCGAATCGATTCGGCCAGAAAAGTTGAGGTTCTGCATAAATGCCGAATCGATTCGGATGAAAGGCCGAATCGATTCGGTCAGGAAATCTGGGTTTCTGCATAACTGCCGAATCGATTCGGATGGGAGGCCGAATCGATTCGGTCAACAAGACCTGAGCACTGCCCCTAGCCGAATCGATTCGCCCAGGGGGCCGAATCGATTCGGTCCTGCGATTTTGCCAAGAAATGGCTATGGAGTCTTGGACTCCATTTTCTACCCAAACTCAATCTTCTCCAAACCAAACTCATATACCAACATTATAAGAACATCAAAGGTGCTATTGATCATCTTAAAACCTCAAGAATCATTTTGGGAGTGAATCAAGACCCAAAACACATAATAAAACCCTAAGTTGCTACACTAAACTTAATACATCATTAGCACAACCAATCATCTATCTCAAGACAACAAATAGCAAGTAAAAACTTGCCTTGATTCAGCAAATATGCAGATTCCTTTGGTGTAGTAGCAATCTCTCTCTATCTCCAAAGCTTTCTCTCTACTTTTCTCTCTTCTCTCTTAGGTTTAGGAATGAAATTTGGGGAAGTTAGGAGACTTGGAAGACTTAAGTCGTGGCTTAAGGTAAATGGCCCACATAATTTGACCAAAAGTGCGATAAAATAATACGCAATAGCATAATTAAAGCACAATCAGTCAAAAATGCCCAAAACTACAAAATACAATATGGTACATTATTTGACTATTCCGCACGTTCCGGAATCAACTGCAACCTCCAAATTATCATTCGGACATTTTAAAATTCAAATTAGATTCCGGTCTCATTATTAAGCCAAATATCATTTCAAATTCGGATGATATTAATAAGCATGACATAGCAATATTTTCCCATAATCATGATATGTATGCAACCTCATAATAAATATCAACTTTCTACATTGAACCAATATTCAAATCATAACCCAACACTGGTCTTTAATTACTACACTAGGTAATTAATGTAAAATACGGTCCCATAAGCGAGGGTTATTACATACTCCCCCCCTTATGAGGGAATTTTGCCCCCAAAATTCAGGCGTACTCATGAGAAAAGATGTGGATATTTCTCCCGCATCTCCTCCTCGCGTTCCCAAGTCGATTCGCTTGCATGATGATGGCTCCAATGAACTTTAACTAGAGGCACCACCCGAGATCTTAACTTCCTCTCCCCAAACTCAAGGATAGCAACCGGTTGTTCTTCATAAGAAACATCGGGCTGCAAGTCGATGTCTTCGAAAGGAATGTGCCAAAGGGCACCTTCACACCTTTTGTACTTTTTCAAAGAGGAGACGTGAAATACATCATGAATTTGTTGTAAAGGTTCCGGCAAGGCAAGTTGGTATGCCACGGGACCAACCTTTGCAATAACCGGGAAAGGTCCAACAAAACGTGGTGCAAGCTTTCCTTTCTTCCCAAAACATTTGATGCCCTTCATCGGGGACACTCGCACCAACACTTGGTCACCAACCTCCAATTCCATATGTCTCCTACCCGCATCGGCATAGCTCTTTTGACGATCCTGGGCTATCCGTATGCGATTTCGAATTATCTCGATCTTCGAAGAAGTGTCTTGGATCATTTCAGGTCCAAGGAACTTATTATCACCCACTTCCAACCAACAAGCGGGCAATCTACAAGGCCTGCCATACAGAGCTTCATAGGGTGCCATTCCTATGGTAAATTGGTATGAGTTGTTGTAAGCAAACTCAACCAACGGGAGATATTGCTCCCAACTGCCTTTAAAGTCGAGTATGCACATACGAAGCATATCCTCCAACATCTGGTTTACCCTTTCGGTCTGACCGTCTGTTTGAGGATGATAGGAAGAGCTTAACTTCAACTCGGTCCCCATAGCTCCCTGGAAACTCTGCCAAAAGTGGGACACAAATATTTTATCTCGGTCGGAGATAATATTCAAAGGTACCCCGTGGAGTCTAACAATCTCCTCAATAAATAGCTGGGCATAACGAGCAGTATTGTAATCAGTGCGCACGGGCAAGAAGTGTGCCGACTTAGTCAAACGGTCGACAATCACCCAAATTGAGTCATGACCCTTTTGCGATCTAGGCAAGCCCGTAACAAAGTCCATCGAAATGCTCTCCCATTTCCACACGGGAATCTCGAGCGGTTGCAACAAACCTGTCGGTCGCTGGTGGTCAATCTTAACTAATTGACAAGTAGTGCATTTGGACACAAACTCGGAGATATCCCTTTTCATGCCCGCCCACCAATACAAACGGCGCATATCTTGGTACATCTTGTCTCCGCCTGGATGCACCGTAAACTTGGACCCGTGGGATTCCGCCATAACTGCACGTCTCAAATCCCCATCGTCGGGAACCACAAGTCTTCCATGGAAGCGTAGTCCACCCTCAGAACCAATGGAGTACGACTCCGCTCCCTCAGACAACAACTGGCGTGTATGGTCTTGACAATCCTCATCTCTCTTCTGAGCTTCCACAATCTTTTCTATAATCGTGGGGGTAACCGTCATCACGAAAAGGAATGCTCTCACTCCCGCATCCTCCAGGCTGAGTTTCTTCCACTTAGCTTTCCACACCTCAGCTAAGTCTCCATCCGGCTTTCTACTCAAAGCATCTGCTACCACATTCGCCTTCCCGGGGTGATAATGAATATCAAATTGGTAGTCTTTCACAAACTCCAACCAACGGCGCTGGCGCATGTTCAAATACTTTTGGGAGAATAAGTACTGCAACGATTTGTGGTCGGTGAAAAGACTAAACTTTTCCCCCAAGAGGTAATGCCTCCATATCTTCAAGGCAAATACAACGGCGGCGAATTCCAAATCATGTACCGGATAATTCCTCTCGTGAGGCTTCAACTTACGAGAAGCGTACGCAATGGGTTGTATCTCTTGTTGAAGAACACCTCCTAACCCCAGAAGAGATGCATCGGTAAAGACGAGATACTCCAATCCCGGCCTTGGCAATGCCAGGACTAGAGCGGAAGTCAGTCTATCCTTGAGCTCATCGAAAGCCGCTTGACATGAACTGTCCCAAACAAATCTTACTCCTTTCCGGGTCAAATTCGTCAATGGGCTAGCAACCTTAGAAAAGCCCTTAATGAATCGATGGTAATAACCCGCCAAACCCAGAAAACTGCGAACTTCAGTGGGCGTCGTGGGCTGACCCCACTCCTTCACCGCGATCACCTTACTCGGATCCACCGACACGCCTTGGGACGACACCACATGCCCCAAAAATTGAACTTACTTCAACTAGAAGCCACACTTCTCAAACTTTGCATACAATTGATGATCCCTCAATCTCTGCAGGACCAACCGCAAGTGAACCGCGTGATCCGACTCTGTCTGAGAATAGACTAGGATGTCATCAATAAAGACAATGACAAACTGGTCAAGGAAATCCCGGAATACCCTATTCATAAGGTCCATAAACACTGCAGGGGCATTGGTTAGACCGAAGGGCATAACCAAGAATTCATAAGACCCATAACGAGTCAGAAAGGCCGTCTTGGATACATCTTGCTCTCGTATCCTCAATTGGTGATACCCCGTCCTCAAGTCAATCTTTGAGAAGTAGGAAGCTCCCCTAAGTTGATCAAACAAGTCATCGATGCGAGGTAAAGGGTATTTATTCCGGATGGTGACTTTATTCAACTCTCTATAGTCCACGCATAACCGGAGAGAACCGTCTCTCTTCTTCACAAACAATACTGGAGCGCCCCACGGTGAGGTACTACGCCTAATGAAGCCCTGCTCCAATAACTTCTGAATCTGATCTCTCAGCTCCCTCATCTCCACAGGAGCCATTCGATAAGGAGCTTTGGCGATCGGTCGAGTGCCCGGCATTAAGTCAATCACAAACTCTATTTCCCGACTTGGAGGTAGTCCCGGTATCTCCCGAAAAACATCTTCAAAATCTCTAACAATCGGAAGAGAATTTAGGGGAACCATGACATCTCTAGATGCATCTTCCGCAATACAATATAGATAAGCACTCGTGCTCCCTTCCATACAAGGCATAACTACTAGGAACATCTCTTGTCCCGGAATCGCAAAAACTATACTCTTCCCGAAACAATTCACAATAGCACGGTACTTCACTAGCCAATCCATACCCAAAATTACATCGTACCCGACCAAATCAAGGACGAGCAAGTCAGCCTCAAAACACAAGTCACCAAGGTTAATTCCTACGTTTTTACACACGAAGAAAATCAATGAGCCATCGCCCATGGAGGATTCGACGCTAGTGAAAGTACTTTCAGCAGATTTTATCAAACCTGTAGTCTGAGCAAAACTTCTAGAGATAAAGGAATGTATAGCCCCCGTATCAAATAAAATTCGACCCAAGTGCCCCTGAATGAGAAACTTACCCTCGATCGCCGGTGGTGCCGGAGGAGCTGGAGGAAGCAAAGCCTCCTGAATATGATAAACCCTTCCGTACTGCAGTTGCCCCTGTTGAGGAGGAGCAACCGGATTAGGCGCGTGAGGCGGAAACTGCACGTACGGCTGCTGTGGGGCCCTAGGAAGATGCCCTCCAACCAACTGAGGACATGCCCTCTTATAGTGGCCCAGTTCCCCACACTGAAAACATTTATTAGTCATGTTATCCTGATTCCTGCCTTGGTTATTCCGGAGTTGCCCCGCACCTCGGCCCTGTTGGCCCCTACCACCATTACCACCTCGACCTCCCTGTGGTTGTTGACCACCTTGTCCTTGCCTGTTATTATTGTTACCACCAGCATTAATCCCACCGAAACGTTGCCGCTTGGACGGATCCCCCTGCTGAGGATCCCTCTCAACTTGCTTGTTCCCCGAGGATTGGGACGAGGAAGATGTTCCCCCTCCACTCCCAACACCTCCCTGCCTCGCTGCTTGACCCACAGTAACAACCTTCTTCTTGTTTAGCAGAAACAATCTGTGCTCCTGACAGTGAAGCAAAGCGGCATTCATCACATCACCGAAAGTCACCAAAGATGGATTTCCCAACAAATGTTGCTTTATACGCCAATGTAAACCTCCCACAAATTTGGAGATTCTCTTTGATTCTGGAGTTACCTCATCCGGTATAAAACTGGCTAACCGGGTAAAATCTTCCTCATATTCAGCAACTAACCTCTCCCCTTGAACCAAATCCTGCAGCTTTCTCTGCATCTCCCTTTGAACGGCGGGAGGAAAATACTTCCCATCAAACAAGGCCCAAAAATTTGTAATGGACATAGTGTCCCTCTGCTCGGGTGTCGTCATGGACTCCCACCAATGTAAGGTCGGTCCTACCAGCTTAAAAGTAACGAGAATCTGCTTCTTCTCCTCACTACATTCCACCATCCTAAGATGGCGCTGCATATCTCTCTTCCATTGGTTCGCCTTGATAACATCCGAACCTCCCTCAAACTCCGGGGGATGTCCCTTAAGAAAAGATTCTCTCACCCATTCCCACTGAGAAGGTCCCGTGGGAACTTGTGCTTCTTGTCCCCTAACTTGGGCTTGTGGCATTTGTTGGGCCACGGCAGTCATCGCGGCGTTGACAGCTTGGGCCACAATATTTTCCACTTCAGCGGCACTGATAGTCCCCTGCTGCAGTGGAGGACCAAACTCATCCTCAACAATCCTATTACGTCTAGCGGGACGTCCTCTCTTCGGCGGCATCTGAGATAAAGACGAGAGAGAGTTAAAACATAATATAAGACAATTTATTTAGCAGAAGATCGCATACATAGGCAGCAAAACAATCCTAACATTAAGTTCTATATCAAAGAACGCTACGGTAGAACGTGACAAGTCCGCATAGATCCTAAAGACTCTAGAACCTGATGCTCTGATACCATCTGTGACAACCCGCTATCCTAAATAAAGGGTGGCCAGCCCTATACCCCGATAAAATAGGAAATCATGGATAATATCATCCTCAGCATCACGATAATATACAAAGTATAAGGAATAACCACTCTATATTCTAGAAAACGGGTTATCAAAAACTTTGATTTGATATAAAAAGAAAAACATTTTCAACAACCCATAATAGAAATAGAGGGTGGAAACCCCCACAAGCGCATATAAGAAATCCCAAAGATACAAAAGACCGAATGAAACGTCGGTCAAAACCATCCATACGACATACATATGGTACCAAGTGTAACATAATAAATTCATTATACAATTACAAATGTTTGGGCAACAAGCCCGAATGAACTGAACATAACTAGAAACATAAACAGAGGCGTCTACACAAAATCCCGTGAAACCCGCACAGTGTCACGGCTCCTCAAAACATGCGGAAGGGAAAGTCATTACTGGCGACCGTGCGGAGGAACACCTGAGCGGATCATATACATATGGAGATACAACAAGAAAAGAAAACCGGTCAGGGCCGGGTATATGTGATCAATAGATAAATGACAAGTAGGATAATGATGCGCAGTAAAGCATGGATGATAGTCTAGCATGTTAACAGCATATAAGGAACTAAAACTGATAAAGGACTATAAGGTGAGATTCATGTTAAAACAGAATTAAAAGTACTTATGAGCCTTTATCATCATTCATCATAATTCAATTTCAATCTTCTTTTCCCTTCCTTATTAGGAATACAATTATCATCATGTGCTCTATATGGCACTAATCTCAATAACATGCTCTTTGCGGCATAAGTTTGCTCTTTAAGGCATTAATGTTCCATCGAGTCCAACTCGATAATTAGAATAGTCACAAATATAAATATAACGATTCTAAGACCGCCCGTCCGGGTTTCCCCACTGGGCGCGCCCCTAAATAACCATCATCTTCCAGGGCCTAGCATACAACAACCTTGGATCCTATCGAAAACGTCGGGAAGCGGCCATATGCCTGCGGGGTAGTCAAGACCACACCCAAAATCTCCTACCCATCGCAGAAAAATAAAACAAGCGCTCATATGGCCTAGGACTATATCCACCCTGCATTCATTAGCCAGGGGGCTTCACCTATCGCACGGACTTCCCTTAAGATGGTATTTAGAGAGGTGTATATCATCCATTTTATAAATTTCCATTACATGATTAAGCAAATTATCATTTACCTTATCAATTTCCCAATTTAAATAAATGAATAAGCCAATTCCGGACTAAGTGTATATAGTACCGACATAGCATCCTCAAAAGGAATTCGGGCTCCAAAGATATTCCCCAAGGCCTCTTTTAGGCTTTAATATAAACCATCAGTCAAATATACTCAAGTTGAATTCTAAAGTCTCCAAAATTGGCCTTAATACATTCTAGACCGATATAAAACTACACGACAAAAGTGATGCCTAAACATCACCTTAAATTTCCCCCTTGAAAGAATCCTAGATGAACCCTTTCGAGTCTAGGATGTCGACCCAACTCAACTAGAACTCTAAACCCTATGTTTACTTCATTTGAGAAGGTCCCTAATCAAAAATCCTAAAGAAAAGGGGTTAAAAATGAAAAAAGAAAAAGTTGGAAAATGCAGGGCAACCGAATCGATTCGCCCCCTTGGCCGAATCGATTCGGCCAGAAAAGTTGAGGTTCTGCATAAATGCCGAATCGATTCGGATGAAAGGCCGAATCGATTCGGTCAGGAAATCTGGGTTTCTGCATAACTGCCGAATCGATTCGGATGGGAGGCCGAATCGATTCGGTCAACAAGACCTGAGCACTGCCCCTAGCCGAATCGATTCGCCCAGGGGGCCGAATCGATTCGGTCCTGCGATTTTGCCAAGAAATGGCTATGGAGTCTTGGACTCCATTTTCTACCCAAACTCAATCTTCTCCAAACCAAACTCATATACCAACATTATAAGAACATCAAAGGTGCTATTGATCATCTTAAAACCTCAAGAATCATTTTGGGAGTGAATCAAGACCCAAAACACATAATAAAACCCTAAGTTGCTACACTAAACTTAATACATCATTAGCACAACCAATCATCTATCTCAAGACAACAAATAGCAAGTAAAAACTTGCCTTGATTCAGCAAATATGCAGATTCCTTTGGTGTAGTAGCAATCTCTCTCTATCTCCAAAGCTTTCTCTCTACTTTTCTCTCTTCTCTCTTAGGTTTAGGAATGAAATTTGGGGAACTTAGGAGACTTGGAAGACTTAAGTCGTGGCTTAAGGTAAATGTCCCACATAATTTGACCAAAAGTGCGATAAAATAATACGCAATAGCATAATTAAAGCACAATCAGTTAAAAATGCCCAAAACTACAAAATACAATATGGTACATTATTTGACTATTCCGCACGTTCCGGAATCAACTGCAACCTCCAAATTATCATTTGGACATTTTAAAATTCAAATTAGATTCCGGTCTCATTATTAAGCCAAATATCATTTTAAATTCAGATGATATTAATAAGCATGACATAGCAATATTTTCCCATAATCATGATATGTATGCAACCTCATAATAAATATCAACTTTCTACATTGAATCAATATTCAAATCATAACCCAACACTGGTCTTTAATTACTACACTAGGTAATTAATGTAAAATACGGTCCCATAAGCGAGGGTTATTACAAGATATTTATTATTGTATAATCTTGCCTCGACTCTACTCAACGACATATCCGAGTAAAGACATTCATGTATGGTGCACATTTGCACTTGACACATTAGGCACACATGCATATTTCTTGATCTATGTTTGTTATTGTGTGACTTAATAATTGTGAGCCTAAACATTTTTTTTAAAACAAGTTTTTAGTAAAATTGGTGCGACTTTGTTTAATATAAATTTTTTATTCAAAAATTTCGGAATAATTTTTTTTTACTGAAATGTATTTTCGAAATATTTTTTTTGGCTTTGATTTCATTTCTTATGCCTTGCCATTTGTTTTGGTAGAAGTAATCATTAGATATTGCCTGCTTTAGGAGATGCCTTAGGTGGGAGATGCCTTAGGTGGGTTACCTGTTTGAAACATAATATAAGTATAGCTGCTTGCTAGCTGTTTCGGTCAGATAAAATATGGACTAAGTTAAGCTTTGCAGTATGTCTTTTAAACTCAGTCTTTGTCATAATTCCTTGGGTCTCACGCGCGCTACTCTTAGGTTCTACTGTTGCTCATTTAATTTTCTCTAAAGCCTGTGTAGTTGGAAACACAGATTCCGTACAAAAACCTACTAACTTTCGGCCATGCACAGATTTCAGACGTTGAGCCTTACGCGTTGTACTGACTTTACACACACTTACACTTGCTATCGATTTGATCAAGCCAGATCATTTTTTTTAATTGGCCGTATAAAAGATTTATATATATATATATATATATATCTGTTCGGAAATCTTTTATACATATATCTGTCATAACCGAGATCTCTGATATGTACTTCAGTTCCGTTTTTTTTAAAACGTTAATGTCTGTCCAATCCAAAATTATTTTTTAAATATTTGTTCCGAAAAATATGTTAAAAAATCTGTTCCGAAATGAATATTTAATATTTGTTCAAATATCTGAATTTTTCTGTTCCGAAATGAATTTGTTTTGTCCGAAAATATTTTTGTAATATCTGTTGGAACTTTTGTCCGAAGTTCTCATATTTTTTATATCTGATCTGATTTTTTTTCTCGTGTTCCGAAATCTATTATATCTCTGTATAAACACACACACACACACACACACATATATATATATATATATATATTCGAAATTCTTTATATATATATATACACATATGTTAATGGTACTTTATGTCAGCATTTTTTTTTATCATAATTACACTCCATATGTACAGACTGTGGTACTAGATTTTCTCCACAATATTTGTTTACAAGTTATCATTAATGTCCATTAATTCGTTTATATCTTTTGGATATTATCTCTTGGACTAACAACTTCCTGCAGAGCCATGTTAGATTTTTTAAATGCTTCTTTCAGTCACCCATATTTTCAGTATACCATTCTTATGCTACAACCGTCAATATTTTTATTGAGAAGCAAAAAGAAGTTTTGCATATCAGTCTTGAGGATCATTTTGAAGCAACACCATCCCAGAAAATCAGGAGCATTAGATGCTCAAAATGCTGTGTCTAACAGCTAGTTATCTCAAGACACATTTAAAAGCTGTGAGAGCTGCATTGAAGTGAGGCAGCAGACTGGAACGAAAATATGAGAAAGACTTATTGAGAGAATTTATTTTACTACTCAGCTACACATTCAAGAGAGCAATAAATTTTATCATCTGCTCAAATCATTGAAGAAGAAGACTTGTGCCTACTTCAACATCATTTATTAAAGTCTGATTCAAGAAGGAGAAACTCAGATAACAAATTGTATTTTAAGGAGTTTCAGTATTTTACCTTGTACTACAAAAATTCAGATTTGTTGTGAAGCTTTGTTGAAGCTTCGGTTTGTACCGGTAATTGGTTCCTACCCGCAAGTGGGCCACGGGGTTTGAAGCTCGGAGTTAGCTTGCAAACAGTTGTACGCGGTGATTTGATCCTACCCGCAAGTGGATCAGGTTTAGTGAAGCGCAAAGGAGACGGGGCTCTAGGCGCGTGGACGTAGGCCGGGATTTGGCCGAACCACGTTAAATTTCGATGTCATTTATTTTCCGCACTTTTATTTATTTATTTGCACATGCTTGCTTGAGTTAATATTTTCAGCACACTATCTTGCAAATAAATTAATTCCGAAATTTGACTAAATTATTTTTAAGGTTAAAATAATTATTTTTGAATTAAATAATTAATTTCAGAATATCACTTTATATTAAATACGAAAATTAATTTAATATTTTTAGAGTGTTAAAATTTGCATGTCTAGTTGTTTAAATTAGTTAGTTGCATTTATTTGATATTGTTGGATTTATTCTTTATAGTTTTATAAATCTGATATTTGTTTAAGTGATTTAAATTTAGTATTTTCTGAAATATTAATTTAACCTGAAAAGTTTGTAAAAACTCAATTCACCCCCCTCTTGAGTATTTTTCTGGGCAACAAGTTTAACTATTCATTGAATGCTTATCACCTTGACGCACACGTTTGAAGAGCATTAAATGAATTACCCTTTCATATGTGTATCATTTAATGTAACACCCTTTCATGTACAGCCTAAGGGCTATAAATACCTTGTATCACCTTCATTCAAAGGGACCGAAATTTCTTGATAGAACTTGTAATCGAGAATTCCCAAACACTCAGCAATAACATAACAGTGGATGTAGGCCATTCATACAAGGCTGAACCACTTTAAAAATCTTTGTCTCATTTTATTTATCTGTGATTGAATAATTAGAGCGATCTAATTTTTTACATCAACATCTAGAGTTTATGTTGATTATAACCCTTGAATCATGGTATAATCATAGGGAATTTATAGGTATAAAACCATCAATAGCTTGAAGTCCTGGTACTTGGGACTTGAATCCGACCTTAAAACACGAAAAAATGATCCTATGAGGGAAAACAAAGTCATAGGAACCTGGATTAAATATTATATTAAAGATTAATCCATTGGAATCATGTTTATATGGAAGTTTTTAATTACTGATAATGGAAAAATTCTAGGGAAGTAGGTTGTCGGACAGGGGCGAATCGGTTCGCTATTGTATCCGGGGGAATTTTAATGGAAATGAATAAGATGAATTCCTAGTCTAATGATGTAGGCTATAAAACACGTACCCAATATTATGTAGTATGCATGATAAAATGCCATGTGGTGATGAGAATCCTTGTTGGAGTGCAGGAGATGAGAATCCTTATTGGGCTTTCACTTCATTACTTGGTGCGTTCGGTCAATTGTCCCCCGACATTAACTGCAATAAAAAAATAATAAGCAATGAAATCATTATACTAACATGTTTACGACTAACTAATCATGTTTATGACTATACATATCTATATATCTTATAATAATAAGACTTCAAAATATGTTTAATATTTCTGGTCTCCATCCATTTAGTATTACCTTTTAAAAATCTAAGGATTTTTGCACGTGGCCAACTAACAGAAAGTGTATCTATGATTGATGTACAGATGTCCATGACATGAACTCATAATCCTTTCTTCTTCAACTTATTGACAAGATTCAATTTAACATGCATCTATGGCGAGACATCACAGTTGTAGTCAATTTTCTCTTTAGTAGTTGTATCCATAATGGATGATTTTTTTTCATCTTCTCTAATAGCGTAAGCTACGTTGAGGCATGCGTCGAGATTATATATGAGGAATATATTTTCTATAGCCTCATCATAAATTTTTGGTAGGAAAAATAAAATACAATTGAACAAGTACTCTTGCTAGAGATAAACACCACAATTTGCAAGGTAGTTAAACTATTCGATCTTCTTACTCGCACACATGTAAATAGGAGTAGCCTTTAAATGGCGTACAGTAATAAAAGAGGTATAAGTATCGGTCAATTGGAACCTCTTGTACTATTGTTCCAGTGATTATCAACGTGCCTCATTTTTCCTAAGAAAAGTATATGAGTGTGTGAATATGAGTCCTACAAGTAATGGCTTTAATTAATCATTAACTAGTTATTATTTTTCAACCAATCTAATTTAAGTTTATCTTATTTTATCCTTAGGGTTTAAAACCATATTTAAGTTTTTCAACCTTACTGTTTAAAATCAAGTTACAATATTTCAGTATTCTGACATATGAATCCTATGCGAACAAATGTAAATTGGAACAGTGCGTGTGAACGTCCATATAAACCAATTTTCCCGTATTCTTTCATTAGTACGTTGCAAACCACTACCTACCTCCATTTCTCGTATTATGTGTTGATCAATATCCTCCAATCATAGTTATATGCCAAAGAGATAGGATATTGAGGGTAGTGAAATAAGATATGATGACTTATGATTTGATAAAGATATGAGCACAATATTGTGAGGAAGCTAACATATATATCACCGCTGGTATTATATATATAAGGTTCATTTGGCATTGAGTTGAGACTATACTACAATCATTAAGAAACATTAAGAATCGTGAGCCTAATTTCACTAGTGAACTCAACTCCTTCTCGACTAGTTTTGCTTTGTTACTATTCAATGGTGTGAATGTTTCAAAATTTGAATGTCAAAAGAAAAATGAAGATTGAACGTTGGAATGAGTTTTTCAACCGAAATAAGTTTACACAATCAAAGTTATAATAAGGTTTCCAAAACATCTTATTAACAGGTTGATTGAGGAAAGAAATATTAATGTTACAAATGAAATCCCTCTCAATATCCATTCTCAACCTCTTAATATTGATAATGTTGATTACGAAGATTTAGGCAAAGGCCTATACTTATAATCCCAATAAATATTTCTCTTAAAGACACTAAAAAAGGAATATAGCTAAAAAGATAAAAAGGTTAATGGAATTTCCCCTTATTAAACTTACACCACTAATTAACTCACTTAACCCCATGTTTTTTAGACTGTCAACCAACTGCTATAAATATCCATACTCCGATATTAGACATACGATGGAGAATTACTTTTTTTCTTGAGTCACAATTAATGGACCTCCCAAACAACCATAGTTCATTCGGGTATTTTATCCGACACATACATATACAGGAGAAGACTCACCTACATCATGCTCTATACATCATCCATACATCACACCTAGTTGTAACCCCTTAAAAATCATTTTTTTTCAAATTTTTTATTTTTCTCTTGAAATTAACCTTTCAATAAACCCATGTTCAAAAAATTAGGTAAAAATACATTTTGTAACTATTTTGAAAAAATCCACAAAAAACTGCTCAAAATACCTTATTTATAAGGGTCTGCGCCAGCAGGTTTTTGTGAAATTTTTTAAATATAGCTACAAAATGTATTTTGACCTAATTTTTTGAATATGGGTTTAATATAAGGTTAATTTCAAGAAAAAAATAAAATTTTGGAAAAAAAATTTCTTAGGGCCTATAACTAGATGTGATGTATCGTGTGATGTATACATCATGATGTAGGTAAGCCTCCCTCTACATATACATACACACATATAAATAACATACACATATATACACATACATATACATACATATACACACACATGCACGTACATACATACACATATAGACATAGTACACACACAGTGCACACATACACGTCATTAGAAAGTAGATATTGAGGGTCATTGGAGGATACCTAAACTAGAGATTGAGGGATGCCGTAGAGAGAAAAAAGGCAATGTAGAGAGAGAGAGAGAGGGGGGGAGGAAGGAAATATATATATATATATATATATACGGAGAGAGAGAGAGAGAGAGAGAGTAAGAGAAATGAGCAGCTGATCGCGACTGTTAATATCTACAGGATATGTTCACGACCCTAGTCTATGATCCATTTTCCATGATAATTTATTTTTTACACGCTATCTATATGGTCACGGTCTTGGACCTTGACCATGTTGTGTGGCGTGTAAAAAATAAATGGTCATGGCAAGTTGGTCATATCCTAGGTTTGTTCCACTACCTTGACTATTTCAAAATGCTCAGGACCCAAATTTGTGACCAAACATAACTGGAACCCTTATATTGTCACGGTTCGGGGCTGTAACCAACTTTGGCGGGAGTTCGATCTGAGTTTGGTGCCCAGTTAGTCACAGTATTGGTCATGGACCATGGCCTTGGCCCCATGGTCACAATCAAAGGCTGTGACCATATCCATTGGATATCACCCTTTGGTTTGGTCATGATTTATGTCACGCGAGGTTTGACTGTGGTCACGATTTTGGGTCATGACATGTCTTCGCTAACCATTCTCGATTTATTGTGAGGTTTTGGCAGTACTATCCAATTATCATTAAAATATAAAATTTATTATGAATCGCGGAGTTATAGAGATCATGGGAAAACTAGGCCTTTGTTTGGCATGCTGCATTGTAGTTATCTAACAAAAATAAGATAACAGAAAAAATAAAGATAATGAAGAAACAGAAGCGAGGAGCATTCCCCCTCACAATAATAACTAAATAACGAATGAGCCATTGTGAAGGAAACTCCAGTTACACCAGACGATAGGGTCATAGAGCCTCAAGATCACAAAAGAAGCTCTTCAAACGATATTTGTTGTCAAACGAACAGAAGAAAGAGATAATTATGTTTTGGAGAAACAATCAAGATCCGTTCTCATGGTGGAATTATGAAATGTTGGGGTTACATCTCGAGCGGAGGTCATTTGCCATACGTTTCATATGGATCTAAACTACATTCAATCTCCTAGAAAGCTTATTGGACAACACCTAAAAGGCTAGAGTGGTGGAAAAGTAATATGGGAAACTTTTGGAGGAAAGCTACATAAAGGAAGTTTAATTTCTAAAGTAGTTAGCCAACCTAGTAGTAATAAAGAAGAAGAATGAAAAGTGGACAATTTATGTTGAATTCATCGACGTGAACAAAACTTTAGCGAAAGATGGATTTCCCCTCCAAAATATTGACCAACCATCAGGTGACATTGCAAGCTAATACTAAATGAGTTTTCAAGTTTCATATTTGTCGTATCATCAAATCTTATTGTTTGATCTGGACCAAATAAAGACCATATTCATTGTTACCCTTAGGTTGTGTTTCTTTTCAGGAAAGGAAAGGAAAAGTGAAGGAAAATAACTTTCTTGCACTTTTTGCTGCGTTTGGTTAGCAGGAAAGTTGTGGGAAAGTGATCCTAAAACTTTCCTGCGGGAAAAACTTTCCCACAAAACACATCATGCCAAAGACTTAGGATTTTGAAAGAAAGTTCAAGGAAAATTGTTATATTACCATATAAATTATCATTACTGTTATTTTATTATTATTATTATATGAAGCACGGACATGGATATGGGTGTCATGTTCGACACGACACGGACACGCTGACACGAAAAATCTAAAAAACTAGGATACGACAGGGCAGAGACACGGCGAAAAATAAATATATTGAAAATCACGCGCCCGCACACACACACACACACACACACACACACACATATATATATATATATATATACTAGGGTATGCCCGTGCCTGAAGGCATGATGGTAAATTTACCCTCAGTATTCATACTTGCACTTGCAACATAGCGCCACCACAAACACCCCAATAAATAACCCTCACCTAAACATAAAATTGAACCAATGTATTGAATATACACACTTCCAAGACTAAATGAGGAAGGTTTTGATTATCAATGTGACTACTCAATTGAACAAATACACAGTTATAAGCAATCAACATAAAAGAAATCATAAATAAAAGGAATCGGTACGACTAAAATTTTCATTTGAGTGATCGCACTTTTAGTCACGACATGCCATGTGATATAATGTTGTTGCTTTTCTACATCTCGAAACAATTCAAATAATTATGTTGAACCTAAAACAAAATAGGTTAAACCTAAAATAAACCAACTCCTTATAGTCGAACGTCGTAAAATGGCGAAGAGGACCAAACATTCAAATATGCGTGTAATTTATTTTACTATATTAATGCATACAAAACCTCACTTGTGATTTATTTTACAACCATGATCAAGCAATTTTTTAATGTTCACAATAAAAAGACGCATCAAATAAGTAAACCAAGAGAAGATCATGATTTCATGAAGCTGATAAAGGTGTGTAATTTAGTTACATTAGTCTGATTGGCTCATAGAAAAGAGAAGCCCGTTATTTCATATACTTGAGTAACTTTATACATTTTCAACTCTCACTATTCATATGAAAATTCTAAATAACAATACAATATCATCCTCTTCCATGTATAAACATCTTCCACCAGGTTGCTCGTCACCCAAATTGTGTCACTCTAGTTACAGGAATAGTCAGATGCGCTGGTTTGACGCCAACAGTGGCTGCTATAGAAGTCGGGAAAGACGTAGACTTGGCCAATAAATAGACCTTAATTACTAGTGGTAACTTTGTCCTTCTTCTTGCTCAAAATCATAACGTGAAGATCCTTCCTGCTAATTCTGAACATTCTGTAATATTCGAGTGTATTCAAGGCTTACCAGAAGGGGCTCTTAGGCGCATAATTTTAGCCGCATCAGGTGGGGATTTCGGGGATTGGCCTGTTGAGAAATTGAAAGAAGTTAAAGTAGCTGATGCTTTGAAATATCCCAACTGGAATATGGAGAAAAAGATTATTGTGGAGTCTGCAACACTTTTCAATAAGGGTCTAGAAGTTATTGAAGCTCACTATCTCTATGGTGCTGACTATAATGATATTGAGATTGTTATTCACACCCATTCGATCATATTCAATGATTGAGACACATGATTCATCTATTCGGGCAAAATTGGGATGGAGATCTAGAATATAGAAGTCAGTTTCATATATATTATTAGTGCTTCATTCGTTAGATTATATACATACTGTTAGTCACTTAGAACTGCATTTGTTTCATACTAACTGCATTTGTTTCATACATACTATCAGTTGCATATGTACTAACTGCATTTGTATGAAACACTAACTGCATTTGAAACACTAACTGCATTTATTTCATACTAACTGCATTCGTTAAAATATATTCATACTAACTGCATTTGTGTCATACAAACTTTTAGTTTCATATATACTAAATGCATTTGTTTGATTACTGTAGGTGTATAGAAGGAGCAAATGAGTTCCTGTTGAAGCCCATCAAGTTATCCGATTTAATGAGCCTTTAGTCCTGCCTTCTTCTGCTAAATACTTTCAAAATATTTTTCTTCAAAATGGCAACAAAAGAAATGGTAGAAATAACAAAAACACCGATTGTAAAAACAAAAAAATATAGATAAGAGGAAGGTGGGAATACTTGCTCAGCTGATCTGTAATTTCTTCATGCTCACATACTCAGCTTATTCCAACTCCCAGTGCTCAGTGATGTGGTACTCAGCTTCTTGAACGCGAATGACATGCAAAAAATCATGTCTTGGAGCTAGTTTGTACCTGTTAGTGCTTCATACGTTAAGCCAGTTTCACATGTATCAGTGCTCCATTGGCTCTTATAAAGGGGGGAATGGGCAAAATGTGAAGCTCTGGGAGCTTTTTCCGTATCAGTGCTCCATTCATTAAGCCAATTTATTTTTTTGGTCCCTATATCAATGCTCCACTATTCCATAAAGTAGACGATGCATTCGGCAATGAAACCTTGTGACTGCATTTAAGAGGCACTTGCCTAGAAAAAGTACTTTCAAATATTAAACCATGGAACCAAAGTCATGTACATATGTAAAATTACACCAAAGTTGAGTAATAACATAACCAAGTACGCATAATAAGAGTAATATACACATCAAGATTCCCAAAAACTTGGACCACAATAATATCGAAAATAGATTCAAAATATAGTGCAAATTTAACCAAAAAACACCAATAACATCTGAAACAGAGTCGAACCAACATACACCACATGCTAGCTGAACACTAAAAGGGATTTTCACTCACGAACTAAAAATTTGGATTTAAAAATGAAATAAACAAAAATATAAACCAAGAAAAAGTAGCTAGTTAAGCAACAATGAACTTTCAAATGGAATTAAAAGTCCAAAAGTATCATTAAATGTACAAAGATGTATTAAGCTTCCTTTTATAAATACTCAAATATTAAAAATCGTAGTCCTACATGCCCAAAGACATTACTGAAACATTCAAATCAACACAAATGAGGACTAAAACAATCACTCGGACCATGGAAATACAAATAAACAACTTTTGATCCAATAGGCCTTTTGACCTTGATGAGGCTGTTATTAGAAGAAGCCCTCCGCGGAGATTGGTGGTGAACTTGCAAGCTTGACATATTGATATTTCATAAACAACACTTAGGCACACGTATAACTTCCAATATGTTGATTAGAATTTAAATTAGGCCATTTCCCTACTCAAGACCGAATGAAAATAGATACGTAAGTTCTATAACGAAAAGTAGTACCCTCCGTACATTCATTCTCCTATGGATAATCTCAAGAATATATTATACTTGAACCACCAAAGGCCATTACCCATGTTCAGTAATTCAAAAAATAACAGAAACACACCATCAAGGCAGACAATGAGAGTCAATTAGTCCCAACTGAAAATCATTTCATAAGAAATGGTTGGGTCCATATTCATTGCCCAACCGAAAATCATTTTTTCGGGGAAAAATCACTCCATTAGAAGAATCATTGAAAATAATTTCATAAGAAATAGTGGTGTTAAACGATCAATATTCACTGCCCAACTGAGTCACAGAGTACATGTTCATGTGGCATTGAGAGGGTAATAAATGCCCACTCATCGCTTTTAAAAAAGAAGTTTTAGACTCCTCATCTCACTAAATTAATGACAAACATGAAAACTAAAGATTAAAGAAAATACTAATGAAGTTCAATAAATAAAATTCCACCTTAACATTACATGGTCAAGTTGGGTCCCTGTTAGGTAGATTAACATGTAGATAGAAAAGAAAGTCAGTACACATTTTCTTATAAGAATCAAATGTGGTTCACCATAGCAGCTAGATCATGGCTGGGCAGTACTCTAACAGCAGCTAGATCATTGTTGGGCAGTAGCAACTAGAACATAACCATAGCTATATCTGGTATGACTCAATTGCAGTAGTATCATAGCTATATTTGAGACTTATTAATGAATATAAATTTCCTAAATGACAGCTAGTATCATAGCTTTATGGTCTTATCCATGTTCAATACGTATTAACAATGAAAAAAAATGACAGTTATGATGAAAATGTTGAGCTCGAGAGAATATCTGAGGTGACACCTTAATGTCATTCCATTTATTAGGTTATTACTACAGAAAACATCTGAGTGAATGTTTTTCTGTAAAATGAAATGTGCATATGCACTTTTGAGTGAATGTTTTTCTGTAAAATGAAATAAAAGAAACTACGGAAAATATCAAATATAAAATATCCAATGCATTAAAACTTAATTTTATTCTACTTGATTGAGGGGTTGAAAGCTTTGCTCACACATGGGAAGGATTCAAATGCTCGAGACTAAAGCCATGACGGCACGTATTAAGGCCATGACAGCAGGTATTTCGATAACAATCCTGCAGCAAAGTGTCTATTAGGCTGATATAATGGGGTGCACTGCCCTCGACTTTCCACCTTAATCTCGATTTGATATTATATAGATACACATCAAACAGCAATATGTCAATACATGGCAAATGCATAGATTTCAAAAATACCTATAAATGAAATATGCCAATACCTAAAAAAGAAAAAATACCCAAAGAATTATCGAACAAAGTCATGAAGTTATATCAAACAAAGTACTTGCAACTTTGTTTGACCTCCCGATGAATCTGCAAGGGGAGTGGTCGGTTTTTACTGTCATATTCGTTGGGCACCTTGCGTTCCAGTTGCATCAGATAATTCTATGCGAAGTGTCCTATTTCTACTGTCGAAATATAGGCAGAGGAATGTACCTGTAATTGAATTGGGTAAGCTGTCTATAGCAAACTTCATAACTCAATCAGCAGTTGTATACTTGAGGGCTGCAAAGGAAGGGATTGGTTCGATTTACTTTACACCATCCTATATTTGAGTTGGGACTTCCTTTCATGTCCCGCAATATAAAGTAACTATAATCCAAATGAAAACACAAATCAAGTAGTGAACAATTCAGCGCTGAAAATAGAAGGAAACAAATGGTGTTGCCACACTGTATGATGTGGTAACAAATGGTGTTACCATACTGCGTCAGGATCATCAGAACCACCTCGATGCAATGATATTTCAGCCCTGAAAATAAAAGGAAACAAATGGTGTTACCACACTATATGACGTGAAGTTATGTTTCATCGACAATGAAGTGTCGAATCTATGTTATATATTATTGTTTCAATTAATTATGGCATGTTAAATCGTAATTGTAGAACTGTATTACAACCAAGATCGAAATTAAAAACCTTTCGGGAGATAGATAACATAAATGACTAAAATTGATATTAAAAAGAGTATTTATGGTTCAACCAATGGAGAGTGAGCGAGAAAATATTATATACCACCAAATGTAATAAAATAAAATATAAAAGTAAGGAGCATTTACGGTTCAACCAATGGATATGATATATAACATATTGTTTACAAAATAAAAAGGCAGTAAGTTGTGAAAGTACTCAAACTCTCTCTTTAAAAAACATAATAGCATGGAAGATCACCACAATTGCATAATCTCAAAAGATAACATTGTCTTTGGTAATGGCTTGTGGACCACATTTTGTATGTTTGATAGCTTAATATCCATAAGAACAATGTCTGTAGCATTGTCTGAAGTTTCCTAAATTAAGCATTGATAAGTAAGGTGTCATATGACGTATATATGATATATACTCGATCATCAAAACAATATATTAGAGTAAAACTTCAATATTATCACCCGATTTGTCTGGAAAGTTCTCTTATGACTGGAAAATGTTTATTATAATACATATAGTGTTCTATGCTTATACTTTGAAACATTATACAAACTATACAAAACCAATCGTTAATTTATAACGAACATGAACATATCCACCCCAAGCCACCTCTATTCTAAAATAATAAAAGTGGAACTAACGCAATAATCTAGGTTAAACAGGGTAATAATGAATCCCACTCCCTAACTTAATTAAAAGACTTATTCATGAGACTCCCAAATTTATCTTTAAATCTAGATAACCAGGTTACTTTTATGATATAATACCCTATGATTGTTTCCTTCTTTTGGTTTCTTATGCAATTACAGTACCTTAGAAGAAAATACATTAAAGCAAACAAATAATAGTCCTTTTGGTATGGGAAGTCAACCATCTCAAATAATTAATTATTTTAGGTATTAACTAAAATAAAAATGATATGCGACTCAGGTGTGTATGCATCAACTGTTAGTCCAATAAATAAAGTTAACAATCTACCTAGATTTTTTGCATGGAACTTCTTGCTCTTAACTAAACAGAGTACAAATATGCATAGTGTCATATCACTATACAAAATCTAACACTTTCGAACTTTAATTCGTTGCACATTGATGTGGTAGTAAGTCAGTACCACTGATATGAATTTCAAGTTCACAATCTACCTGAAGTGGTAGTAAGTCTTATCACAAATTTTAGTCTTAACATTGGAAATACACAGTGGAAATTTGTCATTGTGATATGCCAATTTTAGTCAAACAATTGGCATGCGAAAAATCAATAGACTCTGCTTAATATTCAAAGCAAACCTACCTATTTTTTATTTCTTTTCCTCTTTCAAACATAATTCTGGAATGCACAATGCTATAAACTTGGATAAAGTATAATTTACATTGCCACACGTTTTTTTGGGAACACATGCTACATTTTCCCTTTAATAAACATTACAATTTTACAATCCTTATTCTATATTGAACCAATACAAAATTTTCCAAAACCAGAAAAAAAGTATATCAAAACATTTGCCCAAACCAATATGATTTCAAGATTATCATAATTAGATTACAAACAAAGGAAGGACCTATATAAGAACGATTTGAATATCCTAAATACCTTTGAGACTTTTATGAAATACAAACTATTAACCCCAAATGCTCTGCCACTCAGATTTAGTGAATTACGTACAAAGCCTATTAGTACAAAAGGAATGTTAGATTTACATTATTTCATCCCCCACCTCACGCACACACACACACAAAATAAGGGGGGAAACTATTGGGAATTATAAAATATAATTTAGACCCGAAAGATTTATAAAGACTAAATCTCATATCTGAGAGACTTTATGGTTTCAAAAAAGAAAAGGAAATGTGATTTTCACATGCCATGTTTGGTTTTAAAAAAAATATATAATAACTAACACCCACAACTACATTACACACAACAACAATTAATGTATGAAGCAAATGGCAGTCTCCAAGATCACTTTACCTAACAAACTAAAATAAAATTAAAAAAGAAACACATATATTAAGTGTTATATACATTCCTATGTATATAAAAAAGACATAGGAATAAGTAGCAAATGCATTGGTTATAAATTTAGGGCTAGATTGAATACCTGGAAGAGAAAAAAATATATTTATGAAATCAAGTATTCTGGGCTTGATTAGATCTGTAAAACAATACAATGCAAAAAAAAATACGTTAGATCCTATCTAAACCCAAAATTGAAAACACATACATTAAATCTGAAATACCCAACCTTAGATCTGGAGAACCCAACGTTAAATCTGCAAACAAAAAATATGTTAGAGCTAAAAATTGAAACCCCACACTAAAAATTAAAACCCTAAAACGCATAATACTTGAACTCGATATGCAGTGAGGGCGGCAGCGTGAGAGAAGGAGAGTGAGGCCGAGGTTGAGGCTGAGGGTGTATGGTGAGTGCGGGGCGGATATGATAGGGTTTGGGATCTAAATCAGCACCTCTGAACCATCAAAACCAAGGTTCGATTAGAAAGAGGGTTTGAGGGTTTGTGGGTTTGTTCTTCAGTTTCAGGTCGTCCGAGTTGTAGAATGAGGATTTGAGTTTGGGGGTAGGGTTAGAGAGAGAGGGAGACACATGTGTTTGAGAATGAGGGAAGGGTTTAAAGTGGTCTTGGTGTGTATTTACCCAAATAACCTTGTATTTGAATTAAAGTGAAAGAGGGAGAATCAATTAGTTAGATGAAAAAGAGGGGGAAATCAAAAAATAAAGGGTAAAATAGGAAGTGTAGGAAAAATTCTAATAGATGACATCATTGTTGAAGCTTATGACATACATAAGTTTTTTACTTTATTATATAGATAGAGAGAGAGAGAGGGAGAGAGGTGGCGTACACGTGTACGTCACCTCTGGAGAAGTGTTCGTGCTTTATATTTATTATTATTATTGTTGTTGTTGTTGTTGTTGTTGTTGTTGTTGTTGTTGTTGTTACAACTAGTACTAAAATATTTACCAATACATATTCATAATAATACGTTATATATATTGATATTTTTACTAATTAAATGTTCATAATATTTTATTTATAATTACTAATGTTTGTGTTAAAGGATGTTTATTAATTTAAATCATATTTTCTAGTGATTGAAATAAGAAATATATAATACTCATATTTATTATAAAATTATAATTATATATGTGTATACGTATATAATATTTTATTTTTTTTATTTATAATTTTCTTGCAATTTTCCTCTTATTAACCAAACACACACAAATAAATAATTTTCCTTTTCATTTACTTCACTTCACTTCACTTTTCCCGAAAATCATTTTCCCGCTTAACTTTTCTGACAAACAAACGGAGCCTTAGTATTTACTGTCACACCATTATGCAGTTTGAGTTAAAAAAAATATTGAGGTAGTCTATCATAGGTCAATTATTTATATTTCCAATAGAACACTCTGGAGATTCTAAGTTGTTCTTAATTTAATTGATGTGGAGTTCTTTCACTTCCAAACTCTTATTATTTTTTGTAGTTATTTATTTTTTGGTCTATTTGTTTACTTATGATTCGGTACTTTACTTAAGAGTTGTGGATATTTATGGATTATTTATCATGGTTTGATTCATCTAATATAGTTTGTTGGCACCCCTAGGACTGACCACCATGAGTGTGAAAATTGAGGATGTCACAAAGGTACATTGTTAGAAATTACATAGTTACAAGGACTTGAATTTGTGGCCTCAAAGAAAGGAATGGAAAAAGTTACTACTAGGCAACAACCACTTCAAGAAAGTATTTCATTTATATAAATATATGACCATAAAATCACAACATTTACTCTACTTTTACACTGCCTTCACACCTCTTATGTTGCAAAAATACAAAGTTCGGGGAGACATTTTTTCTTTCCACAGCTGAGTGAGAAGTTGTGAATTTTAAGTTGTGTCTTTGTAATTGACTTTTTTTTTATCTTTTAAGAAATGAATTTTTAAATGCACCGACTAAATTTTTCACCTCACCTCATGTACATATATTCTAAAACCAATATTTGACTTAAAAGTGGAGTAAAATGCAGGATTTGGCGGATGCATTTAAAAACAACCTTTGAGAAATTGGAACAACGAAACTTGTCACTTGTCATGGAGACGTGTTATCATAGCAATGTCGGTAGAAGAGAATTTCATAATATTGGTTGAGTGTCGACAAAAAATTTTGCTTTCCTATTAACCGGAGGAAGACTTTAAACATTGAAGCACAATGTACTGATTGCAAAGAATTTGGCATTGCCTAACAGCATCCACAATGATGAACTTTTCATTTCAATTTTGAATCAAAAGAATTTTAATATTTTTTCCCTTTTTTCTCATTTTTTTGTGTCATTCAACGTGGAAACAATTATTATTACACCCGGGGAAAAGACAGTTAAATATATGCAATTAAACAGTGCGCAATCCATAACCTTACACAACTAAAATTAAGGCTACCGTGAAAAAAAAGACAGAGAATTAAAATTCAACAAGTTCAAGTTGCCTAAAGGAAGGTCAACGAGGGTTGTTTGCTGGGAACAACATCTTAGTACTCTCTGAGCTATACTGTGCAGAGATATCCCCATTACTAGTATAAGGGTTTATTGAAAAACTGTAAAGGTCCGATTGTTCACTCTCTTCATGCCCATGCCCATGTTGATTAGCCCAAGGATGTCTCGTGAACTTCCTTAGGCCTTCTAGCTCCATTGCTACCTCCTTCATTGTTGGCCTATCTTCACTATTCAACTTAAGGCATTTCTTCACAAGCTCAGCCGCTGCTTGTAGCTGTTCCAAAGTTCCTTCTCTCAACACGCGAGGCTCAAGAATCTGAAACAAACGATTATCCTTCATAGACACGACGAAGTACGTTGCTAAATTCCTTTCCTCTTGGATTCTCTCCATGCAGATGGGTTTCTTCCCCGTTAAAAGCTCCGCGAGGACAACTCCGAAGCTGTAAACATCACTCTTATCAGTCAATTGGCTTGTGTGGAAGTATTCGGGATCTAAATACCCTAAAGTCCCTTGTACTAATGTGGTCACTTGAGTCTGATCCAAGGGAACTAACCTCGAAGCTCCAAAATCCGCGATTTTAGTAGTATACTGGTCATCTAATAAAATATTAGCACTTTTAACATCTCTATGGATAATGGGCATCGAAGCGGCCGAGTGAAGATAAGAAAGCGCACCAGCAGCTTCCGTGGCTATACGTAAACGATTATCCAAAGACAACCAATTCAATCCATTTCCGCCTTTTCTTTGGATATGGTGGAAAAGGGTGCCATTAGAGACGTATTCGTAAACCAGTAGAGGCACTTCACTTTCCAAACAACACCCCATGAGCTTCACAACATTTCGATGGTTAACTTGTGTGAGAATAATCACTTCATTGATGAATTGTTCTATTTGGCTCTGGTCCATAATTTTTGATTTTTTTATCGCGACTACACGTTCATTGGGCAGAATACCTTTGTAGACTGTACCATAACCTCCCTGGCCAAGGATTCGATCAACAGCATAGTTGTTTGTGGCTTTCTCTAGTTCTTCTGCTGTGAAGACTTTTGTTGATTCCACCCCACCCTCATTTGAAGTAATTTGCTGTTTCAACAACAAACCACCGTTTTGTAGAAAGAATTTCTCTCTCATTTTGATTAGTCTCCTTCTCTTAAAGCCAAAATACAACCACGTTATTCCTACGAGTATGGACAAGAAGCCGAACCCCATACCTGCACATGACCAAGAGAAATATGTGAAATAGTTCTCAATTTGAAACAAAAAAAAATTGCATAATTTATTATTTTGTCGATTTATTTTCAGTTACCTACAAATGAACATCTAAGGGGTCAAAACAACACAGATGTTTTCATAATGATTGTTTCAAGAGACACCCTAAAGTTCATAATACCTCCTGATTCCCTCAACCTTTATATTTTGGATTATAACACCATCGACTATGTATATTGTTGTAATTATCCTTTTGTGGGAGTTTATCGACACATGGGGGCCTTTGTATCAAAATTTCGTTTCATCAAAACAGTTGAGGAGCTTTTTTGCAAAAAAATCGAAGTTCAGAGGGGTTTTGTCCACTTTGACCTTATGAAAATCATAAAACCTTTTTTATTTTATTTTATTATATTCCATGCAAGCCCCAGTCAAGATTGGCGTTGAGATTCAGATAGTTTCACTTTCCGAAAGGGAGAATCATAAAAAGCTAGCATGACATAAACCAATGAGAATCCACTAATGCAAATATAAACAGTTTAATTCACATTCTCCTACCGATTTGAAAGGTGCCGATATTACTACTAAGAATATCCATAAAAAATACATGTTTGGCCTTTTTTACTATCTTCAAAGCAAATGGAACTTACATTGTCAGAAATTTATTTTTATAGTATCACAATATGTGCTAATTTAATAAAAAAATTAGGATATATACCAAATAGTCCCTCGAATTTTGTTTAATACACGTTTAGTTCAAGCCTTTTTTATTTTGCAACAAAAAGTCATTCACCATGCCAAAAAGACTTTACCATGCCGTTAGCGCGGACCTTTAAAGATAAAAAAATAAGGAACTTTTTGGTACAAAATATAAGACTTGACTAAATGTGTATTAAAAAATGTTTGAACGACTTTTTGATATTTGATCCAAAAAAATTACCTAAAGAGAACTTGATTACGGGAAACTCGGAACTGATGGCAATACAACCACGCCCATTTTTCATGCCATCGCCAGAATACCCTTTTGGACAAGAACAGTTGAAACTTCCGGGAGTGTTAATGCAAATCTTGTCACATGGATTGCTATTTGGGTCAACACACTCGTTGATATCTGCCAAAGTAAACATAGATTGTAACAAAATGTATAACAACAGTGTACAAGAAATGGATTATAAAAAAGGTTCCCCCTATTTATTTAGTCAAGCCTCATTTAAGTTCCATTGCTAGATTAATAAGATTTATTTAAAAGTTGACTAGTCTAAAGCAGGTTCGTGAGAAGATATATATTGCAGATCAGAATATTCAGACAGCACATCTAAAATACCTAATATTTTCGACCATGAAAGGCTGTTTAATTATTTTTATTATGAAATTGTAAATTGTTATTATGAAATTGTAAGTAAATATACTTTTAGCATAAGCCCCCATTAAGTTCGTGACACTCGAAAGTATTAATAAAAATGTACAATTGCTAACAATTGTAAGAAAATGTAATTGGAAGTGACAAAAAACTGACATTTTTAGTAACATTATGAAGACGCCACTAGAACTATTACATGTGGCGCGTTGTTTAATTTGTGACATCAAAAAATTGACATATCCGACAGCTGTGAAAGAAACGTTACTAATAGTAAAAAGCTCCTCGAGAAAAACTCATTGCCGCGTTTTTTTTCATATTGAGGTGAATTTTTTAAAATCTTGACATGGAAACAAAATCTGCTTTGATAAATGAAAAACTAACCTTGGCAGCCTGGACTGAGGTATGGATTACCCTCATACCCTTCATTGCAGCTACATCGATACCCTCCCATACCCGAATCCGAATCGACACAATAACTATTCGACATGCACGCAAAACTATCAGATCTCCTGGCTACATCACAGCTCAAGCCTCCAATCGCCCAATCCAATACTATTGGCACATTAGCAACAGTCCTACTTAAAAAAGTTGCGTCCGAAAAATCCTTTGCCCCACCAAACTCAAAACTATCCTGCTCCCCTAAAAACGCATAACCACAAGGTGCAAAAGACAACACATTGGCATGATTTTTTAAAGTAGCCAAGGATATAGAATAGTACTTTAAACCCTTTGGTATTGGAGTTTGGCAACAACCAAGTCCAGAACAATACCCGTCTAGCACGTCCTCGGCTTTTGAACATAGAGAAACGCACCCGCTAGTGAAATTGCGGCTTTGGGAGCCTAAAATTATGGCGAAATCGTCACATCCGATTACGATGAATTTATTTACTTCAGAGAAGGTGAAGGGTGTGGTGGATATGTTGGTCCACGCGTTGTGTATAGGGTTCGTGGCAAGGGAGGAGTCAGCACGGGTGGGGTCGTAACAATTTCTAGCGAGGACGTTTGAGATACGGAGCTGAGTGTCGGAGATATGGTAGATTTGTAGGCTGCCTGTAAAGGCTCTAGGAGGAGAAAAAGAGGTGTTGCAGTAGATGTCAAACCCTGAGTCTATTGAGCAGCCGCTGCCTATGCCCACACCGAAGGGGTAAGGAACTGTTAGGTTTCCACATTGACTTAGGCAGCCCGGTTTGGAAATGTTGGGGGCTTTAGTTATGGTGGTGGTGATGTTTGTGTTTGTTTGGGATGTGGCGGGAGTCGATGCTAGGCAAAAGAATGTAAAGAACGCAAGGAAGTGCATGTTTGTTTGGGTGAAGAGAGTGATGCTGCTAGCTGCCTATTTATTGAGTTTGTTGGCATAGCCAACGGCTATACAGCCGCAACTCATATCTCTACTCCAAACTAAAAGTCAAATATCTCATTATAATTAAGGGCTTGTATAGATAATATATAGCTCTTATAAGTGATAAATAATTAGAAAGAGATTGTTTGGTCTTGTATTGTTAGTGTTAATTATAATTTTGTCGGTCCAATTTTAATCTCATTTTTACTGTATTACGTCTATTTTTATTTTGTAGAATTAACACCTCAAGTTATTAAAATGGTTTAAGCTAAGAATTCTATAAAGGAGAGGCGAAAACATTTGTTGCGGAAAAAAGTTTTAAGTAATGAAAAGATTGTATGTATTTTTGTCCTAGGTTATATCAATAAATTGTTATCATTATCGAAAATCAAAACAAATTTTCAAGCACTAAAATTAAATGATTTTTTTTTTTGGCATTGTATTAAAAAAAAGTCACAAAAATTTCACGTATCATATAATTAGAAATCAATGGACAATGTTAATCACAGGAGAAATCGACCTGACAAAAGGAAACAAGACACGATAACACGATACGAACTGACACGACTGTAACACCCCGCCCGCCCGGGGAGAGCGAACGGAGCGCTAATGCGATAAAATAAATCCAAATCCACAATAGACAAGGTATAGAGCATCTAAATAAACCCACAATAATATAAATCCACTAATCTCAATCTCTTCAATTATAACAAGTCTCTCGACTTACGTACAACAACTAACTCGAAAATAAAATACAAATCTCCAATGCTCTATACAACAAAATAAATAATACAAATCTTCCAAAAATATTCTTCCAAAAATAATCCACTCTAAAATAATCCCAATTGGTTCATACCGCTCAAATCCATGCTAACCTGCCAACTAAAAGAAAATATGGGGAAGTACACAATACGACAAGAAAGATGCTCAACAAATATATATTAGCGATGAATAAAACGTAACAACACGAGTACGAATATTCAAATCAAAATGCAAATCTCAATAGCATTTCATCATTATAATTTCTCAACAACACTTTAACCGGGTCACCAGGCCTCACCACATCCGTATATGCTTTATCAAGCCATAGCCCGAGAAACAGGAATTTTGGCGGGTGCCCAACCTCCGTGCCATATTAAAATATCATGACAACATGCTCATTAACAATATAATGATACCACATGAATCAAAATAATTTCAACAATTATTTTCTAGATTTCAATGAATTTATCAATTCAAATATGAGTTCAATTAAACAAGAATTCAAAGAGAATGACACTCGCGAGATTTAAGGAGCATATTGTGTAAAACCCCATACCTCAAAACACGATGAGAAACCAACGATCACATCCTAAAGATCAACACAAAAGATCTACAAAAGCTCCTCCAAGAACATCCTCAAAAATATCCCCAAGAACACCTCTAATCTAAGGTTGGAACTCACAAATCTCAAGGGCCAAAATATATATAAAACGAAGAGGAATATAAAATATATTTGCTGCAAATTTTTTTGCCAAAAGTAGGTTAAAAAGGTTGCCCACAACTTCCTTTTATAATGCAAAGAAATGAAGAGTTGGAATCCAAAAGACTCCTTTAAATAAGGCAAAGAAATGAAGAGTTGGAAGTCAAAACAACTACAAGAGTTAAAAACATTTCAAAATCATTTTAAAATCCGTTTTAACTCCGATTTCGAAACCGTTTGAAATTCTCGCCTTTAAAAATAATAACCAACATATTTGAGCAATAAAAATAATTTTATCAAAAACTTTATTTTCCTCCATTTTTCAGAAATTAATTAAAATAGCCCAAAATTACGCGGGTTGTTACAACGACATTATAAGTTAATGGATGGGCCTCTAATGGTTTTGGATTATATCAGTGTCAACCCGATTTCACTCGTTAATAACTGATAAAACGCAGTATGACCTATTAATTTAAGTAATAAGATATATTATGGGACTTATTAATAATTTAAGTAGCATAATATTAATTTAATCATAATGTCAATGAATTAATGGGCATACTTGAGTTTAAAAATGAAATAATATGTATACTTGTATATAATTCAAAATAATTCATTATCTTAAAGGATATTAACGAGTAAATACGACATGACACGTTAAGATAACGGGTCGGGTTTGAATATGTTTTTTTCACATGATAAAAAGGTCACCCATTTAGACACGAACCCTATAAGATTCGAACACAATAAAAATCGATATGAACACGATTTGACACGACCCATTGGCAAGTCTAGGTAGAAATCTTGATAAAATGTGTGAAAAGCAAAAATACCAAAACATATTTGTGACACCCCGCCTAATAAAAAATCGGGGGATCACTCATGTACCAAATTAAAACAGTTCGCATATGGTTCATTCTTAGCATCACTGTCGAAAACCAAATTAATTACTGATAACCTACTAGGCTGGCATCAAAATTTTTATTTAACTAATCATTTAAACAATTTAATCAATTAAAACATTCACGCAGTTTATGTATAAATGAAACTGAGATGAACTAAAAAATAACCGAACGCTCGGTTTAACAATATACAACCAAATCGAATCCGCATAAAAGAATAAATAAATGCAGTTGGGTTATCAACCCGAATTTTTATACAGTACCTCCTATCTAGATTACAACGATAGAAGCGTCTACAGTAAACCTGCATGCATCCACAGCTGCTGCAGCAGACGTCTGACTCGAAGGAATCGTTATCCAGGCGTCCCTGTGTCTGGACACCTATATATATAATATATATATAAAAATTGAGAAACGGGTCAGAGCGCGAGTTGTGAAAATATTTTGCAAGTGCATAAATACTTTATTTAGAAAAATATTTGTTTATCTCATATTTAAATTGGTATCGCACTCCCTTGAGATGCCCCTTACCTCTCTTCTAATAGTGCACTCCTAGCGTATCCCTCTAAACATCCTAGTCAAGCTACTCTGCCTAACTAATTTGTTACCCCCAAACCCTAAGGTCCTAAGTAAACCGAGTACTAAGGGCTAAACTTTTTTCCATTCTCAACACTGGGCTAAATTCGTGCGTGGGGTGTCTCGTGAAACGAAATCCAAACAAAGAACCCCCCGCTACACTACTACTTGGCAGGGTTGTTCGTTGAGATCCATTAGACCCTCAGTACGCATCGTGTATAGGTATACTCATAAAATTATATACATTATCATACTCACTTTTATTTGCATATCGTTATACAAGTCCGGATATAGTCTCCCGGGATGAGAATTAATCATTTTGTATTTTATCTCTTTACTCTAATAGAGATATATAATACCTTATTCTCATGCACAAGCAATATACTATACACACCAATATAATAACCATCCCAACGAGCTATAACTCAAGGATACGGTCTCTCAATGCTATCATCTTTCAGGGCATCACTCACGTACCATCATGGGGACCACCGGTAGGACCAAATATCACCTACTTCGTGGTCCCAAGTCACATCGTTTGGGAAGCGGTCATAGTTCCTCCCCGGAAATGAGACGCCACCACGTCTCACCCCTAATAAAAATCACACAATATAACAATGGACGCTACGACCTAGGGACTATACGCTCCCTGCTCCTCAAGCCAGGGGCCTCACCCACATCACGCAACTCCCCATGATAGCATTAGAGGGGGTATGCTTCACATATATATATACCACCCACACATAGATATATATACATATCTGTAACATATTATATATATCTATACTGTAATCCCATCGTATATATAATCGACATCATTCCTCAAATATATAAATGGTCACAATTTTCAATCTCACATAACAATGACCAACAACCCAAAATTCCATCCTAATCACATTCTAGAATTTTCTCGATTTTAATCGGCCCATATTTATTCTAACCGCATAAATATATACATACACGCTTGCTGAATGATTTTCTCGAATGTCTCTTGTCCCAAAACATTAATTAAATCCATACCCCAGATCGTACTCTAAATTAATCCGAGATTAACTTATCCTCAAATCATCATCTAGGAGTCCTAACATCCCATTTAGAAACTCCTATAATAATCTCCAAAACCATAATTTAAGTATCCCTAAACTTAAAAAGAGAAAACTTCAAAAATTTGCTAGGACCGAATCGATTCGGCCTGTCCAAATCGATTCGCTGGCCACCGAATCGATTCATCATGTCCGAATCAATTCGAAATGGTTCTACTTTATTGCTGTCTCATACCGAATCGATTCGGCTGGTCCGAAATCTCCAAATCTTCTTAGGTTTTATATATATCCCAAAAACTCAAAACTCAAAACTCAATCCAATATCCATTAAAATTATAACTCGGATTTATTTCAACAAACCCAAAGTTTTCATACCTCCTCAAGTACTTTTGAGGTCCTAACACTCTATTTGGTAACCCCTAGTATTTATCTCCAATTAATTCTAGCCTTAATTTATGACTAACGATTTCGATCTTAGACAGCTTTCCGTAGAAAAATCATTATAAATCCAAAAAAGATTAGAAAAATACGCGATCGGCGCCCACGTGACCCTATCGAAAAGATCTAAAAATTTTAATTTTTGACCAAGATCCGAATCGATTCGCCTCATGGCCGAATTGACTCGGGACGGACGCAGGTCACTATTCACCTTCTTCTCCAAAAATCCAAACCTCCATTATTCTCCATTTTTGTTGTTTCTAATCTCATCCAACAACTCTATAAACATCTAATCTATGTTTTACAACTAACACATCAATTAATTTGGGGTATTAAATCATTTCTCTTATATTAAACCCTAAAACCATAAAAACCCCAACTTATCATTTTAACCCATTTCAATCCATTTCTTCACTCCATTTACATGAATTTAACACTAGAAATCATTAAAAGTTTACATTACATCAATATGTAAACTCATATTCAAATTTTCCCAAATTTATTTTAAGGGTTCTAACCCAAAATCATATAGTTTACCAACTATAATATGAAATAAATGCAGAAAATGAAATAAAGCAAGTACACACTTGCCTAGAGGATGAAATTCGACGACCTCGAGTCGATTCCGACGGAGTTTGGCCCGAAAATATTTTTTCTCTCCTCTTTCTCCCTTCTTCCTTTCTTCATTTCTTCTTTCTCTCTTTTTATTTCTTTCTCCCACTCTCTCGTGTCTTTTATAAGGAGAAATAAGGGTGTATCCCTTTTTAAACCCAAAAATGACTCGTTTACTCAATTGCGAGTCCCTATTAATCCAAAAAAATTTGAAACTCAATTACGACCCCCGGATACTCTATTCTGACTATCTCGGCCATTCCGAGACCAACCGCGCAATCGGAATTTCCATCTGAGGTACTTGATCGCAATTCACTAATTTAACCCAACACAACTTAATGCAGGTTTTCCCATTAAAATATTATCCTGTGTCGCTTTACCCGAGCTGCGACAAATAATAAAATACTCCAACTTATTCACTTAATCCCAAGAGTAATTATAATGCACATCGAAAATCATTAAATACTTGAAAACTCCAAAAATTACTATTCATAATAATTTCTTAAATTCCCAATTTGCACTTAATTTTTAAATTTAATTTCCCACAAAAGTGCGGGGTATTACATACTTCCCCCTTAAGCGGAATTTCTCCCTTGAAATTCAGATACAATCAATACTACCAACACTAACCTAGGATCACACCACATCCTAATGCCTCAAGGGGAACGGTACTAACCCGATGGCTCTCAACCATACACTCATTCATCACTCACCTCTAACCCGATTTATATGATACTATACTGCTACCTCAGTCGTAAGGTGACTCTAATAATGTCACATTGCACCTAGTGCTTCTATAATCGTATCTAAAGGAATGGGCCTATACTAACGCTTGACTATTCCCATCAGTCTCGTCGATTAGTTTTAGGCATGCTACCTCTTATATACTATGCCCTTTCTATTTGAGGCGGTGTATTAAACCAACCTTACTAGGGTGCCCATACACCTTTTAACCCGTGCCTATCAGCACAACCATTGTAAACGTTCAATATGTACACTACTTCTAAATAATGGGCCTTATTTCCTCGGTGTAATACTCACACATGGGTCTTCCCAACCCGCGAAATTCAATTCTTCTCAAGGTAAATCAACCAATCTTCTTGTGGTTTACTTCCCATAATCTTCCTATATCGGCGCCACTAACTCTATTGAACTTACTGCCTAATAATCCTACGATCTATGCATTATCTTCCCACGTGAAACGAGTATAATCCTAAGTATATCCCTAGTGCCCAAGTCCTCTCTCAACTTCCGAAATTTGCTTAATTTCATGCGTGGGACGTCTCGCAAAGAGAAATCCAAACAAAGAACCCTCCCGTTACACTACTTCCTCGCTTTGTCGGTCATCGAGATATAACGGCCTGAGGCACACCAGCGAGACGTCCTAAATCCTATCTTGCTATTCTACTAACATACTTCTACCACTCTAAACTTTCACCTTGGAGAAAAGGAAAATCTAACTAATCAAGGCGCCTACTCCCTTCAAACCTATTGTGAACATCACACCTAAAATATACTTCCTCCAAAATTTGCCTTTCCATTAAGGCCTGGCTATAAGCCTCAAATCAATTTATCTAACTCCAGCTTCACCCACCTACTTGCGGTGAGAGGACCACTTTAGTGATTTTCCATATCACTTATATTTCCATAATCATACCATCGTCATACGACCCTCAATTTATACTGTTTCCTCCACACTATATGACTTATCAATAAAACAAACATCCTCTCATACTATAACATATCTCCACTCTCAACGTTGTTAAGGTTCATGCGTGGAGCGTCTCGTAAAGCGAAATCACAACAAGGAACCCCTCCAATACATTACTACTTAACTTTGTCGGTCGTGGAGGTCCGTTAGCGTCAAATATGCAACCGGGACCTATCCCCTCTTTCAACAAAATGTGGTATGAACTCTTATCTCTGTCTAGGAGCCACACCACTAAGCGCTCACACTAACACTAAGTCCTTGTGCAAACAATAATGAGCTTAAACTCACAGCTCAACAATAATGATCTTAAATTACACCTATAAGGTCGCCACGCACTCGATTCATGATAATAAAACATTTGTTTACCGAAGTTGCAACTATACATATAATATAGGTGAAATCAACCTCTATCCAGGTGAGATATCGCAACAACAACTTGTTCTACCCTGGAACCGTGGACACGATAGTCTTGCCATCATTAGCCTGCTATCGCTTCGAACAACGAATATCATAATATACTCAAAATAACATCATACTCGTATATTACACATAAAACAAGTAATACAAGTTTGATATAAACTTAAAATACTAACACCCGCTCTTCACAACGAATGAAAGAAAATAGATCTCCGCTATCACGAAAAAGCACATAAACATATACTATATAATGTTATCGATACTACAAATAAACTCGAATCACACAAGAGTCTAGGGCGAATAAAATACCGTGACGCGATCCTGTCATACCGAATATAACTCCTTCATTCGAGGTGAAACTCATAATAACTTCGCCGATCTCCCTAGCTACTCCAACTAGTTCTTGGACATGATATACTTGCCCTTACTGAGCCAGAAACTACTTTAATCGAGGCCCCACCTCGGCACCCTATTCTTGTCCTTTAACTCCTACGGGGCAAAATGAAAGCGTGTAGTTCTACCTTCCATAAGTGTTAGCAACACTCCTCTAGTGAGCCTATCACTCCTTTGAAGGACTCTCTCTTCATTTTACTTTCCTTGATTCAGTACAAAGTTCACCTATCCGTAATTCTCTTTATTCACTGTCAGCCTCTAACCGATCCTTAGGCGAATAGTTCAGAATTGCATTCTTTTCCTTCCTAACCATCCAAAGGTATTTGCGGTAAAAACCGTCCGTGAGGTTTATCTTCGAGCAACACATCATGCTCCCCCAAGTATGGTGACCACCGTTCACACCATTTCAATATTTCTCCCACGAGTGAAGAATTTTCCTCTAATTTTCACATATGGGTATTTCCACACCCTGCTTTAAGCCAAAGCTTATAATCCTTTCACTTCCACTGAATCAAATTGCACTCCCTTCGTATACCTTAAACTTCAACGTATGGTCCGAATCAATACATTTCAACCCATTTTTTTTCAATTTACTTCACTGGGTAATTCAATTTTAGCACCACTCTCTACAATAGTGGTATTGGAATGATTTTAACTACTATAATCTAGTAGTCATTGTAGAAATCCTAAATAGCAACACAAAAAGGGGAGTGACCTCTACTATGGTCCTCAATCCCAACTATATCTTATAACTCTAACTAAGATTCACCTCCTGCTTCCCTCATCGCGGCCTTCCTGTGGTCGTCCTTCATCGATCAACGCCCGAGTCTCGAACGAGCGCGCAAAAGATTTACTATAATCTTACATAATAGTAGGAAAATGAAATCTCACAAGAGTAATCAACGATCCTAATCCTAAGGTTGTATATCAAATTGAGAGCAACGCTGAAAGCGTAGTACGACCGTACAGATTCCTAAGGACACTAGAACCTGATGCTCTGACACCATCTGTGACACCCCGCCTAATAAAAAACCCGACGATCACTCATGTACCAAATTAAAACAGAAGTCACATATGGTTCATTCTTAGCATCACCGTCGAAAACCAAATTAATTACTAATAACCTATTAGGCTGGCATCAAAAATTTTATTTAACTAATCGTTTAAACAATTTAATCAATTAAAACATTCACACAGTTTATGTATAAATGAAACTGAGATGAACTAAACAATAACCGAACGCTCGATTTAACAATATACAACCAAATCGAATCCACATAAAGGAGTAAATAAATGCAGTTGGGTTATCAACCAAAATTTTCATACAGTACCTCCTATCTAGATTATAAGGATAGAAGCATCTACAGTAAACCTTCATGCATCCACAATTGCTGCAGCAGACGTCTGACTCGAAGGAATCGTCATCCAGGCATCCCTGTGTCTGGACACCTATATATATAATATATATAGAAATTGAGGGAAAAATAGAGAAACGAGTCAGAGCCCGAGTTGTGAAAATATTTTGCAAGTGCATAAATACTTTATTTAGAAAAATATTTGTATATCGCATATTTAAATTGGTATCGCACTCCCATGAGATTCCCCTTACCTCTCTTCTAATAGTGCACTCCTAGCGTATCCCTCTAAACATCCTAGTCAAGCTACTCTGCCTAACTAATTTGTTACCCCCAAACCCTAAGGTCCTAAGTAAACCGAGTACTAAGGGCTAAACTTACCTACATTCCCAACACTGAGCTAAATTCGTTCGTGGGGTGTCTCGTGAAGCGAAATCCAAATAAGGAACCCCCGATACACTACTACTTGGCAGGGTTATTCGTTGAGATCCATTAGACCCTCATTACGCATCGTGCATAGGTATACTCATAAAATTATATACATTATCATACTCACTTTTATTTGCATATCGTTATACACGTCCGGATATAGTCTCCCGGAATGAGAATTAATCTTTTTTCATTTTATCTCTTTACTCTAATAGAGATATATAATACCTTGTTCTCATGCACAAGCAATATACTATACAGACCAGTATAATAACCATCCCAACGAGCTATAACTCGAGGATGCGGTCTCTCAATGCTATCATCTTCCAGGGCATCACTCATGTACCATCCTGGGGATCTCGACTAAATATCACCTACTTCGCGGTCATAAGTCACATCGCGTGGGAAGTTGTCATAGTTCCTCCCCGAAAATGAGACGAAACATACCCACCACATCTCACCCCTAATAAAAATCACACAATATAACAATGGACGCTATGACCTGGGGACTATACGCTCCCTGCTCGTCAAGCCAGGGGCCTCACCCACATCACGCAACTTCCCATAATAGCATTAGAGGGGGTATGCTTCACATATATATATATATATATATATATATACTATAATCACATCGTATATATAATCGACATCATTCCTCAAATATATAAATGGTCACAATTTTCAATCTCACATAACAATGACCAATAACCCCAAATTCCATCCTAATCACATTCTAGGATTTTCTCAAATTTAATCGGCCCACATTTATTCTAACCGCATAAATATATTTATACATGCTTGCCGAATGATTTTCTTGAATGTCTCTTGTCCCAAAACATTAATTAAATCCATACCCTGGATCGTACTCTAAATTAATGTGAGGTTTACTTATCCTCAAATCATCATCTAGGAGTCCTAACATCCCATTTAGAAACTCCTATAATAATCTCCAAAACCATAATTTAAGTCTCCCTAAACTTAAAAGGAGAAAACTTCAAAAATTTGCTAGGACCGAATCGATTCGTCCTGTCCGAATCGATTCGAAATGGTTCTACTTTCGTACTATCTCATACGGAATCGATTCGGCTTGTCCGAATCGATTTGGCTGGTCTGAAATCTCCAAATCTTCTTAGGTTTTATATATATCCCAAAAACTCAAAACTCAATCCAATATCCATTTAAATTATAACTCGGATTTATTTTAACGAACCCAAAGTTTTCACATCTCCTCAAGTACTTAGAGGTCCTAACACTCTATTTGGGAACCTCTAGAATTTATCTCTAATTAATTCTAGCCTTAATTTATGACTAACGATTTTGATCTCAGGCAGCCTTCCGTAGAAAAATTATTATAAATCCAAAAAAATTAGAAAAATATGCGATCAGCGCCCACACGACCGTATCAGAAAGATCTACAATTTTTATTTTTTGACCAAGATCCAAATCGATTCGCCTCATGGCCGAATCGACTCGGGACGGACGCATGTCACTATTCACATTCTTCTCCAAAAATCCAAACCTCCATTATTCTCCATTTTTGTTGTTTCTAATCTCATCCAACAACTCTATAAACATCTAATCTATGTTTTACAACTAATACATCAATTAATTTGGGGTATTAAACCATTTCTCTTAAATTTAAACCCTAAAATCATAAAAACTGCAACTTATCATTTTAACCCATTTTAATCCATTTCTTCACTCCATTTACATGAATTTAACACTACAAATCATTAAGAGTTTACATTACATCAATATGTAAACTCATATTCAAATTTTCCCAAATTTATTTTAAGGGTTCTAACCCAAAATCATATAGTTTACCAACTATATTATGAAATAAATGCACAAAATGAAATAGAGCGAGTATACACTTGCATGGAGGATGAAATCCGACGACCTCGAGTCGATTCCGACGGAGTTTGGCCCGAAAATCCTTTTTGTCTCCTCTTTCTCCCTTCTTCCTTTCTTCTTTCTCTTTTTTTTTTTCTTTCTCCCACTCTCTCGTGTCTTTTTTAAGGAGAAATAAGGGTTTATCCCTTTTTAAACACAAAAATGACTCGTTTACTCAATTACGAGTCCCTATTAATCCAAATATTCCCGAAACTCAATTACGACCCCTGGTTACTCTATTTTGACTATCTCGGCCATTTCGAGACCAACCGCGCAATCGGAATTTCTTTCCGAGGTACTTGACCGCAATTCACTAATTTAACCCAACACAACTTAATGCAAGTTTTCTCATTAAAATATTTCCATGTGTCGCTTTACTGAGGTGCGACAAATAATAAAATACTCCATCTTATTCACTTAATCCCAAGAGTAATTATAATACTGATCGAAGATCATTAAATCCTTCAAAACTCCAAAAATTACTATTCATGATAATTTTTTAAATTCCCAATTTCCACTTAATTTTTAAATTTAATTTCCCACAAAAGTGCGGGGTATTACAATATTTTGTCACATTTTTATGCTATAACAATTTAGTCACGAACGTACGCCATTAGAAGATAACAAATATATATCAATATAAAAAACCCAAAAACTCTGTCTTATAGGGGTCCGCCCTTAGTTAACCCTCAACCCCAAAAGTGTTATATATGTTGACCAAAAAGTGGTTCACGCCCTCATCACATGAGGGCATTTTTGTCAAAGCGTAAATAATATAATAAATTTCCCAATAAATTATACCCTCTCCCTCTCTCTCTCTCTCTCTCGCTCGCTCGCTCGCTCTCCCCCCCTAAGATCTAAAACTATCTCCTCAATCTATTCTCACGCCATAGTCACTAGTTGTAACTCCCTGACCCATATTTATGGGTTACTCGGGTCAACTCAGTCCGATCCGAGAATTATGTGTGAAGTGCAATGAGACAACCTACATAATATTGCTAGTTCAGTTTTATTTAATTAACATTTCACTTGTTTATCATGCAATTTCCATTTAAATCTAGTTACATGAGGGACCCGTGGGAAGCATCCCCGGAATTCAAACATACAGAGGTACTAACGTAAAATAAAAATAATGTAGTTACCTGTATAACGCTCTTAAAATATGAAATCGCACTCAAACTGCCGTAACAAAGACGAGGAGATGAGTCGAATGCCCACTGGAAAATATACGACAATGCAGTATAGAATTGACCGACAGAAAGAAGACATTAACACATTATATCTACGTGCACATGAAACTACCTTATATATATGTGTGTGTGTGTGTGTGTGTATATATATATATATATATATATATGTGTGTGTGTGTGTGTGTGTGTGACACCCCGACTAATTAAATACCGGGAAGCTACTCCTTTATTAAATCAATACAAAATGCCAAGTTGGTCCAGTTCATAGCATCACTGTCGAATACATTTTTAATGATTACTAACCACCTAGTATTTAAAAAGTGAGTTGTCAAATTTTAAATTAAATCTGATTAACATGCAATAAATGAAATATAGAAATGTAGCACAACCATTCACGATAAAGTCCAACTATAGTGAATCAAGAAATAAAGACGAGTCTAGAGGAAATACTCCTCACAAAAATCCCAATAGGAAAAGAAATAAAACAAGTCTGCACCCCGAATTAATTACAAGCCAAAAGTCTGAATAACTGAAAGAAATGAAATATCTCTAAAAGAAATGGGCGACATGCCCTACAACTGATGAAATCTGAATATAGAGTCAAGGCAAATGAAGCGTCTACTAGCAAGGCCCTGTAACTTCCACAACAGCTACAGCTCGTCACCTGACTGGAAATACTATGCATGGTGTCCTTGTGGCTGGGCACCTAAAAAGGTTTTTACAAGAAAAATAGTTTTGAAAGCAAACGGGTCAAAGCCCGAAAGTGGAGAGTATTTTAAAAACAGCAAGTGCTTTAATAACATTTAAAACAATAAATGCAAGATACATGTTAGGACGTGCTCTCACATGAAATACTCACCTCTCGTCTAACTATGCACTCCTAACGTTCCTGTACCCATTCATGTGTTATTTATATCTAACTAAACCGTCATAAGTTCTAACCCAACTACTCGATTCACAATATGAATTCCCAAAATTATCACTTAAATAAATAGCTTTACTTAAACTCGGATTCTCAATTATTAGCATTACAATTCACGGCATGTTATCCCTTTTTAACTTCTCAAGGAGTTACTATAAATTATTCTCGCAGTTTAAACATAACAAATTCCTTTTCATTGAACCATATATTATTCACATCATAAATATACTATACAAGCACCCCGAGGCTAAGCTGTGGTGCGCACATACTCTGCTATCCATCCCGGTACATCACGTACATAAGGATTACAAATTCCGAATCTCTCAGGAATTGTTAGAATAAACACCACACACAAAAATGGAGGCGAACATAATTCAATATATCCATGGTCACGTACATACCTACGCTCCATAGTCAGCTAGCTTAATAACTCACAATTAAGTCATTCCCTTGAATTATGTCCTCTAGGTACCACTCTAAATCCGGGCACACAAGGATTAGATGGCCCTAAGCGAACGTAAACCTCCCGTGATAGCAAGTATGGTAGGTATGTCATACACATAAAAATCATATACATATACTAAGCATGCACACATCTTAGATATCTCAATATCAATAAAGGTATTTTCTACATCTTTATACCATAATTCCAATTTTATACATTTTCAGTCTTCCGATAATATATAATGTAGACTGTCGACACATCTCACGTCATAGATTCTTGTACTTAAAACCTATCTCAAAGGGTCTATTAATTTTCATATTATTCTCACATATAACATCATTATTCTTAAAATTCTTACTTCTGCCCCAAACCTCATTTCACCAAATTATTCAAATTTACTCTTTTAACTCTAACGTTATCTCACTCATCGGATTTCATTAGATTTTAGAATAATTCCTCAATTTGAATTCTAATTAAGGTCCAAATTTTATAACCATACCTACTGGTCTTCCTTAAGTCTAAGGATAATCATAAAGTCTCCAATAATAATTTCTAAGGTTTAGCATCATCAAAATTTAACTAGGAAAATTTTACTCTTTTTGGGAAGGTTGATCGATCGACCTTGACCTTCGATCGATCGATGGTGGTCGATCGATCGACTGATGAATGTCGATCGATCGATCACACCAGGTAGGCTACGGACTGCTTCGTTTTGCAGTCCTCAAAACGTCCCAAAACTCCATTAATAAGCATGAAACTCTAAGATAACGTTATAATATCATCATACAACCATTCTACAACATTGTTAACATTCTAAAACCAATAATTCATCATCCAAGGACTTTGTTTGGATCAAAACTTCATCAAGAATCCCAGATTTCTATTTCTTTCAAGAACATTAATAAACTTCTTCTTAAATCCGTTTTTAGATCATCAAGGGTTATATTTTGAATTCATAATTCGTCCAGAATGTTTCTACATGCAATTCCTAACATATTTCATAGTTTTAATCCTCAAATTCATGGGTCTATATCAATCTTCCAACACAAAATTTGATAAATTTCCTAAACATGGAAGAACACATTCATGGAATTAATTGTAACTAAATCACTTGCCTTATGTTCCAGATTTGTTGTTGGTTGAAGATGGTTGAATTCCTCTCTCTTTCTGCAGAATTCTACTCTCTCTCTTTGCATAATTCTCCTCTCTCTCTCTCTCTCTCCAAGCTCTTCTCTCAAGATGACAATGGAGGTGGGGGTTGGTTTTTGGCAAGTTAGAACTAGTTCCTTAACTTCTCCCGTAGCCCATTAAGTCATTTAGTGTAGCTAGTGGGTTTAGTGGATAAAGAATAAGTCAGATTTTTATCTTTAATTTTCGTGGGTTTTAATTCCCAAATTTCCGAAATTACCAAAATGCCCTTTTAAGTTACCGGTATGGCCCAATAATGCCCCGGGACCCAAACTTAACCCCCGGCTAGTGTTTTCTGACTATTTTGATCCTTACGGACGCGTTGGCGCACTCAAAATGACCATACGATTAATAGAAATAAAATTCACTTTTTAATTAAATAATTACTTTCCTAACGCGACTGTCACACGCATCTCAACAAAATTTCCCAAATTATCGTATATCAATCTTACGACTAATTCAATATTTACGATGTTCATATATTGCCATATATACATATTATAATCAAATACCAACTCACATCTCGTTAGTATTTTATCCGGATTAATTCTCAATTAATTCACATTTAATTTAATTAATCCCATAAATAAATATCGATAAAAATGCGGGGTATTACAATATATATATATATATATATATATATATATATATATATATATATAGCATGCAACCACGTTATATATATACTATTGTATGCCCGTGCCTGAAGGCACGAAGATAAAACTCCCTAAATTTTGTTACTTGGACTTACGCCACGGCGCCATCACCAGCTACCACAAACACCACAACAAATAATGCACCCCTAAACATAAAACTGAAGCAAGGTATGCACACTTCTAAATTTAAATTACGAAGATTTGCAATTATTAATAAAATCACTCAATTAAACATACACACAAATTTATGTATCATATCCATCAAATACTTCTAAATCAAAAACTATTTCTTACAACACAAATGTTCAAAAAATATAGAAAATTTGGAAAAAATTTCCTTGTTAATAAGAATATCCACCACCCTGGTTAAGAAATAAAAATACAAATAGTCCAACACAATGGGAATACTCATTCGAATAATGTGCCCGACAAAATTTAATGGATCAAATTCCATTAATGTGAAATTCATCTCAATACATGAGGAATCTTGAGAAATTTAATTATTGTCATCATAAAGATGAGTTAGAAAAGTACACTCACTTCAACATTGAATGAAGTCAACATCCATAGATGTTGATTGAAAAATGAAACCAAATATTTAATACTCATAGTCCTGTAAATTTTAAACAATTCAGATTATGTTTCCAATATCATTTCTCCACCGACTTAAAGGTATAAAACCAACCAATTTGAAACTACATCATATCTCTAACCAATTTGAAATTAAATCATTCCTAGACCAATCATTTCACACCATTCAAATCATCATCATATCATGAGGCTCATTCGATTTGGAGTTCCACCGAGTGAGGCACTGATCTTGTGTGTCATTTTCTATTGATTATTGATAACCGATTGCCATGTTGATGACGAAGTTGACGATAGACAAGCCTCACTTCAGCTTTTTTAAGCCCGTTTGACATAAACCCCCCAACGTGATTTTCTAACTCGGTTGACCTTAATCACAATCAAGTAACCTACAAAAATCCAAAAGAGAGTGGGGGGGGGGGGGGGGACATTAATCCAAGAAAAATTTTAACTATTCAAAAAAAGAGTGGGGGAAAAACATTAATCACATAAATTTGATACCTTGGTGCAAGTGATCAAGTGATACGATTCAAAAATGTTTAATTATTCAACGAACAAATTCAGTTCAAATTCATACCCTTTTCATAATAACTCTTATTTTCAAATAAGCATCGTTTTTAATCACTTCGGATCTGCAACCATTTCAAGGATGTCACGTCATATGGAAAGATAACAACCACATAAGAGCAAGGATAAATAAGATCTGATTACTTCTATTTAAAAACACTTTAAAGTCGAATGTATGATTTCATATATGTGTTGTTTGTATGATTTGTAAAGTATCAGCAACAAACATTGATAGTTTGACACAGATGCTATAAGTGAGACATAAACAAATATATTCAGAATTAATCTAAGCTTTCAGAAGATGTTGTGGAGGTTATGATTCTTCAATTGATTGGGTATAAACGTATTATTTATATCTTCTAAAATGTATCGTCGATGAAGTTATTCATATTTCAAATGATGAAGCCATAGACTATGCGAAGATTTTTTCCCTTAAATAATGATTATTAGTGGGAATATCATCTGGTGTTGCGGCTGTAGCTACGATTATGATTTCTAAGAGGCTAGAGAATGCTGGAAACTGTTTATTGTAATTTTTCTAAGCATTGGGGAGAAGTATTTGTCTTTTGTTCTATTTGAATCGGTAAGATAGGGGGCAAAGAGCATGACATTTGAGCCCTATGATGTATCATCGAGAGATAACTGAGTTTCTCAAGAAAGGGATATAAGGTTATCTAACTAAATAACTTGAGTCTAGTAGTCTTTATGAATACAACTGTTCAGAAAAAATATACAGTCTTTGTGGTCTTTGGTGATGGTCAATCTTTGAAGCAATAGATCTAACAATTGTAATGCTTCACTAATGACTCCAGAATATAATACAATTGAAACAACAATGAAGCAACTATGATTAAACTAACATTACCTTTACTAAGATCTACCTGCTTTGTTCGAACATCGTCCAACTCCACAATAATTATTCATTGGTACAATAGATCATATAGAAACCTGAAACGAAAGAGAATGATGTGAATCCAAACTCTATTTCTTGTCTCTCACTCTCAACATTCATCGCCATAGATGTTGTCGTCTCAAAATTCATTCGACATTCCCAAATCCGGCTAAAACCCGGATAACCCTGGGCTTAGCACTCAACATTTTTGAACTGACACCTGTTAACTGGGTATCTGAGTAGCAAACCCACGGAACTGTAAATCAGGTTCAGAAAATTAGGTTACATTAACTAAAAATAAGTAACAAACCCAAAAACACAATCATAAAAACCATTAAGATGACGTCCACATTCTTGAGAGTCGTGTAATTACCACACTTTTGTTGATCTCAATCATCTTACTTGGAGCCCCTCTGAGTTGCATAGATCACAAACCTTAGTTGAAGCACACTTGAAACTGAGTTATATATATATCTCAATCGTCCAAACTAATTAAATGCACAATGTCGATAAAAAATAGAGGATAACGTCATTTTAGTTACATCACAACCTCATTTTTATTTATCCAATGTATTTTACTCTTAGGGAATACGTGAATTATTTGAGTAGCTAACTAAAACCCCTAAGTGACAAAGGCAGCTGAAGTAAATAGAATTTAGCTCATTGGACTATAGAAAGAAAATTAAGGTAGCACGCATACTCCAATGAGCATCAAAACATAAATAAATTATTTAACTTGTAGGAGATTGAGGTGGATCCTTTACCAACCTTATCATAGCATGAGTTGCCAACATTAAACCCCTGAGAGAAATCTCCATGATTCGACCAAGTAATGAAAGCTTAACTGAAATCCCAAGCATACACTTTCTCAAATAAAATGAATATTGTAAATGTCCTAGAAATAAAATTAGCAAAAAGAATACATTCAAATATCAAATTATTAAAGTTTATGTGGGACTATCTTGGCTCATATTTCATTTGCATATGATAACGAACTGTGTAATGAACTTATTCATCATGTAAAAAGAATATGTGAATTTAATCAAAATCAGAACAGAACTATTAAAATGACTATTAAAGAACATAATAGATAAGTGTAAAATCAAAGCATACACTTACAAAATTAGAACAGATAAGTGTAAAATCATAACATAACAGATAAGCATATGTTTGGTCAATCAAAATCAGGACAAAACATGACTATTAGAAATATCTTGTCAATGGAGATATGCATATATATAACCACCTTAAACAACATAGAGTATGATATTTAAATGTAAATAAAGAAAATTACCAAAGTTAACTTTGGATCTTCAAACATATGAAATCAAGAAGCGTAGTCTATGTATTGAGTATATGATTTCAAAAAAAAAAGAAACTGAAAAGGATAAACTTCAAGTCGTGGAACTCTAAACCCAAACAATATACCTTGATCACCTTAAAAGAAATAACATGAAATAACTTATTTTAAAAGAAAGTACTAATGCCATTTAAATCCAAGGGAAAAAATAGTTGATAATTCTCAAGTACCTATCAATTCTAGGAACAATGTTTGAGGCACATGTAATTTCAAGATGTGCAAGAATTAGATAAACACTTAAAGTAAACACCTAAATAATACAATATAACTCATAAAGATGTAAAGACACAAATTTCCAATTGAGTCCTTTATTATTTTGGCTCAATTCCGGACAAAAAAGTTTGAGTCATAGGATAGTGTTCATATGTATCCTTCAAGCCTATGATATGTTTGAGTTGAAGATGTATCGGCCTAGTTCAACGTGAAAACATCATTCTTGTTGAGTTTCAAGTGCCTCATGTTGCATTCTCAACAACTCATCATATTTCAAGTATCCAATAAGGTGTATATATATATATATATATATATATATATATATATATATATATATATATATATATATATATATATATATAGAGAGAGAGAGAGAGAGAGAGAGAGAGAGACTTGGAATAATTTTAATGGGTGTAATTTTTATTTAAAATAAATTTTTGTGGGCTTAAAATGAAAAATGCATATTTTGACTTTTCATTCGAATTGTCGTTCGAACGAGAATTTCGTTCGAACGAGTTTTGCCAACGAGTTTCCCTTTTGAACACTGACTTTTCGTTAGAATGGTCATTCAAGCAATATTTCTGGAGGGAACATTTTTTGGCATTTTCCCACTACTTTGTCCCACTTTCTTTTGACAGATTTTAACTGATTCGGGACCAGAATTTTTCCAAGACTTTTCACCTGATTTTGAGAGCTTTTGAGAGAGAAAATTAATGTTTATAAAAGTCCCTTTTGTGTGTTAAATTTAGATGACCTAAATTCTTCCAAAACACAAAAGAAACCACCCATTTGTTTTGTTTAAAGATTTCAAGTTCTTCATCTCTCTCTCTCTCTCTCTCTCTCTCTCTCTATATATATATATATATATATATATATATATATATATATATATATATATATCATTTGAAGAGTTGTTTAGGTTTACTTCTACATCCCTTAAAGAAGAAGACTTGTTTGTTGTTGCGGCGTTCCCACTCGGAGAAAGGCTTCGGGTGAAGGTTGACGGTTGTCCAAAAGACTCATTGGTGGATTCTAAGGTTCCGGTGGAGTCCGATATTGTCGGCTAAGAAGAGGTTGGTACAAGAAGACACGTTAGGGGCTTGAAGGAGTCGAGTCGAGTTGTGTAACTCATCTGTCTTGTATTTGTAAAATTTCGTACTTCGTGGACTTAAGGCTAGGGTCGTCCGAGGTTTTTCCCATTTGGGTTTTCCTCGTACATTGTGGCGTAGTGTGTTATGAATTTATTTTATCTTGTAAATCACCTAGAACGCATGCTTAGGACTAAAAGATAAAATATAGTTTAATTCACTACTCTTATTTAATTTGGTGCAAAAATTAATTTGGATGAAATTTGGATTAACTTAATTTATGTCATTAAGATAATTTAATTTGGTAAAACTTGGGTTGGCCTAATTTGCAAAAATGAATTAATTTGTGTAGGCAAATTTTTGGTCTTGAATTGAGTTAATTTTTTTAAAGTGAATATTTGTTAGTTGATTATTTTGATGTCACTTTTAGTTTAGTTTAATTTAAATTTGTAAGTCGCACTTTAAGAAAATTTATATTTAATTTTAAAAGAAAATTTAAAATTGGGGGTTTACTTTTCAAACAAGTGGTATCAGAGCTAGGATTGCTAAATTATTGCATTTAATATCCTTTTGTGTTTTTAAAATAAAAAATATGACTTTTTGGAAATTTCTAATTTTTTATGGTTCTCGCATACTTGCACACGACTCTTCACTTGCTATATCTTATGAGTAATTGCTTGCATATTTTACATACACTAGCTTTTGTACTGTATGTTATTTATTCATGCTAGTTGTATGTTTTCTTGTCATTTTCTAGTCCTTTCTTCATTATATATGCTTTGCTAGATTTATGACATGTTTATCTTTTGTATTTTATTCTTTTTACTTTTGTTTGCATCAAATGAAAAATACAAAAAGATTTTTCTTATCATTGGTATTTAACTTTTATGAGTTATTTGAGCTTAGTGAAAAATAAAAAATGATTTTTGTTTGTCTTTTGAGTAAATTTTTGTTGTTTGGTTAAAAATTTTAAAAACTCAAAAAGATTTTTTTTATGTATTTTAGTTTGACACACCTTTTGTGGCATATGGTTGTGTTGAATCCTTATTTTCGCTTCCATATGGCTAGAACTTTTGGTTAAGATTATCAATCCTTAAAATGTTATTTGTCATGCATGCATGATGCAGTTAGATTTTATGTTTCTTAATGGATTCTATTTTTATATGCCTCAATTCATGCATGCACGAGCTCACTTGAAATTTAATGATCACATGTATATCTGAGATAAGTGAGATGTTCTCCCATCAATTTATTCATTTACATCTTTCTATGACTATGGAGTATTTGTGCGTGTAATAACTGTTTCCGAAATTTAAAAAAAAAAAGATAGAAAAATATGTTTATCCAGCGTAGTTATTTTTCAATGGAATCGGGCTGCGAAAGACAAAATTACTTTGCGTGAAAAGTCACCCTAGACTTTTAGGCCTTAAAAATGTGGCATTACAAAGAATAGTTGCCAAGGCCAAAAATAGTTTAGTTGATATGTTCAAAAGAAAGAATAGAAAAATTATGAGGAGTTTGGTTGGATATATTAACGGGTTTGCACAATAACTTTGAATCCTAGTTAAGCTTTTATTGTCATGACTCTATTGGTTTGTGATTTATTTTATCTTGTTATATCACTTAGATGTAGGCTTAGGACTAAAATATAAAATATGGTTTAGATCACTACTCCTGCTTAATTTGGTGCTAGAATTAATTTGGGCAATATTTAATTAATTTAGTTCAAGTCATTAATTTTAATTTGATAAAATTTGGTTTGGCTTATGTAGAAAAATGAATTAATCTTGTTATTAGGCAAAATTTTAGGACTTGGATTGAATTAAGTTGTTTAAGTGAAAATTAATTTTTTGATTAATTTAATGTCACTTTTAGTTTAGTTTATTTTAATTTGAAAGAAATTAAAATTTGAAATTAGTATTTGTTGTTTGTATTGTGTTGAACCATCCTATTCCGCATTAAAGGAAAGTTAATTTATAAGAATTTTAAAAATTTAGGGGCTTCCGCGTTAGTTGGGTCGAAATTTAATTATTCCTAGTTCACACACCTACACTTCCGTTTACTACATGTATTTGGACACATTTTTGCCATACGAGTGTAAAAAGCTTTAACGTATTTTGTGTCATTTGTGTGTTTATATCTATATATATGTGTGTGTTTGTATACATTTTATATCTATTGTGTATGCATATATATGCTATTTTGTTTGTTTATGTCTTTGCCATGTTAGCTAGTCTATTTATGCTTTTAATTCACATTGGTATCTATCTAGTTGCGTGTTTTACTTTGATATCTCATTCTTAGTCTCTTATTTTTCAAATTGGTATCATATTGTTAGCATCGTAGTTAGTATCCATTATATTTTCATGGATTAGTTACTTTGTTGTTGCCCGCATTCCTTATTGATCCTATCACTTGTAATACCCCATAATTTTATTGATTTTATTTAATTGGATTAATTAAATTAAATGCTAATTAATTAGAAATTAATCCGGATTTAAATACTAGAGAGACGTGACTTGGTATTTGATTATGATGATAATATTGAGTATTACTGAATTTATATGGTAATATATGATTATAGAAATTATTAAAATTATCGCGAGTCATAAATACGACGATTTGGACAATTAAGCTGGAACGCGTGTGCTAGTCGCGTCAGAAATCAAGTTAATAAAATTAAAAGATAAATTGTAATTTGATCAACCGTATTGTCAATTTGAGTGCTCCAATGTGTTCAGAGTGGTCGAGATAGTCAGAAAACACTAGTCGGAGGTTTAGTTTGGTGGGCCGGGGTATTTTTAGGCCAAACCGGCAACCCGGAAGGGTATTTTGGTCATTTTAAAAATTAAGGAATTAAGACCCAAGAATTTTAGTATTTATTTATTTATTATTGGAAAGGCCATTAGGGCCATTATCAGCCAAAAACAAAGAGTGGGCTACGTGAGTTAGAGGAGAAGTTGCAGGAGGTTTCCAAAACCTAGCCACCAACCACCACCACCAAATCTTGACGGAATTATGACTGGAAAGAAGGAGAGAACCAACCCTCGGACACCATCAACGATTATGAACATCAAACTTAAGGCAATTGATTTAATTCCATTAGTTTTCAGCGAATATATATTCCATGTTAGTGTAGAAATTAATCCTTGTCTTGAAAGATGATAAAAGCCCAAGAAATTTGAGGTAGATCTATAAATCTTGGATAGGAAATTGCATGTAGATTAGTTCTGGACGAAATTCAGTAATAAATATAACCCCTCATGAATTAAGAAAGGATTTCAGAAGATAAATATCATGATTCTTGAAGAAAATGGAAAACTAGGGTTCTTATGAAGGTTTGATCCATATAAGGTGAATTGTTGACGATTTAATGGTTTTGGAACGTTAAAAATATTGTATTTAGGTAGTATAATGATCCTATATCCTTAGTTTAGAATTTCATACCTTGTAATGGAGTTTTGGGACAAATCTGGGTATGAAAAATGAAGCAGTCCGTAGTCTTATCTGGTGCGATTGATCGATCGACATTCATAGGTCGATCGATCGACCACCATCCATCGATCGATATTCAAGGTCGATCGATCGACCTTCCCAGAATTGTGAAATTTTCCCCTTATTGAATTTTAGTAATTTCGACCCTAGAGATTTATTGGTGGGGACCTTGTGAACACTTTTTAGATTTAAGGAAGACCAGTATGTATGTGTATGAGACCCGAATTATTATTAGAATTAAATTTGAGAGTTATGTTAGACCTAATAAGGTTTTACGAGTGAGGTACTATTAAAGACTGCGATTAAATGAGTGAAATCTATATAGTTGATAATATAAGGTTAGTGGCAGAAATATGGACCTTAAGAGTATTGGATTAAAGTGTGGGAATAATAGGAGACTTAGTAACCTTTATGAGTTAGGTTTTAAGTACTTGAAACTACGACATGAGATGTGTTGGTGGACTATATTATATAACTATCCGAAAGTATAAAAATGTACTAATTGGATAAATGGTATAGGGATTGAGAATATACCTTTAATAATAGTATAAATTATCTAAGTTGTGTGAATGCTTAGTAAATGGATTTATAGGTGTATGACATGCCTATCATACTTGCTATCATGGGAGGTCGGCTCTCGAATAGGGTCATCTAATCCTTGTGTGCCTACGAGGGGATTTAGATTGGTACCTTAAGGACATAGGGCTGAGAATGACTTATTTGTGAGTTGATAAGTCAACTGATCATGGGAGCGTAGGTATGTGCATGACCTATGGGTATGTGAACTATGTTCGCCTCCAATATGTGTGATTTTGCTTATTAAAACGGTTCCTGAGAGATTCAGAATACGTAGTCCTTATGTACGTGATGTACCAGGATTCGATAGCAGAGTATGTGTGCACCGCAGCTTAGCCTAGGGGTGCCCCAATTGTATAATTATGTTGGAATTTATATATTGGTGATGATAACAGACTCCTTGTCAATGTGTGTGAATATTTACGACACTTTGAGTAAAGTTAGAAACGGGAATTTCATATAAGATTTAATATAAATTGATCTGAGAAATGAAAAGGTACATTCACATAAGATAGATTGGAATGTCTTGAACAAACACCAATGTTATCATATGAGGATAGGTTGTGGTATAGACTAGTTAGTGAGTGGCATAACTTGGAGGGTTTATGGATATACATTAGGCGTGCATATAGGTTGAGAGGTGAGAACTCATGTGAGAGCACGGAACTAACATGTACTTAATATTCATTGTTTAATGTAATTAAACATTTGCTATATTTTAAAGTATTTTCACAATCGGGCTCTGACCCGTTTGCTTTCAAATTTATTTTTCTTGGAAAATCTTTTAGGTGTTCAGCCATAGGGACGCCAAGCTTAGGAGTTCCATTTCGGTGACGGGCTGTAGCTGCTATGGATGTCACAGGATCTTGACGATAGGCGCCTCCACTTTCTATATTGATTCCACTTCATACTTAATCAGTTGTTAGGGCAAGTTGCCCCATTTCTTTTAGAGACAGTTCTATCATACTCAGTTTCCTTTCAGTTTTGGAGTTAAATTCATTTATTATTCAGACGTTGTATTTGGTTTTATTCAGTATTTTGGATTATTCTGAGGAGTGTTACGCCAGACTCATTTATTATTTAATTTATATTCTGTTGTGACTGTGATGTAATTGTGTTATCATTTGTTAATAAATATTCGATGGATTGCATGTTAATTTAACTTATTAAAATTTGACAACTCACTTTTTAAATATTTGGTGGCTAGTAATTGTTTAAAAATGTTTTCGACAGTGATGTTATGAACTGAACCAACTTGACATTTTGTATTAATTTGGATAAAGGAGTAGTTACCCAGTATTTAATTAGTCGGGGTGTCACAGGTGGTATGAGAGCATTAGGTTCTAGTGTCCCTAGGATCTGTACGGCTTGTTATGTTTCCGCGTAGCGTCCTTTGATATTGAGCCCTATATTTTAGGATTGTTGTACTCTTATGTGTAATTTGGCATCTTCAGCTATTTTCAGATATTAACTGTGGACTTATAAGACCTCTCTCTCATTTCAGATGCCTCCACAACGTGCACAGAGAGTTCCCAGGGGTACCCAGCCCGAGCCACAGCCGGCACCAGTTCAGGGTACTATAAACGCTACAGAAGTTGTCGCAATTGTAGCCCATGAGGTAAATGCCTCTTTATCAGTTGTGAAGCAGGCGCCACCTCAGGAACCTATGGTTGCCCCAGTTCAGGATCATGCACTCCCGTCTGCTTGGGAATGGGTCCGAGATGCCTTTTAGAAGGCACACCCTCCGAAATTTGCAGGTAGCTCCGACGTCGTTGTGTCCAATTAGTGGAAGAAGGACATCCAAATACACTTGAGGATGTACGAGTGTACGGATGTGCAGAGGCCGGTACTAGCTACTTTTAAGCTGGTAGGAGCAGCATTGCAGTGGTGGGAGTCTATTACCACTGCGGAGGAGAGAGATGTTCTCATCATTCAGAAGTTCTAGGTGCGGTTTGACCGCAAGTATTTTCCCTCAACAGTTCATACCGAGATCAGGATGAAGTTAATGAACCTCAAGTAGTAGGGGAAGACAGTGGCTGAGTATGAGGCCGAGTTCACAAATCTTCTGAACATTGTTCCCGATGAGATTCCAACTGAAGAGAAGAAGATCCAAAAGTTCATGGATGGGTTGACATGGAGGATTCGTCAGCACTTGCTAGGAAATCTTTTATTGGCCACTTATTCTGATGTGGTTAACGCAGCATTACTTCACTACCAGGACCACCACTTTCACTTGTCAGAGGGTAAGCGAGCAGGAAAGTCCATCCATCAGGGCAGGGCAGGGGGAATGGGGCCAGCGGGGCATAATCAGCTCAAGGTCAGCACAGGCAGGGTGATCAGAGTTCCCAGCAGGGGGATTCTAAGAGGTTTAGATCTGGTGGTTTCAAAAATGGTCAAGGAGGTTTTCGGCATGGCCAGCAGGGTCATCATGGCCATCAGGGCCAGTACGGCCAACAGCAGCAATTTTTGCAGGGCCAGCAGGGTCAGGGTAGGAATGGTAATGGCCACCAGGGTTATGGGCAGCAGGGTCAGAGAGGGAGGAACTTTGCAGATAAATGTTTTATTTGTGGCAAGATGGGCCACAAATTCCAGGAGTGCCCTGAAAGGGGCAGGGCCCCACAGTAGAAGCAGTAAGGTTCTCAACACGAGCCCCAGAGACCTATGTTTCCCGCCACCCTCCCAGTACCACCACAGATGCCAGCTTTACCACCCATCCCAGCAGTCCCAGTCCAGCAGGGACAACTTCAGTACGGGTTAGTTTATCAGCTTCAGCAGGCCGCAGTCCCATAGGATCCACCCGCTATTGAGGGTATGTTTTCTATTCAGGGGACTATGGGGCGTATTTTGTTTGACATGGGAGCCACACACTATTTCATTGCCATGAGATTATCATGCACTATGGGGTTGTTAGATACCGCGAAGAGCACTGTTACTTGAGTAGATTCACCGTTGAGTAGGGGTTCTATAATTTCACTTATATGTAGAGGTGTGGGTGTAGAGATCGAGAGGTTTACTTTACCTATAGATATGTTAGTGTTAGATATAACTACATACGATGTAATTATCGGTATAGATTGGCTAGTTGCATATCGAGCCATGATTTATAGCATCAGTAGGGGTATTATTTTTTCCATACCCGGGCAGGAGATGTTCCTAGTGGCGATGCCTCGTCCTGATGGAGGATCGTCCACTCACTTATACTATATAGACGAGGAGACCTCTAAGGAAGTGGTAATACCACTCGATTCGATTCCAGTTATTAGGGAGTTCACTCATGTATTTCAAGATATTCCAGGATTACCTGCTAGTAGAGAGATAGATTTTGTTATCGATTTGACATTGGGCACTCGGCCAATTGCCCGCGCACCTTACCGTATGGCTCCAGTGGAGATGAGAGAGCTACGGGATCAGATCGAGCAGTTGTTGGGTCAGGGGTTTATTATAATACCCCATATTTTTTATGATTTAAATAATTATTAAATAATTATGGGAGTAATTATTACAGAGGGATTAATTGAATTTAAATGTGAGAATTTAATTTTTAATTAATCCGGATCTAATAAAAATAAATATTAACTAGCGTGCTAAGGGTTAATACTTATTAATTTAATATTACTGCGCGACATGTAATATGGAACTACACACTTTGATAAATTGTCGAGAGAGAATGATACGACAGTTTAGTGAATTAAGTCAGACGCGCGTGTGAGTCCAGTCGGGACTAAATTGGTGAAATAAATATATCAATTATTTTTAGTAACTCGTATGTTCATTTCGAGTGTACCATTGAGTCTAGAAGGGTCGAGATAGTCGAAATAGTATACCCGGGTGTTTAGTTTGGGTCCTGGGACAATTTTAGGCCTAACCGGCACCCCGAGAGGGTATTATGGTAAATTGAATTTTTAGGCCTAATTAATGGACGAAAATTAAGAGTTAATTTATCAGCCAAAGAAATTACATTAGGGTTAGAAAGCTACAGGAAGTAAGAATGGCCATAGGAAGTGTGAGGGAAAGCTATTGCCAAGAGAAGAGGGCCAAATTGACACCACTTTGCACAACCAACACCTGTAGATTGGGACAGGGGGAACACACCCATACCAACAAAATCAAGAAATCAGATGAATAATTCAAGTCAAGTGTTTATAACTTGCTGTATTTCGGTATTTATCATACTCATGTTAGTATAGGATTGTTAGAAATATGTTATAGTTTATAAAGATAATGAAATTGAGGAATTTGAATATGTAAATTGATTCTGAGATTTGTTAAATTGAAACCCTTCATGTATGTAGACTAGAAATCACGTTTTGAGGAACTTATGTGTAGAACAAATCTGGAAATTATGGGTTCTTGAACATGAATTGGAAGAACTAGGGTTTTGATAAATTTAAATTGGGGATTTCGTGTTTTATGAATGATTCGTAATGAATTGATGATTCTAGGATGTTAGAATTCATATATTATTGATGGGGTTCGACGTAGAACTATTTGTTTGGAGTTTGGGATGCTGAATGAGAAGTTTTGGGGTTAAAAATGGTGGAAAAACGTTGAAAAATCTGGGTAGGAGACGAACAGCGCAATCTCGCGTGAAGTCGCTCAAAGTCATTCGAGCGAGATTAAATCTCGCACGAAGTCGTTCGAGCGACATGTGGCAGTCGTTCAAATGACATGCCATCTGGTTCGAGCGACAGAGTGAAATTTTGAGAATTTCTTAGGATCCAGTTTTGAGTTTATTAGTTCGTGAATGAGAGATAAGTTTCCAAGTAATAAACTTAAGTAAGGCAGAATTTCAAAAAAAGTATGAGCGACTAAATACTATAATGAATTCGAAACGGAGAGATTGTAGCTCAGAGATTACGAAAGGGATAATAATCTCAATAACTGTATTATGAAATATTGAAATTGAAATACGTAAGAGAAACATATATGTAGGTGAGGGAAATACCTATAAATTATAATAGGATGTGTGTATCCCTATTATGTATTCTTATTATTAAGGGCACTAATGGGTGATAATCCGAGGGTGTAAGGATATTATTATTAAGTGTACTAATGGGTGATAACCCGGCGGTACAAGATTTTTTTAAATAAGTGTACTAAAGGGTGATAACCCGGGGGTACAGTGTTTTGGTTAGGTGCGCTGATGGGATATAGCCTGGGGGTGCAGTATTATATTACATATATACATATATATATATATATATATATATAGGGCAGATGTGGTTATATGTATATATGTACGTGAGATTGTGAATCAACCTACTGTGTATAGTGGTAGAAATAGGTACATAAATTTTGTTAAGATAATCTTAAGAGTATAATCGATTTATTATGAAAATGGGAAAATATATTAATTAGCTATTCGACATAGGCTAATTTGATAACGTATTGTATGGGCGATACGGGTTTACTAATAGTGAGGATGAATACTATTATGATGAATTCAGACTAGTTATATGGGTTGGTAGCGTTAGGCGTGCACAATAGAAGAGATGTGAGAATCTCATGTGAGAGTTCGAACTAACATGCACTTGATACTTGCTTAACTGCAAATTTTAAATACTTGCTTAAACAAATATTTTTACACATCGGGCTCTGACCCGTTTCTTGTATCTTCTCTCTCTCTTGCTATATGTATGTATTATATCATGTGCTCAGCCACAGGGACATCAGGCTTAAAGTCTCAGATTGCTTAGCGTGCCGCAGCTGTTGTGGAAGCTGTAGGACTTTGTATTAGACGCCTTGATTATTTCATTTCCATCCTTTATAGACATTCTCTTCAGGGCATGTGTCGCCCATTCCTTAGACAATTTTCAGAGATTATGTTTTGCTCTATTTCTTGTTCATTTTCATTTGGATTGATGGCTACCATTGTTTTAGTTTAGAGTTTTGAACTGGAATATTTTATCCAGTCTTATCTATGTCAGCATGTGATTTTGATTCAGTATTTGTATTAATTAATTATGCGTGGATAGTTTATATTAAATTTCTTGGTTTGGTAATTAAATGGTTTTAACTAATTAAAAAAAATATTGTTTTGACACTTATCTTAATTATATTAGATGATTAAATAAGTTATTTTGTTTTCGACGGTGATGCTAAGAATGAACCAACCGAACATTCTGTTTTAAATTTTATAAAGGACTGATCACCCGATATTTAATTGGGCGGGGTGTCACATTTATCCGTCGGAGTACTTAGCTGTGGGGTGCCCCTATGTTGTTCATGAAGAAGAGGGATGGATCTTTGAGGATGTGTGTAGATTACCAGGAGTTGAATAAAGTCACGATACGGAACAAGTATTCGTTGCCCCAAATCGATGACTTATTCGACCAGTTGAGAGGAGTGGCCTTATTCTAAAATATTGACTTGAGATCGGGTTACCATAAGTTGCGTATCAGGGAACAGGATGTCTCGAAGACTACCTTCTTGACGAGATATGGTTCCTACGAGTTATGGGTTATGCCTTTCGGCCTAACCAACGCCCCAGTCGTGTTTATGGACTTGATGAATAGGGTGTTTAAAGAGTTCCTAGACCAGTTCGTCATCGTCTTCATTTATGACATTCTTGTTTACTTCCAGACAGAAGAGGAACATGCGGAGCACTTGAGGCTAGTTTTGAAGACGCTGCGTCAGAACGAGTTATATGCAAAGTACGAGAAGTGTGGGTTTTGGCTGAAGGAGGTTCAGTTTTTGGGGCATATCATTTCAGACAGGGGGATATTTATTGATTCGGAGAAGGTATCAGCGGTGAGAGAGTGGGGACAACCCACAACACCGACTGAAATACGTAGTTTCTTGGGCCTAGCAGGATACTACAGGAGGTTTATTTGAGGGTTCTCTAAGATAGCAGGTCCTTTGACACATCTGACTCGTAAGGGTGTGACATTTATCTGGAGCGATGGAATTCGACGAGTTGAAGGACAAGTTAACCTCAGCACCAGTGTTAGCATTGCCTAGACCGGGAGTTGAGTATCTAGTCTACACCGATGCATCCTTACTAGGACTTGGGGGTGTACTACAATAGGATAGTTAGGCTATAGCTTACACTTCCCGTAAGCTTAAGCCTCACGAGAAGAATTACCCCACCCACGATTTGGAGTTAGCCGCAATCGTATTTGCTCTTCGGATTTGGAGACATTACCTCCTGGGGGAGAAATTTCATTTATTCACTGATCACAAGTCCCTACAGTACCTCTTCACGTAGAAAGAATTAAATATGCGTCAATGTAGGTGGCTTGAGTTCGTGAAGGATTATCAGTTCGATATCCAGTACCACTCAGGTAAGGCTAACATGGTAGCATATGCGTTGAGCCATAGGCCGGTGGGCGAGGTGGTCGAAGTGTGGAAAGCAAAGTGGAAGGATTTGGGACACCAGGACACAGTGGCCCAATCATTTATGTCTGTGATGATAGTTACACCCCAGATCATTACGAGAGTGATACAGGCCCAGGCAAAAAACTCATTTTGTCAAGAGCAGAAAGTCCGATTACTAGCAGAGGGAGCCAAGTCCTATACTGTTAGTTCAGACGGGGGCTTACGCTTTAATGGGAGACTGGTCATTCCTGAGGGGGAAGACTTGGGATACGAGGTAATGACAAAGTCGCACGGTTCGCGGTACATCCAGGTGGGGATAAGATGTACCAGGATATGAGATGACAGTATTGGTGGAGCGGGATGAAGAGAGATATTTCCGAGTTTGGTTCTAAATGTACCACTTGTCAACTGGTAAAGGTGGACCATCAGAGACCGACAGGACATCTACAGCCATTAGAAGTTCCCATGTGGAAATGGGATAGCATTTCCATGGACTTCATCATAGTTTTACCGACATCGCAGAGGAGCCACGACTCCATATGGGTAATCGTGGATAGGTTGACCAAAGTTGCTCATTTTCTGCCAGCCCAGAAAAACTACACTACGGGACAATATGCCCAGATTTTCATAACGAAGATTGTAAGACTCCATGGGGTGCCTCTCAATATCGTGTATGACTGAGATAAGATATTTGTTTCACGATTTTGGGAGAGTTTCCAAGAAGCCATGGGTACGGAGTAGCGGCTGAGTACAGCATATCACCCACAGACAGATGGACAGACCGAGCGAACAAATCAGATGTTGGAAGACATGCTGCGGATGTGCATCCTAGACTTTGGAGGAGGTTGGGAGTTGTACCTTCCACTGGTGAAGTTTGCCTATAATTACTCCTACCACTTTACTATTGGCATGGCTCCATTCGAGGTGTTATACAAACGAGTCGTTATACGGTAGACCTTGTCGTTCCCCAACATGTTGGCTAGAGGTGGGGGATAACAAAATACTTGGGCCGAAGGTGATTCAAGATACTTCAGCAACGATAGAGATGATACGGAGCCGTATTCGGGTAGCTCAGGACAGACAGAAGAGTTATGTCGATGCCAAGAGATTCTTCAGAGAATTCATGGTGGGGGACCAGGTGCTACTCAGAGTGTCTCCTGTGAAGGGGATTATGCATTTCGGGAAGAAAGGGAAATTGGCACCTAGATACGTGGGGCAATTTCCTATCATCGAGAGAATTTGGCCAGTTGCGTACAAACTTGGGTTACCGGAACACCTGCGTAGGATTCATGACGTATTCCATAATTCCTCACTAAGGAGATATCTTAGGGATGATTTGGTCCATACCCACATTGCTTTAGAGGACATCGATCTACAGCCTTGCTATTCTGGACCGCAGTAAGAGGAAACTGAGGTCGAAGATAGTCCCGCTAGTACGTGTTCAGTGGCGGCATCATAATGCTGAGGAGTCCACCTGGGAGCGCGAGGATGAGATGCGAGAGCGTTATTTAGAGTTATTCTTGCCAGGTATACTTTATTTTTCGAATTTTAGGACAAAATTCTATTATTAGGGGGAGTATGTAATACCCCGTAATTTTATTGATTTTATTTAATTGGATTAATTAAATAAAATGGGAATTAATTGTAAATAATCCAAATTTAAATACTAGCAAGACATGAGTTGGTATTTGATTATGATGATAATATTGAGTATTACTGAATTTATATGGTAATATATGATTATAGAAATTATTAAAATTGTCGCGAGTCATAAATACGACGATTTGGAAAATTAAGTTGGGACGCGCGTGCTAGTCGCGTCAGAAATCAAATTAATTAGATTAAAAAGTAAATTGTAATTTGATTAACCGTATGGTCAATTTAAGTGCGCCAACGTGTCCGGAGTGGTCGAGATAGTCAGAAAACACTAGCCGGGGATTTAGTTTGGGTCCCAGTGCATTTTTAGGCCAAACCGGCAACCCGGGAGGGTATTTTGGTCATTTTAAAAATTAAGGAATTAGGAACCACGAATTTTAGTGTTTATTTATTTATTATTGGAAAGGCCATTAGGTCCATTATCATCCAAAAACAAAGAGTGGGCTACGTGAATTAGAGGAGAAGTTGCAGGAGGTTTCTAAAACCTACCAACCACCACCACCACCAAATCTTGACGGAATTGTGACCAAAAAGAAGGAAAGAACCAACCCTCGGACACCATCAATGATTCTGAACATCAAACTTAAGTAAAGTGATTTAATTCCATTAGTTTTCAGCTAATATATCTTCCATGTTAGTGTAGAAATTAATCCTTGTCTTGAAAGATGATAAAAGCCCATGAAATTTGAGGTAGATCTATAAATCTTGGATAGGAAATTGCATGTAGATTAGTTCTGGACGACATTCAGTAACCAAAATATAACCCTTGATGAATTAAGAAAGTATTTCAGAAGACAAATATCATGATTCTTGAAGAAAATAGAAAACTAGGGTTCTTATGAAGGTTTGATCCATATAAGGTGAATTGTTGACAATTTAATGGTTTTGGAACTTTAAAAATATTTTATTTAGGTAGTATAATGATCCTATATCCTTAGTTTAGAATTTCATACCTTGTAATGGGGTTTTGGGACAAATCTGGGTATGAAAAATGAAGCAGTCCGTAACCTTATCTAGTGTGATCAATCGACCGACATTCATAGGTCGATCGATCGATCGATATTCAAGGTCGATCGATCGACCTTCCCAGAATTGTGAAATTTTCCACTTATTGAATTTTAGTAATTTCAACCCTAGAGATTTATTGGTGGGGACCTTGTGAACACTTTTTAGATTTAAAGAAGACTAGTAGGCAGGTATATGAGACCCGGATTATTATTAGAATTAAATTCGGGAGTTATGTTCGACCTAAAAAGGTTCGACGAGTGAGGTACTATTAAAGATTGCAATTAAATGAGTGAAATCTATATAGTTGATAATATAAGGTTAGTGTTAGCAATATGGACCTTAAGATTATTGGATTAAAGTATGGGAATAATAGGAGACTTAGTAACCTTTATGAGTTAGGTTTTAAGTACTTGAAACTACGACGTGAGATGTGTCGGTGGACTATATTATATAACTATCCGGAATTATAGAAATGTACTAATTCGATAAATGGTATAGGGATTAAGAATATACATTTAATAATATTATAACTTATCTAAGTTGTGTGAATGCTTAGTATATGGATTTATATGTGTATGACATACCTATCATACTTGCTATCACGGGAGGTCGGCTTTCGAAAAGGGCCATCTAATCCTTGTGTGCATACGGGGGGATTCAGATTGGTAGCTTAAGGACGTAGGGATGTGAATGACTTATTTGTGAGTTGATAAGTCAGCTGACCATAGGAGAGTAGGTATGTGCGTGACCCATGGGTATGTGAACTATGTTCGCCTCCAATGTGTGATTTTTCTTATTAAAACGGTTACTGAGAGATTCGGAATACGTATTCCTTATGTACGTTATGTGCCAGGATTCGATAGCAGAGTATGTGTGCACCGCAGCTTAGCCTAGGGGTGCCCCAATTGTATAATTATGTTGGAATTTACATATTGGTGATGATAACATACTCCTTGTTAATGTGTGTGAATATTTGCGACACTTTGAGTAAAGTTAGAAACGGGAATTTCATATAAGATTTAATATAAATTAATCTGAGAAATGAAAAGGTACATTCACATAAGATAGATTGGAATGTCTTGAACAAACACCAATGTTATCATATGTGGATAGGTTGCAGTATAGACTAGTTAATGAGTGGCATAACTAGGAGGGGTTATGGATATACGTTAGGCGTGCACATAGGTTGAGAGTTGAGACCTCATGTGATAGCACGAAACTAACATGTACTTAATATTCATTGTTTAATGTAATTGAACACTAGTTATATTTTAAAGTATTTTCACAATCGGGATCGGACCCATTGGCTTTCAAATCTATTTTTCTTGAAAAACCTTTTAGGTGTCCAGCCACAGGGACGCCAAGCTTAGGAGTTCCATTTTGGTGACGGGTTGTAGCTGTTATGGAAGTTACAGGATCTTGATGATAGACGCCTCCACTTTCTATATTGATTCCACTTCAAACTTAATCAGTTGTTAGGGCATGTCACCCCATTTATTTTAGAGACAGTTCTATCATACTCAGTTTCCTTTCAGTTTTGGAGTTAAATTCATTTATTATTCAGACTTTGTATTTGGTTTTATTCAGTATTTGGGACTATTCTGAGGAGTGTTACTCCAAACTCATTTATTATTTCATTTATATTCTGTTGTGACTGTGATGTAATTGTGTTATCATTAGTTAATAAATATTCGATGGATTGCATGTTAATTTAACTTAATAAAATTTAACAACTCACTTTTAAATATTAGGTGGCTAGTAATTGTTTAAAAATATTTTCGACAGTGATGCTATGAACTGAACCAACTAGACATTTTGTATTAATTTGGTTAAAGGAGTAGCTACCCGGTATTAAATTAGTCGGGGTGTCACATCACTTTTTGCATGTCTTACTTGGTTTTTCATTTTGTATATCCCTTAGTAGTTTTTAGGGGAAGAAATGGTACTTTAATTTGTAGGAGTAATAACTAATTAGTTAATTCTATATCCTTTGTCTATTCCTGAACAAAAGGAGGAGAATGATAGGGGATAAATGATATCTAATCCTCTTGTAATCATATCTTAGTTTAGGAGATCTAACTTATGGGGAGAACGCTATCTTCTTAGGTGATCATATTTGATAAGGGGGGAATTAATTTAGGGGGAGTATTTAATTTAATTGAATTGAATACCATGATATTCCCTATGCATTTAATGGTTTGTTTAAGTATGCAGGAAATCATCTGTGGAATTATTTAAAATGGCAAAGTGGTCCTAAGTGGTTTTGAGTCAAGCTATGTAATTTTTATTTTGGGTGGGATGTTTTAAGTCTAGTAGAGCTTGACGACCCTTTAGGATTTTTGTTTGGTTTTGTCCTAGAATAGCCAAAGGGGGAGATTTGTAAGGACACAAATTTTCAATTGAGTCCTTTGTTGTTTTGGCTCAATTTCGGACAAAAATATTTAAGTCATAGGATAGTATTCATGTGTATCCTTCAAGCCTATGATATATTTGAGTTGAGGATGTATCGGCCTAGTTCAACGTGAAGACATCATTTTTGTCGAGTTTCAAGTGCGTCGTGTTGCGTCCTCAACAATTGATCATATTTCAAGTCTCCAATAAGGTATGAATGCTATATATATATATATATATATATATATATATATATATATATAGAGAGAGAGAGAGAGAGAGAGAGAGAGAGACTTGGAATAATTTTAATGGGCGTAATTTTTATTTAAAATAAATTTTTATGGGCTTAAAATGAAAAATGCATATCCTGACTTTTCATTCGAAATTGTCGTTCGAACGAGAATGTCGTTCGAACGAGAATTTCGTTCGAACGAGTTTTGCCAACGAGTTTCCCTTTTGAACACTAACTTTTCGTTAGAATGGTCGTTCAAACGAGATTTCTAGCGGGAACATTTTTTGGCATTTTCCCACTACTTTGTCCCAATTTCTTTTGACAGATTTTAACCGCTTCGGGACCAGAATTTTTCCAAGACTTTTCACCTGATTTTGAGATCTTTTGAGAGAGAAAATTAATGTTTGGAAAAGTCCCTTTTGTGTGTTAAATTTAGATGGCCTAAATTCTTCCAAAATGCAAAAGAAAACACCCATTTGTTTTGTTTAAAGATTCCAAGTTCTTCATATGTCTCTCCTTCTCTCTCTCTCTGTATATATATATATATTGGATTTTTTTTTGGCATCGGGTTCTACTCTACCATTTGAAGAGTTGTTTGGGTTTACTTGTACATCCCTCAAAGAAGAAGAGAAAGGCTTCGGGCGAGGGTTGACGGTTGTCTAAAAGCCTCATTAGTGGATTCCAAGATTACGGTGGAGTCCAGGATTATCGGCTAAGCAGAGGTCGGAAGAAGAAGACATGTCAGGGGCTTAAAGGAATCGGGTTGAGTTGCGTAAGTCATCTGTCTTGTATTTGTAAAATTCCGTACTTGGTGGACTTAAGGCTAGGGCCGTTCGAGATTTTTCCCATTTGGATTTTCCTAGTACATCGCGGCGTAGTGTGTTTTGAATTTATTTTATCTTGTAAATCACCTAGAACGCATGCTTAGGAATAAAAGATAAAATATGGTTTAATTCACTACTCTTGTTTAATTTGGTACAAAAATTAATTTGGGTGAAATTTGGATTAACTTAATTCATGTCATTAAGATAATTTAATTTGGAAAAATTTTGTTTGGCCTAATTTGAAAAAATGAATTAATTTGTGTAGGCAAATTTTAGGACTTGAATTGAGTTAATTTGTTTAAAGTGAATATTTTTTAGTTGATTATTTTTATGTCACTTTTAGTTTAGTTTAACTTAAAGTCGTAAGTTGTGTGTGTTGTGTTTGAACCATCCTATTTCGCACAATAAGGAAATTTATATTTAATTTTAAATGAAAAATTAAAATTCGGGGTCTACGTTTCCAATAAAAGAAAATGGATTTAGTTTAGTGTCGATATAAGCGCTTACTCATACCAAGCCTTCTAAATGAGGAATCGCTTGCTAAATAGGGAGAAGCAAAGCCTACTCATTGGTGACCAATAATATAAAACAAAAAAAACATAGAAAAAGTAACTAAGAAGGCCCCTAAATTTACATGACACACACACACACACACACACACACACACACACACTAAAACTCATGGAAGTTACACAAAACTGATCTTACACGGGTCTCTCTAATACATAATTACATCACTAGATCTGCAACTAAATTAGTTCCAAAATAACATTTTTAAACAGTTATCTAAACATGAACAGGTATTTTACCATGTCTTACCATCCTAACCTATATACTACATTAAAAACTCTCGAGAGATTACCTCGTGTCCCTTACCGCCAAAAATTGAAACCCAATATAGATATTTACTAAACATGAACGATGAATTTTATCAAACATATGTCATGCAACTGAACAGGCATCTGTCATGAGAATGAAGATGTGACAACCCGCCTACTAAAATAAGAGGTGGCCAGCCCGATACTCCAATAATCACAGGAATCATAGATGGTCCATTCTTAGCATCACTATCATTAAAATAATAGTACGAGATAACTACCAATTATTTTAGAAAATGGACTGTCAAATTTAAATTTGTAAGTTAAAAGAAAAGCAATTCAGATAATCCCATCTAGAAAAACGGTGGATACCAAAAAAATCAACAAGTAATAGAATACAATATGCATAAATCAATAACTGAATAAGCTGTCGGTTAACAGACTAATACAAACAGGTTACACTGAGTATTACAATTTAAATATCACATTGTAATAAGTGAGTACAAAGCATGGGCAACACGCCCGAACAAATAAACCGAACATACCTAGAGTACAAAAGATAGAAGCGTCTAAAAGGAATATCTTACAACATCCGCAAACTGCTATAGCTCCATGACAACGGGAATGGAAAGGTCAATATGGGCGTCCTTATAAAGGAGAACCTGAACGGATAAAGAGTTGCATGCAAACAAATAAATATAGACGGGTCAGGGCCCGATTTGATAAAATTACCATGTGACTAAAATGCATGACAGTTATGAACGTAACTATCTCTCGCAATTTAAAACATAAAAATTATCACCTCCCAATCTAAAAGAACAACCTAGCGCAATATCAATGCCAATGCTCAATAATCATAAAATCATGGGAGAACTCATCTACATTTACTCAGGGAGACATCATATCAATTACTCACAATAAGTGCACAATTCCTTTTTCTCTATAGGGAATACATATATGATAATTCATTTTATCAAATTTTTACCAAATCAATTTTATCTCATTACTTTCTTTACCAATTCTATTTCCCTTCTTTCATCCAGGAAATGTATTTAAAGCAAGTTTATTATCATAAAATGCTTTTTCCATATCATAACTTTTCAATTTCCCTTCTTCCATCCAAGAAATATATTTAAAGCCATTTTATTATCATAAAATGCTTTCACAGCAATAATGTCCCACATTATTAAAAAATAGTTATATTTCATATCATATAACATTTCTACGACCGCCCGTCCAGTTTCCCCACTGTGCGCGCCCCTAAATGGCTATCATCTTCCAGGGCCTATCACCAAGACAACCTGGGATCCTAACGCAATGTCGAGAAGTGTCCATATACCTGCGAGTGAGTCATAACAACACCCGAAATTACCTCACAATCGCAAAATAAAAATACAATAACCGGTCATATGGCCGAGGACTATATTCACCCTACATTCATTAGCCAGGGGACTTCACCTCACCCGCGCAACTTCCCTTATGATAGCGATTTAGAGAGGTGTGTTTACGTAAATTATTATTTACGAAAATCATTTCTTTTTCAATTTGAAAACATTCACATTTTGCATTCTCAAAAATCATTTATTCTCAATGATTAAATACCAATTTTAGAATGTGCCTTTCTTATTTTTAAATCATATTTTATTAATGACCTAAGACCCGAAGTGCCAATATCCTCACACTAGTCTCCAAGAGTCCAAAATAATACCATAAATCATCAAAGTGAATCTCCCTCAAAAATAGTCTCCCAAAAGTCTCAACATTATCGTTTTATTTTCTATTAATTCTAGGTTAACTCCCTATATCATTTGGACATTAACCTACATAAACTAACCCTTAGAATAAGCCCAATTAACCCCATACTAGCCTAGGATATTTATCTGCCCAATATATACCTCTAAAACTCTTCACTACTTCCCAAAGGAAGGTTCCTAAACCTTGAACCTAAAAGAAATTAAATAAAAATGAAACTAGAAAATCTCACAAAAACAGGGCATCCGAATCGTTTCGCCCCTGATTGCGAATCGATTCGCCCAAAAGCGAATCGATTCGGTGAGTAAAACCAACATTCTGTCTCAGCTGAATCAATTCGGCCCCAACCGAATCGATTCGGTTTACCCAGACCTGTGACCTTCCGCAAATCCAAATCGATTCGCCCCTAGGGCCGATTCGATTCAGCCCTGCAGAATTGCCCAATTTGGGCTACGGGTTGTATGAACTCTAAAATCCCAAAACCCCAAATATTCCATTTTCTCCAACATCAACAACAACTAATTCTACCAAATGATTCCTAAACAATGACTAAAAAATTTTCTCAACTCAAATCAAAAGAAACTACAATATTAAGGGCTTATACACCAAAATCATCAAAAACCCATTTATGGTTTAAATCTCCAAAAACTAATTATACATGCAATTTATCACATGAAATCATGATCTAGGAAGTAAGAAACTTGCCACAAGTTCGTAGTCTCGGATTCCCCCCCGATAGCAACGATTTCCAGCTCCAAATCTTCATTTCTCTCTCTTTTCTCCATTTCTCCCAAGCTCTCTCTTCTCTCTCTCTCTCTCTCTCTCTCTCTTGGCTTCAAACATCAGAATGACAAAATTTAAGGGTTTGGGAGACTTATACGGGCCTTAAACATTAATTCTCCTCTTTCAAATGTTAATACACCATTAAAATGACCCGTAACTACATAATTGAGTCATAACCCGTCAAAAATGCCCGAAACTCAACAATACAACTTGGCACTTATTTTGACTATCTCGACTATTCAAAAACCAACCGTGCCCCCTATTTTGGCATTCGGAGTAACGTACAATATTTTTATGTTCCAAATTCATTTTAATTTATTTATTTTACTCCAACTTACATATAAGTCATAACCGTCGTTTAAAGTACAACGACGCAATAGAACACAATATAATGCTTTTTACCTTCTCATAACAGTAAATAGGCAAAACACGGTAAATATTATCCCTTAATATCACAGGGAATAATATTTACTCCAACTTTCTCTATTTTATAAAATTGGCCCATCAGGCAAAATAATATAAAATAGTCGCTCAAAAGTCTGGGTTGTTACATACTCCCCCCCCCCCCCCTATAAGGGAATTTTTCCCTCAAAATTCATGCGTACCCTATAATCATATAAAGGGTGTACTATTCTAAACTATCGTTCTTTCATCCCTAAAATTTTCTAGGCATAGCGATGTCCCCATTGGACTTGGACTAAGGTTGTCACCTTCGATCTTAGTCTACATTCTTCGTGGTCTAACATAGCACCTAGTCACTCCTTAAAAACTATTGATCCTACTTTTCTACGATGAAAAGAAAAATTCACACCTAACTCGGCACAAGTTACCTTTCCTCCTGAATCACATTATACCCTTCTTAGGGAATACCGCATTAAAACTGATTCCCTACCTCCAATACTACATGACCTCTATTCGAGTCGGCGTAGCCCTTGAAAGTATGCGGCTACATGAACCCAAACATTAGAGAAATATTCCTGGACCACTTCAAGTCCAAGGAATATATTTCCCGCTGGTTCTATCCAACGAGCAGGCGAATTACTTAGCCGGCTACACAAGGCCACAAACGGTGTCATCTTTAGAGAAAAACGATCTGAATTATTGTACGGAATTTTGATTCATAAAAGCTACTACTCCCATCCTTCCTTTAAGTCGAACACACCCATTAAAGGTATTCCTTCCGACATTAAGTTAACTTTCTCCATTCATTCATCCACTTTAGGGTGGTAGGATATACCCAACTTCAATTCGGTTCCCATTATTTTATCGAAACTTTACCAAAACTTCCACCGAATGAGATTACACTTCTTCTATTTGACCTAATTTTAACATGGGGTTCTTATTAAGGACCTTTCAACTTCAAATATAGCGTCACTAGAATTGTGAATTTAGTACCACTCTCTACTTGTAGAGGTACTTAGAAAACTACATTTACTGTACTTAGTAGTCGAGGTAGCAATACAAGATAATGCTACGAAGGGAGAGACCTTCAAATCGGCCCTCATCCCTGACTACATCTTACAGTTCTTAGTAATCCCGTCTCATGACGCCTTCATAACGGCTTTCCCTAATGCCCTTCCTCATTCAACTTGCAAATCTCACACGAATGTGCAAAAGATTTTCTGGGTTCTTACGTTATGGAAGGAGAACAAAATCTCATAAGAGAAATCAATGATCTTAGTCCTATGGATTTATTTCAAGTCAAGAGTAACGCTGAAGGCGTAGTACGTCCGCACAGATTCCTAAAGACTCTAGAACATAATGCTCTGATACCATTTGTGACAACCCGCCTACTAAAATAAGAGGTGGCCTGCCTGATACTCCAATAATCACAGGAATCATAGATTGTCCATTCTTAGCATCATTGTCGTTAAAATAATAGTAAGAGATAACCACCAATTATTTTAGAAAACGGACTGTCAAATTTAAACTTATAAGTTAAAAGAAAACAAGTTCAGACAATCCCATTTGCAAAAATGGTGGATACCAAAGAAATCAACGTGTAAAAGAATACAATATGCATAAATCAATAACCGAATAAGCTGTCGATTAACAGACTAATACAAACAAGTTACACCGAGTATTACAATTTAAATATATCATTGTAATTAAATGAGTACAAAGCATGGGCAACACGCCCGAATAAATAAGCTGAACATAACTAGAGTACAAAAGATTGAAGGGTCTAAAAGGAATATCTTACAACATCCCCAAACTACTATAGCTCCATGACAACGGGAATGGAAAAGTCTATACGGGCGTCCTTGCGGAGGAGCACCTGAACGGACAAAGAGTTGCATGCAAATAAAGAAATATAGACAGGTCCGGTCCCGGTTTGATATAATTACCTTGTGACTAAAATGCATGAAAGTTGTGAACATAAGTGTTTCTCGCAATTTAAAACATAAAAATTCTCACCTATCAATCTAAAAGCACAACCTAACGCAATATCAATGCCAATGCTCAATGACCATAAAAGCATGGGAGAACTCATCAACATTTACTCAGGGAGACATCATATCAATTACTCACAATAAGTGCACAATTCCTTTTTCTCTATAGGGAATACATATGTGGCAATTCATTTTCTCAAATGTTTACCAAATCAATTTTATCTCATTACTTTCTTTACCGATTTTATTTACCTTTTTACATCTAGGAAATGTATTTAAAGCAAGTTTATTATCATATAATGCTTTTTCCATATCATAACTTCTCAATTTCCCTTCTTCCATTCAGGAAATATATTTAAAGCCATTTTATTATCATAAAATGCTTTAACAAAAATAATGTCCCACATTATTAAAAACAGTTATATTTCATATCATATAATGTTTCTACGACCGCCCGTCCGCGTTTCCCAACTGTGCGAGCCCCTAAATGGCTATCATCTTCCAGGGCATATCACCAAGACAACCTGGGATCCTAACGCAACGTCGGGAAGTGTCCATATACTTGCGAGTGAGTCATAACCACACCCGAAATTACCTCACAGTTGCAAAATAAACATACAATAACCGATCATATGGATGAGGACTATATTCACCCTGTATTCATTAGCCAGGGGATTTCACCTCACGCGCGCAACTTCCCTTATGATAGCGATTTAGAGAGGTGTGTTTACGTAAATTTTCATTTACAAAAATCATTTCTTTTTCCATTTGAAAACATTCACATTTTACATTCTAAAAAATCATTTATTCTCAATGATTAAATACCAATTCTAGAATGTGCCTTTCTTATTTTTAAAGTCATATTTTATTAATGACCTAAGACCCGAAGTGCCAATATCCTCACACTGGTCTCCAAGAGTCCAAAACAATACCATAAATCATCAAAGTGAGTCTCCCTCAAAAATAGTCTCCCAAAAGTCTCAGCATTATCGTTTTATCTTCTATTAATTCTAGGTTAACTCCCTATATCATTCGAACATTAACCTACATAAACTAACCCTTAGAATAAGCCCAATTAACCTCATACTAGCCTAGGATATTTATCTGCCCAATACATACCTCTAAAACTCTTCGTTACTTCCCAAAGGAAGGTTCCTAAACCTCGGACCTAAAAGAAATGGAATAAAAATGAAACTAGAAAAATCTCACAAAAACAAGGCATCTGAATCGATTCGCCCTAGGGCCGAATAGATTCGCCCCTGATTGCTAATTGATTCACCCAAAAGCGAATCGATCCGGCGAGTAAAACCAACATTCTGTCTCAGCCGAATCGATTCGTCCGCAACCCAAATCGATTCGGTTTACCCAGACCTGTGACCTTCCCCAAATCCAAATCAATTCGCCCTTAGGGCCGAATCGATTCGGCCCTACAGAATTGCCCAATTTGGGCTACGAGTTGTATGAACCCTAAAATCCCAAAACCCCAAATCTTCCATTTTCTCCAACATCAACAACAACTAATTCTACCAAATGATTCCTACACAATCACTAACTAATTTTCTCAACTCAAATCAAAATAAACTACAAGATTAAGGGTTTATACACCAAAATCATCAAAAAGCCATTTATGGTTTAAATCTCCAAAAACTAACTATACATGAAATTTATCACATTAAATCATGATCTAGCAAGTAAGAAACTTGCCTCAAGTTCGTAGTCTCGAATTTTCCCCTAGTAGCAACGATTTCCCTCTCCAAATCTTCATTTCTCTCTCTTTTCTCCATTTCTCCCAAGCTCTCTCTTCTCTCTCTCTCTCTCTCTCTCTCTCTCTCTCTCTCTTGGCTTCTAACATAAGAATGAGAAAATAAAAGGGTTTGGGAGACTTATACGGGCCTTAAACATTAATTCTCCTATTTCAAATGTTAATACACCATTAAAATGACTCGTAACTACATAATTGAGTCATAACCCGTCAAAAATTCCCGAAACTCAAAAATACAACTTGGCACTTATTTTGACTATCTCGACTATTCCAAAACCAACCTCACCCTCTATTTTGGCATTCGGAGTAACGTACAATATTTTTATGTTCCAAATTCATTCTAATATATTAATTTTACTCCAACTTACATATAAGTCATAACCTTCGTTTAAAGTACAACGACGCAATAAAACACAATATAATGTTATTTATCTTCTCATAACAGTAAATAGGCAAAACATGGTAAATATTATCCCTTAATATCACGGGAAATAATATTTACTCCAACTTTCTCAATTTTATAAAATTAGCCCATCAGGCAAAATAATATAAAATAGTCTCTCAAAAGTCGGGGTTGTTACATACTCCCCCCTATAAGGGAATTTTGCCCTCAAAATCCAGGCGTACCCTATAATCATATAAAGGGTGTACTATTCTAAACTATTGTTATTTCATCCCTAAAATTTTCTAGGCATAGTGATGTCCTCATTGGACTTGGACTAAGGTCGTCACCTTCTATCTTAGTCTACATTCTTCGTGGTCTAACATAGCACCTAGTCTCTCCTCAAAAACTATTGATCCTACTTTTCTATGATGAAAAGAAAAATTCCCACCTAACTCGGTACAAGTTAACTTTCCTCCTGAATCACATTATACCCTTATTAGGGAATACCGCATTAAAACTAATTCCCTACCTCCAATACTACATGACCTCAATTCGAGTCTACGTAGCCCTTGAAAGTATGCGGCTCCATGAACCCAAACAGTAGAGAAATATTCCTGGACCACTCCAAGTCCAAGGAATATATTGCCCGCTGGTTCTATCCAACGAGCAGGCGAATTACTGAGCCGGCTACACAAGGCCACAAACGGTGGCATCTTTAGAGAAAAACGATCTGAATTATTGTACAGAATTTTGATTCATAAAATCTACTGCTCCCATCCTTCCTTTAAGTCGAACACACCCATTTAAGGTATGCTTTCCGACATTAGGTTAACTTTCTCCATTCATTCATGCACTTTAGGGTGGTAGGATATACCCAACTTCAATTTGGTTCCCACTATTTTCTGGAAACCTTACCAAAACTTTGACATGAAAATCTAGTCTCGGTCCAACACTCTATTGATAGGCATATCATACAGTTCCATTACTCCACCATAAATAGTTGGGCATACTCCTCCATAAAAAGCCCGCCCACACTGGCTGAAAGAGCAGCGATTTGGTTAAGGGATCAAGAATTTTCTCAAATAGGATCATGACCTTTACGCTGTCGGCAATTCAATGAAAATGTCCACGGATATACCCTTTCTCGTTCCACACCACTCTCTTCACACTAGTTAGTGAAATGGTCAATCACTGACATGAATGTTCTTGCTGCGAAGTCTTCCTAGTGAGGCTCGTTCTACTTGGCTTTCCATGCCTTCACTAATCACTCCAACGGGTTTTCTACTCGGCGCATCTGCTACCCCAATCTCATTTCCTTAGCGAAAGGGAATATCCAATTGATACTCCTTTACGAACTTTAAACACCAACTCTGTCGCCCCATTAACATATTACAACAACTTATTATTAGTAAAAAGACCAAATTTCCTGCCCAGAAAATAGTGCCTCTATTTCTTTAAGGCGAATACTACCGCTACGAACTCTCAATCAAGTGTGGGATAATACTTCTCACGAGGTTTAAGTTTATGAGATGCATAAACAATGGGTTCATGCTCCAGTATTAATACTCCTCGTTCCTGGGAGAGACTTGTTCGTTAAATCCACTCTCGATCTTAACAACACGTGTGCAGCAGTAAAAGTCAGCTCGTCCTTTTAACTCCCCAAAAATTAGGTTACCAACATAACGCTCTATCTAAGAGAGTCCTCACCGTGGCCTATCAACCCAAATTACTCGAGATCCCATACTCCTTCCTTCTAGGGACCTGATCCCTCTTAGAGTTAAACCACAAAACTACTCGTGGTCAACTCCCAACCGCCTCCCTAAACAACGTTACATGCCCTAAGGGCCTTACGTCCTAATAATCCTAAGGTCGATATATATACTAATCAAGTCGTAATAATTACATCCTTAGTGCCCAAGACCCTTCTTAATTTCTGACATTCTCTCGGTTTCATACGTGGGACGTCTCGCAAAGCGAAATCCAAACAAGGAAACCTCCCGTTACACTACTACCTCGTATCATCGGCCATCAAGATATAACGGCCTAAGACACATGATCGGGAATGCTGAAATTCTAACTCGTAACCCTACTAAGGTGTTTCTACTTCTATGTCTTACTATGGATGAAATTATAATTTAGCTAATAGGGCGCTTACTTTCTGTAAAGTTGTAAGGACAATTTGTCCATCTTTATGTATATGTTATGTCATACGCCGTTACAAGATTGATGGTTGAAAAGATCACATCTTCATCAACGAAATCCGAAATCCGAAGATCAAAAGAAGAAGGAATCTGGAAACAGTCAGCCGAACCGGTCCGCCCCAAAATAAAAAGAATCGATCCGCCCAGTACCGGACCGGATCGCCTTACAAAATGAGTCCAGAGAGCACCGAACCAATTACGAACCGAATCGGCTTCAAATTAAAAGAACCGATCAGCCTGAGGCCCGGACCGATCCGCCGAGGATAAACTCTGCCAGATTGTGTAGCAGATTTTTTAGGGTTTTGACTCCTTATTTAAACCACGATCAGTAGTTGGTTTCGATAAGACTTTCCCACGTTTTTCAGAGCATATCAACCCTAAAGTCTTCACCTATTGAGTCCTATGATTCTAGGTTTTTAGATTCACACATCTTCCATATCTATGTGAATCAAGTTTGGTAACCCAAGAACACCATTGCTGTTGTTCAACCCTTGTGAAGTGGACCGTTTCTTCCTCTTCATTGCAGCCCTACTGGACAGGGATAGTTCCAGCCGCCAGCCCTACTGGAAAGGGAGTCTTCCAGCCGCGACTACAGAATCCGATACCTGAGGGTAATTCTTAGTCAAAAACTTGTATTTCAGTGTAATCCGATTGTAAGCCGTTTCTCTTACAAGTTATAGTGATATATAAATGGTTTTGCCCCTGTGGGGGATTTTTCTTCAAATTATGTGTGTTTGAATAACTCTTGCATGATTTCATATTGTTTCAATCACACCTAGTTGCATGTTTAGGGTTTGTTTGGGTTAAAAGGTGTTTTAAATATAATTTGATCATTTGAACGCAAGCGCCAACTCTTTCAAATTGGTATCAGAGCAGGTTACGCTAATCTATCGCGTATTCCTTTTTCCGCAAAATTTTTCTAAGATATCAATTTTCTAAAAAATTGATTTTTGAAAAAGTTCGTGTTCAAATGGAGAAGTCATATTATAAAATGCCTATTTTTGACGGGACAAATTATGCTTATTGGAAAGCCCGTATGAGGTCGGCTTTAAAAGCCATTGATGAACGTGTCTGGATTTTGGTTGAACGAGGGTGGACTCCTCCCACCGTGACTGTTGATAATGTGACCAACTTGAAACCTGACATTTCTTGGACTGATGAAGAATTTAAATGGTCATCTTTTAATTCTAAGGGTCTAAGTGCTATTTCTGGGTCTGTCACACCTGATGAGTTCAAACGCATAATGACATGTACCACGTCAAAAGAGGCATGGGATGTTTTACAACTTACCCATGAGGGTACGAACGCTGTTAAAGAGTCTAAATTACAAAATTTGGCCACCCAATTTGAGACTATCACCATGTTTGAGTCCGAATGCTTTGATGAGTTTTTTGCACGCTTGTCGGACATTGTTAACACTAGTTTTAATTTGGGTGAGGTAATTGATAACACGCGTGTCGTTAAAAAGATTTTGAGATCTCTCCCAAAACGCTTTATTTCTAAAGTCACTGTTTTGAACTCTTTGGGAAATTTGAAATCACTTAAGTTGGAAGAACTTGTAGGAGATCTTCAAACCTATGAGATTGACATGTTTCCCAAAACCATTAAGGCTAAGGATAATGGGATTGCTTTAAAGACTCATTTTCAGAAAAAGAAAGAAAAAGTTTTTGAGTCCAAGTCTGAATGTGAGTTTGACTTAGATGACTTGGCCCTGTTTGCAAAAAATTTCAAAAGAATTCTCAAATTCAAGAAAAGTGGAAATTTCAATGATAAAAGGAATGTTGAGAAAAATATTTTTGAAAAGAAAAATAAAAAAGAAGGAAAGTCCAAAGAAAGTGGTGAGAGGGAAAAAGAGAATAAATCCGATGAGGAGTGTGAGGAAGATTTTGAGAACGTCACATGTTTTGAATGTGGGGGTAAGGGACATAAGTCGTTTGAATGTCCTACGTGGCTTAGAAAGAAAGGAAAGAAAGTAGCTATGCCCGCCACACTTAGTGATAGTAGTGAAGGTGAGGGTGATGAGACTAGTGGTGAGAAGTTTGTAGATTTTTCTAGTCATGTGAGCACACCCACCTTGTCCCACAATAGTGCACCCGAAAGTGATAGTGATGGTTTGAGCGCTTCAAGTGAGGGAGAAAGTGAGAGTGAAAGTGGAGATGAAAGTGAGATCCAAAAAGCTTTTTGAGAGTTGTACACCGAGACCTTGAAAACAAAAAGGTATAATAGGGATTTAGGTCGTCGGGTTTTAGATTTGGAGAAAGAGAAGGAGGTTTTGAGAAAGGAGAAGTGTGATTTGGCCGACACGTTGTCTAGTCTGATGACACGTGTATCCCAACTCGAGAGTGATCTCGAACGTGCCAAGGTGGTCAAAGTCAAGTTTGAGAACGCACCTAAGAAGGTTGAAAAGGTGGTTCTTAAGGGTAAAGGTGATAAGTTAGGAATAAGTCATGACGGTGCTTCTTCTTCCCAATTAGCACCCGAGCCGGTTCCCGCTTTAGTGACAGTTTCACATGTGTCTCACCCTAACCCACCTAGGCGTCCCATTCCTTTTAGGAAAGTGCGTCCTAGAGTTTTTGAGAGAGGTGTTCCTAGGCCTATTTATGTTTGCTCACATTGCAAGAGGAGAGGACACCTTAGGGAATTTTGCTTTAAGTTGGGTTATGTGTCACGTTTTGCTTCTACACGTGTTTCTGGCACACATGCACCCACACATGATACTTTACATGCTCTTGGAGACTACATGAGAGAGTTTGCACATTTAGGTGAGCAAGTTAAGTTTTTAGTCAATACTTCACAAGAATTGATGGAGGTTTTTCATAAGCTGTCACCACCTTTGGAAAACCCCTCCGCACCTAATGATTGAGGTTTGACTTGTTTACTAGCATAGGGTGATTTTCATGATGTCATTGTTTGCCTATTGCTAGTATGTATCATTTTTGTATATATTCTTGTTTAGACAAAATTTTTAAAAATACAAAAAGATTTTTTTACTTTTATGTACCTTTTATGGATGAGCATTTTAGTTAGCCAAGTCACAACTTCATTCCATATATCCATGTGACTGTTTGATAGAGATTTGAGAGGCTACATCATTTCATCCATGTGCTTTACATTGTTTGGAGTCTTTGAGATGTAATTAGTGATATCTTCCTACATGTTTGACTCCTATATCCTTTATTGCACACATGCACGGCTATATTTGATTATTGCACTTATCTATCTCATATTGGCTTGCGTGTTTTCATCTCAATCCTGTCTATACAATGAATAAAATGCGATAAAACTTGACAAGATTGGATTGCATGTAAAAACCGTTTTGGTGAGACTGTGTGTATATTTTCATAGCGGGGAGGGGCTGCGAAAGTTGATTCTTATCCTTTGCGCAAAAGCCACCGTTAAAAAGGACCTAAAAAATGGAGGAATTTTAATATCCGAGGTCCTAAGAGGTTAAAAGAGCCCGAAAAAAAATTTAAAGGCAATAAAACGCTATACATGCCAAATATGGGCCACTTAGGTTTCACCATCAATTCTCCAAAGTTTGAGAATTTAGAATGCCTCTATTCAAAATAATATCTGAGGGAGTTTGGTTGGAGAATTTTTAAACGGGTTTGCACTTCCTTGAAAGTCCTGAAAAAAGCATAAAATCATTTTGGACGTTATTGGTGTGAAAATCATTCTGAGCTTTGATTTGTTGATTTGATTGAGTCAATATCTTATATTGTCATTATTTTACACCAAAGGAAGCATTTGAGTTCATTCGCTAGGAATATCCAATATTCATCGTGCACATATGTCATGTTTGTATGCATTGATTTTCCTATCGAATTTTATCACACCACTTCATTTACGCTATCATCGACTTGGTTGTTTTATGTTCATTAATGGTGTGATTTATACCGTGTGTCACCCCGGTTTTGCTTGTTTATTTCATTTCTCTCATTTTGTCAATTTGGGGACATCATAAAAAGGGGGAGAATGAATTATCTTATTAGAATGAATTATCTGATTATGGTGGGAGTTTTGAAATTTGAGGTTCATCATAAATCTGGTATATATGTATATATGCATATGTTTATTATCTCATTTCAAACTCGATACATCACTTGGTATTTGCTTTTTCTCATGTGTGTAGGTACATCCTTGATAATTCCATGATACACACCCTGATGAGAAAAGCGTGAAGATTCCTGAAGAATTGAAGAACAAACGATGCAGCCTTAGTCATATGTACCTCTTTCAGTTTTGGGTTCATGGAAGGGTAGATTTGTATAGGCATTGTTCATACTTGATAATTCGGATTTTTTATGTTTGTTCCGGCATAGACATAGGGGGAGATTTGTAAGGACAATTTGTCCATCTTTATGTATATGTTATGTCATACGCCGTTACAAGATTGATGGCTGAAAAGATCACATCGTCATCAACGAAATCCGAAATCCGAAGATCAAAAGAAGAAGGAATCTGGAAACAGTCAGCCGGACCGGTTCGCCCCAAAATAAAAAGAACCGATCCGACTGCGGACCGATCCTCCTAGTACCGGACCGGACCGCCTTACAAAATGAGTCCAGAGAGCACCGAACCGATTGCGAACCGAATCGGCTTCGAATTAAAAGAACTGATCCGCCATCGGACCGATCCGCCTGAGGCCCGGACCGATCCGCCGAGGATAAACTCTGCCAGATCGTGTAGCAGATTTTTTAGGGTTTTGACTCCTTATTTAAACCACGATCAGCAGTTGGTTTCGATAAGACTTTCCCACGTTTTTCAGATCATATCAACCCTAAAGTCTTCACCTATTGAGTCCTATGATTCTAGGTTTTTAGATTCACACATCTTCCATATCTATGTGAATCAAGTTTGGTAACCCAAGAACACCATTGCTGTTGTTCAACCCTTGTGAAGTGGACCGTTTCTTCCTCTTCATTGCAGCCCTACTGGACAGGGATAGTTCCAGCCGCCAGCCCTACTGGAAAGGGAGTCTTCCAGCCGCGACTATAGAATCCGATACCTGAGGGTAATTCTTAGTCAAAAACTTGTATTTCAGTGTAATCCGATTGTAAGCCGTTTCTCTTACAAATTATAGTGATATACAAATGGTTTTGCCCCTGTGGGGGATTTTTCCTCAAATTATGTGTGTTTGAATAACTCTTGCATGATTTCATATTGTTTCAATCACACCTAGTTGCATGTTTAGGGTTTGTTTGTGTTAAAAGGTGTTTTAAATATAATTTGATCATTTGAACGCAAGCGCCAACTCTTTCAAAAGTGTTACAAATACTTTATCCCAATATGCATATATACTTTCATTTAAATAGCATTCTCATCTAGGCATAACCATAAGTCTCAATCTGACTTTCTTATCTTACTCTTCCTCACATCGATCAGAGTAAAAAACTATTACAGTGCTTCTATTCCTCACATTAACTCTTTATTAGCCCCTTAATCAATCAATCACGTGATTTTCTTCTACAACCCCTCAAAACCAACATCTTAACAATAAAATAATATAAAAGAAGAAAGAATAGCATCTCTCCACTCCCAACGTCGTTAAGGTTAACGCGTGGAGCGTCTCGCAAAGTGATATCCAAACAAGGAACCCCTCATATACATTACTACTTAACTTTGTTGGTCGTGGAGATAAGGTGACATCATACATACAAAATGAATGAAATATAATAAAAAGAAAATCCTTACATACCTTAAACCATCTCTATAAAGTCTCAATCCTGTATCCAGGTAAGATATTATAGAATAGATAGTTCCATTCTGGAACTACAATTACGATAGCCTCACAATTTATTCGCTTGCTATCGCTCCACCCAAACCAAGAATATTTCCACTCGTATAATACATATAATACGAGTAGCACATACCACACATATACATTTAGAATATCATCACTCTCCTTATAACGAGTGAAGGAAAAAAATATAGAACTTCCCTACCACGGAAGTCATATAGATACACTCACTATAATAATATCGATAGTGCCACCAACTCCATTTACACACCCAAATCTAGGGTTAATACCACACTACTCCATCTTATCATACAAATGCACCACCCTCAACTAAGGTGGAACTCCCGCCAATATTCTTCCCAATCACCCCGGGCCAATACTAATGGTTCCCAGACACAGTATTCTAGTCTTATCCGAACCAAACTACTTCCATTAATGCCCCGACTAGGCATCCTATTCTTTCCCTTATTTTCCAATCAACAAGGTGGAAATGCGTGGTTCTACATTCCACGTCAAAACCGTTTCTCCATCTCTAGCTACTTGGCGATTACCCGCGTAGTTCCCTTAACCTCCTCAACAAAAGAGAACATGATACCGGCCTCCCCTGCCTTAGTTCAATGAGTCTTCCCCTAATGGATGTCCACCAATGGGGTTTTATGAACAATACTTCTCCTGTATTGTTAATAACACTTATTCGTGAGCTTATCATTCCACTTAAGGTATCTTTCTTCCTTGTACCTAACTTATTTCGGTGCACGGTGTCCTTAATCGTACCACTCTTTACTCACGGTCGGCCTCTGACCGAACCTCGTGGGAATATTTGAGAATCTACTTTCTCGTCATTCCTGATATCCCAGAGAAACTCGCTATTGAAAGTATCTACCAGGTTTCTCTATGTGAAAAACTTCCAACACCACTAAAATATGGCGACTACCCTTTCCTCCATTTCAACATTACTTCAACGGGCTAAAAAATTTCCTCCATTCTTCTCATCTGCGCCTTTTTATACCCCGCTCTAGGCCAAAACTCCTGGGCTTCATACTTCCACCGAATGAGATTACACTTCCTCCATCTGACTTAACTTCAACATGGAGTCCTTATTAATGACCTTTCAACTTCAAATATAGCGTCACTAGAATTGCGAACTTAGTACCACTCTCTACTTGTAGCGGTACTTGGAAAACTACATCTACTGTACTTAGTAGTCGCGGTAGCAATACAAGATAATTCTACGAAGGGAGAGACCTCCAAAGCGTCCCTCATCCCCGACTACAGCTTATAGTTCTTAGTAATCCCGTTTCATGACGCCTTCATAACGGCCTTCCCTGACGCCCTTCCTCATTCGACTTGCAAATCTCACACGAATGTGCAAAAGATTTTCTGGGTTCTTACGTTATGGCAGGAGAACGAAATCTCATAAGAGAAATCAACGATCTTAGTCCTATGGGTCTATTTCAAGTCAAGAGTAACGCTGAAGGCATAGTACGTCCGCACAGATTCCTAAGGACTCTAGAACCTGATGCTGTGATACCATCAGTGATAACCCGCCTACTAAAATAAGAGGCGGCCAGCCCAATACTCCAATAATCACAGGAATCATAGATGGTCCATTCTTAGCATCACTGTCGTTAAAATAATATTACGAGAGAATGACCAATTAATTTAGAAAATGGACTGTCAAATTTAAATTTGTAAGTTAAAATAAAAGCAGTTCAGACAATCCAATTTGCAAAAACGGTGGATACCAAAAAAATCAACGTGTAATAGAATACAATATGCATAAATCAATAACCAAATAAGCTGTCGGTTAACAGACTAATACAAAGAGGTTACACCGAGTATTACAATTTAAATATCACATTGTAATAAATGAGTACAAAGCATGGGCAACACGCCCGAACAAATAAACTAAACATAACTAGAGTACAAAAGATAGAAGCGTGTAAAAGGAATATCCTACAACATCCGCAAACTGCTATAGCTCCATGACAACGGGAATGGAAAGGTCAATACGGGCGTCCTTGCGGAGGAGCACCTGAACGGACAAAGAGTTGCATGCAACCAAAGAAATATAGACATGTCAGGGCCCGGTTTGATATAATTACCATGGGACTAAAATGCATGACAGTAATGAATGTAACTATCTCTCGCAATTTAAAACATAAAAATTCTCACCTCTCAATCTAAAAACACAACCTAGCGCAATATCAATGCCAATGCTCAATGATCATAAAGACATGGGAGAACTCATCTACATTTACTCAAGGAGACATCATATCAATTACTCATAATAAGTGCACAATTCCTTTTTCTCTATAGGGAATACATATGTGGCAATTCATTTTATCAAATGTTTACCAAATCAATTTTATCTCATTACTTTCTTTACCGATTCTATTTCCCTTCTTCCATCCAAGAAATGTATTTAAAGCAAGTTTATTATCATAAAATGCTTTTTCCATATCATAACTTCTCAATTTCCCTTCTTCCATCAAGAAAATATATTTAAAGCCATTTATTATCATCAAATGCTTTAACAGCAATAATGTCCCACATTATTAAAAATAGTTATACTTCATATCATATAACATTTCTAAGACCACCCATCTGGGTTTCCCCACTGTGCGCGCCCCTAAATGGCTATCATCTTCCAGGGCCTATCACCAAGATAACCTGGGATCCTAACGCAACGTCAGGAAGTGGCCATATACCTGCGAGTGAGTCATAACCACACCCGAAATTACCTCACAGTCGCAAAATAAACATACAATAACCGGTCATATGGTCGAGGACTATATTCACCCTACATTCATTAGCCAGGGGATTTCACCTCACGCGCGCAACTTCCCTTATGATAACGATTTAGAGAGGTGTGTTTATGTAAATTATCATTTACGAAAATCATTTCTTTTTCCATTTGAAAACATTCACATTTTGCATTCTCAAAAATCATTTATTCTCAATGATTAAATACCAATTTTAGAATGTTCCTTTCTTATTTTTAAAGTCGTATTTTATTAATGACCTAAGACCCGAAGTGCCAATATCCTCACACTAGTCTCCAAGAGTCCAAAACAATACCATAAATCATCAAAGTGAGTATCCCTCAAAAACAGTCTCCCCAAAGTCTCAACATTATCATTTTATCTTCTATTAATTCTAGGTTAACTCCCTATATCATTCGAACATTAACCTATATAAACTAAACCTTAGAATAAGCCCAATTAACCCCATACTAGCCTAGGTTATATATTTACCCAATACATACCTCTAAAACTCTTCATTACTTCCCAAAGGAAGGTTCCTAAACCTCGAACCTAAAAGAAATGGAATAAAAATGAAACTAGAAAAATCTCACAAAACAGGGCATCCAAATCGATTCGTCGTAGGGCCGAATCAATTCGCCCCTGATTGCGATTTTATTCGCCCAAAAGCGAATTGATTCGGTGAGTAAAATCAACATTCTGTCTCAACCGAATCGATTCGGCCCCAACCCGAATCGATTTGGTTTACCCAGACCTATGACCTTCCCTAAATCCGAATCGATTCACCCCTAGGGCCGAATCAATTCGGCCCTGCAGAATTGCCTAATTTGGGCTACGGGTTGTATGAACCCTAAAATCCCAAAACCCCAAATCTTCCATTTTCTCCAACATCAACAATAACTAATTCTACCAAATGATTCCTACACAATCATTAACTAATTTTCTCAACTCAAATCAAAAGAAACTATAAGATTAAGGCTTTATACACCAAAATCATCAAAAACCCATTTATGGTTTAAATCTCCAAAAACTAACTATACATGCAATTTATCACATTAAATCATGATATAGCAAGTAAGAAACTTGCCTCAAGTTCGTAGTCTCGGATTCTCCCCCGGCAGCAACGATTTCCATCTCCAAATCTTCATTTCTCTCTCTTTTCTCCATTTCTCCCAAGCTCTCTCTTCTCTCTCTCTCTCTCTCTCTTGGCTTCTAACATAAGAATGAGAAAATAAAAGGGTTTGGGAGACTTATATGGGCTTTAAACATTAATTCTCCTCTTTCAAATGTTAATAAACCATTAAAAATGACTCTTAACTACATAATTGAGTCATAACCCGTCAAAAATGCCCGAAACTCAAAAATACAACTTGGCACTTATTTTGACTATCTCGACTATTCCAAAACCAACCGCACCCCCTATTTTGGTATTCGAAGTAACGTACAATATTTTTATGTTCCAAATTCATTTTAATTTATTAATTTTACTCCAACTTACATATAAGTCATAACCGTCGTTTAAAGTACAACGACGCAATAAAACACAATATAATGCTATTTACCTTCTCATAACAGTAAATAGGCAAAACACGGTAAATATTATCCCTTAATATCACGGGAAATAATATTTACTCCAACTTCCTCTATTTTATAAAATTATCCCATCGGGCAAAATAATATAAAATAGTCGCTCAAAAGTCTGGGTTGTTACAGAAGATAGTACGGGTAAAAGGTAAAAACAAATATCATAACTGTAATAAATTAGTTTCAGCAAAGAATTTCATATTTATTTCATGGGTGGAATGAAGATTTATTTCATGGGTAGAATGAAGATTGATTTCAAACTCTGAACAAAATCTCACGAATATTATATATAGGTAAAAACAAAACAAAATCCAAATAATATACTCATTGACCTAAAATTCATGTGGTCATGGTTAGACTAAGGGTATTTCATGGGTTAAATGAAGATTGATTTCATGGGTAGAATGAAATCAACCCAAATAATATACTCACGACCCATAAAGATAGTACGGTTAGCGGTGCCGCCAAAGGTTCCAACAGTTCTGCATTGGTGGAAAATGAAATAGTTCGAAAAACTTCAAATGCCATTACGCAACTTGTTCTCAATTCTAATCAAAAGAAAAAGTATTCAACATGTTCTCAACCAAGAAAATTTTCATTATGCAAAAATGGCTATCGGGTAAAAACTACTCATCTTTTTCTCAGGTATTATTGACCAACGAAAATTCCATTATGAAGAAGTGGTTATTAGCTAGAAACATAAAAATATATATCCTATAACTCTATATGTAAAAGTTATATCACACCAAGATAGAAACTTAAAATAAATCCAAATAAGAAAAGAACATATTTTGAAACCCATAAATGAACGAAAATAGCATAAAAATAGATATGAGCACAAAGATGCCTGAGAAAAAGAGACTATCAAACAATATACACCAACGATACAACTATGTACAACTTTTTTCAAAGAAATTAAACCATATACTATTTACAACTATTTTTATGAATTAAAAAATAAACTCCGTACAAATATTTTCTAGGAAAACTTAACAAATTCAGAATGCCTCATTTTTCAGACATGGAAATACACCAACATTACCTAACCTTTGAAAAAAAATAGATAGATGGCAACAAAGTATACCTGATTTCTGAAGAGATTGTATAAGTGATAATTTTTATTTCTGAAGAGCTGGTAATATAGATAAATGGTAACAAAATTGTTCTAGCGTTTACAGTATTCCTGATTTCTGAAGAGATTTTTGAAAAATCGAGATGGTAACCAAACCTAATTTATGAGATTTTATTAATGGAGATATAACAAAGTATATCTGAAACCCGATTTCTCTCATGTTGTGGTCACTCCTAGTTGAAGAAACGTGACTTGAACAAAATAGCAATCTACAGAAATCAACTTGTAGTGAAATCCTTGATAACCTGAGCTCCATGGGTGGTCAGCGAGTCCCATCTAGATCAAGGGAGTCCATGCCGAAAGCCCATTAGAAAAATACCTGATATTCGATATGTAGAAAGATATTTACATCTGTAAATTAATAATAATTATTAAATTAGAAAAATATTGTTAGTTATACAAAATCAAACAAAAAAATCATTATTTCAAAAGCTCAAAACCCCAAACACCTAATTGCAAACAAACATGATTAACAAAAGTAAAGAAAATGATGCACCAAAATCAAAATTTTAAAAATACAAAATGGTTCAAAATGTTTAGATCTGTAGATCCAAAGATGTGGGTTTTGAACCGAATCTGTGTAAAAAATGGGCTGTTGAAAATATTCTTAAGAAAAGTATAAAACAACCTAAATTTGATACTCCATCCTCGTGATCCTACAATGCCAAAAAGAGGGCAGTTTGATAGTTTTGAAATGGAAGAGACGAAAGGGGGAGAGACGAAATGGGGGACGGATGTGAAAAGTGGGTTTATATTGTTTAAAAGGGTTTGGAGAAGAGATATTGTGAGTGAAATTATATTTTACCCTTAGTTTTGAATTAAAGTGTAAGTTTGATAAGTATAAAAAGATGGGGAAATCAAATAATTGAGGGGTAGATTTGTAAAAAGGAAGTATATCTGATCTCACCCATTAAAATAGGTAAGGAGGTGGCATCGATCTGCACCGTTAAAAATGTGTATATTTTTAAAAACAACCCGATCATATTATATATATATATATATACACTTACATCCATAAAACCATTTTTATTACAAAAATGTTACTTATCTCGATTAATTAACCTTAATCTTACAAAAGAACTCACTTTTATTTCACTTAACATTTATTTCTTGATTCAACTCACCCGGTTAAATACTCAAAATAAATGCACATTGTTTAAGGAAAAAGTATTTCATTTTCCAAAACTACCTCTTTATTCAAACTAATTCACATTAGTATTTTCATTGAATATCACCCTTTCAACACACGTAAATACAGTGTTAGAAAATGCTTATTTTCCTTTGAAAACATTTTATAAACACACCTTTGTGTTAAATATGGGTTAAACCTCTTTAGGTTTCTTAAAAATACATTTAATCCCTTCACTTTACCATTCCTTTACTTTATGAACTTTAATCAATATTCACATTACTTGTCCGCTATATCGTTTATCGGAAAAATTATTAATTCATTAAAGTTAGGTTGTCTTTTCACCTATTCACTGCACAACCCATTTCTTGAAATGTTATATTTTTATTATCTTTTTATCAGAATCTTCCAATATTTGCATACTTTAATGGGCTACACACTGCAGGATATGCTACCGTATGCTCTGGTCAGTGGGTTTGGGTCTTTCACCCCAGGGCTCCAGGCCCTTGTTAATTATCCCGGTGCCATTCAAGTCCTTATCAATGTGTCTTAACATTTAATTAATGTCCACATTATTCCACCTTTTTCATTACCGGCTGAAGCTAAAAATTTGGGATTTCACCCCAACCTGTGTTACACTTTAAAATCATCATTTCTTATCTATTTTACTCTAACATTGATTTTATCGCAAAATCATGTTCATTTAGGACCATATAGTGTAACACCTTTTTCAACTTTTTTATTTCATAAAAATGCTCAACTTTATGTAAAATTACCATTTTACCTATTTGTTTCCAAACTAGTCCTTTTCTCCGTTTTTACAAGTGTCATTTTTCAAAATACCGTTAAGTTACCCATAATAACTTTTTAAGTGTTTTTAACACATTAACACTTATTTAATACTTTTGGAGTAACGATCTTGTCAAGTTGGAAACATCTTTATTTCATTTACTTTCTTTTCTAAGAAATAACTGAACATCTAAGACTACTTTATAAGAAAAATACCATTTCCATTATTAATATATACAGTCTTGAAACCTTACACTTGTCACATTTTTAACACCCATTTTACACATCTTAAAAGCTCAAATTTCTATTTCCTTTTATCCATGTTTAAACCCAATAAAACCCTCTTTAAACTTGAATATATGTTCAACCTCTACAAGTTTATATGCATGAGAAGATAGATTTTAAGTCCAAAAATCCTATCAAATGGGTCTAACATGTGATTTACTTTAAAATTTTCATATTGTTTGCACAAATATACCTTTCAAGGCAAAAAACATTTTTGTTTCTTCAAAACTTGAATAAAATGTCCATTTCTAGAAAATCCTAATTTTTCACAAAAAAACTTTGAAACATTTATTCATAAAATATTCTCTATCAAAATGAGCATTGTTCTAATATTTTTATTCCATAAAAATGTTTAATACTAAGTTTTCTTGAAATATATCATTTTTCTCAAAACCATTGAAACCCTTTATAAAATCATTTTTACAAATCATAAGAAATATCATTCTCATATCCTAATGCATCCTACTCTTATAATTTTAGCTATGAGAACACTAAAATGCAAATAGAGTTGTAAACCAAGAGTAGAGTTTTTTCCACCTCAAATGGAGCACCAAAAATAGTGGAAGAAGAAGAAGATGATGGAAACCCCCCACCTCCTAAGGTGTCCTAAAGGAAGTTGCCTAGCTCCACAAGCATATTCAAAGAAAGCTCCAAGCAAAACCCCCTTTAAAACTCCAAAAATTTCTACTCTTCTTCTTCTTCTCCAAGACCCCCAATAACAACTCTATAAATTCATTGCTATTACCAACAATGGAGAAAATGGGTGTATAAGGCTTATTTATAGTGAAATACTAGTAGAATATGGTGGCATACGGTAGAATTATGGTGGTGGCATGGTGGTTTGTAGTGGTGAAATCTAGAGAGAGAGAGGGGGGGAGAGAGAGAGAGAGAGAAGAAATCTGATAATGGTGGGGGTAAGACCTCCACACCTCTCTCCTCTTTACACTGAAATAAACCCACATGACCCCAAACAAACCCTTATAAAAATCACCCCAATCACTAAGATTTTGTTTCCGTCGATATGGGTGGATCAAGAGACGATATGTCATCGATCTAATGGTTCAAAATATGATAGCACGTAAGGGTATCTCGATCTAATATTTTCTGAACAGGTCGTTCGACCGATAATGTGAATTAAGACCTCAATCTCGTTAGATCTCCACATAGAATGAGCTTGAAGTCTTATGCAAATGATTATTGTTAGATCGTCCTTCGATGTCCACTTCGAACAAACTGGGCTTCTCATTTGAACCACCTGATTCTCGTTCAAAAAAAATAAGGTTCTCGTTCCAACGAGTTCTCAATCTTGTTTGATCTCGCCAAATTCCAAAAATCTCCATTTTTTTCTACAAACTTCCAAAAATTACAATAAAAGACAAAGAATAATTGATCACAGGGGGAAACCCGTGTTGCAAGAGTCACCTACACGTCGATCGTTTTAATTCGGCTCCCCGCCCACAATACAAAAAACCCAAACTATGACTACACTCTTTTAAGGGAGTATAGAGGCCAATCCGGGTATCAAAAATCCAGAGATACAAGTTTCTAGAATTTAATTGGTTTATGACTTCTCGAATAAAAGTATAAAAGGTAATGTTAACAAAAATAAAAGATAACTAAGAGAAAAGATTATTCTAGGCGAGGGTAAATTAAACTAAGATTAACAAAGCAAATAAAAACTATAGGTTGCGCTAAATATCCCTCACCCCGAGTTAATTGGTATAAATGGTTACAAGGGTTCACGTGTTATTAAGATTGCGTCTTACTTCGTCAATTAACTAAATCAAGAGTTGTCACAACCCTAAATTCATATGAAAGACTACTATTATTTTTGCATCAATAAATACCTCGAAAATTATGCACGCAATGTTGTAAATACAGAGCGTACGTGATATACCCCGTCAAATCTCCTTGGCATAAAAAATAGGAGAACCTAATCGAAATAAACGAGTAAACTCCGTCTCCAAAGCAAAGAAACCAAACCAACCCTAGGTGAGTTCAATCCAAAAAAACCTAGATTAAACTATCTACAAAGCATCTTAAATTAAATGAATTAAATGCAAGAAAGTAAAACTAATTAACGAAGAAAAAAATGAAAGAAAGATAAAGAAAACATGTAAAAAAAGCAATAAATGAAGAAAAACAACTTACATAAATGGCGAATAATGAGGAATAGTGTTCTACACAACCATAATGGGGAAACCCTCTATATAGGTACCCTAGGAGGGAAAAAATGGCACACCCCAAATCCCTCTCCAAACCCTAAACTAACCTATCTAAGAGAGAAGAGGAATAAAATGAGATATCATGTGTCTACTTTACAAATAAAACCAACTTTGGTATTTATACTAAGTCGCAATAAAACATAAAAAACAAAAGGAAAAAGAAAATGAAAAAGAAAGGGAACATATAAGTCGGCCAAAAATAAGGACATGTTTGACCACTGATGAGAGACCGGTCGATCAAAGAGCAAAGGGGGAGCACACTTCCAACCTCCAAAGATAAAATTCCAATCACCGGTCGACCGGTGTTAGAGGCGCGGTCGACCGCGCACAACAGCTCAAGCCCACTAATTTCGTTGCTTTACACATAGCATCCAAGACCTAATCGTGAACCCACGCTCAAATCGACCGACTATGGTTCAAATCCACATGGGAAAAACTCCAAGATCCAAATGTCGAGACCTGCTACCAAGAGCTCAAACCGAGACCTGCTCCCAGATGGTCAAAAACCATACATGGTGCTTACCCGATCAAAGCCCCGTGGATTCTTTGTTTGAACTCGGATTCGCGCACCGTTTGCAGCCACGCAAATCTTGTTCTGAGATCATTGACTTTCGTGAAGACTTTAGGCAAAAATATCTAAGTGTGAAATGATGATAATGCCCCTAAATGTGCGATTTGCGACGGGACTTTATCGGAATGCACCCAAACTTCATACTAAGTGCCTTAATACCTATAAAAGCTAAATAATACCTCAAATAACATGTTAGCATATAAAACGGAGGTTTCTTGATTAACGAGCATAATTATAGCCATTAAAGTACTCGAGGGGCTAAAATGCATAAGTTTCGAGGGTAATGAGTGCTATGATTCGGGTCGAATCACACACCCTAACTTACACATTGCTAGTCCCTAACAATGAAATTCAACGAAAGAAGAACTATAAGAAAACCACATAATAGGAGATACTATACAAAATAGATAAAAGCCACTTTCGTGGGCAGACGATTGAATTTAGCGTATGCAATAAGCCGTTAAACCCCTAAGTTAGTCTAGTGGATGAGTGTCATCTCGTAAGGGTTTTCAGGGATGAAACCCACAAACATCATATAGTTTCCTCAAAATATGCCCAATCAACATGCAACAAACTCAACAATACGAACAAGATTTTAAATGTTATTAGCATATCGAACGAATTCAAACAAAAGTCCATAGTTATTAACATTATAAAACGAACTTTATAGAATTGAAACCTTAAAAGTGGGAGGGGAGCGAGTACATGCATAGTATGATTTGGAAAAAACTTATATAAACCAGATGATTTAAAGCACGCATATAAGACAATCCTCATTGGGAATTACACTCAACAAATGAAATCACTAGAAAATAGGAGGTAATACACGGGACATACGGGCAATAAGAGTAAATGGAAATGGAAACTAGGTCGCGAACATGTCCCAAGAGAAGAACGCTATATAAAAAAATGAAAAACATGTAATCTCAATGAAAGATACCGCACATTAAAAGAGGGAAAATTTATTTTCAGAGATTATCAAACCTATTTAAACTTTTAAATTGAACTCACCCTAGGATCACATAAGACTTTATAGGGTTGCAGTGTAGGTTAGGCTTGGGTTATGACATGAAAGGATTATGTACGGATTCAAAGTGTTCGAGGATAAAAACTCAGGATAATGGGAAAATGTGGGCAATTCCAAAATTGGAATATAATTTCCATAAAAAGCATTGAATATAACAATGGGTAGATTAAAAAAATCTTTTTGAACACTATACACAACATATACAAATTTATCTTTATCTTCTTTTCTTCTTTTCTTCTTTTTCTGACTTTTTCTTTTGTTTTCTTGTGTTCTCTTTTGTTTTCTTTCTTCTCTTTTTCACTTCTTTATTTTCTTTACTTTTTTCACTCTCACATGCTTAATTGCAACCACATAATGCGAACATCATTCAATCCCAAGTAATATTCCAAACAAAGGTACATAAGGTGATATATATGGCTTATAACTCCAATGATGATTTGGTTATGGGATTTTGGGTTATGAAATGAAAGGCTTTATTTAGGCTCAAAGGGGTTGACGAGGAAAAACATATAAGGTAAGGTCAAGGTCAATATGGGTGATATAACAAAGATGGACTATGATCATTTCCTAAACTTTTCTCAATTCTCGAGTAAAAACAAACTTTGGAAGTCATGCTCAAGTAACACATTTCATAAATGAACTCAATTAATGAACGATCAAATGGAATAATAGTGAGATTACCAACGACTTTAATGTTTTCAAAGAGGAAAGAGAAGTGTCTAACACTCACAAAAGAAGAAAAGCCCAAAGCTCACTAAGTGTAAGTATGTACAATGCAACAAAAGGCTACCCAGTTATAAAAATATTAAACCAACGAAACAACCTAACAGCACTAGAAAGGACATAAGGGTACTAGCTAATGAGAATTAGGTTATTGATAATACGCAAATATCGTGTATTTCATCCATCGAACCTACGCATTTTAGCCCCCTCGGGTGCCTTAATCTCTATATTTAAGCTCGTTAACCAGACAACCTCTGTTTATATTGTTAACATGCTATATGAGGTATAATTGGACTTTTGTAGGTATTTAGGTACCAAGTATGGGATTCAAATGCATTCCGCGCAATTTTCGTACACAACCGCACGTTCAAGGGAATTTTAGGCTTTTCACAGCTTGGGCACCTAGCCCAACATCTACATGGAAGTTGTAGCCCTCTTCGCAAGCTTCGCGTGGCCGCGCAATTCCGATTCATAACGAAGAAGTTACGGCGATTTCAGCGAACGAAAAAATCTTGGAAACTAAAAACAGCAATGCAGGGTGCTGCCCTGCTTGATCGATCGATCGATGATTTGGTAGATCGATCGACTATATTAAATTTCCAAAATTTAGCCTTGATCGATCGATCGGCCAAATCATCGATCGATCGATGCTCTGTTTTCTGCAGATATTTTTTGCATTTCTTTTCTTTTCTCTTTTCTTTTCTAATTTAATTACAACTTAGTATATATACCAATTTTATTTTAATAAACAGCAGGGGAACGTTTTTAGAGAGTTTTGGAAGATAGAATAGGTTAGGGTTTGGGTGATTTGCTTAGTTCTTCTTCATTTATACTTGGATTGACATACTTTTGGGCTTGAATGTTGACTATTCATCATCCTCTACATTAATATAGTTTGTATTTCTTCATTTCTTTCTTTCTAGTTAATTTACAAGCTTTCTAATTTAGGTTTACATGCTTTATTTACATGCTTTGATTTACACGCTTTCTAGTATAGATTTACCGCGTTTATTTACCGCTTTTCATTTACCACATTTTTAACATGCTTTCTAGGTAATTTAAATTAGGTTGTGCTTGAATTGAACTCACTCAGGTTGACATGTTGCTTTGCTTTGTTGATGGTGTTTACGGGTCTACTTCGGGTGCGTTGTCCTAGTTATTACGCCTAGGATATTTGACGGGGCATATCATGTATGTCCCGTGCTTACGACCTTTCGCGCGTAATTTTTGGGATATTTGTTGACGCCAAAATCTTATTAGGCTTTTATGATGATTTAGGGCGTAACAACCTTTGATTTAATTAACTGTCGAAACGAGACGCACTTGTAATAACTCGCCGCCCATGTAACCATTTTATACTAATTAACTCGGGTGAGGGATATTCGACGCAACCTATAGTTTTACTCACTTTCATAATCTAGTTTCATTACCCTTGCCTAGTTTAACATTTCCCTTTATGCATCTTTTCCTTTTTAGTTTGTAATCATCTTTTACACTTTTATTTCGAAGTATTAAATCACTTGAATTCTAGCAACTTGTCTATGTGGATTCTCGATAGCCGACTTACTGATGTGCTTGCCCCGCAAGTGTAGTTATAATTTAGGTTTGTTTGTATTAAGTTGGCGAAACGAAAACAACAACTAGCGTCTTTACACGCGCTACTTTTCGCACTTAATCAAAATGGCGTCGTTGCCGGGGATGAGTTTGTTTTAGACTTTATTTGATTTAGTATTTCATAGTATTTTCTTTCTATTTGTATTATTTTCTAATATGTTTATCTAATTGTTTCTATTTCCCTTAAAAAATAAAAATCTAAAAAGATGATTAAAAAATTGAAAATAAAAAAAATTATAATTTATGTTATAAAAATTATTTCAGATGACAACACATAGCAAGAGTATTTTACCAAAAACAATATATATATATATATATATAAAATGAATTTAAGAAAGTAAAATTAACGATATGTAATAATAGATTTTAACAGAATGAAAAATGCAGGAGCATAAAAAAATATTTGTCTCAAAATTGAGCCAACACGAAGAAATGAGATTTTTAATCTCCCCCTTTGGCCAATTTTGTGACAAGCAAAACTGAGACTAAAAAAATAAGAAACGACACAAATTACATAACTCAATTATACACATAAATCCTAAAAATAAAACATTACATGACTCAACTAACAACATGCAATCGTAAACAAAATAAAAGAATACATAACTCAACTAACGACAAGAGTCCTAAACGAAGGAAGAGTAGTACATAACTCAACTAACAACATATATCCCTGAAGGACAAAAAAAATATCAAAACAATACAATTGAACAAAAGATTCTCAAATTCTCCCTTTGTTTGTCTAAAAAGACAAAGGGTAGGGAAGAGTCCTACAAAATAAAGTTAGTACATAAAAAATAAGCAATATAAAGAGTACTAACAAACAAACAAACTAAAACACAATTAGTTTGAAACAATGGAACAATCATTTTTACAACCTAACTAATCTTTCTTAACCCACTTAGATTTATTTTGGAATAATAATTTTCATATAGGCATGACTAGAAATAAAATGATGATGATATGCAACAAAATTTGATTTTAAAGGGATCCTGGGCATAAAATCTTTATCATCTCTTTGTTTTCTATTCAAACTTAAACGCATGTGATTTTTTTTCCTAAATGACCCATTTTAAGACAAACGACATCGATACACATGTCAAGCATTGGATTTCTCATTAAAAGGCTCGTTACGATGTTCAACAATCGCATTTTTTCTAGCTAAATTCAAACGCTTAAAGAAAAATTGTTCTAAATAGCCAAATTTTGAAAAACAAATTACAATGAAATGTCTTCCTCTCATCACATTTGACATTATCACACTTGGTGGGATGATTTTTATGTTCAAAATTTGTGTTTAAATTCAACCTTCTGAAACAAAATTTCTCCAAATGTCCCTTCTTAGAACAAAAACTACAATGAAAACTAGGTTTGATATTTTGAACATTCCCAACTTTTTGAATTTGCCTAAATATGCCTAATTTATTTTTATTTTGTCCTGATTTATTAAAACAAAATTCTTCTAAATGACCATTTCTATGACAAAAGTTAGAAACAAGTACAGGCTTAACAAATGCGATAGAAGAATCCTCACTTTTATCATGTTTAATATTCATTTTAATTTCAATTGACTCGGGGAAATGTTCACTATAACTAACAATATTAGTTTCATCAAATGTTTCGCCTTTAAACCCAATTGCTTTCAAAGGAACAAATTCTTCAACACTTAAACTCGAATTTGAAAGACCATCTACCTTTTTCAAAGCGACCTTGAGATCTTTTTGACAATCATCATATTTATTCAAAACAGATTTGAGTTCAAATTAAGATTCATCAAATTTATTTAAGGCATCCTTATATTGACTTTCAATTAAGTGATTAGTTTCGGTCAACGTACAAATCTTTTTCTTAAGTAAAATAATGTCAGATTCAAAATCATCAATGTGCATGGTAGATCTTCACTCATAAATTTGATTTGATCATTTAAAGCATCAATCTTAAATAAAATCCTAGAATTTACTTCGCCCAAGTGTGTGTTGTCATCGTGTATGCAAATATATATAGAATTATAACACACACCCTTCCAAAGTGATTGAATCCTCTATATCATTCGATTCATCTAAATAACCATAAATATTTCCAATATCAAATAAAGAAGAATATGTGATAGTAGGATGAATTTGAGCAGGAGATATAGTAGACACATTTAAAATATCTAACTCACGAATATCTACACATAAATCAGAATCATCGAATAAAATAGACGCATTATCAAAAGCATAACGGGATTTAATGCCACAAATAGAAGTAAGAGCTATTACATTCTCGAAATCATCGCTATCACAATCAGAAATATCATCCCAAATAGATGTAGAAATATGTGTAGAAGATTTTGAAATGTTATATTGTGAGTAAAGCCTTTCTTCATTAGAACATTCATAGAGGGATTTTCTCAAAGAAAATTTAGCATCACCATTTTGATTTCCCATTTAGAAAATATATTTTAAAATATAGAAAAAAATAGATTGTAAAAAGAGTTTAGGATCTTTGCGGAATAAAAACTTTTAAAAAGTGACTCCTGAAGCTCTAATACCACTTGAAACAACCTAAAGGTGCTAGAAAGGACAAAAGAGTACTCGTTAATGCGAATTAGGTTATTATAAAAACTCTTTTAAACTCTCTGATATAAAACATATTATAAATTAAAAGTTAGTAAATACTCACGCACACTAGTATGTAAAAATGGTGATACTAGATGTAAAAAAAATCTCTTTAAGAATGAGATGAGGAACAGTGGAAGGTGACATAATAATTGTGCTCAAGGGACCCACTGTGGTGGAAAACCCCGTGTCCCTAGTCCCAGGACAACTCACACACCCCAGTACACTATTACCAATTACCGATTACTGATTATAGTCCACCAGTTTACAATGATTTAAACTAGCATATACAAACCCGTACACCCAGCCTAGTATAAATACAACCCGACTTCACTGACAATCAGTCAACCCAATAACACCCATGTAATAGTGACTATCACTAACTCACAAGTACACACTCAACACTAATATCAATGTTTGAATAAAGAATTCGACAATACCAATGTAAATGATATAGTTTGGCCAATACAAAACCAGTACACCAAAGCGCAAACTAAATAACCTCACATTACTGAATCTAACTAAACAACCATGGTAGTGTAAGCATGAGAGACACAAAACTACACACTCAAACCCGAGACCCCGTGAAGACACACAAAACTACACACTCAAACACATGTATATGCATGTGTGTATGTATGTATATAAATATGTGTGTGTATGTATGTGTGTGTGTGTGTGTGTGTGTGTGTGTGTGTACCTAAATACCCCATTAACTTAAGGTGTAATACCCCGCTAACTTAATTTTTTTTAACTAATTTAGTAGGAAATTTAATATCCTATTAACTTATGTATTAATGTGGAATCAAGTAATGAATTGAACTTGTTTATTTAAGATGATTATATAAAATCAAAAATCAAAACCCTAATTAATAATACTAAAACACAAACCCTAAACCAAAATTAATAATACTACAAACTATACCCAATTAATAACCCTAAAACAAAAATAATGAAACCTAGAAAATAACCCTAAAATGAAAAACCGAAATCCTATACAAACTGTAAACCCTAAAACTTAAGCCCAAATCCATAAACCCTAATCGATGAAACCAAACCCCTAAAACCTGAAATCAAAAATCTAATACTTAAACCCTAAAATGTAGACCATAAATCCTCAAAAGAAAATCCTAAATCATATAACCTAAATTGTAAATTGAAACCATAAGCTCGAAAGCCTAAACGCTAAAACTCAATACATGCAAAAATTGATATTTAAGATCCCCATTTGTAGAATTTGACGACTGAAATTTTATAGTGTAAGATATGGACTTAAATTTAGAGTTAGTGAATTCAAGAATTACTCATGCTTGGTAGGATTGTACCTTATGCTTTAAGATTATTACTTTTAATATTTGCGAACCAAATTGATGAGATTTACTATTAGAATCCCATTCATGTTATAATAATTAATGTGCATGCATTATTAATGACTTGGGATACTTGATACATATATGAGCCCTTAAGATATAACACTTTTAAGTTAATTAAATGTATTTTTTATGCAAGAATGTATATAATACCTTACTTGAGATATTATTATAGCTATGTGCTTTATCGTGTAGATGATAGAAGGAGTATGGGATAATTGTTAGCTATTGGATAGGGATGTAAGATTTCTTGGATTTATAGTAAACATAAATTTTTAAACTATTTCCATACTCTCTCATAATAAACCCTAAAAAAACATGTCCTAACAATTATATTATCTAAATGTAAGTGTATAAGGGGAGTTACTTGTTTGGGTTTCACTTCGATGAGATGCCCTACGCACGAGATTTAGATAAGGGTACTTGTGATAACTCAAAACCTTAATTAAACTAATATACCTTTACATAAATGCTTTACTTTACAAAAGGTTATATGTAATGATATTGATCCCTTAGCTCCTTATGGAATGGTAGGTAGTGGTTTGCAAGGTATTAATGAAATGCACAGGAAATTTTCTTCCGTGTATATTCATATGCACAGTTCCAATTTACATCCATTGACATAGGACTCATATGTTATAATAAGATAAACTTAAATTTGATTGGTTAAAAACATAGCTAGTTAATGATTAATTACCATTACTTATAGGATTCATATTCACACACTCATATACTTTTTCTCAATAAAACGAGGTCCGATGATAATCGCTGGTAACAAGAGTATGAGAAGTTGTAATTAGACAGCACATATACCTTTTCTATTATTGCCTTCCATTTAGAGGGTACACGTATTTATAAGTATGGGAATAATAATATCAAATAGTTTAATTACCTTTAAATTCATAGAGTTCATCTTTAGCAAGAGTACTTATTTTGTCGTATTCTATTTTCCTAACTAGAAAGCTGGGATGATATTGTAGAGAATATATTCCGGGTTCATAATCGTTATGTGGCCCTAACCTTGCTTATCCCATTAAACAAGGCATAAAATGACATTCACCCACTATGGATACGATCATATATAGAGATTAATGACCAAGACTATGATGTCTTGCATCATATGCATGCTAAATTGAATCTTGTTCATAAGTTGAAAATGATGGGATTCCGAGTTCATCTCATGGACATCTGTACATTAATCATTGATACTCTTCCTCCAAATTGGCCACATGCAAAAATCCACAAGTTTTCAAAAAGGAATACCGAATGGATGGAGATCAGACACATTGAACATATATTAAAGTTTCGTTATGAGAAGGTATATGCATATATATAGTCGTAAACATGATTAGTTATTTATGATTTAATGTTTATATAATGATTTCGTCGCTTACTTTTTTACAGTTAATGTCAAGCGGCAATGGGCATAACATACTAAGTGATGAGTTAATACGCCAACCAGGATTCTCATCTTTTACACCACAATAAGAGTTCTCATCACCACATGGTAAAGAATTATCTACTCCATTAATGAGCCAGTCTATTACTCCTTCTACGAGTAGGCAAGAAACCCCTATTACTCCAATGCCCCTATCCATCACTCTCGACACCTTCGATAAAATGAGAAGAAGCCCATTGGGTTCTCCCTTCTCGAGAATAATACCATTGGAAATAACAAAAAAAGACCATTAGATATTTAAATCCCGGTGTTTACTGCTTTGGAAAATAAATTTGGGAGTAGATAACTGGAACGCGATTAATCAATACACCAAGGATTCTTTTTGGAGTTACTGAACAACTGAGGGGATATCAAAGAAACATTTGACAGAGAAATTTCCTGAATAGGGCATCGAGATCCTATATTTTGTATCAAAATTTGGTCTACAGGGAGAAGAATAAACAAAACAATATGAGAAAAATTGATATATATAGGCTGGGGTCCAAATCCTATCAAGATTTGAAGCGTGAATGTTCGGATAGGACAAAATGCAGTCTAGATACCGTCAAAGAACCTCATCGGGAAAACTTTTACGTGAATTACCGATATAACGAAGATAGTAAATTCTCATCACACTTGCCTAAGACTCGGAAATCGATCGAGGACAATATTAGTTAGCCCAATTTATTCCCTTACGATGTTATTGAAAATGATTCTTTGACTCAGGCCTTTGAAACTGATAAAGGAGGGAGGACAGGAGGAGTCAGATCACGTATGCCTAAAACCATATTAAAAACACTGCACCTCTCTTGGATGACCTATCTTCAATAAAAAAATCATGTCTCGAGTCAAGAGGAAAGTCAGTCCAAGATAGATGGAGATGTTCAGAAGATTAAAAGTAACTTGAGAGTCTTGACGAGTGAAATGGGTTTCCTTGTGTCCTTATTTACTCAATATTTTCATCCCCCGATACCTCCTGAAGGTTTCCCCTACCCTCATTCTCAAGGTTTCCCCTATCCCCCCCCTCGCAAGTTTTTGCCTAAAAAATGTTTCCTTCTTCAACATTTCCACCACAAATGTCTCATCCTTCATTATTTTCCTCCTTAGTTCCTCCCCCTTCCACAGTCCTTGGATCATCGCCATCCACTCACAATGACTATAACGCACAATATTATTTCAGGGACTTAACTATTAGTTGTTTTATTAGAGTATGCGCACTCGTCTTCATAATTACGGAACTCCCATACATAATCTCCTTTTCAGATGGGTGACGCTCAGATACTGGCTGATGAAATATGCTACGGTTTTGGAGATATGCCCGTGTATGTTGACAATAGAAAATGGAATGCACTAAAATACTATGCAAATTGTTTGATCACTTAGCTAGTTTAAGTGTTGGTCAATCCTAGGCTATGAACAATATTTAACAATTTATAATATTTGAGAACAAGTTGTAATTATATTTTGTATATTTAAGACAGTTTAATTTGTTAATTTGTGTTGAATAATTTGATTGAATTATGAATTGTACGTTCTTGTATGGAACATGACCTTTATTTCAACCTATTAATACAAGTGAATTGAATTTTCAAAATTATTTGATGGATTTCCCACAATACAAAGAGTGGATGGGGAGAGTAACTGAATATCTGATAATTTTGTAAAAGACATTCAAGAATTTTTTAAATACGCTTATATATATTATAAAAAGGACAAAATTCCATGTCAATTTACCCGTTGTATGGATGGAAAATATAAGTCTTTAGAAAACGTTTAGTTGCATTTAATAAAGTAAGGAATTCGGCCATACTATAAGATATGGAAAATACCATGTTAAAAATAATGTACCTTATGTTTCGAAAGAATTATCAGTATCCAACTGCATAACGAAACCCAATCGAGTGGACGTGGTACATGATTCACCAATACATTTCCCTTTTACGGACCTAATTAATGATGCTTACAAAGTCTACCACCATCAAAACCACTAACCTATTGATACAACTAATGTTCATTATAACCAAGTCAATGAAAAAGTTGATGCTGAATTACTAAAAGACAAGGTTCTAAAAAACGCGGGGCGTGATCGAGGCGTGGAGGCCAAGCCTTAAGCCTTAGAAGCCTAGGCGGGCCTTGGAGTAAAAAGGCGTGAAAAGGCGTTTAGGTCTTTTTAATATATTTTAATATTTTTTAACCATAACAAGGCTATTAAAATACTAAAATTGTACATATCATAAAGATATGTCTGAATATTTGCAAATAAAAATACTATTTGATTATTTTTTACGAGATAATGGTCCGGTTTGCAAAAAAATCTTTAAAAGGTGATATCGTTTCACTAAAGCATTGTTGTTTTTAGAGAAAAAGTACGCCTTAAGGGTTTTACCAAGCATAAGGCGTCAAAATCTTAAGGCGGGGCGTTTCTCCCAAGCCTCAAGCCTAGGCGGAGCCTAGGCGGGTTTTTTAGAACAGTGCTAAAAGATTAGGAATACATAGGGTTCAAAGTCGATGCAGATAGACCACTGTACAAAGTTTACGCTGAATATCACTCGATATTATATGAAATGGTTGGTTTTCATAATTTGAAGAGTTAATTTGGTTTGTCAGGCAACAACGTAAGAGGAATTCTTAAGTGGGTTACAGATTTTCTCCCAAAAGAGAACACGTTACCAGATAATTATTGTAGCATGAATAAGAGTTTGAAGAGTTTGGGTTTGAAATATAAATCTTTTCATACATTCAAGTATGATTGTATATTGTATCACAATGGGCACGAAGATAAAGATGAGTGTCCAGTATGTATTGAGACTAAATATGTGGCATGTGAGAATGGTAAAGCAACGACTGTAAAATATCGTGAGTGCTCTCAAGTTCTGCAAAATGTTTGGAAGTATTTTCCCTTCTGACCATGGTTAAAACAACTTTTCACTATATCGTGGATAGAAAAGGTCATGACGTGGAATGACCGATGGGAGGTGGGTGGGAATCTCATGTGTTATCTAGTTGATTCACTCATTAGACAACTTTCAAATGCACGACACCATTAATTGGCAAAGGAATCACACAATGTTTGTCTTGCATTATCAACCGATGGGTAAAACCCTTTAGATAACTTAAGTACTAATAAGAGTTATTGGTCAGTTCTCATGGTGCCTTCAAGTCTACCTCTAATACTATACATGAGAGAGGAGCTCACATTATTCTATTTTTTGTTTCACGGGACAAAGGATCCTGGAGATGATATTGATATATTCTAGGGGTGGAAGCGGTACGGGTTTTTACCGTACCGTACCGTTTTGGTCCGGAAAAAAATAGTTTTGGTTTCATATATTAAAATACAAGAAACCAGTCTTACCGAAATCGAAATTACCAAAAAAAATTGGTTGGTTTTGGTTTTAATATTTAAAAAACCGATTTATCAAAATTACCGTACCAAATTTACTGAAACCATAAAATACCGTACCGAAATTACCATACCGTACCAAATTTATCGAAACAAAAAAAAAACGTACCGAAATTACTGTACCATACCGAATTTACCAAAACAGAAAAAAGTTGGTTTTGGTTTTGGTTTTAATATTTAAAAAAGTTGGTTGGTTTTGTTTTTGGTTTTTTGGGACTTTTAGTGTTGTTTACCGAAACCAGAAAAAATCGAAACCATAAACCAGAAAAAACCAGAATTTACCGAAACTAGAAGAAACCAGAAAAAACCAGAATTTACCGAAACCAGAAAAAAACCAAAATTACCGAAAAAACCGAAATACCAGGCGGTTTGGTTTTGGTATTGATTTTGGTGTACCGGGTGGTAAACTGGTACGGTTTGGTTTTACCATCTAGATTTTGGTTTTGGTATTGGTATCTACTATGTACCGACCAAACCGTACTGCTTACACCCCTAATATATTCTTAGACCCTTTAATCAAAGAACTTAAAGAGTTGTGGGATAAAGACGTGACGGTGTTTGTCTCTCGTAAGGGTGACCCTTAAAGCAATGGTGATGTGGGCAATCAATCACCTTACAGCTTATGGGACCAAATTGTTCCAACCACAGACTTAGGAGACTTTATTTCATTGCCTTAATGGATTGCAGGAACCGAGAATTCGTTACTTTAATTCACATTTTTGTATACTTTATATGAATAATTTTTTAAATATTTTATTCATACATAATGGTTAATTACCTGCTCATTTGTTATCATATAACGCAAAAATGGGAGGATAATTATGATACTATTATACACACAACTCTGTTAAGATAGATTATTTTGAGTTAAACAGGGCTAAAATTTGTAAATAGTCAGACTTACTTGAAAATATTCTTATAGAGGGGGGGGATCTAAAACAACCCCTCAAATAGACCCCTAAGGAGCATAGACACCTCGCATGGGACCAATCTAACTCCTAGGATCTGACCGTAAAGTCACGGGATGACTGGTTTGAGAATATAACTAAAATTTACAAATGACCTGACATAGGCTTAAAAACAGGCCGCTAGAGGGAGAAAATCCAGAATAACCCCCAAACGACCCCTTAAGTGGCACAAACACCTCGTACGAGATCAATGTAACTCTTAGGAACTAGCCGTAGTCACGGGATGATCAGTTCGAGAATAGGACGAAAATTATAAATAACTGGACTTAGGCTTGAAAACATGTCACTAGAGGAAAAAAAATCCAAAACAGCCCACCAACGTCCCTTAAAGGGCACGAACATCTCACACAGGATCATTATAACTCGTCAGAAATGACCGCGTAGTCACGGGACTCTCAGTTTGATAATATGATTAAAATTTATAGATAATCAGACTTGGGCTTGAAAACATGATGTTGGAGTATAAAAACTCAAAATTGCCACCTAAGGGGGATGAACTCCTCACGCGGGACCAATGTAACTCATAAAAATTGACCGCATATTCACGGGATGTCCGATTTGTGAATATGGCTAAAATTTATATATATTTAGAATGATTTGGTTGCTTAATAGAGGTATTTTCTTACGAGTTTCCTAAAAATAATTTTTATTTTTTTTTATTAAATGGATATGGTCACGTCACGAGCTTGGACCTTAACCATGTCTTCATTTTTTTTTAAATAGGATCATGACTTTAAGCCGCTACCATATTCTAACAGTGCCACGACGTGGTCATGGACATGGTTCGTGATCCCTAGTCCACAACTCGTCACGACTTAAGTCTATGACCCCTAATCCACCACTGATCACGGCTCATGTCTGTGACCTCCTAGCCACGGCCCTAGCTCATGACCATGGAGCCATATACTACCTCATGCTCTAAGTCGTAACCCTCACTTTGGGTCACGGCTAAAATCCATGACCACCAATTTTGGTCACTGCATAAATTGTCAGGGACCACAACCGGGACCCGAAGGCTTGGTCATAGCCAAAATTCGTGACCATTCTGGATTTGTGTAGTGCGTGTGCGCTTTGTTTGGAAAAAAATTTAATTCTAATTTTTTTTTTTTAAAATGTTCGTGTTTTTACCCATTTTTTATTAAAACTGAATATTAGTTTGTTAACTTTTGATATAAAAATAATACAATAATTAAAACTATTCTCACATATTAATGATTTTTAACAACTCGATGTACTTTTTAAAATTGTGCGTGTTACGAAAAAAAAAATTGAAAATAGCTTTAATTATTGTATAGTTTAAAATAGTTAGAATAGTTTTTCTTTTTAAAAGTATGCATTGTATAAAAAAGTACATTGTTTAAAAATCACTAATATATAAGGATAGTTTTAATTAATATACAATTTTTAACATGAAAAAGGTAACTAAATAATTTTCATTTTTAATTAAACCGGTTAAAAATATGTACATTTTTTAAAATAAGAGTCAAAACACTTTTTCCAAAAAACAAATATTTAAAAATAAAAGATAACAACTGAAAATAGTTTTAAAATGGTATAATTTCTCCAAATCCCTAAACTCTTTCTTTATTTTTTGAGCCATTTATGACCTTTTGAATATTTTTTGAATATTTTCCAATTCAATTTTTTATAGCACTTACTTGTTTTATCCTTAATTTCAATTTTAATGTTTTGTATATCATTTCTAAATTTATTATTATTGAAAGTTTTTTTTGGATTTTTTAAAATGTTTTATCTTGTAATTTTTCAGATTTTAATGTCTTTCAATACTTCCATAATTTGTAAAATATTCATTTTATAAGTTTAAAATTTATTTCTTGAATTTTGGGATTTTTTAATATTTTTCTTCAATTTCCTTATCTATAATTATTATTTTAAATTCAAAATTTCTAAAATATTTAAATTGATCATTTATATTGGACTGTACAAAAATATCTTTTGGTGCCATGCCCATGACCAACGTTTTGTCCAAATACTTAACACCTTAAGAATGTTAGGGCTACCCATTTTTGTTACCCTTTTTGTTACCTCCGGCTTCAAAGTGTTGCATCTTGCTTTGTCTTTATTTGTATGGATCCCGTCAGAACATAAAAGACAAGACAAAGTACAACATTTTGAAGCTGGTGGTAACAAAAATGGGTAATCAAAAGGGGTAGCCCTAGCAATACCCTTTAATAAATTCGAAGGTTTAGTCTAGGGGTGTTCAGAAAACCGAATGGACCGGCGGACCGAACCGAACCGGACCGGACCGTCATAATTTTTCCGTTTTTTTTTTAATCGGTCCGGTCCAGTTTTTTTTTTTTTACAGACCGGTCTAACCGGTCCGGTCCCCGGTCTCCCTTAATAAAAATCCGATCTGGATCGGCCCGGACCGGTACAATAATATATATACATTTAATTATATTTATACATATATAATATATTAAGTACAATAACACACGCACACACAAGTTAGTTAGAGTTAGAGTTAGTATTAGTAAGGGGTACGATGGTAAAAAAAAAAGAAAGGAAGGAAAGAAATAAACCCTACCTGCTCAAATCTAAACGTCAAACACACGCAAACCTTTATTTTTTTTATTTCTCTTCTCTCTTTTTTTGCTTTGCTCTGTGAGAGGTGAGCTACCTGCTCAAATCCTACCTGCTCAAATCTAACACAGTTGATTTCTTTGCTTTGCTCTGTGAGAGGTGAGCTAGACCGGACCGTGCGCCGTGCGCCGTCGCTTCTCTTCCCTGCCCGTCGTTTCTCTTCCCTGCTCGTGCTTCTCTTCCCTGCCCGTGCGCCGTCGCTGCCTCGCCTCTGCCCGTCCTCCTCGCCATCTCAGGTTAGCCACTCAATCTTAGGTAAAGATATATTTTGGTGTTTATATTTTTCATCTGAAATATATTGTTTTAGGTTTATAGTAGGTAGTATTTAAATTTTTCATCCTAGACAATATTTTTCATCCTAAACAAGATTTTACCTCTGTTTTTAATTTTTTTCATTTCAGCAGGTAGTATAGTATGTTTACTTTCATTTCAGTAGGTAGTATTACTTTCATTTCAGCAGGTAGTATAGTATGTTCATCTGAAATATATTGTTTTAGGTTTATAGCAGGTAGAATTTGAACTGTCTTTATGCTAAAATTTGGTAAAGTTTGGACATTTTTTAAAGGTAAATTTCATTTTTAAATTAATTAATTTAATAAGATTTGGACCGACAAGTTAGACCGGACCGACCCTATAAAAAGCCGGACCGACTAGGGGCGGGTGACCGATACAATCGGTCCGGTCTTGGTCCGTTTTTTTTTAGGACCGGTTTAATCGGTCCGGTCCGTAAAAATCCTAAAAACCGGACTGGACCGGACCGCGAACACCCCTAGTTTAGTCTACAAAACTAATTGTAGAGGTGACTAATTGAAAATGGGATCAAAGTTGGAGGGGATAAAATGTAATTAAGATTTCAATTATATGCAATTGATAGGTTATTAAAAGTAGGGTTAGAATTTTTAATTTTTAAAAGAAGAAGATGAATAATATTTTGTCTACAAAATGAAGGCAAGTCAAAATACACATCATCGGAGCTTATTAATAGAGATTGACATCCTTTATAATCTAGAGATTATGTCTAATTGTTTATCTTTGAGGCAACGAAATATAATTGTGACATTAATAGGAGAAGTGAAGTAAAAATAACTTTTTTAACTTCTTAGTATAATCAAATACTAAAGTGGAAACTCAATCTTCCTATTCAAATGGTAAATATTTGATTATTGATTTTAAAACACAATCATAACTTAGAAGTTACATCTTTTTGTTAGAAACTCAATTTTTGTTATCTTTTGCTGTTCTTTGTGCGTATATGACTGACCATTTGATATGGTGAGGCTTGGACTAACCTCTAACCTACGAGTGGCCGACTTTAGCAATAATATGTTATCCTTTCTTACCCCTACTAAGCTGATTGAGTCGATGATTGTGTGTTTGAGAGTTGAGTATTTGACACGGAAATGTTGTAATGGAACTCGTTGACCTTGTTGTTTTTAAGAAGACTTTGAGAATTTTTGCAAATGTCAATAATTAACAGCAGGCATGTGATCGTGGGTCTTGCATTTCACTATCAATCCGGAAATAAGTCGTTGACGTCTCACGAAATCAAGGGATGAAGGACACTGCAATAAACAACACTTGCTAGGAAAGAGCACAAGTTTGGTTCGCGTTGAGATTCTTGTTCCGAGAAATAAATACACTACTCACCCGCTCAATGACAAATGAGAATATACATATGGAATGCTAAAAGGTAGCCAATTAATAAATAATTTGATACTAAAAGAGAAAAGCACACTAAATTTTACGTATTGTTATATATTTAACTATCGAGGGTATTTTCACACTTTTTGTTGGCTAATTAAATACTAAAGTCTTAATCCTAATTAGTACTTCATCTCTTGTTTAATAAAAACATTATTTTAATTGGGAATGCGGGACTACAAGAAATGCATGTCATCGTGTGGTCAATGCCCAATTGTTAGTGTGCACTGACGTTGGTGACAAGTTGTCAATTCAAAATTATAAGGCTCCATTTCATCGAAGAATAATTCTATGGATATTGACACCTTTTTTTTAAAAGCGTGATGTGTCTTTAATGTATTGATTAGTCAAACTTTATGAAATATCCATCAACCAATGTTTGGCCATCCCGAGATCTTCCCTCCCCGCGCTTCGGGGGAAAGAGGGAGGATAAAGGTCTCGCGCCCCTCGCTACTCAGGGGGGTTCTTCGGTCGTCGTCGGTCTTGGGGTGATGTAAAGAGATAGTGTTGCCAACCTATTTTGCACAAAACAAGCAAAAGAACATGTCGCCGCTTCGAGAGAGCGGTATCAAAGACAAATTGATGCTTGCAAAACCAATAGTTCAAAGGTTTGGGGGCTAAGTTACGGAATGGGAAGATGTAAGGCACACATCCCTCCCTTTCAGTCTCTCATGGGCTTGTGTTATTATTCTCCTTTATTTTTCCGTGAAGTGTGTGTGCGTGTATATATAAGTGGAGATCAGAATCGTTCGGCTCACGTAATGGAAAAGACAGAGTGAGGTCATCCATAGGAGTGTTTCCAAAATAGTAAGAAAAGATGTAATGTGTGCATATATCGAGATGTTAACTGTTATAATGGAAGGTAACATGTGTTAGATAAGACGCGAATATGGATCACAAGTATGATATATGGAAATAATATACGAATAAAATAAGGATTGGAGGAAAATAGAAAAATAAGAAAATATGACTTGAGTCTCGAGTTTTAGCCCGAGATGCCTATGTAGCCTATAAAGGGATCAAAGTCCACGTAGCTTGCATGCGGCACAAGGGTGGGGTTTATCCCATAGATTTAAATAGGAGTTTATTATATGTATATGTATAGAAAAGATATATGTAGTTTTGAGAAAATGTGATGAAGAATCCCATCGAAATTTATAGGTGTAACCCACTTTTTCTTGGTTTTGAATTTTTTTATAAAAAATAAATTAAGTGCAATACTAATAATAAATGATAAGATATTAATGTGTATGATCTAGTGAAAAGCTAAATTAAGAATTTATATAACTAATTCGAGAATAAAAGGAATTTAAAGAGAGAGATGTTTGGACTTTCTTTGGAGACTTGAGGCTTGATCTTGATTGTTTATCAATTTCCTTGCAAGTTTGGATGAATGTGGAATGAGAGAGAAGGATATTTTTTTGCTAAATTTGGCATGAAAGTGATGGGAATAAAAGGTGGAGAGGAATTTCACACAAGAAAACTTCGTTGACTTCGAAAGAAAGTCGATGAGATCACTGGGGTTGATGTTTCTGATGTCCTTAAAAGGTGAGCTCATGCTCTCCTTATATTGGGTTGGGGGTCTGCCGATCAATATTGTCCTTTACCTGCCTATCGGCAGGTAACCCTAGACATACTGCTGATAAGTAGGTCCAAGGTCTTGCTAAATTGCAGTCCCGTGCAGATTTTTTGGAAAAAAGGTTGTAAAATACAATCCGTAAGTTTAAATCGCGCATGGGGCATACCTATAGAAAGTTAATTCAGAGACCTTTGAGAATATTTGGGGCCTCTCCCGGGTCTATTAGTTGACTTTGGATCAAACGGGGCTCGAAAACGCCTGTTGGTCCTTTGGACAAAAGATCATCGGATGGCGATGGATCGTTCGTTGAAACCGTAAGTCCGAATCGCGCACAGGGCAGACCATTGGAAAGGTTGTGCAAGGTACTTTGATGTTTCAAAGAGCTTCACTCAGTTCGGAGAGCTGACTTTGGTCAAACGGGGCTCGAAAGTTCCCAATGACCTTTCGGAGTAAAATGGGTTGTTTGTCCAAATCGTAAGGCTAATTCGCGCATGGGGCGGACCGTTGGAAAGGGGATTCAATGACCTTTGAAGATTCATTCAATCTCATTCGAGCTGAAGAGTTGAATTTGGTTAAACGGAGCCTGAGATAGCCTGGTAGACTCTAGATTAATATTCTAGGAAAATGGAATGTTATGTCGTTTCACAGATGGGGTGGACCGTTAGAAAGGGTTTTTAGTGCCCTTCGATGAGTCATTGAGATTTATCTCTGATGATGGAGTTGAATGGGGTCAAATCGGGGCTCGGGAGTGCCCGGTGGCCTGCAAATCAGCTTTTGGTAGTAAAATGGTTCGTCCGTACAAAGCCTTATGTCAATTAGCGCACGAAGTAGACCGTTGAAAAGGTAATTTACTGCCTTTCTAAGTTTCATATGCTTTCTCTTTGATGATGAAGTTTATCGAAGTCAAACAGGGCTCGGGAGTGCCAGATGGCCTCTAGATCGGGCCTAAAGTAGGGGCGACCATGTAATACCCCGTAATTTTAATGACTTTTAAAATGGGTTATATTTTAAATTAATGGATTAATTGGATTTTTATTATTAATTAATTCATTTGGGTTTTATCCGGATTGTGGACATTAAAATGGACGATTCTGAATATTACTTAAAGATGTTTAGTTAATATATGAATATGATGTCATTGTTATGACGGTGTGATATAATTTCGATAATTTGGATTTTTAGTCAGACGCGGTATGGGACGTGTCGGGACTAATTTATTAAATTAAAAAGAAAATTTATTTTCTATCGACCTTATAGTCATTTCAACTGCGTTGTTGCGTCCGGAAGGTTCGAAATAGTCAGAAAAGTCTATTTTGATGTTAATTTTGAGTCTCGGGTCATTTGGAAATGAATAGACAACCCAAAAGGGCATTTTGGTCATTTTTCTAGGGGGATGAATAGTGATTTCGGATTCTGTCCTATTATAAGTATTGGTAGATTAAGTGTACGTGGGTTATACATCTCCTCTACACAAATTAGAGAAGTCATCTTCCTAGAGAGAGTGAAAGGGTGCTTGGGAAGGGAAAAGCTTATTTGGGAAGGTGATGAACAAAGACCAAAGTCACCACCACCAACCACCACCGGAAGCTCACCGGAAAAGGGAGAACCACCTGAGATATACTACACCAAAGGATCAGATCTTCAGTGAAGGCAAGTGTTTGATATTTGCAATTTAAGTTCATATATTGTCCATGTTAGGATAGTTATAAAAAGAGATGATTTTCATGCTTGGAAGATGAAAGGATATAGTTGTTAATGGATTTTTGGAATCTAAAAATAAATAGGAATTAAACTCATGTTGTAGGTAGTTAGTAATCCAATAAATATTCATCAATCTGTGGAAGAAATTCTGAAAATAATTTAGTGTTCTTGAAGATAATATGTTGATAATTTTCTGGAAAAAGAGGCAAAAACGAGTGGAATGAGAAGAGCCAATTTGGAATGTTTAGATCTTCTTTTTGAGTGCATTTGGATGAGATTTAAGAAAAACTCAAAACACATACCTGACTCAATTTTTCGTGTAGAATCCAAATCTGAAGTCGGATTGATGATTTGAATAATTTTTGGATCTGATTTTTCTGAGTATTTAAAATATGAGAATTCATGATGTTGTTTCTTTTTAATGTTGGTTCTTATCCCAAAACTTTTGTAGATCTTCGGTGATTATTAATTGGATATTATGGGACTTAGAGAAGATCAGTAAGCCCTAGTTAAATCTGAATTAATTTGATTGGGATTTAATTGATTAGAATTATGATAATTATAGTTAAAGAGATTTCGGTTGCTAGATTCATGTGTTGGATTCTAATCTGTTTGTATGAGGATTAAGGATAGTTCAAGTAGGGGAGATTTAATATAACACCTGGGTAGCCTTAGGGTTACAATTTAAACATCAAGGACTGAGTTTAAGCTCATTATTGATTTCGCAAGGGCTGAGTGTAGTACAAGAGTGTAGTGGTATGGCTCCTAGATAGAGATGGGAGTTTAGAATACATTTGGTTGAAAGAGGGGATGAGGTTATTCCGATCGCATATTTGAAGTTGACGAACCTCCTCGATCGACAAAGTTAAGTAGTAGTGTATTGGAGGGGTTCCTTGTTTGGATTTTGCTTTGCGAGACGCTCCGCGCATGAACCTTAATGACGTCGGGAGTGGAGAGATGTTATAGGATGCGAGGATAATTAAATTATGAAGTAAAGTTATGACATTTTAATACGTGGGATTTAAAGAGATATAATGCTACGTATAATCCAAGGGTAATATATGTACCTTGTTGATAGTATATTATAGGTATGATAATACCTATTTGATTGATTAATGATTATGTGTATGACATACCTAGCTTACTTGCTATCGACGGGAGGTTTGCGCGTGAGGGCAGTCATATCCTGATGAATCCATGGGATCTTTGATTTGTCACTCGAGAACATAGGTCTATGAAAGACTTATCGGGGAGTTGATAAGTCCGCTGACTGTGGGAACGTAGGTATGTGCGTGACCCATGGGTATGAGAACTATGTTCCCCTCCAATGATTATGTTGTTATTTGTGGTTCGAAGTATCCCTACCGAACCTTTTGTCCCCTTTTCGACGACTAACGATATTGGGACATGATAGCAGAGTAATGCATTGCACCGCAGCTGTGACTCGGGGTGCCGTATTATATATGAATATATATATATATATAATGGATTAAATGAATGAATGGATATTTATTATGGTTAAATCTATCTACAGTGATAATTGTAGATAACGGTGAATAGAGAAAGATAATTGAATTAAGTTAATGAATGTTTATTGAAAAACTTAATTCATATTAATGAGAAATGATTCATGTTAATGAGAAACGATGAGAAATGTAAGTGAACAATAATGTGACGTATGGTATGGGACATACGGGGATTATGATATTGGGATGGAAATTATAATATGGAGACTAGAAAAGAGGAACCATTAACTAGGAGGTTTATAGGAAACGTTAAGTGTGCACTCTAGTTGAGAGGTGAGAATGGCAAGTGAGAGTTGGGTCTAACATGTACATAATAAAAGATTTATTGCACTTGTTAAATACTTGCTGTTTTAAAAATCATTTTCACAATCGGGCTCTGACCCGTTTCCTTGCATATTTTCTTTGCTATTGTATCATCTATATCAGGTGTCCAGCAATATGGACGCCAACCTTAGCGGATTATGACAGGCTATGGATTTATGGAGTTTTGCTTAGACGCTTATCATCTTTTTGATTCACAGTATTCTTAGTTAGGGCATGTCGCCCAAAGGATTCAGTTATCATTTTCTATCGAGGTCAAATACTATTGTATTCGTGTCTTTTAATACATTTAACATTGTTGGGATTACTGTAATGGATTAATATTATGTGGGAATGTTTATTCCAAATGATTTTAAATTATTTTGTGTTATTTATTGCGTTATCAGTGTTGTAGAATAAAATGTGTTGTGTTATTCTTAAACTGGAAATGGATTTTGTTAAATTAAAATTTGAAAAGTTTTTTACACCAGCTTAATTGAGTATTGGGTGAGTTGTAAATAATTTCGACAGCGATGCTAAGAATGAACCAACTGTATATTCTGTTTTAATATGGTATGGGACTGGCCACCCAGTATTTAATTAGGCGGGGTGTTACAGACCAATTCTAAGGGTCGAGGCCAATTTTGAAGACCTAAAGTGACGACGACCAATTTTGGAGGTCGAGGTCAATTCTAAGGACCTTAAGTAAAGACGACCAATTCTTAGGGTCGAGGTTAATTCTGAGGACCTTAATTGGGGACGACCAATTTTGAGCGTCGAGGTCAATTATGTGGACCTTAAGTGGGGGGTGACCAATTCTGAGGGTTAGGGTCAATTCTTAGGACATTAAGTGAAGGTGATCAATTATGAGGGTCGAGGTCAATTCTGAGCACCTGAAGTGAAGGAAACTAATTATGAGGCTCAAGGTCAATTTCGAGGACCTTAAGTGGGGGCGACCAATTCTAAGGCTCGAGGTCAATTCTGAGGACCTTAAGTAGGGGTGACCAATTATGAGGGTCGAGACCAATTCTGAGGACCTTTAGTGAAGGCGACTAATTCTGAGAGTCGAGGTCAATTTCGAGGACCTTAATTGGGAGAAACCAATTTTGAGGGTCGAGGTTAATTGTGATGACCTTAAGTGAAGGCGACCAATTCTAAGGGTCGAGGTCAATTTTGATGACCTTAAGTGAGGGCGACCAATTATGAGGGTCGAGGTCAATTTTGAGAACCTTAAGTGGGGGCGACCAATTCTGAAGTCCTTTTCATTTTAAATGGGAGGGGTTTACACTCTGGGGAGCTTTTACGTTTTGGGTTTTGAATTCACTTTGTGATTCCGCTGGGGAGTGTGTTTCTTTGGAACGTTGATGGGGAGAGATGTCCGATTAGGGCTTCTATCTCTGCTTGGGGACATTGGAATTTTTCTGGGATAATGTTTAATTCGGTAATTCCTGCTAGGGAAATGGGTAGGATATTATGTAGCCCTGTTGGGGAAGCATTTGATTTCTGCTGAGGATGAGGTTTTTTTAGGGTTTAAGTTGGGGATAAAATGTGGCATTAATTCAGGTGGGGATTCGGGAGCTTGAAAAATGATTTTCTTGGTTAAGAAATGTTCTAATATTTATTTGGCAATTTCAGGAATATTTTGGCATTTTTTGGGTTTTTTTTGTACAAAATTTCAGGGGTACTGCCGATCGAAGGGTGGTAGGAATTTCCAATCGGTAGTAGCACGGTCTTTTGGGATGCTTTGATAAAGGGAATAGGTAGGTGCCTATCGATGGCTGCCAGGGAACTGTCGATCGGCATGCCCTTTAGCCTCAAGCGAATTCTCTTCATTTTTCACAACTTCTAGCTTTCCTATCTTCTACTTCTCTCTTCTACAACTTTCCCTTGTGTTCTTTCCTCGTTCAAGACTAGAAAAAGGCAGACTTCTCAAGTAGAGAGTCCCATATGGCGTGGTTGGGCGTTGATGATTGGGCGAGCCTAGAGTGGAGGGATACGGTGCCACTGGCATTGGGCAATGAGAATGCTTTTGACCTGTTAGATCGTGTTTTAGATGAACGCTTTCTATTATATGAGCCTTCGCACCACCAATCATCTAGGTGGAGGAACCCTAATGGCTATGTAAGTACCACATGACGTTTTGGGATTCTTTTTCGTCTTTGCATTTTCTTGTTTCTGCTTTAGATAAGACATCGCGCTCTACAACCGTTCTTTGTGAGATGGAGGAGAGGTGGTGGGACACTACCCACACCATACACTTGAAATTCGGGGTGATGACAATGACCCCCATAAATGTTTGACTGTGAAGGTACACAGATAGAGGTGGATCGGTCTCTGAGGGTAACCCCTGTAGCGGTTGATGTTGTGCTAGGAGACGTGGGGCGAATAGTCTCGAGGGACTCGATTCTTATCTCTCTTCTACGGGAGGTTCTGCTGATTCGTAGGATCAACGAGACCGACGGGCGATAGGTGCAACAGATGTCCCATTTATTTATTCTTCTACTGTTAGGGGGTTTCTTGGTGGCGTCGAGCGACGACGTCATCCACTTACTGTTTTTACCATTTTTAGGGTATTTTTTAATATCTCTCTCTATGACTGGGGGAGCCTAACTTTGGCCGACCTTTATTCTTCTTTGGATGCTTTTAGGTGGTGTTGTCGATAGACTTTTACTGGAGCCACATATCTTCTAGAGGTAATTTTTTCATTTCTTGTAGTTTCTTGCATTTTTTTTCTTCTTCTCCGTGTTCCTGCTTTTTCTGCAGACTTGGTTCTATGAGGTGATCAGGCTCAATGCCCATTTGATAGGCTTATATGATGAGTCGATGGGAAACTTCATAGGAATGTACCTTTAGTGGATGTCCAACCGGAGGTTAAAGTAGTCTCTTTCATTGTCGGCAGTACCTCAGGTCTTGAATGTCTTGATGAGCGACCAGGTTATTTCTTTTTTTCTCTTTTAAATTTTCTTTTTTATCATTTTATTTGATTGTATAAGTATTGAATTTATTTTGGAAAATATAGGTGACTTTCTATCCCTGGGGGACGATTATCCAGCACACAAGGGTGACCAGGATGAATGCACAGATGCGTCGGCTGCTGGCGCATGAGTTTGGCTATTTTTGGTATTTGGGAGAAAGGGTATTCCGAAAAATCATGGAGGACGAGGTGGTGGTCCCACCGATGATGACCCCGAGGTACTTGAGGCAACTGCGAGAGATATTGGAGGAGTCCAGGGCTATGGCGAGGATTAGCAAGCCCTATTCGTCCTATACTGACATGGTGGCGACTTACAACTACCTTAAGTTAGTGACAAGTTGGTTTATGACCTCCTGTATTTATGATGTAGTGAACATGCCTTCGCCTCCTATGGATTAGAGGAGGGGTACGAATCGGTCGGTGGGGTCTGCCTACAGCACTGGTGGTAAGTCATCGTTAGTGGCGGAAGAAGCGATGGAGGTTTCATTCATCCAATTTGCTCCTCCTTCCTATAATATCCGACTAGATGGAAGGGTATCGTTGAGTATGAAACACCGAGCTAATGCGGTGGACCCGACGGTGTTAGGGCTGATGCAGGACGCCCTTTAGCAAGAGGTATATCTTTTCATTTATTTATCCTTTGTCTTTTTAATTTCTTCTTTTGCTTTAGACTGACTGGTTTTCCATTTTATTTTTCTTGTATCATGTTCGGATGTCGACTACTTGGCTGAGGGACATCCGAGACTAGGTGGCTTCTGCGATGGTCTATATTCGGAATTCGATTTTGGTTCCTTCTTGTCTAGTGCCATATGCTTCCTCGAAGGAGGGGTCTGGATCAGGGAGTGGAGGATCCATAACTCGTCGCGGGGGGGAAGCACAATCGCCGCAGGGAAGTGGGTCTTAGAGAGAGAGATAAAAAGAGAGTTTAGGGTTTCGGGCTGAATCCCGCTATTTTTATTTTCTTCTATTTTCCTGAAAAATGATGCCAATGGTAATATATATATAAATGAATGAGATTTTATTTTATCTTTAATTTATTTATTTATTCTACATCCACTCCTTACTTTGTAGCTGAGACCGTAAAAAGGATGGTTCATTTTTATTATTTTATAAGAGACTTTAAATAACTCGAAAAAGAGATTAATTTTTTAGATACGATGGGTAAAAATGGATAATGCAGGAAGAAATAACCGGCGGGTTCTTTGAAATAAAGATTTATTTTTTACGTATTTTAAATTTTTCAAAATGGAATGATAATTTTTTTTAAAATATGGGGTTGTCGATCGGCATACCCCTTGTCCTGCCTATCGGCATATGGGTCATGTCAAATCACTCTAGGGCTTTGATTGCACTTTCTTACATCTTAAAGCCCTTTGGTAGGGCAGGTCTTTCAATCCGATATGCAGACTTCTTATTTGTAGCCAAAGTTTTCAAGTATATGTGTGTGTGTGGGGGGGGGGGGGGGGGGGGGGTAAGTTGGTATTATTTTTCACCCATCCTTCATTTCTCCTTCTTGCTTCATATCTCTTCCTTTCTTCTATAATTTCACAATGGCTCTTAAGATGAGTGCAGAATTTGTTTCATATCTCGAGAATTTGGAAGCTATGTGTCTATAAAATGTATATTACAACGATTTTAACTTGTGCCGAGTCTCTTTGTGGCGCAATCGGCCTATCGATTAGAACATGTGGGCGGCGATAACACAATTTTGGTATCCATAGGATCATGTTTTTTTCTTTGGCTTGGACGAGGCCTGCTAAACTATGAGTAGTTTTTCGCTATGTTAGGGTTAATCCCAATGTGGATACGACCATGCCTGAATTCTCTTGGTTCCCTCAGGAGCTGTTAGCAGGATTTCTCCACATCTCTCATTCGGCAGCTCGGCCATTGGTCACTAGGGGAATGATCTCTCTCCCATCTGTACTGTATTCTATGCGTCTGTGGGATTTCAATGATGCAGGCCATGCCAGATTTTTATCCTGGTCTTAACCTCAAAGCTACTGCTGGTGACCGGGAACCTGATGGTGGGCCCTCAATTTACTGCTATTACAGCATGGATGTCATATCTTCACAATCTTGCGGCGGTGATACTGGTAGAGACCCTGAATGGTGTAGATGCTTTGTGAAAAGGCCATTCTAATTTTTTGAGAGGAATCCCGATTATGCTGTTCATGTGGTTGACTGAGATATTCTGTTTAGCGGTCCCCCTAAATATCCCTTGGTTGTTGTGCTGAATTTCTTCACTCGTTATTTTATCATCTTTGGGCCATCCATAAAGAACTGGGTAAACTAGTTTGTGGAGCATGGAGCTCGATGTCAGTGCTAGTTAGTGTCGTGGTGGGGGAGTTGCATCCCATTCTGAAATTGGGGGAATACCGATATGTTCGATTAGTTGGTCCATGGCAGGCCTCATTCTATTTTCCATGGCGGCTCCTGCATTAAGTCAGATGGGAGTAAATTGTGCCTTCCCATACCATAGATTTCTTTCCTATAGAGGATTTAACTGAAGACTTGTGCATAAGATTGGGCTCTCTGTGGGAGAATCGTCGGTCGTCAACCCGTCCTCAATTTTTTTGCAGGGTTTGGCATGTTTCTGGAGATTATATGAAATGTTCGTGGAAGAGGGTAGTGGATAAGATCTTGGCAGAGGAGACCGGACAGAGATGGTTCATCATATTTGACACTATAGAGAGGGCGTAGTGTTTTTCTCGAGGATGTTCTGGGCTTATGTTTCCATGGAGGACCTCTAGCATATCATCCAAGCATGGAAATTTTGGGGTCTTCAAGGAGCATATGATGATGGGGTTGGGTCTTCCGGTAGTTGCGGATAGGTTCTTTTGTGAAGCTGGTGTTTATTTCTGAAGCTTTTGTGATGGTTATGTGTTTGCTTATTTTTAGTTGTCTTTGGATTTTGGGAATAAATTTGGGAAGGTTTGGTTAATTTTATTTTAGGGACAGTTTGGCTGACAGAGGGAGTTGTTTGACTCACTACGCTGATATTTTATGTAATTATACCAATTTCTCCAATTTATAGAATAAAAATAGGTTTTTAATTATTTTTTTGAGCCTCTTGATTAGTTTTGCATTTGAATTATCTATAACAAGCACTAAGGCATACATAATCATTTTGTTCATGTAAATGATAAAATGAACTGTCATTCTCAAAGGTAAGAAAAGAATAGCATTTTGTAAAAAAGAAAGGGACTGTGCCCATGTAAAGCATATGAGATGCCTACGTACCTCTAGGGGTTTGAAAATTTTCATAGTTCCTATTTTGAAAGCGAATTTTTTAGAGGATTAGGCCCCACGTAGTTCTGAGTAGAGGGAAATGAAGAATTTTTTTAAGAATAGTAGGGGGTGAGAGAAGTCGTAGCGCGTCGAGATTTCGAACTAAGGGTATAATTTCTTACGACGGTCCAGGTTGATTGGACACTCCATCTCTTATCCATCAAGGTCTTCAATGATCATAGCAGCGCCACCAGACATGATCTTATTCACTATGTAAGGGCCACTCCAGTTTGGCTTGAATTTTCCTTTGGGGTTCCCGATGGGTTCTATGATTTGTTTAAGGACTAAGTCCCCTTCTCCGACACCATGGTCCTTAACTCTCCCATTGAATGATCTCGTTATCTAGCGATGGTACCCTTGTATATGATATAGAGCCTTTAGCTTATTTTCGTCTAAGAGCGACAAATCATTGAAACGACTTTGATGCCAATCTTCCTCGTTGACTTTGCACTCAAGCATGACGTGTAATGAAGGTATTTCTAGTTTAACGGGTAGGAATGCTTCCATGCCTTATACCAGAGAGTAAGGGGTAGCCCCAGTAGATGGACGGACTGAAGTGTGGTAGCCCTATAGGGCGTAATGGATCCAATAAGCCCAATCTAGATAATTTTCGGTCATCTTGCTATTGATTGCTTTGAGTTTTTTATTAGCGACTTCAACTGCACTTTAGTTTATGATCGGTAAGGAGAAGATTTGTGTCTCTGAATCCCATCCTCATCGACCAATTCGGTGACTTCTACCTTAAAATGTAACCTATTATCTGACACTTCCTCATGTGAATTCACATATCGACAGAAAATTTTCTTTTGGATGAATTTGGCTACCTTTTTGGCATTCATTACTGCGTATGATATTGATGCCTCTGGTGGATAGCGACCAAGGAGAAGTCATAGCTGTACGAATGGGCTAAGTGCACAGTCATACTTTTTAACCTTGTGAACGGTTAAAGACAAATCAAGGTTTTACAAAGGAGGAACTGTGGTCCTGATAAGAAGTTTTATCAAAGCCTTTTGGTGTAGTTAAGAAGACATAAAGAGTCCCCAAAAGGTGATGTTAGCCTGAGTTTTCTTCAACTAGTCGAGGATATTTCTTTCCTCGATGGTTATTTTTGGCATGGGGAGTTTATCGATAATTCCTTTTCCTTTATCTATCCATGCTGGCTGAGGATTAGACTCTGGTAGTGCCTCCCATATCTTTTCATATGGTTCACAGAATGGGGGAAGAATAGAAACCCTGTTTCTTCGTCTATCTCGGACTGTACGACCACTTTGTTGATTTTTCCCAACAGATCTTCAAACGATGTCATCCCACATATACTGACCAATGAGCTAACCTTTTCCTGGCTTGGCTCTTCATCTGAACTATCAAACTCGTCCCACCATTCGGAGGCAACGGTGTCGTATTTCCATGAGAAGTTAATGCATTCCAAAACTTTCACGCCTTCTTTATATAAGTCCTACCACTAAACAGGGAAATTCATAAGTGAAAGGACCAATCGCCCTTGTAGTTTCAAAGCATCAAGTAGCTCGGACATACTGTAAATATCATCGGTCTATTGAAATATGCCGGCTAAAATTTGTACTGCATCATCCAAACTGAGTTCGTCAACAGGTACCACCCAATTAGCTAACTCTCGAGCCCACTTTTGGGCCTCCATGAATAGTATGTTGAACTTCTAGCAATTAACGGACATTTTTAGGGAAACTTCAGCCGAAACTCTAGGAGCTAGTTCAGTACTCCTGGAAATTCCATATCTTTTCCCCCCGAAATGAGTACAAATGGAAATTCATGCTCTTGAAAAAGTGATACGGCTTGGTCAGCAAAATAGGTAGGGTGTAGGAGAAAATATAGGTAAACTTTCAAGGGTTTATGTGAAGATACGGGTATGATGGGTAACTTACTAGGTACAATCTAGGTAGATGGGTCAAATTTCGGATCATTTTTTAGGAATATGGTATTTGCATGGTTTGGGAATGAATTGTAAGTGGTGTTGGGTTTAGGATTAGCTGGTGGGGTGATAACATCCCTATCAATTAGACCTTTAATTACATTTCGGAGATGGAAGCACTGATCAGTGGTATGGTCGTCAGTTTGGTGAAAATAACAATGGGCCCCGGGTTTGAAATTTTTGGGAAATAGGTTCGGTAATAGATGAGGTTCCAACTACTTGATGAGATTTTGGATGAATGGAGCATTAAACTTGATGTATTTTTTTTTATGGGGCTAGCCCATCTTTTTGGAACCCAAGAGGTAGAGAGTTGTGAGATGTTGTTGATGGTCGAGACTGTAATAGGCTTCTCATATTTCCTCAAAGTGAATTGTCCGGATACGTTCTTCGGCTCAGCCACTATCTTGGAAATGCTTTCTTCAATCTCTACTCCTGCTTCTCGAATAGCTAAAAAATATGGGTAATACTATCCTCACATCATCTCTCAGACATGGGGTAAGTAGTTTTTCTTCACATTAGTAACTTGCTCATCTTCGGAAGGTCGGTTGGTCATAGTGGCCGCTTTCTCTTTCCACCTTGCTATAAAACTGCTAACATATTCCCTACTGTTCTCTTTAAAAAGTTCTAGATCATGGAGGGTAACCTCTAACTCCTCATTATTTTTTTACTGCGACATGAACTCGTGGACCACATCCTCCTAATTGTGAATTTTGGATTCCTCGAGGGATATGAACTAATGAACATCATTGTGTTTCAGAGTTTTCTGGAACATTTGGTCCATTATTTCCTCAGAGTCACCTAGGAGAGTCATGACTCGGTGGTAACTTGGAAAATGAACAATTGGGGGCCCGTTGACCCCGAACTTCTCAGTGTTGGGTATTTTAAACTTTTCTGGTAGCCTTAGTTTAGGGCATAGAGACATATGGGTATAATCCATGTAGTTACCGTAGATTCAAAATTGGCAAAATTCATTGGTTAACATCTTAAGGTCCTCCTTGACTCTTTTTCCTTCGGATTGACATGTATTGGAAGGTTATCCCATGACTGGGCCAGATTCGGTATAGGGGGCTGAGCAGGTGGTGACCCATTGACAGGAGGCGCACGTGGGACATGCCGATATTCTTTCGGGACCTAAACAGGTGCAGGTACGTGTGGACCCATAGCGCGAGGGAAGAGGACCTTTTGTTCCTCGGGGATCTGTAGTCAATTTCACTACATCTTGTGGACCTCGAAGTGAAGGGTATCGATCTTGGCGGTATGTTAGACAAGGATTTCCATCAAATCAAGATACACACTCAGTACCTGGTCTGTGTTCTCCATTGAGAGTTGGTGAAGGTGGATTCCAAACTCCAATGAATGAGTAGGAGAACTGACTGAGCTTTGTGGCAGTTTGGCAAAAGACCGAAGCTAATAGGGAGCCAAGCCAAGGGTCACTTATGTTGACCTGAGAAGAAAATGATTCGAACTTATTTTTAGGAAGAGAAAGGGAAAGAATTATTTTTATTGAAGAAGAAAGAAAATATTTTTAAAATTTTTTGTATGGAGAGTAAAAAAGATGTTTTTGGTATTTTTGATAAAAGGGGGAAAATGTTTTTGACAATTATGATGAAAAGGAAGAAAAATGTTTTTTGTATTATGATAAAAGAGGGGGCAAAATGTTTTCTGAAACTTTTGGTAAGGAAGGAGGAAAAAATAAGAGACGTATCTTAGTATGATTATTATTATGTTTATATTCTCACTTGTATTAGGTTTACCTAAATGCAAAACCAAATGTTGGACAGGATCAGAGCCTGGGAAAAATTGGGTTTGAAAAATATGTAAAATATGGTCTGACTTGGTGCCAGGCTTATGGACAGGGTCCTGTTTTGGAAAAAGATGAAATTGCGTGAAAATTTAGGTGGCATGCTGACCCAGAATTTTGGTAGATTTCGTGTAGTAACTAGCAAACTAAATATGAGTGCCCTAGGTTTGAAACTTATATGAGGGTATGCAGTTGTTGGGTTAAGAAAAAGGTTCCCCCTTTGGCATGATTTACACAATATACTTCTTGCTTTTAAGGGCAATCGGTATTTGTGGACAAGCCATTTGATATACGTGAGTGTTCATGAATTTTCTCACTATATACCTCGTGGGGATAGTACGTATGAGATCGAATTCGATATACTTGACATAAGTGAATGGGTTCCCTTTTATATACCTCCTGTCGTGAGTTTGTTGAAGCAGTACGATGCGGGGGGAACCATTCGATATACGTAGAAGGTATAGGTCAATGGAAGGTGTAAGTCATATTTCTTAGGCTAACTGAAACTATCTAGGTCAGCGCCCATCACAAAGTGACCCCTCAGTATAAGAAAAAATTTTGGTCAATTTAGCAATGCTCTGGGTGATGTAGTGTGCAAAATTCATGATTCTTAATTAGTATATTATGGAGAGAGTCATTTATGATGAATGAAATAAGCATTATACTAATGGGGAAGAATGTACAAGTATCATGAAAAGTAAATCTAGGATGGAGTATGTAGACTACACTAAGCATGGATATGTGTGAGTGATATGTTAATATACACAAGTGAGTGTGTTGTAGTGAGACTAAGCATGAATTAACTATAAGTGGCGTGTGATAAATGTAGGTGTGTGCTAGTGAAATCTAAGCATAGATATTCTAAGTGGTGTTTAAGAAATTTAGGTATATGTAATCCTATATACAAGTGTAAGTAGTGTGAGGTTTACATGGAGGGTATTTAGAAGTGTGTGAAGTAAAAAGTGGGTGAAAAGTTATATAAACATAAGGTAGATATATATAAGAAGTAATAAAGGAAAAAGGGAACATACAGTTACATGCATACGCACACATGCAAACAATAATAAGACCTGTGTTAAAATTGGGTATAGTCCTCTTATAGTCAAATTATCACAAGCAGAGTCACCACTGTGGCCATCACTCTCCCGGTCAGCACGTGTCGGTGGTGGTGTGGGGGGGGGGGGGGGTCACGCCTTTCCTCAGTCGCTTCGACCGTCGTTGATGTGGGTTGATGTGTAGAGATAGAGTATACATCCTATTTTGCACAAAACATACAAAGAAATATTTCCTCCTTGAGAGAACGACATCAAATACATACTGATTCTTGCGAAACCAATAGTTCAAGGATTCGGGGACTAAATTGCGGAATGAGAAGGTGTTAGGAACCCATCCCTCCCTTTTGGTCTCTCATGAGGATGTGTTATTCTTCTCCTTAATAACTCCATGAAATGTGTGCATGTATATATAAATGGAGAGTGGAATTAATCGACTCGCATTATGGATAAAGGCGGAATGAGGTCATCCTTAGGAGTTTTCCTAAAATAGTAATCAAAATATAATGTATATGTTTTGTCGGGTCACCGATCGTTTATAGAAGGACGATGGTACACGGTTGACAAAATGTAAGCATGAATCACAAATATAATATATGAAAGTAATATATGAACTACAAATAGGAAAGGACGACTTGAATCTTGGATTTTACCCGAGATGCATACATAGCTTAAAAGGCATCAAAGTCCACGTAGCTCGCATATAACACGGGATGGGGTTTATCCCATAAACCCAACCGGAGAATTTTCTTATATGTGTGTGTGCGCGTATGTGTAAAAAAGGATGTTTTAGTGTGAGAAAATGTAGTGAGAAATCCCCTTTTGGAATTTAAAAGAAACCCCTCGTTTTCTTATTTTTGGGTTTTTATTTATAAAAAGTATAGTATGTGCAATACTACTAATAAAAAGGTTGGATATTAATATGTGCGATCTAATAGAAATGAAATGCTAAAATAAAAATTAAGTAACTAGTGCAAAAATAAGAGAGTTTAAAGAGAGAGTCAAAGGTTTGGACCTTCTATGAAGCTTTGAAGTTGACCTTGATTGTTGAAGGGTTGCCCTTGCAAATGGATGAAGATGATAGGAGGAGAGAGAAGGTAATTTGCCAAATTGGGTAAGGAAATGATGGAAATGGAATGTGGGGGAGATATTTAACTATGGAAACCACACTGACTTCGAGAGAATGTTTCCAAGATCAATGAGAGGGATATTTTGTAGGTTCCTTACAAAGTGAACTCATGCTCTCTTTATATAGGGTTAAGGGGGTGCTGAACGGCATTGCCCACTGCTGATAGGCAGGGAAATGGGTTTGCCATTCGGTAGTCTCAGACTGATTTTCGAGAAAAATGATCATAAAATGCAATCTGTAAGTCCTAATCACACACAGGACAAACCATTGGAAAGGGTTTCAGAGCCCTTTAAGAATCCATTAGGTCGCTCCCGGGCTCGGGAAATGACTGTGGCTAAACGGAGCTCGAAAGCGTCTGTCAGCCTTTTGGACAAGAGGGAAATGGATCATTCGTCTGAATTGTAAGGCCGATTCAGGAATGAGATGGACCATTAGAAAGGTTGTTCAAGGCCCTTCGATGATCTTCACTCAGTTCGGAGAGTTGACTAACGTCAAATAGGGCCTAGAAGCGCTCGGTGACCCTTTGAAGCAAAATAGGTTGTTCATCCGTACCGTAAGGCTAATTCGTGTACGGAGCGGACCGTTTGAAATAATATTCTGAGCCCTTCTAGAATTCATTAAGTCTGGTTCAAGATAAAGAGTTGACAGGGGTCAAACGTAGCCCGAGAGATCTTGGTTGCCTCTATATCAATTTTTTGGGGAAAGTGGTATGTTCGTCTGAGGCCGATTTGTGTATGGGGTGGGCCGTTAGAAAGGGGGTTCAAAGCCCATTTAAAATTCAATGAGATGTCGCTCAGTTGAGACATTCAAATGGGGCCTGAGATCTCCCGGTGGCCTCCAGATCAGTACTCGGGGTATGACCTAGTGTTTATGATGAGAGAAGAAGTGATAGGGACCTAAGGAGATGCTTAGGGGGGGATCATATAATATGGTGTGTATAACAATTAAATACAAACTAAGCATGAGAAGAACATTAGAACGAAAGTGCGTAAGTATGAATTCAACATTCCTAACATAGGGTTGTATATCAAATAATGCTACGCTAAAATCGTAGTAGGCCGTACAGATCCTAAATGACTCTAGAACCTGATGCTATGATACCATCTGTGACATCCCGCTTATTAAAATAATGGGTGGCCAGCCCTCTATCAAAATAAAACGGTAGTCTCATATGACTCATTCTTAGCATCAATGTCGAAACATGATTAATTACTAACCACCTAATTAATTTAACAAGTAGTGTCAATTTTTATCTTCCATTAACATACAAAAATATTAACCAATTCACCATAATTCCATGCACAGTAATCATAATAAATGAGATCATAATATGATGTCTAAAGTTGAGATAAATTATTAAAGTCCTCGAAGAAACCATCAGCTAAAATCCAGTACATCCAAACCAACTGAGTAAAATAAATAGAAATACATAAGTCTTAATAAAATGGGCAACATGCCAAACCAAAAACTGAAATAGAAAACCTAATATAGACACTATGGATCCTGAAAGCCTCCATATTAGCTGCAGGTACGTGTCCCTGGAAAGAATAATCATCATTGGTGTCCCTGTGGCTGGAAACCTAAAATTGTTTTGGAAAACCCTGCAAGCCTTCACAATGATGCAGCTATGCATCCCTAGAAAGAATCCTCAAGAAGGGTGTCCCTGTGGCTGGACACCTAAATTTTTTTTGAAAAATATTTTGACACGGGTCAGAGCCCAAGAAAAATCTTTGAAAATATTTTACAAGTGATTAAAATGCAATAATTAAATATGCATGTACCCTTTTCATATTTAAGCTAGTGTCACACTCTCTTAAGATATAGCTCACCCCTCAACTAATGTGCATACCTATCATTTACCTTCTACCCCACTAGTTATGCTACCCACCTAACTAGTCTTGGTACACCCTTTCTAACTTGCCACTCTAACCCGAGTATTTCTTACTTTGATTTATAAGTTATTCTACTCATTAACTTATTTAATCAGTTCAACTATAATTAGTTATATATGAAATACATTCACACATTATGTATTTATCCCGTATATAATTATTTACTCGTATTATATACGTACTATCATACTACGAAATTCACACACATGTCGCGTATAATAACCATCCTTACAAACTATCACTCAATGGATGCTTGTCTGTAAAATGTTATCATATCCCAAGTATTCTCACTCTAATCTGGTTACCATAAGTCGTAACTCACTCACACCGAACTTTGGTAAAAATCGTAAACGTAGTAGTGGCGGTCATATTACCGTGAAATGAGATCGAGTCACACACAAAACGTCTACCCCAAAATAAATCACACAATAAAATAACGGACGATATAACCTGGAGACTATACTCTCCCTGCATTCACTAGCCAGGAGATTCACCCACATCATGAAACCTCCTATGATAGTACTAGAGGGGTATGTATTGACACAAATATCTAACAACGATATTTATAAAGAACACAAGTATATCTATATATATATATATATATATATATATATAATTAAATAAAATCTTGTTAACCCGTGCTTAACTCCCATAGCACTAGCCCATAATTCCCGAGTCTATTTCCCTGGATCTTAATTTAATTAATTACACATCACTTTATTTATCATCTTAGTGTCACTCTACTACAATACCCGAACTCACTCACTCGGCCCATATTTTACCACTTTAGAATTTATTTCACCCAATTCCTTTCATAGGTCTCCCACCTTTCCTTAACGTTTAAATTCCTTTATACCCATCTTCTAATATTCTAGGTATTAGATTCTTATTTAATTTATCAATAATTAAACCCACCTTACGAGTTCATAAAATAATTAAGGCTAAAATTTCATAAAAAATGGTCGAATTGTTAAAAACCTGGCGCCATCGATCGATCGATGGAATCGATCATCGATCAATCGAGTCGCGACAGCCTTCTTCCCCATGGTGGTTTCCTCCATTTTTACACGACTAAGTTTTGGATTTATTCATAAAACTTATCCCAATAAAAGTTAATATATTACACGCATCGAATACTAGTTTTAATCCTCAGAGAAACCTTTTAACATCATCGATTTACATAAAAGTCATGAATTTCTGAATTGGGCTTTATCTCGGTTTCATTCAATCGTTTTCAAATTTGATTCTAGAATACGAAATCAAACATCATCATCTACTGGGTTACTCATAAATTTTAGATTCCTACAACATTAAATCATATAACATCATCGATTGGACTTTTAATTTTCCTTAAGTGTCCAATTTATTGAAAACCCATTTTCTTATGATAACCCACCCAAAAATAAATTTTTGATCACACACAATATGATATGAATCAAAATACTGTAATTTAGATTGAAAGAAAGTTAACCACTTGCCTGATTAGATTCATAAGGTCTCATTACTTTGATGTAGAAGATGAATTTTACAAAAGCACCTCAACCCCTCTTTGATTTGGCTTCCCAAAGCTCCTCACTTTCTTGCCATTCTTTTATCTCTAGCTCTAGGGTATTCAATTTGAGTTATGGATGCCTCAAATTCAATAACTTAGGTTTCAAAGCTCTTAATCCATAAATTAGGCTGAAGGCTAAGCACAAATGACCCGAACACCCTCGTCGTCCCTATTGCAATTAGAGAGAGAAACCAAATATCAAATACCAAATACCAATTTCAATTTCAATTTATAATAACAATTTCAATTTCAATTTTAATTTTAAATACCAATTTCAATTTCAATTACCGATTTCAATTTCAATACCAAATTCAATTTCAAGCACACACACTAACCCACATACACACACACACACACACACACACACACACACTGACCCACACATACACACACTGACCCACCCACCCACAGACCACACTACACACACACACAAAGGGGAGAGAGAGAGAGAGAGAGAGAAGCATACCAGTTGAGATGATAGAGAGAGAGAATCGTAGCGATTTAGAGGAGAGAGAGAGAAAAAATAAAAAAGGGAAAGAAAACTGAAGCGATTAGAGAATTTATTTTTTAATGTTGTCACAGATGTGTCATGATCAAAGACCGTGATAACTTTTTAAGGCTATCACGGTCTTTGACACATCCATGATAACCCTACTTGTCACGGTCAAAGACCGTGATAAGAAATGCGTGTTTTTTTGTGGCCATGTAAAGGGTGCCATTTTAGCCTTTTAGGTGTAGTGCGTCTCCATCTCTATTCCTACACCAATATATATTATCCAACCCAGTTTTTAGAACTAAGTTGTCTTCAATCCCAAGTCTCGTTGCGTACATAGGTGCTATATCGAGCTAAACTCGGGAAGCCCAAGCCTCATAATATGCCTCTTGTCGTATTATCTCTTAGGGATGCCTCCGTCTCTAGTAAAAACACCAGTCATCGATAATCCAACCCCACTATTGGAACTACGTTGGCTTTGATCCCTAGTCTCCTTGGGTACGTAGGCATTATAACGAGTTTAACTCGTTGTAACACCCCGTATTTCTTTGTAAATTGGAATTTAATTAATTCAATTATTTTTAAATTACATGTGTGCCGTAATTTAATTTAATTAAATATTATGTGTTGATTAAAATATTAGTCGGGAGAGATAATGATTAATGTTCATTGAGTTACGTGACCGTGTGATATCTCAACCGGTAGTCACGTGTAGACTATATGAGGTATAGATAGAAAATTATTGTGGAGTGACTCGGATGGTGAATTCGAGGTTACGGTTAATTCTGAATGGATTAAAATAGTTAGAATAGTATACTCGGGTGTATAAATTGGATCCAGGAGCGATTTAAGACCAACTCGGCACCACGTAAGGGCATCTCTGTCTATCAAGAGTTTAGGATAGACATAACTCCGAAAATTAAAAGGTTATATCAGCCCCTTGGAGTTAGAAGTTAGGGTTATAACAAGTTTGAGAGAGAGGAGGACATAAAAGAGGAAAATGAGAAGATACTTAGGTCATTCCACACCAATTCTCACCTCGAACGTCGCCAAAGTTGAGATCGGAGTAAGGAAAGACCAAACTCATTGACTTAGAAGAGAAATCATACCTTTAAATCTAAGGAAAGTGTTTTATCTTGCCATTTATTTAATCATGTTATAATACCCATGTAGTGTAGGGTTTCAATTGCATGTTTTGGATGAATTCTAGGGAATTTCGGGGTTGAATCTATCTTTTGTAATATTCAATTGATTTAAATAATGAATTAATGGATTTAAATGACTTACAACTACTGGTTAAGTTAACTTTGATGATATGTAGAGAGTGATTGAATCTAAATTCAGAATTGTGGGTTTAACTTAGGGTTTTAGTTGAGAGATTAGAAAAATAAACCAATTGATGGATTGAATCATTAATATTAGTGCAACCCCTGATGTTAGAATGATTTAGAAGTGTTAGAATCATCATATATATGTCCCAATATGTTCTATGTATTCTAATGGAGGTTGGGTAAGGTTTGTAAGAGTTTTGGATCGTTTTGGGGGAAGAACATAGGTTGGAGTTTGCTGAAATCAAAGCTGCATCGTTTTGACTGTCAAGGTGAACCGGTTTGCCCCCCTGTCTAAACCGGTTCAGTTTACTTTCTTGTCCAAAATATGAGATTTTAGATCTTCTTGTTACGATCACGTGGGGGTGACCTCGTATTTTTCTGATTTTTTTAATTAGTTATGAATTTTCTACGGAAGGGTATCCGAGATCGAAATCTTTAGTCAGAAATTAAATCAGGGTATAAAATTGTGTATGAACTATATGAGGACTTTGGGAATTTCAATACATCTATAGTCGAGGCTTAGGATTATTCATAATGATGGTAAAATTAGACTAGGGTCAACGAGATTTAAACGCCTCTGTTAAGAATAGGGAATTTAAAATGAGTTATGGGAAACGTAAATGATAACCCAGAATTTATACCAGTAGGTTAGTGATGTATTAACCACTAAAAAAATTAAGGGACAACTTGGACCCTCTGGGTAGTGAGTGATACTTGGAAAATACGAGAATGATAATAAAATGTGTAAATTATTAAGACGTCAAGTATTCGAGAGATAGAAATATTACGTACGGGATATATCATAGGTTGTGTGCATACCTATTCTAATGATATATATATATATATATATATATATATATATATGTGTGTGTGTGTGTGTGTGTGTGTGTGTGTGTGTGTGAATACCTATGATGTGATTTGTTATGTGTGTGAACTTATCTACCCTGACTGCTATCACGGGAGGTTCCGCTCAAAGGGCGATCCAACCTTGGCGATTACAGCGAGGTCTGAATTTGTGTCCCATAATATAGAATTTAGGACGGCCCACTATGTGCTGTGTATTAGTGGGACTGGCGTGTCCTTTGGGTACGTTAGGTATGTGCATAGCCCAAAGGCTTAGAATTATGTCCGCCTCCATTATGTGTTGTTTGATTGAGGGATTGAGGAGGCATTCCGAACCGGTAGTCCTTGATTGGTATGAGAGGTACATGGACTTGATAGCAAAGTATGCATGCATCGCGTTGATCATTTCGGAGGATGCAATAGTTGTACATATTATAGTGTGATAAATATATACACGCGTGATTATTCTACTTATGTGTGGTAGTAGAAAAGATTGATAGTGTACATCTAAAAGCAACTTGAGTGTGATGATACTTAATTAATGGTGTTATAATTAAGTTTGATTAACCTACTTATGTGTGATGGTACGAAATATGGATAGTGTATATCAAAAAGTGACTTAAGTATGGAAAACTTAATTAAAATTATTCAATAATAATATACGGGTGAAATTAGTTATTGAAAGTAACGGTAGCGTATTGTATAGGGAGTACAGGGAGTTGAACCTTTTGTGGTTAGTTAGGTACGGATGTCTAGTTAGGCTAGGTAGCATAGATAGGTAAAAGATTCTAGGTGTGAACTATAGTTGAGAGGCGAGGAAACTTAAGGGAGTGTATGTGGGACTAACATGTGTATTTAATAACTATTTTTAAATTGCGACTTAAATACTTGCTAAATATTTTCAAAAGGTTTTCTTGGTCTCTCACCCGTGTCAAATCTATTTTCCCAAACATTTTAGGTGTCTAGCCACAGGGACACCAATCTTGATTACTCATTTCAGGGATGCGTAGCTACATCATTATGGAGCCCTACAGGACTTTGGGTAGACGCTTCAATTATTCATTCCTAGATTAGGATTTCTGATTCAATATTTCATTTGGGCATGTTGCCCCTTAAATTGATACATTATTTCAGTTTATTTATCGGACGATGTAGGTACACTCGATTTTATTTATTTAGACTTATGGTTTGGATTTAGTTTTGGAACCTAAGGTTTATTCGGTGCTCATTATCGTGTGGTTGATTCATACTATTTTAATTGTGTGAATGGTTTGGTTATTGGATTTATATTTTGCATATTATTATATTAATGAAAGGTAAAATTTGGCACTATCTTAATTTAACATAGGTGGTTAGTAATTTAAAAAGTTTACGACAGTGATGCTAATATTGAACCAAATGAGATTCCTGATTATTTTTATAAAGGCCTGATCACCCCGTGATTAAAATAGGTGGGTGTCACACTAGTGAAGCCCGAGCCTTATGAAACATATCGTGGCATGTTATCTACTAAGGATGCATCCATTACTAGTCCTGAACTCCCACGACTTCTCCTGGTACATCCCAATACCAAGATGGTTAGTAATTTAAAAAGTTTACGATAGTGATGCTAAGAATGAACCAAATGAGATTCCTGAGTATTTTGATAAAGGACTGATCACCCTGTGATTAAAATAGGCGGGGTGTCACACTCGTGAAGCCCAAGCCTTATGAAATATATCTTGGCATATTATCTACTGAGGATGCATCCATTACTAGTCATGAACTCACATGACTTCTCCTGGTACATCCCAATACCAAGATGTAGTGTTCTTCTATGCTTCTTATCAGTAGAACATTACATCCTCCCAAGCCAAATTCTACACTTGCACGCACACCACATTCCAACACGTGTTAATACCAAACTACATAGGCTTTGATACCAAATACCCTTGGGTATGTAGTCGTAACACCGACTCATTCTCGTGAGCGTCGACAATATGTCTACCGACGTATTATTTCATCGAGATGCATCCATCTCTAACCTTTATATGGTTCAAAGGAGATATCAAACTATCTTAAGACGGAACCTCCTAAACATATTCCTACATACAAGTGTGAAAATTCATATACATTAATCACAACAAAGATACACCCATCTCTCACCTTAATATCTCTCCTCACAACATGAACGAGATATCAAACTATCCCAAAAGCTTAGCTCCCTCGCATAGTTTTATACACACAAGCGGCTACCCGTTTTACAAATCGAGATCTCTCAAATACTTACATACATAATAACGAACATCCATTATATATTACAAAGCACAAAGTCATTCACAAATAAATCTTGTGAACCTACACTAGTTGAAATGGTGTTTCCATACCTCTCACGGATACCATGTTTCAACCATAGCACCCATTTACATTCTTTAGGGACCCTCGCACTAATGTCTCTAAACGAATTCTAAAATAGCTAAAAAGTAATCAATCACTCTAAATAGTAATAAGAAGAATAGAATTAAGGAACCATATAGAATAAGTGGGGTGCTTAACACCCTCCCCACACCTAACCCCATTCCTGAACCCGCACAACAAGAATCTCTGGACCAACCACAGACTTGAAAATCTTCCTTATTATTAGCCCAATAGGGCTAACCTGAATTTTTTTGTTTGTTTTTATATAAAACAAACTGGTGACTCTGAACACCCTATAAAAAACCCTTTTCTATACGAATTCCACACCTACCAAAGGGGCGTGTACCAAAATTGGACATGGCGTTAAACAGCATCCATGGGCAAAGTCTTCGACTCCCAAACGTCGAAACGATAAACCGACCTCGGGTAGAGTGGGAGAATAGGATAAAAGCACTCTGTTTCCTTCGCAATGCGAGTTCCCTTACCCCATGGTCCACTGTGCACCAACTGCACCCGCTCGTTCAAGGCGCCCAACATAACAAAAATCATGTTTAGTAACAGATATAGCATAAAAGGAAAATGCATGAAAAATGGACAAATGCATGAAAATCTCACTAACCCGTGAAAAATGATACTATTAAAGTCAAATGAAGTTCTCTCATCCATATAGACTTGTTTCCTCCACAAATCAATAATGAACTAGGAATGAAAACCTACAAGACCCTAGTCATCCTAGTAAACTATCTACCAAGATAGTGATAGGTGTTCCATCTCCCATATGTGGAACAACAACTTATGATTTCTTCTTTGGTGCATTCCTATGCAATTCACTATCAACTTTTTGAATCCATCTCTCATTCCTCATAAGATTATTATGCATAGTCCTTGGAATTTGAGCATATGGTCTAGGTCTAGGAAACCTTAGTCTAGCCTCACCCTTTTGCTATATGGAATTAATTATTCTTGTCGACTCACTTATTTGACTTATAAGTTTATAAATAAGATCTTTCCAATACATTTTCCTCCTAATGTTCATGAACCTATTATTTCTCTCTCTCAAGCACCAATAAGCTTGATTTGTGTGTCCTTTTACCTTACAAAATTTCAAAAAGGTACATTTCTTTTCACAACATTATTCACATTCTCTCTCACCTCCTTTCTCTTATGTTGAGCTTTCAAACCAACTTTTTTAAGTCTTTTTATTTTAAAACAAAAATCCACAACATGGTTTGACTTACCATAAAAAGTACAACCAAAACCCTTTTTAGCAATCTCGAATTTAGGTTCAACCTCTTTTATCTGAAGCATAGGAGTTTGTACCTTATTGTACTTTTGATCGTTTGATCTTTTAACTTTTAATTTGTTTCCAATCTTTTTTCTCAAACTTTGAATCATTGAAACCAACCCCATGATTGTTCGGTTTTGGTTGAGAATTACTCAATAAAATGCTATCAAAAACATTTGTTCTATCATATACTTTAATTTTCGAATCCTTAGCATGATTAAGTTCAAGTTTCAACTTTTTAAAGTCAACTTTTAAAATTGAATCCTCAAGATCAAATTCTTCTATTTCTTTTAATTTTGTGATTTCAAAGACTCATATTTCTTCGACAAAACTTTAACAACTTTTTCAAGACCAAAACAATTTGATTGAAAATTTTCAAAATTTTCTTCTTTATCATCAAGTTCATTTTGTAAAACCTTCATCTTGTTCGAAAATTAAATGTTTGATTCTTTAAGCCTTAGAGATTCTTGATAAAGATTTTTGAATGTCTTCTACGTCACCATTACTATCATCGTGTGATCTAGAAATAGAAGTATGTGAATCCTCACTACTGCAATACGACGAATCACTAACTGTCCTATTTCGATAAGCTTTGTTCTTATTCTTCTTCGTCCCACTCTCATATTTCTTCACCATGAAGGCAAACTTGCTTCCATTTTTCGTCAAAATCAAGAGAGGTTTCCTTTGAATCACGTGATAAATATTCATCAATGAGTCATCTTGATAAGAAGATTACTTATTTTTTTAAATTTCGAATGAGTCAAATTCATATTTCGAAGACATAAATCTCTTCTCAAGTTCACTTTTAGAACTTTTGCAAACAAGAAGTTTTTCATTCCCTTTTTCAAGTTCAAGAGTCAAATCATTTTTCTCTTGTTCCGAAATTTTAAGTTTTTCAAAATCAATATATTTTTTACTTGTCAATCAAATTAGAATTTTGTAATCTTAAAGCTTGGTTATCTTCATTCTAACCACAAGTCAATTCTAACAACGTGTCCTTATCTTTTTAAATTAATTTTAACTTTTCACTTATAAGTTGACTATTCATTTCAAAGTCTTTAAAAGTATCTTTTGTGTTCATAGAGTTTGAATTGATTATCCAAATTAACATTAACCTTTTTTATTTTGAGAAGTTGAACATTCAACAATTCATTCTTTTGACTCAAGGATTTGATAACTTCAATTTCATCACTTTCAGCAAAATCAACATCAATAGATTTTGATTTTGACGGAGAATGAGAAGATTTCTTTTTCTTCTTTTACATTTAGGATATCAAATTGTTATATCATTTCCTTGTGACTTAAAAGCATAGGACAATTCACATTCAAACCAGTACTAAAAGGAGGATCAAAATCTAGTATCATAGTACCCATAGTCACACAATCAAAATAATAACACAAGCAAACAAGGTCAAATGAGTAAACACACATCATGACAAGATCAACTCAAGCACGTTAATGTTATTTAAATGAGAACTTAGCTCTGATACCAAGTGAAGAAGTGTGTTTATGTAAGTGAGTAATATACCAAAAACAAACCTAGATGGGGGTGAATAGATTTGAAGACATCGTATGACCAATTTTCAATTTCAAATAATTTTACTTGCACATATAAGTTGCACAACACAAGTTTCACCGAATTGATTTGATTAACTCACACAATAATGTAATTAAGTGAATTTAAATGAACAAAATTAGATCTAATACATCTAAGCCAATTTTAATTTAATTCACAAGATTCAAATTAGATCTAAATGATGTGTGTGATCAAATGTGTGCATATGAGTATACAACATTCACAATCAATTACAAGACAAGGTTTGAGGAATCTCTATTGTGTAGTTACCTATGAACCTTGACGGACTCCAATTCTTATTTATACTAGAAAAGAAATTTTATAAAAGACAAGAAGGTGCCTCTTACACAATTCCAATCATGTAGTTACCTATGAGCCTTTTATCTTTTTCCCATAGTCAATGAGAATCCACAATGAGCTCCATTCCACGAGCGAAGAATTTCATTCTCTTTATTAGAAGTTGTACCACACTCTGATTTCTCCAATAAATTGTAGTGCCTCGTCTTTTAGATCTAGGAGTAGATTATCATACAATTCAAAGATGGATTGATTTAAACTGAATAGGCAATGTGAAATTTGAACCAAAACACTCTCAATTATCTTTAAAGCATAGATCAAGTATAGATCTATTTTGAACAATTTTGGAACAAGTGAAATTGTTCCAAAATTTCATACGATTCAAATATGGATTGATTTAAACTAATAGGCAAAGTGAAATTTGAACCAAAACACTCTCAATTATCTTTAAAGCATAGATCAGGTATAGATCCATTTTGAACAATTTTGGAACAAATGAAATTGGAAAGATAAGCAAAGAATTTTTTTTCTCAACCATAAAAAACTCTCAAATGTATGTTTGAGTTATGAGATTTTCAGATCTTAACAAATGGGAGGGAAATGGACAATTTATAGAAAATTTTCAAACTCTGATGGCGTCGTGTGAACGGTTAGATTTGACCGTGTGCACGATTCCAAGTAGTGTGGAATCGAGTCCATGGTCGTGAGCACGAGCACAAAATGTTATCGTGTGAATGCCTCTGTGCGTACGGGCTTAATATGGATCCATACAAACGGTTCAAAAAAATAGGTTTTCGAAAATGCCTTCACAGATTCCAAAAGCAAAGTCAACTCACAAAACTTTTTCAAAACAGTTTAAAAGATCTTTGAGACAGTTTAAACACTTGTTAAATCAATTTTAACATCCTTTCACATTTTAAAAAAATATGCACGTGTGTGTGTTTAGCCATAATGTAACACCCCGCACGCCCGAAAAAGACACTCGGCGTGCTAGTACGATAAAACTAAACTACACCATCAATAATGAGTATAAAGCAACTAAATTTCCACAATTTAAGTTCAACTAATCCACAATTCTTTTATTTCTAAAATAATGATTACAATCATGTTTCTCTCAAATTACACAAATCTCCAGTTATAATCACACCACCAATTATACAAAAAAATAAACCTTCCAATCCATGTTCTAAAATAATTCTCCAAAATAGCAATAGCGTCCCAATCCACGCTAACCTGCCAACTAAAAAAAATACGGGGAAGTACACAATATGATAGGAATAGATGCTCAAAAATAAATAGCACGATGAATAAATCGTAACAATACGAATCCGCATATACAAATCAAATACAATACTCAAACATTATATCAATATTAATTTATCAATAACACATCAATGAGTAACCAGGCCTCACCTCACCTCCCCTAGGCATCTCAAAGCCATATACCGGTTTGTGGGACTATTGGCGGGTGTCCATTCTCTATGCTATATTAAAATCTCATGACACGATGCTCAAATCACAATATATATCACAATGAATCAAAATTTAGATTCTAATAATTTTCATATTTCAAATGAATATCACAATTCAACATGAGTGCAATCGACACAGAAAACAAACGAAATACTCTCGAGAGAATTTATGAGCATATTGTACAAGTCTCGTACCTTAAAATTATTGCGTGAATCTCTACATAAATTCAGCCTCAAAATATGATCGCACCATCGCGTTCCTCTCGCAAAAATTATCAAATCATGTTCTAGCCCCAACACGAGATAACCCCAAATAGTCCGACTTTAAAAACCCCAAAAAATCATATCCAAAAATTATTCGAATTGCTAATTCGACGTCAAATTTGGATTCTACACGAAAAATTAGGTCAGGTATGTGTTTTGAATTTTTCTCAAATCTCATCCAAATGTACTCAAAAAGAAGATCTAAACATTTCAAATTGGCTCTTCTCATTCCACTCGATTTTGGCTCTTTGGATTTCGTTTTTGGCCTCTCTTTTTCATCACCCTTTCCTTATAATCACCCATAATATTCTTTATATAGTTCCTCTCTCAAACCCTAGCTTGGAGCCTAAGCTTACCTATATTACTATATTACCCTTTAATTCAAAATTGTCAAGTTTATATATTTAAACCATTATAAAATGTCCAAAAGCCAATTAAATTTGAATTTAAATATAAGATTCATTTTAAATAAAAATAAATATAATATCAATATCCTGATTAATAAAATAATAATATTATTAAAATTATATACCATATTCATAAATAATGTCTTCAAAATTACGGGGCATTACATACTTCCCCCCTTGAAAAGGAATTTCGTCCTCGAAATTCGACGAAACCTAACACTTGAAATAAAATGCTACTTGATTATATTTCCCAAAACCACACACAAAAGTCCTCAAAATTTTCTATCTCGAAAGAAAACATGTCTAACCCGCATGCTAGACCCAATATCCAAGACCCGAGGGTTGTCGTATACCTAAGCTCTGATACCATCTATAACACCCTGCGTGCCCGAAAAAGACACTCGGCGTGCTAGTACGATGAAACTAAACTAAACCATCAATAATGAGTATAGAGCATCTAAATTTCCACAGTTTAAGTTCAACTTATCCACAATTCTTTTATTTCCACAATAATGATTACAATCATGTTTCTCTCAAAATACACAAATCTCCAATCATAATTACACCACCAATTATACAACAAAATAAACCTTTCAATCCATGCTCAAAATAATTCTCCAAAATAGCCAATAGCAACCCAATCTACGCTAACCTGCCAACTAAAAGAAAATACGGGAAAATACACAATATGACAGGAATAAATGCTCAAAAATAAATAGCACGATGAATAAATCGTAACAATATGAATCCGCATATACAAATCAAATGCAATACTCAAACATTATATCAATATTAATTTCTCAATAACATATCAATGAGCCACCAGGCCTCACCTCACCTCCCCTAGGAATCTCAAAGTCATTATACCGGTTTGTGGGACAATTGGCGGGGGCCCATTCTCCATGCCATATTAAAATCTCATGACACGATGTTTAAATCACAATATATATCACAATGAATCAAAATTTAGATTCCAATAATTTTCATATTTTAAATGAATATCACAATTCAACATGAGTCTAATCGACACAGAAAATAAACGGAATACTCGAGAGATAATTTATGAGCGTATTTTGTAAGTCCCGTACCTTAAAATTATTGCATGAATCACCACATAAATTCAGCCTCAAAATATGATCGCACCATCACGTTCTTCTCGCAAAAATAATCAAATCATGTTCTAGCCCCAACACGAGATAACCCCGAATAGTCCGATTTAAAAACCCAGAAAAATCAGATTCAAAAATTATTCGAATCGTCAATTTGAATTCAGATTTGAATTCTACACGAAAAATTGGGTCAGGTATGTGCAATACCCCGTATTTTCATGGCTTTTAAAATTTGGGGATTTATTAAATTTAATTGAGATATTAATTTATTATTAACCCGAAAATTTATTTTTTTAATATTTACTAGCATGATGTGAGTTAGTAATTATTGAAAATTTGTTGAATATTAATCGATGAGTAAAGTAATATATGAGATTGATTTTATTAAAATTGTCACGAGAGAATAAAATAGCAATTATGAAAATTTAATTCGGGACGCGCCTGTGTTGTGTCAGAACTAAATTATTATTATTAATGTGAATAAATTATAAGTCATCTGTATGGCCGTTTTGAGTGTGCCAAAGTGTCCGTAAGGGTTCAAGTAGTCAAAAAAGTGTACTCGGGGGTTTAGTTTGGGTCTTGGGGCGTTTTTAGGCCTAATTGACATCCCGGGAGGGTATTTTAGATATTTTGTATTTTTAGGTAATTAAACCCACGAATTTTCTTAGTATATATTAGCCATTTGGAGTTGTCTCTTGGGATTAACAAATACAAAACCTAAGCCTAGCCATTAGAGAAGAAGGTGAAGAGATTAGAGAAGAAGGTGAAGAGTTTCCAAGCAATCTAAGCCCTAGAACTCACCCGATTGCATCGCTACCACCACTAAAATGTAGATCGCACGACGAGGAACGCAACCATATATTTTTCATCAACAAATCAGACCTTTTAATCCCAGGCAAGTATCTATCTTGCCGATTTCTAATTGGTATTCCTTTCATGTTAGTCTAGGAATGAAAATCATATGTTTTAATTGAAGAATTATATGTTTTGGAAGAGAATTTTATGTGTTGTAGGGAGAATCCATATAGTCTGAAATCGTGATCATATGTAGAGGATTACCCACGGATTTATTATGATATTTGGGAAGAAAATCTAGATTAAAATAGAGGTTTGTGATTATCCGTGCAAATTTTGGTTTTATAAATAAATCTGAGATTAAACCCTTTTTTGATTGATTCGTTGAGGATTTATTGATGTTGTTACGTTAGAACTTGTTTATATATATTGCTTATACATTTGTATAACCTTGATGGGAGTTTAGGATGAAATTATAGAGGATTGGAGGCGTTAGAATGAGTGAACCTGTAGGTTGATATTTGCAGCAAATTGGCAAGAACTGCTTGATCGATCGATCGACCCAAGAACATCGATCGATCGACCCCATTCCTCGATCGATCGATCCCTCCTAGAAAACTGTATGTTTTCCCCTTTCTGTTTAATTCGGATAAAATACGTGGGAACCCTTGAATATCTTTTAAATAGTATATTGGGTTATGAAGAGGACCAGTAGGGTCTAAGTAGACTCCGTTGAGTGAAATAAATATGAGATGAAATTATGGGTTAACGGGGAGTTATTCATACATTGGAAATTGTGCATACATTTACCAAAAGATTGAAACTCATGAAAAATTTATACCATAAGGTAAGTGAGAGTATACTACTGAAATTATACTTAGTGAGAGAGAATACTTCGAGAGATGAGAAGTAAGTCTGCAATAAATTATAAATGAGAATAAAAGAGACAAATCCGTTATGCGAGATAATTGAGAAATTTGTGCTAAGAACGGATAATTATAATTATGGGTCGTGGGGGAACCTAATTTGGAAATTGTGAATATTTATATATATGAAAGTGTAACTGTGAATATATTATGTATCTGTGTAAATATCATACCCGGGCTACTTGCTCTCACGGAGGTTTCTGCACTGAGACAGTCTTATCTCGATTGGACCTTTATAGGGGATATTGACTTGTACCATAGAATATAGGATTCCTTGGTATAGGCTATTTGAGAATGATAGTGAGACGGTCCTAAGAGATGTGGGGTGTATGTGCTGACCTCTTAGTCACTTGGAACTATGCTTCGCCTCCATTTTTATGTGTATTGTGTTGATACAGTTCGAGAGTGATTCCGAACTAGTATTTCCCTTAGTTTGAGTGATACGGGGACTTGATAGCAGAGTATGTCAGCACCATAGATTTATGTGGGGTGCCGATAGTATATATATATATATATATATATATATATATATATATATATATATATATATGGTAACTTTCTACTGAGTGTATAAGTAGTTAAGAAATGAATAAATGTCCAGCTTTATAACAAGTGTTCGTAAATTTTTTAACGGTAACTAAATGGCTCTAAGCAAAGTAAGAAAATGTAAGAGATAAATTTTCTAAAACTAAATATCATGGGCTTAGTATTTATTGAGATAAACTTCATGGGAATAAGTTAGATGGACTTATGAGATCAGTAGAACGGTAGGCATGCACACTAGATGAGAGGTGAGAATTCTAAAGAGAGTGTCGCATACTAACATGGTGGTTATATTAGCCGGTAAGCATTTTAAATACTTGCTAAACTATTTTACACTGGGGCTCCGGCCCATTTTTTATCATTTCTTTCTCTCTTGTATATATATATATATATGTATTACAGGTGCCCAGCCACAGGGGCGTCTTGCATAGGTTCTTTGGATTGGACGTGCTCTAGCTTATGTGGAAGTTGCAGGCCTTTGCTTTAGACGACCTCTTCATTGATTCAGTTCTTATTTTAGTTCATCATAGTTAGGGCAAGTGTCGCCCGATCTCCCATTCCGGTTGGATTTGTCAGAGGTTTATGTTTATTTATATTTCATGTATTCAGTACTCTTTGAGTGTAAATTGTCAGAATGAGTTCATTTATGGTTCTTAATCTTGGATTGGTTTATCTAGATGGTTTCAATTCTTGTGTGTTAATTTCCATCATTAGCATTTACGTGATTCTTAAACTGTTTGTTATTAAAAAGGTTTTTATATTAGAATTTAATAAGATAAAAATAAGACTTTAAATTGTTTTGACACTTAACTTAATTATTTAGGGTGTTCAAATTGGAAATATTATTTTACGACAGTGATGCTGAGAATGAACCAACCGTTCACCATGAAGATAATTTAATAAAGGACTGATCACCCGGTATTTAATTAGGCGGGATGTTACAGGTGGTATCAGAGTATCAGGTTCTAGTGTCATTTAGGATCTGTGCGACTCATTATGCTTCCAGCTTAGCTTTCTTTTATATAGAGCCCTATGTTTAGTATTGTTGATTTCTTTGGTGAGATTTCGTTCTCCTGCTATCACGAATATAGTAGTAAATCCTATTTGTGTTCGGGCGTGATCGAACAATGAAGTATGGCAAATGAGGGCCATTGGGCAGAAAGGGGAGGCCGGACTTAGGAGGTTATGAAGTATGTTCAAGGATGATGACCGTAGTCGAGGTCACCCCTATTATGGTACGAGAGGCCAAGACTGTAAAGATGGCTAGGACATTTTCTATGCTTTCCAAGTGCAGCTTAGTCAAACGTGATGTCAAAATTAGACTCAGCCAACGTAGAACGCTTGGGAGAGGGTCAAATGGTAAATTGAGGAGAGTCATTGGCAGAAATTCTAGAAATGCGAGAATTATGTGTGTTACCCAATGAAGGTAATACATTCAAAGGCTTGGGCATATGGAGGAGGGTGGTTAACTGGAAGTGAAAAATTCGGAGTAAAATTTTTCTTGGCTTGTCGGAGAAAAGTTATAATAATGGGAGTCAACCACCATATTTAATAGTGAAATGTTGCGTAAATGAAAGGACCTTAAGTACAGTTTAACCGCACGTTCCTTCATCAGTTGTTCAGAATAAGATGGAACGTTATTCTGAACCCATTACAAAAGGGCTGGACAGGGGTCTATTTGTAAGTGAATTTAAACTTTTAGCAAATCTTGTATCAGCGGAAGTGGATACCAACGGTAGAGAAGATTTCAAATGGGAGATCAACTCGTGAGGAAGGTTGACAACACTTAAAGAGAATTCTATTGGACAGTCGATCCATATGGTGACAATGTCATTTATTTTTCGTAGAGATGTTAACACTCTTATGTGAAGGGAGCTAAAGTAATCAAAATATTTATTGGAGAGTGAGACTAGATGAAACATAGTTAGCAATGCGCCGCAAGGTGGAGACCCATCAGGGGGCTCATTTAAATGATTCGGATAGCTGAATTCTTACCAAGCAATGGTGAATTCAGTAAGGGTTGTGGAAGCCAGTAGTACGTTCCTTAGGGCCAACAAAGCTAAGGGAATGATGGGAGGGAGCCATTAGGATCGAGACTATTTAAGTCCGAGAGAAGGACAACTCTAATAGGGTCAGTATGATAGGAGAAAAGTGGGTTATGTGTTGAGGTATTTTGTGGAGAGTAAAACCACACGAGTCAAAATTTTTCGAAGGGAGAATAAGGAAAAATGGGTGCACTGTTAGTGATTTATATATTTTTATTGAGATTACTCATTTTAGTGATGTGATATGCGAGTATATTATTGTACTCATTGTGGTTTTATAAAAATGGTTAAAACATTAGTAAGCAGTGATTGCAAGGCTATCAAGGTTTATGCCCTAGTACATCATGTTTTGTTCTGGTAAAAACCTCACATGCGAGAGGGTCGGGCTCACACTCATATTATATATTATAGAGACTTCGAAGGGTATAGTGGTACAAAATTTTTCAATCCCAGGGTGTTTAGGGACATTGTTATTGTGATTCAGTGTGTATTGGGTTTACCGTTGGGTGGAAAGATTTCACTCCTTATTATGTATAGCACTCAGTACTTAGTGATAGGAGGAGCGCATTGTTATATTTATCCTTTTGGAATGTCGAAGTTAAGACATATATTCATATGTTTAGGAATTAGATTTTGAGAGTCCCGATTGTATACGTACGAGTTTATGGAATGTGAATTCCACCAATACTGAGCAATAGTGCAATTAGTAAAAAGTTCTTTGTTTCAGTTCAATTGAGAAAGGAGATGTAGATTTTCTATCAAAAGACAAAATAGAGGGGTACAGGTTATAGACGGTGGACCCAATGAATTTCGACAATCGACTATGCTAGGTAGTAGTATATCAGGGGGTTCCTTGTTTGGATTTCTCTTTACGAGACATCCCACACATGAAACTTAGCGTAAGGTTGGAAGTAGAGAGATGTTTGGTCATTAGTCCATAAGTCTAGTACCTCGGTTGTCATAGTAGCCGGTAATATTGATTGTAAGTTAAAGTTAAATGACGATTTAAGGTCAGTGGAGCTAATTGTGTGGTAAGAAAATATTGGAAGTTTTGTTTTATTAACCAATCGAAGGGTGGAATGATGATAAAGAGAGAGTTTTTATTAGATAAATACGAGTATTTGTTATGTAGTGAGGTGCGGCCTCCCAATAATATTGAGACAATGGGGGCCAACGATGTGTAGGCTCGTCTTATGCGAATAGCACGGATTGGAGCACAATGTGAAGTGTCGTTATTAAAGTCTGGCTCTATAACTGATTGTATTGAAAGTGATAAATAAGCTTATTGTGAGGCGGGGAGGACTACAGAATTCGCCTTATCCGAAAGTCCGTTTCGAGTATTGTTAAAGTATCCAGATTTATTTTTACCAGGCATACCTTATTTTCTGAATTTGGGGAAGAAATTCCGTTATTAGGGGGGAAGTTTGTAATACCCCGTATTTTCATAGCTTTTAAAATTGGGGATTTATTAAATTTAATTGAGATATTAATTTATTATTAATTCGAAAATTTATTTTTTTAATATTTACTAGCGTGATGTGAGTTAATAATTATTGAAAATTTGTTGAATATTACTGGATGAGTAAAGTAATATATGAGATTGATTTTATTAAAATTGTCACGAGAGAATAAAATGACAATTATGGAAATTTAATTCGGGACGCGCCTGTGTCGTGTCAGGACTAAATTATTATTATTAACATGAATAAATTATAAGTCATCCGTATGGCCGTTTTGAGTGCGCCAAAGTGTTCGAAAGGGTTGAGATAGTTAGAAAAGTGTACCCGGGGGTTTAGTTTGGGACTCAGATCATTTTTAGGCCTAATTGACATCCCAGTAGGGTATTTTAGATATTTTGTATTTTTTGGTAATTAAACCCACAAATTTTCTTAGTATTTATTAGCCATTTGGAGTTGTCTCTTGGGATTAAGAAACGCAAAACCTAATCCTAGCCATTAGAGAAGAATGTGAAGAGATTAGAGAAGAAGGTGAAAAGTTTCCAAGCAATCTAAGGCCTATAACTCACTCGATTGCATCGCTACCACCACTAAAATGTAGATCGCATGACGAGGAATGCAACCATATATTTTTCATCAACAAATCAGACCTTTTAATCCCAGGAAAGTATTTATCTTGCTGATTTCTAGTTGGTATTCCTTCCATGTTAGTCTAGGAATGAAAATCATATATTTTAATTGAAGAATTATATGCTTTGGAAGAGAATTTATATGTGTTGTAGGGAGAATTCATATAGCCTGAAATCGTGATCATATGTAGAGGATTACCCACGGATTTATTATGATATTTGGGAAGAAAATCTAGATTAAAATAGAGGTTTGTGATTATCCATGCAAAATTTGGTTTTATAAATAAATCTGAGATTAAACCCCTTTTTGATTGATTCGTTGAGGATTTATTGATGTTGTTACGTTAGAACTTGTTTATATATATTGCTAATACATTTGGATAAATTTTATGGGAGTTTAGGATGAAATTATAGAGGTTTGGAGGGGTTAGAATGAGTGAACTCGTAGGTTTATATTTGCATCAAGCTGGCAAGAACTGCTTGATCGATCGATCGATCCAAGAACATCGATCAATCGATGATCGATCGATCCCTCCTGGAAAACTGTATGTTTTTCTCCTTTTTGTTTAATTCGGATAAAATACGTGGGAACCCTTGAATATCTTTTAAATAGTATAATGGGTTATGAAGAGGACCAGTAGGGTCTAAGTAGACTCCGTTGAGTGAAATCAATATGAGATGAAATTGTGGGTTAACGGGGAGTTATTCATACATTGGAAATTGTGCGTATGTTTACCAAAAGATTGAGAGTCGTGAAACATTTATACCAAAAGGTAAATGAGGGTATACCTAGTGAAATTATACTTAGTGAGAGAGAATACTTCGAGAGATGAGAAGTAAGTCTGCAATAAATTATAAATGAGAATAAAAGAGACAAATCCGTTATGTGAGATAATTGAGAAATTTGTGCTAAGAACGGATAATTATAATTATGGGTCGTGGGCAAACCTAATTTGGAAATTGTGAATATTTATATATATGAAAGTGTGACTGTGAATATATTATGTATCTGTGTAAAAATCATACCCGGGCTACTTGATATCACGAAGGTTTTGAGCTGGGACAGTCTTATCTCGATTGGACCTTTATGGGAGATATTGACTTGTACCCTAGAACATAGGATTCCTTGGTACAGGTTATCTGATAATGATAGTCAGACGGTCCTAAGAGACGTGAGGGGTATGTACTGACCTCTTAGTGACTTGGAACTATGCTTCGCCTCCATTTGTATGTGTATTATGTTGATACAGTTCGAGAGTGATTCAAAACTAGTATTTCCCTTAGTTTGAGTGATACGGGGACTTGATAGCAGAGTATGCGAGCACCATAGATTTATGTGGGGTGCAGATAGTATATATATATATATATATATGGAATCTTTCTAGTAAGTGTATAAGTAGTTAAGAAATGAAGAAATGCTCCATTTTTATATCAAATGTTCGTGAATTTTGTGACGGTAACTAAATGGCTCTAAGTAATGTAAGAAAATGGATGAGATAAATTTCTAAAACTAAATATCATGGCGTTAGTATTTCTCGAGATAAACTTCATGGGAATAAGTTAGATAGACTTATGAGATCAGTAGAACGGTATGCATTCACCCTAGATGAGAGGTGAGAATTCTCAAGAGAGTGTCGCATACTAACATAGTGGTTATATTAGCCGGTAAGCATTTTAAATACTTGCTAAACTATTTTTAAAACGGTTTTACACCCAAGCTCTGACCCGTTTTTTGTCATTTCTTTCTCTCTTGTATATATATGTATGTATTACAGGTTCCCAACCACAGGGGCGTCTTGCATAGGTTCTTTGGATTGGACGTGCTCTAGCTTATGTGGAAGTTGCAGTCCTTTGCTTTAGACGGCCTCTTCATTGATTCAGTTCTTATTTTAGTTCTTCATAGTTAGGGCAGGTGTCGCTCGATCTCCCATTCCGGTTGGATTTGTCAGAGGTTTATGTTTATTTATATTTCCAGTATTCATTACTCTTTGAGAGTTGATTGTCAGGATGAATTCATTTATGGTTCTTAATCTTGGATTGGTTTATCTAGATGGTTTAAATTCTTATGTGTTAATTTCCATCATTAGCATTTATGTGATTGTTAAACTGTTAGTCATTAAAAAGGTCTTTATATTGGAATTTAATAAGATGAAAATAAGACTGTAAATTGTTTTGACACTTAGCTTAATTATTTAGGGTGTTCAAATTGGAAATATTATTTTACGACAGTGATGCTGAGAATGAACCAACTGTTCACCTTGATGATAATTTAACAATGGATGATCACCCGATATTTAATTAGGCGGGGTGTTACAGTATGTGTTTTGGATTTTTCTCAAATCTCATCCGAATGCACTCAAAAAGAATATCTAACCATTTCAAACTGGTTCTTCTCATTCCACTCGTTTTTGCCTCTTTGGATTTCATTTTTTGCCTCTCTTTTTCATCTCCCTTTCCTTATAATCACCCATAATATTTCCTTATATAGTTCCTCTCTCAAACCCTAGCTTGGAGCCTAAGCTTACCTATATTACTATATTGCCCTTTAATTCAAAATTTTCTCGTTTATATATTTAAACCATTATAAAATGTCCAAAAGCCAATTAAATTTGAATTTAAATATAAGATTCATTTCAAATAAATATAATATTAATAAAATAATAATATTATTAAAATTATATACCATATTCATAAATAAATCCCTCAAAATTATGGGGTATTACCCATAATCAATTCACAGTCTACTAAAAGGATAAAGTCTTCACTTCAATGCGAATGCATGGCAATGGAAGTCTTTAATGAGTGACTTGTAAAATATCCAATCTTGAAAGGTTCATTCTAACTCAAATGACCGTGCCATACTCTTATCAAATCCAGTCTATATGACTTGATGGACTCAACGACTCAAGTGTTTTGACACAAGAACAAGCTAACTAATAGATATTACAAAATAACATTTTCATTCTCCGGTATTCTCTCTCCAATGTTAAATGAAGCATTAACCACTTTCGTTAACTGAGTAAAGCACTCATCAAATGTTTCATCTTCACCCATCTTCATCACTTCAAAAGTTGTCGCAATTTGTTTCAACCTTTTTCTTCACACTAGAAGTTCCCTCGTGAGTGATCTTAAGAATATCCCAAGCTTCTTATGTTGTTTTAAAATTGAGTATACAATTGTACTATTGTGTGCTAATGGATATGAGCAAGGAATAAAGGAATACAAAGCAATCGAGTTATAATTGTAAGGAATAAATCCATCTTCAGAGCAATTTGCATTTAGCTTGTCCGCTCTAACTCCTCCCACATCAATCACAGGGCATGACCAACCATCTTTAATACTCATCCACACTCTCTCGTGTCTAAACTTCACATGAGATCTCATTTTCACTTTCCATTGGCCATAACTTGTGTCATCAAAATGGCGTGGTTTACTTTTATAACCTCTATCTCTCAAATTATTCATATCCACAATCAAGATATAAACACCAAATAAACTAGATCTAGGAGAAAAAACACACAAAGAAACCAACAAGCATGAATCTACTCAAGCACGTGAATGCTAATAAAAAGAACAACCGCTCTGATACCAATTGAGGCTTTGGTGCAAGTGTGTTAGCTCAAATAAACCTAGAAGCTCAAATAAACCTAGAGGGAATGAATAGATTTCTCAATTGAATTGTTCCAATTTTGAAATTCTCTTCAATTTTAAAAATCCTAGTTAAGCATATAACTAGCTGAGATGATGAGAGGCTTGAAGATATACAATCATACAAATGAAATAGAAAATCTAAGTTAATTGTGATGCAATTCCTAGGTTCAATTGTGATGAAATGTCTAAGTTAATAGTGATGCAATTCATAAATTAATTGTGATAGAATTAAACAAAACAAATCTAACATTAACTAACTGCAATTCCTAGGTTCAATTTCATTGGATCTTCGTAGATCCAATCTACATCTAAGTGTTGTGTGTGTTAAAGATATGACAACCAAGGTAAACAACACATAATCAAGCTAGAAGATAAATTTATGAGGAAAAATCCCACCTAGAGGTAAAAAAAAATTGATGCATCATATTCTCTCATCCAACTTGAAAAGCTTTTATATAATGCAAGAAAATACCTCTCTTTTGTTCCCTAACAAGAAGTTATTTGATGAACATTGAACTCTCTCCCCCATTGATAATGAGTAATTAATCTTAAGCGGAAGAACGAGGATGTTACATTTTCCTCTTTAGAATCACACCATGCTTGAACTCCCCAATATCTCAATCACCTCTTTAAAATCTAAATTTTGACCTTTAATTCTAAAGTGGATCAATTGTAACACCCCGTGTTTTTAATAGTTAATTAAATTAATTAATTTGGAAATTCAAAAAAAAAATTAGATTTAATTATTCTTAGTAATTAAATATTTTGGTTTATATATATATATAAGGTTTCAATTGGAATTTAAATCGGGATTAAAATTTGGAAATTATAACTTTGTGTATAAAAATCGGGGGAGGATCCGAGTTAAGGAGGATAAAAATAATATTTTTTTAAATATGACCGTCCGATCGAGCTGAATTTTTCACAGGAGCTCCGTCTCGCCATTCTCTATTTCAAGCCATTTTGACGGTCTGATCGTCCGTAATAATTTTTCGAGTGTTTGTATTTTATTAGGACTCAAATTCTTTTTGGTATATAAACAAAGTGACGAGTTTAGTACTTTTAAAAAACACATTCTTCTAAACCCTAAGAGCATCAATCTCCTCTTTTACATCTTCTTCCTCCCTCAAAACCTTAACTCCATTGGAGAGCTATTTTGAATCCAAGTTTTGAAGCTTTAAATCGGGTTTTCTCAAGATTGTTCAGGAACGTCTCTTTGCTAATTTTTCGAGAGGAATCCAATCATGTAGTCATAATTTCTTCATCTTAATCTCATGCATAAATACTCTATTCCTTTCCTTTAGTATTATGCGTTTTAAGTGTCGCCTAAACCTTTAATCATGTTTTTTCTTAAAAGAGATTAGTGACTTAATTAGGAATAATGATAACAATTTTTGGGACTATTTTTATAAAATCTTTCAATATGAATAATATTTATAACCCTTGGATACGTAGGATTTATGAGTGAATCTTGGGTTTTATTGGTGTAGGTTACGTGTAGAAAAATCTTAGTTTTGATTTAAATGAATTGGGGAGCGTATAACTGATGTAATTTGTGTTGAGATAATGAAATTAGAATTATGATGTATTAATGATGAAATCTTGATGTGTTTAATTTAAAATAATTAAATGGGATTAATTGGGTTTTATGACGATGTGAAAATTAAATTAAGATTTAATTGAATTGGACTATCATGCATAGTTTGGTACATTGATTAATTATGCTGGTTTGTGTGACTTGTTGGTATTATTAAATTGTCATTATGATGACGGGTTATTGGGTATTTTTGCTCTCCCTATACTTTAGGATGCCTTCTAGGTACGGGACTAGTGGTTAGGCCTTTTGATGATTTATGCCTTCTAGGTATGGGACCAGTGAGGGTAGATTATCGCGATTTTATCATATCGAGGGTGGGCTAATTTTTGATATTTTATCGTCGTTACACTAGTCTAGGTACGTGACTAGGTCGAGATTCATGTTGAAAATTCATCCCATACATAGGGTAGGACATATTGATAACTTGGGGACCCTTAGGTATGGGCTAAGGGGTATTTTGAGGATCTCACGTCGATAATAAGGGTGGGAGAAATTTTTAAATTGTGAAATTAAGAAAATTGAGAATTTAATACCTAAGATAATAAAACGGGTATTAAAATATATTGGCATCGTTAATAACATGCATGACCGACGGTTTAAACGGGTTAGCTGGCTATTGCGACGTGTGGGTGTGTGACATCTGAATAATGTGTAGCACTGACAGTTTAAATGAGCTGGATGGATATGAAGACGTGTCGTATGTGGAACCTCGTGCATAACGTGCAGGGCTGGCTGGCTATGGCGAGGGGAATTGCGGGTGGTGTAGAATTTATTACGGAAGTATCGTAATGGATAATAAAATTGAGATAAATGATAACTTTGGGTTAATTGAATTCAATTAATACTTTGGGGCAGTGGGATAATTAAAATATATTTGTGTGATTTTTATACGAATCTCTAGTGGTAGTTAGTAATTTATCTTTCCCGCGCTTAAATTACTCATCTAATTAAAATACTCTATTGTGATATTTATTGCGTATAATGCTATTGTTTGGGTTCACGGACCCTATTTTAGGGGAGTAGTGTGTATTCATGCTCGGGGGTCTGACCTCGTGCGTTGACTAACATGTTTCAGGTATTAGTTCTAGATTAGTTGCACAAGATTTTTGAAGATTATCTTGGAGGTGCAGCTGGAGTTATTTTAGTTATGCTTAGTAGGTTAGATTAGTTTTTCATTCCTTCGCACAACATTTCGAGTATGGTTTTTAGTTTGGTAGGATCTGCTTCAATACCCTTCTCTCTAATAAAAAATCACAAATGCTTTCCTTTAGTGATGCCGAAGACACATTTTTGTGGGATAAGTCGCATCTGATATCGTCGTAGCCGTTTGAAGAACTTTTGAAGAGCGAAAACATGACCTTCCCCAATATTAGACTTGATTATCATATAATCCACGTATACTTCATCCTCTTTATGTATCAGATCATGCAAGTTGGTTGTGGATGCCATTTGGTAGGTGGCCCCTGCATTCTTGAGCCCGAATGGCATAACTGTGTAACAAAAGGTTCCCCAAGGAGGGATGATTGCAGTTTTTTATTGATGATCAGGGTGCATCTTGATATGATTGTATCCGTCTTACCCGTCAATGAACGAATTGAGAGTGTGATTGGGCGTATTGTCCATGATCCTGTCGATATTAGTCGATGTGTAATCATCTTTCTAAGATGCCTTATTCAAATCCCGGTAGTCAACGCACATGCATACTTTCCCTCCCGATTTCGGCATGGGTACAATATCTAGGGTTTGTTCTTTAAATATTCACATACTAATGGATATCCCACCATTATACAATGACAACACCTCAAAAACAAATGAAAACTCTACAAATCCCATTGCTGAGGTAAAATTTGGGTCCCATTACTTATATTTTTGTTATTTCATAAGGGTTGCACATTAAAAAAAATGCAGCTAACATACAGTTAGTTCGGGATCGGGGGCCCGATTTCATGGAATAAATTCGGGATAAACCTCCTGAAACCAACTGTATATTTATTTTTATCGAAGCAGGTTCATTTCATTATGATCATGTCGAACCTGATGTACATATTCGGCATAATTACCCCGAATGTTTGTCCTTCTTTCGCTACATACATCCCTAACCAGTTTAACATTATTCATTAGGATCACCCCGAAATAATGAAACACATTCGGTATATTCATGCCGAATAGAATTCAAAAACAATGTAATTCAAGTTTGGTTCCAATGTAATTCAAAGACATAATTTAATTCAACTACATTGCAAGCTTGTTATGAAATTGTATCATGTTGTGTTTCAAACATGATACAAACATCGTATTGTTAATAATTATGTTATTAAGTATGTTATTAATGTAATTCAAACATACGTTGTGGGTACTAATAATATTTTTACTTCTGTAGGATGCTTTCACGGATTTCAGTGAGTTGTTATTTGATCAGGCTTTAGCGAACATCGAAATACCCCAAATCATGGAAGGTGGTGCGGTGTTAGTAGATATTAGTACGACATTCTTTACTGAGCAGGTATTATAATGTCTATTATTGATGTAATATTTTTATATATTGTAATTAGGTTGTATTGATTCATTATATTCTTAATTCTCAGGTATTTCCCACCCGGCAAGAGTTAGTTGATTGGGCTCAAGAGCAAGCCCGGTCTGTTAAAATAGTGATAGTCATAACCAAGTCCGATGCATCTTCTACAACGCGTAAGGGACGTCTACACATTGGTTGTGAGAGTGGAGGTGAGTACCGTGATCATCATGGGAAGAATGTTATGAACGAAGGTAGGAAGAGGGGCACGGCCACTCGGAAGTGCAAATGTCCATTTTTATTGAAGGGCATTCCGATGGACAATGGAGTCTGTCGTTAGTGGCGTTCACAATCACCCATTGCCAGAAACCTTAGCTGGACATGCATATGTGGGTAAACTTACTTCGGTGGGAAAAAAACTATAAAGAGATGTCCTTGAGCGGTGTAAAGTCGGCCTCCGTTCTAACGACGATTAAAAGTCGTAATGTTAGTAATGTTTCGACCATGAAAACAACATACAATGCCAAAGGGAAGTTGAGGATCTCAGAACGAGAGGGTAGAACGGCGATGTAATAGTTAATGAAGTTTATTGGGGATAAACATTACGTGTATTGGTATAGAACGAATGAGTCTACCATAGAGGTGGAAGACATTTTTTGGGCGCATCCAAACTCAATACAACTAGCCAAGTGTTTTTCGTTTGTTGTCATTGTCGACTGCACATATAAGACCAATCGATACAAGATGCCTTTGTTCGAGATGGTTGGAATAACGTCGTGTAGTAGGACTTTCAATATTTCCTTTGCCTTTTTAACAACGGATAAGGTGTAGAACTATCGGTGGGCGTTGGGACGTTTGAAATCCCTATTCGACCCGTTTGCATGTCCCACGATTTTCATCACAAATCAGGAGTATGCGTGCATGAACGCATTACAAGTTGTGTTCCTCGAGGTGAGAACTATGGTTTTCACCTTCCACGTTCATCGCAATGTGGAGCTCCATGCTAGGAAAGAGATCAAAGATGAGGATACATTGAAGAAATTCATGAGGGATTGGATGCATTTGGTTGAATCACCCACCGAGAGTGATTTTAACGAAGAGTGGATGCTTTTTCATTGTGATTGGTATGAGTTCTCGAACACGCTTCGTTATATAGATTGTACATGGTACAATCTAAGGGAGAGCTTCGTTCATGCATGGACAAATATGATTAGGCACTAGGGCAACCGAACAACTAAATGTTGTGAAAGAGCACATGGTAAGTTGAAGAGGCACTTGGAAAGTTCTCAACTTCCTTTTGACAAATTTTTTATCGGCATGAACAACTACATTGGGTTACAAGTGACGGAGATCATGAGGGAGTTTGAGGATTCTTTGCAAAAAATAAAGCACTCGCACAGTATTTCGGTTTTGCAAGAGCTCATAGGCCGGATTTCTCATTATGCCATTGACCTAATTCTTGAGGAGACGAAGACTTGTGATACTGTTGGCATGGATGTTAAATCGTGCCTACACTTGGCACGCAACATCTATTATCTACCGTGCTCTCATGAATTAGTCCTCTACCGGATGGAGGGGAGGGAAATACTATGGGGGGATGTTGATGCACATTGGCACAAATTAACAATGGTGCCCGAATTAGCGAAGTACCATATGGTTGACTACGAGCCGAAAATGATACTTTTTAAACAACGGTGGGAACGGTCAACTATTGATGAGCAAAGGGTCATGTTGCGAAAATTGAAGGACATCGGGTGTCCCACAATCGCTAGGTTATTTGAGCCATCCGTGCTAAAGCATTACAAGGGTCGCCCGAGAGGTCAAAAACCAACTGCTAAAGAGCAAAAGCACGAGAAGTCAACTAAAAGGGATCCCTCGGGCTTCGAACTTGCTAGGAAATCAACTATAAATGAACACCATGCGGTTCAAATGCCTAAGAAGAAAATTGATTTTACAGAGTTCGCCCGCCCAGCCCCATGGTGCCCGAACTACTCCCCCGAAATAAACAATATATCAATGAGATATCGGTTTTTTTATAAAGATTGCGTAGAAGATATCATTGAGGTTGAAGCTGATGAAAATTGTGGGTTTAGATGCGTTTCTAAATGCCTCAGATTTTTCCCCGATGGATGGAGACAGGTGAGATCGGACTTGATTAAAGAAGTCGTGGAAAATATTGAATTCTATGCCCATTGTTTGGAGATTGGTTTCCAACTACTGTTTTACATATGTTGGACGATTATTCTAGTCCATGTATGCCCGAGTCATGGATGATCATGACCGAGTGCGGCTACTTTTAGAGAAAACTTACAAGTGCGTGTGCATCCTTATTTGGAAGAGACAGTGTCTCACATTCCTACCAATGATGCATGAACGAACCGTGCATCCCTTGTTCATAGATATTGCTCATGTCTGCGAAAATCACTTTGTAGGTTTGAAGTTGAAGTAGAAGTACGATTGTCCAATTCCCCCGGTAGCAAGTCACTGGCATAGTTGCTCATTGCCAGAAGCAAAATCATGGATTGATAAATATGCGCAACAAGCACTGTTCTAAAAAACCCGACTAGGCTTAAGGCTTGGGAGAAACGCCTCGCCTTACGCTTTTCACGCCTTATTCTAGGTAAAACCCTTAAGGCACACTTTTTTCTAAAAACAACAATGTTTTAGTGAAACGATGTTGCCTTTTAAAGAATTTGATTACAAACTGGACCATTATCTCATCCAAAATAATCAAATAGTATTTTAATTTGCATATATTCAGACATATTTTTATGATATGTGCAATTTTTCTATTTTAATAGCCTTGTTATGGTTAAAAAATATTAAAATATGTTAAGAAGGCCTAAACGCCTTTTCACGTTTTTTCACGCCTAGGCCCGCCTAGGCTTCTAAGGCTTAAGGCTTGGGCTCCACGCCTCAATCACGCCCCGCATTTTTTAGAACCTTGGCAACAAGTATCGGAGTTCCGAAAAATCTACCCAAACAATGTAGCAACCAACGATGAGCCTATCCATATCGACTAGTTTGGTGTATGAAACTTTTTTGTATGATGTGAACGAACTTGTATGATATGATTTTGAAACAAAGTTGTATGATATTCGAATTTAGTTGCACAATTTGTTGAGATTAATTAATGTTAAGTTGTATTTTTTGATTTGTTGTATAAGTTGTTGTTTAATTTGTTGAGATTAATTTTTTTCATTAATGATAATTAAAGAACCATTTTAAACTGAAATTTTTAAGAAAGTAACATTTTAAACTAAAATTGGTAACAAAAGTTATATTTGAAATTGATAAATAATAATAATAATAATAATAATAATAATAATAATAATAATAATAATAATAATAATAATAATAATAATAATAATAATAATAATAATAATAATAATAATAATAATAATAATAATAATAATAATAATAATAATAATAATAATAACAACAACAACATTTTAAAGAGAAGAAGTTATATTTGAATTGGTTAAAACAGAATTTTAAACTGAAATTGGTAAAAAAAAGTTATAATTGAGATTAATAAATAACATTTTAAAATATAATTTCTAAGAAAGTAACATTTTGGATTCTGTTAGGGATGTATATAGCGAACCAACATTAACCATAACTGGTTCGCTATATACATGCCGAAATATGGTGGTTAATTCGGTATATACATGCCGAATGGACCTCATTAGCCAATCGAAATAGGAATCTGATAGGGATGTATATAGCGAATCAACTTTAACCATAACTAGTTCGTTATATATACGCCGAAATATGGTGCTTAATTCGCTACATACATGCCTAGGGGTGTTAGTTATTTTCGAACTTCCGAATTTACCGTTTTCCGATCCGAGTTTTTCCAATTTTGGTTCCATTTTAATTTTCCGATTTTCGAATTTTTCGATTCCGAATTTTTCGAAAAAAATTGGAATGGAATTGGAAATCATATATGGATTCTGAATTTCCAAATTTTCGATCCGAGTTTTTCGATATCACGCCGATCCGATTCATCCAAAATATTTTTCGAAATAATAATATTTTTATTTATTTTAATACATTTTTACTACCCTTATTTATATATAAAATTTATTATTTATTAGTTTAATCTTGGCCCTCCATTTAAAACCATCTCAATCATTAATATATACACATATCTATTAACCTTGTACATCACACTAACCCTAAATTGAAGGACAACATCCGGAATTAGATTCCAAGGATGATTTATATTAAGTTTCCCTCATCTTCCTTTTATTCATTTTTTGTATCCGAAATACTGATGCAGAGGCGCTGCTATAGCTATTAACCTTTCTTGCATTTTCTTTTTTTTAAGTAGGTAAACAGTAGTTTTTTTTTCATTCACACGATTTTGTAGTTTCTTAGTATCGTAGTCAAGCCTTGATTGATCTTTCTCATAAATGGTATGAGATGCATAGCGGTGTAGTTTATTGCATTTCCAAAATGGTATGAGATGCATAGCCTAGTCATTCACGTAGCTCCATAGTTTATTGCATAGGTGATGTAAAGTGGAGTGTTTGATTTTTATTTTTATTTTAAAAATATCCTTTTCAAAAATGGCATTTTCGATATTTTTTGAAAATATTATAACTGATAATTTCGATTATTCCGATATTTTTACGAATAATAAAATTTTCGAAATCTCCGTATATTCAGAATCTTCCGAATAGGAAAAGAAATGATTTTCCGATTTTTAGTTTTTTCGAATTGGAAAGGATTTTAAAATTCCAAAAAATTTGGAATTTTTTTTTAACACCCCTATTCCGATCCGATCCATCCGAAACACACCCCTATACATGCCGAATGGACCTCATGTTCCATTATATCTAGGATTATGATACCCAACCAACAAATTAATTTCAAAGTATGAGGGATGTTTATACACAACCAACAAATTAATTTCAAATTCACCAACAAATAAGGGATGTTTATACACAACCAAAAAATTAATTTCAAAGTAATACACAACCAGCTATTTAATTTCAAATTAACCAACTAATAAGGGATGTTTATACACAACCAACAATTAATTTCAAAGTAATACACAACCAACAATTTAATTTCAAATTCACCAACAAATAAGGGATGTTTATACACAACCAACAAATTAATTTCAAAGTAATACACAACCAGCAATTTAATTTCAAATGCACTAACAAATAAGGGATATTTATATAACCAACAAATTAATTTCAAATTCACCAAAAAATATTATCATTAAACCAAAAATTAATACAACCCAAAAATGTTATCATTAAACCAAAAATTAAAAGATATCCGGCCTGTTTCTTTTTTCTACTTCTATGCGACCCCTCGGCTACTTTATCTTTTACCTTAGCTTTGGTCTTTCTTTTCTTCGCCACCCGCTCCTCAATGACAACTGGCATGCCTACCCCGATGGCCAGAGCTAGGATATTGTAGGCTTGCACATCGCGTGCAATTAATATGGCCGAATAAGTTACAATCCCATCATCAATATTGTTCTTCATCAAGTTCATAGTCGTACTCACCCCGTCCGCCTATGAAACAATTAATAACACCATGGGATTAGATTAGCCGAAAAAGGGTATTATAATCACATATAGTAGCGGATGAAATTTAGACAAAAAACTTACCAACGATGTATGTTGTTTCACGCTGCGGAACTTCATATTTTGGACTCTAGGATGGGATTTGGAAATGAACCAAGCCATATGATCATTGCTGTAATCCCAGGGGCTAGATACCGGCATAGACCTAGATTTCTCGGATAAGAGGTGGTCTTTCCAGTTTTCTTGGTACCATTTCTGCATATCGAATTTAACTTTGTACCGAGCCGCCTTGTCTCCCCTATCGTCCTTCAGAGGTGTCATTGGGTCATGCAGTATGATTTGTAGCCGTCCTATTTGTCTAAGGCATCTTTCAGGGTAATAGGGTTCCCCCACCTCAAAACAAATCATAATCCCGCTATACCATGAAGCTTCATGGAAGGGATAAGCAGCCCTAGAATCTCGATAGGGTTCCCAAATGACCTACAAATAAAACGTTACCAACTGTCATAGAAAAACATAATTTGATATCAGAAAATATAAAACGTTACAAAAATTATTTGAATTAACTCACATCACCAACAGTCATATCATCCAATTACTCTCGAAAATTGATTAAGTTTGTAAATGCATTTTTCTGAGAGGAAGATTGCAATGACCAACGTACGATCCTTGGCTTCGTTTCATCAAACTCTATATCAACGCATCCGCCAACCCCTGTAAAATGCTCATATATCCATGACTGCAAAGCAAACACACATTACGAATTTATTAGAAAAAAGCAGGACATTGATAAACATACATAGACAAAATATGCTGTGTGTAATTGGTTACCTGTATGAGAGAGAGAGGCAACCGCTCATTTGTCGGGCACCTAATCGTGAAGCAAGTCCCAACTGCCTATAGACATGCGCTAAGATTCCCATACCCCATGCTAGTTTCCCCACCTTCTTCAAGTCTCTAAGAACATGAAGGTATAACACGAAAATCTTGTTCTTGGTCTTGTCGAAAAAAACTGTGCACCCGATAATGTATAGCAAGTCGGCTTTGGCACAATAGTCTTTGTCTTCACTCGATGCGTTGGCGTCACGCGACCTCTCTTTGAAATTCGCAGTGAGCCAATTCAAACAGACTGCCGCATGCTCCCCACATTCATCCAAGGCAACTTCCTTAGTCACTCCTAACAACTCTACCACCAGTTCCACAAGTGACGGGACCACTACGTCCTCCTCCTCCTCATCCTCCTCAACTTCGGGTTGCGGGTTATACAAAGGTGATCCGATGAGAGGAACACCCAAGATCGTCGATATGTGGTCGAGGGTGATTGTCATCTCCCCAAAGGGCATATCGAATGTGTTTATCTCCAGATGCCACCTCTCGACAAATGCCGAAATGAGGAGGTAATCTAAATAACGGTGGATAGATGAGATAAGCCCCCCCCCCCCCCCCCCCCCAACAACTTGTCCCTCTGAACCCTCTTTTGAACACTAGCAGAAAGATTACTGAATTGTCACTCCTTGATCTTAGTCCAATGATTGATGCATAATAACGGCACCCGCTCCACCTACAATATAAGCAAAATATTTATTAAGGTTTATGAAAGAAACGCAAAAAAGAAAACATTAATGTTACAACATTTAAGGGAAATGAAATTACCACTGATCCAGTCCATATACCGTACGCCACATGATGCTTAAAGTGTTTTAATATGCTAAGATCGGCGGGGCCACCGTATGCCGGAGTAGATATGCCTTCTTCGGGAACCTTCTTCTTCTGGCTATAAGCTACTGCGGTCTTGTGTAAAATGCTAAACGGGTTTTCAGGCCGCTGGGGAGCAACATACTGTGACTCAGAACCCCCGTGACCCTCATCAGCCTCCTCCTCAACCTTTGCCCCCTCCTCAACCTCAGCTTCCTCATCCTCAACCGCAACCTCCTCGTCCTCAACCTCGACCGCAACATCCTCATGCGTCTCCACCACTCGGGGATCCACCTCCATCACATCCGGGACAGTAGCAGCAGACAGAGCATGGATCTCTTCTCGACGCTTCCTCTCAGAGGCAGTCAACGGCTTACGATTCTTGCGAGAGTAAGATATAAGGTTATCCATGTTTGACATGCATTAATTATAAACATAAATCAATTCGTAACAAATCATAGCTAATCATGTATTGATTATAAACATAAGAAACAAAGATAATTCTGCATAATAATAGTTAATCATGTATAATTTGATAGGTATTCAATACAGATAATAATAGTTAATCATGTATCATTTGATAGGTATTTAACACATATAATAATAGTTAATCATGTATCATTTGATATGTATTGATTATAGACATAAGTCAATTCGTAACAAATCATAGCTAATCATGTATTGATTATAAACATAAGAAACAAAGATAATTCTGCATAATAATAGTTAATTATGTATCAATTGATCTATATTCAATACAGATAATAATAGTTAATCATGTATCATTTGATAGGTATTCAACATAAACATAAGAAACAAAGATAAGAAAATAATTTATTTCATTCGGGGCAAAGGTGTCGAACTATGTTGGTTAATTCGGCATACACATAATGAAAAGTGTAAGTTAATTCGGCATAAACATCGTGAATCAAACATAAATATATTGAGTGGCATTCGACATAAACATAGCGAATTAGGGACCTCATTTCGGTATGAATGTAAAGAATGGTTCGCTTAATTTGAAATCAATCGATTCGCTATGTTTATGCCGAAATCTTACACTTACTTCGGTATGAATATAACGAATGAAACCCTTGTTTGTAAAAAAAATCATTCGTCATGAACATATCGAATAAAGGGAATTCATTCGATATGTTCATAACGAATGAAACCCTAGTTCAAGGGCTTCAATATTTTTAACAGTCCAAACGATGTTTAGACAAACCAAACCCTGGTTCGTTTTCTTGCAATCCAAACCCTAGTTCGTTTAACAGTCCATGCGTGGTTTTGATCCATTAAAGCACAAAAATTAATGTAATTCCCTAGTCCAAACCCTAGTTCCTTTAACAGTCCATGCTCGTACAGTCCAAAACGAAAGAAAGTAGAAGGGTAATGAAAAGTAAAAGGGTAATGAAGATGATCGTGGGTGATAGACCAATGTACGATGCCTCTGATCCTTAGCAATGTGTAGAGAGATGATTGTGGGTGACAGACCAATGTTAGCTCGATGGTATCTGATCGTGGGTGATTTGTAATTGTAGAAAGATGAAGGTTTCAGCGGGTATATATATATATATATATATATATATATATATATATATATATATATATATATATATATATATATATATATATGTGGGTATTCAAATGGGTAGTGTATTCAAGATGAAAGGTTGAAGATGAAAGGCTAATCTTTCGTTGAATGGATTTGAAGATGAAAAGTTGGAGATGAAAGGCTTGGAGATTTGAATGTGTAGAGAGATGAAGGAAAAGTGTGTAAATGATTTTTACAACTTTAAATATGTGATGACCCTCATGTGATATTATGAAGTAACTTTTAAAATTAATTGATATTTTATAGTAAAAATAAAGTTTTGATATTTTGGAGCACAAAATGAGGCACCCTTAGAAACTCGCTCTTAGGTCACTAATAGATGATACTTCAAAATCTGAAAAATAAAAGAGTATTACTATGAAGATCCTAAAATGTGACCAATTGCAAGGCACTCGGGTACAAAACACACAAAAAATCATAAATAAATTTACGAATTTAAGATTTCAAAAAGAAAATACACAAAACATCTGATCAAACATGATAATTGTTTCGACTTGCCCAAAAGTACCCTCCAATTATCTATATGTTGAATGCCTCTCCCTGCTGACATCTGACACGTTACTAAATGACTTCAACCACATGTTTCCGATTAATTTTATGTTATTTTAATCATATACGGACAATAATTGTAATGAGAAATCACTAACATATTTCTTCATAAGAAATACCATAAGCTTATAAAATTTATTTCTTCAAACTAGACCCAATTATAAGCTTGAAGAAAGATGATATTATTTATCCTTCTTGCCTTGGGTAAGCACAAATTGTGCAACTGTATGATATTACAAAATCACATAATCCACCTTATGAGATGTAAAAAGATAGATGCTGACCCTAAACTAAATCCAACACTAATCATTTTATGTGTGCGCTAACCTCCGCCCTCTCAATCTTACAGTTACATTTACTTAAAACACTTCATGTCCTGCAGAATTCATTGGCCGGTTCTAGTTGTAGCTAACAGTAAACCCAATTCTCAGCAGGTGTTGTATGATCCCCAAGGCGAAATGCATAGCCCTTCACCCGCTTCAGCTGATGAGAAAAACGCAAATAAAACTTCAATTACATGTTACATAGGAGTGTTGGGAATCAAAAGCAACCTTCAATTAGATGTGATGTTTAAAAAAGCAACTTAATTGGTTGGAGTTCGGTTTGTTATACTTCAATACTGCCAAAAAAATCCAATCCAGGGTGCAATTAGTTTGATTTCTGCTTTATTTGGGTTTCCCTTTATTGTTTAATTTTTCTATATAATTATCGTGTCAATATTATTATGGGATTAGTTTGTGTCGGATTAATTCCGAAGCCTGTGGAAAAAAAGAAAAAAAAAGATCCAATCCAACAGGCAACTGAGATTGGTTTGGATTTGATGCAGTTTTCTATAAGCAGTTTGATTTTGAAATGGTGGACAGGAAAATATGATCATCTAAAACGTGAAGGAATATATATGACATAATTAATGGTATGGTACAACATTGTGTTAAAGGCCTCAAATGGAAATGAATATTTAATATGCTCACCCTAAGTAAAGAAACACGGATTTTCAAAGCGTATATTCAAAACCAATGAGATTACTCTTCTATTAGGAGCTTTTAGGAAAGAACCCAAGAGAACAGTGTAGGAAATTAACAAATCTTTAATATTTGACCTTCTGAAATAGACATTTTCTTTCCTTGGCATCCTTGAAGAGAGCTGGAATATATAAATTTGGACAAAGCCTTAAAACACTTGAAACACATACCTTGGGGAACATATAAAATATAAGCCCTAAAATACATTAGCCGAGCACATTATGTGCCGATATGTTCTGGACAAATGGCTTTGCCAAGGTAAACCTGTCGCATCTCCTCTCTCCAAATCTGCAACAGGCGAAATTACATTGTTCACTTAATATTCTCCAGGGGATAATTTGTTTCAACATCAAGTATAAAGTAGGGAAATAAGAATATCAATTATGATTGATAAAATATATACTACACGCATTTTAAATGTACCGCGAGTGTTTAGACAGTACATATCAATTATGAGTTTTTTTCTCAGATACATCAGCAAATAATATGAATGTGTGTAATACCCATATTATATGTGTATTTTCCTAACTATGTCAATAATATTTATTATTTCTAGATATTATTATTGTGTCAAAGGCCTGAAACATCTACAACCATTTCCTGCATCTAATTTTCTCCCCTTTTTAGAGATTAGAGAAACAATCCAGATTCAATTAGCTAAGTATTACTTGTGGTGGGCCCAAGAACAAACTAAAAAGCAGACAATAAATCATACATCAAAGATTCCAGAATCAAATACCTACCGTATCACGGAATTCCAGGCGGATATGAGGAACATTTGTCCTTTGAATATCGTTTCCATCAGGTCCTCTCCTGTAGTACTCCCTCCCAATCCAGTGAGACTAAAAATATAGAATTTCATGACTCAGATAAAACACTTGTTAAGGTGGGGAAGTGTCAACAGATTTCGTAATCATTTATAAAGAAATCCCAAATAACACCCAATTTTCTATTTTAAAAATCGACCTTCCGAAAAGAAAAAAAATCAGTTAAAAAATCAAGAGGAATTGCTGATACAAAAGGCGACAGTGTCAATTGAATCAGTTAACATGCTTACGCTGGACAAATGACCATCATTGCAAAAACTTCAATAATATAAGGGCCACTTAGTGTTGTCCTCCACAGAGGGCGCTAGGAAGGCACTGGAAACCAACGTAACCATCGGTATATATTGCACAAAATGACTACTATCAGGTTTACACTTGTGCCCCAACTTAATTGATAATCGCTCGAAAGTCGAACTTTACAAAGAAAATATTTTACTTTCGAAATTTATACTCCTAATAATGATTGATACCTTTGAATGTTTCAAGACATGCATTTGGATCATTGTTGGGAATTGTTCACATGGATGACTTTATTATCTCACCTAGTTTCATACACTATTTTAAGAAACATGACTTGGACCGCAAAAAGGGAAAGAGGGACTATTAAATTGGGCAAAAGAAGTCATTTTTTTCAAAAGAAGAAAATAATAAAATAATAATAATAATAATTGGTACTCAAGTCCTTGCTATCCAATAATCAATAGCACAATTAGCAATGAGGTCTGATTAAAGGACAAACAAGTAAACATTTTTAAGCGAGTCAAGTGACAAATACAAAATAAAATAAAATAGTAAGTAACAAATACATTTGTGAACAGATTTTCTCTTGCACAGACAATTAGATCATTTCATTGAGGGGAGTTGGATAACTTCCCAGTTCATCATTTTGTTTCTAATGTTTATTGTTCTAAATTGTTAGTCATCGAAACTGTCAATTTTGGGTGCTTAGTTGGCAAATATCCAAACTCAAACCTAATTGTTAATACGTATATCCAAGATTCAATCAAAACCCATATTTTTTTTACAAGATAATTCATATTTACGATTTAACTATTATCGTAGGGCCCATGTAAGGTAAATATAGCTTCCCTTAAAAGATGTCATAAAACAGATCCACTGAAATGTTATGAAAATAAATAAAAAATATTAGGCAACAAGAACGATCATTTGCCAAAGCGCAAATCCTTTTTTTATGCATTTTGATTACTGTATGCCCGAACTCTGCACCAGTTGAACGAGAAACAGGCAGCAAGTTTTCAGTCACAATTGCCACTTCCCTCCACCACCAACCCTCTTTTCAACCCCCACCATCACATTACACACACTTTCACCAGATAATTAAAATTCCTACATCACTAAATTCAATGAATTCTAGATAGAAACTTGTACCTTCAGAGCATGTGAGAAGCCTGATTGGTAGACTGAATTACGGGCAATCTCGCATAGATCACATGAGCTTAACTTCCAAACCTGTGAGAGAGGGGGGGTTAATCTCTCTAAAGCTTATAATATCGTGTGTATTTGATTCAGACAGGTGTATAGAAGGGAAGTACTGACTGATGCGGCTATACTATATTCTTCCACCAGAGGCTCTTTTGTCAGATGGATTTGTAATGGATCATCAGTAGAAAGGGAAACGTTGAGGCCGCGTAGAAAAAACATAGGAAATGGGTTCCTATGGTAGTCTAAAAATAAGGAATTGTTGCTCAATGGAGACATAGCCAGACCAATCTGATAACCAACAAACCACCCTAGACCATTAGACATTATCATATATAATCAAGCAAACATATATCAATTGGGGCGGGGAGGGGGGGGGAATTTATTTTTTACCTGAGCCAGGTAGTACAAATATTGAAGTACAGGAGATTTTCTCAAATTGATTCCATGTGCAATATTATGAGCTGTTAGAAACGTTGCAGCAAGGTGGTCAATGTCACCAGCCTGAACATATTAGAGCAAGTGAGTATCGCATACGATATATTTTAATCATCAGAAAAAAGATTAAGTGGAGCTTCCATGAATAATACCTCCCCAGAATGAGGGCGGAATTTAATAGTTGTCATGCCCTTCGACTCGCGGAGCTGAGGTATAGCATTAAACAGTTCAGAATTCAATGCATTCAGATCAGGACACAAGCAAGTATAAACAAATGACTTCCTTGGGAAGAGGAGGGAAAGATATAGGAAACCCTAGGAACAGCCCACTTTTTTTCTATGATAAAAGGCAGAGGAACATCCATCACTGTAATGTCATACGAAAAGATCACTTTTTAACATGCATACGACACCTAAATCAGGCAAAAATAAAAGGCATGGATGGATAAATGCTACAGCTATTGCGTTCTCGACTACAACAGTTATTACATCCCAGGACAGGTGACGTGGAAAATGAAGTCCAATATAATCAAAATTCAAAGGGTATATAGCAACTAAACCCCTAAACTATTACATTAACTGCAATTAAGTCCCTCGATTATTAAATACAGCCCCTCTACAAAAAAGTAGCAATACGTGGATGTGTAGCTTAAAATAGCACTAGGAAGATTACTTTTTAGCGACACATGGGGACTTATTTGACAACTTTTTAACATAGTCCCGAGACTTATTGCAGTCAAAGAAATAGTTCAAGGTTAATTTGCAACTTACTCAAATAATTATAATGAAAGTGATGGATATCAATTTATGAATTTCAATGAACAATAGCCCAAGTCTCGTCATGCTTTTTTTTAATTTATTATTTTTTCTTTCACTCATGCATTTCCTTGTAATTATATATGTTATTATTATACTGTGTGTGAATGAGTGTGAATGAGTGTATATATATACATATAGAGAGAGAGAGAGGAAGAGAGGGGAAAACAAAAATAAACACCTATGGTAGCATTTGGAAGAGAAGTGTATGAAGGTTGCTTTTAAAGGAGCGGCACGCACCTTATTTAGTGTATAGAGGTTAGCATAACAATAGTACGCATAGTATGAAAATGCAGGGTTAAATATATTGGTCCATTGCGCGGGTGTCTGCATGTGTTTTGTAGGGCGTCTTTCAGGCTTGGTTTCATCATCCACCAAATCCAACCCAACAACCTGCGACCCCAAGTAGCAGGGTCAGCTATCAAACCCTCAGATATACAAAATAAAATTGTACTAAATGTTTACTTAAATAAAAGGTACTTACATGAACTGAATATTTAACAGCACCTTGTACTAAAGTCATTTTGAATAATAATTCAATATTGCATGGACTCGGGTACAATTTTTTATATAAATGATGTGTGGCGTCCACCACAAGCACTTCGCTCGATTTTGATTATGCATATAGAAAAATTTGTGGCTATCGGGATTACCTAAAAAACATAACAGCTGTCTGCTCTTTTTTCACACTGCTCTAAGTTAATACTCAAACTCACTCTGAATTAATCAGAAAACAACATGATCAAAGTATAACCATTCATAATAACAGGTTACATAACTTCGGGAAAGAGTGTCTCGGTTTTGAAACGCAACACCCATGCAAAACTCAGGACCAGAATGTGAAAATGTAGATGGCCATTTTAGGATGGTCAATTGAACATTTTTAAAAGAAGCCTTGATCAAGTGACTAGCCCACGTAACAAGAGTGTAACAAATGACTAGCTCCTAACTTCATAAATATATATATATATATATATATATATATATATATATATATATATATATATATAAGGGCAAACCCAGTGCATGTAGCTCCTGCCATTGCGGGGGTACTGGGGTGGGGGTGTCGGGGTGTAGATGTACGCAACCTTACCCCTGCATGTGCAGAGAAGCTGTTTCCACGACTCCAACCTGTCACACTGGGGAAACCTTACCGTTGCACCAGGTTCACCCCTTTATATACATATATGTAAGAAAAAAATACTAAGGAGATAGCCCGTGTAACATCAGTGTGCCAAATGGAAAACCATTGTGAACCATCAAATCCAGCTACAGTTTCCAAGTCCTAATATAATTTTGGCCAAAACAAGATAAAAGAAATATTATCAGTACTATACATTTGGGTGTGGGTGTGGGTGTGTGTGTGTGTGTGTGTGTGTGTGTGTGGGGGGGGGGGGGGGGGGGGGGGGGGGAGAGAGAGAGTTAATACAAGATTCAGCATTCACAAATAAACATGCAACCATAGTACCCTATTAGTCATATCACAACCAATATCAAATATACTGTATGTAGGAGAACACACCTGTTTCAAGAAAACATGCAACTGAGGATGTGACTCTGGATCAACAGTAACCTCAAACAAGGGAAGAAAAATATTATCAAGAATGTTCTGAAAGGATGTAACGATACCCATTTCCTTGTACACGTTGTACAATCGAGGAAGCTGGAGAAAAGAGGAGATTCCAGTATTAGGATGTCATTCAAAGAATATCAGACATAATACAACAATAAAAGTTCTAAAGATTATACAAATATCCAGCTCTCAAATAATCGCCAATAATTTTACTTCCTTGAAAACCTAACAGCCACCTTCCAGCAGTTGTAATTGATAAGTTTCTACAAGGGCCTTGTAAATAAAATTTCAAGGTGTTTGTGATGTATAAGAATACATAACTAAAAATTTAGTTGTGATCTAGTTCAATATTTATCTCAGATTTGACTAAATTCAGATTTTTTTAATGCCTTCGATTAGTTTTATGTTGCACGGTTGCACCCATCCGATTCAAAAATTAATTAGGAGCTTTGTCCAACCTGCTGACAGCCGCATGAGAAGTTCTAGTACGAAGCTAGACATGTGATAAGAAAGAGGGTAGTTGAGAACTTCATGTAGAATCTGGTGATATAGTTACTTGTGTTTTAGGAGTCCAAGTATTTAGGGAACTTCTTAATTGATGGACATGGACTGAAGTAGAAGTCCATGTGCCTTCTTGTAAATCTATTTAGTATGTAGTCTTTTCTACTTGATCAACGGTCTCACCAATCTTATAACTCAAGAGAGTTGAGTTTAGAAATGCATTATTAAATTTTGGGGTTCCATGTGAGATTCCTGCATCCATGGACAAGATTGTTCTATTTAAGATAGACCCAGCCCAGAAATTGTTTAGTAGTACATAATTTCTGTCCGCGAATATTCTGAAGAATTTGCTATAATTCCAACAACTTCTTACTTTCAAAAGGAAGCAAATTCTAAGGTTCTTACATTTACAAACTCCTACAACATTATTTGAACTTAAAAGCCTAATGTGACCATAAATCTAATAATAGGTAGAACTATTATGACTAACAATATAATTCCTGAATGAGATATATTTTAGTCAATACCTGAATCAACCAAACAACATTCTCACTGTACAAATCGTTGTTCACTATCCAACTTGCCATTTGATCCCACTCACTTTGCTTTCTACCATATATTGATATCCTGTATTCAGCCATCTGTAGTATCAAGAGCATTGATGTTAGGTATGGATGATCATAAAAATAAGTAACTAAGCTTAATTGGGGCTGGTGTGTGATTTCAGTTGGGAATGATATTTGACCTCAAAAGGCAAATGTGCTTAGGACACTGCCAGAACACCTGAATTCTAAACACGGTATTTAAATAGTGAAAGCATAAAATCTCACACAATTAATGATATGAAAGAATTCAACAAAGGTCCATGTGTATGACATGTGATACTAAACATCATAGTCCACGATAAATGGCACAACACACGAAGCAAGCACAAATTAGAATAAACTCTTTCTCTCACTAAAATATCATATCAAGTGATAATAATGATTAGCAAAAGATCTTATTTATAGGAAAAATGTATCTAGCCAAGATAACCTAAAAGGGAAAAATACTAAAGAGGGCACACTAAGAAAATTCAAAGGAATAGTACCCCGTTTTAGCCTTACCTAAAATACTAACTAAAATAAAGAATATACAATTAATAATATTACATTAAGCCCTGAGTTCCCCTCTAATCTCATCAGTTTCAAAAATTAGAAACACTTTCCGTGATACTCTTCCACTATCTTAAGATCATTTTAGTGGTTTAAGAATCATAGACCGTGCCAACCCTGCCCGCAAGCTCATAATTAACTCAGCAAGAAATGTCTAAAGTTAAAAGTTTGTCTTTACGCAACAAAACCCAGTTAAACGAATTAGTGAAGTTCAAATGCCCAATTCAACCTCTTTATCTCCCATGGTAATGATTTGCTTGTACTCAAACACAGGGTCACCTGGAAGAATAGAAAACAGCTTTGGACATCTAGAGGCTTTTCTGACTATATAATATTGTTATTCCTTGCAACACATCAAAGACACCGATTTAACATATCATAATTTCCGGATCAAAACACAGAGCAAACAGAAACACAAAATTTCAAAGGGGAGGATGAAAATTAAAATATGGATTAACAAATGGCTGGGAATTCAGAAAAGTACATTACGTCACATTATTTTCCAAAATAAATTTCCATTTGCTCCTCTGGACAAAGTTCCCTCATAAAAGCCATAAAGAGAAACATTACAAGACCATAGAAAGTAGGGAACTCAAAGCAATAAACTCAAATTTTGTACATTCAGTGTCCATCCCCCATGAAACAATTTCCATGCAACAAAGGCTCGGGAAAAGCAAAAGGTAGAATTTCATAAAAATCAAGAAATCAATATGAAACAAATATATGAGGAGAATGCTGAGGACTAACTTGATATTTACTTGTACCAAGATCTGAAAACACTTGTTTTGTCAGCTCAGCAAGGAAACGTCCTGTCACACAATGGACAATGATTAGATCATGATTAAGATAAAAATATGATAAAGAGAAACGAGTCCTAAGCTCAATAGAAGTAATAACACATTATCAATGGGAAATGGAAACATCTACTGAGCCAACGTAAATGACATCAAATGGGAACAAGAAAAGAGGACTCTTGTCTCAACTCTCTCTAATCAATATCTCATAAAATGGAAGAAAGCCTCAAATGAAGCTACAAATGAATATTTATAGGAAGGAGGTTGCTTGGCCTTTAAGCTAACAATTCTAATTACAATTACGTCCCTAGGAGCCAATAACCTCCCTTCTACAAAATACTAAACAAAAGGAAAATACAATGAAATACTAAAAATAAAAGAAAGACTAAAAGATGACAAAAATGGCAAAAAGACCCTTACTCACATCACTCGTCCCCAAACTCAGAGGGAAAAGCAAAGCCTTCTGTGTCACCATCGAGGATAGTAATGAGAGCATGCTGGGGTGGAACCTCTGTCGTCTCCTCAAATACTTAGGATCGCCCAAAGCTAGGAGAACGCGACGCCGTGGGAGAGAGCAGTCCGATGCTCTATGGCCAATCACCCCACAATTGTCATATTTGAATGTTACCGGGTGAGTGGGTGCAGGAGGTGGGACCATGGGCGTCGGAACGGCAGAGGTAGGCGAGGTCACAGGAGCAGTAGAAGTCACAGGAGGAGCTGGAGTGGAGCAGCCACGGGGTGGAGGGGCTGTCTGATAGAATGACTCGACTTTAATGGCGTACTTAACCGCCTTTGCAAAGGAGGTGACACCACGTAAAGCGAGATCCCACTGGATATAACTCTGAAGACCGTGGATATACCGACTAATCTGCTGCTCCTCACTCTCACCGTGGCGAGCACGAGTAGAAAGAAGCTGAAAGCGCTTCGGTAGTCTAAGACTGTAGTGTCTTGCCGTAAGTAGCAGGAACAAAAGCGGTCATCAACTGTGCCCGAAGCTCTGCCCAAGATTGTACCGGAGGCTGACCCTCAAGAACACGCGCTGCTCCAAATCATTCCACCATACACTCGCATAGCCCTGAAACTTGGTGGCCGCTAACAGGACACGCCGGCGACCTTTCAGTCGCATGTACTCAAATATCCTCTTCATGGTGGCAAGCAAGTCAACAACGACATCGGGCTGTAGGTGGTCATCGAACATCGAGATATCAACCCGAATATCACCATGTATACTCCTCGATTTTAACTAAAGGGCTAAGTGGGTAATGGTGTCACCACCCTGTAGGGCCAAGACATCCTCTTCTAGGTCATCATCGCCTAGCGGAGGTTCAGTAAGTAGTGCTCTTTGTGGCTGTCTCCGAAGTGGTGGATGAGGAGGATCAGGAGCCGGTGGAGGAGGAATATAAGGTGGAATAGCTTCTCGTGGTGGGAAAGGAGGTGGGGCGAGAACCAACGGCTAGCGGTAGGGGAAGTGGTTCATCTGGTGCCCTTTCTAATAACACAAAAAATAATGTCGCTCTGAGAGAGGTACATATGGAGTGACCTTCGGACCCACAGAATCAAAAGGGGGGACATCGGTGCGCCAGTCAGTGGGAGGGGGAGGTTCGAACTCTAGGGCGGAGTGGGGTCGGAGTGATGGTGAGTCGTCATGTGAGGGTACGCTAATTCACTCCTGTACTCCCTCGTGTGAATCAACGGGAGGCGGAATGGACGGAGCGTGCATTCCACACAGAATGGGGGTGGGGTACATATGTCGGGTGGCCGAGTAGTGGGAATGTGTGTAGAATAGGTGGGGAGGGAAGCGTGAGGAAGACAATATGGTGTGGTTGAGGGTGAATAGTAGTAGGTGGGGCTGGAGGCATAAAGGGAAGATGATGAAGTTGAGGTGTTTTTGTGGGTGATGGCGAGGATAAATGGAGATGTGATGTAGAGGGTGGTCACAGGGGCGGACCCACCATAGGCTGAAGTGGGGAGGCTGCCCCAGTTGAAATTTTTTATAAAAAAAAAAAAAAATAGGGGTATTTTTATAAAAATTTAAACTTAAAGGTTATCTCTTAATATTTACAAAGATGAGGGTGTAAGTGTGTAATTAATAAAAACAAAACCCTTATACGTTACAAACAAACACACGGTCGAACCGTATTCATCTCATCTCCTCTCTTCTCTCAGCACAAACAAACACACGGCCAAAACAAAATTAGGAGACTTTATTGTATTTGGAGGATTTTGATGCTTTGTTGTTGCGATGCAGCCTGATCAGCGAAGAAAGGTACTTCCCTAATTTACTTACACAAAAAAAAGGGGTATTTGTTTATATGTATGTAAAAATGTGATTTTAGTTTGTGGGGTTTATGAGGAATAGCTCCAGTTCCTTTGTGCTGAATGAATGGTTGTTTTGCGTGAATAAAGCAATTACTTTTATATTGTGGGAACTCATTTTGGTAGAAGAAAGCGATTGTTATTGTTGATTTGGTGGGTGTAGTGTAGTGTATACTGGTTGTAGTTTTATTGGCTACTTGTAACTTGTCTCATTTTGATTTGTATTTCGAGGGGTGAGGAGATTAATTCCTTCTTATTCTCATCTTTGTGATAATCTAAAATTAGATTGCGTTTAAATTTGTGCGTAAAATCCACGAACAAAGTAGGAATCTAAATTTAATTAATTAATACCTCAATATTTTTAGGATTAAAAATTGAAAAAAAAAAAAAAAAGTAAAAGCAATCCAAAAAAAATCGCCTCGGGGGCTCCCGCCCCCGAACACCCGGACTTCGTCATAAGTTTTCGCCCCACTTGACTCAAAATCCTGGATCCGCCAGTGGGTGGTCATGTTGAGGAGGTGTGGGTTAAGTATGGTGGTTTTGTGATGGTGAATGGGGTGGGACAAGAATACGAAGTGGAGGAAGGTGTGGTGAGGGGACATGGTGGTGTGATGAAGGTTTGGGTGGTGGTAGAGGGTATTTGGGAGATGCTTGTGAATTTTAGAGGGTGAGAGTATTGGGGATGTGTGGGGGTTGAAATTCTAAGGTTTGTTCTTCAAGATTTGGGTTAATATTCATGGTGGATTCATCTAACACCGGAATTGTTACTTTTGCTTGTATATGAGTTGGATTGAACCCTTTGTGTGCCGAATGTCACGGATCATCTCAGCTATTATTGGAGAATACGTTTCAATCATGAATGGTACCATTTGAGCACATAACGGAGAAGAAATTGTCGGAAAAGTGTCAGAATGAGTCGGAGGCAGTGGGAGACCCTCGGTAGGGCCATCCGAGTATCGGTACCCTCGGCCCAAGTTGGCGGGATGGTCGGACGCAGCCGGCGGCTGAATCTGGTTCGTTTGGACTTGATTTTGGACTGTTCGGCTTCGGAGGAGATATTTGGCGGGCTGGGGCTGATAGATCGAACTGGATTTGAGGCCGGGTTTGGGCATTTGGGATTTCGAAGGGTGTTGGGATTGTTTCGGGTTTGAATTGATTATTCAGGGTTTTTTTTTGGGGGGGAGGGGGGTATTCTGGGCAACTGGTAGTGGTGATGGGGTGCCACCCTTGGTGGTGGTGCTTTCTTGGACGTATATGGGGCTAGGGTTTGTAGGATTATTAGGGTTTTTTGTGGTAGGGGTGTAGAATGGGTTGATTTGGGAGAATTTGGGTTAGGGTTTTGAGATGATACCGGGGCTATGCGAGGGCGGCCAGCGGTGGTTGTTGGTGGAGGAAGTCGCGCATCGATTTCATCAATTTGGGGCATCAATCGGTTGATAGCCTCCAAGAGATGATTGTTAGAAGTTTCTACGGGGATTTGCACCTTTCTTGAACCCATCTTAACGTTTACGATTTTTTGTTTTTTTTACAACAACAACAACGACAACGGGTAGAACCGATTAGGCTCTGATACCAATTGACGTCAATGACATTAAATGGGAACATGAAAAGAGGACACTTGTCTCAGCTCTCTCTAATCAATATCTTATCAAATGGATGAATGCATCAAATGAGGCTACAAATGAGTATTTATAGGAAGGCGGTTGCTTGGCCTCTAAGCTAACAATTCTAATTACAATTACGTCCCTAAGAGCCAATAACCTTCCTTCTTCTAAATACTAAACAAAAGGAAAATACAATGAAATACTAAAGATAACAGAAAGACTAAAAGATGACAAAAATGGCAAAAAGCCTTATTCACAGCACATTATCAACGGGAAATGGAAACATCATCTGAGCCAATGTATCCCTAATACATCACAATACTCTTGGATAAGTATAATACTTCTTTGATGCATTAAGAAATTTGGTCACTCGATCTATACTTTTTGGACAATCCAACATGAGAATGACGGGAGAAATCATCATATATATGTACATAAATAACTAATTTCCAAACATAAATGATATGTACTCGTGCACTAGTAATTTCACGCTATTATATTCAATGTTATTGGAAAACTATTGCTTGGTGAATATCTGGTAATATGTAATTTTTTTTGTTTCTTAAATTGTCGAAACAATGATAATATTTATCCTATAACTATATATATAATATGCAATGCATCTGTATACTGCTTCATTTTTAAACCGTATCAGTACAACCAGATGAGTCCTGTCTATATCTGGTGTTCATACTAATCTGATTGTCAAGATTACAATACTAAACTCCACATTGGCAATATAACTAATTAATCAGTTGAAGAGGGTAAAGATTGTCGGGGGGGATGAATGGGTGGGGGCAACAAAGTAAATGAATGATGAGGTTTCAAACCTACCCATGCCTAGACTATAAGTTCAAAATGGATATAGCTAATAAGATACACCACGGGTGCCGCAAGACCTAAGAAAATTATGTACAGCATAGCATGAGATAACCATTTTCAATATTTCAAATTCACATCTCATCATACGTATGAGAAAATAAACAGGGCATACCTTGGATAAGATTATCTTGCTTCAAGAAAATCTCTCTGAGCCTACTTTGACCACACGGATTATACTTAAGGTTGAATTTGTCAAAACGATGAAAAGTGCTCTTGTCAGCATGAACGTCTAAAAGGTCAACATTCAGGTCATACCTGTTTAAAATAAAGTGAACAGCTTATAATAAGCCAAACTAAGTCATGAACATAACATGATGTTCTAAAAGACTATCTTATTACCCAGTCAAATCCAGGCTCTCAAAGACCTCTCTCAAGGTCAGATATGTTCCATCTCGAAAAATTACAACCTGAAAAACATTGAAGAGAATCCTCAGTGAAATTGCAATGAAAATCATCCTCATAAAGAATTCATAAGTGAGCAATGATTCATTTACATACAACAGGTGTCAAGTCTGATGATTGCTCATTCAGCTATTATCTAACTTCAAAAAATGCAACAAGTCGAATGTTCAAACAAGTACATTATATACTTTAAAAAGAGCGCCAACAGAAAATCCAAACCGTTACCTCATCAGGCTCCTTTCTCAACTTCGACTTTATGAATCTCAAAAGATGTTTCTGGTTCATGCATGCAGAGTGATGAACATGTGTATCAACTTTCCTGACATTATAAAAGTCGCGATGTGGTGCACTTTTCTGAGCTAGGAATTCTCTATCAGCATTAAGCATCAAATGAAGATTGAATTTCTGAATGGTGTTCAATGAAGCATTATGTCAAGCAGTTACGATTTCTCAACACGCGAGGAAACAAGTTATAAGCAATTATTTACAGAAAAAAAATTAAGAAAAAATAATCTACTTGTTCCAGAAGCACTAGCCGATGATGACATAATGTTCGGATGTTCCCAGCCGCTATTACTTTAAGTAGGTAATGCAGGTCAGTGAAAAAGGTTGTTGCATCAGCGACAGGGAAAATCTTCTCTTTCGCTGTTGGGCGAGAAAATAGGGAAACAGGAATAAACACTCCAACCCAAAGAAAAAGTGTTGCTAAAATCATATTAAACATTAAAGAGTACAAAAATCAAAATCATGGCATCTTACAATCTTTATTTGCATAAACATGAACAACTCCATCTTCCATCTGAAAATGATGCTGCACGAGAAATAAATGTGTCATTGACAAGAAAAGTAAATATGGAAAGGGAAAAAAAATTACCTATGCCACTAGTTACAAATACCTCCCTTAACTATTAATTTTGAGAGACATTCTTTGAAGTATTTCAATTGTTCGTAATTTACCCCCATGTGTCAGTAAATCAAAGATTTTTAGCAACACGTAAGGGAGTATATGCAACTTTTTCCTAGTCCAGACGCTTATTTGCATAGGTAGGGGCATTAACAATAAGATCTGTAGTTTAGGGGTTTATGCATTTTACCCTTATAGAAAAGCAAACAATTGGCAAGTTGTGGTTCCAAACTCAAGCTTGAACAGCAGGCAAAGACTAAAAAGTATAAACCCGTGTCAAAGAAACAAAAGGTACAAACTCACGTCGGATTTTCCTCCAATTATATAAGCAAATGGATTTGGATTAGGCTTCGGCGTACAAGGATTAGATATCACTTCTTTCTCCCAAGGAGCAACAGCTTCCTTAAACACATAACTTTGTCGCATTTCAAGGCAAACTTGCAGAGTACGATAGACATCTGCTTCATCAGCTGATGGTGTCTCTGATAATAACAATGGAAAATAAAAATAATTGAAACTTTTACCTCAGCTCTATTGTTACTGAATAACAAATATTGAAAGATCCTCCAGAGCTTCTATAAATTAAATCAAAAAATTACTATATTGTGTTCAATTAAATTAAGGGCAAATTATACATAGCCCCCTTCGCCTATCTCGGTTTTGCAGGTCACCCCCATAAAAAAATGCCCGAATAGACGCAACTCCTCATATAACAACTTCTGCAATTAACCCCAAATGTCGGGTGCCCTCCATTTTTAGGGGCAAAGTGAATAAATTACCCATCAAATCAAATTCAAAACCCAAAAAAAAATGTAAAACTGAGGCCTAAACCGTGCGAAAAACAACCATATGATTGTTTTCCTCAACAAACAAGACCAGTTAGACAATGAAGAGCTTCTCAAACTTATCAAATTGGAAGTCCGTGAGCTTCTTTCCTCTTACGAATTCCCCTGATGTTCCCGTTGTCTCCGGCTCAGCACTTTTGGCACTCGAAGCTTTAATGTCTAACCCAGAAATCAAACGTGGGGAGAATCAATGAGTAGACAAAATCTTCCAATTAATGGATTCCGTCGGTAGCTACATCCCAATTTCCCAGCGTCAAACCGAACTCCCTTTCCTCTGGGCCATTGAAGATGTTTTTAAAATTACCGATCGTGGGACTGTCATTACTGGACGTGTCGAAAGAGGTACTGTTAAGGTCGGAGAGACCATTGAAAGTGTCGGCCTCAAAGACACCTGGGTCACTACTGTGACTGGAGTTGAGATGTTTCAGAAGACTCTTGACGAGGCTTTGGCGGGGGACAATGCGGGGCTGTTGTTGAGAGGTATCGAGAAGATTGATATTCAGAGAGGGATGGTTTTCGCAAAGTCCGGTTCGATTACGCCTCACATTAAGTTTGAGGCGATTGTGTATGTGTTGAAGAAGGAAGAGAGAGGTAGACATTCACCCTTTTCCCAGGGTATAGATCCACCGCCGGTGTTCCCTTCTTTCGCCTCTCTCTCCATCTCGTTTTGTCCCTCATATTCTCTCAGTTCTCTCCCACTTTTCCCAGTTCTACTTCTGCCATGTAACGGTTGGTTTGTGGGTGGTTTCGGAAGGAGATTGGGAGCGGTTTGGGGTTCGGATGTTTGGCCTGTGAGGGTTTGCTAGGTAGTGGGTTAGTTGGGGGACAGTGGTGTGTCTGGATGGGTGGATGGGTTTGATGTGTGGGGTCAATTATGGAGATGTTGGGTGGAGGGGGGAGGTTTGGGGGTTGTTTGCCTTTTTTTTTCGTGGGTTTTAAATTTAAGGGTATTTTAGTCATTTTGCCCCTAAAAATCAAAGGAACCCGACATTTGACTTTAATTGCAACGGGTTGTTCATTGAGGGGGTGAGTCTGCCGGGCATTTTTTTTAGGGGGGTGACTCGCAAAACCGAGATAGTTGAAGGGGGCTAGGTATAATTTACCCTTAAATTAATTAATAAATTATACCCAGATATGTCTACATAAGGACATTAGATTATAATGTTCTGATATTGTTGAATATTATTGATTTACTATATCATTTCATCATGTAGCATGATTAATATGCTCTGGTGTGATTCTGTAAACCAAAGATAGTTTTAAAGACTTAAACTGTATTTATATCAGACTAACATACGCGGGCGATGTACAATAAACAAATATAATGATAATAATAAAAATTAGTATATCATAAATTCAATATTTTATCTTAAAGCCATTATAAAAAGTTAATTTTTTCATAAATAAAACTTGTCTATTATTTTTAAAAAATTATTATATAAAATTTATTTTTTATAAATAAAAATTTCAAAACAATTGTACGTATTTTATATAAAAAATTATATATATTTTTATTTTTTTTAGTTTAAAAAACTGTATGTCATTTATAGATACAAACTTAAAGTTTTTTCTATAAATAAAACGTTAAAAATATTTTTATAGCCAAAAACTTTTTTTATTTGTATTAAAAACAATTTCGAAATTTTGATAACTTTTTCTAACTTAAAACTATTTTTTATAAATAAAAACTTCAAAAAAATTGTACGTATTTCATGTAAAAAAATTATACATATTTTTATTTGTTTTTAGTTTAAAAAACTTATTGCCATTTATAAATAAAAACTTAAAAGTTTTTTCTATAAATACAACATTAAAAATGTTTAATAACCAAAAACCTTTTTTTAATGTTTTTCTATAAATAAAGCGTTATGTAGATGCAGTAATATTAGTAGCATAGTGTAATGTGATTTGAGTGGAAAATAATGAAAAGAGATTAATTGAATCTAGATTGTGTTGGATGGAGAGATTAATTAATGGAGTCTAGAATGGATCATCTTTTTAGTTTTCAAGAGACTTTTGATTTATTCATCTTTTTGGTTTCAAAGAGATTTTTGATTAATTTATTTAGGTGAAATGGAGCATTAATTTTAAGAGGAAAGAGACGTATCTAGGTAGAAAGCATTAATGGCATAATATAGATACCTCTTATAATTAGCTTATCTTTGTTGTATTCCCTCTGTTTCATCTTGAAAGAAATCAACTTTTCAAGGGGCATAAATTTAAGTCGCTCGCCACTCAGGCTTTTGGTCAATGGGTGCGAAAGTTTTGAGTGGTGCAGGGTTTCGGGGATGTAGCCCCCAAAACAATTTTTTGGGGGGTTATTGAGTTTTATGCAAATTTTTAGCATTACAAATATAATTACTAATTGACAAATACTTATATAATTTGTATTATAAATAATTACTCATTTAAGTTATATTTTAGTAGTAAAATTTCACGGAATTAATTAATAATTTTTTAAAACAAATCCTTAAAATCAAACACGCACAACTTTCTAACAGTTAAACTAATTTAACAAATACTTAATATATTATAAATCTCAAAAATTTTATAAAACCATCAGACGTGAACTACATGTCAATGACCTAAAATCAAGACAATATGAGTTCTAGAGAGAGAGACAAAGAATTTCTTATATTTCAAGAATTGAAGAATGAGTATAAATGAGAATACAAGAGGTATTTATATGAGAGGAATTACTTGTTAATCAAGTAATTAGCTAAAATGACTAAAAGGGCCAACTAAAAATAAAAGAATGCCTAATTAGTCCCAAAGATGCTTGGAGACTAATTAATAAAAGAAAATACCTAAAAAAAAGAACTAAAAATAGAAAATAAAAGGAAAATAAATTGGATTACCATCACTCTCCTCCCCTTAAAAAGGGTTCGTCCACGAACTCAAAGGGGAAGGCAAACAAAGTCATCCTCTAAAATTGTAATCAATTGATGGCTAGGAGGATGCTCGGTCTCATCAAGATACTCCGGTGACTAATGCATCGTTAGCAGGGCCCGACGACGTGGTAGAGAGCAATCTGAAGCTCGGTGTCCCACGTTGCCGCAATTAAAGTACCGAAATGTGGAAAGGCCTGAATGTGTCGCAGCGGAAGTAGTGGTAGCTGGAGTAATGGCAGAAGATGTCGATGCTGATACTGTAAGGGAAGCAAAACTCAATGAAGGTGGAGGTCGGGATGCTAAAGGAGTTGTCGGTGCTGAATGATAGGCCACGATTTGTAGCATCTTCTACCGCCTTCAGAAAGGACAGTATCCCAAGATCGCGCTAAATATGTGGCTGGAGACCCACAATATAACTACTGATCCACTGATCCTCAGTCTCGGGGCAGACGATCTCTAATTCAAAGGAGCTGGAACGGCTCCGTATACTTCATTACGGAAGACATATCCCGGAGTGACTAGATACACGCAAAGAGGCCACGCTCGTATGTCGGGGGTATGAATGAGGCCTGAAGAGTGGCCTTGAGGTCAATCCAGTCCTGAATGGAAGGGAACCCTACAACTATCCTACGGTGGCAAAGATCATTCCACCAAACTCGGGCAAATCCCTGAAATTTGATGGCTGCAAGGAGAACACGTGAGTGGTCTTGAATCCGCTTATAGTCCAAACATGTCGTCTGGTGAAATTCTGCCATCGAATATAGTAACATCTATGCGAATATCCCCATGAAAACTCCGAAAAAGTAACTTGGGCGTTAATGAAAGTGAGCATCCATACTAATGAGCTCTCAGACCCATCGCATCACCTGGCGCAGGTGCAACATAATCAATAGGGACCGATGGCATCTGGACAAATGGTGGACGAGGAGGATGATCATGCGGTGTCATGCAGGTGTCGGGGGACCGCGCTGATAGTGAGGACACATTCAATTAAGTAGTCACGTTCTCCACAATAGAAGCACTGACGGTCCCGTAGTGGAGTGAAATGATGGGCGAGGGGTGAGGGTGGAGGAATCCACTCGAAGACACTACGGTGAGTATCCCCGGCGTTAGAGGAGGAAGAGGAATCGGTGTAAAGTAGAGAGAGGTCATAATGAGAAGGTGTATGTTGGGATGATGAGGAAGGTGGTATATAAGGTGGTGGGTGAGGATATAGACGTGGATCAATATTTTGATACTCAAAAATACCAAAATCATATGGGTCAGGTGGTTCGAGTAGTTGAATAGGGTTGAGATTGGGTGGGTGGTTGAGGGGAATTGCGTTTGGGTTTTTAGGCATCTTAAGTAGGGTTAATTTTTGGGTGGGTGCACATTCATGGTTAAAAATAGGGGTTATTTGGGTTTGAATTTTGGTCGGAAAAATGGTAATGGGGTCCGGGTTCATATCGGGTCTTACGTCTGGGTCGGAATAAACCTGATGTGGGTTTTAGACTAGGGTTTCAACTTGGACAGCAGGTATTTGATTATTTTTTGTGGTGGTTGGGTAGTAATTAAGGTTTATAAGGTTTAGATGTGGTTTTTGGTAGGGATTTGGGTGTAACTACCGGGATGGGGAAAATCTATGGCTGAGAGGGTGGGGTCAACCACTGGAAAGGTGGTCCGGCCCATTGATGCTGCTGACGGCAATAGAAGGAAACTGTCGGCAAGGTCTTTAACATCGAACTGTGACAGGCTATCAACTATCTTCTTTTTGAAGATCGAAAGCCTCGATGATGACCCGACCTGGTGGAATAGCATCTTGGTCTCGTCGGCTATTTCTTGTGCCAGGTTTGGAGCAGAAGTATGCCACAGTAGTAGGTCGGCGACAGGGAACTCAAAGCCGGCCACCGGAATGATGGCCTGAACAGGTGCGGACTTCAATCGACGTCAATGGATCAGATTATGTTGGTCAGTGGTGGAGTCTTGCGGATTGCTGAAGGCGATGGGCTGGTGGACATTCCCTTGGCTTCGAAAAGTTTCTTTTTTTTTTTTTTCGGGGAGAGGGTTTTTTGGTATTAGGTTTCGATTGAGGGGCCAGGGTTTTGAGATTTGGAAAAAAGTTGAATTAGGGTTTCCATTTGTTCTTCCATTTTTATCAATTTTTCTTTCAATTCTTGGTTATCTTCTCTTGAATTCGCGTCCCTTCTTCGGAGCCATTGAGAATGTAGTGCACGATTTGGTGATACTCTACACACCGATACACACTAACCAATGTTTGCAGCGACACCCACTCTGATACCAATTTGACGTGAACTACACGTCAATGACCTAAAAATCAAGAGAATATCAGTTCTAAAGAGAGACAAAGAATTTCTTATATTTCAAGAATTGAAGAATGAGTACAAATGAGAATACAAAAGGTATTTATATGAGAGGAATTACTTGCTAACCAAGTAATTAGCTAAAATAACTAAAAGGACCAACTAAAAATAAAAGAATGTCTAATTAGTCTCAAATATGCTTGAAGACTAATTAAGGAAAGAAAATACCTAAAAAGAACTAAAAATAGAAAATAAAAGGAAAATAAAAGGGATGCCCATCACCGTAACTATTTCACCTCCAACATTTCATAAAATGTTTCAGCAAATCAAACAAAAAAAGTATAAAGCATATATTCAGCCCCAATATTACAACAATTAAAAGCTATCAAAATGAGATTTGTGATTTGCCATTAGCAAGGTTCTAAAAAACGCGGGGCGTGATCGAAGCGTGAAGGCCAAGCCTTAAGCCGTAGAAGCCTAGGCGGGCCTTAGACATAAAAAGGCGTTTAGGCCTTCTTAATATATTTTAATATTTTTTGACCATAACAAGGCTATTAAAATACTAAAATTGTACATATCATAAAAATATGCCTGAATATATGCAAATTAAAATACTATTTGATTATTTTGGATGAGATAATGGTCCGGTTAGTAAAAAAATTCTTTAAAAGGCGATACCGTTTCACTAAAGCATTGTTGTTTTTAGAAAAAAGTGCTCCTTAAGTGTTTTACCAAGAATAAGGCGTAAAAAACTTAAGGCAGGGCGTTTCTCCCAAACCTCAGGGCGTTTCTCCCAAACCTCAAGCCTAGACATGCCTAGGCGGAGCCTAGGCGGGTTTTTTTAGAACAGTTGCCATTAGTACTGAGCTTAAATATTATTCGTACCAATTTATTAGTCTTCAAGCATGTGATCTGTTAGAAGGGTACAATACATGATGCGGAAACGAGAAATACACACACGGTGCATCTACAAGTATTGTTTTTGCAGCCACTAATTCTAAGATTTATGCAAATTATAAAGGAAAAATGAAGAAACTACAAATTGATTTCTCAAACCTTATAATTATAGAATAATAAATCTGTACAATAAATGATGCTGTGTTTTTAATCTCCCCTAATTAGTTTTCTATCTGGTGGTCTGACCTAATTCAGCAAGACAACTCCCATTCAGGAAGACAATTTTGCTACGATTTGCTGACTGAAATATATGATTGCCCATTTCCCTTTGTTCCTCCATTTCACTACCATATCTGCAATTATTAAGGTCCGTGCGTGTGAATTGATTTCTCCACATAGGGTAATTCAAAGTGGGTTTGGGCAAATGTAATTAGATGATATCCATCTTTAAGTAAAGTTTGTCAAAGATGCGTTTACAGTGGACCAGTTTATGCTTGCTGGCATCTCGTTCATTCTGAGATGCTTATGAATTTAAACATATTAACTGACTGCAAATGCACTTTATAGTATTAAGTAAAGTTTAGTTACCCACGAAGTAGTTAAGGCTTGAAAAACTACCCATGGTTGAACCAACCACCCAACCATTCAACTCCGACCACCCCTCCATCAACTTCTGATCAACCCCAACCCGTTTCCGACCAGCCCCACGAACTCCCCAACCTCCGAACCACAAACCAAGCTCTCCCTCCATTCCGGCACAAAACCGCCCAGATTTGACCGGATCGAGAAGCAGCGGCCTTTCGCCGAACTAGACAAGGACGATCGAAGGACCGATAAGGTGTGAAGAGGCTCTAGTGGTCTGCTTTGACAGTTCGCAACTCCCAGGCACAAAAAGGCCCCACTTCGTGATATTCGGAACAAATCCAGCCTGCGGTGATGATTTCCTGCCAGACGAGGTGGTCGACGATTCGACCAAGCTCCGGAAGCTTCTAAGGTGTTTGGTTTGGTTTGTAAGGCTGCTAGGTTTCGAAGAGGTGAAGTAGCAGTTCGGGTGTGTATATAAGAACAGGGAGCTAGGTTTCATTTGATGCGTTGGGGATTTTAAATGAAGAGTTGGGCTTCGAGGCTTTTGAGGAGCATGGACCACGTAAATGGTCTCTATTGACTTTGCCCCAATTTTAAATGATAAACCACTTGGGTTGGAGTTTAATGGCCCCAAAATTTATTTTTTGAGTGGGAATCAATTTGGGCTCCTCCAAAATTTTAAATGTTGAAGAATATTTTATTTGAGCCCCAAAAAATTTCGAAAATTATTTTTCACCACCAATAGAAGAAAAATATTTTGGGTGCCAAATTAAAAGCCCCATTTATTCCAAAATATTTATTTACTTAACATGGACGGATTCAGATTGTTGTGTCAGTTCGAGAGGTTCGTTGAACTGTGATGATGGCTTGGGTTTGTTCAATTCAAGGCTATAGCGATCGGGAGGCTTTTCAAAGAAGGGTGGAGTGATGCATTCGGATATTTATTGAAAAATAAATATTATTCTTATTTTAGTTATTTAGATTATTTTATTTATTCAGATATTGTTTAGATTATAATTTGGATTGATCTTTATTTATTTATTTATCTTAATTAGGCTATTTAGTTTCCTAGTTTAATTAGGAAACTTGCTCCCAAAGTTTAGAATTATCTATAAATACGGCTTTGACCCTCTATTGTAGTCACATTATATTGGTCTGTTAGAGATGCATATACAGAAACACATATACAACCATGCCATCTGCATGGGTTATGCCTAGTTTTATAACAAAACTGTGTGGGACAATGTCGGGGAGAGAAGGGAATGGACACACTATGGGAGGTTGCCCAAGAGGAACTGAACTCTTGACCCCCATCCCACTAGGCTATCCTTGGGGTTTCAGTTCTCAATTTATTCAAGTCCTTCTGAAAAGAAAATTTCAAAATTATCACCAGGGACAAACGGAATGCCTTCAAAGGTAGTCTTGCAGCTTGCAACTCCTTAGTTCTAATATCATATTTTTTATTTCAAAACGAATGGAACTACCGAATTGCAGTAAAATGTCCACTAAAATATAAGTATTGCTCAATTCAACTGCAGAATCCAGTTTTCCGTTTGAACATTTTCTCTTCTTGTATTTATTATGTTTAAAAATCATAAACAAGTTAGTGTACGTGGCATGATATGGGCTTATGCAACAATAACATCATGGAGAAGAGGAATTAATACCTGCTGGGGAAATTTTGAGTCGTACAAAAGTTTCTTGCTCTGGCTCTTTCCTAAGAATGTCAGCTGCTACTGGGTCAGATTGAACCCCATGCAGGTCACCGGATACACTATGGGACCGAATCATACTAGATGCAGCTATAGGAATTTGCTCTCCATTGGGATTAATGTTGTCCGGTAAATTCTGAAACATTCTTAGACAAATTATGATAAAAATGATATATAGTACGTCTGAGAAGAAACTAATAAAATTAAAAATTGTAAATTAATGGAACCATCTGCCGTTCCCCATCCCTAATATAGATGCACGCACAGTGCATGATATATATATATATATATATATATATATATATATATATATATATATATATGGAGAGGGAGAGGGAGAGGGAGAGAGAGAGAGGCCTCATCAAAACAGAAACAACTTACAGCATCTCCAATGGTGTGAAGATATGTAGTGTCTAGTTTAGCATTGTCAGTCATATTAGCGTCATCATCTGATCCATCAGCACTTTCAAATGCACTAGCACTTGCAACAGGAGATTTGGGAGTAGTGGGTCTAATTAGATGTCCAGATCTCTTTACTGAACTTGGATGACCAGCAGTTTTCCCTTAAATAAAAGAACATTAATTTTAATGAATGAATCCAATACCACCGCAAATAAATAATTAAATATATAAGAATAAACGTACAGAAATCACAAGATAATTGCATATTTTATGCATCCTAGTTTGTTAGATTCTGAAAGGGTTGTTAGATGTAACAGTAGACAAGAAAAGAGCGGAAGTAGAACCTAATTCTACCCTTTGAATCGGTAGAGTTGCTAAACAATACACAAGCTAAGAACGTCTCACAACGCTAAACCAGTTAGGAGTCAGCACCATTGCTCAATTATCCACAAACTACTCAATTTTTGACATGTCACAGCACATGAAATCATAACGGTAATAAACCTTTTCTAATAGGTCCCTAGTTAAACAATATTTACTGTACAGGACATGATGTTTAAGATGCAACAAATGGGGTCCATGATTAAACCAAGGGTCCTTGGTAAGTGCAAAAACACTACATAACACATCTATTTTTTCATGAAATTTACAATTTTGAAATTGGTTCTTTGATATTTTAAAACTCCCAAAAAACATACGATGAAAAAATATGTAAAATAGTGAAAGTATATGTAAAACACTATACACATATTTACAAAAAATATACATGATTTTGTTAAAAGTACAAATAAGCAAAGATTTACGTGAAAGAAAGTATACGTGATTTTGTTTATAGCTTACAAGAAAATCTGAAAGTATACATAAAACAAAAAGTAGTTAATGTGAAGTATACGCGATTTTTCGGTAGAACAGTTTTTACATATAATAAGTTATTTAATGAGGGATTGCAACATCTGAAATTACCGCTGCCAGATATACGAGTAATTGATGTATTTGACTAAATGGTGAAGCTCCCTAAATATAATGTCCATCAAGATTCAGCAGAAGATAGAAAAAAAAAAATAACAAATAAATGAAAACTAATAGCTAGGAAGAGATCTCACATTAAGGATAACCCAAAACCGTATAAAGGGATCTATTTTTTTTTGTGCGTGTGTGTGTGTCCGCCTGTATGCATCTTTTCAAACTACAGCATAGAACCGCAAGTAAAAGGATCTGGCAAAACGGCCATTCAGCAGTCTTGCTAAGCATCCAAGTTGATGAATATAATGACGACAAGAAAATGAGATATCACTAAGAAAATGATTCTACTATTTGCAAACTTAACATTAGTTTTGGCAATTCAAAAGTTCTTTTCATTCTTCATTTCCAGAGATATTATCCAATGTCAAAAACCGAGCTTTCAAAATAAGCCTGCGTCACTTAGTCCAAGCTCTAGAAGCCATAGACATGAGAAAATGAAGAGGCATTAAGCAAAAACATGAAACCTCCCCAAGGACCTAGCCTATGTATGCTACAGTAGACAATATGAGTAGCATATGTGTTGTAAAAGAGACATGATAGCCTTCTCTTGATCCCAGCCAATTGCAACTTTGAGGATTTAAATTTGGAGAGAAAAGAACATAAAGAAAGCACATTGTTTAAACAAAGGGCCGATATGGTATCCCCGATTCGTTACGGTTATGGAACTTCCCTAACCGTTGTGTGTCATTACGTATCACCGATACAAGGTTATTGACATATTAAAATATGACACGTGTCCAATATTGCCAATAGTGTTACACCGTCACCAGTACCATCACGTGTATCCCGATATTTGAAATCGTGAAGAGAGAAAGTGTATATTTTTTGTCTTCTTTTGGGAGTTTAATGAGAGTAATGAAATAGAAAAAAGAGGATGGCTTTAATGAAAATTTTCTCTCATTCTCTGTATCAATAGGAAAGAAAAGGTGGTGAAAAAGGCACAATTTTTTGTCACTAACCCACATAGAAAGGGAGAGGACAGAAAGTTGAGTTAAATATATTAAATGTTGTTTTTAAATGCACTAATTTATCCTGCTTAAAATTGAGTGTACATTATGTTTAAAAAGATATTAATTTGTTGTTAATAACAAAAAAAAAATGACGATTCGGACCCAAATATACTTTTTTGTAAAGGGTAAAAATATATGTTTCTTGTTTTTCATCTCTCTATGAAAGAAAAGTAACCCTTTTTCCCCCTCTTCAAATCATAAATAAACAAAACAAAATTTAATAAGGAGAGAAATGAAAAGGGGGAAAAGGACAAATAAAAAGATTGCTTTAATGAAAAATTTGTCTCCTCTCTATGAATTGGAAAGAGAGGGACAGTGAGAAAGTTGAGTGTATTAAATTAAAAGGGTGGTGTCAAAGGCACCAATTTTTTTTATCACTAACCCCACATAATGCATAAAAATACTTTAAATTGAGTGTAGACTATCTTTAAAAAAATAGCAACTAAGATTCAGACCTAATTATATCTTTTATAAGAGTTCAAATAGATAATCAATTTTCTTGTTTTTCATTTCTCGATGTAAAAAAGTAACTTCTTCTTTCCACTTCAACTCACAAATAAACAAAACAAAATTATTACCCTTCCCCTTTTCTCTTCTATAATATAATTACCAAAACTTTCCCCTCTCCTTTTCCACCGTAAAAACTCTCAAAACATGGATATAGGCTGTACCATACTTTTTCGCAATTAGGATTCAAACCTAAATATACTTTTTTTGCAAGGGTTAAATGTTATTACAAAGATGGAAAATGACTGCATACTAGTTTATTTTCACAAAAAGTTAAAAATTTTGTGGAAAAAAATTTAAGTGGTCCGATTTCACCTTGGATTTTTACATGGAAATCAATTTTGGAGGAATTGTGTAATGTAAGAAATGTTTTTCATGAAAAATGACCAAATTATGGAGCACAATGAACTAAAATATCTATCTTTCATGAAAATGAAATAGTTATTTCAGTTCATTTTTCATTATAATTATACCTTTCACATAAAAAGTTATTTGCTTTTTATTAACTTTTTACTTCCCCAACTCATAAATAAACAAAACAAAACAATTAAACTCTTCAGTAACTTTTCCATTCCACCTCTTTTTTCCCCCATAAAAACACTCGAAACAAACACTTACCTTACCATATACAAATCAACCCTTCAATTATATCAAAATTAATTATTCCGCAAATAATAACTTTCAATTTGAGATTTAACATATTTAATTGTCCCATACCTTCACGAAGTGTGTGTAGCCTAGGCAACCCTACCGGAATAGAATCAACGTAAATGGAAGCATGATCATCATCGCCGGCGCCGGAGAATGAAGTAACGTCCGGCATAGACGCCGACGACTTGCGATTCTTCCTCCGGGAAGGGTTCCGGCGTTTTTGAAAATGTTGATCAGCTTCGTTATCATCTTCATCTCTTTCTCTCTCTATATTTTTAGCAAAATCCAAGAGCTGATCGAGTGTTTTGCGGTGCATATAGTAGGCGGAAACGGCCACTAATGATGCTCCCAGTAGCGCCGCCATCGCTAGATGGACTGCCTGTGAATCAAACTCTCTCATTCCACTTTTGTTTGGACAAAGTTTGTAGCTAAACAATAGTGGAGACTGGAGCGGAGTGTTTTTTTTCAGCTTCAGTATTTATAGGGATAAGAAGATCTTACTTTTTTTGTTCTCTCTCTAGTCATAATGGTTGTGGTGGTGGCGGCATGGATTGCTGTCTTCCACATTTCCAAATCATTGTAGCTTTCGTTACTATATCTTGTTTAGGTGTGAACATTATTACCCTATAATATTTTGTAATAGTTTATACATTTTTGTGTTGATATTTAGTGTTTTTTAATTTATGAAGTCGGAAAAAAGAGAAGGGTTGTCGTTTATTTATTCACGGAACTAGGGGTGGGCACGGTCCGGTCCGGTCCGGGTTTTGCCTATTTTTTGGACCGGACCGAGTATTCGGTCCTTAATTTTTTTGGACCGAGACCGGACCGATTAATTCGGTTAACCTACTAATTCGGTCCAGGCTTTTTTCGGTCCGGTCCAGGGTAAAATTCGGTCCTGACCCTATTTTATATGTATGTACATTTTATGAATGTTTTTATCTATTTTTCTCACAAATATATATACAAAAAAATAATACTCGAAACTCCAAGTGATATTTATATGGTTTTTTGTAACCCAAATAAAAAAATGTCTATACATATATAAAATGTTCCAAATTAAATTCATAAGTTATATACATTAATTCAAAAACTATACATAAGAAACACAATAACATTATTTTTATTATATATATATAGGAATCGGTCCGGTCCGGTCCAAATCGGTCTTTTAATATAGTGGACCGCGGACCGGACCGATTTAATCGGTTTTTAGTTTTTGTGAACCGATTTTTGGACCGGTTTCAAAATAGCCTTCATTTTCGGTTCGGTCCGGTTCGGTCCAATCGGTCCATTCGGGTCGGTCTTTTTTTTGTCCACCCCTACACGGAACCATCTAGCCATTTATAGCCGTTGGGGTCTTCTTACGAATTTCTGAAGTTCGTAAGAATTACTACGTACAAAAAAAGTTTGTAGTTCGTAAGAAGTTCCATCACTGCATAGTTTCCATCCGAGCGAAAGGTAAATGGTCCATTTGAATTTGTAATTTAGCTTACGTGGCCTTACACCACTGTGGATGCTCCTAGAAGGGAAAAAAATAGTGTACCATATAATCGGGATGGTATACTTCTAGAAATTTTTATTTATGCAATTTTCTTTTAATATGAGATTTGGAAAAGGGCGTATTTATTTATGTAGTTTTCTTTTAGTATGAGATTTGGAAAAGGGCTCATAATAGAACGTTTTAAGTGAGTGGAGGAGAGAGATGGGTTACTCGTTATTGATATATTTAGATGTGGTTGACTGATTAGAGTATTATTTGAGGAAATTGTATTTTTTAAAGAATGTCTTGTCCAAAGTGAAATAAAATTGTCCTTTTTGGAATGAAAATTTATTATTTAAAGTACAAATATATGTTTTAAAATCATTATATAATCATATAGTTGTATAATAAACTTAATTTACTATCGTTTATTTCATGCACGAATGACTAGTTATAAAAAATAAGTGTGTGATTTATTATATATTTTTTTCCATTTTTGAAAAGATTGTGTGTGCTTATGCGTTATTGGTTGTAAGTTGGTATAGGTCAGATTTGTGAAGCCAAAATTTGTATCACCTTGGGTTTCCCCTAAATAGAATGTGTGTGATTTGGATTAAGGGTGACTTGAAATAAACCAAATAGGCACGTGTATTTACATGGTTTGATCCAAGTAGTGGGGTGAGTACATGACAAGTGTGTTTACAAGTGTGCTTTTCTTTCTTATAATAGTGACGGGTCAAAGGCTTGATTAAAAGTGTCAGGATGCTAGCGCTTAATGTTTCTACATAATGAACAAGATAGAGAAAGAAAGTAAGAAAGAGGGAGAGGAAAAAATGAGAGATGGAGAGAGGCAAAGAGGGCGAGAGAGAGATACGAAAAGAGAAAGCGAGAGATTAAAAATAAATATGAGGTAAATTAAGCTCAATCACGGCACGTGACTTGTCATAAAAGAGGTGTTAGGTAGTATTTATGGTCAAAGAAGGTGAAGACTTTTTGTTAACCTTAATCGGGAAATGGATTTAATTATGGTAATTAAAGGCCATTAATGTGATCCATCTTCGAGGCCATTCGGAAGGTCTGGAAGCTTAAAATATTAAGACTATAAACTTTGATGCCTAGTATAGTTGAAAAAGATTGTATGCATGTCTTGGCAGATTAAAATATTCCCACTGTCATTCTTAAAAAGATTTAAAATTAGTTGGGAAAGATTTCAAGTTACGATTTTGACCTTAGTTGATCTCTTGAGATCGTAAGGTGGCTTCGATGAAAAGAAATATGGGGTTATGAGGAATGCCAATCAAAATCCCTTAGAAATTTGAGTTGCATATTGGGTAAGGTTTAACATGGGGTGTACTACCATGTATGTAGGTATTTAATTAATTGAAATATATTTAAATAATAAAAAATTGAGTTAAATCGTGGGAGTGTGTGGACTTATAGGTAACAATCTTGGCTTGGTGGATGAACCTTTGAAATATTTTGATATGTTAAAGGAATTGGTGTAAGGGTATGGTATACTCATTATGCCCTCACTTAAAAAATTATCTTATGGGACGAGACACAGTATTATTCTTGCAATGGGGGATCAGTATAAAGGGGATGGGACGGACATCTTTTGTCCGCCTGATTGGGGCGGTTTACTTTTGTCCGTGCGGCACACGTCACCACTAGCCGTTTGTTACCGTTGAAATTTTAGCCGTTGTATAATATAGTTTATATATTTATAGTTTAATCCCTCTCATTTAACTATAAATACCCCATTTCTTATTCATTATTTCTCATAATTTCTTCTAATTATTCACCACTCTTCTCTCATTAATTTTTAATTTTTAATTCTATAATTATAAATTAAAAATATTTATTATTTCATTTTGTATTTTTAGCCTTTAGTAAAAAAATATGGAGGTGAATATTCGATTGACTCGTTATTTTGCTCGTAAAAGAGCGGAACCAATTCGTGACATTAACCAACCTCAAGCTCCCCACCGAAATGATATCTATCAAGGTCGTCATCGTTTATACGAAGTAGGCGCGACGAATGTTACCGACTCTATTTTCGAACAAATCGCTTCTCCCGACGATGAATTTATTACGATGCGTGGTAGCGTCCACTCAGCTTGGAAGGTTTATTCTGAACTTTCGGCGGACGAAAACGTGACGACACATATCAATATGTTTGGGTTCTCACGTATATTTTCAGAAGGATTTCCAAACTCTGACAACAAAATAGTCGAGGCGTTAGCATCGCGTTGGTCGGCAGAAACTCACACCATTCATTTACCGTTTATTGAGCTCGGAATTAACCCTTTTGATTTCGTTTATCTAGCTGGTATGAATTATTTACTTTATTTATAATTACTTCCTTTAGTTTGTCTTAATTTATATTATTACTATATTCATTATATTATTTATTATTATATTTAAAACATTAATTATATTTTGCAGGTATTACAGTCGATGTGGGAAACCAACTTCCTCCCTTTCCCAACCCCACAAATCGAACGGCAGAACATATTCTCGCGACATATTATCCCGGTCTAAACAATTTTCATATACAAAATAGAAGCATTGCTTTATCTTCTTTGAAAGAGTATTTACTTCATTAGACGGTTAATAGGGCTAATCACCCAGCTACCGCTTTACAAGTAGCCCGAGTTTTTATTATTTTCGTATGTGGGTCTATTTTTTTTCCAAACACGAAAAACACCATTTTAGTTGATTGGGCTACATACCTGGATAATTTTAAAAATATGGCGGGATTAGACTAGGGTTCAGCAATATTGGCGAGGATATATTATGCCTTAAATGTTATTAGCCGGGAGGAAGTCAAGCAAATGAACTGTTTCTGGCAAGTTTTGGAGGTAAATCGATATTTTATTCATTATTTTCTTTATAATTTTAGTAAAATTGTTTAGTAATAAACGTATTTATGTTTCAGTAATGGGCGTACGAATACTTGCACACAGCTGCTCCTTTCCGAATTGTTAATGCGCCCAATGTTTGGCCTCAAATGTTGCACTGGTCGATCACTAATCAGGCAGTAATTGCAGGACAAATGAGGTTTAAAGTCAGTTAAATGCAAGAACAATTAGAGGGTTGGTCACCGAATTCTATTACATGGCAACCATTTATAATGTTGCCGCAAAATAATATAGGGTCGATAAATGTTGCAAGACAATTGAGCATGCGACACTACATTTTATTGGATCTAGACCTCGGTGGGACGTGGTATCTAGGCGACAGATGTTATAGACAGTTAACGGGTAGCATTACGATCCCTCACGACCCACCGCACCCAATGTCCTTTTTGGCACGCCATCACTTTTTTTATCGAAACAACGAATGGGAGTTTGTTGGGGATTATTTAGTCATTACTAATCAAGCATAATGGGATCTATATGTAACAACCCGTCCTTCTGGAGACAATTCAATTCCATAATTATGTATAAATTGGAATTTGGAGATTTTCTCGAAATAGTAATTTTTGGGACTTTCGAGGATTTAATGATTTTCGATAGGTGTTGTGATTACTTTTGGGCTTAAATAGGTCGAAGTATTTTAATTATATGTCATCGTGGAGTAAAGAGACAAAAGAGGTAAGATTTTAATTGGAAAACCCGCATTAAATTTTATGGGTTAGAATAGTGATTTGCGGTCAAGTACCTCAGATGGAAATTTCGACTGCGCCATGAGTCTCGGAATGGCCGAGATAGTCGAAAAAGAGTGTCCGATTGTCGAAATTGAGTTTCGGGTAATTTTAGAGTTAAAAGGGCTCGTAATTGAGTAAACGAGTCATTTTGGGGTTTTAAGGGGTATAAACCATTTTCTCCTTATATAAGGAGGGAGAGAGGGAAAGAATAGAAAGAAAAGAGAAAGGAAAGAGAGAGAGAGAGAGAGGAAGGAAGGAAAGAGCAGGAGAAAAAGAAAGACTCGGGCCAAACTCCGCCAGACTCGACTCGGGATCGTCGTATTATATCCACGAAGCAAGTGTTTACTTGCTTTATTTACTTTTTGCATAAATCTCATACCGTAGTTTGGTATTAACAAACCCTAAAGATTTTGGGTTGGGTTTTCGTGGATAAAACGGGTTTTCGGGAGTTCAAACGAATAAACCCCTATAATTTCATAATTGGAGAAACTTAGAAATTAATCAAAATAAATTGGTGGTTTAGGGTTCTAGGATATTTTAGAACCCTTAATATATGTGTATTTGTAGTTGGTTGAGGTTGTAGGACGTTGGGTGAGGCGACAAAATCTTGGGAGAAGCTTTAATGGCCGAAACCGTCTCAGAGAAGACGATGAATAGTAAGACCTGCGTGTTAACCAAATCGATCCGGCTAGGGGTGAGTCGATTCGGCTTTTGGTCAAAAAATAAAAATTGTAGATCTTTTCGACGCGGTCGAGTGGGCTCCGACCGCGTATTTATTTTATTTTATTTTTTATTTATAGTGATTTTTCTACGAAAAGCTATCCGAGATCGAAATAATTAGTCAGAAATTAAGACTAGAATTGTTTGGAGACAAATATTAGGGGTTCTCAAATAGAGGGTTAGGATCTCTAAACGACTTGAGGAGATATGAAAGCTTTGGGTTCGTTGAAATATATCCGAGTTATAATTTAAATGGATATTGGATGGAGTTTTGTATTTTTGGGGTATACATAAACCCAAAGCAGAATTGGGATTTTCGGACCAGAATCGATTCGGACAAGCCGAATAGATTCGGTATGAGACAGTTTGAAAGTAGAACCATTTCGAATCGATTCGGACAGGCTGAATCGATTCGGTCCTGGCAGATCTTTGAGGTTTTCTCCTTTTAAGTTTAGGGAGACTTAATGTATGGTTTTGGAGACTATTATAGGAGTTTCTAAATGGAATATTAGGACTCCTAGATGATGATTTAAGGAGGATGAGAAAACCTCGGATTAATTTAGAGTGTGATCCGGGGTATGGAGTTAATTAATGTTTTGGGACAAGAGACATTCAGGTTTATATATAAGTCCTTAAATGAGAATAAGGTATTTATTAGAATCAAAGTGAGGAAATACTTTGGGTTTAGTATCATGCGTATATGAATGCATGATTATGATATTTTGAGAGAATCTTTGGGATTAATGGTCATCGCTAGATGTAATTTGGCAAATATGGCCATATGTATATATTTGAGGATGAATATATGGTGTATATATATATTATGTGATTAAAGTATATATGATATGATGTAAATGATTTTGAAAATAAAATATGAATGTTTTCAAAATGGAAAAGAAATGATTCTTCATAATTAATAAATTATGGTTACACACCTCCCTAAATCGCTATCATAAGGGAAGTTGTGTGCGTATGTGTAATACCCCGTAATTTTATTGATTTTTACTTAAGGGATTAATTGAATTAAATGAGAATTAATTGGGAATTAATTCGGATATAAATACTAGCGAGATGTGAGTTGGTATTTGATTACGATGTTAAAATTGAATATTTCTGAGTATATATGGTAATATATGAGTATTGAAAATATTAAAATTGTCGCGAGGCAGAAATACGATAATTTGGGAAATTTAGTTTGGACGCTCGTGTCAGTCGCGTCAGGAACGAAATTATTTAAATTAAAAAGTGAATTATATTTTTATCAACCGAATGGTCATTTTGAGTGCGCCAACGTGCCCGGAAGGGTCGAAATAGTCAGAAAACACTAGCTGGGGATTTAGTTTGGGTTTCGGGGCATTTTTAGGCCAAATCGACAACCTAGAAGGGTATTTTCGTAATTTTAAAAATTAGGGGATTAAAACCCATGAAGTTTTGAGGTAAATTAAAGATTATTAAAAGAGTCACTAAGGCCATTATCAGCCAAAAGTGTGAGAGTGGGCTACGGAGGTTTTGATAGAAGTTAGAAGAGAGGCTAGAGAACCTATACCAAACCATCTCCCCATCATCACAATTGGAAAGGATTTATGACCGAAAAGAGGAGAGAATCAACCTTGAAACATCGACAACAATCTGAAGAACAAATCTAAGGCAAGTGATTTGATATTTCTAAGTTCATTGAATATTTCTTCCATGTTTAGTGTAGAAACCATATGCTGTGAATATTTTGGAGAAAACCCAATGGGATTGTTGTAGTAACTCTTAATCTTGGTTAGAAATTGCATGTAGAATGATTATGGGAGAAATTTGGTAATCAAAACTTAACTTTGATGATTTAAAAACGGATTTATGATGAGTATTTAGGCATAAGAAAATTCTGGGTTCATGTTCATAGGGTTTGGGGTAAAATTTAGGGATTTATGATTTTAGCATGTTGATTTGTAAGATTTAACCCCAAAAATATGTTAAGGAGTGATCTAGGGTGAATTAAAATAGTGTACAAACATTAAAACGTAATTTGGATGATCTTAAGTTGGATTTAGAGAAGAGAAAAATGAAGAAAAATGTGTTGGAGAATTTCTGGGCGTAGTCTGCCATCTCATTAGAAGACCTGCCCAGGTCGTTTGAACGAGCTTCTAACGAGATGACAGTATCCCTTCTAACGAGTTGGTAGTTTGTTCGAACGACCTCGTTCGAACGAGATTTCTAACGAGTTGATAGAATGGCTTTTTAGGCCTGATTTTATTTCAAATGTCCCGTAGACTTATTTAAATGGAGTAATAACCTTCCCTTATTGACTAGTGGGTATAGTTGTGAGATTGGAGTACGTTGAGGAGTAAAACTTAGAATCTTGTAGTAAACTGGATGACATTTATGGATTAGGAAACGAGTACTTAAAATTACGACGTGAAAAGAGTTGACAACTTTAATGTATATAATCGGGGACTTATAAACATATAACATTAAACGATGGTCTAAGAACGGGAAGTATACCTCTATTAATATTCTGAGATATCTAAGATGTGCGAATGCTTAGTATATGTGGTTATCTGTGTATAACATACCTACCATACTTGCTATCACGGGAGGTCGGCGTTCGATCAGGGCCATCTAATCTTTGTGTGCCTACGGGGGGATTTAGATTAGTACCTCGAGAACATAGGTCAGAGAAGGACTTATTGAGAAGTTAATAAGTCTGCTGATCATGGGAGCGTAGGTATGTGCGTGACCCATGTGATGTGAACTATGTTCGCCTCCATTACGTGTGATTGTTGTTTATTGAAACGATTCCTGAGAGATTCGGAATACGTGGTCCTTATGTACGTGATATACCGGGATTCGATAGCAGAGTATGTGTGCACCACAGCATAGTCTCGGGGTGCCAGTATTGTATATTTATGATGAGATTAATATACTGTTATTTGAAATGAACTGTCATTTATAATTGTAAGTGTGAATGTTCGTAACATCTTTAGTAGGGATAATGATGGGGAAAGTCTTAGTAATTGTGTTAATTAATTCCGAGAAATATAACGTAATATATTATGTTTATAATAAGATGTCGGGAACTGAATCGTGAAAAGCATAGTAATATTAGGATTGTATTGGTCTAATTAAATAGTGATAATGACTAGAACGGGGACGGGTACGATAGGTGTGCACAATTAGTTGAGAGGTGAGAAACTCACGTGAGTGCACGCACTATCATGTATTTTATATTCACTGTTTAATCATATTAAACACTTGTTGTATTTTAAACTATTTTCACAATCGGGCTCTGACCCGTTTGCTTTCAAATCTATTTTCTTGTAAAACCTTTTTAGGTTCCGAGCCATAGGGACACCAAACATAGGAGTCCATTCCAGTGACGTGCTGTAACTGCTATGGAAGTTACAGGACCTTGACAGTATACGCCTCCACTTTCGATCTTGACTCTATCATAATATTTTCTCATCTGTTGGGCATGTCGCCCCGTTTCTTTTAGAGACATTTCCTCATTCAGTCTATTTCAGATTTTGGGTTATAATTAAATTAATAATTCAAACTTTGTATTTGTTTTTTTCAGTATTCGGATTATTATGAGGAGTATTCCTCCAGATTCTTTATAATTCCATGGTTATTCTATTGTGACTATATTTTGGTGGTTATGTTAGCATTTCATAATCAAACTTATTGCATGTTAATCGGATTTAATTAAAATTGACAACTCACTTTTTAAATATTAGGTGGCTAGTAATTGTTAAAATGTTTTTCGACAGTGATGCTATGAACTGAACCAACTTGACATTTTGTACTAATTTGAATAAAGGAGTAGCTACCCGGTATTTAATTAGTCGGGGTGTCACAGTATGGTGATGCCCCCTGGCTAACGAATGCAGGGTGGATATAGTCCTATAGGCCATATGAGCGATTATTGTTACTGCGCTGGTTAGGAGATTTTGGGTGTGGTCTTGACTATCCCGCGGGCATATGGCCGCTTCCCGACGTTGGTAGATTTCCAGGTTGTCTTGTTTGATAAGCCCTGGAAGATGATATCCATTTAGGGGAGCGTCCAGTGGGGAAACCTGGAGGGGCGGTCTTAGATTTGTTAAAGCATTTTATGATAATAAAATGGCTTTAAATACATTTCCTGGATGGAAGAAGGGAAATGGGATAAATGTTTGGCTTCGGATACATTTCCTGGATGGAAGAAGGGAAATGGAAGCATGTGATATGATCATAGCATTTTTATGATAATAAAAATGGTTTTAAATACATTTTCTGGATATAAGAAGGGAAATGGGATGTTATAAAACGGAAAAGCATTTTTATGATAATAAAACTGGCTTTTAAAAAGTTATACGATATATTAAATCAATTCATAATAATGAATTGGCTTTTAAATACATTTCCTGGATTTAGGAAAGGAAATGGAAAGTTTTGTAATGAATGGAAATAAAGTAAATAAATTCTCATTCCGGGAGATAGATCCGGATGTATAATGTAACATGAATACATATATGGATAAATCGAGTATCGAGGGTCTAATGGATCCCGACGATCGACCTTGCCGCATAGTAGTGTATCGGGGGGGTTCTTTGCTTGGATTTCGCTTTACGAGACACCCCACGCACGAATATGGCATTGTGTTGAGATTGGGGAGAAGTTTAATCCTTAGTGCTCTAATATAAATATTTCTTATGGTATATATATATTTATATATATTCTGTACTGAGGGACTGGCGTATCTCGACGATCGACCTTGCCGCATAGTAGTGTATCGGGGGGGTCCTTGTTTGGATTTCGCTCTGTGAGACACCTCACGCACGAACATCGCATAGCGTTGAGACTGGGGTGAAGTTTAGCCCTTAGTACATTACTTGGACTATCTAGGGTTGATAGTAGTTGGGTGATAGACTAGTTTAGCAGGGTAGCTTGACTAGGATGTTGGAGGGATGCGTTAGGAGTGCACTGTTAGTGGAGAGGTGAGGGGTATCTCATGGGAGTGCGATACCAAACTTAAATATGAGATAAAACCTTTTTCAAAAAAAAAATAAGGCATTTATGCACTTGCTAAATATTTTCAAAACTCGGGCTCTGACCCGCTCATCTACTTTTCCTCTCTTGCTATATATCTATATATATATATATATATATAGGTGTCCAGACACAGGGATGCCTGGATGACACATCTTTTGAGTCAGACGTCTGCTGCAGCAGCTATGGATGCGTGCATGTTCTTAATAGCCGCTTCCATCTTTGTAATCTAGATAGGAGGTACTGTATAAACATTCGGGACAAGGGTCCAATTGTATTTATTTATTCCTTTTAGTAGCAGCCTTAGGTATGGTTGTATATTTTGACCGAGTGTTCGGTTATTTTATTTTATTTCATTTCAGTTTCATTTACGCATAAACTGTGTGGATGTTTTAATTTTGAAGTTGTTAAAAAGAGTAGTAAAGTAAAATTTTGACACCGGCCTAATAGGTTATTGGTAATAAAATGGATTTTCGACAGTGATGCTAAGAATGATCCATATGAGACTCCTGTCATAATTTGATATAGGAGTGATCGCCCGGTATTTTATTAGGCGGGGTATCACAGATGGTATCAGAGCATTAGGTTCTAGTGTCCTTAGGAATCTGTGCGGACGTACTATGCTTTCAACGTTGCTCTCAATTTGTTATAGAGCCTCAGGATTAGGATTGTTGATTTCTCTTGTGAGATGTCGTTCTCCTATCATAGTATAAGATTATAGTAATCTTTTGCGCGCTCGTTCGAGATTCGTGTGCGGGGCTTGGATGGTAGCAGGATGTGAGGCTTAGCTGGAGTAATTGGTAGAAGTCGGGGGACTAGGACCGCCGTAGAGGCCACTCCCCTTGTGGCAATTGTTAAGGGTGGTTGCAATGACTACTAAAGTATAGTAGTTATGAGCGTCCAAGTACTGCTATGGTGAAGAGTGGTACTAAAGTTGAATTTTCCAATGAAGTAAGGATTCGAAAAGGGATCTTACGGATATTTTTAACCGTGAGTCCCCGTGATTCAGCAAGAATGAGAAGAGTGTTGTTTTGGATTATTCACGAAAGGTTCGGTCAGAGGACGACAGTGGATAAAGGAGAAGATGTTGTTATAATTTTTACCTCAGAAGGAGGAGGTATATTGGTGTAACTAGATAAAGTCGCGGTGTTTGTTAGCCCTAGACTCGTGTGTGTAATTTGAGTTGTGGCGGTATCGATAACATTATATCATGGATGCCTATGTGTTTTCCACGGTAGCGGAGTTTTATTTTTTGCATTCGCTATAAAGGCGGGTGTTTATATGTTGTATATATATATATGATGTTATGGTCTTCGGAGCGATAGCAGGCTAATAATGGCAAGACTATCGTGTCCGCGGTTCCAGGGTGGAACGGTTTGTTATTGCGATATCTCACCTGGATACGGATTGAGTTCGCTTTTATTGTTATGGGTAAATGGAACTTCGATGAGCAGAGGTTTCATTATTATGATTTGAGTATGTGGCGACCTTATAGATATGATTTAAGGCCGCAGGATTATTGTCGGGCTGTAAGTTTAAGCTCATTATTGGTTTGCGCGAGGACTGGATATTAGTGAGAGTGCTAGGTGGGGTGACTCTTAGTTAGAGATAGGACTTCAGACCATCTTTTGTTGAAAGAGGGGGATAGGATTATCCCGGTTGCATGTTTGAAATAACGGACCTCCATGACCGACAAAGTTAAGTAGGAGTGTGTGGAGGGGTTCCTTATTTGGATTTCGCTTTGCGAGACGCTCCATACATGAATCTTAACGGCATCGGGAGTGGAGAGATGTTATAGGATGCAAGGAGGTGGGTTTTGTTGATAAGTCTTATAATGTGGATGAACCACTATAGACTATGAGCCATGTGATGACGGTATGATTATGGAAATCTTGTGCTATGGAAAAGCACTAAAGTAGTCCTTTCACCACAAGTGGGTGGGTGGATTTGGACCTAGAGGAAATTGATTCGAGGATTATGGCTAGGCCTTGATGAAAAGGCAAATTTTGAGAAGATATGTTTTGGGAATGATGTGCGCAGTGCTCTTACAGAGATTGGGCACTTCGATTAATTAGATTTCCTTTCGTATGGGCGAAAGGATAGAATAGTAAGAGTGCATTCATAGGTTAGTATAGTAGGATTTAGGACGTCCCACTGGTGTGTCTTAGGTCGCTATATCTCGATGACCGACTACGCGAGGGAGTAGTGTAACGGGAGGGTTCCTTGTTTGGATTTCGCTTTAGCGAGACGTCCCACACATGAAACCGAGCAAATGTCGGAAGTTGAGAGAGGCCTTGGGCACTAGGGATACTTAGGATTATACTCGTTTCGCGTAGGTAGGACATCGCATAGACCTTACTACTATTAGGACGTAAGATTAGTAGAGTTAGTGGCGCCGAGGTTTGGAGAATTGAATTTCGCGGGTTTGGAGGACCCATATGTGAGTATTACACCGAGGAAAGGAGACCCTTATGTGGAGAGAGTGTTAGTGTCAGACGTTCACAATGGATGTGCAGATGTGCACGAGTTAGAAAGGTGTATGGGCACCTTAGTAAGTTAGTTTATATACCGCCCGAAATAGAATGGGCGTAGTATATACAGTTGAAATTTATACCGTTAGGCAACTAGAAATGATGAGTGCAATGTGACGCTATTGGAGTCACTTTATGACCGTGGTAGTAGTATGGTATATGGTTGGGAACCATTGAGTTAGTATCGTTCCCCTTGAGGTATAAGGATTTGGAGTGATGCTAGGATTTGCGATGTAGGTTGTATCTCAATTTCGAGGACGAAATTCCGTTTTAAGGGAGGGAATATGTAACAACCCGTCCTTTTGGAGACAATTAAATTCCATAATTAAGTATAAATTGAAATTTGGAGATTTTCCCGGAATAGTAATTTTTGGGACTTTTGAGGATTTAATGATTTTCGATAGGTGTTGTGATTACTTTTGGGCTTAAATAGGTCGAAGTATTTTAATTATATGTCGTCGTGGAGTAAAGAGACAAAAGAGGTAAGATTTTAATTGGAAAACCCGTATTAAATTTTATGGGTTAGAATAGTGATTTGCGGTCAAGTACCTCAGATGGAAATTTCGACCGCGCCATGAGTCTCGGAATGGCCGAGATAGTCGAAAAAGAGTGTCCGATTGTCGAAATTAAGTTTCGGGTAATTTTAGAGTTAAAAGGGCTCGTAATTGAGTAAACGAATCATTTTGGGGTTTTAAGGGGTATAAACCCTTTCTCCTTATATAAGGAGGGAGAGAGGGAAAGAATAGAAAGAAAAGAGAAAGGAAAGAGAGAGAGATAGAGGAAGGAAGGAAAGAGCAGGAGAAAAAGAAAGACTCGGGCCAAACTCCATCGGACTCGACTCGGGATCGTCGGATTATATCCACGAGGCAAGTGTTTACTTGCTTTATTTACTTTTTACATAAATCTCATACCGTAGTTTGGTATTAACAAACCCTAAAGATTTTGGGTTGGGTTTTCGTGGATAAAACGGGTTTTCGGGAGTTAAAACGAATAAACCCCTATAATTTCATAATTGGAGAAACTTAGAAATTAATCAAAATAAATTGGTGGTTTAGGGTTCTAGGATATTTTAGAACCCTTAATATATGTGTATTTGTAGTTGGTTGAGGTTGTAGGACGTTGGGTGAGGCGACAAAAGCTTGGGAGAAGCTTTAATGGCCGAAACCGTCTCGGAGAAGACGATGAATAGTAAGACCTGCGTGTTAACCAAATTGATTCGACTAGGGGTGAATCGATTTGGCTCTTGGTCAAAAAGTAAAAATTGTAGATCTTTTCGACGCGGTCGAGTGGGCGCCGACTGCGTATTTTTTTTATTTTTTTTGGCTTTATAGTGATTTTTCTACGAAAAGCTGTCCGAGATCGAAATAGTTAGTCAGAAATTAAGACTAGAATCGTTTGGAGACAAATATTAGGGGTTATCAAATAGAGGGTTAGGACCTCTAAACGACTTGAGGAGATATGAAAGCTTTGGGTTCGTTGAAATATATCCGAGTTATAATTTAAATGGATATTGGATGGATTTTTGGATTTTTGGGGTATACATAAACCCAAAGCAGAATTGGGGTTTTCGGACCAGCTGGATTGATTCGGACAAGCCGAATCGATTCGGTATGAGACAGTTTGAAAGTAGAACCATTTCGATTCGATTCGGACAGGCCGAATCGATTCGGTGGCCAGCGAATCGATTCGGACAAGCTGAATCGATTCGGTCCTGGAAGATTTTTTAGGTTTTCTCCTTTTAAGTTTAGGGAGACTTAATGTATGGTTTTGGAGACTATTATAGGAGTTTCTAAATGGAATATTAGGACTCCTAAATGATGATTTGAGGAGGATAAGAAAACCTCGGATTAATTTAGAGTGTGATCCGGGGTATGGAGTTAATTAATGTTTTGGGACAAGAGACATTCAGGTTTATGTATAAGTCCTTAAATGAGAATAAGGTATTTATTAGAATCAAAGTGAGGAAATACTTTGGGTTTAGTATCATGCGTATATGAATGCATGATTATGATATTTTGAGAGAATCTTTGGGATTAATGGTCGTCGCTATATGTAATTTGGCAAATATGGCCATACATATATATTCGAGGATGAATATATGGTATATATATACTATGTGATTAAATTATATATGATATGATGTAAATGATTTTGAAAATAAAATATGAATGTTTTCAAAATGGAAAATAAATGATTTTTCGTAATTAATAAATTATGGTTACACACCTCCCTAAATCGCTATCATAAGGGAAGTTGCGTGCGTACGGTGATGCCCCCTGGCTAACTAATGCAGGGTGGATATAGTCCTATAGGCCATATGAGCGATTATTGTTACTGCGCTGGTTAGGAGATTCTGGGTGTGGTCTTGACTATCCCGCCGGCATATGGCCGCTTCCCGATGTTGGAAGGTTCCCAGGTTGTCTTGTTTGATAGGCCCTAGAAGATGATAGCCATTTAGGGGCGCGTCCAATGGGGAAACCTAGAGGGGCGGTCTTAGATTTGTTAAAGCATTTTATGATAATAAAATGGCTTTAAATACATTTCCTGGATGGAAGAAGGGAAATGGCATAAATGTTTGGCTTCGGATACATTTCCTGGATGGAAGAAGGAAAATGGAAGCATGTGATATGATCAAATCATTTTTATGATAATAAAATGGCTTTAAATACATTTCCTGGATATAAGAAGGGAAATGGGATGTTATAAAACGGAAAAGCATTTTTATGATAATAAAACTGGCTTTTAAAAAGTTATACGATATATTAAATCAATTCATGATAATGAATTGGCTTTTAAATACATTTCCTGGATATAGGAAAGGAAATAGAAAGTTTTGTGATGAATGGAAATAAAGTAAATAAATTCTCATTCCGGGAGATAGATCCGGATGTATAATGTAATATGAATACATATACGGATGAATCGAGTACCGAGGATCTAATGGATCCCGACGATCGACCTTGCCTCATAGTAGTGTATCGGGGGGGGGTTCCTTGTTTGGATTTCGCTTTGCGAGACACCCCACGCACGAATATGGCATTGTGTTGAGATCGGGGAGAAGTTTAATCCTTAGTGCTCTAATATAAATATTTCTTATGGTATATATATATATATATATATATTTATATATATTCTGTACTGAGGGACTGGCAAATCTCGAGGATCGACCTTGCCTCATAGTAGTGTATCGGGGAGGTTCCTTGTTTGGATTTCGCTCTGCGAGACACCCCACACACGAACATGGCATAGCGTTGAGACTGGGGTGAAGTTTAGCCCTTAGTACATTACTTGGACTATCTAGGGTTGATAGTAGTTGGGTGATAGACTAGTTTAGCAAGGTAGCTTGACTAGGATGTTGGATGGATGCGTTAGGAGTGCACTGTTAGTGGAGAGGTGAGGGGTATCTCATGGGAGTGAGATACCAAACTTAAATATGAGATAAAACCTTTTTAAAAAAAAAGAAAATAAGGCATTTATGCACTTGCTAAATATTTTCAAAACTCGGGCTCTGACCTGTTTATCTACTTTTCCTCTCTTGCTATATATATATATATATATATATATATATATATATATATATATAGCAAGAGAGGAAAAGTAAATAAACGGGTGTCCAGACACAGGGATGCCTAGATGACACATCTTTCGAGTCAGGCGTCTGCTGCAACAGCTGTGGATGCGTGAAGGTTCTTGATAGCCGCTTCCATCTTTGTAATCTAGATAGGAGGTACTGTATAAACATTCGGGCCAAGGGTCCAATTGTATTTATTTATTCCTTTTAGTAGCAGCCTTCGGTATGGTTATATATTTTGACCGAGTATTCGGTTATTTTATTTCATTTCAGTTTTATTTACGCATAAACTGTGTGGATGTTTTAATTTTGAAGTTGTTAAAAAGAGTAGTAAAGTAAAATTTTGACTCCGGTCTAATAGGTTATTAGTAATAAAATGGATTTTCGACAGTGATGCTAAGAATGATCCATATGAGACTCCTGTCATAATTTGATATAGGAGTGATATCCCGGCATTTTATTAGGCGGGGTGTCACACTATATTGGAGCGTAGCATCTCGAGGTCTGATGTTGCTGGCTTATTTTCGTTGGGCTAACCGCGATTATATCAGATTTGCGGTAATGGCTCCTACGGACTTAAGAATTCTATTTCCACCTCCGTCAACACAGGGGAACGTTCAGTACGATATTTAACATACCACACAATCATCTGAATGTTTAATTCTGGCAAGGTGGGAAATAGATGTGGTGGATTCTGAAGGTCGTTCAATGGCAGTTGATATAGCGTTGCCCACTACACATAGTCGTGCACCGCCGAGCAATTCATATACGAAGGAGGATTGGAGAACCATGTTCATAGAACGGGAAGATTGTTTGAAAACCATTCCGGAACAGTATTTTGAGCGAGAAAGAATGCATTACGAGAGAGAAAAGGCCATTCGGGAGGAATTAAATAATTATCGTAATGTTGGCAGCTCATCTCAACAGTTTACGGGATCCGGCTCATCTCAACCGTATATGGGATTCGATAGTGCTCAACCTTACTATCCTACACAAAACCTCGATGATGATTATATGCCGCAAAATTTCTCATCGTCCTCATATGTTCGAATGCAACCTCGTTACAACGACGCTGACTTTATGGCTACCTTTTCCCCATCATATCACGATCGAACGTCGGGGCAATGATTTATTATTTTGTGTCTATTTAAGTTGTTTTGTGGATATGATTTATTGTTTTGTGACTACTTTATGGCTATTTATGTTGTGTTAATAAAAAATTGTGGCACTTGTGTTTATTATTTGTTATTCATTTATTTGCTGTGCGACATATTATTTATTACTCAAATTTGTTCTCATAAATAAACTACAAAGTGTCATATGTGATGTACAATATATTTATTACTCTTCTGATAATTTACAAAGCAAAGATGTTCATAAACCATAAACTTGATACCTAATAATACAAGCGAACACAACGCAAGTTAGTTATATGTGATGTACAACATATTATTTTCCCTGACGTATCAAACTTAATGGTAGGTATGATTTATTGTTGGCATTGTCATTATATATAACAGTGTGGGCAGCTAATAATTCCACTTCTGACTCACATCAAGTCAGGTACTTGCAGACGGAAAACATTCAACCATCTGCCATCGGTCACATTAACTATTTAAACACTTCAATATTATAAATCATACGCAGAAGAGGACTCACATTACCATTTTCTTGAGAAATGGATTCACATCCATGGCTCATAAATGAAGACTTCCAACTGCTTAACTCCATAACCAATTATGACTTACCTTTTAGTCCTGACTATAGAGTGTCGCCTAACATTTTCATAGCCATCGAGCGAAGATGGAGGACACCTCCTAATGCTAACAGAGGGCGTACAGCTAACGAGATTCGTGTACACTGGTTCACGCACAAATTGAAGTTCGACTTATATGCCAAAGCTATAAATATTGGTTGTTGTGGATGGGATGAAGAGAACTACAAATTGGTAATCTACGATGAATGCGCATGGGAAACTTTGTGCAATAATTATCCAGGATGTCGGGCGTTACGTAGCAAAGCATCTTACCTCTTTCATTCGTTTCGTTGGATAATTTACGTTATTTAATTCTCATACGATAGTTTTTAATGCTTATAAAGTCGTTCTTTTCAAATGACACTCAATCTTTTTACTACAACTAGTAGTCCTAGATGAGAAGATCACTTACAATTTCATAATGTGAATTATTAATTTAATTAATAATGTTAAGTATAGAGAAAAACATTAACTTTTATTTCATTTTACATAAAACAAGGAAGTACATCGATACATAATAGAAGGCTTTTCACGATACGAAATAAAATCAGGAACTACATCGATAATTCAACTTTTACGTTAAATATTTTGACGAATGTACAACGCGCTACTAAATTCACTAAACAGATAAGAAGGCTCTTCACGGATACTCCTTAACCCTGGGGCTTGCTCACACAATCGTTCCCACCGTTCCTCATTTTGCACTATCAGAGTGAAGGTTGAGGGATTCCACCCACATCCGCCATTCGTTCGTGCCATCTGGTAGAGGCCTAAAGTAGACTTTATCCACAACCACCGTAGTAAAAAATTACATATAAGCCTAAGATGGTAATAGATTCCCATGATATTCTTCCATCGACCAACAATGACCCGTATTCCTCATAGGGTAACATCACCAGTGTATTGTGAATAGTATCTCTTAGTAATTTCATTAAGCAAGTAGTAGTCCTCGGCAGTTGACCCATTGCAGACTATTCATTTCTTGGATAGTAATTATATTGCATAAATTATTTTATGATGACTCAATCTTTATTGAAGGCGATTATTTATATTATACAAATCATTTCATTCTAGACGGGAAACATTTTCACTTCTGACATACATTATTTCATATAACTTCAGATAATTGGAACTTCAGGGGGAAACACTTCCACTTCTGACAAGTGTCTTTCCCATCTTTTTATTTCATGTTGGGCGGGAAATATTTCCACTTCTGATATACATCATTTTATAAAACTTTAGATAATTGGCACTTCAGGCGGGAAACACTTCCACTTTTGAAAAGTGTCTTTCCCATCTTTTCATTTCATTCTGGGCGGGAAACATTTGAACTTCTGACATACATCATTTCATATAACTTCAGATAATTGGCACTTCAGGCGGGAAACACTTCCACTTTTGATAAGTGTCATTTCGTAAATTTTGGAGAGAGGAAACTATAAATCCTACAAGTCATATTGTTTACGAAACCAACTTATAACCAATTCCGACTTATATGCCAAACTAATTCTGACTTAAAATTTCATTATAATGTCAAAAGATCCAATTAAGGAATTATTTATTGCAGCAGTTTCATCTTTCAACCAACGTGTCCGGACACATTCAATGGCAGAAGCAGTGCATAATCAATTTCAAAGAAATATCTCCATATCTCAAAATATAATGAATCCAGGAGAAATAAATGAACGAAGGGTTCTACATAGGGATAGAAAAGTTGGCCATAACCGTATAATGGCTGACTACTTTGATGAAAATGCGATTTATAGTCCCGAATAATTTTGACATCTATTCAGAATGCAACGCCCGCTATTTATGCGAGTAATGGAAGCAGTAGAACAAAAAGACGATTACTTTGTTAAAAAAGGTGATGCCCTATGGAGAAAGGGCCTATCCTGGCTACAAATATGTGTCGCTGCAATGCGCATGTTGGCATATGGGTGTGCTGCTGACATGACCGACGAATATATAGGCATTGGGGAAACAACTGCCATTGAGTGTGTAAAGAGATTTGCATATGCTGTAGTGCGGAGATTTTAAAATGAATATTGTCGTTCTCCTACTGCTGAAGATGTTTCAAGAATGCAAGATGAGAATTCAAGGCGGGGATTTCCCGGAATGATAGAAATCATTGACTGTATGTACTGGGAATGGTACAATTGTCCTCTCGCGTGGAAGGGACAATATAGTGGCTATGTAAGAGGTGCAACTATAATCCTAGGGGTTGTAGCCTCATATGATACGTGGATTTGGCATTATTTCTTTAGGCTACCGGGTTCGTGTAATGACTTGAATGTCTTGGCTAAATCTACGATGTTTAACGAGCTACTTGAGGGCAACACGACTCCTATAGAGTACGAAATAAATGGGAACTCTTACAAGATGGGTTATTACCTGGCAGACCCACCATATGCTACAATTGTTAAGAGTTTCAAAATACCAGCAACTAGAAAACAAAGTGTGTTCACCAGATATCAAGAGGCAGCACACAAAGATGTTGAGCGAGCATTTGGAATATTGCAACAAAAATTCCATTTTGTAAAAAATCCGGCTAGATTATGGAAACATAATGACTTTAAAGTTATTATGAAATCATGTATAATATTGCATACAATGATACTAGAGGACGAATGCCGGGATCCTAATTGGCGTATTGAGTTTGATCCTACTCAAATGCCGCCAATTAGTCGAGACACTCTGGAAAATGCGTATGAGTACCGAGTGCGTGAGGCAATGTTGTACAATAAGAAAAAACACAATCAGCTTAGGGATGACCTTATGGAACATATGTGGAATCTACATGCAGAGTCTGTAGTGGAAGAGTGAAACTTGAAATAATTGTAATTTATCGTTCTTTAATTCCCGTGTATTTAAATTGAATGCAATGAAAGATATTTCGATATGGTTCGTTAATTTAATAATAAATGCTACTCAGCCTTGAAAATAATTATCACATTAATAGGAAAATAAAAATATTAAAAGATAATTATAATAAAAAAATTCAAATAAAAATAAACATTTAGTTTCCCCCCGATGGTGGATTTTCTCTAGATTGGGCGAGCCTACGCTGCAGTATCTCGTTTGTTTGCAATTCATGAAGTTGCAATTGAACTGGAGATAAGTGCAAGGTATCCATGAAAATTATAGAATTCTCGATCTCCTGTTTTCGTAAAACAATCAGCTCGTCCAACTTCAAATTGAGATCCTGTTGAGTGCGTTGTGCTGCTACGAAAAATTCCTTGTACAAATCAGTAAAACTCTCTAAATTCTTTCTCAACGCGGTGTGAGCTTGTAAACTGCTAGAAACTGCCTTACGTTTGGATCTTTATTTTTCGGCCTTACGCCCGATTGGGCGTTCCAGTGGAGTGTGATGTCCTCACCCAACTCAACGTCCTCGCACCCGTTGATGTGCTTAAATCTTCCTCCATGAATTGGGTAGAAGTGTTTGAGATATTATACTTATACACATCCTTTAAAATGTCAATACAGTGATCATATGCAAAATTTCTTCCTGTTTCATTTCTAAAATCGTCGACTGCACGCTTAATCTGTCAAAAATAAAATCATAGGAAATAATTAATTCATAATAATAAAGGATGACAAGACTAAATTTTAAATTATAAATCTGTATAAAAATTATATTCTGCACATAACCACTCAGCCCGTGATGTACCGCTGCCACAGGTCGCGCCAAACGCACGAGTCATTTTTACGGAATACGACATACAATCTCGATTAATGGTCGTCCACTTGCCTTGTAAGACTTTTATCAATTGATGATATGGCACAACTTTGGTATTATTGAACTTCGTTTGAATATTCTCCTACATCGTTCCATCGCGTTGGTTAGTTTCGGTCTTTCCATCGATGGAATATTACAATATGCATGGCGTAATAAGACTTCACCAAACGAGATCAAATTGGGAAGCCTCGATGTTTGAGAGGGAGAACCCATATTTTTTAATTTTTTGGAGTAAATAAGAATAGAAATTTCAGGAAGTTTTTGTGTGTTAAATTATATGGGGTAGAAAGTGAAATATTTATAGGTTAATAAGGATAAATAGTCGTTAGAGATCCGTTGATATCAGGCGCCTGACATTTGTCCGCCTGGGCTGGGACGGGAAAGTGTTGTCCGCCTAACATGGCGCAGACAAATGTTGTCCGTTTCTCCCTCACAATCGAATCCTCTATCATCCCTCTCCAACTATGGGGCGTTAAACGGACCCTCTTCAAAATTTAGCGAAGATGTCGCCCACTGTAAACACATATTCGTCAAAGTGAATGATCCACAATGGGTTTAGTGGACCCATTGTGGATGGCCTTACCATTTAATATTTTGTAATATTTTATACATTTTTGTGTTGATTTTTAGTGTTTTTTAATTTATGAAGTGTGAAAGAGAGAAAGGCTAGCATTTACTTATTAACGGAACCATCTAGCCGTTTATAGCCATTGGGGATTTTCAATGAAGTTCGTAGGAATTGTTAGGTACAAAAGAAGTTTATAGGAATTCCTACGAACTTCTAGGAAGTTCCACCACTGCATAGCTTCCATTCGGGAGAAAGGTAAATGGCGAATTTGGGTTTGTAATTTAGCTTTTGTGGCCTTACACCACTGCGGATGCTCTTAGAAGGGAAAAAAATAGTGTACCATATTATTGGGATGGTATCCTTCTAGAAATTTTTATTTATGCAGTTTTCTTTTAATATGAGATTTGGAAAAGGGCATATTTATTTATGTAGTTTTCCTTTAATATGAGAATTGGAAAAGGACCCATAATAGAACGTATTAAGTGTGTGGAGGAGATAGATGGATAACTCGTTATTGATATATTTAGATGTGGTTGACTGATTAGAATATTATTTTATTTTGTATTTTTATTTGAGGAAATTGTATTTTTTTAAAGAATGTCTTGTCCAAAGTGAAATAAAATTATCCTTTTTGGAATGAAAATTTATTATTTAAAGTACAAATATATGTTTTAAATTTATTATTTAATCATATAGTTGTATAATAAACTTAATTTACTATCGTTTATTTCATGCATGAATGGCTAGTTATAAAAAACCAGTGTGTGATTCATTATATATTTTTTTCCATTTTTGAAAAGACTGTGTGTGCTAATGTGTTATTGGTTTTAAGTTGGTTTTGGTCAGATTTGTGAAGCCAAAATTTGTATCACCTTGGGTTTCACCTAAATAGAATGTGTGTGATTTGGACTAAGGGGCACTTGAAATAAACCAAATGGGCACGTGTATTTACATGGTTTGATATAAGTACTGGGGTGAGTACACTACGAGTGTTTTTTTCTTTTTTATAATAGTGGTGGGCCAAAGGCTTAGTTGAAAATGTCAGGATGCTAACGCTTAATGTCTCTACATAATCAACAAGATAGAGAAAGAAAGTGAGAAACAGGGAGTGGGAAAAATGAGAGAGATGGAGAGAGACAAAAAGGCAGAGAGAGAGATACGAAAAGAGAAAGTGAGAGATTAAAAATAAATATGAGGTAAATTAAGCTCAATCACGACACGTGACTTGTCATAAAAGAGGTTATGGTCAAAGAAGGTGAAGCCTTTTTTTAACCGTCATCGGGAAATGGATTTAATTATGGTAATTAAAGGCCATTAATGTGATCCATCTTCGAGGCCATTAAGAAGGCCTGGAAGCTTAAAATATTAAGACTATAAACTTTGCTGCCTAGTATAGTTGAAAAAGATTGTATGAATGTCTTGGTAGATTAAAATATTCCCACTGTCATTCTTAACAAGATTTAAAATTAGTTGGGAAAGATTTCAAGTTACGATTTTGACCTTAGTTGATTTATTGAGATCATAAGGTGGCTTCGATGAAAAGATGTCCAAGGGTTTATATGGGGTTATAGGGAATGCCAATCGAAATCCCTTAGAAATGTTGAGTTGCATATTGGGTAAGGTTTAATATGGGGTGTACTACCATGTATTTAGGTATTTAATTAATTGAAATATATTTAAATAATAAAAAATTGAGTTAAATCGTGGGAGTGTGTGGACTTATAGGTAACAATCTTGGCTTGGTGGATTAAGCTTTAAAATATTTTGAATGTTAAAGGAATTGGTGTAAGATTATGGTATACTCATTATGCCCTCACTTAAAAAATTATCTTATTCTGGTTTCGAAAACATTTTTTTATCCAAGAGGCCTCTGAAAGTTTCATCAACATTAAAGAAATTGATGTCAATATCTTTCGTCCCGATATCACATTGATCACTTTTGAAAGAAGGTGAGTGTGACCTAACGAACTTAGTATTCATGGTTTTTAAATTCAAACTATTATGTCTTTTTCAAAACCTTGGTGTTTGTGCATTTTTGGGGTTGATGGGATCTTTTGTTGTTCTTTCATTCTTTACCAAGTTTAGTGGGACAATGTGTCTAGGATATATATCTCTTTATCCGTTTTTTCATAAGGCTTATAATATTTTGAAGGAGAAAAAAAAAATTTAAGAGAAAAAACCTTTGAGTTTTTATTCTTCATTTTAAGAACCTAAACATTTTAGGAAATAAGATTTATTTTTTCTTCTCTTTCTTTCTCTTCTTTGCACTTGATCATACTTGCCTTGGGAGTGCTCAATATAAAAGAAGAATAAGTAAATTTTGTGAACACTAAAAAAATTTTGTTGATCAAAATCTTCTTAAACTTAGGACTTACAATCCTTAGGAGATTGTAGTGACCGCGTGGTTCTTTATAAGACAACTTTGAAGTTGGTTTAAGGCAACCTTATTGATCGTTTGATCATGATATCGGTGTGTTTAGATCCTTGTCAACATTACCGAGGTTTCTAGATCGTTTAGATTGGTGGAAAATGGGTGAGGTGTTAGTTAGCGCATCATATGATCATAAAACGTTTATCCTCTCTGTAAGTCTTTACCAAGTTTTAGTGAGATTGTTGGCTCGGCCTGAAATTTTTTCTATCAGTGAGTTTTTTCCTCGTACATTCGATATTATGGAATGATTTAAATTTTTTCATGATTTATATCTCAAATGCTTAATAAAGATTAATGTTTGTTTTGTAGATTAAACAATTCGTAAATTTTGTCATTAATACCTTTAGGTTGTACGCGTTGTCTTTAACGTCAATTAAAATTGAAACTAAATTTTAATTTGGTGTAACTTCCATTTGTAGTAATATTTTCCCAGTAGAGCACTTTGAACTGGTATAAAGCTAGTCCTCTTTTTATTAGGTTTAATCACCTGAGATAAGATATCTTTTAGGGCTATTATGGAAGATAATGTTATGGTTTGCGGGATGGATATTTTTAAAGATGTGTTTACTCGCCCTAACGTATTTGTCTCCTTTGATGGTGTAAAGCCAAGTGAAAAAGAGATGTCTCAATATTCGCTCTCAAATGATGAGAGTGTTTCAAAGATTGAGACTGTACCTTCCTTTGGTTATTCTAGTGATGAATCACGTAATGAGGAAGATGGTGACTTGAAGCTTGCTTTTGATATATTGACTAGACGTTAATTTTTTTTATTAAAAGTTTCTTTGAAACTAAAAACAGGCAAAAAATAATTAATTTATTTCAACAAGGGAAGTTGCATTTTGAGCAATGTTGAGGCTTAACATTCCACTCTAAGCAAAAATCTCATAATTGTAGAGAAAGAAAGAGATGATTTGCAAGAAAGTTGAAATGTTTTGCAAACCGAGTTATTGGAGTGTAAGAATTCTAATAGCTCTTTAAATGAAAATATCATAGTTCTTGAAAATGATATTATTTATGCTACAAGTGTGATAGTCGATTTGGAGTAACGATCCCAAAAGTTTGGTACAATGATTTTATCAAACAATCAATCTTCAAATGATAAAAGTTGTACTGGATTCGAAATTTTAAGCAAAATCCATTGTGACCTCTAAAACCACATTTATCAAACCTTGTTAAGAGACTCCTATTTCTAAGAAGTATCCTCCTTAACTTGAGAAGAAAAAGGTTGTGAAACATCCTAATGACAATGTCACACGTGTTGTATACAAGTGCACATTTTGCAACAAAAAGGGACACTTAAAGGAATTTTGTTACAAGCTTCACAATACCAGAGTGTCCAAAATACCCACCTTTTAAAAAGTGATGGTTTTCTTCACTAAAGCATGACTTTAAGACCCTTGTTGAAATATCTAAGATCATTTTGTCTAACATGGAATAAATTTCTATGTCAAAGAATGTTGAATAAAATGTGAAGGATTTAGGTAAGAGTAATTAGACCAAACCCATGGGTAAATATTTTTGGGATCCAAAAAAATATATCAAATGTCATTTTGGGATCAAAATAAATAGTCAATTATGTGACGATTGTCACATTGTTTTTTTTTTACCTTGAATGAATGTCAAGTTCTCGAGCCTAAAGGTAAATGCACTTTGAAGGGCACTAAAACTACATATAATTGTATTTTGTGAATACGTCTCCTTAAGTTCTTTGTAATAGTGCTAAAGAAGATGTGACGGAACTTTGGAATAAGAGGTTGGGTCATGTAAACTATAGGGATCTTAGAAAACTTGGTAGGAATGAAGTCCTTCACGACTTACCTCATTTTGAATTGACTTCTTCCCTCGTATGTGGTATTTTCCAAATGGGCAAACAAATACGAAATGAACATAATAAGTTGAATATGATGTCTAACTCCAAAGTTTTAGAGCTTCTACACATAAAACCTCATGGGTCCAATAAAAAAAGAGAGCAAAGGTGGTAAACGTTACATCTTTGTGATCGTATATGATTTTTCTATGTTCACTTTTGTAGGATTTTTACGTAGTAAGTCCGATGCAAATGACTTCTTTATTCCCAAGTGAAAATAACTCCAAAATAAAAAGGGGTGCACCATTGTTAGAATCCAAAGTGATCATGGTACCAAATTTGAAGGAATCAAGATTCCAAAGTGGTGTGGTGATGTTGGAATACACCATTAATTTTTTACACCTAAAAGACCTCAAAAAATAGGATTGTTAAACGAAAAAATCGAACAATTCAAGAGATCTAAAGGTTTATATTTATAGTCAGGGGTGTTCCTACGAGGTTTTAAACAGAAGTGGTAAACACGACGTGGCATATAATGAACTGAGTCTATAAGAGGTATGATACAACAAAGACCCCCTATGAGATTTGGAATGGAGAAAATCCCATGCTAAATTTTTTCATAATCTTTGGAAGAAAGTGTTACATACTAAAAGATATAGAGTCTTTAACTAAGCATGACTCTACGAGTGGTATTTTGTATTTTTCTCTGTTATTCCATTAATAGTCGTGGCTATCGCATTTTTAATTTTGGAGATCAAAATATGATGGAGTTAGTAAATGTCGTCATAAATGATAGATACTCCTTTTCATTTAATGAAGACGATTATGAGAAAAAAACTCTCTATATTTCTTATAATTGAAGAAGGAAATAAAGATGAAACGGATAATTATGTTGAGGTGCCACAAACTCCGCCACCACAAGTAGATGTTGAATTGGATAACCCACACCCTTAGGTTAGAAAGGATCGTGATGTCTCAAAGATCATTAGTTGTCCTAGTATTGAAGTTAAGACCCGATCTCGACTCTAAAAGGAAGTTGACTTTTTTTTTTGTTACACTTCTACTCTTGAACCCAATAATGTGAAAGATGCAAGATAAATTATCAGTTCACCGAATAAGAAGTTTTGAACCAATTCCTTTTGCCTAGAGATGTTCACATTATCAGTACCAAATGGATATTCAAAAATAAATACGATAAATAGGGCATTGTGTTACGTAACAATACATGGTTAATGGCTCAAGGATACACCCAAGTGGAAGGTATCGACTTTGATGAGTCTTTTACCTTGGTTGCTATATTAGAGTCAATTCAGCTACTCTTAGTTATAGCATGTGCCTTAGATTTCAATATCTATCAAATGGATGTCAAGAATGTCACTCATTAAGATGAAGTCTATGTGTCATAATTGAAAGGTTTTGAGGACCCCAAGTTCTTAATATATGTTTTTCACCCCCCAAAAGGCATTATATGTCCTTAGACAAGAATCGGGAGCTTGGTATGCGAGACTTACCTCACATCTTGTAGGAAAAGGTATTAAAGGAGGTAGTGTGGACAAGACTTTAATTTTTTAAGTATTGTGGGAAAGACATAGTGGTAGTCCAAGTTTATGTAGATTATATTGCCATTGGCTCCACATGTGAAAACCTTGCTCATAACTTTGGGTTGTTAATGCAAAAATAATTTGAGATAATCATGGTTGGGGAACTCAATTTTTTTCTTGGACTTCAAGTGCGACAAATGGAAAGTGGAATCTTTATTTCACAATCCAAATATTCAAAGTACCTTGTGAATAAATTTAAACTTGACTCTTCTAATCATAAACAAACTCCCATGAGTGTTTATGAAAAGCTTAGAAAGTATGTCGATGGAAAGGATATAGATGACACATTGTACCGTAACATTATAAGTAGTTGTTGTACTTTGCGGCTAGTAATACCAACATATACTTTAGTGTAGGAGTTTGTGCTTTGCGGACTTGGATGGTCACGCCCAGTGGGTCATGGTCCAAGTCTGCCACCAGCTGGTCGCAGACTTGGATTGTGATCCACTCAATATTTGGCGTGACCATATTTATTACCACACTAAATTATCAATACTTTGGAAGTGGTCACGGACAAAATTCGTGACCACTGTGGGTCACGTTGTAATACCCCATATTTTTATGCTATAATTAAATTGGGGATTTAAAAATTCGGAAATTAATTATGTTATAATTATTAAGGTGACGTGAGTTAGTAATAATATGAAATTGTTGAATATTACTTAAGAGCATAGTAATATATGGTAAATGTCACGAGTGAATGAAAATGACAACGAGTGAATGAAAATGACAATTTTGGTAATTTTAGTCGGGACGCGCCCGTGTCGCGTCGGGACTAATTATTGAGATATAAAAGTAAATATTTTATGAGTTGTCCGTATGGTCGTTTTGAGTGCGCCAACGCGTCCGGAAGGGTCGAGATAGTCAGAAAAGTGTACCCGGGGGTTTAGTTTGGGTCTCGGGATGTTTTTAGGCTTAATTAGTGATCCGGGAGGGCGTTTTGGTAATTTTACAAATTAGGGTAATTAAACCCACGAATTTCAGCCATCCTTAGCAGCCATTTAAGTCAGCCTTTTAGGGTTAGATCATTCAGAACCCTAAGACGGCTAGTGGAGAAGAGAGGAGAGACCTTGCTAGGTGATTCAAGGCCAAAAACACCACCTTTTGCACCACCGTCACCACCAACGCGTAGATCGCGAGGAGGAGAACGCAGCCATACCAATATCAGCAGGAAACCAAACCTCTGAAATCCCAGGCAAGTGTTTAACTTGCGTATTTTCGTTGATGCAATAATCATGTTAGTGTAGGAACGATTAAGAGTATAATCCATGGAGGAAAACCCAATTTTGATAGGGATTTGCATGTAGAAATCATATGAACCTTATTCTGGAAATTAATATGTGAAGTAGATGTTTAACCCACGAAATTTTGATGATTTATTAGAAGGAATTTCTGGAGAAAACTGATTAGAACAAAGGTTAAGAAAACTGTAGGGTTCTTGATGATTAGATGAAATATTAGGTTGTTTAATCATGTTTATTGATGTATATACGCATGCTGATCGTTAAAGAAACCTGGAATTATGTTAGGATGTAAGCAGTAGACTTTTTGGGTCAATTAGAGTTGGAAAATATGAGTTTTGATGAAGAAACCTAAGCAACCCCGTCACTGCAGTTTCTGCAGAATTTTCACAGACCTGCTCGATCGATCGATCGACCCTAGATCGTCGATCGATCGAAGGTTCGATCGGTCGACCCCCAGACGTCGATCGATCGACCCTCCCTGGCAGCCTATTATTCCCCTTGTTTAATTAGTTGAATTAATTTATCGTGGAATAAACCTTGGGCATTCTAAATAAAATGATTTGGGAGATATTGAGGACCAGTAGAGTATATGGACATATGTTAGAACCTTTAATCTTCAACGAAGAGGGTAATTATGGGATATTTACTTTAGGTTGTTAGATTTATGAAACTTAAGGGTGAGGTGCGTAAGAGAGTTACGTTGGAATCAAATGAAGTTATTTACTGAATTTTAGAATTGTAAAGTTATAACCCATGAGTATTAGGTAATGAGTGAGAAAACCCTTCGAATTAAGGTTAGAGGCGAAACCTTTTACGTTATACTAATAAGGTGAAATTTAGGACAAAGGTTGTAATTATGGGTAATGAGAGTGACCTATATTAATATGATGAAATCGGTATATTTATATGAATGTGTGTACATATATTATATACATGTGAAAAACGTACCCGCGCTACTTGCTATCCCTGAGGTTACCGCGCTGGGACGATCGTATCCTGTGTTGCTTTATGGGGATATTGAATCGTACCCTAGAAGATAGAGATCCTAGGTACGGGCTATTAAATTGATAGTCGGACGGTCCTAAGAGACGTGTGGGTATGTACTGACCTCTTGGACTTGGAATCTATGCTTCGCCTCAACGTTGTTTTGTATATGTTAATACAGTTCGAGAGTGATTCCGAACTTGTATTTCCCTTTTATGTGAGCGATACGGGGATTGGATAGCAGAGTATGCCCGCACCATAGTTTAGTTGGGGTGCCATTATATATATATTTTATGCGAGTAGTTAATATATATATGAGGTTATAAACTTTGAACTGCCTACTGTGATTTGATAAGTAGAACATGGTTGTTGACTCAAATTATTAAATACTTGTTTTTGTGAAAATATGAAAAGGTACGGGGAAATCTTATAATTTAATGAAGCTAAAACGAGAGGAATACTACAAATTGAAAGTAACCTTTTTATAACATTGTTATCGTTCAGTTTTTGAAAACATTTGAGTAAGTTAAGATAAACGAACCATTGGGAAGGCTAGTACGATAGGAGTGCACATTAGAAGAGAGGTGAGTATTTCTCAAGAGAGAGACGAACTAATATGATGTTGCATTGGCCTGTATCAATTTAAATACTTGCTTAACGTATTCTAAAATCAAACACACTTTCGGGCCCTGACCCGTTTCCTTTTCTCTCTCTCTCTTGTATATATATGTATATTTTTCAGGTGCCCAGCCACATGGGCGTCTTGCTTAGGATTCTTTGAGAAGGACGAGCTGCAGCTTAGGTGGGAGTTGCAGGTCCCTTGAGTAGACGGCTTCTGTCATTGACTCCACTCCTATTACTCTCATTTATGGGGCACGTGTCGCCCTTTTTATCATTTCATTTATTGTTGGGGATTTTTATATTTCAGTTATTATAGTATTGTTTATGGGATTTGTTTCAGGATGGTTTATGATTTTAGCTTTATATTATTGACATTCGATTGGTGAATGTATGGTTTTATTTAGATTTCGTGGTGTGATTCTATATTGTAGAAATGTTGTTTTGTATTAATAAAAATCTTTTCTTTAATTAAAATTTGGAAGTTCGTATGAAAAATGTTTTTACACTTAGCTTAATTATTTAGGGTGTTAAATTGGAAAAATTATTTTTATCGACAGTGATGCTGAGAATGAACCAACTGTTTACCTTGATTTAATTTAATAAAGGAGTGATCGCCCGGTATTTAATTAGGCGGGGTGTCACAGGTGGTATCAGAGCATCAGGTTCTAGTGTCCATAGGATCTGTACGACTTATTTTCGCTTTCAGCTTAACGTTATTGCTATAGAGCCCTATTGTTAGGACTGTTGTATTCAATCTTTCACGTTTAAGTCTTCAGCTATTTGAGATTTGTTGATAACTGTAGACTAATAAACTTGTTCACGTTTCAGATGCCTCCGAGACGTGCTCCGAAAGATAGGCGTGCCCAAGCCGACCAGCCAGCAGCTCCGGCACCAGGCACTATGAATGCGAATGAGGTAGCCGCCATCGTTGCTCAGGCGGTAAATGCCGCGATAGCGGTGATTCAGCAGGCTCCACCACAGGTCCAAGCAGGGGCGCCAGTACCAGCACAGCTTCCATCTGCATGGGAGAGAGTTCGGGATGCTTTTCAGAAAGCACATCCCCCTGAGTTTTCTGGTAGCTCCGATATTATTACTGTCAGCCAATGGAAGAAGGACATCCAGCGGCACCTCCGTATGTATGAGTGCACCGTAGTGCAGAAGCAGCTATTGGCCTCTTTTAAACTGGTGGGAGCCGCATTACAGTGGTGGGAGTCCACTACTACTTTGGAGGAGAGGGACACGATCCCTATTCAGATTTTCTGGGAGCGGTTTGACCGCAAGTACTTTCCACCCGCAGTGCAGACTGAGATGAGGCGGAAATTGCTAAATCTGATGCAGGAGAACCTTACTGTAGCAGAGTATGAGGAGGAGTTCACGAGACTTCTCACTATTGTGCCGGATGAGGCACCCACTGAGAGCAAGAAGATTTTGCTGTTCGTCGACGGGTTAGCTTGGAGGATCCGTCAGCACCTTATTGGAAATCTATCCCTGAGTACTTTTACGGACGTACTCAATGCAGCGTTACTACATTGCCAGGATCACCGCTTCCATCTTCAGGGAAGCAAGAGAGCAGGAGAGTCCAGCCAGCAGGGCAGGACCGGGGGTAATAGTGCCAGTGGGGCACCAACTCAGGGACAGACTCGTCAGCACGAGCAGAGTTCCCATCAGGGGGACCCTGCTAAGCGATTCCGTTCAGGTGATTCTAGGCAGGGATTCGGGGGATTCAGGCAGGGCCATCAGGGTCAGCTTAATCAGCAGGGCCAGCAGGGCCAACACCGACCGCAGGGTCAGCAGCAGGGCCAGCAAGGCCAACAGCGTGCACATCAGGGCCAACAGGGCCAATGGCGTGGAGGTAACGGCCAGCAGGGCCGTGGTCAGCAGGGACAGAGGGGAGGTAATTTCAGAGGCCGGTGTTTTGTGTGTGGCAAGCACGGCCATAAGCGTCAGGATTTCCCAGAGGGCGATAGGGCCCCACCGCAGCAGGGAGCCCGTAATGAGCCGCAGAGACCACTCTTTCCACCTGCCCTTCCAGCTCCAGCCCAGATGCCAGCCCTACCAGCCATCCCAGCAGCTCCAGTGCAGCAGGGGCAATTACAGTACGGACGTGTCTATAACGTCCACCAGGCGGCAGCTCCACAGGCACCACCCGCGATTGAGGGTATGTTTCCTATCCATGGTACTATGGGTAAAGTTTTGTTTGATACGGGGGCAACGCACTGTTTTATAGCTACGCATTTTGCGAAGTCCTTAGGATTGTTAGCCACAGCAGAGAGCACCGTGACGTGTGTCGACTCACCTTTAGGGAGTGGGTCGCTTATATTCTTTATATGCCGAGGAGTAGGGATAGAGATTGGTAGCTTGGTACTGCCTGCAGACATGCTAGTCTTAGACATGCACGAGCATGACGTGATTATTGGTATGGATTGGCTCGCATCTTATAGAGCCATGATTGATTGCTTCGGTGGGAGCATTGTTTTTGCCATTCCGGGGCAAGAGATGTTTGTAGTAGCGATGCCTCGCCCAGAGGGAGGTTCGACCGCTCATTTATATTACATTGAGGAGGATACCTCTAAGGAGGTTGTGATTCCTTTGGATTCGATCCCAGTTGTTAGGGAGTATTCCGATGTGTTTCAGGAGATACCAGGCCTACCGCCCAGTCGTGAGATAGACTTCGTTATAGACTTATTGCCGGATACGAGACCTATAGCACGCGCACCGTACCGTATGGCTCCGGCAGAGATACGAGAGCTACGAGATCAGATTGAGCAGCTATTAGGTCAGGGTTTCATTCGTAGGAGTACCTCACCGTGGGGCGCTCCAGTCTTATTTGTGAAGAAGAGAGATGGCTCACTGAGATTGTGTGTGGACTACCGGGAGTTGAACAAGGTCACGATACGGAACAATTATCCGTTGCCTCGAATCGATGATCTGTTCGACCAGTTAAGGGGAGCAACTTTCTTTTCGAAGATAGATCTGAGGTCGGGGTACCATCAGTTGCGAATTAGAGAGCAGGATGTTTCGAAGACTGCCTTCTTGTCGAGATATGGGTCCTATGAGTTCAGGGTGATGCCGTTCGGACTCACAAATGCCCCAGCCGTTTTCATGGACTTGATGAACCGAGTATTCAGAGAGTTCTTGGATCAGTTCGTCATCGTCTTCATAGATGATATCTTGATATATTCACACTCCGAGGAGGAGCATGCCGAACACTTGAGGCAGGTTCTTCAGACTCTACGAGAGCATCAGTTGTATGCTAAGTACGAGAAGTGTGGATTCTGGTTGAGAGAGGTACAATTCTTGGGCCATGTTGTTTATGAGCAGGGGATAGCAGTTGACCCAAGCAAAGTGTCAGCGGTGAGGGAGTGGGGGCAGCCCACGACACCGACGGAAGTGCGTAGTTTCTTGGGGTTAGCCGGATACTACAGGAGGTTCATTCGGGGATTCTCCAAAATAGCGGGTCCATTGACGAATCTGACTCGCAAGGGGGTACCATATGTTTGGGATGACGCTTGTCAGTTGGCTTTCGACGAGCTGAAGGACAAGCTTACTTCGGCACCAGTCCTTGCTTTACCGAAGCCGGGTGTAGAGTACCTGGTTTACACAGATGCGTCCTTAGGAGGACTTGGGGGAGTGCTTCAGCAGGAAGAGAAGGCTATAGCTTTTACTTCCCGTAAGCTTAAGCCGCATGAGAAGAATTACCCCACCCACGACCTGGAGTTAGCTGCGGTCGTCTTTGCATTGAGAATTTGGAGGCACTATTTATTGGGCGAGAAATTTCGTTTGTTTACAGACCATAAGTCACTGCAGTACCTGTTCACTCAGCGAGAGCTGAATATGCGTCAGCGCAGATGGTTAGAGTTTGTGAAAGATTACCAGTTCGATATACAGTATCATCCGGGGAAAGCCAACATAGTTGCTGATGCGTTGAGCCGTAGACCGGTTGACGATGTAGCGGACATCTGGAAATCAAAGTGGAAGGAGTTGGGTCACCAGGACGCAGTAGCACGTTCGTTCATATCCGTGATGACAGTCACACCCGAGATTGTTACAAGGGTGATACAGGCACAGACCACAGACCCGTTTTGTCAGGAGCAGATTGTACGACTTCTAGCCGAGGGTGCTGAGTCCTATTCTGTTAGTTCGGATGGAGGGTTGCGGTTTAATGGGAGATTAGTGGTTCCAGAAGGAGCAGAGCTACGTCATGAGGTGATGACTCATTCTCATGGGTCCCGATTTGCTGTACATCCGGGAGGCGATAAGATGTACCAGGATATGAGACGTCAGTACTGGTGGAGTGGGATGAAGAAGGACATCGCTGAATTTATGTCCAAATGTTCTATTTGCCAGCTGGTGAAGGTGGACCACCAGAAACCGTCGGGATTACTTCAGCCGTTGGAAGTACCTGCGTGGAAGTGGGAAAGTATTTCCATGGACTTCATTACAGGGTTGCCTACATCACAGCGAGGCCACGATTCTATCTGGGTGATTGTAGACCGTCTGACCAAGGTGGCTCATTTTCTGCCAGTAAGGATAGATTATACCACAGGTCAGTATGCCCAACTATTCATCGCTGAGATTGTCAGATTACATGGGGTGCCCCTGAATATTGTGTCAGACAGAGACAAGATTTTTGTGTCGCGTTTCTGGGAAAGCTTTCAGGAGGCTATGGGTACAGAGTTGAGACTGAGTTCAGCTTACCACCCACAGACAGATGGACAGACAGAGCGTACTAATCAGATGTTGGAAGATATGCTACGCATGTGTATCCTCGACTTCGGGGGAGGTTGGGAGCCACATCTTCCACTGGTCGAGTTTGCTTATAATAACTCCTATCAGTTTACGATTGGCATGGCTCCATTTGAAGCTTTGTACGGCAGGCCTTATCGCTCTCCAACCTGTTGGCTCGAGGTGGGGGACAACAAGTTATTAGGACCAGAAGTGATCCAGGAGACCTCCGCGAGGATTGAGATAATCAGGAGTCGTATTCGGGTAGCCCAAGACAGACAGAAGAGCTACGCCGATGCAAAACGATTCTTCCGGGAGTTTAATGTGGGAGATCAAGTGTTGTTGCGTGTATCTCCTATGAAAGGAGTGATGAGGTTCGGGAAGAAGGGGAAGTTGGCTCCGAGGTACGTAGGACCATTTCCCATCATCGAGAGAATTGGGCCAGTAGCATACAGGTTGGGTTTGCCAGAACATTTACATCGCATCCACGATGTATTCCACATCTTGTCGTTGAGACGATACCTTCGGGATGATATGGCCCATACTCACATTGCGATAGATGAGATCGACTTGCAGTCGGATAGCTCTTACGAGGAGAGACCAGTGGCTATTCTAGACTACAGTGAGAGGAGATTGAGGTCGAAGATAGTTCCACTCGTGCGGGTCCAGTGGGAACATCATAATGTGGAGGAATCCACTTGGGAGCGTGAGGCAGATATGCGTGAGAGATATCCAGAGTTGTTTTTACCAGGTATGCCTTATTTTCCGAATTTCGGGACGAAATTCCGTTATTAGGGGGGAAGTATGTAATACCCCATATTTTTATGCTATAATTAAATTGGGGATTTATTTAATAAAAATCCGGAAATTAATTATGTTATAATTATTAATGTGACGTGAGTTAGTAATAATATCAAATTGTTGAATATTACTTAAGAGCATAGTAATATATGGTAAATGTCACGAGTGAATGAAAATGACAACGAGTGAATGAAAATGACAATTTTGGTAATTTTAGTCGGGACGCGCCCGTGTCGCGTCGGGACTAATTATTGAGATATAAAAGTAAATATTTTATGAGTTGTCCGTATGGTCGTTTTGAGTGCGCCAACGCATCCGGAAGGGTTGAGATAGTCAGAAAAGTGTACCCGGGGGTTTAGTTTGGGTCTCGGGATGTTTTTAGGCTTAATTAGTGACCCGGGAGGGCGTTTTGGTAATTTTACAAATTAGGGTAATTAAACCCACGAATTTCAGCCATCCTTAGCAGCCATTTAAGTCAGCCTTTTAGGGTTAGATCATTCAGAACCCTAAGACGGCTAGTGGAGAAGAGAGGAGAGACCTTGCTAGGTGATTCAAGGCCAAAAACACCACCTTTTGCACCGCCGTCACCACCAACGCGTAGATCGCGAGGAGGAGAACGCAGCCATACCAATATCAGCAGGAAACCAGACCTCTGAAATCCCAGGCAAGTGTTTAACTTGCGTATTTTCGTTGATGCAATAATCATGTTAGTGTAGGAACGATTAAGAGTATAATCCATGGAGGAAAACCCAATTTTGATAGGGATTTGCATGTAGAAATCATATGAACCTTATTCTGGAAATTAATATGTGAAGTAGATGTTTAACCCACGAAATTTTGATGATTTATTAGAAGGAATTTCTGGAGAAAACTGATTAGAACAAAGGTTAAGAAAACTGTAGGGTTCTTGATGATTAGATGAAATATTAGGTTGTTTAATCATGTTTATTGATGTATATACGCATGCTGATCGTTAAAGAAACCTGGAATTATGTTAGGATGTAAGCAGTAGACTTTTTGGGTCAATTAGAGTTGGAAAATATGAGTTTTGATGAAGAAACCTAAGCAACCCCGTCACTGCAGTTTCTGCAGAATTTTCACAGACCTGCTCGATCGATCGATCGACCCTAGATCGTCGATCGATCGAAGGTTCGATCGGTCGACCCCCAGACGTCGATCGATCGACCCTCCCTGGCAGCCTATTATTCCCCTTGTTTAATTAGTTGAATTAATTTATCGTGGAATAAACCTTGGGCATTCTAAATAAAATGATTTGGGAGATATTGAGGACCAGTAGAGTATATGGACATATGTTAGAACCTTTAATCTTCAACGAAGAGGGTAATTATGGGATATTTACTTTAGGTTGTTAGATTTATGAAACTTAAGGGTGAGGTGCGTAAGAGAGTTACGTTGGAATCAAATGAAGTTATTTACTGAATTTTAGAATTGTAAAGTTATAACCCATGAGTATTAGGTAATGAGTGAGAAAACCCTTCGAATTAAGGTTAGAGGCGAAACCTTTTACGTTATACTAATAAGGTGAAATTTAGGACAAAGGTTGTAATTATGGGTAATGAGAGTGACCTATATTAATATGATGAAATCGGTATATTTATATGAATGTGTGTACATATATTATATACATGTGAAAAACGTACCCGCGCTACTTGCTATCCCTGAGGTTACCGCGCTGGGACGATCGTATCCTGTGTTGCTTTATGGGGATATTGAATCGTACCCTAGAAGATAGAGATCCTAGGTACGGGCTATTAAATTGATAGTCGGACGGTCCTAAGAGACGTGTGGGTATGTACTGACCTCTTGGACTTGGAATCTATGCTTCGCCTCAACGTTGTTTTGTATATGTTAATACAGTTCGAGAGTGATTCCGAACTTGTATTTCCCTTTTATGTGAGCGATACGGGGATTGGATAGCAGAGTATGCCCGCACCATAGTTTAGTTGGTGTGCCATTATATATATATTTTATGCGAGTAGTTAATATATATATGAGGTTATAAACTTTGAACTGCCTACTGTGATTTGATAAGTAGAACATGGTTGTTGACTCAAATTATTAAATACTTGTTTTTGTGAAAATATGAAAAGGTACGGGGAAATCTTATAATTTAATGAAGCTAAAACGAGAGGAATACTACAAATTGAAAGTAACCTTTTTATAACATTGTTATCGTTCAGTTTTTGAAAACATTTGAGTAAGTTAAGATAAACGAACCATTGGGAAGGCTAGTACGATAGGAGTGCACATTAGAAGAGAGGTGAGTATTTCTCAAGAGAGAGACGAACTAATATGATGTTGCATTGGCCTGTATCAATTTAAATACTTGCTTAACGTATTCTAAAATCAAACACACTTTCGGGCCCTGACCCGTTTCCTTTTCTCTCTCTCTCTTGTATATATATGTATATTTTTCAGGTGCCCAGCCACATGGGCGTCTTGCTTAGGATTCTTTGAGAAGGACGAGCTGCAGCTTAGGTGGGAGTTGCAGGTCCCTTGAGTAGACGGCTTCTGTCATTGACTCCACTCCTATTACTCTCATTTATGGGGCACGTGTCGCCCTTTTTATCATTTCATTTATTGTTGGGGATTTTTATATTTCAGTTATTCCAGTATTGTTTATGGGATTTGTTTCAGGATGGTTTATGATTTTAGCTTTATATTATTGACATTCGATTGGTGAATGTATGGTTTTATTTAGATTTCGTGGTGTGATTCTATATTGTAGAAATGTTGTTTTGTATTAATAAAAATCTTTTCTTTAATTAAAATTTGGAAGTTCGTATGAAAAATGTTTTTGACACTTAGCTTAATTATTTAGGGTGTTAAATTGGAAAAATTATTTTTATCGACAGTGATGCTGAGAATGAACCAACTGTTTACCTTGATTTAATTTAATAAAGGAGTGATCGCCCGGTATTTAATTAGGCGGGGTGTCACACACGTCCCAAGTTCGTGACCATGTCGTGACCATCTTGGCACCAAACTCACGCCAAAATTCCCTCCAAGCTTGGTCGCGGATGGGTCACGGCCCAAGTCCGTGATACATGGCATGACGAAGAAGAGAGTACACACATTGAGAGTTACGACTTAGGGTCGTGACCATTTCTGGGTGTGGGTCACGGCTATGGATCGTGACCATACGTCATTCAAGCACTAATGTTAATGAAAAAGGGTCGCGCATCACAGATTGAGGGTCATGGCTTGGGGCCGTGACCAGTTCTTGGTATGGGTCACGACTATGGGCCGTGACCACACCTCAATCAAGCATAGAAAAGCGTCACGCATGGTGGGTCACAGCTCTAGGCCGTGACCAGGTCGAAGAACCCAGTTGTGCCTTGCTTTTGTTTTAAGGGTCACACGCATGGGGTCACAGCTCTAGGCCGTGACCAGTTCCAGGTCTTAAAAAAAAGACCCACCGCTTCTTCTTATTTCATTTGGAGTAAGGTCGTTGCTTGTTATTTCATTTGGAGTAAGGCTGCTGCTAGTTATTTCATTTGGAGTAAGGCCGCTGCTTCTTAGTGAGATTTTGAGTTGGATTTCGGTTGGATTTGCAAGTGTTAAGCGATTTTAGTTGGTTTGCATTTGGATTAACCCTAATATGTATTGATTCATTTTGATTTCATTTTGATTTCGTGATTTCTATCTAAAGCCCTAATTTCTGTGTATGTATGTGTAGATTTACGTCTGTATGTGTGTGTATGTATAGATTTATGTTTATATATGTGTATGTATAGATTTATGTGTATATGTATGTTTATGTGTGTAACTATGAACAAATAAATTATTTTTTTATCAATAAACCCTATATTGTATGTGTGTGTATGTATAGATTGTATGTGTGCGTATGTATAGATTTATGTCAAAAAAAATAGTAGGGTTTAGTAAACCCTAAATAGTATGTGTGTGTATGTATATATTATGTCAATAAACCCTAGATTGTATGTGTGTGTGTGGATAGATTATGCCAATAAACCTAGATTGTACGTGTGTATTTTTTTTGACAAAATATAATTAAATGGATTTTTAATGAGTAAAAAAATTTACATCCACCTTGCCGTGATTTTATTGGGGGTTATATGCGTGCCATCATATTATATTGGGGGTTATATGCATGTCGTGAGTTTTTGCACTACAATATGTGTGTAAGTACTACAATATGTGTGTAAGTGCAATGTGTGTTTCTGTTAAACTCTATCGTAATAAACCCTAACAAAACATGTTATAAACAATTACAGCGGGTTGCTGTTGGGATTTCAAATATACTTTTAAACTCTCATAACTTGATGCGCCATCTGATTGATTCACTCATCCGGCAAATTTCAAATGCACAACACCATGAATTTATAAAGGAACCGCGCAACGTTCGTCTTGCAATCTCAACCGATGGGTTTAACCCTTTCGGTAATTTAAGTACTAGTCAGAGTTATTGGCCAGTTCTCATGGCGCCTTTAAGTCTTCCTCCGACATTATGCATGAGAAAGGAGTTCACATTGTTATCTTTGTTGATACCCGGCTCGAAGGCTCCCAGTGATGACATTGATATATTCTTAGCACCATTAATCGAAGAACTTAAAGAGTTGTGGGATAAAGGCGTGATGGCATTCGATTCTCATAAGGGTGAAGAGTTCACACTTAAAGCAATGGTGATGTGGGCGATCCACGATCTTCATGCTTATGGGACCTTGCCCGATTGTAATGTTCATGGTTATTATGGATGTCCCATATGTGGGGAGGAAACTGAAGCCTGTTGGTTAAAACATAATGGTAAGATGAGTTACACGGGTTATCGTAGATTTCTGCCGACCAGACACCCTTTTAGGAACGACAAGTCAAACTTTTTTCCTGTCGGCCACGAGCGCAGAACGGCACCTGTTTGGCTTTCTGGTCAGCAAATTGAGGAGAAGGCGATGGCTGCGACTGCGGGGAATAGGTACGTAAGCAAATACCCCCAGTTTGTAAACCTGAAGCAAAAAGCTAGGGGGATCCGAACGACCCTAGTAAAACGAATCCATGGTCCAAGCGATCAATATTTTTTTATTTGCCGTATTGGAAAGATTATCGTGTAAGGCATTTAATTGACGTGATGCATATAGAGAAGAATTCTATAGAACATTTGATAGGAACATGTCTGGGTGGATCTAATTCCAAAGATGGAGAGCGGGCCCGCTGAGATCTACAGGATATGAAAATAAAGAAGAGACTGTGGTTAAAAAATGATCCAACGATAGGAAGAGTTTCTATCCCCATGACTGCTTTCACTTTATCTACTAGTAAGAAAAAGATCCTCTTAGACACGTTGTTCAACTTGAAGACTCCAACCGGTTATTCTGATAATTTACGTAGGGTAGTAAGCTCCCAAGCAAATGACTTGAAACAGTGCAAGTCTCACGACTGGCACGTAATCATCCAATTAATCCCGCTGTTATTTCGGCATTGCTTTTCTGAACACAAAGATCTCCATCGGGGAATTATGCAAATCAGTTTGTGTTTTACCCTACTTTGTGCAAAATTGGTAAACAGAAGGCACATTAAAGCTGCGAAATCAACTTTAGCCGAGGCAGTTTGTGTATTAGAGAAATATTTTCCTCTGTCATTCTTCGATATCAGTATCCACCTGCTTGTGCATTTATGCAATGAAGCTTTATTATATGGTCCCGTGTGGTATCGTTGGATGTATCCTTTTGAGTGATTGATGAAAACATTCAAAGATTATGTAAATAATACACGGTATATTAGAGGGTCAATTGCTGAAGAATATGTAACAGTGGAATCATCGCTATACGCTAGGGAACATATGCCAGAACAAGAGGTGAGGAGGTTTAATCCTCGTGGAGAACGAGTGATAGAGGAACCTGACGAGTTTGAGGAAAAATTATCGTTTGGTAACCCTAAAGAGGTGAAACTCACAAACATACAATACGAGCAAGCAACCCGTTATGTCTTCTAATCGAAAGATGAAGTCGAAGACTGGAGAGAGTGAGTATCTACTGAATTCTTATTCTTTGATTATATGTATTTTTTATTTTATGATCTAAACTCTATAATTTTTCGGTAGGAAGTACGAGAACGAAATTGTCCAAAATTAAAGGAGAAATTGGACGATAACTGACTTTTGGGCATGGGTGTCAAAAGAGGTACTTTTCACATCTTATGTGTGCGGTTATTTATTCATATGTGGTAAAAACATGCCCTAATACAAATTCATTAATAAATGCAGCTTCTAAAAAGAGGTGATGTCTCTTCCAGACTTGCACGCCTAGCAAAAGGTCCTAGTTTTCGTGCGAAAGAGTTTAAGAAATTCCGCACCAACGGTTTTGATTTCATTTCATATCCATATGAGGAAAAACTTTTGATGCAAAACAGTGGAATATCAATATCTATCTTTACCACTTGTATCGCTAGAAAAAGTGATGAAAATCCAAAGAATACGCTGCTAACCTATTATGGGATCATTCAACAAATACTAGAATTTGATTACTTGGATTTCACAGAAATCGTATTCTATTGTGATTGGGTAAAGGTGGAGGATACAAAGAATGCTTGCAAAGTTGATCCCGACTCCAAACTTATTATGGTAGATTTATCAAAGCTGAAGACTAAAGACCGCATAGTCGATGAGCCATTTATTTGTGCCTTTCAGAACGTAAAGAAAGTATTCTACTCGAAGTGCATAAACGATGGCAATTGGTCTATTGTTATGCATGCACCAAAGGGTATGACTATTGAAGTAGACGCATTAAAGGCTCCAATAGATTTCCAGTCAGCTCTTGATGACAACCCTAATTTGAAGGATCTTTTATCCTCATCAATCTTATTTGTATCCTATTATGATATTGACATTGTATTAGAACTTTACTTTAATGTATGAATGTCATCTACTTTTAAGTGTAATGTCGTGCTATTTGTGTAAATGGTAGGTGATTTATCGGTTCTTTTGTTTAGAATATATATGTTTTAATTTATTTATTTCTATCATTTGGCTTTAGAGGGCGAAAACCCAAAATAGCCCTGAACGGCCCCATGAGTGGCACCAACACCTCGCACGGGACCAATGTACCTCGTAGGAACTGATCGCACAATCACGGGACCCCCGGTTTGAGAATATGACGATAATTTGTATACTTATAGACTTAGGCCTAAAAATATGGCGTTAGTGAGTGAAAACCTGAAACAGCCCCCTAACGGCCCCGTAAGTGGCACCAACACCTCGCACGGGACCAATATAACTCGTAAGAACTGACCGCGAGATCACGGGACCCCAGTTTGAGAATACGACGATAATTTTCATATTTCTAGACTTAGACTTAAAAACATGGTGTTAGAGGACGAAAACTAGAAACAACCCCCGAACGGCCCCGTGAGTGGCACCAACACCTCACACGGGACCAATGTAACTTGTAGGAACCGACCGCACGATCACGGGACTGCCGGTTTGAGAATACGATGATAATTTGCGTATTTCTAGACTTGAGCTGAAAAACATGGCGTTAGAAGGCAAAAACCCGACACAATGTCTGTTAGGATCATCTGCGTTTACTACACCGGCAATAAGATCGTCTCTTCGAGTATGAAATGAATATTAGAAACCAACGGTGTGAATGCGTCCGTTAACTAATAGGTATAGGACTTTTCCTTTCATTCAATAAATGGGGTCTGAACATTAGAATCTTAAATGGTGTCATTATAGCAACTAGTTTGAAGATGTGCTGGTCTTTGCTATCCTAAGAAAGTCTCTAGCTTTTTTATGCATAAAAAATATACAAATTCTCTTTTTTTAGGCTCTTATGGCTCCCATGTGATAAAAAGAATCAGATCTATAGCTGACTTAATTGATGACATTATTATATCAGAGGGGGACTCTCAGGTATGGACCCATGTGATAAAAATTTTCTCTCCCACACTTTCTAAACTGTTATATAACGGTTTATATAGCTGTTATATAACGGTTTATATAGATGTTATATAACAGTTTATATAAACTATTATATAGCAGTTTATATAGCTATTATATAACGGTTATATAAACTGTTATATAGCAGTTTATATACCTGTTATATAACAACTATATAAACTGTTATAACAGTTTATATAAAGTGAGCTGTCTCCTATTTTCTAGGGAATGAACACTAGGAAAACAATAGCATTTAATAATGACCCCTTATGTTTATTTCATCAGAAAAAGCACTCGTGGAATGAACATTTGAGCTTCGAGAAGAGCTAGAGAATCCTGCATCAGATGTGACTAGTCTATTTACCAAGATTGGTTTGAATTCTAATTTTGAGAATTAAAAAGCATAAAAAGAGTTTAGGAATATTTTGCTCACAAGTGGTGTATTTTATTTAATATAATGATTTATATTTTTAGAGTGCAAAGATAAGATAGAAGACAGAAGAAAATTTTGTATCCAAAAGTTCCCGTCTCAATTAACTCAACAACTTTAAACCTTGCATAAGAAGTTTGGTTCTTATCTAGAACTTCCAATCTTTCTTCAGGTACTAATTTATTAACTTTATGTACCGTTGGTTAATTTATTAGGAGTTTGAATGTGTACTGTTGATTGGATTTACTAGAACTTGATCATTGATCATGAACTTTATTTACCACTGATTAGGAGTTTGATTATGTACAATTGATTGGATTTATTAGGAGTTCGAATGTGTACTGCTGATTCTTAAACTCCAAATCATGAACTTATTACTCTTGTTCAATTTTTGCTAGGATTGGAGGATGCAAGATTCTAAAATACATTGCATGAATAACAAGTTTACAACTGTTATGTCCTTTTCTAAGCATATACCTTCTCCAATTTTATCTCATGTGTTGGCCTCGAATTACTCATGTTTTTATTTTCATCCTGATAATTTCATTCGAAATACTGAGAGAAAATAGAAATTTTAACTTAGATGTACCACCCCGAGAACGAGAACCTAAACCTAAGTCGGTCATAATAAGCAATGAAAATTGGAGCAGGTATATGCTTATGTTACAATACACAAATGCAAACTATTTGCAAGTTTATGTAGTTAATTTAGACATTCTAAAAATGATGAATACTTCACTTCCAAAGATAAATTAGACATACATAAAGTTACAAACCTCGGACGTTAGTGGGGGAAAACCCAAAACAATCCCCGAACAGCCCCGTGATTTGCACCAATACCTTGCACGGGACCAATGTAACTTGTAGGAACTGACTGCGCAGCCATGGGACTCTCGGTTTGAGAATACCATGGTAATTTGAATATTTCTAGTCTTAGGCTTAAAAATATGGCGTTAGTGGGTGAAAACCCGAAACAGCCCCCGAACAGCCCTATGGGTGGCACTAACACCTCCCACGGGACCAATATAACTCATAGGAACTAATCACTCAGCCACGGGACTCCCGGTTTGAGAATACGACGATAATTTGCATATTTCCAGACTTAGGCTTAAAAACTTGACGTTAGTGGGTGAAAAAACGAAATAACCCCCAAACGACCCCGTGATTGGCACCAACACCTCATACGGGACCAATGTAACTCGTAGGAACTCACCGAGTGATCATGGGACCCCCGATTTGAGAATACGATGATAATTCGCATATTTCTAGACTTAGGCTTAAAAACATGGCGTTAATGGGTGAAAATCCAAAACAGCCCCCGAACGGCCCCGTGAGTGACACCAACACCTCACACGTGACCAATATAACTCGTAGGAACTGACCGCGCAATCACGAGAATCCCAGTTTGAGAATACGATGATAATTTAAAAATATCAAGACTTAAGAAAAACATGGCGTTAGTGGGGGAAAACCAAAAATAGCCCCCGAACGGCCCCGTGGGAGGCACCAACACCTCCCACGGGACCAATGTAACTCATAGAAATTGACTGCATGATCACCGGTCTCCCGGTTTGAGAACACGACGATAATTGAAAAATATTAGGACTTAGGCTTAAAACATGGCGTTAGTGGGCGAAAAGAAGAAACAACCCCCAAACGGCCCCGTGAGTGGCACCGACATCTTGCACGAGACCAATGTAACTCGTAGGAACTCACCGCGCGATCACGGGACCCCCGGTATGAGAATACGACGATAATTTGCATATTTCTAGACTTAGGCTTAAAAATATGGCGTTAGTGGATGAAAATCCGAAACAGCTCCCGAACGGCCCCGTGAGTGGCATGAACACCTCGCACGGGACGAATGTAACTCGTACGAACTAACCGCGCGATCACAGGACCCCCGATTTGAGAATACGATGATAATTTAAAAATATCAGGAATTTGTCAAAACATGGCGTCAGTGGGGGAAAACCCGAAACAACCCCTAAACGGCCCCATGGGAGGCACCAACACCTCCCACGGGACCAATGTAATTAGTATGAATTGACTGCATAGTCACGGAACTCTCGATTTGAGCATATGACGGTAATTTAAATATTTATAGCCTTAGGCTTAAAAACATGGCGTTAGAGGGTGAAAATAAAAAACAGCCCCAGAACTGCCTTGTGGGAGGCACCAACACCTCCCACGGGACCAATGTAACTCGTAGGAACTAATCACACGATCACGGGACTCTCGGTTTGAGAATACGATGATAATTGAAAAATATCAGGACTTAGGGTTAAAAACATGGCATTAGAGGGTAAAAACCAAAAATAGCCCCCGAATGGCCCCGTGGGAGGCACCAACACCTCCCACGAGACCACTATAACTCGTAGGAGCTTACCGCGCAGCCACGAGACTCCCGGTTTGAGAATATGACCTTAATTTGCACATTTTTAGATTTAGGCTTAAAAACATGACGTTAGTGGGTGAAAAGCCGAAACAGCCCCCGAACGGCCCCGTGGGTGGCACCAACACCTCGCGTGGGACCAATGTAACTCGTAAGAACTCACCGCGCGATCACGGGAGTCCTGGCTTGAGAATACGATGATAATTTGCATATTTCTAGACTTAGGCCTAAAGACATGGCGTTAGTGGATAAAAACCCAAAATAGCCCCCGAACGGCCCTGTGAGTGGCACCAACACCTCATACGGGACCAATATAACTCATACGAACTAACCACACGATCACGGGACCCCCGGTTTGAGAATACAATGATAATTTAAAAATATCAGGACTTAGGCAAAATATGGCGTTAGTGGGGGAAAACCCAAAATAACTCCCAAACGGCCCCGTGGGAGGTACCAACACCTCCCACGGGACCAATGTAACTCGTAGGAACTGATCGCGCAGCCACGGGACTCCCGATTTGTGAATACGATGGTAATTTGAATATTTCTTGACTTAGGCTTAAAAACATGGCGTTAGTGGGTGAAAACCCAAAACAGCCCCCGAATGGCCCCAAAGGTGGCACCAACAGCTCCCAGGGGACCAATGTAACTCATAGGAACTGACCACGCGGTCACGGGACTCCCGGTTTGAGAATACGACGATAATTTGCATATTTCTAAACTTTGGCTTAAAAACATGACGATAGTGGGTGAAAAGTCGAAACAGCCCCCGAATGGCCCCGTGAGTGGCACCAACACCTCGCACGCGACCAATGTAACTCATAGGAACTCACTGCGTGATCACGGGACCCCTGGTTTGAGAATACGACGAAAATTTGCATATTTCTGGACTTAAGATTTATAATGTTAATGGGTAAAAACCCGAAACATCCCCCGAATAGCCCCGTGAGTGGCACGAACACCTCGCACGGGACCAATGTAACTCATAGGAACTGATCGCGTTATAATGGGACTCCCAGTTTGAGAATACAACGATAATTCAAAAATATCAGGACTTAGGCGAAACATGGCGTTAGTGGGGGACAACCCGAAACAGACCCCGAACGATCCCGTGGGTGGCACCAACACCTCGCACAGGACCAATGTTACTCGTAGGAATTGACCGCGCGATCACGGGACTCCCGATTTGAGAATACAACGATAATTGAAAAATATCAGGACTTAGGCTCTAAAATATGCCGTTAGTGGGTGAAAAGCCGAAACAGCCCCCGAATGGCCCCGTGAGTGGCACCAACACCTCGCACGGGACCAATGTAACTCGTAGGAACTCACCGCGCGATCACTGAACCCCCAGTTTGAGATTACGACGATAGTTTGCATATTTGTAGACTTAGGCTTGAAAACATGGCGTTAGTGGATGAAAACCCTAACCAGCCCCCGAACGACCCCGTGAGTGGCATCAACACCTCGCACGATACCAATATAACTTGTACGAACTAACCGTGCGATCACGGGCCCCTCGGGTTGAGAATACGATGATAATTTAAAAATATCAGGGATTAGGCAAAACATGGTGTTAGTGGGGAAAACCTGAAACAACCCGCAAACGGCCCCGTGGGAGGCCCTAACACCTCCCATGGGACCAATGTAACTAGTAGGAACTAACCGTGTAACCACGGGACTCCCTATTTGAGAATAAGACGATAATTTGAATATTTCTAGACTTAGGCTTAAAAACATGGCGTTAGTGGGTGAAAACCCTAAACATCCCTTGAACGCCCCCCCGTGGGTCGCACCAACACCTTCCACGGGACCAATGTAACTCATAGAAACTGACCACGCATCCACAGGACTCCCAGTTTGAGAATACGATGATAATTTGCATATTTCTAGACTTAGGCTTAAAAATATGACGATAGTGGGTGAAAAGACGAAACAGCGCCCAAACGGCCTCGTGAGTGGCACCAACACCTCGCACGGACCAATGTAACTCGTAGGAACTCATTGCATGATCACGGGACCCCCAGTTTGAGAATACGACGATAATTTGCATATTTCTAGATTTAGGCTTAAAAACATGGTGTTAGTGGATGAAAACCCGAAATAGCCCCTGAACGGCCCCGTGAGTGGCACCAACACCTCGCACGGGACCAATGTAACTCGTACGAATTGACCGCACGATCACGGGACTCAGAGTTTGAGAATATGATCATAAAATAGCCCCAAACGTCCTCCTAGGAGGCACCAACACCTCTTACGGGACCAATGTAACTCGTAGGAACTGATCGCACGATCACGGGACTCCCGGTTTGAGAATACGATGATAATTGAAAAATATCAGGGTTTAGGGTTAAAAACAAGGCGTTAGTGGGTCAAAACCAGAAATAACCCTTGAACGTCCCCATAGGTGGCACCAACACCTCCCATGGGACCAATGTAACTTATAGGAACTGACCCCGCAGCCACGGGACTCACGGTTTGAGAATACGATGATAATTTGTATATTTCTAGACTTAGGCTTAAAAATATGACGATAGTGGGTGAAAAGCCGAAACAACCCCCGAACGGCCTCGTGAGTGGCACCAACACCTCGCACGGGACCAATGTAACTCGTAGAAACTCATTGCGCAATCACGGGACCCCCGATTTGAGAATACGACGATAATTTGCATATTTCTAGACTTAGGATTAAAAACATGGCGTTAGTGGATGAAAATCCGAAATAGCCCCTGAACGGCCCCGTGAGTGGCACCAACACCTCGCATGGGACAAATGTAACTCGTAGAAACTGACCGCGCGATCACGGGACTCCCGATTTGAGAATATGACCATAATTTAAAAATATGAGGACTTAGGTAAAACATGGCATTAGTCGATGAAAACCCGAAACAACCCCCAAACGACTCCGTGGGAGGCACCAACACCTCCCACGGGACCAATGTAACTCGTAGGAATAGATCGCAGATCACGGGACTACTGATTTGAGAATACGATGATAATTGAAAAATATCAGGACTTAGGCTTAAAAACATGGCATTAGAGGGTGAAAACCAAAAATAGCCCCAGAATGGACCCGTGGGAGTCATCAACACCTCCCATGGGACCAATGTAACTCGTAGAAACTTACCGCGTAGCCACGGGACTCCTGATTTGAGAATATAACGGTAATTTGAATATTTCTAGACTTAGGCTTAAAAAGATGGCGTTAATGGGTGAAATCCTGAAACAACCCTCGAACGACCCCGTGGGTGGCACCAACACCTCCCACGGGACCAATGTAACTTGTAGGAACTGAACCCGCAGCCACGGGACTCCCGGTTTGAGAATAAGACGATAATTTGAATATTTCTAGACTTAGGCTTAAAAATATGGCATTAGTGGGGGAAAACCCGAAACAACCCCAAACGGCCCCGTGAGAGGCACCAACACCTCCCACGGGACGAATGTAACTCGTAAAAACTGACCGCGTAGGCACGGGACTCCCGGTTTGAGAATATGACGGTAATTTGAATATTTCTAGACTTAGGCTTAAAAACATGACGTTAGTGGGTAAAAACCCGAAAAAACTCCGAATAGCCCCGTGGGTGGCACCGACACCTCCCACGGGACCAATGTAACTCGTAGGAACTGACCACGGAGCCACGGTACTTTTGGTTTGAGAATACGATGATAATTTGTATATTTATAGACTTAGGATTAAAAACATGACGTTAGTGGGTGAAAATCCGAAACAGCCCCCGAACGGGCCCGTGAGTGGCACCAACACCTCACACGGGATCAATGTAATTCGTAGGAACTCACCATGCGATCACGGGACTCCCAGTTTGAGAATACGATAATAATTTAAAAATATCAGGACTTAGACAAAACATGGCGTTAGTGGGAACAACCCCCGAACGGCTCCGTGGGTGGCACCAATACCTCGTACGGGACCAATGTTACTCGTAGGAATTGACAGCGTGATCACGAGACTCCCGATTTGAGAATACCATGATAATTTGCATATTTATAGACTTAGGCTTAAAAACATAGCGTTAGAGGGTGAAAATCCAAAACAGCCCCCGAACGACCCCGTGGGAGGCACCAACACCTTCCACGGGACCAATGTAACTCGTAGGAACTGACCGTGCCGCTACGGGACTCCCGGTTTGAGAATACGACTGTAATTTGAATATTTCTAGACTTGGGCTTACAAACATGGCGTTAGTGGGTGAAAAGCCGAAACAACTCCCGAACGTCCCTGTGGGTGGCACCAACACCTTGCACGGGACCAATGTAACTCGTAGGAACTGACCACGCAGCCACGGGACTCCCGGTTTGAGAATACGATGGTAATTTGTATATTTCTAGACTTAGGCTTAAAAACATGACGTTAGTGGGGGAAAACTCGAAACAGCCCCCGAACGGTCCTATGGGAGTCACCAACACCTCCCACGGGATGAACGTAACTCGTAGGAACTGACTGCATAGGCACGGGACTCTCGATTTGAGAATACGATGGAAATTTGAATATTTCTAGACTTAGGCTTAAAACGATGGCGTTAGTGGGTGAAAACCCGAAACAACCTCCGAATGGCCCCGTGGGTGGCACTAACACCTCTCACGGGATCAATGTAACTCTTAGAAATTGACCACGGAGCCACGAGACTCCCGGTTTGAGAATACGATGACAATTTGGATATTTCAAGACTTAGGCTTAAAAACATGACGTTAGTGGGTGGAAAGTCGAAACAACCCCCAAACGGCCTTGTGAGTGGCACCAACACCTCGTACGGGACCAATGTAACTCGTAGGAACTTATCGCACGATCACGGGACCCCCGGTTTGAGAATACGATGATAATTTTCATATTTTTAGACTTAGGCTTAAAAGCAAGACTTTAGTGGATGAAAATCCGAAACATCCCCCGAACGGCCCCGTGAGTGGCACGAACACCTCGCACGGGACCAATGTAACTCGTACGAACTAACCGCGCGATCACGGTACCCCAATTTGAGAATACAACGATAGTTTGAAAATATCAGGGCTTAGGGAAAACATAGCGTTAGTGGGGGAAAACCCGAAACACCCCCCGAACGGTCTCGTGGGAGGCACCAACACCTTCCACGGGACCAATGTAACTCGTACGAACTGACCGCGTAGCCACGAGACTCCCAGTTTGAGAATACAATGATAATTTGAATAGTTCTAGACTTAGGCTTAAAAACATGGCATTAGAGGGTGAAAATCTAAAATAGCCCCCGAACGGCCCCGTGGGAGGCACCAATACCTCCCACGGGACCATTGTTACTCGTAGGAACTGACAACGCAGCCACGGGACTCCCGGTTTGAGAATACGATGGTAATTTGAATATTTCTAGACTTAGGCTTAAAAATATGGCGTTAGTGGGTGAAAACCGAAACAACCCCCGAACGGCCCTGTGGGTGGCACCAACACCTCCCACGGGATTAATGTAACTCGAAGGAACTGACCACGCAGCCACGGGACTCCCGGTTTGAGAATATGACAATAATTTGTATATTTTTAGGCTTAGGTTTAAAAACACGATGTTAGTGGGTGAAAAGCCGAAACAGCCCCCGAACAGCCCCGTGAGTGTCACCAACACCTCGCATGGGACCAATGTAATTCGTAGGAACTCACCGCACGACCACGGGACTCCCAGTTTGAGAATACGATAATAATTTAAAAATATTAGGACTTTGGCAAAACATGGCGTTAATGGGAACATCCCCTGAACTGCTCCGTGGGTGGCACCAATACCTCGCACGGGACCAATGTTACTCATAGGAATTGACAGCGTGATCATGAGACTCCCGGTTTGAGAATACGATGATAATTTGCATATTGGTAGACTTAGTCTTAAAAACATGGCGTTAGAGGGTGAAAATCCAAAACAGCCCCCAAACGACCCCGTGGGAGGCACCAGCACCTCCCACGGGACTAATGTAACTCGAAGGAACTGATCGTGTCGCCAAGGAACTCCCAGTTTGAGAATACGACTGTAATTTGAATATTTCTAGACTTAGGCTTATAAACATGGCGTTAGTGGGTGAAAAGCCGAAATAACCCCCGAACGTCCCTGTGGGTGGCACTAACACCTTGCACGGGACCAATGTAACTCGTAGGAACTGACCACGCAGCCACGGGACTCCGGTTTGTGAATACGATGGTAATTTGTATATTTCTAGATTTAGTCTTAAAAACATGGCGTTAGTGGGGGAAAACTCGAAACAGCCCCCGAACGGTCCTATGGGAGTCACCAACACCTCCCACGGGATGAACGTAACTCATAGGAACTGACTGAATAGGCACGGGACTCTCGATTTGAGAATACGCTGAAAATTTGAATATTTCTAGATTTAGGCTTAAAAAGATGGCATTAGTGGGTGAAAACCCGAAACAGCCCCCGAATGGCCCCGTGGGTGGCACTAACACCTCTCACGGGACCAATGTAACTCGTAGAAACTGACCACGGAGCCACGAGACTCCCGGTTTGAGAATACGATGACAATTTGGATATTTCAAGACTTAAGCTTAAAAACATGACGTTAGTGGGTGGAAAGTCGAAACATCCCCCAAACGGCCTTGTGAGTGGCACCAACACCTCGTACGGGACCAATGTAACTCGTAGGAACTTATCGCACGATCATGGGACCCCCGGTTTGAGAATATGATGATAATTTGCATATTTTTAGACTTAGGCTTAAAAGCAAGACATTAGTGGATGAAAACCCGAAACATCCCCCGAACGGCCCCGTGAGCGGCACGAACACCTCACACGGGACCAATGTAACTCGTACGAACTAACCGCGCGATCACGGGCCCCCAATTTGAGAATACAACGATAATTTAAAAATATCACGGCTTAGGAAAAACATGGCGTTAGTGGGGGAAAACCCGAAATAGCCCCCGAACGATCTCGTGGGTGGCACCAATACCTTCCACGGGACCAATGTAACTTGTACGAACTGACCGCCCAGCCACGAGACTCCCAGTTTGAGAATACAACGATAATTTGAATATTTCTAGACTTAGGCTTAAAAACATTGCATTAGAGGGTGAAAATCTAAAACAACCCCCGAACGGCCCCGTGGGAGGCACCAACACCTCCCACGGAACCAATGTTACTCGTAGGAACTGACAGCGCAACAACGGGACTCCCGATTTGAGAATACGATGGTAATTTGAATATTTTTAGACTTAGGCTTAAAAATATGGCGTTAGTGGGTGAAAACCCAAAACAGCCTCTGAACGGCCCCGTGGGTGGCACAACACCTCCCACGGGACTAATGTAACTCGAAGGAACTGACCACGCAGCCACGGGACTCCCGATTTGAGAATACGACGATAATTTGCATATTTCTAGACTTAGGTTTAAAAACACGACGTTAGTGGGTGAAAAGCCGAAACAACCCCCGAATGGCCCCGTGAGTGGCACAAACTCCTCGCACGGGACCAATGTAACTCGTAGGAACTCACGGCACGATCACGGGACCCCCGATTTAAGAATATGATGATAATTTGTATATTTCTAGACTTATGCTTAATAACATGGCGTTAGTGGATGAAAACCCGAAACATCCCCCGAACGGCCCCGTGAGTGGCGCCAACACCTCCCACGCGACCAATGTAACCTTTTATGAACTAATCGCGCAATCACGGGACCCCCGGTTTGAGAATATGATGATAATTTAAAAATATCAAAACTTAGGCAAAATATGGTGTTAGTGGGAGAAAATTCGAAATAGCCCCCGAACGGCCTCGTGGGAGGCACCAACACCTCCCACGGGACCAATGTAACTCGTCGAAACTGATCGCGTAGCCACGGGACTCCCGGTTTGAGAATAAGACGTTAATTTGAATATTTCTAGACTTAGGCTTAAAAAAATGGCGTTAGTGGGTGAAAACCTGAAATAGCCCCCGAATGGCCCCGTTGGTGGCACCAACACCTCCCACGGGACCAATGTAACTCGTAGGAACTGATCACGCAGCCATGGGTATCTCAGTTTGAGAATACGATGATAATTTGTATATTTCTAGACTTAGGCTTAAAAACATGACGCTAGTGGGTAACAATCCGAAACAGCCCCCGAACGGCCCCGTGAGTGGAACCAACACCTCCCACGGGACTAATGTAACTCGTAGGAACTCACCGCACGACCACGGGACCCCCAATTTGAGAATACGACTATAATTTGCATATTTCTAGACTTAGGCTTAAAAATATGGCATTAGTGGATGAAAATTCGAAACAGCCCCCGAACGGCCCCATGAGTGCTACGAACACCTCGCACGGGACCAATGTAACTCATACGAACTAACCCACGATCACGGGACCCCTGTTTTGTGAATACGACGATAATTTAAAAATATCAGGACTTAGGCAAAACATGACGTTAGTGGGGAAGAACTCGAAACAGCCCCCGAATGGACCTGCGGGAGGCACCAACATCTCCCACGGGACCAATGTAACTCGTAGGAACTGACCGCGCAGCCATGGGACTCTCAGTTTGATAATACGATGGTAATTTGAATATTTCTAGACTTAGTCTTCAAAATATGGAGTTAGAGGGTGAAAATAAAAAATAAACCCCGAACGGCCCCGTAGGAGGCACCAACACCTCCTACGGGACCAATGTCACTCGTAGGAACTGACCGCGTAGCCACGGGACTCCAGATTTGAGAATACGACGGTAATTTGAATATTTCTAGACTTAGGCTTAAAAACATGGCGTTAGTGGGTTAAAACCCAAAACAGTCCCCGAACGTCCCCGTGGGTGGCACCAACACCTTCCACGGGACCAATGTAACTCGTAGGAATTGACCAAGCAGCCACGGGACTCCCGATTTGAGAATACGATGATAATTTTCATATTTTTAAACTTAGGCTTAAAAACATGACGTTAGTGGGTGAAAAGTTGAAATAACCCCCGAACGGCCTCGTGAGTGGCACCAACACCTCGCACATGACAAATGTAACCACTAGGAACTCACGGCGCGATTACGGGACCGTCGATTTTAGAATACGAAGATAATTTGCATATTTCTAGACTTAGGCTTAAAAACATGGCGTTAGTGGATGAAAACCTGAAACAGCCCCCGAACGGACCCGTTACTGGGACCAACACCTAGCACGGGACCAATGTAACTCGTACAAACTAATCGCGCGATCACGGGAACCCAGGTAAGAGAATACGATGATAATTTAAAAATATCAGGACTTAGGCAAAATATGGCGCTAGTGGGGGAAAACCCAAAATAACCCCCAAACGGCCCCGTGGGAGGCACCACACCTGCCACAGGACCAATGTAACTCGTAGGAACTGACCGTACAACCACGTTACTCCCAGTTTGAGAATACGATGGTAATTGGAATATTTCTCGACTTAGGCTTAAAAACATGGCGTTAGTGGGTGAAAACCCGAAACAACCCCCGAATGTCCCCCTGGGTGGCACCAACACCTCCCACGGGACCAATGTAACTCGTAGGAACTGATCATGCAGCCATGTGACTCCCGACTGGAGAATATGACGATAATTTTCATATCTCTAGACTTTGGCTTAAAAACACGACGTTAGTGGGTGAAAAGATGAAGCAGCCCCAAACGGCCCCGTGAGTGGCACTAACACCTTGCACGGGACCAATATAACTCGTAGGAACTCACTGCACGATCACGGGACCCCCGATTTGAGAATACAACGATAATTTACATATTTCTAGACTTAGACTTAAAAACATGGCGTTAGTGGATGAAAACCCGAAACAGCCCCCGAACGGCCCCGTGAGTGGCATGAACACCTCCCACAGGACTATTGTAACTCGTACGAACTAACTGCGCGATCACAGGACCCCTGGTTTGAGAATATGACAATAATTTAAAAATATCAAGACTTAGGCAAAACATGGCTTTATTGGAGGAAAACCCAAAACTACCCCCGAACGGCCCTGTGGGAGGCACCAACACCTCCCACGGGACCAATGTAACTCGTAGGAACTAATCGCGCAACCATGTGACACCCGATTAGAGAATACGATGGCAATTTCAATATTTCTAGACTTAGGATTAAAAACATGGCGTTAGAGGGTAAAAATCCAAAATAGCCCCCGAACGGTCCCGTGGGAGGCAGCAACACCTCCCACGGGACCAATGTAACTCGTAAGAACTGACTACGCAGCCACGAGACTAACGATTCGAGAATACGACGATAATTTGAATATGTCTAGACTTAGGCTTAAAAACATGACGTTAGTGGATGAAAACTCGAAACAGTCCCCGAACGGCCCCCTGGGTGGCACCAACACCTCCTACGGAACCAATGTAACACATACGAACTGACCACGCAGCCACGGGACTCCTGGTTTGAGAATACGATGATAATTTTCATATTTTTAGACTTAGGCTTAAAAACATGCCGTTAGTGGGTGAAAAGCCGAAACAGCCCCCGAATGGCCCAGTGAGTGGCACCAACACCTCCTACGGGACCAATGTAACTTATAGGAACTGACCCCGCAGCCATGGGACTCACTGTTTGAGAATACGATGATAATTTTCATATTTCTAGACTTAGGCTTAAAAATATGACGATAGTTGGTGAAAAGCCGAAACAACCCCCAAACGGCCTCGTGAGTGGCACCAACACCTCGCACGGGACCAATGTAACTCGTAGGAACTCATTGCGTGATCACGGGACCCCCGGTTTGAGAATACGATGACAATTTGCATATTTCTAGACTTAGGCTTAAAAACATGGCGTTAGTGGATGAAAACCCGAAATAGCCCCCGAACGGCCCCGTGAGTGGCACCAACACCTCACACGGGACCAATGTAACTCGTACCAACTAACTGCGCGATCACGGGACACCCAGTTTGAGAATACGATGATAATTCAAAAATATCAAAATTTAGGCAAAATATGGCGTTCGTGGGGAAAAACCCTAAATAGCTCCCGAACGGCCCCGTGGGAGGCACCAACACCTCCCACGGGACCAATGTAACTCGTAGGAACTGACCGCGCAGCCACGGGACTCCCGATTTTAGAATACGATGGTAATTTGAATATTTCTAGACTTAAGCTTAAAAATATGGCGTTAGTGGGTGACGACCCGAAACAGCTCCCGAATGGCCCCGTGGGTGGCACCAACACCTCCCAAGGGACCAATGTAACTCGTAGGAACTGACCACGTAGCCATGGGACTCCCAATTTGAGAATAAGATGATAATTTTTATATTTGTAGACTTAGGCTTAAAAACATGACGATAGTTGGTGAAAAGTCGAAACAGCCCCCAAACGGTCCCGTGAGTGGCACCAACACCTCGCACGGGACCAATGTAACTCGTAGGAACTCACTGTATGATCACGGGACCCTCGATTTGAGAATACGATGATAATTTGCATATTTCTAGACTTAGGCTTAAAAACATGGCGTTTATGGGTGAAACCCCGAAACAGCCCCCGAACGGCCCCGTGAATGGTACCAACACCTCGCACGGGACCAATGTTACTCGTAGGAATTGACCGCACGATCACGGGACTCTCGGTTTGAGAATACGACGATAATTGAAAAATATCATGATTAAGGCTTAAAAACATGGCGTTAGTGGGTGAAAGCTGAAACATCCCCCGAACGGCCCTGTGAGTGGCACCAACACCTCGCATGGGACCAATGTAACTCTTAGGAACTCACCGCGCGATCACTGAACCCCCAGTTTGAGAATACGACAATAATTTGCATATTTCTAGACTTAGGCTTAAAAACATGGCGTTAGTGGATGAAAACCCAAAACAGCCCCCGAACGGCCCCATGAGTGGCACCAACACCTCGTACGGTACCAATGTAACTCGTACGAACTAACTGCGCGATCACGAGACCCCCGATTTGAGAATACGATGATAATTTAAAAATATCAGGACTTAGGCAAAACATGGTGTTAGAGGGTGAAAATCCAAAATAACCCTGAACGGCCCCGTGGGAGGCACCAACACCTCCCACGGGACCAATATAACTCATAGGAACTGACCGCGCAGCCACGGGACTCCCGGTTTGAGAATTCGGTGATAATTTGAATATTTCTAGACATGGGCTGAAAAACGTAGCGTTAGTGGGTGAAAAGTCGAAACAAATCCCGAACGGCCCCGTGGGTGGCACCAAACCTCCAATGGGACCAATGTAACTCGTAGGAACTAACTCTGCAGCCACGGGACTCCCGATTTGAGAATATGATGGTAATTTGCATATTTCTAGATTAAGGCTTAAAAACATTGCGTTAGTGGGTGAAAAGCCAAAACAGCCCCCGAACAGCCCCGTAAGTTGCACCAACACCTCGCACGGGACCAATGTAACTCGTAGGAACTGATCGCGCAGCCATGGGACTCTCAGTTTTAGAATACGACGTTAATTTGAATATTTCTAGACTTAGGCTTAAAAACATGGCGTTAGTGGGTGAAAACCTGAAACAACCCCCAAACGGTCCCGTGGGAGGCACCAACACCTCCTATGGGAACAATGTAACTCGTAGGAACTAACCGCGCGATTACGGGATCCCCGGTTTGAGAATACGATGATAATTTGTATATTTCTAGACTTAGGCATAAAAACATTGATATGTTGATAATTTTAACTCATATATGAAATTTTTCAACTTGATTAATTTTTTTGCAAAACTACTTGGTTACTGATTTTTTTGTATCCTTTCATTTGTAGGATTTTTCCACGTGGAACAAATAAAGGAGGCAATGGTTTACAACATGAAGATTGTTTATATTTTGTGGACATTCAGGATTATGTTTTTTATGTGTTACAGTCGTGCGGGCTTTATTGTTTAGTTTTATGGCCGTGCGGGCTTTTATAATTTGATTGTTGAATTTTATGGCCGTACGGGCTTTATAATAAGCAGGTTTTACATTTACAGGGTTTGGAATGTCCAGAAAATAGAGGAAACTCTGCCCATTTTATTTTATTTTGTGAATTATTAAGATGTGTAATATTTTTAAGTCTATATATATATATTAGTTTATTAACAACGTTCTCGATTCGCAATTTGTGATTTTTTTTTATTGTTTAACCTCGTACGCGTCCAACATTACACGTAGCAACCGACAGTGCACTCACAGGACCCTCAATTTTAGGATTGGACCAAAAAAATACATTTTTTAAAAAATTATAGTTAAATATGGTCATGGACTTTGTCCATGACCATTTTTATTTTTTTGCCTCCCATTTCGCGGTCAAAGTTCGCAACCATTTTTTTCCTTTTTTTTTTCGTCGCAGTGTCTTTCACGGACTTTGGTCGCGACCATTTTTGGTCACGGTTGGGGTCACGAACTTGGGCCGCGACCATTTTTTTCCTTTTTTTTGTCACGGTTGTGGGTCCGGACGAGGGCCATGACTCCGCAACCATCTGCCGTGACCCCCTCTGGGCCGTTACCATTTTTTGGTCACGGACTTGGGCCGCGACCCACAAAATTGGTCACGCCCGAAATGGTCACGGCCCAAGTCCGCGACCCACATTCTTGGTCAGGGATTTTGGCCGTGACCAATCGCCAGTTTTGGTGTAGTGGTACCTTCCTTTGGTTATTCTAGTGATGAATCACGTAATTAGGAAGATGGTGACTTGAAGCTTGCTTTTGATATATTGACTAGACGCTAATTTTTTTATTAAAAGTTTCTTTGAAATTAAAAATAGGCCAAAAATAATTAATTTCTTTCAACATGGGAAGTTGCATTTTGAGCAATGTTGAGGCTTAACATTCCACTCTAAGCAAAAATCTCATAATTGTAGAGAAAGAAAGAGATGATTTGCAAGAAAGATTAAATGTTTTGCAAACCGAGTTATTGGAGTGTAAGAATTCTAATAGCTCTTTAAATGAAAATATCATAGTTCTTGAAAATGATATTATTTCTGCTACAAGTGTGATAGTCGATTTGGAGTAACGATCCCAAAAGTTTGGTAAAATGATTTTATCAAACAATCAATCTTCAAATGATAAAAGTGGTACTGGATTCGAAAATGTTAAGCAAAATCCATTGTGACCTCTAAAACCACATTTATCAAACCTTGTTAAGAGACTCCTATTTCTAAGAAGTATCCTCCTCAACTTGAGAAGAAAAAGGTTGTGAAACATCCTAATGACAATGTCACACGTGTTGTTTACAAGTGCACATTTTGCAAAAAAAAATGGACACTTAAAGGAATTTTGTTACAAGCTTCACAATACCAGAGTGTCCAGAATACCCACCGTTTAAAGAGTGATGGTTTTCTTCACTAAAGCATGACTTTAAGACCCTTGTTGAAATATCTAAGATCATTTTGTCTAACATGGAATAATTTTCCATGTCAAAGAATGTTGAATAAAATGTGAAGGATTTAGGTAAGAGTAATTAGACCAAACCCGTGGGTAAATATTTTTGGGATCAAAACAAATATATCAAATGTCATTTTGGGATCAAAATAAATAGTCAATTATGTGACGATTGTCACATTGTTTTTTTTACCTTTAATGAATGTCAAGTTCTCGAGCCTAAAGGTAAATGCACTTTGAAGGGCATTAAAACTACATATAATTATATTTTGTGAATACGTCTCCTTAAGTTCTTTGTAATAGTGCGAAAGAAGATGTGACGGAACTTTGGCATAAGAGGTTGGGTCATGTAAACTATAGGGATCTTAGAAAACTTGGTAGGAATGAAGTCCTTCACGACTTACCTCATTTTGAATTGACTTCTTCCCTCGTATGTGGTATTTTACAAATGGGCAAACAAATACGAAATGAACATAATAAGTTGAATATGATGTCTAACTCCAAAGTTTTAGAGCTTCTGCAAATAGACCTCATGGGTCCAATACATAAAGAGAGCAAAGGTGGTAAACGTTACATCTTTGTGGTCGTATATGATTTTTCTATGTTCACTTTTGTAGGATTTTTACGTAGCAAGTCCGATGCAAATGACTTATTCATTCCCAAATGAAACTAACTCCAAATTAAAAAGGGGTGCACCATTGTTAGAATCCAAAGTGATCATGGTACCAAATTTGAAGGAATCACCTAAAAGACCTCAACAAAATAGGATTGTTAAACGAAAAAATCGAACAATTAAAGAGATCTAAAGGTTTATATTTATAGTTAGGGGTGTTCCTATAAGGTTTTAAACAGAAGTGGTAAACACGACGTGCCATATAATGAACTGAGTCTATAGGAGGTACGATAAAACAGAGACCCCCTATAAGATTTGGAATGGAAAAAATCCCACGCTAAAATTTTTCATAATGTTTGGAAGAAAGTGTTACATACTAAAAGATATAGTGTTTAACTAAGAATGACTCTACGAGCGACATTTGTATTTTTCTCTGTTATTCCATTAATAGTCGTGGCTATAGCATTTTTAATTTTGGAGATCAAAATATGATGGAGTTAGTAAATGTCGTCATAAATGATAGATACTCCTTTTCATTTAATGAAGACGATTATGAGAAAAACTCTCTCTATATTTCTTATAATTGAAGAAGGAAATAAAGATGAAACGGATAATTATGTTGAGGCGCCGCAAAATCTGCCACCACAAGTGGATGTTGAATTGGATAACCCACACCCTTAGGTTAAAAAGGATCGTGATGTCTCAAAGATCATTAGTTGTCCTAATATTGAAGTTAAGACCCGATCTCGACTCCAAAAGGAAGTTGACTTTTTTTGTTACACTTCTACTCTTGAACCCAATAATGTGAAAGATGCAAGATGAATTACCAGTTCGCTGGACAAGATTTTAATTTTTTACGTATTATGGGAAAGACATAGTGGTAGTCCATGTTTATATAGATGATATTGTCATTGGCTCCACATGTGAAAACCTTGCTCATAACTTTGGGTTGTTAATGCAAGAATAATTTGAGATAATCATGGTTGGGGAACTCAATTTTTTCCTTGGCCTTCAAGTGCGACAAATGGAAAGTGGAATCTTTATTTCACAATCCAAATATTCAAAGTACCTTGTAAATAAATTTAAACTTGACTCTTCTAAGCATAAACAAACTCCCATGAGTGTTTCTGAAAAGCTTATAAAGGATATCGATGGAAAGGATATAGATGAAACATTGTACCATAACATGATAGGTAGTTCTTGTACTTTGCGGCTATTAATCCCAACATATACTTTAGTGTAGGAGTTTGTGCTTGCTACCAATCATGTCCCACGGAATCTCATTTGAAAGCGGTTAAGCGTATCATCAAATATGCCGGGGTAAAACATGTTTTGCTATTTTTTATCCTCGTAGCACTAATACATCTTTGTTGGCATATTCCAATGTAGATTGGGCGTGAGATGTGGAGGGTATAATGAGTACCTACAGTGGTTGATTCCATTTTATTTGGAACCAAATTTTGTTTCTTTGTCCACTGTCGAAACAAAATATATTATAGCGGGTGGTAATTGCTATCAATTACTTTGAATGAAACAAATGTTGAAGGATTATAGTATTGATCAAGCTTGTATGATTATTTATTATAATATTACTAGTGCTATAAATATATCTAAACTTCGATTCAACATTCATGCATGAAATATATTGACATTCGCCATCATTTTATTCGAGATCTTAAGGAAAATAAGGTGGTGCTTTGAGTTTTGTTTTTACTGAACATGAATTAGTTGATATTTTTACTAAATCTCTTTATTAGAATAGATTTGAATATCGTAGATTATCACTAGGAGTTTGCATTGTTGATTTATGTAACACCCTGTACTTTTGGAGAATATAAAAATTCATTAAATTGGTGATTTAGAACTTTATTTAAATTGGGAAATTAATTAATTCTGTGATTTAGATTTAATTAATCTGGTTTAAGATTAAATCGCACGTGTGTCGTATTTCGATGTGGAAATGAGATAATTTCATAAAGTGACTCAAATGGTAATTTTGAGGTCATGGTTTCTCCCGAAAGTGTTGAAATAGCCGGAAAAGTGTACCCGGATGTACAGTTTGGGTCTTAGGTTAATTGTAGACCAAACTGGCACTTATTGAGGGCATGGGGTCATTTAGCAAATAGAGGTGGGAAGACCCACAAAATTTACAAGTTATATCTGATGTATTGGGGCTTAAGTTAGGGTTCAGAACGTAGAAAAATATAGAGGAACCAACTGAGAGAAAAGAGAAAGAGTTATAAAGGCTTAAAGAGAAGGCTCCAAAGGGATTCTTGCAATAAAGATCAATTGGGAAGGGATATTGAAGAAGGAATCATTCAACCATCCTCATCAACCACGAAATCATATCCTACCATAATCAAGGAAAATGGTTTGTTGCAAATTTATGAATTTATAATACCCATGTGTAGGGCTTTATAAATAAATTGATTTTATTGAAAGTTCTTAGAGAAAAATAGTGATTTGATTACATGTTTGGGTAGGATTGCATGTAGCTGGTATTTACATTTATAGAGGATTGATATCAGATGAATTTATATTGGTAAATACGGGTTTACATCTACGTTTATGTTGTGTAATCATGAAGAACTCAATTATCTAGGGTTTTAGAGAAAGTTTAGATTTTAATGGTTCTTGAATGGATTTTGTGGGGATCTGAGGATATATTTACGTTAAGAATGATCCCTATACATTTATAAGATGTTTAGTTGTGTTGGGAGGTATTTCCACAAGGTGTAATGAATTTTGGATCGGACAGATATAGTGAAATAAGGAGAAAGACGACCTGTACCTATTCGATTGATCGATCGACTCAATAATGTCGATCGATTGAATCATTTGGTCGATCGATCGACCAAAGTTGATTTTTGGGTTCTTTTGTTGGGGAGTTTTCTTTGAATTCCAACAATGGGGAGAAATTTTATGGATGTTATTATACCTATGGAGGGACTTGATAAACACCAGTAGGGGGTATAGTTAAGGTTTGTTATGGCCTTTGAGTGTAAGGCTTGGAATATGGACTGGAGGGGATAAACCAATCGAGTCGCATGTCAAAAAGTTAGGATTTGAGTTACGGGGAGAGTCAACATCAATCCAAGGTGTATACCAGTAGGTTAGAGATAGTTTAACTACTTCTATAAATAAAAATGGGTAGCAAGAGACCTTAGAGTTCTGCAAAGACTCTAATAAACACGATAGCGAGATAAATCTTTAAATAATAAGTACGGTAAGTATGAGCGAGAAAAATACTATGTACACATGTGAATAATTGGTTTGTGTGAATACCTACTATTTTATATAAGTACTTGGGTTGTGAATGCTTATTGTGTGCTTCCTTATGATAGGATTGTCAAGTTGGATGAGACATGCCAAACTATGCTCGACGAGACATTCCGAGCCAGGTTCGAGGGGACATTCCGAACCATGTTCAAGGAGAGATTCCGAACTATACTCGATGAGACATTCCGAGCCAAGTTCGATGAGACATTCCGAGCCAGTTGTCCTTATTGTGTGAAATGGGGACCTGATAGCAGGAGATGCAGTATTGGGTACATGTGTGTGTGAAATATATACCATATGAATAACCTACTTATGTGCAATAGTAGTAATATTAGGTGGGGTATACCTAAGAAATGTTTTAAATCTACTCAGGCGTGATAATAGTGAGATTTATTAGTGCATATTTAAAATTGTATAAGCTACTTATGAGTAAGAGTAGTAGGAATAGATAAGTGTATATCTGAAATAGATGCAAAATCTACTTGTGTGTGATTAGTAGAGAAGGTGGGTAGTAAGTACCTAAAGAAAAAGTAAGTGTGAGAACTTTATATTATATCATTAATGACAAAGTAGGAGTAATGATAATTACTAGATATTCGGGAACATACTGTATGGGCGGTATGAGAAATTAAAGTGAAATTTAACTAATGACTTAATGGAAATTAAGGGTAGTATGTAGCGTACTGTATGGGCGGTATGAGTAAACTAGATTTGTCTGAGTTTATTAGATATTGGAGACCTAGTTAGAGTGGATAGCGTAACTAGGTGAGATCGTTAGGTGCGCTCTATAGATGAGAGGTGAGGAAACTCAAGAAAGTTTGCGTGATCCTAACATGTGTATTCAATAACTGATATTTATTGCGATAAATTACTTGCTAAATATTTTCAAAACGTTTTGTGTACTAACACTTGCTATTAAAATATTTTCAAAACCTTTTAGGTGTCTAGCGACAGGGACACCAGGGTTGATATTTCATTCCAGGGATCCATAGCTACCGCACATGTGGATGCTAGTAGGAGTTTAAGTAGATGCCTCATTTCTTTATTCCTAGTGTAGGAATCTATCTCCAGTTGCCAGAATTATTTTTAGGGCATGTTGCCCACTCATTTCAGTTTCAGTATTTAGACTTCAGTTGTTTTAGTAGTTTATTTACTTTGGATTTTAGTCGATGGGTCGTTCGACGAAACTTCATTTATATCATGAATGGTTTGGGATTTACTATTGTGATTGGTTAGTATTACATTGTTGATGTTTCGCAATTATCACCTGTTAATGGAAGATAAAATCTGGCACCAGTTTAATTAACTAATAGGTGATTAGTAATTAAAAAGTTTTTCGACAGAGATGCTAAGAATGAACCAGATAAGAGACCTGTTTTAATTTAATAAAGGACTGATCACCTGATGTTTAATTAGGCTGGGTGTCACATATGGCATCAGAGCAAGGTTCTAGTGTCCTCAGGATCTGTATGGCTTACGACAATCTCAATGTATCGTTGTTTTAATAAAGAGCCCTATGGATAGGACTGTTAAATTATCCTTGCGTGCTTATGATATCGTTCTCCTGCTATTAGAATCTCGTATAAACTATGTACGTATACAAATTTGAATTTTATTTCAGAATGCAGCCAAGAAGAGAGCGAGCCGAGAGGGCAGACGCCAGAGATGAGGCTAGGGAGGACCCTCAGGACCAGCAGGGTCCCCGCCACCACCACCAGAGATGGTTTCTGCTACTCAGGTGGCGGTGATAGTGTCACAGGATGTGGACTCAGCTATGAGGGCCATGGAAGCCCACTTCCCTCAGCTTCAGGCATAACAACCCGCAAACCCAGTTATTCATGCCCTTCCAGGGCAACCCACTTGGCACAACATCAGAGAGATCTTCCAGAAAGGCCACCCGCCCGAGTTCCAGGGTGGCACGGATGTAGTGACAGCGTGCCTATAGAAGAAGAATATTCAGCGCCATCTGCGCATGATAGATTGTAGCGTAGTTCAGAAATAGATGTTAGCTACCTTCAGATTAGCTGGAGTAGCCCTACAGTGGGGGGAGTCGGTGACCACTACTGAGGAAAGGGATCTGATGACGATTTCTGAGTTTTGGGTGCAGTTTGATCGTAAGTACTTTTCGCCGGCAGTGGAGTTAGAGATGAGGAGGAAATTTAATAAAGTAGTTCAAGGTGACCGTTCGGTAGTGGACTATGAGGAAGAATTCACCCGCCTAGCTAATTTTGTGCCAGATGAGGTAAACAATGAAGAAAAGAAAAAAGCAAAGTTCATGGGGGGTTTGGCCTGGAGGATCAGGTATTTGATAGGTAACCCCACACTAGTGACATAAACTGATGTCGTTCATGCAGCCTTACTACACTGTCAGGATCATCGCTTCCATGCGAAGGGGAGAAAGAGATGTGAACCAAGACAAATGGACAAGGCCAATGAGGGTATTTCTAGTGGAGCACCGCAACAGCAGACAGGTAGTCAGCAGGGGAAAAATTCTTGACATGATAACTCTACCTAGAAGTTCAGGCATGGAAGTTACCGACCTGACGGGGGGTTTAGGCAAGTCCAGTAGGGCCAGAGGAGACCATTTTTGGGATAGTGTTTTATATGTGGCCATCTGGGTCACAGGCAGAGACAAGGCCCATAGTAAGATGAGGTTCAGCACAGGGTGCCCCGCAGGAGCAACGGACTCTGATAGCTCCAGCACCAGCACCGGCCCCATAGCAGTAGTGGGGTCAAATGCAATACGAGCGTGTGTATAACGTTTGGGATATACCGATACCTCCAGCACCATAGGCACCGCCCGCAATATAGGGTAAGTTTCCTATTCACTAGTTTTGTATGAACCGCTGGTATATTAGAGGTAGCCGGTAGTCCCCTTATGAGTGTGGAGTCACTAGTGGATTGTGGAGCATTGATGCATTCGATCTGCAGAGGAGTCGATATTATACTTGGGAGACGAAATCTTGTAGTAGGATGATGGACTAGAATATGAAGTAATTACTTTTATGTTTATCCTTATGAGTATGGAAATTTTTGAGTGACATGGATCCGTCAGAAATGAGACTGTTAACACTACAATTCGTGAGAGAGTCGGGTTTAGTGGGTGAAGTAGAAGTAGTAACCTTAATTGGTGCATATATGATTAGTTACTATGGGGTAGGGAAACTTTTGTGTCACCTGAGAGAGAACGGAGGTGTACCCTAAGAGCGGTTGCATTACGTGTTAGTTTACTACTTTCGAGAGTTATGAGAATTGAGTAGAATACTTGCTAAGTTTCGACTGATTAGCGATGGTTTAGGCTATAGCGGTAGTTATAGCAGGATTTTGTTTCCTGCATAAATGTTTTTTTAGGTGTCACCTGAAAGAGGGTCAAACCTATATATGTTTGTATATGTTATTATGTGATGCATAATAGACTTATAAAGAAGGTGTTTATATTGTATATTTAATCTCGGCGAGTAGGGAGGTTTACTGATGTGATTCAGAATAAATTAACTTTTATCGAGCAGAGAGATATAGCTCGTGATTTATGCACTAAGAGACTAGTGATAGTAAAAGAGACATGTTATGTGTAGTCTTCTAAAACATGAGAGCAGACGAGTATACTTTTATGTCTAGAGACGAGAACTTTGGGGGTACGTACTATAAACTAAGGGATTAACGAATCCCAACAACTAATAATGTTAAGTAGTAGTGTACCGGGGGTGGGGGTTCCTTGTTTGGATCATTCTTTGTGAGACATTCCACGCATGAAACTTATCACGACGTTGGAAGTGGGGAGATGTTTGGTTATTAGGACATGGGCTGAATACCGTAATTATGGTTTGGTTATATAGTCATATCTGAGGGATAATGACGATGTTAAAAGTTTGAGGCAAGCGGATTCGGGGTTGCATTTGTGCACTTATGCACGGGTTTAGGGTGTATCGGCCCCCTAGGTAATTAAATAATTTTAATATTATCCTCGATTAGGGTGGATAGAAATAATACATGTACTGGCCATAAGAGTATAAGGTTAAGGTAGGGTAGAGATCTTGGAGTAAGAGCTTAATCATTTTGGGGATGAAATTCCTTTGTAAGGGGAGACGTATGTAGCACCCGTACTTTTGGAGAATATGGAAATTCATTAAATTGGTGATTTAGAAATTTATTTAAATTGGGAAATTAATTAATTCGGTGATTTAGATTTAATTAATCTGGTTTAAGATTAAATCGTACGTGTGTCGTATTTCGAGGTGAAAATGAGATGATTTTATAAACTGACTTGAATGGTAATTTTGAGGTCACGGTTGGTCTCGAAAGGGTCGAAATAGCTGGAAAAGTGTACCCGTGTGTACAATTTGGGTCTCGGGTCAATTGTAGACCAAACCGACACCTATTGAGGGCATTGGGGTCATTTAGAAAATAGTGGTGGGGAGACCCACGAAATTTGCAAGTTATATCTGATGTATTGGGACTTAAGTTAGGGTTCAGAACATAGTAAAATAGAGAGAAACCAACTGAGATAAAAGAGAAAGAGTTCTCAAGGCTTAAAGAGGTGATTATGAAGGCTCCAAAGGGGTTCTTGCAACAAAGATCAATTGGGAAGGGAGATTGAAGAAGGAATCAATCAAACACCCTCGTCAACCATGAAATCAAATCCTACCATAATCAAGGCCATTGGTTTATTGCAAATTTATGAAGTTATAATACCCATGTGTAGGGCTCTATAAATAAATTGATTTTATTGAAAGTTCTTAGAGAAAAAAATGATTTGATTACATGTTTGGGTAGGATTGCATGTAGTTTGTATTTACTTTTATAGAGGATTGATATCAGATGAATTTATATTGGTAAATACAGATTTAAATCTGGGTTTATGTTTTGTAATCATGAAGAACTCAATTATCTAGGGTTTTAGAGAAAGTTTAGATTTTGATGGTTCTTGAATGGATTTATTGGGGATCTGAGGATATATTTATGTTAAGAATGATCCCTATACATTTATAAGATGTTTGGTTGTGTTGGGAGGGATTTCCAAAAGGTGTAATGAATTTTGGATCGAACAAACATGGTGAAATAAGGAGAAAGATGACCTGCACCTGTTCGATCGATCGATCGACTCAAGAATGTCGATCGATCGATCGACCAAAGCTGATTTTGGGTTCTTTTGTTGGTTGAGTTTTCTTTGAATTCCAACGACGGGGAGAAATTTGAAGGATGTTATTATATCTATGGAGGGACTTAATAAATACTGACAGGGTGTACAGTTAAGTTCCTGTATGGCCTTTGAGTGTAAAGCTTGGAATATGGACCGTCGGGGATAAACCAATCGAGTCGCATGTCGAAAAGTTGGGATTTGAGTTACGGGGAGAGTCAATGTCAATCCAAGATTTATACCAGTAGTTTAGAGATATTTTAACTACTTCTATAAATAAAAAGGGGTAGCAAGAGATCTTAGAGTTGTGCGAAGACTCTAATAAATGCGTAGTGAGATAAATTGTTAAATAATAAGTACGGTAAGTATGAGCAAGAAAAATACTACGTACACATGTGAATAATTGGGTTGTGTGAATACCTACTATTTTATATAAGTACTCGTGTTGTGAATGCCTACTGTGTGCTTCCTTGTGATAGGATTGGCAGGTTTGATGAGACATGTCGAACTATGCTCGGTGAGACAATTCGATCCAGGTTCGAGGGGACATTCCGAACCATGTTCGAGGAGACATTCCGAACTATACTCGATGAGACATTCCGAACCATTTGTCCTTAGTGTGTAAAATGGGGACCTGATAACAGGAGATGCAGTATTGGGTATATGTGTGTGTGAAATATATACCATGTTAATAACTTACGTTTGTGCGATAGTAGTAAGATTAGGTGGGGTATACCTAAGCAATGTTTTGAATCTACTCAGGCGTGATAATAGTGAGATTTGTTAGTGCATATTTAAAATTTGTATAAGCTACTTATGAGTAAGAGTAGTAGGAATAGATAAGTGTATAACTTAAATAGATGAAAAATCTACTTGTGTGTGATTAGTAGAGAATGTAAGTAGTAAGTACCTAAAGAAAAAGTAAGTGTGAGAACTTTATATTATAGCATTAATGATAAAGTAAGAGTAATGATAATTACTAGACGTTCGGGAACATACTGTTTGGGCGGTATGGGAAGTTAAAGTTAAATTTAACTAATGACTTGATTAAAATCAAGGGTAGTATGTAGCGTACTGTATGGGCAGTACGGGTAAACTAGATTTGTCTGAGTTTATTAGATATTAGAGACCTAGTTAGAGTGGGTAGCGTGACTATGTGGGACCGTTAGATGTGCACTATAAATGAGAGGTGAGGAAACTCAAGAGAGTATGCGTGATCCTAATATATGTAATCAATAACTAATATTTATTGCAATAAATTACTTGCTAAATATTTTCAAAACGTTTTGTGTACTAACCCTTGGTATCAAAATATTTTCAAAACCTTGTAGGTGTCCAGCCACAGGGGCGAGTAGACACTTCATTTCTTTATTCCTAGTGTAGGAATCTATCTCCAGTTGACAGACTCATTTTTAGGGCATGTTGCCCACTCATTTCAGTTTCAGTATCTAGACTTCAGTTGTTTTAGTAGTTTATTTACTTTGGAGTCGATGAGTCATTTGGTGAAACTGCATTTATATCATGAATGGTTTGGGATTTATTGTTGTGATTGGTTAGTATTACATTGTTGATGTTCCGCAATTATCACCTGTTAATGGAAGATAAAATTTAACACCGGTTTAATTAACTAATAGGTGATTAATAATTAAAAAGTTTTTCGACAGTGATTCTAAGAATGAACTAGATGAGAGACCTATTTTAATTTAATAAATGACTGATTACCCGATGTTTAATTAGGCGGGGTGTCACAATTTATTTCTTAGTAAGATGTATAGGATTTTGAGATTTAAATCCCTCTTTGCTATATATCCTATGACATATTTTTTTGAGTTGGTTGTATTATCTTGACATAAAAATATTTTTGAATCATTATATGCTATTTGATATACTCTTTTTCATATCTTGTATATCAAATGGTTATTTTTTATCATTTTTCCTTTTGGTTGAAAATGTGATATGTGCATCATGACATGGTTTTTTACTATTGTAAGTCTTATAAACTTTGAGAACTTGTACTATGGAACCCATACTCATATCTTGTCTCACTGTACACCATATTACATATTGAGTTTATGTTACTTTGTAAGGAATGACAAAATTATATGGCCTTCTACAAAACGTTCAAAGCTTCATTAGACTTGTGGGAGAGTGTTTAAATTCCTATATGTGTTTGTGGAGTATTTTTTTATCATATAGAGAAGTTGAAAAAGCTTATGATATATCAAAATCATGAGAGAATAAGTGTTTAGGGCTACAACTTTGATTGAATGATGATACCTTTGAAAATTTAAAATAGTATCCTAAGATTGTGAGTGAGTGACAGTCACCACTTGAAAACATAAAACTTGAACAGAGAAATGTCCCAAAGATTTCAATCTATCCAAAATTAGGTTACACCAAGGATATGAAATCTTAAAGTTCTAACCATATTTTTATCATTGAGGGGGTAAAAATAATAGCAAAAAATGTTCCTAAATGGATATTGGAGATTTCACAAGAGTCAAATCTTCGCGTTCTTTCTTTCATAATTAATTATTCTTAATTGAACTTAATCTTAAATCTCTCTCTCAATGGTTGTTGATACCAAAAATTATCTTATTACGTGGACCAATCAGAAATGAACATGCGTCATCCATCGTGGCATCATTCCTAGTCAGCAAGACTTATTACTCGACTAAGTCCATGTGACACCCCGACTAATTAAATACCGGGTAGCTACTCCTTTATTAAATTAATTCAAAATGCCAAGTTGGCTCAGTTAATAGCATCACTGTCGAAAACATTTTAATATTACTAACCACCTAGTATTTAAAAAGCAAGTTGCCAAATTTTAATTTAAGTCTGATTAACATGCAACAAGTGTAATGAAGAAATAAATAACACCATTCACCATACTGAAGTAAAACGAATAACCATCACAATAGAGTAAATAAAGTCTGGAGGAAAACTCCTCACTACAATCCCATAACTGAAATGAATAACTGAAACTGAAATAAAACATGCTAAAGTCTGAAAACTGAAATATAAAAGATGTCTCTAAAGAAATGGGCAACATGCCCTACAACTGATAGATGGTAACTCTGGAATCCAAAAGATAGAAGCGTCTACATGCGAATCCCTGTAGCTTCCACAAGCAGCTACAGCTCGTCACCTGAATGAGTAACCTATGCTTGGTGTCCTTGTGGCTGGGCACCTAAAATGGTTTTACAAAGAAAAAGAGATTTGAAAAGCAAACGGGTCAGAGCCCGAATGTGGAGTTATATTTTAAAAACCTGCAAGTGCTTTAAAAACATTTAAAACATTAAATGCAAAGTACATGTTAGGACGTACACTCGCATGATATTCTCACCTCTCGTCTAACTGTGCACTCCTAACGTAAGTACCCATCTATATCGACCCATACTACTAGCTAACTGACAACATAACTAGCTAGACTGCCAAAGGTCCTACCCATATTACTCGGTTCCATTTAACATAACAACGCTCGTAATTAAATAGAGGTTTAACGTAAATTCAGTTACTAAATATGCCATTGATATAACTATCAGTTAACTCATTATATAACTCGAAACAATACCGTAATATTTTTACAACATTAACATGAGGATTCCCATTAATTTAATGTATATTATTCATATCATAAATATACAATACAAGCACCCCGCGAACTAAGCTGTGGTGCACACATACTCTGCTATCCATCCCGGTACATCACGTACATAAGGATTACATATTCCGAATCTCTCAGGAATAGTTTACCGATAACAACATCACAAATAATGGAGGCGAACACAGTCACCATCACATGGGTCACGCACATACCTACGCTCCCATGATCAGCGGACTTATTAATATTACAATAAGTCTTTCTATGACCTATGTTCATCGAGGTACCAGTCTATATCTCCTCCCGTAGGCACACAAGGATTAGAGGGTCCTAAGCGAACGCAACCTCCCATGATAGAAAGTATGGTAGGTATGTCATACAAACAATCCATATACCAATACTAAGTAAATACACGTCTTAGTAATACCGTATTTTAATCGTAGTACATATCGCATTCCCGTACTAACTATAATTATCACAATTCGTACTATTCCGGTTTGTAATTATACGCGCTATAATTCATCCTCACATCGTAGTAGACACTCACGTCTCAACCCAAATGGTTCATTGAATATAACTCTCGTATATAATTTACTCCTCTCAATAATCCAAAAGTCCCAAATCTGACCTCACATCAATAAAGGAAGGTCATCTATATCCTCGAACAAGTTTACGGGACTCCAAAAAATCAAAACAGTCCAAAAAGGACCAAACTGTCAACTCGTTAGAAGTCTCGTTCGAACGAGACTGTTCGAACGAGTTTGGACTGTCAGGTCGTTAGAAGTCTCGTTCGAACGAGGCTGTTCGAACGAGATCCAGTTCGTTCGAACGAACTGTCCCTTCTAATGATATCTCGTTCGAACGAGATATCGAACGAAATCCCTACTCGTTAGTAACGACTGGTCAACTCGTTAGAAGCTCGTTCGAACGAGTTCGTTCGAACGACCTGGGGGCTGCTTCTAACGAGCTACCAGTTTCGGCCCAGATTTTTCCCATCTCGTTTTTCACCATTTTTATCACTTCAATCCTTCTCCAAAGTTCGTTCTAACAATGATTTAAGTCCTCTAATCATACTAAAACATGCTTAGGTCATAAACTAACGTCTTTTAAGGCAATAAGGCATCCTAAACATCATTAAATCCCAAGATTTTATACTTTTCCCCAATATCATCAAGAACATGAACCCTAGATATATATCAACATCAAATTCCAGAATTTAATTCGTTTTTCTTTCACCCAATCATGTATTAACATCAGATTAATTGTCTCCAACTATTCTACATGCAATTCTCTTCACAATTTCTCAAGTTCAATGATCTAAACTATATGGGTTTTCATATTTATCAAGAACAAACCATAAATCCGAATTTTCTAACATGGAAAGAACATTTGCTGAAATTAAACATAATTAAACCACTTGCCTTGGTTTGATTTCTGATTTGGTGTAGGTTTGGTGAAGATTCTGCAGAGTTTCCTCTCTCTCTAAGTTCCTTCTCCAATGGTGGCTCAAGGTGGCTAGGGTTTGATTTGGGGAAGATTGTAAACCTAATGTTAGCCTCCGTAGCTTAAAGGGTTAATATGGGTTAGTTATGGGCTTAGTGGGTCAATATCCACATCAGATTTAATTAACCAATTTTCGTCACTTTTAATTCCTTAAAATGTAAAATTACCAAAATACCCTTTAAGTTACCGGTATGGCCTAAAAATACCCCGGGACCCAAACTATACCCCCGGCTAGTGTTTTCTGACTATCTCGACCCTTCCGGACGCGTTGGCGCACTCAAAACGACCATATGGATTATAGATTTTAAATTCACTTTTATTATCAAAATATTCTACCGTGACGCGGCGGTCCCACGCGTCTCAACAAAATTTCTAAAATGCCGTATATAAATCTCACGACAAATTTTCATAGTACCAAATACATATATAATCATATATGCACATAATCAAATACCAATTCGCATCTCATTAGTATTTATAACCCGGATTAATTTCCAATTAATACGCATTTAATTAATTAATCCCAAAAATAAATATAGACAAAAGTACGGGGTATTACATACTCCCCCCCCTAATAACTGAATTTCGTCCCGAAATTCGAAACTAGAAAGTACCTTCTAAAAATAGCTCTGGATAACGTTCGCGCATCTCATCCTCGCGCTCCCATGTGGACTCCTCGACATTGTGATGTCGCCACTGAACACGCACTAACGGAACTATCTTTGACCGCAGTTTCCTCTCGCTTCGGTCCAAAATAGCAATTGGCCCCTCCTCGTAGGAGCTATCCGGCTGGAGATCGATGTCCTCCACAGCAATGTGAGAATGAGCCAAATTATCTCTAAGGTATTTCCTTAGCGAGGAAATATGGAACACGTCGTGAATTCGATGCAAGTGCTCCGGTAGTCCAAGTCTATACGCAACGGGTCCGATCCGCTCAATAATAGGAAACGGCCCCACGTACCTCGGTGCCAACGTCCCCTTCTTCCCGAATCGCATAATCCCCTTCATCGGAGAAACCCTGAGCAAAACCTGGTCCCCCACTTGGAACTCCCTGAAAAACCTCTTCGCATCAGCATAACTCTTCTGCCTGTCTTGAGCTACCCGAATGCGACTCCGAATCAACTCAATCCTTGCCGAAGTATCCTGAATCACTTCCGGCCCAAGTAGTTTGTTGTCCCCCACCTCCAACCAACATGCTGGGGAATGACAAGGCCTACCGTACAATGCCTCAAACGGAGCCATGCCAATCGTGAACTGATAGGAGTTGTTGTAAGCAAACTCTACCAGTGGAAGGTACTGCTCCCATCCACCCCCGAAGTCAATAATGCACATGCGTAGCATGTCCTCCAACATCTGATTGGTGCACTCTGTCTTCCCATTAGTCTGCGGATGATAAGCCGTACTCAACCGCAATTCCGTGCCCATGGCCTCCTGGAAACTCTCCCAAAACCTCGAAACAAATATCTTGTCTCTGTCAGACACGATATTTAGGGGCACACCGTGAAGTCTCACAATCTCTGAAATGAAGAGCTGGGCATACTGTCCCGTAGTGTAGTCAGTCCTTACGGGTAAGAAGTGAGCGACCTTGGACAACCTGTCCACAATTACCCAAACGGAGTCGTGACCCCTCTGCGACGTAGGCAACCCCGTGACAAAATCCATGGATATGCTCTCCCACATCCACACCGGAACCTCCAACGGCTGTAGCAATCCTGCCGGTCTCTGATGATCCACTTTTACGAGCTGACAAGTGGCGCATTTCGAGACAAACTCAGCGATATCTCTCTTCATACCGCTCCACCAATATTTCCGTCTCATGTCTTGGTACATTTTGTCCCCTCCGGGATGTACCGCGAACCGTGAGCCGTGCGACTCTGCCATCACATCGTGCCGTAATTCTTCCCCTTCCGGAACTACCAATCTCCCATTGAAGCGCAATCTCCCGTCTGAGCTAACGGTATAGAACTCGGCTCCCTCTGCAAGTAATCGAACTATCTGCTCCTGACAGAACGAGTGATTAGCCTGTGCCCGTACTACTTTCGTTACAATCTGCGGTGTAACGGTCATCACAGACATGAAAGATCGAGCCACTGCATCCTGGTGTCCCAATTCCTTCCACTTAGCTTTCCACACTTCTGCCACCTCATCTGCTGGCCTGCGGCTCAACGCGTCTGCTACCACGTTAGCCTTACCCGGGTGGTACTGGATGTCGAACTGGTAGTCCTTCACAAATTCAAGCCACCTACGCTGCCGCATATTCAATTCCTTCTGCGTGAACAGATACTGTAGTGACTTGTGGTCCGTGAACAGCTGAAACTTCTCCCCCAAAAGATAGTGCCTCCAAATCCGTAAGGCAAATACCACTGCTGCCAACTCCAAATCATGCGTGGGGTAATTCTTCTCATGAGGCTTAAGCTTACGGGAAGCATAAGCTATGGCCTGTCTCTCCTGCTGCAATACACCTCCCAGTCCTTGCAAAGACGCATCGGTGTAAACCAAATACTCAACTCCCGGTTTCGGCAATGCTAACACAGGTGCTGAGGTCAATTTGTCCTTCAGTTCATCGAATGCCAACTGACAGGAGTAGCTACTCCTTTATTAAATTAATTCAAAATGCCAAGTTGGCTCAGTTAATAGCATCACTGTCGAAAACATTTTAATATTACTAACCACCTAGTATTTAAAAAGCAAGTTGCCAAATTTTAATTTAAGTCTGATTAACATGCAACAAGTGTAATGAAGAAATAAATAACACCATTCACCATACTGAAGTAAAACGAATAACCATCACAATAGAGTAAATAAAGTCTGGAGGAAAACTCCTCACTACAATCCCATAACTGAAATGAATAACTGAAACTGAAATAAAACATGCTAAAGTCTGAAAACTGAAATATAAAAGATGTCTCTAAAGAAATGGGAACATGCCCTACAACTGATAGATGGTAACTCTGGAATCCAAAAGATAGAAGCGTCTACATGCGAATCCCTGTAGCTTCCACAAGCAGCTACAGCTCGTCACCTGAATGAGTAACCTATGCTTGGTGTCCTTGTGGCTGGGCACCTAAAATGGTTTTACAAAGAAAAAGAGATTTGAAAAGAAAACGGGTCAGAGCCCCAATATGGAGTTATATTTTAAAAACCTGCAAGTGCTTTAAAAACATTTAAAACATTAAATGCAAAGTACATGTTAGGACGTACACTCGCATGATATTCTCACCTCTCGTCTAACTGTGCACTCCTAACGTAAGTACCCATCTATATCGACCCATACTACTAGCTAACTGACAACATAACTAGCTAGACTGCCAAAGGTCCTACCCATATTACTCGGTTCCATTTAACATAACAACGCTCGTAATTAAATAGAGGTTTAACGTAAATTCAGTTACTAAATATGCCATTGATATAACTATCAGTTAACTCATTATATAACTCGAAACAATACCGTAATATTTTTACAACATTAACATGAGGATTCCCATTAATTTAATGTATATTATTCATATCATAAATATACAATACAAGAACCCCGCGAACTAAGCTGTGGTGCACACATACTCTGCTATCCATCCCGGTACATCACGTACATAAGGATTACATATTCCGAATCTCTCAGGAATAGTTTACCGATAACAACATCACAAATAATGGAGGCGAACACAGTCACCGTCACATGGGTCACGCACATACCTACGCTCCCATGATCAGCGGACTTATTAATATTACAATAAGTCTTTCTATGACCTATGTTCATCCAGGTACCAGTCTATATCCCCCCCCGTAGGCACACAAGGATTAGAGGGTCCTAAGCGAACGCAACCTCCCGTGATAGCAAGTATGGTAGGTATGTCATACAAACAATCCATATACCAATACTAAGTAAATACATGTCTTAGTAATACCGTATTTTAATCGTAGTACATATCGCATTCCCGTACTAACTATAATTATCACAATTCGTATTATTCCGGTTTGTAATTATACGCGCTATAATTCATCCTCACATCGTAGTAGACACTCACGTCTCAACCCAAATGGTTCATTGAATATAACTCTCGTATATAATTTACTCCTCTCAATAATCCAAAAGTCCCAAATCTGACCTCACATCAATAAAGGAAGGTCATCTATATCCTCGAACAAGTTTACGGGACTCCAAAAAATCAAAACAGTCCAAAAATGACCAAACTGTCAACTCGTTAGAAGTCTCGTTCGAACGAGACTGTTCGAACGAGTTTGGACTGTCAGGTCGTTAGAAGTCTCGTTCGAACGAGGCTGTTCGAACGAGATCCAGTTCGTTCGAACGAACTGTCCCTTCTAATGATATCTCGTTCGAACGAGATATCGAACGAAATCCCTACTCGTTAGTAACGACTGGTCAACTCGTTAGAAGCTCGTTCGAACGACCTGGGGGCTGCTTCTAACGAGCTACCAGTTTCGGCCCAGATTTTTCCCATCTCGTTTTTCACCATTTTTATCACTTCAATCCTTCTCCAAAGTTCGTTCTAACAATGATTTAAGTCCTCTAATCATACTAAAACATGCTTAGGTCATAAACTAACGTCTTTTAAGGCAATAAGGCATCCTAAACATCATTAAATCCCAAGATTTTATACTTTTCCCCAATATCATCAAGAACATGAACCCTAGATATATATCAACATCAAATTCCAGAATTTAATTCGTTTTTCTTTCACCCAATCATGTATTAACATCCGATTAATTGTCTCCAACTATTCTACGTGCAATTCTCTTCACAATTTCTCAAGTTCAATGATCTAAACTATATGGGTTTTCATATTTATCAAGAACAAACCATAAATCCGAATTTTCTAACATGGAAAGAACATTTGTTGAAATTAAACATAATTAAACCACTTGCCTTGGTTTGATTTCTGATTTGGTGTAGGTTTGGTGAAGATTCTGCAGAGTTTCCTCTCTCTCTAAGTTCCTTCTCCAATGGTGGCTCAAGGTGGCTAGGGTTTGATTTGGGGAAGATTGTAAACCTAATGTTAGCCTCCGTAGCTTAAAGGGTTAATATGGGTTGGTTATGGGCTTAGTGGGTCAATATCCACATCAGATTTAATTAACCAATTTTCGTCACTTTTAATTCCTAAAAATGTAAAATTACCAAAATACCCTTTAAGTTACCGGTATGGCCTAAAAATACCCCGGGACCCAAACTATACCCCGGCTAGTGTTTTCTGACTATCTCGACCCTTCCGGACGCGTTGGGGCACTCAAAACGACCATATGGATTATAGATTTTAAATTCACTTTCATTATCAAAATATTCTACCGTGACGCGGCGGTCCCACGCGTCTCAACAAAATTTCTAAAATGCCGTATATAAATCTCACGACAAATTTTCATAGTACCAAATACATATATAATCATATATGCACATAATCAAATACCAATTCGCATCTCATTAGTATTTATAACCCGGATTAATTTCCAATTAATACGCATTTAATTAATTAATCCCAAAAATAAATATAGACAAAAGTACGGGGTATTACAGTCCAAGAATGCCGACCAACAGGTAGACTGCCGACCAACATATAAAAGAAGCGCGACCAATAACAGGAAGACCGACCAACGTGGTCAGCAAAGCGCCAATAATTGTATACATTATGAACATTGTACTGATGTAATTCCTATTTTATAAAGGCATTCCATTATTTAATATTTCGACTCTTGTACACCCTCAAGGACTATAAATACATTGTAATCCCTACAGCCAAAAGGGGAAACACATGAAATAACAAAATAAACATAAGACAATACACAACAGTGGACGCAGGCTTTTCCCTTAAGCCGAACCATTTTAAAAATCTTTTGTTTCTCTCTAATTTACATATTTATTTGTGATTAAATAATTAGATATAGTCTAGTTTTTTACTTCAACAGATTGGCACCGTCTGTGGGAACGTGATTTAAACATTTTCACTCATTCACTTATTCAACAAGACTGATATTCCTGAATCAAGTACCAAGAACGATGGTATCTCGCATGTTACTTCTCCTCCACAATGCCCAATGATTGATTGGAATCCTTGGTAGTCTCGCCAGAGGACAAGAGGCTATGCAGGATACCATGAGGCAATTAATGCAAACCCTGCAAGCCAATCCACCTTCCTTATCTATTCGTGTAAATATGCCACCACTGCCTCCAAGAAGTAGTAGACATAGCCAATCTAGGACTATTAGAGATATATCCTATCTCCTAGGAGCAAGTTCTTCTCTCAGAACATCACAGCCCTATGATGATCAATATTTTACTCCTGAAAGATTGAGGGCCTCAGAGAGGCTAAGCTAGGCATCTCCTTTTGATCATTTGGTACCCGGGGGAACATAAATGTTCCCTAGGAATCATCAAGAAATACTCGATGGCCAACCGATCAAAGGGAAGGCTCATCCTAATCTAGATCAGATGTCGATGAACTGCTCGCACTGAGCAACAATTATGGGAAGAAAGTTCAGCACAAACAGTTGGTAGGAATGAAAAAGTTGTAACACACATATCTGATACTGGTAAGAATGCATCCAATGCTTGGAGGATAGATTGAGAGAAATTGATAAAGCCAGAAACCCTTTGCAGAGAAGCTTTGTGAAATGATCTCCTTTCATACAAGCTATTGTGAATTTTTCCACACTTTCAAAGTTTAAATCTCCTGTAGTAACACCCAAATATGATGGGAAAACTAATCCCATCCTTTATATAGAGCAGTAGTAGGAAGCAACTGATATTTATGCCATCCTCGATGAGATGAGATCTAGGGAATTCTCAGTGATAATTACAGGACCTGCTCAGATCTGGTGTAACAGTCTTTCTTTGGGGAAAATTTCTTGTTTCCATTAGCATGTAAAGATATTTATTAGTAACTTCTGCTTTGAAGCTAAACCAGTAAAATGAGTTGATCATATGATCAGTGTCAGGCAGAAGGTGGGATAAAGTACCAGAGATTAAACTAATCGTTTTAATAATGAGAATTTAGAGGTTGTGGATTACGAGGAGAAGACTATTATAACATCTCTTATGAGAGGGTTGTTCCCCCAGAAATTCTACTATACGCTTGCTAAAGATCCCCTAAAGACAATGACATAATTTATGGTTAAGGCAACCAAGTTCATGAATGCCAAGGAGGCAATGACAGCCAAATGGAGCTCGGAGCTAAAAGTTGAAGGGACATCGATAAAAAGGAGCATAAAGATTATAAGAAGCAAAACGAATCAAATCAAAAATGGATTATTTATCTACTTAAGAAGTACAATAATTACACTCCATTAATAATGGGTATTCACCATGTTTTGGAGGAAATGAAACATAACAAAGATGTACGTTGGCCCGAGAAGTTGAGGAGCTCCCCTATCTATAGGGATAAATCCAAATACTATAAGTTTCATAGAGACCACGGTCACATGATAGATCATTGCATAGATATTTAGAACGAGATTGAAACTCTCATTCGAAGAGGGAAACTGAACCAGTTTGTTGATCGACATAATAATAAAGGAGCTCGGCGAAGGTCAAAGTCTCCTTGAAACCCAAAGACAAGGAAAAAAGGACCCATGAAGATGATCAGGAGGATGATCTCGACCTACCCAAAAAACCTAGGCAACCAAAATGTGAGTTATTTATGCTCAGCTTTGGTTCTTTTGATTATATGATTACAGGTGGAGATGCGGGAGAAGGAGATCATACTGCTGAAAGGAAGGCTTACCTCAATTCATATATACAGAGGATCAATCTAGCAAAGAATATCGATCAAGGAAGGTCAACAAAGATAAGATGGTGATCAAATTCTCTAAAAATGACCTCTAAGGAGTATTGTACCCCTATGACGATCCTCTAGTAATCAAAGTCAGAAAACATGATATCATTATTTCCAGAGTATTAGTTAATAATGGTAGCTCGAGAGATATTATGTTCTATCCTAGCTTTGAAAGTCTGGATTTTTAGCTCAGTCAGTTGGAGCCCTATCAAAGACCTTTAATAGGTTTTTTTGGTGAGAAAGTATTACCTTTGGGAACAATTAAGTTGGAGGTGTTGATCGACACATGGCCAACCAGCCGAACAGAGAAGATACGTTTCTTTGTTATGGATAAATATCTTCATTCAACCTATACATGATTATGGGAAGAGTAGGGTTGAAGAAGTTCGAAGCTGTGCCATTTACAGTCCGTCAATATTTGAAGTCCCAACCAAATTTGGAGTAGGCGTTGTAAAGGGTGACCAAAAAGTACATTGGGAATGTTATTACTCATTTGTCGAATAGGAAAACTAGGAAGAAACAAAGAGGAAAACCACCACTTCCCCAGTAGACAACTCTGAACCTGATGAAGAATCTTAGGATGAAACTTTAGATCCAAGGGAGGAAACGAAATTGGTGAAGGGCCAAATAGTTGAGGGAACAAAAAGCATTAACGCTAGATCCTGTTCTTCAATAGGAATAAGTGAATGTCACTAGACAAAGAAAGCATGTGTTCTTATGGAGTCACGAAGATAGGCTAGGGATTGATCTTAACTTTATTTGTCATGAACTCAATGTTAACAAAGAGGCTAATCCTGTAAAGCAGAGGCGAAGGGTGTTCAGCCTCGAGAAGAACCAAGCAATACATGATGAAGTTGAAAAACTTCAAAAAGTTGATTTTATTAATGAAGTGAAGTATCCAGATTGGTTGGGCAATGTAGTTATGGTCAAGAAGAAGAAGAATAAGTGAAGAATGTGCATGGACTTCACAGATTTGAATAAGCATGCCCAAAGGATCATTTTTCATTGCCACGAATTAATCAGCTTGTTGATGCTACTTCAGTACATGAACTGCTCAGTTTCGTGGATGCATACTCTGGTTATAACCAGATCAAGATGAAGCCTAAAGACAGGGAAAACACTTCTTTCATTACTCCCCAAGGAACTTACTATTATAATGTTATGTAATTTGGTTTGAAAAAAGCAGGTGCCACTTATTAGCGATTGACGAATAAAGTCTTTGAGGAGCCAATAGGTAAAAATATGGAAGTATATGTGGATGATATGCTGACAAAGAGTAAAAAAGCGTCCAATCATATTGTCGAACTCAATCAAACTTTCAACCAACTGGAGAAGCACCAGATGAGATTGAACCCGACCAAGTGCGCGTTTGGAGTATAGGAAGGAATGTTCCTCGAGTATATAGTAAACCATAGTGGAATTAAAGCAAACCCAGACAAAATCAAGGCATTGATTTAAATGCAGTCCCCCACCTGCAAAAAGGATGTACAAAGTCTAACTAGGTGTGTAGCAGCTTTGAACAGATTTGTGTCCCAAGCTACTGACAGGTATTCTTTAAAGTACTGAGAAAGAGTTTCGAATAGAATGACGAGTGAGAACAAGCTTTTCTAGAGTTGAAAAAGTACTTGGGACCACCCCCTCTGCTTTCCCGACCAATTTTAGGAGAAAGATTATATTTATACTTAGCTATTTTTGAATTAGCTGTAAGTTCTGGCTTGATTCGAGAAGAGAATGGAGTTCAAAAACCAGTTTATTACACCTGTAAAGCTTTCCGAGGAGCAAAAATCTGATACCCACGCTTGGAGAAGTTGGCATTGGCACTCATTGAGGTGTTCAGGCAGATGAAGCCCTATTTTCAAGCCCATACGATTGTGGTGTATACTGATATACCTCTAAGGCAAGTCTTGAATAAACCCGAAAAGTGTGGCAGATTAATCTACTAAGCAGTAAAATTGGGGGAGTATGATATTATTTATAAACTAAGGTATTCTTTGAAAGGCTAATCTATAGAAGATTTTATTGAAGATTTCACTTACCCCGAGGTTCCCGAGCAATAAGATAGGTAGGAAGAACAAGAATCAGGAGAAGATGGTTCGAAATGGGCTGTTGGCAATAAAGCCCTCGAGCAAACTTCATCAGAGGGAGAATCAGAAGAAATCACCGTCGACCTACAAGATTTCTCTTCTAAAGCATAAGAGATGACCAAAAAATATGAGGGGTTAAAGAGAAAATTATTCCATTATGGGAGCTTGACAGACCAAGCATTTGATAACAATATCCCAATATGGAACCTGTAAGTTGATGGGTCATCTTGCGCAACCAGCAGTGGAGCAGGTATAATACTTAACACTCCAGATGGAATAGATATTGAATATGCTTTGCGATTCCAATTATAGGCCTAGAATAACGAAGCATAATACGAAGATCTCATTGTGGGTTTAAGTTTATCCTAATCACTGAATACCGAGTAAGTTATGGCGCACAGTGATTCTCAGTTGGTGGTGAATCAAATATTGAGCTTGTATGGAGCTAAAGGAGAATTTATAACTTAGTATATAGCCAAAGCATTGAACGGAAGGGCAACATTGCCAGTAGTTCAAATGAACAGAATTCCAAGACTGGACAATGCCCGAGTAGATACACTTGCTCGATTGACTTTAGCAACCAGGATCGATCTTCGACGAACTATTTCTATCGAGCTTCTAGTAAATAGGAGTATAAATAAAGACCCGATGATCAGTTTTATTGCAGTAAACATGGGACTATCTTGGATGGATCCCATAAGAGCTTACATTGAAGAAGGAACTCTGTCAGTGAACATGGTTGAGGCAAAAAAGTTAAAATACAAAGCTGTCAGATATATGTTAGATAAAGGAGTGTTATATAGGAGAGGGTTGACAATTAGCTTGAAACGATGTGTTCATCCATCATAGGTTCCAAACCTAATCCAGGAAGTGCATGATGGATTTTATGGAGCTCACGTAACAGGAAGGGCACTACTATAACGGATTAGTACACAGGGATAGTATTGGCCAACTATGCGAGCAGATTGTGCAACCTTTGCTAAAAAGTGTGATAAATGCCAAATGTATTCCAGCATTCGCAAGACTCCACGGGCTGCCCTAACCCCAATCACTTCACCTTGTCCATTTGTAATGTGGGGTATAGACTTGATCGGGCCACCGCCAACCACTCGAGGAAGATTTAAGTACTTGGTTATTATTGTGGATTACTTTACTAAATGGGTTAAAGCAGAACCCTTGATAGACATTCCGTATGAGAAGGTATACCAATTCATTTGGAAGAATATCATTTGCAGATATGGGTTGCCCTATGCCTTTATCACCGGCCATGGAACACAATTTACTAATGAAGAATTTTCTACCTACCGTGCTCAAAAGCTACACTCCGCTTCAGGTCATTCTCAGAGAAACGAGCAAGCTGAAGTTACAAATAGAACTCTCCTCAATGGGTTGAAAAGAAGACTTGATGATGCCAAGGGATACTGAAGAGGTTACTCATTGTTCTAATTGGATGTGAAAGACATATATTGTTCAAAACGAATCGTTGTTTACTACCCATTATCTATTTATTATCTAGATAATATTATATAATATTCTCTTCATAAATTCATAAAAAATAAATAGATATATGTGAAAAATATATGAAAATCACATAAAATATTCCTAGAAATGTAGTAGGAATATATAAATTGGATCAATGAGACTCTATTCTGTGGGCATACCGAATAACTCTAAGGACCGCTACTAGAGAATCTCCCTATAAGCTGGCATTTGGGACTGAGGCAGTAATACCTGCTAAATTGGGTCTTATATCCCATAGAGTGTTGAATTTCAACTCCGCCGTAAGTGATTTAATGTGAAGATTGGATTTGGACATGCTGGAAGAAGTACGTGACGATGCTGCTTTGAGAAATGCAACCTACCAGCAATGAACTACCCGTTTTTATAACAAAAGGATTAAGCCTACCATCCTAAAGGAAGGAGATTATGTGTTAAGAAAAGATCATCCAGAAGTGCAACAAACTTGAGGCCAATTGGCATGGGCCATATCGCATTTCAACAGTTGTCCGACGTGGAACCTACAGAATTGAGACATTAGAAGGTAAAGAATTCAAGAATCCAGGGCATGTCGAGCATCTTAGAAAGTATTATCAATGATGTAATCAATTGTACTCATTAACAATTTTTAGTATCAATAAAATGTTAATTTCTTCCATTTTTATTTTGATTTTTTAGGAGTACTAGTGCTATGCACTACAATATACTATACACTTGATAAGCGATCATTGAAAGTTGCTCAGAAAAACTTCAAAAGTAGCTCGAACAATAACCATACTATTGATCGATGCTCAGAACAGGTCCTTCACAAGAGCTACCAGATAGTTGATTGCTCGGTATAAGCAAAACTTGATCGGCAAAGTGAATGAAGGCAATATACAAAAATCTAAGTAAAGCAGGATTCTAAGTCCTCAAGAAACTTGGCCACTGAAGATAAGCATAACATAAGATCTTTATCCTACTGGGCAAAGTGAATGAAGAACATTGTGATGATTATGTAGACATATATTCCATATACGCCTGGTCACACCACTGGTAACTAATGTAGAAAACCTAAACATTTAGGTGCATTAGTGGAACCTATGGAGACACATGGGTAATTAGTGCTAAACTTGGATTTTAAACTAAATGTACTAGTAGAACCTATGTATTCATTAGTAATTCATGCTAAACTTAAGTAAGAGCTTAAGTGTGTCAATAGAATTAATGAAAAAGAAGAAGTTATGCATTCATTTCAAGAAAACATTCACATTTAGAGATTAACGTGATAAGTTGGTCAAATATATTTCATTCATTTGAATATTCATTACATGATTTTGCTCATAACTGAATTATAGGAATGAAACTTATTCTAAGGGACGTTTCCCCTCAGACTTAGAAAAACTAAAAATTGGTCGCATGCCTGCTGGAGGATCATCCAAGGTGTAAGGAGAATTGATAAAATTGAAGTCTTGGAGCATTCTTCTATTACTGCTGCTTGGTCGATTTAATTGATGAGGAGGACGAACAATCTCTAGCTCGTCATGAAGGCCATAATCCCCTAAATACTTTAAAATCAGGCACTGGGGAATTATGTTGGAAGGAATCCAATCAACATCCAATTTAAAAGGAGGATCTTCACAGTCCAATAAAATAGGGTCGTACCAGTTCCAACGTGGGCTGTTCTGCTCCACCTTCAGCACTGTTAAGCAATTAGTCCAGTCCCATTTATAACTTTTATTCTTAATTTCCTTAAACCGTTCATCAAAATGACCCAGAGCTTCATTGTATCCCTCTATCCAGATCTCCCTGGGCTATTTATGAAATTGGAAGGTTAGCCTCTTAACCTGATGGTGCAATTTTTTCAACTCGCCATCTTTGGCTAGTAATTGGTTAGAATGGGTATCAAGTTGTTCGAATTGGGTTTGAAGCTTTTGGGATATCTCAGTAATAGCGAAAAAAATTTCTTGTAACTAAGCAGCTTGATTAGTAAGAGTCTGCTGCATCCTAGCCTCATTTGTAGTAGCTCGATCAGGTTTATTTTTGCTCGGGAAGATAAAGCAGACTTAGTTTTCTTCAGTATCTCCACTTCTTCCCTCAATCCAGCATTTTTAGTCTCCAAGAAAGAAACCCCATCATCATTAGTAACAACAGTAGTAGAAGAAGCCTTCAATGAGTTCAACTCATCCCTCAAACTGTTGTTCTCTTCTTCCATCAGTTTAGCAATTAGTCTAGCTTCCTCCACTTCACGATTAAGTAAAAATTCATGCCTTTTGAAGTAAAAATCATGTTTTTTAAACTTCTGCTCAAAATCCCAGCCTTCACTCAGAGCTTTGTACTTCTGTTCATAATCGACATGTAAAAGAGCTATAGTCTCCTTGTGATCTACTTGTAGTTCCTCAATTATTTCATAGTAAGCTATATTATTGGCCACTGCCCGATTAAAAAGACACTTCAAATAAATATAGGATTATCTAGCTTGATCTGAGGAATCCTCTTTGAGAAACATAAATAATTCATCCTCGGTTATCGTCAAGTGACCAGCCTTGAAGAGATCATTGTATCTTTAAAGAAGCTCAGATTCAGTTGAAGAAAATTGATCCAATTTATCCATGAACTATAAAGAAACAAGAAAAATTTTCTAATCTATAACAGAAGAGTAAGGCAAATGTAAAGTATTGTTCCTTTTCATTGATAAAATTTCGGTTACAAGTACATGGAATAAAAAAGAAAAGTACAGATAAAAAGAAAAGAACAAATGTTGCTCACCATGAAAATCTACACCTTATTTTTATCAGAAGTAGACCCAACAGGATTGGAAGTAGGAGCAGGCAGAGTAGATTGATCACCAACAGGAGGGATTAAAGAGTTAACTACAGTAATCTTGGGTTAGTCGAAAGAGCCCATAGCGAGGGTAGATTCATCTGACCCTCCTTCATCCTCAACCTCCTCATCTATGTTGGGAGGAAAACTAAGATCATGCTTGAGATATAATTCAGAGTCCTGGGGAGTCCCAACCTTTGCAAGGGCTATCAACCATCCATCCTTGAAGCATTTCCTCTTAGCAAATTCAATTTGCGTATAAGTATATCCAATCGCCTTATCCTATCCCTTGTTGAAAGAAGATTCCTTGGCCTTCTCAGCATCTAACATTTTCTACAACTCGGTAACCTGCCCCCGAGCAGTTGCGGTGTCATCTTCAGTAGTCTTTAATTTATTCTCCCACTTCTTTTGCTCATTAGCCAATGCTTGTTGGGAGTCAAGCACATACTTCTTCAAATCTTTAAAGGCCTCCTTAACTTCATTTGAAGAATAATGAAGAGCTTCATCCTTCTCCGGCATATTGTTGAAGTCGACCAAGAACCGTAAAAGAAATTAGAGCAAATTAGTATAATAGGTAGTGAAGATATGAATGAAAAGAAGAAAAAATGACAATATTTACTAGAGTAATGCTTTGGGCAACCCTTTCAGAAATTCTTGATCGAGGCATAGCATAAGTAGCACCCCTATGGTCTGGCAGTGTACCAACCTTTATTAATTGTCTGGCTAAACTAGAATCGGATAAATCGACCAACTCTTGTGGGTCGGTGCTAACTGAAGATCCTTCAGCTAGCCTAGAAGGAATCCCTCTCTTCAAGTGCTTGAGATGACCTTCATCAACTTTATTAGTTAGGAGCTTCTTTCCAACTTCCTCCTTACTCATAGCCCCCTCAGTAGTCTATTTAGAGGAGCCAGTTGCAGCAATATCACCCAAAATATTAGGGATCTTTCTCTTCACCACAGATGCTGTAAGAAGAAGGTATGAATTTAGAGAGGAAGAGGGGGCATCAACAAGTTCATCACTACCAGATGCAGTGGCAGAGGACGTAGCAACAGGGTTTTGATCAAGATCAATCAAAGGGGAAGGAACAACAATAATTGGGCGAGCAACAAAGGAAGTGATTGTATTCCTATACTGCAATAGGTATGAAGCCGACCTAGTGTGCTCCTCCCTAATTTTCTGATGAATACCCTAGATAAACTTCAACTCCCTGAGGTTGATATCACTCTCATTGGGACACTTCCTTTTTCGATCAACTGCGACCAAAATTAACAAGGTAAAAGTTAGTATCAGTAGTTAATAGAATGAGCAAGAAAGGTTATATAAAATGATTGTAACGTATCTCACTGCCATATTATGGGAATCTGGTCCCCTAATCCCAGCATTCTCAGTCATGCGAGCATGTTGCCAATTTTTGACAATTACCCCATGATCGAAATAATCTCAAATAATCTCAATTGGAGTCAGGAAGGTTGACAACTAAAGCTCTATTCACAACCCTAGTTTTCAAATAGAAAGTAGTATCACTTGTGACCCACTTATAACAAAACATGATTTCTAGAATCCCTATATGGGTCCCATGAAACTGATTTAATTTATAAACCCCATTAACCATTCTCCAAGCGTTGAGGGCTATTCTAGCAGGGACCACATCAAAATACTGACAAAACTCGAGAAAAAATGGGTTTGGGGGAAAAGTGAACCCACATTCAGCAATAAAAAATGGCCCCCATATAAAGAAAAAAGGTCTGTACGAAGACTAGGAAACTCCAGCTTCTTGGGATGTTCCATTAATTCCAAAATTTTCTTAGGGAAACTACTGTGTAAACTATGTTCAAAGATGAAGAAAAAGAAAAAAGAGAGGATTCTTATATTTAAGGATTCAACAAGAACTGAAGAAATGGGGAAACGATCTCACAGAGAGCTCAATGAGATAGCAGCAAGAAACTCAGAAAAATTTGAGGTAAGAGACAATCGTGATTTTTCCCTCTTTTTATACATTGCCTCAAAAATCGGGGAAGGTAATGATTAAAGGAAGAACTGCTGGCGGCAAAATCCAGAAAAGACACATTTGAACAAAACAAATTTGTTAAAACAGAGGATAATTACAGAAATGCCATCCGTGTTATGTGCTGCCAGATAAATCAGTAATTTTGCAAGTATGGGATGTCGGTAGCCGACCAAGCAAAAGAATTGTTGTCTAAGCAACATTAAGAGCTAAATTTTCCATACTCTCACTAAAAACTTCAAGCATGAAACATTAGGGGCTTCTGTTGATACCAAAAATTATCCTATTACGTGGACCAATCAGAATGAACATGCGTCATCCATCGTGGCATCATTCTTAGTCAGCAAGACTTATTACCCGACGAAGTCCAAGAATGCCGACTAACAGGTAGACTGCCGACTTACATACAAAAGAACCATGACCAACAACAGGCAAACTGACTAACGTGGTCAGCAAAGTGCTAATAATTATATACATTAAGAACATTGTACCAATGTAAATGCCTATTTTATAAAGGCATTTCATCCTTTAATATTCCAACTCTTGTACACCCTCAGGGGCTATAAATACATTGTAATCCCTACAGCTAAAAGGGGCAATACATGAAATAATAGAACAAGCAAGGGACAATACACAACAGTGGACATAAGCTTTTTACTTTAACCAAACCACTTTAAAAATCTTTAGTGTCTCTTTAATTTACATATTTATTTGTGATCAAATAATTAGATAAAGTTTATTTTTTGCATCAACAATGGTGTTCATTTATTTTTATTTTTCACAAACAAGATATGATATTATGTTCTTGGCTTATATTAACTCATCGCATATTAGCCGTTAAGACAATCCTTACTTGATGAACATTGTTATTTATCTCAAACTTTTGGTAAGTAGGATAAAATGTGCTTATATCATTCCTTATCTAATTACATTTAGGAGTGTGCTCAAATTTCTTATCTTTGCGGTATCTCCTTGTAAACTCTTTTGCTTAGAGAATATGATGTGTAAGTATTTCATTATCTTACTTTGATTCAACCTTATACTTTAATTTGCTCATAATTTCTCGATCATTTTTTATGTGTATAAATCATTTTATGATTTTTTTATTTCCTTGATTTCTTTTATTTGTCTATTGCATTACAAAAATGGGAGAACTATATGAAGAGAAATGGACATATTATCATGTGGTAATTTATGAGAATATGCTAGTTAGGATGATAGATATGACCCTGAATGATTGCCTATATCTTTTGTTAATACTAAATTTTAGCATATTTCTTTTACACATTGGTATGTTGATGGGATTTTGCTAGTGCGTGTATGAAAAACAGTTATGTTAAAGGTTTGAAAAGTTCCTTGTTATTGTCAAGATTCACATGATGAGAAATACATTTTAGGACTTTGATCGGGATTGTTATAGGTGTTAGATTTATTTACTTATTTCTTATCTTTTATGTTTTGTTCATAAAATAAACAAAGTGGGAGATCGTAAGAGTATGGTATAATCATTATGCCCTTACTTGGAAGATTGCCTTATTCCGATTTCCAAAACAATTACCGTTAACAGGAATCCTATCAGTGACATATAAATCATCTAACATTTTCAAGTGTGTTGGAAGTTGGTGAAGGTTAGTGTGGGTGTAGACAACCCATTCTAATACTCCCGTAACCTTTACTTTATGAGAAATATACTTTCCTAGAGATATGTTTGACTTTGTTAACTCTTTGATATTATATTATCTCAAATCACCTTTTGGATCTCAGAAACCAATTTCCAACAATCCTAACCACGCGCGAATCGGATTTTCAGTTCGCATTTAACAACCTTTTTACCTAGATACCCCAATCGGGAGGCAACCAGACTCTTTTCGAGGTATATTTGAACTTGGTAAACTCTCGTACTTGATATTATCTTAACTCACTTTCATATATACCTTAATCCTCTTTCCATTGGTTTGGACAATGCATGAATCAGATGTACGATTTGAATTTTACAGCCGTTTTATCGAAAAATTCATTTCAACCTACCTATTGGCACACCTTCCCCTTGCCTATTGGCAGAGGAATACATTACTTAGACACCAAGTCTGACATCCCTGTCGATTGAAAGTCCATTAGCCATGTCGGCTAGCACCCCCAGGGACATCCTGGTTATTTTGACCTTTTAGGGTTCCTTATTTAAGGAAACCATGGCCTCACCATTCAAGACATTTGACCTCCTAATTCGTGCAAAAGACCTATTACATCACTCCCAATAATATTCTCTTACATTCCCTTATATCACTCCCCCATCTCACCATTTTACACCACTTACCACCACTTGCTATCACTCCACCACCATCCAAAAATCAGATTATCCAACTTCCAAAAATCAGAATCCAAATCACTTAAAAGGTGCAAACCCTTTTCGTCCATCTTTGTCAATTTAGTTTTACTTTACATATTTCATTACTCTCAGCACATTTTTTAGTTAATTATTGGTTTATCACCACTAATCACATTTTTTATTATCTATATACTCTTAAACTTATTTTTGATAAATTCAAAAACCCCCCAAAGAGGGTTTATCCAATAAACCCCAAATAAGAGTTTCTTCCCATCTTTCTCACATTTTCACCACTTTTGCACATTTTATTATAAAATAAAAGAGAAATTCTAATTTCGAATTTATGGATGAAACCCCACTTTGTTCCTCATTCAAACTACGTGGACTTTAATGCTGATTTGGGCTGCGTAGGCGTCCTGGGATTATCTTAGGATTTAAGTCCTCATTTGACCTCTTTCACTGTATTTTACTTATATGCAAGTTTATTTGTTTCTATTTACTTTTTAGTGACTCCATTGACGGCATATTCACTTGATTATAATGAGTTAAGATTGGGTAAACCACTCATAGTTTATCTATTTTCTCACTTTTTACTGACCCCTTTGATATGCATACTCACTTTTTCATAATGAGTCACGATCCGGCGCGTCAATCATAGTTTATCTATTATTATTTATATTATCACCTTTGTTTTTAGGGGTTCTATTAACATGCGTATTCACTTGCTCAGGGTGAGTCACAATCCAGTACATCGCTCATAGTTTAGCCACTTTTATTTTTTTATTTATTTTTTAGAAGTCTCATTGACATACGTATTCACTTATTTATAGTGAGTTACGATTCGGTGCATCGCTCATGTTCTGTCTATCTTTATATTTTTTTTCTTTATTTTAGTTTTACTCCTTTAAATAATTTGTTCTTGTCTCTTCCATGAAGTGGACATGATGATTGCACTCCCCGCACACTGTGTACACATATATACACGTTTTATAGCCCATCAGAGACCAAAAGGATGAAGTGGGTGCCTCACACCTTCCCATCCTATAACATTCTGAGCCTGTGATTTTATTGGTTTTGCATGTATCATGTTTGACTATTTATGATATCTCCTCGAAGATGGTTACCTCTTTTGTCTTTTTGTGTAAAATAGTTCGGTGACTCCAATATCTACTCATTCACACATTTCCTTACCCTTGATGCCTATTTACATGGTCTTTATTTTCCCTTTTATCCCATCTCTATTTTTTTACATGCGTATATATGTTTTCACTTGTATATTATGTATGCCATGTTCATGTTACAATATTCATGTATATTCTTTATCCACCATACTTATCTTTTCATCCCATGTATATACCATCTTCTCTGTCACATGTATATATCTCATGTTTCACATTCGCTTGTACATATTTGTCATGTTTCACATCACCTATCCATATTTTCACGTACTCTTATGTCACTTGTATGTATCCATACTCATTCCCACTTGTATCTATTCACATGCTTCACCCATCACATGCTTTTTATCACTTTTATATATCATATGCTTTATGTATAATATTTCACATTACTTGAACATATCTCCCTCTTTTCGTCACTTATACATATTAGCATGCTACTCCCACTTTGTATAATTATCCATCTTACTTGTATATATAACCACATGTTACACATTTTGTACACATCACCATGCTTCGTTCACTTGTGACACCCCTATCCTAGCTTCTGGGCCACCTGTGGGTCGAACCGAACGGGACCGGACGCGTTAAGTGTGAAGCGGTTTGAACAAACCTAAATAATTTTTCTAGCACCTTTTTATCAAATTTAAACTCCCAATATTTAGCATGAAATTATGTTTTCATGTCATATAACGTAACTAGCCAAGTGAAGAAGCTTTTTGGGTTCAAGTAATGAAAGTTGCTAGCGTAAAGAAAGTAATAAAGCTTACGAGTATAACACTCTTAAATATGAAACTGCATTTATCGTGCCATAACAAAGAAGGGATGTGAGTCAATTCCTAGTGGGTATTTTCTAAAATGAAATATAAAAACGAATGATAAAAAGAAAGACCGATGCTATGACTTAATGACACTACTACATACATGTAATACATACATACATACATATATATATATATATATACACACACATATATGCATAAGCCTTTACTTTATATAGGAACTCTTACTTTATTTTGGTTAAATTACATTAATCCGTTCAATGACCTTTCTTTATTACAAAAGCATTTACTTATTCTATTAACCTAGCCTAGTTAATTTAAGAAAAACACTTTCTTTGTCATTTATTTGATAAACACTGTCTTGTTATATAAAATGTTACTTCACTTAATTACTTTCCAACATACATGACTAGTGTTAAGGTGAATATTGTTATATCTCGACTTTATTACCCTTAAAGTACATCTTTAAGAATACATTACCGTGTTAACTTAGGCTATACCGTTTGTTTATCCACCCTTTATCCTTGTTATTACTTTAAACTAATCTTTCTATGAACTTTATAATTTACATTAATCCCCTTTAAGTCCATTTTAAACTTTCTCGAGATGCACCCGTATTCATTTGCTTTCATTAACCATTTTTAAAATTTTTTCTTTATCAAAAAGTTGACTATCACTGCACTAAACGCTATTTTAATAACAAACTATCTTTTTTTATTACTAACAGTATTATGCCATTACTAATGCTCACAATAAATTACCATTATTAATCTCATGTAACCGTTGCTAATATTAGTTAAATATTTTAAAAGTAATTTTTTTAAAACGGTAAAATTGATCTTAATCAAAAGAAAGCCCTCGACTATCACACACTCAAACCAAAAAATTTACCTAGGGGTCTCTTCCAAAAGAAACCGCACCCGATCTGAGTTGTGTACACCACGATCCATATAGAGCGCTGGGAGATTCACCAGAGAGATGCGAGGCTACCCTTAAATCTCATATATTACTAGGCTTTTGTTGTATTCTTTTTTGGTGAAAATAAATGTGATGTTTGGGTTTTTTTATCTAATAAATAAATGAGGCGCGTTAACCCAGGATATTGAGAGATCACAACTCGTCTTGTATTCAGCTTCCCCATTTTTTTAATTCAGGTATTTCGTGATTATTATTTCTAGTAATTTTAGTTCTTATTATTGTAATGATATTTTGGTTCATATTCTTATTGGAATATGAATTTTTAGTTTAGATTCATGACCTCGGAATTAGTTATTGAATACTGTTAAGAAAAATATTATTAGCATTTTAAGTATCTATTGATTTTTATTCTATTTTTTGTCCACTTTTGTTCTAATTTTTTTGTAATTAATAAAGAATTTATGCTTCTTTAACTTATTATTCCGCTTTGCTATGGATTATTCTTAATATAATATGAATCGTAAGAAAATATTTATTGTTTATTCATTTATTGTCTTTGTTGAGTATAATCTTATTTGTGCTATTTTTGCCTCTTTTGATATTTGTATAGCCGGACCTACGTGAAACTCCGATTCAATATTTTATTAGAAGAAATGTAATAACTTATGTTTATTGGCTCTTCTTTGGTATTACCCCATGTAAGTTTCTGTTAGAGTGGCATTTGATCAAGATTTTGATGGTTACTTAAATATTCTACGAATGAATTTCGTTTGGAATTATTGACTCGTGTAACATAACACTGTCATATGGGAATTAACCTGGAATAAATGTATATAAGTTGATGCTATTAAATTTTCTCTCCTAGAAGTAGTCAATAAATGGGTAATTTATTACCGATAACCTAATTGGTGTAGCCTAAGATAAAAACCGATGGAGTTGAACCTAGAAGTGATGAAATTTATACACAACTCATTGAATTTCTACATCTGCATCATGTTTGTTTTATATTTTGAGTTTAAGACACAAACTGAGTTTTTTTCGAATTAATTAAAATTTATAGAGTTCGATATTGGATTGGAGTTTGTGTTAAACATTTGATGAATTTGAGTTTAAATGTACTTCCCTGTTTTTTAGTGATTAGATTTTTTGAAGTACTATTTGGCCAATTAACTGCAAGAAGATCTCCATGTTTTTTAATTAATGCTCAATTATTATAGTCTTAATTTCTCTGTTCATTGAAACTAATCTTTCATGAAAATTAATTATCTAACATATTCATACTTTTAGCATCAAATTTATAAACGGAATAATTTATCTTTCATTTAATTAGCACGTGGTAAAAAAGAGCATATCAAAGACCTTTAGGATCTCTGATTACCGAAAACTAATTTGTGATAAAATAGTGTTGCTACCGTGCTTGGTAGTGTCTTCATGTTTTTAGCTTGAATACTTCATGAATGTATTAATTTCTCACCCTATCTTGTTTGGTTCTTTTAATAATCGACTCATTTATTGGTTATGTGAAGCTATTTCAATTACTATCAACAGACGCTAGTAATTAGAGTGGTGTTTATCTTCACAACCTTTGAAATCAAATTATCATTTTTGGGATTCTTAATGTTATGATATTGTTTATATCTCCTTAAAATTCAATGTCCTTTTGTTTTAGTTCTATAATAAGTTAGACGTACTCAGTTTAGAGACTATCCATACACAAATGATTGTGGACCCAAGGGATTGAAACAAGTGTTATAGTTCAACAACAATGTTATTTCTGCTAGAGCTTTCAAAACAGGCGTTGCTAAACATTGATAATTTTTATGGTATGTTTTGGGTAAGTGTGCGTCAATGTTGAATATTAAACATAAATGTTTAGTTGTTATCATAATTTACATATTTGAATCATTTTGGTTTGTATAGATTCTGATTTTTTCTCTGTTATTTTTATTTCAAAGTGTTAGTATGTGTATCACTCTTGGTATTTAACTTTCTTTTGTAAATGAAGAGTGGGAGCTTATATAAAATATAAATACTGAATATAGTGCCCTTGTTTATGTGGACTATTTTTGTATATGTTCTTGGGATTTGAATAGTGTAGCAAGCATAAATAAATTTGTTTAAATTCATGACATGTTAAAGAAGGATATTGGATCTTGATTTTTTAAAATGTATTAATACTATTAACGAACTTTTACCATTAAAAAATAATACTAAAGTGTTACAAAATCTATGTAATAAGGCAAAAATAGTAATACCATATTCCGTTACTAATTCTGAATTAGTAACGGTAAAATATTGTTGGTAAATCCAATATTAGTAACGGTAAAATACTGTTGGTAAATCCAATATTAGTAACGGTAAATATATGTTAGTAATTTTTTCCCATGCCTTTTTTCTAATGAAAAATTATCATTACTAATTATTTTTGCAACACTAAGGTACTGTTACAAAAAACACGTTTTGATGTAATGTATATAACATTTGTAGTAACGACCTTTCTCCGAGTGCCACAAATGTTGCAATATGCTTTTAACTTGGAGTTAACTGTACCATGCGTGTTATACGACCTTTCACCGACTGTCACCATGCCTCAATATGCTCCTCATCAGTTGTCTGGGGTCTATGCATCAAGATGCACCCTAGGGCTTTGGGCCTTTCTTAAATTTTTTCCGTTCTCCTTTTTGATAACTATTTCACTTTACATTAATTAATTTTTCCTTGCGGCCAAACCGCCTTTTGTCAAAAACCTTTATCAAAATCTTCGTCTCGCCATCGTAGTTTTATTTACAATCAAAGTGTAATTTTAACTTTACTTTAACCTTTTCACCCAAGGTAAATGTCACCTGGAAAATATTTTACCGTTTAGTCCTTATTACTTTTCCTTAATGTATTACTAATATCTTTGTCTTTAACTTTATTCTATTTTGAAGTTAAAGGACTATTTTCACGACTTTGTCAAAAGTTCATTTTTATTATACTTTAGACCTAGGTATTTCACCTTTTGAAAATAACTTTACTTACTTTTTTTGTGAACTTAATATTTTGAGTTCAAATACCCGTTTCTTATACTTTTTGTTTACTTTTTCACTCTTCATGCACATTAGTGAACTTGCGTTTTATTCATTTTGTAATAGTTCTTCTTTTCACCTTTACTTTAAAAAATATGTGTTTTCATTATACAGTTTAAAGGCCAAATATCTAACAAGAGTCCACATAGTGCTCTTAAGTTCCTCTTTCCTATAAAATGACACTTTTGTACCAAAGTATTTATTTTGTCATTTCAAGACTTGTAATTTAATTAGTTTCGCTCATAAATTGAAATTTAAAGTTTATGTTTGTTAAACCCACTTGTATTTCACCATTTTTAATCCATTCATTTTACTTACTAAAAGACCAATTAACACATTACTTAAGGCGAAAGTTCATATATTTAACATTAAACCCAACTTAACAAGTTTACTAGTGTCAACTATTAACAAGGTTATTTACTCAATTATATGCCCAAATTACCAACACTAGTTTTGTCCACTTTTACACATTCATACCAAATATTAATTTAAAACATTTTTTCATCTTTCCTTAATTACTCTTTAGACAAAAATAACACTATTTTACGTTGTATAAATTCTGAAATTTATAACTTTTTGATTTATGTTAAAAACCCATTTCAACACACTTTTTAAATGACAATCACATTAGTTTAACCAAAGTTTTACCCAACTTTCTTGAAATATATTTTTTACTTAAATAAAGTATATTTTTTATGTTCAGATATCCTTAAACAAAGTCCATTACACCATAAGTTTGAAAATCATCATTTAGTCTTCTAAAATACCATTTTCAACGTCTTTACTTCATAAAAATGTTACTTAATTATTCTAAAAATTAAACATCTTTATAAACCTTCCTTATTTCACATAGACATACATAATTTGCATTCAAATGACTTCATATGAAGCCCTTTACCTTTCTTCTTGAAAATATTTATTTGAAGTCATAAAAATATACTTTCTAACATTTTTATTTCATAAAGATATTCTTTATATATTCTGAAATTTAACTCTTTTCATAAACCTTTCTTTAAACCATCATAACTCATCCTAACACATAAAACTCATTACATTCAACTAATCATGGGATCATGCTCAAATCCAGTAAGTAAATTCATTAAAACATGCCACTTCTTTAAAATTTGAATAAATCTTATTCGTACATTATGAACTAATTTGAATATCTAGTCATGAAAATTTGCAAACCGATACTAACTCATAATGTACATCAGTACACTGTACTTAATACATATAAAAAATTTAACCACATATAGAAGCTACCTATGATGAGGCAGCACCCTAACGTGCTACTTCTTTAATCATTATCATCATTCTTACACAAAGATAGTCTTTTCTAGCCAAGGCATCCAATAGTTCTCATAAAAATCATTGGACTTTATTGCACTACTCAGATCTACCAACCTACAGTTTTCACCATTTTAACCCATGGCATTTTATCATTAAACTAACTTGGCGTACAATTGACGGTCCCATAATATCTGCAGAACCATTTTCAAATGCTCCGAATATTTGCCCTTCATTCGAGAATAGACCAAAATATCATTAATGAACACAATTACAAATTGGTCCAAAAAGTCCCGAAAGATCATGTTCATCAGATCCATGAACACTGCAGGGTCATTGGTTAACCCAAATAACATAACCAAAAACTCATAAGATCCATTTTAGGTCAAAATGCAGTCTTAGAGGTATCCTGCTCCCTAATACGAAGCTGGTGATACCCCGTACGCAAATATATTTTTGAGAAGTAAAAGGACCCTCTCAACTGATCAAATAAATCATCAATACGAGGCAACGGATAATTATTGTTGATTATCATCTTATTCAATTCTCGATAATCTACACATAACCGCAGAGAACAGTATCTTTTTTTCACAAATAACACAGGGGATCCCCAAGGGGACATACTCCGACGAATAAAACCTTGTCCCAAAAGTTATTGGATATTATCTCATAAATAGGAGCCATACGGTATGGAGCTCGTGCAATTGGCCTAGTCCCCGATGCTAGATCAAAAACAAACTCGATCTCATGACTCGGAGGTAAGCCTGGAATCTCCTAGAAAACATCAGTAAACTCGCTGATAACCGGTATAGAATCTAAGGAAATAACCACTTCCTGTAAAGTCTCCTCCTTGATATAGAATAAATAAGTGCTTGAACCTCCCTCTGGAAGAGGCATGGCAATAAGAAACATTTCCTGGCCTGGAATAGCAAATAGAATTGACCTGCAAAAATAATCCACCTTCGTACGATATTTAACCAATTAGTCCATACCTAATATAACATCATACCCATACATATCTAATACAAGTAAGTCGGCAGCTAAACATAATCTCCCAAAGTTTATCTCCACCTCTCTACATATGAAGTAGATCAGCGACCCATATCCTAAAGGAGAATCCCCACACATTTAAATAGTATCATTTGACTCTAATACTCCCATCACACACACAAAAATGAACAAATATAAAGGAATGAGATGCTCCTATGTCAAATAACACTCGACCCATATGTCCATGGATAGGTAATTTACCCTCAAGGACTGGTGGAAGTTGTTGCACCTGCGGTAGCATTGCATTTTAAACATTATAATCTCACCCATATTACAACTGTCCCTGTGAAGGTAGGGCAACATGAACGGGTGCTGGAGGTGGTAAAGGTGCTTGCTGGACCTCTTAAGCTCCTTGTACCTGTACTTTATTTTGTCGTGGGCACTCAAATCTCTTGTGAACCACCTCTCCACACTGAAAGCAACGACCCCTTAAATATTTGGCCTCTGGACCTGTGCCTGAATCTGGGCTGGTATTGCCGCTGACTCTGGAAACCTAGACCCTGTTGGCCTCCCCTGTTATTCCCTCGGCCTGCTTGGACCGGAGGAACATTCTGATGTTGCTGTTATTGGGTCCTTTGGAAATTTTGTCTAAAACCACCGCCCTTAAATCTGAAGCCTCCTAGACGTTGCCTTTTAACTGAATCCCCTTAAGGGAGGTCCCGCTCCTTCTGCAAATTTCCCCGTTATTGATAATGTTGTTCCCATTGGAACTATCTACTCCCGAATTAATCGACGAATCCGAATTCACAAATTTTTTCTCCCCTTCAAATGCATACGATGATCCTGACAATGTAGCAGTGCAACATTTATTACATCTGTAAATGTTAATAAAGTTGGGTTACCCAATAGATGTTGTCTAATTCTCCAATTCAAACCTCTCATAAACTTTAAAATCCTCTTTTCCTTAGTATTTACCTCATTCGGCACAAAATTTTCCAAGTGGGTAAACTCTTCTTTATACTCAGCCAATGTTCGGTCTCCTTGCATTACATTCAACAATCTCCTTGTCATATTTATCTGAACTACAGGAGGAAAATAATTACGATTTAAGCGTGTCTAAAACTCTGCTGTGGGCATTATATCTCTTTGCTCAGAGGTAGCAACCAACTCCCACCACTGGGGAGACGCACCAACTAGTTTAAAAGTGTCAACAATTTATTTTTGAACATCGTTGAATTCAACCATATGAAGATGTCGTTGAATATCCTTTTTCCATTGACTAGAAATGATAACATCAACTCCCCCTGGAATTATGAAGGATGTCCCTTTTGAACAGCTTCTCGAACTCTCTCCCACGTGGATGACCCCATGTGGGCTTGAACTACTGAAGCTGCAGGCTGTTTTTGAGCCTGAGGATGCAGTTGTGCCATCGTGGTCATGGCCGCGTTGACGACTTATGCCATAATATTGGCAACTTTGGCCGCAGTCATAGTCCCCTGAGGCATTTGGGGTTCCACATTCTCAACCCCTTTATTTGCCCTAGCCGGGTGACCTCATTTTGGCGGCATCTGTGAAAAGAAAAAACTGTATCAGCATACAGTTCAAGCAATTGATCAAATCATAAGATCGGGGACATAATATGAACACAATAATCCTAATAATAGGGCTCTATATCAATAACTCTACGGTAGAACGTAGAAACCCACACAGATCCTAAGACTCTTGAACATGATGCTCTGATACCACCTGTAACACCCCACTTATTCAATATAATGGGTGGCCATCCCTATACTAAAATAAAATAGGAATCGCCAGTGTATCATTCTCAGAATCAACTGTTAAATATAATTATAACCAGAATACACCATATATAAAATAAGTAGGTGCCATAAAATTTATATTTAAAAAGGGATATGACCATGAAACATTTTCAACTGCTAAGCATGAACGTAATAAGTACTAAGAGACATGAGCATGTACATACAATCCTTAGTTTTACAAAAGACTATTCCCGAATAAGCTGTCGGGTAACAGACCATACAATATCAAGAGACAACATATAAGGGATATACATTACAACCTTAAAGTATACACACCCGATTTATAATTTTGGATTCTTAACTAGATTACTAAAAGAATTGCGTCTATAACAAAAGTCCTGTAACATCCCGCACATGTAAAGCTCCCGAAAAGACTATGGAACAGATTGCCATCATTGGAGCCCTTGCGGAGGAACACCTACAATATAACACAATATATTACAAGAGAAAAGATATAAAGGGGTCAGAGCCCTGGGTTTGAAAACTACTTATAGCAAGTGAATTAAAATTCATAATAATTATAAATGCGCAATTTCATTATTGAAGTGGAGTCGCACTCTTTTGAGACTCAACCTCACCTCTCAGCTACAGTGCGCACCTAAACATATGCTTTAAATCCTAATTAGACTACCCGACTTAGCCAAGGAGAACTCACTCTTAAACCTATACATTTAACCAACTCGCGTGTCTTGCTTACCCATAACATAATAATTACAATCTCAATTATAAGGATTATATACCAATTCATTACTTAATAACTTTCTCTAGTTAGAAATATAAGATAACACACATTATTCTGAAGGTGTATATAACATTAATCTAAATACATATACAAGATAAATAACTCCATATCATTTGCACATCCATAATACATATAAGATATATATTTCAAACCTCTTACAAGGCATTAGCTCACCGAAATATATATATATATAATGTTATCATCTTCCAGGGACTTCTTAAACATTCACCCGGGCAGCCAGGTCGGAATCTCACCATCGAACCCAAAACAAATCGCAAGCTTATAGGAAGCAGCCATAGATCCTTACCTAAAGGTAAGACAAATTAAACCCAAGACGTCTTACCCCTGTAAAGTAACACATAGTAAAATACGGAACGCTACGACCTAGGGGACTATAGGCTCCTTGCTCTTCAAGCCAGGGGCCTCAACCACAATGTGCAACTTTCCACGATAGCACTAGAGGGGTATGAATCATTTAATATATCATACACACACAATATATATATATATATATATATATATATATATATATATATATATATATATATATATATATATATATATATATATATATAATACTCTCGGTTACAAGCATATACACACCTTACACTAGCCGATAACCCATAGAATTATTTCCAATTTATTTATTTTATGATTAAATCACTCCCTCGAACATTTATGATCAATCATGCATATGTTTTTCATCAATTTATCATCATTAAGGACACACGACATCTCACTCATTATCCTATAACCATTCTTAAAAGAATCCTCACTCTTCGGAGAATTACGGAAGGGAACAACGTAATAAACTCCCAAATTATACCTTCATATTCATCTAATGTATCCCCAACATTACATCCTATCATAGACACACATTTTCTCATAAATGTGTTTATAGTAGCATCTTAGAGGGTTCCTCAAACTCTAAACCCAAAAATAAGGGAATAAAACAAGAGGTAGGAATTTGCAGTGACCGTACCGGACCGAGGGTCCTAAAAATGGATCACTTTGGTTCCTCATACAAGGGTTTTTGAAAAACCTATCGTGACCAGAGCGAATCGATATCCTTGAAAAACGGACCCGGTCGGATGCTAAAACATACTGGTCCTGTGCTAAAACGGATCGATTCGGCCTGTTCAGATTTTGATCCTACGAGATTTTTCCTACATCTCAAAAGAACCCCATTTCAACTAAATTTTAGCATCATAGATCATCCAAAATGCGAACCCAACCATTTTTACAGATTCAAAACCAAATACATACATCAAATGCTTGACTTCTACACCAAATCTAGGGTTTATAACATATATACCCAACATTTCCATAATTTATTCACAAATTATGAAATAAATCAATCACATAAGCATTTAGCAAGTTTAAATCACTTGCCTCAAAGATTTAGGGACTGATTCTTCCTCAAAGTCACGGACTATTCGAGATTTCCAATGTTCTAAAGCTTTCTTTCTCTTACTCTTCTTCCTACATTTTCTTCTCAAATAGGTTTTCTCTCATATGAGATTAATTAACTTTCTCTTAAGACTAATAACATATATTACTAGTAATACCAACTTTAAATGATAATGCACACATAAAATGACTCGTATACCCTAATTCAAGTCAAACTGGTAAAAAAGATTCCGGAACTCAAATAAAACTCTCGGTCAGTCATTTTGACTTTCTCGGCCCTTTTTGGATCTACCGTGCACTCCAAATTATCACCCGAGACTCCGAATATAAAAATCATCTCCCAACCTCATATAACTCACTCAAATACGCCTCCAATTGAGAAATAACTACTTTTCGTCGCTAACACACACACACATACGACGTAATTACATAGAACAAGATTATATTTACCATATCACACTAGTAAATGTTCAATTCGCATAAATATTTACTATTCTTCCCAAATCAATATTTATGTTAAGTTCTCTTTTTAATTCTCAATTATATTTAATCACACATACCCGATAATTTAATATAAAATATAAATACACGAAAGTAAGGGGTATTACATATAATCTCTTGGAGATTTAAAAATCCTATGAGTTCTTGTTAGTTAAGAGGAACCTGATCCTTTAAGAGAATGATCAAGGAAATTAGGGAAACTAAAAGGCATGTATTATGCCTAGAATGAAGCATTGGGGTGATTAGTTAAAGAATGTTCGATCTTAGTTGTATAATAACCAATTGATCTTTTTCCATGATAGTTGGGCAGAAAAGTTAGAGAGGGGAAACATCCCCGAGGGTGAAAAACCTTGTGATGATCACCTTACACTTCCAACCTAAACATAGAGAAATATCGTCTTCCTTGGATATTGTTAAGGGACAAGAGGATGAGAAACCTTCCACTAACCCCACTATTGAGGATCAAGTCAACTTAATAGTTGTAACAGTGGAGGATCAATGGAATGTCACCCCTAGGTTCAAAGTTTTATTTTCTTTTTATTTATGAATGTAAGACATTGATCAATTTTTATTTTTTCATACTAAGTAATATGGGTTTTTGGCCATTTTACTTATTACTTAGAACTTTTGATTATATTTTTCTGCTTTATTTACTTTTATGGTTATGTGGATTACTCTAGTGCCAAAGTAACCAAAACAAACCTCTAATACTTAACATTCTTGTGAGTGAAGGGTAGGCCTGTGACCGACTTCTCATACTTGTAAAAAATTCATGATAATAATCAAGTCAATTTCCTTATTAACGTATTAATCATAATAATTGCATGTTAATAATCCATTAACTCAATTACGACTGAGTTAATACGCCCAACAAACTTAATCAATTTATAAGTTTACTGGTCTTAGGAATCTAAGACCAATTATTATAACTCACTAGTTAATCGATTGATATGAATTATTTGCCTTATGTTTTTATGGTCCTTTTAGACATATATTAGGCCTCTTATAGTGAATTTTCCCCATTGAGATAAATTGAACCCTTCTAGACCTAGATTATTCAAGAATTGCCTAACCTATGTTAGTTGTTTCCATCATCTTTAGGTTAATCGCGCTTCGTCTAGGCAGAATTTACATCCTTGATTTTGTGTGATCTCTTTAAGATTGGTCGAGAATATTCTAAGTGTCACTGTCCCTCTTTAGGTTGGTTTTGAATAGTCTTAGATTGTTCAGTCTTATATTAAATAAACTTGACCCTTTTAGGTATTATAGATTGGTTTGGCCTATTAGGTTGGTTCGATTTATTCTAGACTAGTTTCGCCCATTCTAGGCAGACTTAACTCTCTTTAAGTAGGTTTAATTTGTTCAAGATTGATTTGGCCTAATATAGTCAAACTTATCCCTCTTTTTTATTTATTGTAGATTATTCAAGCCACATTTATCCCCCTTTAAGGTGGTTTAATTTTTTTTAAATTGGCTTGGCCTAGGATATGCTGATGCATCCCTTTTTAGTCTAGTTTGATCAATTCTATATTACTTTGTGTCTATTTTATGATGACTAACCCGTTTTAAGAATGGTTTAGTTTGTTCAAGATCAGTCTTCACTACTCTAGAGAGGATTAAACACAACAAATATAACAATAATTTTTTACTATTCCAAGCTTGAACGTCTTTATCTATCTAATAATTAAACGAAATATATTCAAACTTCAACGATAAAACTTCTTCAGGTTTATGGAGTTCCATAAATCGGTTCGTGAGTACCATTTAAATACTTTAAAATTATCAGACCATGTTTATTTTCAAAGGATTTAAGTCTCGTGTAGGCTACCTAGTAATTGGGGTAAACTCTTGAACTTGGAACATTTTTAGACAAACTTCACACCATTTTTTGCATGAAGGACCACAGGTATCCCTGCAAATTTGCTTTATTGGTTGTTGATCAACCACCAACTTGAGCACCACAAATCCCTTCGTGCATATCTTTAAATATTTCTTCCATGTCATCCGGGTGAACACGCTTGCAGAGAGATCCAATGTATGACCATCTATAGAGGGTTACATATAATCTTAAGAATATGCTATAAGACTTAAAGGAAATCTATAACTTTTAGATATGTCACCATTAGGTCCATCTAGTTGGGCACTTGGTTAATCTATATTGCCAAAAAAATTGGATCAGGCCCCTCAATGATTGGCCTTTTGATATAATTCACTTATGTCATCCTTTTCACGTTAGTATCAATAGTCGAGTCCACGATGTCCAATTTATCACCATGACTATTGTAGTTCCTAGGCAACTATTCAATTGTTACCCACTTAAAAAACTTGATAAAATTGCTTCCGTTGTCCCATTATTGAATGTCTTACTTAATACTCGTCATTTAGATGGTCGACAATCAAACACTAGTCATGGTGAATAACTATGTATTTTTCACCCATTATAACGATCGGCTATCATGGCCTAATATTATGCTTCATTTTTTAACCTTAAGCATTCTAACCTGATAGCTTGTTTGATCACAGACCCTTGGGTGTGAAGATGATGATGTCAATGCATAGTTCATGATAATTTGATTCCTCGTACGAACAACCCCCATTTGGATAGCTGACCCATAGGGTTGATAAATATTATCCTACCAAATTTACATGAACATATTTCGAATGGAACTCGTCTAAATATCTTCTTATTCTTGACTGATTGAGATTTGTGATGAAATTTTCTAAGACTTGTCCTTTTATGGTCTTCCTTGGTTTATAGTTGATGTCAAACTTGGCGACCTCCAACAAGCACTTGGTTATGTTTAAGTAATGCCATCAAGGTGAAGGAATTTAGAATGATTATAAAGTGGGTGTTTAAGTAATGCCTTCATTTTCTCATAGGACACCACCAGAGTTAAGGCCAACTTCTCTATTGACATATATCTACTTTTAAAATATTATAGGATATGAGTGATGTAATAAATAGGATTATGCTCTTCTTCCTTAAATCATTCTATTTGCCCCCATTAATGGCATGTTAGGAGATGAACAAACAAAAATGGAGTTTCTATAAACATACTGGAATTGATGACAAAGCTAAAGAGCCAAGGTACCTCTTGATCTTCTAAAGGAATTTATTAAATTTTGTGTTCAATTCATAGTGTTGACCTTATTTAGTGCCTGAAATAATGGTTGGAAATTATCTAAAGACCTATAAATGACCTGGTTAAGCACTACAGACATTTCAATAAATATATAAACTTCACTAATTGTGGTTGTCCATTTTATCTCCAATAAGGATTTAATCTTATTGTTATTTGCTTCCATGCCTATCTGTATAATGAAATTAACCATGAATTTTACTGAGCTAACTCCAAAAGTGCAATTTGAGGCATGGAGCTTCATCTTATAATTCCTCAGAATCTTGAAGGTGTTGGAGAGATCTACCATTGATAAGAGCCAAGCTTCTCTTTATAAGAATATCGTTAATGTATACCTACATGGAAGTGTCAATATGCTTATTGAACATATTGATGACTAACCAGTGATAGGTTACCCTTGCATTCTTAAGACTGGACTATGTGACTTTTAGCAATATAGTCAGGATTGTAATGAACGAAGTCTTCCCCTGGTTGGGCCTGAATAGGGGTATCTGATAGTACATATAATAGGCATCCATGAAGCTTAACCTTTGATGCTCTGTTGTTAATTCTCGTATTTGATTAATTCTTGGTATAGGAAAGTGTCTTTGGGGAAGGCCTTGTTGAGATCTATGAAGTATAAATAAACTCTCTATTTGTCATTCTTTTGACGATAACCACTAAATTAGATATTCGGTCCAATAATTAGAATTCCGTAATGGAACCCGTGTGAAGCATATCATATACTTAATTTTCTATTACATTTACCTTATTTGGTGTTGATTTCCTAAATGGCTAGTAAGATCCACATCGGCTAGTAAGATCCATGCATAGTCGATGACAAGGGATCTTTAGGTCTGTGTTTGGAAAATTATAGGGTTTCGAGGAAAAGATATCCATATTATTCTTGAGAAATTAAATTTGCTTGTCAGCTTCCTCCTTAAAAAATAGTAAACTGGCAAGGAAGAACTTGTCAATTTTCAGTGGATTAAGAGGGACTATTTTTATTTCCACAATTTCTCGATCGACAAGGGCCACCTTGGTTTATTTGACCCCTAAATGATCTCCCTTTTGTTGCTATTTATCATTATTGGCCTTTAAATTATCATATCCCTTGTCATTACTTGATGTAGCCTACTAATTTTTAATGGATGGCACAAAGTAATTACTTTTTTTCTTGGTCGCATCATATCTTTACTAGTCCTTATATAATGAAGGGATGATAATACAACCTTCATGGTATTGAGCCATCGCCTTCCTAGGATGGAATTATATGGACTAAAATTCGACAACATGAATTTAGTCTCCTGATTGATCGACCCAAATTTGACTAGTATCTTAATCTTCCCCAATTGGGGTTTAATATTTCCATTGAAGATAACTAACATTTTAAAACTATCATCTAGGCCATGGATGGTGTAATCAATATTGTACAACAAACCAATATATATGATCTCTAAGAAACTACCTTGATCTACTAGGATCCTATTCACATAAAAGTTAGTGACTCTAAAAGTGAGAACTAAGGCATCTTCATAGGGGAGATTAACCCCCATCCAATTCATTATAGGAAAATGTTACTACCCACTCCAGGTCAATTTTATTTCATTATATCGTGTTAGATACTCGTATATAAACTTACAACTGGAAATATTCATGAATGGTTCTTGCTATTTGGATTATTTCTTATAGTTTTCTATCAATGCATTATCATCTCCTTTTTTCTCTTTTACTAGGACTTTTCTAGGGTCCTCTTTTAATCAATGAAATTCTTGAGGTGGCTAGTTTAGAAGAGGTCTTATATGTATTGCTTTGATATTTGGTAGTTTTTATATCTTATAACCATGATTCGTGTGGCAAGTGCAGCGTAAATTCCTCTCTCACTTATCTGCAATCCCCATCTCCATCTTGGGCATATGTTTGACAAAAGTCTTATACTTGATCTAGGGAAATGTCTTATATATAGGATATTTCAAGACCTTATGATCTTACTTATTCTTATCCTTTATTTAAATCTCCATCATTATTACTTACTCATTATTCTCCTTTCTTTGAATCTCCATTCTTTATTATCTTGGTGGGTCGATCATATTTCAGTCCACGTAAAGGATTTCACTCTTCATCTTTGCATACTTTTCAATTCGAGTGATAAGATCTTACATAAATGATGATAATTTCATTGCCAATGAATGTTTCATGTCATCGGTTCTAAAATGACTAATTTAAATTAGGATACTTCCTAATTCTAATCATAATTGTCAATATCATTAATAACCTCCCACTACCTTTGGGCATACTTTCTGAAGGATTCCCATAACTTATTTTAGAGGGATATTTATGTCGTGTCGTGTGTTGGAACCTTATCATATTGTTGGTAATCGACAGTTAAACGGATTTGACTGGCTATTGACAAGGGAAAGTGTGACATTTTTGGTGAATTATCACCCGTGGCGGGAGGACCGCTATAATGAATTTTGGTGAATTATCACCCGCGGCGGGAGGGCCACCATACCTAATAATTATTGAAGTAGGAACATAAATAATTGAGATTTGGTAATTTGGGTTAATTATTAAATTAACATCGTGGGACTTGGGAATTTAAAATCATATTGGTGCGCCTTTCAAATGGGGATCTGTGCGGGTAGTTAGTGATTTATATTTATCACGTTTAATTATCCCGTTTAATTTAAAATATTCTATTGTGATATTTATTGCGTATAATGCTACTATCTGGATTCAAGGATCCTAATTGAGGGGAGTAGTGTGTATTCATGCTTGGGGCTCTGACCTCATGCGTTGACTGACTTTTCAGGAATTAGTAATTGGAGAAGCTGCATAGAGTTATTTGAGGATTTGTTTGGAGGTGCAGTTGGAGTTGCTCTACCTTATGCATGTTGATTTAGTTTAGTTTTCCATTCCTTCGTATATACTTTGAGACACAGTTTATGGTTTTGATTGGGTCATTCAGTTCCAAAGTTGTATTGGTTTTATTCAATTTTATATTATTGGAGATTAGTTTATTATTTAGAGTTTAGCATGTGATGGACCTTTTATCGTTCACTTGTTGTTATCAATTGAGTTTGATTCAACTATTTATCTTGAGTATTGATTTATTTATGTCTCATATTTTTCTCATGCTAAGAATGGTATTTATTGACTCACGCCCGACTTAGTTTTGGTGGCAGCCGACGCCAGAATTAAGTGGGGTGTGACAATAATATTATGTATTAGGAACCTATTTGTAGGTTAGGTGTCCTCAATCTCCTGGAAGAATGAGGAATCTAACATAAGGTCTTAAGCCTTTAAGGATAAGTCCTTGGCAGTATCGCCTTTGAGGAGATGTAATTGGCCTTCCAATTACTTTTTAATGAATTAATACAAATACTCATAACCTAGAAGTTTTCTTTGTTATTAGAGATAACAATGGGGAGTTTTATGTCAAATCACATGAAAACGTTCGATTAATTGGAGCCGATTGGCTGGATCTCACTACGATGATCGTGACGACTTTCTTGCAGACCCATGGATTTGGATATCCAACCATTAGGTGGTGATAAAGGTGTTCTTAGTGAATAAAACCTTTGTTTATGCTAGTGTTCGGGACCATTTGTGCCTCATCCATGACCTTCTGATTGTCATCACAGCTATCTGGTGCGATGTGCATTTTCATTGGTGTGTCATTGGACAAGTTTCTACAGATGATGTTCATATATATCTAGAAATCGTGACATTAAAAATCCTGGATGGTGGCTCCTAAGAAGGAGAGTTATGATGTTAACTGCAATTTTTATGTTCACAATGGTGGGTTAATTGTCCCTTTGATTTGGCATCGATGGAGAAAGCAGAGATCTCGAAGTTGAATGATCTCATTTTTTTTATACAAATCTCAAACGAGATTCGATTTCCTTTGTGGAAATGAATTGGTTGGTGTGCACCCACTATGAAAAAAAATATAAAATCAAGTGGTGGGATAAAGATTTCACACAAACGATACCAAATTACAGGGGGTTTAATTCTACACTCAAATAATTTGACTAACTCGCTAGGAGTGTTGTCCCGAAAGTATATTTACACGACAATTTAACGTGGTTCATCAAGTCTTCCTTGATTATATTCATGGGTAATGAGGGAAATATTATTCATATTTATATGAATATAAATGGATTGTTAGGATCGTTATCTATCATTCAAGACTAAAAATAGAAGTATTACGTAGGTGATAAAGTGTCAAGATGTGTCCTCCTCAAGTACGAAAGATCCTTAACAAACTATAATAGAAATACATTACAATTTTATTAATCATTCGTCTCTGTTTAAATCTATATCACCTGTTAAACTTGAGTGGTAGTAGGACTTTTGTTGATGTGATAATTATCTTTTAGACATGCCTAGATTCTAGGGATTTAATTTGACTGGCTTTTAGAGACTTTGATATAAGACTAGGTTGATGGTCGATCATACGTAAGGGTAACTTAGGTAGTTCCTCTCCACAAGTATTGGCTGTGGTTCGAGTTAATTTCATTATCCTTCACACTTGTTCATGATTTATTTACAGTGACTCATAGTTGAAATAACTATAATCTAATGGACATTGACCAAATTAGTCAAACTAACTTCATTTGATTGTTCTTTGTTGTATTTTTCTATTCTCCATCATTTAGTTATTAATTATTCAATTACTCTTCATGTTGATCATTTAAACACTCAACATTCATAAAAAATCCTCGTCATCAATTGCTGTATTTCGTGGGAGCGATAATAATTAGTTGTTCTTCCAAAGTTAGTGCAATCATTACATAGTCGTGATTCAAGTTTGATTTACCCTATATGAATTCATGATTGAAATCAGTTAAGGGTTCATAACTTTATTTTTCCTGATTTCTTTTGGTACAATCACTCATTTCTTCAATCAGTTACTCACTGAATTGGTATCTTCTCACTCAAACTCGTGTCACTATTTATTTTCATACCAATGACTTATGATTCACTGAATCTGCCTAACACTATCAATCCTTTTTTTGAAATTAAGGAGATATCCAAGTACTACAATACTATAGTGTATAATCAAGAGGACACACAATCATAAATAATGGCGTTCATCCGAACCTACTAGCCAAAGTTCTTGAGGATCCAATCATGGATTCTCGCACACTTTCCATGAGAGGCAGACGGATTCACCTTCCTAGGGAAATACTCTACGTTGATATAAATGTTGGATTGTACTCCTTGTAATGGTGAGATACAACTAGGTCATGCTAATTAGACTTGGATAATGGGGCTGAGGAGGTACTAGAAAAGATACCTCATGAGGATGAGGAAGGAACGTAAGTAGAATCCCAACTATGGGCACAAGAGACCTCTTTTAACTCGGATAAAACATCCATTATTCATACTACTATAAAAGGAGGCTACACTTATTACCCAGAACAATTTCGACCAAGTGCATTTACTTAACTTAGCAAGCCTTCGGCCTTTAATTGACTCGACCCATAATCCTCTAGCTCAAACATTTAGGGAAACATGGGTCATCACATTAGGGAATATAAGAGAGTCTCAGCCTTAAAGCGTATATTATGTTAAACCCTAGGACCTTACCCATGGTTAATCTAGTCATAGTAAATGAATGATTAGAGTTGAAGGATTAGGAAAAAATCAAATGACAAAAAAGAACCCCTAAAATCATCCCCTACAGATGTTGGAAAAAAAGTTGGGTGATTATATTAAGAGTAAATATACAATTCAGATGGGGTTACATAAAAGAATCACCATATCAACTATAAATAATTTCCCCAATCTTGCCAAGTTTAATCCACTTATGGTGACTCATAAGTATGATGAGACTACCAACTATATACGTTATATTGAGATGTACTAGACAGTGACCGCATTTATTTCGCTAATGACGAAATGATATGTTGAGAATTATCTATAACTCTTACTCGTGTGGAAGATGTTTGGTATAGCGATAAATGTTATGATGTAACTAAGGACCATATCGACCACATCTACTAATATAATGTGATGATGATCTTAAAATATGTTCCAACACCATTAAATGTTGAACCTTTGCCACCATTTGAAAGGTATCAACAAGGTATTGTTATAGGATCTGTTCTCAATGTCCATCACATCTTTTAAGAAACTTTTAACTTTATTTGTTAATCATGTTATTAGTGAGTGAAAACACCATAAACCCCCAAACTATGTTTCAAATGTTAACCAATGTGAGCCATTTAAAGACAATGTAAATTTTTTCAATGCAAAATATCTCAAAGTTAGCGGCCTTATGAACCAACTTGCAATAACAAATTTTATGGAAGGGGGCCACGCCATGTGTATGTTGTCCTTATCCACAAAACCTATGCCCATTAGGGGTCATCACTTGGCATAGATAAAGAAGGAAATAAATGTGGAAGACTCCCTAAACATTAAGGATGCAACCGAGTAGGATGGATCCCAAGATTGGGATAACTCCACTCAACTAAATTATATAGGACAAAATAATAAATACAATGGTAAGTAATCTGGGGAGATAAACTAAGACTTCTTATAATCTCAACTTGAAAAATACCCGAGTCCTCGATAAAACTAAGTCTATGATCCCTAGTTTCAGTGATCAAAACATAAGTTATGCCCTACATATATGTAAAAACTAAGTTTACGGTCATCAGTTCAAAGTAACTAAGATAAGGATAGATTCCAAGGTCTAAGTGACCAAAAAAAGCCTAAGACCTAAGTTCCAAGTGATTAAGCTAAGACACATGTCCAAGGTTCAAATGATCAAAACCAATGTTATTGTGATCAGTTTTATGTGAAGAAAGAAAGGCTATGACACTCTCATAATTAAGTTCCAAACTAATGCTCTGACCCTTGCTCCCAAGTGCCGAAATTTAATACTACGTTAAGGCAACCCACTAGGTATTTATAGGAGATATCCACATGATAATATTTTTTCTCTTATAGACCACTTTCAAATTCTATATAGATAGAAATGTGCATAAAATAATAATATATGTGAATTGGCAACTAGCCTATGCTATTGGGGGGAAACGAATATATGTGAATTCTCACCTTGCCTAAATCCATTAGGGTGATTTTTTATTAATAAGAATGAAGATAGTACAAAGAGATAGAATTTTAGTACAATAATCAATATGTGACATTAAGAGGATCTTCATGTCTTTATTTATAAGTCAATACATTTTGTTTTAATACGATTCTGGTGATGTTTTTCACGGGACTCTTATTCCTATATGATCATCACATTATTATCTTATTGTGACATCCCATAAAACTTCAACTAAATTGATCAGATATAAAATAAATAATTTAGAAGTCTGTTAAACTGAGTACCATTCTAAGCATGCGATACATTAACTAATATGCGTAAACTAAATAATTGAATACAACTAATAGAATAGGTCAATATAAATATATAATACCCTAATCATCCACAGTAATAAAACCCTACACGGGAAGTACAACTGTCTCAACATGAAACTAACTCTCTAGATAGAGCAATAATTACTAAATAGCCAAAATAGTGGAAATATATATAGGAATGTAAAGAGTGAGCATGCAGGATCGATACTTACATTTTATAAGATCAAGAACTGAGAAGTATAAGAGGAAATCAGGGGTGGGGCTACACCAACGACCCATATCCTAAAAAGATAATTCAACAACAACGTTAATAACAAGTTTACGAAGAGTAATATTATAATTAAGTTTAGGCTACGATATAACTACGCAACTTCCTCTAGCCTTTTAGTTGCTTTTAAGGTATCCCAACCCAAACAACCCTAAATATCATATGAGTCTAAGCACAAACCCAAGTGAACCACACGATTACATTTTATTCATCTCATATGAATATAATTAAAGGTTCCATAATTATACATGTCCATACATCTCAAATATATGAAAATATAAGGGATGATTGCCTTTATGTCTACATCCACACAAGTACGGTTCATGCCATGTACATCATAAATGGGCTACTCTCAAGCCCTCACATAACGAAGGCCTATTTATACTACCTTCTTGAATTGTTTGGTATAGTTATAAGTTGTCCCACACCCATAACCTCAAAGAATCTATAACGGATAATCACTACGCCTTCACTCCAGTCATATGGACCCATACCCTAGGCTATACAAAAGGATACCCCTGTGAATCACATCTATATACAATAGATGTTTTTATCACGTAGTGTCCAGGGTAATCATTACCAAGGTAAATCTCATTTTTATATACCGAGGTACTAGCGAGGCCTCCGTATATGCTCCTCATAAGGATATCCCCTAGTACAAATCCCATGAGTACACACACCCGGTATGTTTTATATAATACACAAGAAAATTAATCATAATCACATAAAGATTACAAGTCTTAAATCCAAGTTTATTAACTTAATTAATCTCGTTTAATTAAGAATAAAGTCTTTAAGCTATCGCCAAATTTTGAAATCTAACCAAATGATCCATAGAGCCATACTTAGCCAAACCTAGGGGGTAGATCCATCGACTCCCAATGCCAGTCGATTGGCCTTACCAATACATAAGTCCTTCTTCCCCATTACGGGATAGAATCCCAAAAACCTCTGTTAACAAACTTTCAACTCCTAAGTCATCTTGAAACCTAACTATATTCATATATAAGTATTCCAACATCAATCCTAACCTATAATAAAGGTTTATACAGGATTTTCATGGGAGTTAAAAGGACAATTTCATATTTCATCTAAGAACCCTAGATTTCTATCTTTGATCAATTAGGTTGGGATTTATTATCAATTCGTTCAATTAATAAGAGGGTTTTGGTTGATTTTTAGTGTATAACATCTTCCTAACAATTATACATCAATATATATAAGGATTTTACCAATTTTAGATTATCTCAAGAACGTGAATATTAACTTAAATTATCTATTTAATTTAATTATTAAATTAGTTCATAAATCCTAAAATTAGATTTCAATATAATTATGTTTTGATTCCAATGAATAGTCTTATTACAACACTAAAAAAATTGTATTTAAACACAATATAAACTTGACTAAATTCTAATTGGGATGAAATCTTAGCTCAATTGCTCCAAATCTCTTTTTTCTCCAAATTGCCTCTTCTCTCTAGCTCTAGGGTTTTTATCTAAAAGTTTTAGGGTGAATTAAGTTTAACCTAATGGCCTTTTTGTTAATCTAATTTAAAAATTAGGTTTAATCCCCAAATGGACCTCTACTTAGTGAGTCCAAATACCTCTCTAAATGGCCTAAAACCTCTCTAAACGACCTCTACTTAATTAGGATTAAGCATGCTCCCATGATTAGTTGAATGTAATAATTTTTATTTGTTGGGATGAGTTGTGATGCTTCAAATAAAGGTTTTTAAAAAAAGATAAATTTAAGAATATATCAAGAACATTTTTATTTCATAAAAATGTTAGAAAGTATATTTTTATGACTTTAAATAAAGATTTTCAAGAAGAAAGATTGTGGGCTTCATATTAAGTAATCTGGATGCAAAGTATGCTTGTTTATGTGAAATAAAGAAGGTTCTTAAAGGTGTTTAATTTTCAGAATAGTTAAGTCATATTTTTAAGAAGTAAAGTTGTTGAAGATGACATTTTAGAAGACTAAATGGTGATTTTCAAACTTATAGTGTAATGGGATTTGTTTGACGATGTTTGAACATGAAAATATACTTTATTCAAGTAAAAAAATAGATTTCAAGAAAGTTGGAGAAAACTTTGGTTAAACTAGTGTCAATGTCGTTTAAAACGTGTGCTGAAATGAGTTTTTAACATGAAATTATAAGGTTATAAATTTCAAAATTTATACAACGTAAAATAGTATTATTTTATATGAAGAGTAATTAAGCGAAGATGATAAGATGTTGTAAAGTAATATTTGGTATGAATGTGTAAAAGTGGACAAAACTAGTGTTGGTAATTTGAACATATAATTAAGTAAACAACCTTGTCAATGGTTGAAACTAGTAAAATTGTTAAGTTTGGGTTGAATGCTGAAAAACATAAAGTGTCACACAATGTAATGTGTTAATTGGTATTTTAGTAAGTAATAATAATGGATAAAAAATGGTGAAATTCAAGTGATTTTAGTAAATGTAGACTTTAAATTTCAAAATATGAGTCAAACAAGTGAATTACAAGTCTTGAAATGATAAAAGAAATTTGTTGGTACAAAAGTGTCATTTATTGGGAAAGACAAACTTAAGAGGAAATTCACTAAACTATGTGGACTCTAGTTAAATCGTTAGACTTTAAAGTGTATAATGAAAGCTCAAGTTTTGTAAAGTAAAGGTGAAAAGAAGTATTTTTATAAAATGAATAAGATGCAAATTTACTAGTGTGCGTGGATGATAAGAAAGTACATAATAATGTAAGCGGGTTTTTAAACTCAAAAGATTAAGTTCACAAGAAATGGAAAGTAATGTTACTTTCAAAATGTGAAATACTGAGTTCTAAAGTAAAATAAAAATGAACTATTAACAAAGTAGTGAAAATGATCTTTAAACTTGAAAATATAATTAAGTCAAAGAAAAAGATGTTTGTAATACATCAAGGAAAAGTAATAAGTACTAAATGGTATAATATTTTTAAGTTGACATTTACCTAGGTTAAAAAGGCTAAAGTAAAGTTAAAAGGCCAAAAAGTACCCTTTCATTATAAATAAAAGTATGGCGGCAAGATGGGGATTTTAATAAAGGTTTTTGATAAAAAGGTTGTTTGGCCACAAGGAAACGTAATTAATGTAAAGTGAAACAGTTTTCATAAAGGAGAAATGGAGAAATTTAAGAAGGGCCCAGAGCCCTAGGATGAGACTTAATGCTTAGACCCTTGACAACTGATCGTAAGCATATTGCGGCATGGTGTCAGTCGGCGAAAGGCCATATAACACACATGGTATGGTCAACTCCAAGTTAAAAGCATATTGCATCATTTGTGATAGTTGGTGAAAGTATGCTAATACAAATGTGCTATGGTCAACTTTTTTTATAAAAGTAAAGTATTTGAAATTTGTAATAACTCCCAAAATGGTTAATGAAAGCAAATAAATGCAGGTGCACCCCGAAAAAGGTTTAAAATGGACTTAAAGCGAAACATTGTAAATTAAATAAAGTTCATGAAAAGATCAGTTGAAAGTTATAACAGGATAAAGGGTGGATGAAAATATAGCATAACCCAAGTTAACACGGTAATGTATTCTCAAAAATGTACTTTGAAGGTAATAATATCAAGACATAAAAGTGTTCACATTAATAACGGTCATGTTTGTTGGAAAGTAATTAAGTGAAGAAACATTTTGCAAAGCAAGGTAGTATTTTCCAAAGAAATGACAAAAAAAGTGTTTTAAATTAACTAGGTTGGGATAATGGAATAAGTAAATGTTTTTATAATAAGAAAAGGTCATTGAATGGATTAATTTAACCGGAATAAACTAAAAGTTCATATACAAAGTAAAAGTTTATGCATATATATATTTATATATCATGTACGTAGTAGTGTCATTAAGTCATAGCATCGATCTCTCTTTTGGTCATTCGTTTCTGTAATGCATTTTGCTAGAACCCCACAGGGCATTGGCTCACATCCCTTATTTGTTATAACCGGATAAATACAGTTTTGTATTTGAGAGCGTTATACTCGTAAGATTTCTTACCCTCTTTACGCTAGTAGCCTTGATTACTTGAGCCCATAATGCACTTTATTGGGTTCCTCACTTGGCTAGTTACTTTATTTAACATGAAAACGGAATTGCATGCTAAATATTTAGACTTTAGATCAGATAAAAGGAACTAGAAATATTATTTAGGTTTATTCAAATCACTTCACATTTAACGTGTCCGGTCCGGAGCGGGTCGATCCACCGGTAGCCCATAAATCAGTATTGGGCATCACAACTTGGTATCCGAGCATTAAGTTTCATGTTTCTTACGAGAGTGACACGTATTTGTGCGGTAGGTATTTGATCTTTTGATTGTCAAAGTTCAGTTTGGCTCGATCTCAATCTCGTATGACAAAGGGGACTCCGGGTTATGTGCACACATAGTTGCGGCATAGGTTTTAAGAAACTAAATGTACGTGGTAAATGCTTATTCGTTAATGGTGATAGATTAAGTTTATTCGTTATGCTAATTTTCAGCATCCTAAGTGTCACCCCCTAACCCCATTAGGATATAATTAACTAAATAGTTTACAAACCACAATTATAATTTATTTATTATTTTGGTAATACATATTGAAACAACTTCAAGGTTAAAATGCGGAATACTAAAAATCCAATCGTTTTAAGGAGACATACTTTCAACAGAACTCACATATCATTTAACTTAATTACAACTAGTACAGTGTATAAAACAAACTAACAAGACCCTACTTCTATTTACTCAACCTCCTAGACCTGGCAGTGGCAGCTGGAAAACCTGAAAATGTAAACATATAAAACCATGAGTTTAAAAACTCAGTGAATGTACTACAGTTATCTATAGTAAAAGTACTATATTAACATCTCAACATATCAATATATACATCTCTGTGACAAATTAGGCCATATACATATCCGGAGTTAATAAACCCCACATCTCCTGCCCATAGGCAATAATCATATCCATGGGTTTTAAAAACCTAACATCTCCTGAATTGCATAGCAACTCAACATATCTTGGCTTTTAATAAGCCATAACATCTCAACATCTCTTGGCTTTTAATAAGCCATAACATCTCAACATCTCTTGTCTTTTAATAAGCCATATCATCTCAATATATAATACATACACATCATATCCCAAATCAACTCAGTAAGTACACTCACCTTGTGTTGTCAACTATGTATTCACGTTTCCCTTGGGTGGAGCTGAACTTGGTTGATTTGACCTTACACTTGTTAATCCAACTAAATCAGTACATAAACTCAATCATAAGCATTATCTTAATATAATTATGTAACTTTAAATGAGTACACAACCACAATATGATTCTACTCAAGTCATATTCCATGAAACATATGTAAAGACGAAACGATGGTATATATGTTGATAAGGTCATGAACATTGAACCCTAGAAACTACCTCGTAAGAAATTTATAACTAAACTCAAGTAAACATAAAAGTATACTTATGTATATATATACACCTGAAACATGTACTCAAAATACCCTTGGGAAGGAGCAGATAAAAGTACTCTTTCATGGGATATCCAGTATGGCCTGAAATTATTGTCCTCCATACTTAACCTTCCCATTTTAATTAATTGTACACATACAGGTGTCCAGCCTTATCAATATGAAAACATATATGAATATAATTTCCAACAAAAGTGACGGTGTAAATTTTCAAGCTCCCTAGGGCAAGTTATGACTATTTCTTTACAACACAAGAAATCTTCCCTACAAGCTCCTCTATTGTTTCTTCAACTTCCAAGAATTTTCATAATTTTTTTACAGCATAACTTTCCATTATTTTCAACATACTTTTAGTAAACATACTAAATAGTACATAATTAAAGTTTCATAATATTTGGAGTTCATTTTCTATCTCAAAATCTTGACCAAACTCAGGGCATACCGAATTGGAATATACAAATAGCAACTATATACCAACTTGCAACCATCACTAAAGCCTAACCATAAGGAGTTAAATTCTAATTTTCGGATATGATATGAATATATGAGTATATTTTCATTTACAATTGGAATTTCTGAATTCCAGTAATCACACAAATAGATATGCAAGTTTGAATAGAAAGGGTTTCAATACAAAGCAATATGACCTATAACACCACTTATCTCACATATGAACCAATACATATTATCACAAAGGAGGATTAAATTTTAATCAATAATTCACGATTTATATACTTTGAAATAAGTAAAATAGAAGATTAAAACAATATTAACACATAATTATACCTTGGAAACACCTTAAGAATTTTCTTGGAATTGTTTTCCTAGATTTTCCTTGTAACCCTTTCTTCCTTAACTTCTACCTCTCTTTCCTCGAGCTAATAACACCTCAAACTGAACCTAGGGACTTATTTGCTGAAGAAAAAAGGTTAAGGGAGAGTTTTAAGTCGGCCAAGGCTGCCTCCCAATCCATCCAATCAAATTAAAATATATGGTTTAAAAAAAGACAATTTACCACTTAAGGGAATTGACAGATTTGCCTCTTGTTCGTAATTTTGGCTTAACTTATTACTCAAACATCCGTTTGATGCAACGTTTATTTTGTTACCACCCTAACTCACATGTATACAACTATTTAGTTTTCACCTCAAGTCAATTGTAATGTTATAATGGTCAAAACTAGTCTTAAACAGGAACGTTTCTATCGAAATTAACAAAATCTTGTGTTCGTAAATAATTCGACATTTCATGATTTATGAAAGTAGAATTATACCAACCATAATACCTTAACATTAAATATACTAATAACAAATCATTCATATCACATAAGATAAGTATAATTTAAATATAATGTATCATAATCATATACGGGTTGTCACACTAAGTTAGGATAGTAAATATTGGCACGTGTTCCTTTAGAAACGTGTGATAACATTGGTGTTCCCAATGAATGGTCGACGTTCCACGTAGTATATAAAGGTGTGTAGATGAGTTTTAAGATTGAATAAAGTATATTTATGAGAAATGTGGATTTTGGTTGCGAAAAATGCAGTTTTTGGGTCATATAGTGTCCGAGAAGGGTATTTTCGTGGACCCAAGTTACAGTAGTGATGGAGTGTGGTTATCCCACAACATCGGTGGAGATTAGAAGTTGCTTGGGTTTGGTGGGTTATTATCGCCATTTTAGGCTTTTCAAAGATTATCGACCCTTTGACGAATTTGACCCGGAAGGGGGTATAGTTTGTGTGGGATGATTCCTGTCAATTAGCATTTGATGAGATAAAGGATAGATTGACGTCAACACCCATTCTCGCGTTGCCTAAAATGGGAGTAGAGTATTTAGTTTTTACTGATGCATCTCTTCAGGGACTAGGAGGTGTGCGTCAACAAGAAAAGAGGGCAATTCTTATGCATCTCACAAGTTAAAGCCCCATGAGAGGAATTATCCTACGCATGATTTGGACTTGGCCGCGGTAGTCTTTGCATTGAGAATTTGGAGGCATTGTCTCCTAGGGGAGAAGTTTAGTCTTTTCATGGACCACAAGTCGTTGCCATATTTGTTCACCCAGAAAGATATAAATACGAGTCTGCGTAAGTGGTTGGAGTTTGTAAAGGATTATTAATTTGATATCCAATACCATCCGGGGAAAGATGACGTAGTAGCTGAGGAATTGAATGATCGACCCAATGGGCATTTAACAGAGGTATGGAAAGCCAAGAGGAAGGAGCTTCGTTAGAACGATGTTGTGGCCAGGGCTTGTATGGTAGTGTTGACAGTCACACCCGAGATGGTGATGAGGGTGGTGAAAGCTCAAGATGAAGATACGAATTGGAAGGACAAGGTGCAAAAATTACTGACCGAGGGAGAGGAATCCTACTCTATCAGTTCTGAGGGTGGATTATATTTCAACGGAAGGTTGGTAGTCCTGGATGATTCAAATCTGTGACATTCTGTTATGTCGAAATCTCACGGGTCAAAATTTATGGTTCACCCAGGTGGAGACAAGATGTATTAGGACATGCATCGACAATACTGGTGGGCAAGTATAAAAAGGGACATAGTTGAATTTGCCTCTAAATGCACCACTTGTCAGTTAGTAAAAGTGGACCACCAGCGACCTTCTGGAATGTTACAACCATTGGAAATTCTGATATGGAAATGGGAAATCATTTCCATGGATTTTATCATGGGATTATCGATGTAACAGTGTATCCATGATTCCATGTGGGTAATGGTGGACCGTTTAACAAAGTCGGCACACTTTTTACTGGTGAGAACGGACTTCATGACAGTGCAGTATGCTCAGCTCTTTATTGCTGAAATTATAAGGTTACATGGAGTGCCGATCAATATTGTGTCCGATCGAGATAAAATCTTTGTTTCCCCTTTTTGGCAGAGTTTTCAAGAAGCCATGGGAACGGAATTGAGGTTAAGTATGGTATACATTCCCTAGATCGATTGGCAAATGGAACGAGTAAATCAAATGTTGGAAGATATGCTCCGTATGTGTATGTTAGATTTTGGAGGAAGTTGGGAGCAATACCTACTGCTGGTAGAATTTGCTTATAATAATTCACACCATTTTACTATAGGTATGGAGCCTTATAAGGCATGTTATGGACGCCCATGTCGTTCACCCGCGTGTTGGTTGGAAGTCGGTTATAATAAACTTCTTGGACCAGAGATGATCCAAGACACTTCGACAAAAATTGAGTTAGTTCAAAACTGCATACGCGTTGTGCAAGACCGACATAAATGTTATACTGATGGGGATCGTAGGAATCTGGAGTTAGAAGTGGGAGACAAAGTGTTGTTAAAGGTATCCTTGATGAAAGGTATAATGAGATTTGGGAAGAAAGGCAAAATTGCGTCGAGGTATGTAGGGCCTTTTCCAATTACTAAGAGGATTGGTCCTTTGGCTTATAGATTGCCTTGCCGGGACATTTGCAAAGAATTCATGATGTGTTCCACGTTTCTTCCTTAAAGAAGTATCGAAGAAGTGAGAGGGCTCATTGGCATATCCCATTGGAGGAAATTGAGTTGCCATTTTAGACAGTAGTGAGGATAGGCTACGATCGAAAGTAGTGCCTTTTGTTCGAGTCCAGTGGGGGAACCATAACGCCGATGAGTAAATGTGGGAACATGGATGAAATGTGAGCCAAGTATCCTTACCTCTTTCCATAAGGTACGCCTGAATTTCAAGGACGAAGGGGGAGGGGGGGGGGGGGGAGTATGTAATACCCCTCACTTTCGTGTATTTATATTTTATATTAAATTATCGGGTATGTGTGATTTAATATAATTGAGAATTAAAACGAGAACTTAACATAAGTATTGATTTGGGTAGAGTAGTTAATAATTTTGCGAAATGTACATTTACTGGTGTGATATGGTAAATAAAATCTTGTTTTATGCAATTACGTCGTATGTGTGTGTGTTAGCGGCGAGAAGTAGTTATTTCTCAACCGAGGCATATTTGAGTGAGTTATATAAGGTAGGGAGATTGTTTTTATATCCGGAGTCTCGGGTGATAATTTGGAGTGCACGGTTGATCCAAAAAGGGTCGATAAAGTCAAAATGATTGCCCGTGGGTTTTATCTGGGTTCCAGGATCATTTTGACCAGTTTGACTCGAATTAGCGTATATGAGTCATTTTATATGTGCATTATCATTTAAAGTTAGGATTACTAGTAATATGGGTTATTAGGATTAAGAGAAAGTTAATTAATATCATTTGAGAGAACCTATTTGACAGGAAAACGTAGGAAGAAGAAAAAGCTTTGGAACTTTGGAAATCTCGAACAATCCGTGACTTTGAGGAAGAATCAGTCCCTACATCTTTGAGGCAAGTGATTTAAACTTACTAAATGATTATGTGTGTGATTTATCTCATAATTTGTGGGTAAATTATGGTAGTGTTGGGTATATATAAGATAAACCCTAGATTTGGTGTAAAAGTCTAGCAGTTGATGTATGTAGTTGGGTTTGAATGTGTAAAAATGGTTGGGTTCACATTTTGGATGATCTATGATGTTAAAATTTGGTAGAAATGGGGTTCTTTTGAGAAGTAGGAAAAATCTCGTAGGATCAAAATCTGAACAGGCCGTATCGGTCTGTTTTAGCACCGGACCGATTTGTTTTAGCATTCGAACCGGTCCCTTTTTCAAGGATATTGGTTCGGTCAAGTCACAATAGGTTTTCTAAAAACTCTTGTATGAGGAACCGAACCGATCCATTTTTGGGACCCTCGGTCCGGTCCGATCACTGCATATTTTTACCTCTTGTTTTATTCCTTTTTTTTGGGCTTAGAGTTTGAGGAATCCTCTAAGATGCTACTGTAACACAATTATGAGAAAGTGGGTGTCTATGATAAGATCTAATGTTGGGGATACATCAAGACGAATATGAAGGTATAATTTGCGAGTTTATTATGTTGTTCCCTTCCGTAATTCTTCGAAGAGTGTGGATTCTTTTAATAATATTTATGGTCTAATGCGTGAGAGGTCGTGTGTCCTTAATGATGATAAATTGATCAAAAACCATATGCGTGATTGATCATAAATGTTCGAGGGAGTGATTGATACATAAAACAAATAATTTGGAAATAATTCTATGGGCTATCGGCTAGTGTAAGGTGTGTATACACATGTAGCTGGGACTATTGTATATATATATATATATATATATATCTTGTGCGGATGATATATTAGATGGTTCATACCCCTCTAGTGCTGTCATGGTATGTTGCGCGTTATGGGTGAGGACCCTGGCTTTAGGAGCAGGGAGCGTATAGTCCCCTGGGTTATAGCGTTCCATATTTTACTGTGTGTGACTTTATAGGGGTAAGACGTCTTGGGTATGATTCGTCTTACCTTAAGGTAAGGAACTATGGCCGGTTACCATACGCTTGCGATTTATTTTGGATTCGGTGTGAGATTCTGACCTGGCTGCCCGGGTGAATGTGTAAGAAGCCCCTGGAAGGTGATAGCATTATAGATAATATATATATATGTTTATATATTTCGGTGAGCTAATGCCTTGTAAGAGGTTTGGAATATATATCTTATATCTGTTATGGATGTGCACATGATATGGAGTGATTTATCTTGTATATGTATTTAGATTAATGTTATATACACCTTCAGAATAATGAGTGTCATCGTATATTTGTAACTAGGAAAAGTTATTAAGTAATGGGTTGGTATATAATCCTTAGAATTGAGATTGAAATGATTATGTTATGGGTAAGCAAGACACGCGAGTTGGTTAAATATATAGGTTTGAGAGTGAGTTATACTTTGCTGAGTTGGGTAGCCTAATTAGGATTTAATGCATACGTTTAGGTGCGCACTGTAGCTGAGAGGTGAGGTTGAGTCTCAAAAGAGTGCGACTCCACTTCAATTTTGAAATTGTACATTTATAATTTTATGCATTTTAATTCACTTGCTATAACTATTTTTCAAACCTAGGGCTCTGAGCCGTTTATATATTTTCTCTTACAATATATTGTGTTATATTATAGGTGTTCCTCCGCAAGGGAGCCAATGATGGTAATCTGTTCGAGAGTCTTTTCGGGAGCTGTAGCATGTGCGGGATATTGCAGGACTTTTGTTGTAGACGTAACTCTTTTTGTAATCTAGTTAAGAATCCAAAATTGTAAACCGAATGTGTATATCTAAGGGTTGTAATATGTTTCCCTTATATTTTGTCTCTTGATATTGTATGGTCTATTACCCGACGGCTTATTCGGGAATATTCTTTTGTAAAACTAACGATTGTACATACATGATCACGTCTCTTAGTACTTATTATGTTAATGCTTAGTAGTTGAAAATGTTTCATAGTCATATCCCTTTATAGATAGAAATTTTTTGGCACCTGTTTATTTTATATAGGGTAGTTTATGGTCATAATTATGTTCCACAGTTGATACTGAAAATGATACACTGGCGATTCCTATTTTATTTTAATATAGGGTTGGCCACCCTTTATATTGGGTGTCACATTGAAGTCATCAGAGATGTAGGCAAGTCGAAAGCCCACACCCTTGTTTAGCATGTTATTTCAAATATGGTTGCTCATCCAATTTTACTGATCATGTAGAACATTTTTACGTTTAGTTGATAAACCAACTATGTTGTCTGATCGGGGGGCTTGTATTGCCTAAAAAATCACAAGTAATAATGATCAGTGCGAGGTAAAAAAATATAATGAATTATAATTGTTTCTAAATCAAAGAGCTTACCAACTCCAGGTGTTGCATCCCTTGCCCGAGGATGCATTCATCTTGGTGTTTTTTTTCAAGGCTGACATGTTAAATAAATCATGAAGGCCTTTCTCAATGCATGACTTAAATTTTCATTGCGGTAGGCTGAGTCAACCAAAGTAATAGGATCCTTCCCCTTTGATAAAGTAATTGTCGAAGAATATGATTTGGAAGTTAGAGTAAAGGAGGATGAGGCATTGCTTCTTGAGGCAATCACCCTATCTTTCTCAATGCCTCAGTAGGATGACACTCAGAATGAGGGGACATTTCTACTTCCTTAGCCTCTTGGCCTTCTCCCTATCTTATTTTATGTTCGTGTGTTATCTTTCTATCTCTGAGTCATCAATATACCATGCTTATGTCCTCCTAAAGACTTAGGCAATAATTATTATCCTTATTCTCACTAGCCCACACAATGACCATATTAACATTTTTTTACCATGCTTGTTGGTTATGCCATCTTATTCATCGATGACAAGAATAGTGTGACGTGAAGTAACTTATTCTTACTCAAAATCATTATATAAATGACCCACAAAGGGTTCATCCTTTCTAAATGAAAAAAGAATCAAGGTTTCGAATGGGAAATAGTATTTCGTGGCCTTCGCGTAGTTAAAAATGACATGGTGTGTTGATACCAAATTTAATCCGCTGACATGGCTCAATAAAGTGAAGACACGTGGCAGTCTACGTGGCAATGGCAAATCTTTCCGAGGAACCCACACACTCCGAGGAACCACACTACAACGAGGAACACTGCTTCCCCGAGGAACTCATACGCTCCTAGGAACTGATACGCTCCGAGGAACAAGAACTCTCCGAGGAACTATTAAATACCGAGAAGCTTAGGCGGTCCGAGCAACTCAGGCGGTCCGAGCTGCACCTCGAACACAACATTAATAGCTGGATAACCAACAGTTCAACTGATTCATTAAATGCTTATCATTCAGACGCACATGCTTAAGGGGCATTAAATGTATTACCCTTTCATATGTACCTCATTTAATGTATTACCCTTTCACATTACAGCCTCAGGGCTATAAATACATTGTACAATCCTCATTGTAAGGGGACCCCCCGGACCGGAATTTCTTGATAGAACTTGTAATCGAGAATTCCCAAAAACACTCAGCAATAAAACAACATTGGACGTAGGCCATTCTTATAAGGCTGAACCACTTTAAAATTCTTTATCTCATTTATTTATCTGTGATTGAATAATTAGAGTGATCTAATTTTTTACATCAACAGATTGGCGCCGTATGTGGGAAACGACTGGTAATATCGTTTTTCACCAAAAACAATCCATTACGAATGGCTGACATTCCGGAATCCAGCAATCGAAACGCTGGAACCCCTCCAAATCCATCTGCTCTACCAAATATTCCAGATCTAGCTGGAATAATGACAAATATGGCTCAGGGCCAGACCGTCATGCAAGAAATAATGCGACAACTCATCCAAATTCTCCATGGCGGTGCGTTAGCCCATTCAGGACCACGAAGTATTCAAAGAAACACCCGTGCACCATCCTCGCGTACTAGGCGTACCAATTCATATCGCAATGAAGAATCTGAAGATTTTTCTTTACAACCTGGATGAACTTCGTCAGTGCGAGCCACAGATACAAAACAACGTATCACTCTTTCTCCAGAAAGGACTAGTGCGTTAGAGAGGTTAAGCAGGGTATCACCTTTTGATCGATTAGGACTTGGAAGGAATAGAAGTCCTCCTAAAGTCGTATAAAGGATTTTTCGACGACCATCATATTTAAGGGAAGGATCTGCCCAATCACGACCAGCTGCTCGTCAAGATAGATCCTATGAGCGACTAGCTGCACGTCAAGATAGATCTCAGGAAGACACTTCAACGCGATCAGTTGCTCGAACCAATAGGCCCGAGGAAGGGAATGATGCATGGAAAGGCTCTATTCAAAGGCTGGAGGATATATTAGGGGAAATGGCTAAGGCCAAGAATCCTCTACAACGAACCTTTGTTAGAGGAACACCTTTTATCTAGGCTATTGTAGATTTTCCAACACCATCAAAGTTCAAAGCACCTGTTGTGACTCCCAAGTATGATGGAAAGACTGATCTTGTCCTTCATATAGAACAATATCAGGCTGCAGCCGACATCAACGCTGTTCCAGATGAAATGAGATGCAGAGCATTCTCGGGAACTCTTAACGGATCTGCTCAAATATGGTATAATAATCTTCCTCAGGGTAAGATCTCAACTTTTCTTCAACTGACCGAGTTATTCATTGGGAATTTCTATCTTGGGGCAAAGCCAGTTAAACGAATAGCACATTTGTTAAGTGTTAGACAAAAGGCTGGTGACAGTATTAAAGATTATATAACTCTTTTTAATAATGAGAAACTGGAAGTCATTGATTATGAGGAGAAGACAGCTATTACTGCCTTGATGAGTGGACTACTGCCGAACAAGTTGTACTACACTTTGGCCAAAGATCCACCTAGAACCATGTCAGACCTAATGGGAAAAGCGTCCAAGATTATGAATGCCGATGAGGCTATGGCTGCAAAGAAGAATATGGATGCTAAAGAAACCAAGGTGGAAGGTGATAAAGCTAAGAAGAAAGAGCACAAGAACAATGGTAATAACAAACATTCAAAAAGTAGGTCGGTATGGGATGTAATGAAGAAATATGATAATTATACTCCTTTGAAGAAGGATATCAACCATGTTATAGAAGAAATCAAGAACAACGAGGAACTAAACTGGCCAGAGAAAATGAAGGCAGACCCTAACAAGAGGAATAAGGCAAAGTATTGCGAGTTTCATAAAGATCATGGCCATATGACCAAGAATTGCATAGCTCTTCAGAATGAGATTGAAACACTCATCAAACGAGGAAAGCTGTCAAAGTATGTTGATCGTGGAAATAAAAGAAGAAACAACGACCGAGCAAGAGAGAGGTCTAGATCTCCTCGTCGAGGAGAGGAGAACAAGAAAAGAAACCATGAAGTTGATCTAGAAGACGACCCCGATCTTCCCAAGAGACCAAGGCAACCAGAGCGAGAGACATTTTCAATACGCTTTGGGTCATTTGACTGTAATGTTATAACAGGTGGAGATGCAGAAGGAGGAGACCTTACTGCAGAGAGAAAAGCTTACCTCGGTGAGGCTCAAGCTTGCTCGTACATTCAACGAATAAATCTAGCTGAGGATGATCGCCCGAGAAAGGTGAACAAAGAGAAGTTGGTCATTGGGTTCTCAAAGAACGACCTTGCAGGTGTTCTATATCCTCATGATGACCCATTGGTGATCAAGATGAGAATGAAGGATGTTAAGATTTCAAGAGTACTGGTCGACAATGGTAGCTCGGCAGACATCATGTTCTACTCGTGCTTCGTGTGACACCCCGACTAATTAAATACCAGGTAGCTACTCCTTTATCAAATTAATTCAAAATGCCAAGTTGGCTCAGTTAATAGCATCACTGTCGAAAACATTTTAATTTTACTAACCACTTAGTATTTAAAAAGCAAGTGCCAAATTTTATTTAAAGTCTGATTAACATGCAACAAGTGTAATGAAGAAATAAATAACACCATTCACCATACTAAAGTAAAACGAATAACCATCACAATAGAGTAAATAAAGGTCTGGAGGAAAACTCCTCACTACAAATCCCACAACTGAAAAGTAAACTGAATACTGAAACAATACATGCTAAAGTCTGAAAACTGAAATGTAAAAGATGCTCTAAATAGAAATGGGCAACATGCCCTACAACTGATAGATAGTGACTCTGGAATCCAAAAGATAGAAGCGTCTATAAGCAAATCCCTGTAGCTTCCACAAACAGCTACAACTCGTCACCTGAATGAGAATCCTATGCTTGGTGTCCCTGTGGCTGGGCACCTAAAATGGTTTTACAAGAAAAAGATTTGAAAAGCAAACGGGTCAGAGCCCGAATGTGGAGTTATATTTTAAAACCTGCAAGTGCTTTAAAAACATTTAAAACATTAAATGCAAAGTACATGTTAGGACGTGCACTCACATGATATTCTCACCTCTCGTCTAACTGTGCACTCCTAACGTACGTACCCATCTACAATGATATAACCCACTAACTAAGTGACATCATAACTAGCTAGACTGTAATAGTTCCTACCCATATTACTCGGTTCTAATAATCATCATAACGCTCGTAATTAAGTAGGGTTTAACGTAAACTCAGATGCTCAATATGCAATATATTTCTCTATCAGCTAACTCATTATGTTTCTCGAAACAATACCGTAATTATTTACACAACATTAACATGAAGGTTCCCATTAATTAAGTGTATATTATTCACATCATAAATATACAATACAAGCACCCCGAGAACTAAGCTGCGGTGCACACATACTCTGCTATCCATCCCGGTACATCACGTACATAAGGATCACATATTCCGAATCTCTCAGGAATAGTTCAGATAACACAAATCACAAATAGTGGAGGCGAACACAGTCACATCACATGGGTCACGTACATACCTACGCTCCCACGATCAGCGGACTTATTAACATCCCAATAAGTCTTTCTCTGACCTATGTTCATCGAGGTAACCAGTCTAAATCCGGGCAACACAAGGATTAGAGGGCCCTATGCGAACGCAAACCTCCCGTGATAGCAAGTATGGTAGGTATGTCATACACACAATACATATACCACTACTAAGTAAACACACATCTTAGTAACACCGTATATTTTAATCGTCGTACATATTGCACTCTTGCACTAACTATAATTATCACAATTTATACGATTCCGGTTTGTAATCATACGCGCCATAATTTCTCACGTCGTAGTAGACACTCACGTCTCAACCCAAATCGTCCATGTAATACAGCTCTCGTATATAAATTCCTTCTCATAAATACCCAAATGTCCCAATTCTATCATTACTACATCTACGGAATGATATCTATAACCTCGGATAAGTTTACGGAACTCCAAAAATCAAAACAGTCCAAAATGGCCCAAACTGCCAGCTCGTTAGAAGTCTCGTTCGAACGAGACTGTTCGTACGAGTTTGGACTGTCAGCTCGTTAGAAGTCTCGTTCGAACGAGGCTGTTCGAACGAGATCCAGTTCGTTCGAACGAACTGTCCCTTCTAACGATGTCTCGTTTGAACGAGATATCGAACGAAATCCCTACTCGTTAGCAACGACTGGTCAACTCGTTAGAAGCTCGTTCGAACGAGTTCGTTCGAACGACCTGGGAACTGCTTCTAACGACTGACTAGTTTCGGCCCAGATTTTTCCCTTCCTCGTTTTTAACCATTTTAACACTTCTAATCTAATCCAAAGTTCATCCCAACAACGTTTTATGGTCTCTAAGTGATCCTAAACATATTCAAGTCAGCTCCTAACATGTTTTCAAGGATTAAATCTCTTCAACATCAATCAACATATGAATTTCTACACTTTTCTCCAATTATCTCAAGAACATGAACCCTAACATTTTGAATCATGAATTAACCCAAAAAAATACGTTTTAATTTCTTTCCAATCATGTATATCATCAGTAAGAACATCTACCTATCATTCTACATGCAATCCTTCTCAAATTTCTCAAGTTCTATGATCTAAACTACATGGGTTTTCATTATCTTTCAAGAACAATTAATATTCTCCAATTTCTAACATGGAAAAGACATTCTCTGAAATTAAATGGAATAAAGTCACTTGCCTTGGTTTGATTTCTGATTTTAGTGTAGGTTTGATGAAGTTTTCTGCAAAAATTCCTCTCTCCAAGCTCCTTCTCCAATGGTGGCTTAAGGTGGCTAGGGTTTGATTTGGGGAACTTAGAAAACCTAAAATGATAACCTACGTAGCCTTCTAGGTTAATATGGGTTGGTTATGGGCTTAGTGGGTCAAATCCACATCAGAGTTAATTAACCAATTTTCGTCACTTTTAATTCCTCAAAATGTAAAATTACCAAAATACCCTTTAAGTTGCCGGTATGGCCTAAAAATACCCCGGGACCCAAACTATACCCCCGGCTAGTGTTTTCTGACTATCTCGACCCTTCCGGACGCGTTGGCGCACTCAAAACGACCATACGGATTATAGATTTTAAATTCACTTTTATTATCAAAGTATTATACCGTGACGCGGCGGTCCCACGCGTCTCAACAAAATTTCTAAAATGCCGTATATAAATTTCACGACAAATATCATAATACCAAATACATATATAATCATATATGCACATACTCAATTACCAACTCGCATCTCAATAGTATTTATAACCCGGATTAATTTCCAATTAATATGCATTTAATTAATTAATCCCAAAAATAAATATAGCCAAAAGTACGGGGTATTACATACTTCCCCCCTAATAACTGAATTTCGTCCCGAAATTCGAAACTAGAAAGTACCTACTAAAAATAACTCTGGATAACGTTCGCGCATCTCATCCTCGCGCTCCCATGTGGACTCCTTGACATTGTGATGTCGCCACTGAACACGCACTAACGGAACCATCTTTGACCGCAGTTTCCTGTCGCTTCGGTCCAAAATAGCAATCGGCCACTCCTCGTAGGAGCTATCCGGCTGGAGATCGATATCCTCCACAGCAATGTGAGAATGAGATAAATCATCTCCAAGGTATTTCCTTAGCGAGGAAATATGGAACACGTCGTGAATTCGATGCAAGTGCTCCGGTAGTCCAAGTCTATACGCAACCGGTCCGATCCGCTCAATGATAGGAAACGGCCCCACATACCTCGTTGCCAACTTCCCCTTCTTCTCGAAATGCATAATCCCCTTCATCGGAGATACCCTGAGCAAAACCTGGTACCCCACTTGTAATTCTCTGAAAAATCTTTTCGCATCAGCATAACTCTTCTGCCTGTCTTGAGCTACCCGAATGCGACTCCGAATCAACTCAATCCTTGCCGAAGTATCCTGAATCACTTCCGGCCCAAGAAGTTTGTTGTCCCCCACCTCTAACCAACATGCTGGGGAACGACAAGGCCTACCGTATAATGACTCAAACGGAGTCATGCCAATCGTGAACTGATAGGAGTTGTTGTAAGCAAACTCCACCAGTGGAAGGTACTGCTCCCATCCACCCCCGAAGTCAATAATGCACATGCGTAGCATGTCCTCCAACATCTGATTGGTGCGCTCTGTCTGCCCATCGGTCTGCGGATGATAAGCCGTACTCAACTGCAATTCCGTGCCCATGGTCTCCTGGAAACTCTCCCAAAACCGCGAAACAAATATCTTGTCTCTGTCAGACACGATATTTAGGGGCACACCGTGAAGTCTCACAATATCTGAAATGAAGAGCTGGGCATACTGTCCCGTAGTGTAGTCAGTCCTTACGGGTAAGAAGTGAGCGACCTTGGACAACCTGTCCATAATTACCCAAACGGAGTCGTGACCCCTCTGCGACGTAGGTAACCCCATGATAAAGTCCATGGATATGCTCTCCTACATCCACACCGGGACCTCCAATGGCTGTAGCAATCCTGTCGGTCTCTGATGATCCACTTTTACAAGCTGACAAGTGGCGCATTTCGAGACAAACTCAGCGATATCTCTGTTTATACCGCTCCACCAATACTGCCGTCTCATGTCTTGGTACATTTTGTCCCCTCCGGGATGTACCGCGAACCGTGAGCCATGCGACTCTACCATCACATCGTGCCGTAATTCCTCTCCCTCCGAAACTACCAATCTCCCATTGAAGCACAATCCCCCGTCTGAGCTAACGGTATAGGATTCGGCTCCCTCTGCAAGTAATCGAACTATCTGCTCCTGACAGAACGAGTCATTGGCCTATGCCCGTACTACCTTCGTGATAATCTGCGGTGTAACGGTCATCACAGACATGAAAGATCGGGCCACTGCATCCTGGTGTCCCAATTCCTTCCACTTAGCCTTCCACACCTCTGCCACCTTATCTGCTGGCCTACGGCTCAACGCGTCTGCTACCACGTTAGCCTTACCTGGGTGGTACTGGATGTCGAACTGGTAGTCTTTCACAAACTCAAGCCACCTACACTGTCGCATATTCAACTCCTTCTGTGTGAACAGGTACTGTAGGGACTTGTGGTCCGTGAACAGTTGGAACTTCTCCCCCAAAAGATAGTGCCTCCAAATCCGTAGGGCAAATACCACCACTGCCAACTCCAAATCATGTGTGGGGTAATTCTTCTCATGAGGCTTAAGCTTACGGGAAGCATAAGCTATGGCCTGTCTCTCCTGCTGTAATACACCTCCAGGTCCTTGTAAAGACACGTCAGTGTAAACCAAATACTCAACTCCCGGTCTCGGCAATGCTAACACAGGTGCTGAGGTCAATTTGTCCTTTAATTCATCGAATGCCAACTGACAGGCATCACTCCAGATGTAGGGCACACCCTTACGAGTAAGATGTGTCAAAGGACCTTCTATCTCCGAAAAACCCCGAATAAACCTCCTGTAGTATCCTACTAGACCCAAGAAACTACGAATCTCCGTTGGTGTCGTGGGCTGTCCCCACTCCCTCACCGCTGATACCTTCCCCGGATCAACAGATATTCCCGGGTCGGAAATGATATGCCCCAAAAACTGGACTTCCTTCAGCCAAAACCCGCACTTCTCATATTTTGCATACAACTCGTTCTGACGGAGTGTCTGCAAAACCTGCCTCAAATGCTCGGCGTGCTCCTCCTCTGTCTGAGAGTAAACCAGAATGTCATCAATGAAGACAATGACAAACTGATCTAGGAAATCCCTGAACACTCTGTTCATCAAGTCCATAAACACTGCTGGAGCGTTGGTCAAGCCGAAAGGCATAACCCGAAACTCGTAAGAACCATATCTCGACAAGAACGCAGTCTTCGAGACATCCTCCTCCCTGATACGCAACTGATGGTATCCCGATCTCAAGTCAATCTTCGAGAAGAAAGAAGCTCCTCTCAACTGGTCGAATAAGTCATCGATTCGAGGCAACGGATACTTATTCCGTATCGTGACCTTATTCAACTCTCGGTAGTCCACACACAATCTCAGTGAACCATCCCTCTTCTTCACAAACAAAACTGGAGCGCCCCAAGGTGAGGTACTCCTGCGAATAAAGCCCTGTCCTAACAGCTGCTCTATCTGATCCCATAGCTCTCTCATCTCAGCTGGAGCCATACGGTACGGTGCGCGTGCTATAGGTCTCGTACCCGGTAGCAAATCTATAACGAAGTCTATCTCTCGACTGGGTGGTAAGCCTGGTATCTCCTGAAACACATCCGAATACTCCCTGACAACCGGGATCGAATCTAAAGGAATCACAACCTCCTTAGAGGTATCTTCCTCTATGTAATACAGATGAGCGGTCGATCCTCCCTCTGGGCGAGGCATCGCCACTATAAACATCTCTTGCCCCGGAATGGCAAAAATAATGCTCCCGCTGAAGCAGTCAATCATGGCCCTATATGCTACAAGCCAATCCATACCGATGATCACATCGTGAACGTGCATGTCTAAAACTAACATGTCCGCAGGTAATACCAAACCACCAATCTCTACCCCCACTCCCCGGCATATAAAGAAAATAAGTGACCCACTCCCCAAGGGTGAGTCGACACACATCACTGTGCTCTCTGCCGTAGCTAACAATCCTAAAGCTTTCGCGAAGTGTGTAGCTATAAAATAATGTGTAGCACCCGTATCAAATAACACCCGACCCATAGTGCCATGGATAGGAAACGTACCCTCAATCGCGGGCGGTGCCTGTGGAACTGCAGCCTGGTGGACGTTGTAGACACGTCCATACTGTAGCTTCCCCTGCTGAGCTGGGACTGCTGGAATGGGTGGCAGTGCTGCCATCTGTGGCGGTGCGGGAAGAGCGGCGGGAAACATAGGCCTCTGTGGCTCCTGGCGAGCACCCTGCTGCTGCTGTTGTGGGGCCCTGCCCCTATCAGGACAATCCTGCTTCTTATGGCCAGTCTTGCCACAAACAAAGCACTTCCCTGGGAAGTTCCCCCCTCTCTGTCCCTGCTGTCCCCGGCCCTGGTGGCCGTTACCGTTCCTCCCTTGGCCCTGCTGGCCCTGGTGAAACTGCTGCCCATTCTGCCCCTGTTGGCCCTGATGGCCGTTTGGACCCTGATGGCCCTGACGGAAACCTCCCTGTCCCTGCCTGTAGCTCCCTAACCGGAACCTCTTATTATCCCCCTGCTGGGTACCCTGCTCATTCTGTCTCTGCCCCTGACCCGATTGTGCCCCGCTGGCACCATGTCCTCCAGTCCTGCCCTGATGGCTAGACTCTCCCGACCTCTTGCCCTCGGCCATATGAAAATGGTGGTCCTGGCAGTGTAACAATGCAGCGTTAACCACATCAGAATAAGTGGCCAACGATAGGTTCCCTAGCAGATGCTGACGGATTCTCCAATTCAACCCGTCGGTGAACTTCTCAATCTTCTTCTTCTCTGTTGGTATCTCGTCTGGAACGATGTTCAACAGATTAGTGAACTCGGCCTCATATTCGGCCACTGTCTTGCCTTCCTGCCTCAGACTCATCAATCTCCTCCTCATTTCCGTATGAACAGCTGACGGAAAGTACTTGTGGTCGAACCGCACCCAGAACTCCTGAATCGTGAGAGTATACCTCTCCTCCACGGTGGTAATAGACTCCCACCACTGCAGTGCAGATCCAACCAGCTTGAAAGTAGCTAGCACCTGCTTCTAAACATCAGTGCACTCATGCATCCTCAAATGCCTCTGCATATCCTTCCTCCATTGGTTCGAGACTACTACATCTGAGCTACCTGCAAACTCTTGCGGATGCGCTTTCTGAAAAGCGTCACGTACACGCTCCCAAGCAGACAGGAATGCATTAGCCTGTGCTGGCGCGGCAACCGGCGCCTGAGGCGGTGCCTGCTGAATCACGGCAATCGCGGCATTTACCGCTTGGGCTACTATAGCTGCAACCTCAGCGGCGTTCATCATACCCTGAACTGGAGCGGGCTGGGGTTCGGGCGTTGCATCCCTGGGAACTCGTCGTGCACATCGTGGAGGCATCTGAAATAAGAACAAGGTTTATAAGTTCACGGTTATAAACTTAATATAGCTGAAGAACGAAGCATACACAATAAGAATACAACAGTCCTAAAATATAGGGCTCTATATCAAAGAAACGTAGCGGAAACATAATAGCCGTACAGATCCTAAAGACACTAGAACCTGATGCTCTGATACCACCTGTGACACCCCGACTAATTAAATACCGGGTAGCTACTCCTTTATCAAATTAATTCAAAATGCCAAGTTGGCTCATTTAATAGCATCACTGTCGAAAACATTTTAATTTTACTAACCACCTAGTATTTAAAAAGTAAGTGCCAAATTTTATTTAAAGTCTGATTAACATGCAACAAGTGTAATGAAGAAATAAATAACACCATTCACCATACTAAAGTAAAACGAATAACCATCACAATAGAGTAAATAAAGGTCTGGAGGAAAACTCCTCACTACAAATCCCACAACTGAAAAGTAAACTGAATACTGAAACAATACATGCTAAAGTCTGAAAACTGAAATGTAAAAGATGCTCTAAATAGAAATGGGCAACATGCCCTACAACTGATAGATAGTGACTCTGGAATCCAAAAGATAGAAGCGTCTATAAGCAAATCCCTGTAGCTTCCACAAACAGCTACAGCTCGTCACCTGAATGAGAATCCTATGCTTGGTGTCCCTGTGGCTGGGCACCTAAAATGGTTTTACAAGAAAAAGATTTGAAAAGCTAACGGGCAGAGCCCGAATGTGGAGTTATATTTTAAAACCTGCAAGTGCTTTAAAAACATTTAAAACATTAAATGCAAAGTACATGTTAGGACGTGCACTCACATGACATTCTCACCTCTCGTCTAACTGTGCACTCCTAACGTACGTACCCATCTACAACGATATAACCCACTAGCTAAGTGACATCATAACTAGCTAGACTGTAATAGTTCCTACCCATATTACTCGGTTCTAATAATCATCATAACGCTCGTAATTAAGTAGGGTTTAACGTAAACTCAGATGCTCAATATGCAATATATTTCTCTATCAGCTAACTCATTATGTTTCTCGAAACAATACCGTAATTATTTACACAACATTAACATGAAGGTTCCCATTAATTAAGTGTATATTATTCACATCATAAATATACAATACAAGCACCCCGAGAACTAAGCTGCGGTGCACACATACTCTGCTATCCATCCCGGTACATCACGTACATAAGGATCACATATTCCGAATCTCTCAGGAATAGTTCAGATAACACAAATCACAAATAGTGGAGGCGAACACAGTCACATCACATGGGTCACGTACATACCTACGCTCCCACGATCAGCGGACTTATTAACATCCCAATAAGTCTTTCTCTGACCTATGTTCATCGAGGTAACCAGTCTAAATCCGGGAAACACAAGGATTAGAGGGCCCTATGCGAACGCAAACCTCCCGTGATAGCAAGTATGGTAGGTATGTCATACACACAATACATATACCACTACTAAGTAAACACACATCTTAGTAACACCGTATATTTTAATCGTCGTACATATTGCACTCTTGCACTAACTATAATTATCACAATTTATACGATTTTGGTTTGTAATCATACGCGCCATAATTTCTCACGTCGTAGTAGACACTCACGTCTCAACCAAAATCGTCCATGTAATACAACTCTCGTATATAAATTCCTTCTCATAAATACCCAAATGTCCCAATTCTATCATTACTACATCTACGAAATGATATCTATAACCTCGGATAAGTTTACGGAACTCCAAAAATCAAAACAGTCCAAAATGGCCCAAACTGCCAGCTCGTTAGAAGTCTCGTTCGAACGAGACTGTTCGAACGAGTTTGGACTGTCAGCTCGTTAGAAGTCTCGTTCGAACGAGGCTGTTCGAAAGAGATCCAGTTCGTTCGAACGAACTGTCCCTTCTAACGATGTCTCATTCGAACGAGATATTGAACGAAATCCCTACTCGTTAGCAACGACTGGTCAACTCGTTAGAAGCTCGTTCGAACGAGTTCGTTCGAACGACCTGGGAACTGCTTCTAACGACTGACCAGTTTCGGCCCAGATTTTTCCCTTCCTCGTTTTTAACCATTTTAACACTTCTAATCTCATCCAAAGTTCATCCCAACAACGTTTTATGGTCTCTAAGTGATCCTAAACATATTCAAGTCAGCTCCTAACATGTTTTCAAGGATTAAATCTCTTCAACATCAATCAACATATGAATTTCTACACTTTTCTCCAATTATCTCAAGAACATGAACCCTAACATTTTGAATCATGAATTAACCCAACAAAATCCGTTTTAATTTCTTTCCAATCATGTATATCATCAGTAAGAACATCTACCTATCATTCTACATGCAATCCTTCTCAAATTTCTCAAGTTCTATGATCTAAACTACATGGGTTTTCATTATCTTTCAAGAACAATTAATATTCTCCAATTTCTAACATGGAAAAGACATTCTCTGAAATTAAATGGAATAAAGTCACTTGCCTTGGTTTGATTTCTGATTTTAGTGTAGGTTTGATGAAGTTTTCTGCAGAAATTCCTCTCTCCAAGCTCCTTCTCCAATGGTGGCTTAAGGTGGCTAGGGTTTGATTTGGGGAACTTAGAAAACCTAAAATGATAACCTACGTAGCCTTCTAGGTTAATATGGGTTGGTTATGGGCTTAGTGGGTCAAATCCACATCAGATTTAATTAACCAATTTTCATCACTTTTAATTCCTCAAAATGTAAAATTACCAAAATACCCTTTAAGTTGCCGGTATGGCCTAAAAATACCCCGGGACCCAAACTATACCCCCGGCTAGTGTTTTCTGACTATCTCGACCCTTCCGGACGCGTTGGCGCACTCAAAACGACCATACAGATTATAGATTTTAAATTCACTTTTATTATCAAAGTATTATACCGTGACGCGGCGGTCCCACGCGTCTCAACAAAATTTCTAAAATGCCGTATATAAATCTCACGACAAATATCATAATACCAAATACATATATAATCATATATGCACATAATCAATTACCAACTCGCATCTCAATAGTATTTATAACCCGGATTAATTTCCAATTAATATGCATTTAATTAATTAATCCCAAAAATAAATATAGCCAAAAGTACGGGGTATTACACTTCGATAGTTTAAATCTAAAGTTATCTCAACTGGAGCCTTACCACAGACCCCTCATCGGTTTTGCTGGCGAGAAAGTATTTCCACTTGGGACGATCAAGTTGGATATATTCATTGGTACGTGGCTTGCTTGTCGGACAAAAAGAATACGCTTCTTTGTGATGGATAAGAATGTTCAATCATCATACAATATCATCATGGGAAGAGTAGGATTGAAGAAGTTCGAGGCTGTACCATCTACAGTGCATCAGTGCCTAAAATTTCCAACAAATTTTGTAGTAGGAGTTATGAAAGGTGATTAGAAAGTAGCTCGGGAATGCTATTATTCATCCGCCGAGCAAGAAGAACTGGAGGAATAAAGGAAAAAGACTACTACCTATCAGGTGGATGAAGGTGCAGCAATTGAAACATTGGATCCTAGAGATGAGTCTCAACTCGTGAAGGGTCAAGTGGTGGAAGCTACTGAAAACATCATTCTGGACGATGAACACCCTGAGCGAACTACTCAAGTAGGTTCGTCATTGGAAGCCTCATTAAAACAGGAATTGATAACTTTCCTTAGAAGCAAAAGATAAACTTTTGCATGGAGTCATGAAGATATGCCTGGGATAGACCCAAACTTCTTATGTCACGAGCTCAATGTGAATAAGGAGATCAAGCCTGTGAAGCAGAGAAGAAGAGTATTCAGTCCCGAGAAGAATCAAGCTATACAGGAGGAAGTCGAGAAGATCCAGAAAGCTTGTTTCATTGAAGATGTTAAATATCCAGTCTGGTTAGCCAATGTGGTGATGGTAAAGAAGAAAAACAACAAGTGGAGGATGTGTGTAGACTTCACCGACCTCAACAAAGCATGCCCAAAGGATCACTTTTCACTGCCCCGAATTGATCAACTGGTGGATGCTACCTCGGGACACGAGTTGCTGAGCTTCATGGATGCTTATTCTGGTTACAATCAGATCAAAATGAAACCTGAAGACAGGGAGAGTACTTCTTTCATTACCCCTAGGGAAACTTATTGTTATAATGTTATGCCTTTTGGTTTGAAAAATGCAGGTGCGACATATCAGCGGCTGATGAACAAGGTCTTTGCTGAACAAATCAGTTGCAATATGGAAGTCTATGTTGACGACATGCTGACGAAAAGCAAGAAAGCTGCCGATCATCTAGTTGACTTAAGTCAGACTTTTGATCAACTGGATAAATATCAAATGAAGCTGAACCCAACGAAGTGCATATTTGGAGTACGAGAAGGCATGTTTCTCGGGTACATTGTCAATCAACGAGGCATTGAAGCAAATCCTGAAAAGATCAAATCTCTATTAGGGCTGCGATCTCCAACGACGAAGAAGGAAGTACAGAGTCTCACAGGACGAGTAGCAGCACTCAACATATTTGTGTCACGAGCAACTGATAGATGTCTCCCATTCTTCAAGACACTCAGAAAGACTTTTGAGTGGAATGATGAATGTGAGAAGGCTTTTCAAGACTTGAAGAAATACTTGGGAACACCTCCATTGTTATCTAGGCCAGTGATGGGAGAAAAATTGTATTTGTACCTTGCAGTGTTCGAGAATGCAGTTAGCTCGGCGTTGATCAGAGTGGAGAATGGAGTGCAAAAACTAATTTACTACACAAGTAAGGCCTTCCAAGGAGCAGAGATCAAATATTCAAGGCTGGAAAAATTGGCACTGGCGCTGATTGAGGCAAGTAGGAGAATGAAGTCATACTTCCAGGCTCATACCATAGTAGTATATACTAATATGCCATTGAGGCAAGCCCTTCATAAACCAGAAAAATCAGGGAGATTGATGTACTGGGCAATAGAGCTCGGTGAATATGATATAGTCTATGAACCCAGATCATCGCTAAAAGGGCAGGCTGTAGCAGATTTTATAGCAGAGTTCACCTATCCTGATACCCCCGAGGAGCAAAAATTGCTCGCCGATCAACCTGTGGATGTTACAGGATCAACAAACACAAGCTCAGACCAACTCCGGTTGGTAAAAGGGCAAGTGGATGTTACAAGATCATCAAATTCGAGCTCAGACCAATTCCGATTGGTAAAAGAGCAAGAAGAGATGATCGACGAAGAGTAAGAAATATCCGGGGAGGATAAAAGGAAGCAATAAATATTTCACCGAGGAACTCTGACTGGTCAGAAATTTGAAGACGAGTTACCTATATAGAGGCTAAATGTAGATGGCTCATCTTGCACTGCAGGATGTGGCGAGGGGATAGTTTTGAGCACTCCGGACGAGGTTGACATGGAATACGCCCTGCATTTTCAATTCAAAGCTTCCAACAATGAGGCTGAGTATGAGGCCATGATTGCAGGACTTAGTTTGGCAAAAGTTATGGAGGCGCAGCAGGTTATGGTCTTCAGTGATTCTCAATTGATCGTAAACCCAATGATGGGAGTATATGCACTCAAAGGAGAATTAATGATCAGATATCATACAAAGGCGAAGGAGCTGGTGTCAGAATTTACCGCTATTCAGCTGGTCAGAATACCAAGAATGGAGAATGCGAGAGCAGATGCCCTAGCTCGACTAGCATCAGCTACTCGCACCGAGCTACGACGAACAATCCCAATTGAAGTGTTGGCTAGTCGGAGTATAGATGAAGATCTGACGATGAACTTTATTACCCTTGATTTAGGACCATATTGGATGGATCCCATCAGGGCATATATTGAAGAGGGAGAATTACCAATTGACAAGCTCGCAGCCAAGAAATTGAAGTTTAAAGCTGCTCGGTATTTATTAACTAACGGTATTCTGTATAGACGAGGAATTATGGCAGGTTTGCAGAGATGTGTACATCCCTTCGAGGTGAAAGAATTGATTGAAGAGATCCATGAAGGGTCCTGTGGAGCTCATGTAGCAGGTCGGATGCTCTTACAAAGGATGATGACACAGGGATATTACTGGCCGACGATGAGGGCTGATTGTATAGCCTATGCAAAGAAGTGTGACAAGTGCCCGCGCTTTTCCTCCATCCGAAGAACTCCACAAGCATTATTGACACCCATAACTTTCCCTTGGCCATTTGCCATGTGGGGGATAGATTTGGTTGGGCCACTGCCAACGACCAGAGGAAGGTTCAAATACCTCGTCGTCGTAGTGGATTATTTTACAAAGTGGGTAGAAGCTGAGCCACTCATTGATATGACGTACGAGAAGGTGTACCAATTTGTTTGGAAGAATATCATTTGTCGATATGGTCTTCCTCATGCTTTCATCACAGACCATGGAACACAATTTGATAACGAGGAGTTCGCTGCCTATTGTCATCAATCAAATATTTTGAAGGTCCACTCAGCACCAGGCCATCCTCAAAGCAATGGACAAACTGAAGTGACAAATAGAACGCTGCTGAATGGTTTGAAGAAAAGATTAGATGATGCGAAAGCAAACTGGATCAACGAGCTACAATTAGTACTTTGGGCTTACCGAACTACTCCCCGAGTAGCAACAGGAGAATCACCATATATGCTGGAGTTTGGAAGTGAAGCTGTTATACCTGCCAAGTTGGGCCTCCCAACACACAGGGTTCAGAATTTCAATTCCCCCGTCAGCGACTTAATGAGAAGACTGGATTTAGACATGCTCGAGGAAGTTAGAGAAGAAGAAGCCATTAGAAATGCTGCTTACCAGCAGCGAACAACTTTGTTCTACAACAAAAGGGTGAAGAAGTGCGACCTGAAAGAAGGAGATTATGTGCTGAAGAAAGTCATTCAAAAGCACAATAAGCTGGAGGCAAACTGGCATGGACCATACCGAGCTACAGAAATTGTTCGACCAAGAACTTACCGAATAACAACTTTAGAAGGCGAGGAGTTTAAGAATGCCTGGAATGCAGAGCACCTGCTCAAATATTATCAGTGATGAATAAAATGAAGAGATTCTACCGAATTCTTTCTTTTTATTGAAAGTTTTTTGGGGAATACTAGTTCTACACACTACTCGGGGCAAAACTCGGCAAAGCTCAGGCTACTCAAATTTTTTCTTGAAAATGCCAACTAGGGTTGGTCGAGAAACCAATATTCCTCCGGGAAGTAAAGCTACCAATATTCCTCTGGGAAGTAAAGCTACCAATATTCCTCCGGGAAGTAAAGCTACCAATATTCCTCCGAGTCCTCCGGGAAGTAAAGCTACCTATATTCCTCCGGGAAGTAAAGCTACCAATATTCCTCCGGGAAGTAAAGCTACTTGTATTCATCCGGGAAGAAAAAATTTTGTATTCCTCCGGGAAGAAAAACTTATATTCCTGCTAGAAATAAAATTGTGTTTCTCGGAGAATAAAAATATTCCTAAAAATGCCAACTTATGTCGGTTAGGAAGTAAATATATTCTCGAAAATTCCAACTTGAGTTGGTCGGGAAGTAAAATTATTTCAAAAAGACTAACTATGGATGGTCGGGGATAAAAACCCACCAACTGTAGTTGGTCGACAAGGAAAATTTACCGACCTTGGTTGGTTGAAAACATTTAAGAGAAAAATATACTAACTGTGGTTGGTCGGGGATAAAAACCCACTAACTGTAGTTGGTCGACATGGATAATTTAACGACCTTGGTTGGTTGGAAGCATTTTAAACATTTTTTTTATACTCGTAACTTTATTATTAAGTGATCGAGCAACATTTTTGATACTCGTAACTTTTTAATTATTACTAAGTTGGTCGAGAAACAAAATATTATTTTTACCAAATGACTACCATAAATTCGAGCTACTCGACAATAAGTTGGTCGACAAATTACAAAATATTGTTATCTTTTTAACATATACACATGCACAAATATAAAGTGTTTTACAAGACAATAGCAATTAAGATTTGCAAACAAAAATAAAAGTCTTACATTGAATTCAAAATAAAATTACATTGATAATAAAATGAAAGTTACATTGACATTGAAATGTATACTAACTACTACATCAAAATTCCTATTCTACTGGTTTTTTACCCTCTGCTTTTGACACAGGTTCCTCACCAGCTGGCGGATCATTTAAAGCCAGAGGAGAATTTATAAAATTGAGATCCTTCAACATCCTGACATTCATCACGGATGGTCGATCTAAGAGGTGCTCGGGACGAGATATATCGGCTTTTGAATGGAGATTGTAGTCACCGAGATACTTTGAAATCAAGATCCGAGGAATGGCCCGTGCGGGGATCCAACTCATATCCAATTTGTACGGTGGCACAGGTAAGTTGAGTAGCCCGGGATCATGGTAGTCCCACAGGTAATGACCCTATTCGAGTTGCATCACACCTAGGGCATTCAACCAGCCTTGCTTGTAGCCCTCATTATTGGCATTCTGGATACGATCGTACAAATGGTATAGTGCTTCGTTGTATCCAGCCATCCATAATTCCCTGGGCTGTTTGTGGAACTGATATGTTAACCTCTCCAGCTGCTCGTGGAGATTTTTGACGAAGAGCTATTTGTCCTCCAAGGTAGATTTCTGCTCAGAGAGCTGCTCTTCCAAGTCCCTGATCTTCTTTGACATTTCAGCCAAAGCCTGGTTCTTCGCCATCAGCTGGAAGGCCTGGTTTTCTAAGGCAGACTGAGTCCTCTGTTCCTTTACAGGAATCCGAGCTACTTTTGCTCATCCCCGAGGTGCTCTTGCTCGTCCCCGAGAAGATGTGGAAGGGCCAGACCTCTTCAAGGTTTCCAACTCGTCCCTCAAGTTGGCGTTCTCGACCTCTAAGAACGAGAATACCTCATCGATCACTGGGATTAATGCTTTTGAAGAAGAGGCTGCAGACTTCAACTGTGATAGCTCTTTCTGTAAGTTGTTGTTTTCTTACTCTAGCAACTCGGCAATTTATCTGCACTCCTCGACCTCACCCTTCAAAGTTCTATCCCTCACATCATACCCAGCAAAAAGCTTCTCGTAGCCCTTGTCGGCAATGATCAGCTTGTACTTCTTCTCATACCCCTCATGCAACAGGGCAGTTGATTCTTTGTATTGTAGCTGAAGGTCTTCGAGGGTGCCTTGGAGATCCTCGATCATATCATAATAGGCCACATTATTGGCCACTGCTCGATCAAGAAGACACTTAAGATATTAATATGCTTCAACTACCTGTTCTGAAGCATCTTGGTCGAGGATGTCGACAACTTGTGCTGCACTCAGGTCTGTGTGACCAGCCTTAAAGTATTCATTGCATTATCGTAGTAGCTTTGTATCATGGGCAGATAACAATTCCATCCTAGCCAGAAATTAGCAGAGAAAGAAAGAGCAATCATCAATAAGAAGTACAAACAGAGTACTAATAGAAGATAGACAACAGTATGAAAAAAAGTCTAAGTTTTATTAGATCATAAAGTTCAGAGTTACATATGCTGGGTTACAATTGACAAAAGAAAAATGTAAAGATAAACCCGAACAACTCTACACCTTTTCCTTGTCTCCCAAAACCTTCTCGGGAGGCTGGGACGAGGAAGTAGGTTGCTCGGAGGGAATGGATAGTTGCTCGGGGAGCACAGGCAGTTGCTCGAATGAAGTAACAATCTGCTGAAGTTCCTCGATAGTAGGCTAAATGGCTAGGGGATGATCTCCCATCACCATAGAAGACTCTTCGGAGGCAGCTTCGTCCTCTTCTAAGTCTTCAGGATTTGGAGGGGGACGAGGGATGTGTTGCTGAAAGAGCTCAGAATTTTCATCCACTTTCATCTCCTGAAGAGCAGCAACCCATCCATCCCTAAAGTATTTGAGGCTGCCATAGTCCACTTGCGACACCATGGCATCCAACCCCTTATTCAACCCCTTGTCCCAGCCAGCGCTGAAGGACTTCTTCACAGCCATCTTCCTCTTCAACTTCTCCGAGGAAATCTTCTCGGACAGAAGGTTTTCAGCAGTCTTCAATTTACTTTCAACCTCCTCCTTCTGCCGACTTACTTCCTGAAGTTGGCCCAATTTAACCTCAGTAACCCTGAGCTTATCTTCAAGCTCCCCAGCAGTTTTGAGCTTCTCTTCGAGATCCTTATTTGCCTTCTCTAGGGCATTTATTCTCTTCTACAACTCCTTGGAGGCATCAACAGGTCGAGCTTTCTCTTTCTCGGTGGAGGCAAGCTTTTTCTCCCAGACAGCCTTGTCAGTAGCATATGTCTGGCGAGAATCGTCCAAAGACTTGATAGCTTCTTCTAGAGCTCCCTCCAAACTGGACGAGGAGCAGGAAGCTTTAATTGCTTCATCCTTCTTCAGAATTATATTAAAGCAGCTCGTCAACTGTGAAAGTAAAAAGAAAGCAAGTCAGAAACAGAAATGACAAGGGAAATATGAAAAGTTCAAAGTAAGAAGATTTACAGAAGCAAGGTGACGATCAGCTAACGAAGTGACCATGTCCCGAGTAAGGTTTTCTTCAGTACCTTGGACCTCGGGAATGATCCAGGACTTTACCAAGCTCATGGCAGAGCTCGGGGGAACAAAAGTTGGAACCCCAGTTCCAGTAGCTGGGGGCTGAGTAATGGTGTCAGCGAAATTGACCGAGGAGCTTTTCTTTAGCCTCCTCGGGGGAACAGGAATAGATTCAACCAAGGAAGAACCCTTGGTTGGTGATATTACAATCACCTCTCCAGGAGCAGCAGACCTGCTCGGAGCCACTGCGGGCTTCTCGGCAACCTTCACAACAACAGCCGAGGAAGGTGCATAATTCTTATTTGTCCCCTCCCCTGGGACATCAACTTTACTTCTTTTTGCCTCTCCAGAACCAGAGGAAGGTTTCTCGAACAGAGTGGGAGTTCTTCTTCTCTTCATCCTTTCGCTTAAAGGGACGTGAGATTCAGGCGAGGAGCTGGTGGAAGCTGGTACTGGATCTGCGTCACTTATTACTGGACGAGCAGTAAAAGAGGTTGTGTAACTCTTGTACTCAACAGATATGAGGCTGATCTAATGTGCTCATCGGCAACACTCTGATACAGACCCCAGATAAGTTTCAAGTGCCTTATATTAACATCTGCTTTGGGCACCTTCTTTTACAGTCAACTGCAAATAAATAAATAAACATTGAAATATCAGTGACACATTTTATCAAACACAAAAGAAGCATGATTTCAAAATAAATAAAATGAAATAAGAATAACCTATCCTATTGCCATAGGGAGGGCATCTAGGACCCTGATAAACTTCATCTCCTGATAAAGGAGCCTGTTGCCAATTTTTTATGACAACCCCGTGCTCAAAATAATCCCTATTAGCATCAGGGAGATTGACTACTAGGGCCCTATTTAAAATTCTAGTTTTTAAATAAAAGGTGTTATCATTGACTGTCCATCTATAGCAATACATGATTTCTGGAATTCCAATGCGAGTTCCATGGACTTGATTTAATTTATGAACCCCATTAACTATTCTCCATGTATTGGGGGCTATTCTTGCAGGAACAATGTCAAAATATTGACAAAATTCCAGACACAAGGGATTTGGTGGAAAAGAAAATCCACACTTAGCAATAAAGACTGGGGAACCAATGTCCCTCAGCCAAGCAGAAATAATCAGAAGGCTCAGAAAGCTCTTCCAGAACAACCCAGGAGGGAATAGAAAAATCAGAGTGAAACTTATCAAGAGATTCAACAGGGTAAACCATGATGAATAAAAGAAATGAAGAAGAAGGAAGAAAATCTTACAGAAAAGAGTGGATCTGATGACAACGAACGATGGAAGAGATGAATACACAGGAGAGAAAGAGACGACGAAAAACTCGAAGATAAAAATTTGAAAAGGTAGAAGACGATGGGAGTGTCTGTGAAGTTTAAATACCTTGCCTTGGGAAATGGTAAAGTAATGATTACAAAAAGGGACGATTACGTTACTGGCGGCTAAAAAAGACGAAAAGGGGCGCGAGAATCAAAGCGGGCAACGACGGCTAAAAAGATGAAAAGTGGCGCGGGAATCGAAGCGAGCATAAAAATTTAAAAAGCCTGATTCAACGAATTTGGAAGGAGAAATAAATACTAAGGAAACACTCCTAAAAATCAGGAGGATCATTTAAAACTGCCGTATTCTGAGAAAAAATATTCCACACTCCTCAAATTTCGAATTATGAAACATTGGGGGCTTCTGTTGATACCAAATTTAATCCGCTGACATGGCTCAATAAAGTGAAGACACATGGAAGTCTACGTGGCAACAACAAATCTTATAAATAGGAATATTTTTTGATAGAACTTGTAATCGAGAATTCCCAAAAACACTCAGCAATAAAACAACATTGGACGTAGGCCATTCTTATAAGGCTGAACCACTTTAAAATTCTTTGTCTCATTTATTTATCTGTGATTGAATAATTAGAGTGATCTAATTTTTTACATCAACATGGTGATTGGGCGATTCTCTTATACCCACATAGGTATCCTTAGTGTAGATGTTAAAAATAGGAATTTGGATATGATATTTTTTTTATAACTGACCATTGCATACTTTATTTCAATGGTTTTGGTGACTACAATGAATTGGGTGGTGGATAAAATCGTCAATTGTAATCGAGTAGGACATGGGTTGCTCTCGAGAAATATTGGTCAGTTATAAAAAAATATCATATCCAAATTCTGACCTCGACCACACTTTCGTTAACTCAACCAAGTTCACATGAATGTATTTAAGTTTACTTTTTCAATGAGAACCTGCACACAATGAAATGTAAACCCATCAAACTAAGACCTAACAAATTAAAAGAAAAACAAGTGTAAAGGTAATACTAGGCGATCCAACCCTTATAGTGAAGTTCTTCCCTTTTAGTTACCCCTTTCCTCATAAAAGAACCCAAATAACATAAGAATGTCAAATTTCGTATTCTATGGCAGGTTAACCACCATTCAACCAATTTATAAAGGGCCCGCCCCATAAGAGTTAAAGTGATTAAAAATAAAACCTAGCTAGTTTAATGTTATAACAATATTTAATAATATCTAGCCCTAAGTTGGTGCCACATATCAGTTTAATAGAAACCATTCTCATAATAAAATGGAATATATGTCATTCATGTGAAGGGGTATGACACCATAGAAGTGAAAAACTTCTTTTAATAAGGGAATGGGGGAAATATACTTTTTCCTCTGTAATTGCCATGGTGAACATCACAATATCTTCGCCCATAACTCTATACAGATCCTTGATGGGGGTGGGTGGTTTATTTTTAAGTTTTTAATAATATTGTACTTAATATCCATAGAATCATCTTCAGGTGAGACTTCATACTTTTGCAATGATTTCATGGCAAAAAAAAGAGAAATTAAGGAACAGATGAAAAAATGAATACCTCAAAGAAGAACTCTTAGAGAAAAAAATGGGGAAGTTTATAATAAAGAGAGTAAATGAATTTAAAATGAAGAGAAAAAAATAAGTGAATGTATTAAAAACCTTTAAGTGGTTGGTGCTAGAAAGTAAGGGACATCATCTTATTTTTTGTGTTTCCTAATCATGCCCTGAGGGCCACGAATTATACGCATCATGATAGCCTAGAGAAGTGCCAGGGTTGAGTCATGTAACCCTACAAGCGTAGATATTACGTGAATTTACCTATCACTGCATTCCAACCACACTTAAGTGGGACAAGCATCGACTCTGATAAAATGTGCGTGTAAAGAGGGATTACCCCATTTAAAAATTATCACTAAAATAAAGGTATTGTTTGCTTTTAAATCAAATTCGAGAAAAATTCAATCCTTACGTATAAGTACCAAAATAATGATTTACAAGTTGATTTATCTTAACAATACATGTTCATTTATAATATAAGAGAAATCAAAATGCAAAATAGTAACTCCTTCACTTGAGATGAGGATTTATACGAGGGAAAAATCCTTGTAGGAAGAGAAATCAAAATGCAAAATAGTAACTCCTTCACTTGAGATGAGGATTTATACGAGGGAAAAATCCTTGTAGGAAAAATATCAGGTCAAACCGACACCTTTGACAAAACTGGTAAAGATTTACAAAAGGGAGATGACTTATAAAATTAAACCTCTCCTAGATTTAATAATGCACAACCTCTACAAGATACTTTTTTCACCTCTTAGCTAGAAGATCAAGCACATATAGCTCTCCAACCACTCCCCACGTCACAGGTGTCAACTTCCATTGATAATGTTGCGTTTGCAACAAAACAAATTTCTTATTTTAAAGTTTGAAGAGGAATCTTTCTTCTTTTTAAAGTTTAAAGAAAAAAATTTGTGTTTGAAAATGGAATAAATGAAAATACACGATATTTAGATCTAACTTCTTAGGGTGTGAGAGTCCTAAAGGTTGAGGAAAGTTTCAAAACGTGTTTAGCTCACCAAAATAAACTCACAAAGTATTTTTCAGATATAAAAAATAATTAAAGTTTCGCAAGAACAATTTTTACAAAATTTTTGTTGAAAACTTGAGAGAAGTGATCAAACTTTAAAAAATTTAGACTAGAATGATAACAATAGATATCTAAAAAATACAAAGAAGTTTCTTTCCTCTTAAGAAAATTTAATTTTTTTAGCTTGATAAACAATGAAAAGCCTTTCTAAAATTCTTAAGCTTATTTTGTGAATGAGAGGAGAGTGAGTTAAATAGGAGATTAGTTTTTCAAATATGTGGATACCTGTTTCCAAACCTTTCATCTCATTCTAAACAATACAAAAATAGGTTGCTTCCAAAAGGAAACAAAAGATATGATATTAAAAGAGGTTCTCCACATTTTACAATGCAATCTTTTGGCCATATTCACTTTTAGCACCGTATATGACATTGTTGTGGTAGTGTCGCTGCAGCAAGACAATGCGTTGCTATGACGAACCTAAAGCGATATAGGTCGTGTCAAGAAGTAATTTTTTTGGACGTGGACAAGGAATACCGACAAAGAACTTTCGTTGCAACGAACGAAACCATCGCTGTGGTGAAACTGCTGTGAGGCAGGTCGAGCCATTGTCTAGAGAATCTGTACATGGACCAAAAGGTACCGACGATAAGCTATTGCTGTAATGAGACATTGCGTCATTGCGACGAGGCAGGTTGCGCTATTACCCAAAAATTTTGATCGAGTTTTTGCCTTCCAAGTGTTTGAAAATAATTTAGAAAAAAACCCGAAATATGTTTGTTCTCAACCAGGAACGCTCATACTTCAAATACACACACAAGAATGCAAGTCTTTATGAACATAGTTTTTCTATAAGAAAAGTATATTGCATAGTGTATTTATTCAAATTTTTGAAAACACCCACACACAAGTTTTAACACATTTTTAAATTTAAGAAAATTAAATTTAAGTTATGTCAAAACAACGGTGGTGAAACTAAGTCATCCTAAGTCCTTTACCTTTATCTTAAATGGAAATCTCATTAGTCATGGCATGAGGTATCTTTTTGAATGAAGATGAAGAAGTCCGGTCTTTAAATCTTAATCATTAAGCTTTTCAGGACAACTTAGATTATGACTCAAATATGTTTTGGAATAGCATAAGACAATCTAATCTTACGGAGATATTGAGCATGCATATTATCTTACCATATTCACCGAGCACCACAATTATGCACATGTCAAAGAGATTATAAAAGCAGAGCGATCACATCCTATGACCGACTCAGACTAATTCTAGGAAATTCAAGTGTAATACACCGTGTTTTACAGTATTTATTATGATTATTATTTGCATTATGATTAGATATTACTTGTGACATTTGATATTCCATTGAGTAGATTTACATGTAGCATATGCGGTGTTATGTAATTTAAGAATGCATTGCTTGGATATATTAGTTATAGTGAGAGTAATTGTTCAAAATACACCTTACATGATGACTAAGTAATCGGCTAGATAATACTATTTTATTAAGATAAATGATAAGCGACTTGCTATTGTGGGTGGGTATGGGACGGACACAAGGCTATGCATCGTGGGTTTCATTGTTTGAATTATTTTTCCAATATTGGGTCCCACCAATTGTGAAGTAGGTTCTTACAATATCAAGTCACAATCAATTAATTAATTAATCACTGAATTTAATCAGAAACGACACATATTGGCTAATTAATAAATTTAACTAAATAATTAACTCTCGGATAAATTTTAACCTTTGGGTATGTTCATAGGATTTTAGAAAGCATGGATTGAGTGAAAAATAATGGGAAAATAGTCCGTTGGGTTAGTATACATCTTGGGGCAAGTTTGAGACCATTTGAAGCTAATTTTAGGCATTTTATAATTAGGCAAATATAGGGACCTAGGCTAATTATGAATATAACATTTAATATAAGTTAATTAGATTAACTTAAAACTCATAAAACACTCTTAAGAACCATAGTATCCAAGGGGAAAGAAAAGGGAAATCCTAGCTTTGGAGGTTTGTAGGGTTGATTTCAACGATCCCATTTGAGGCAAGTTTAATTTATGTAAAAATTGCAATTGATTTGTGCTATGATAATGATTATGTATTGAAATAATAGAAAATATTAGATAACCGATTTATTTGGTAATTAAAATTACTTTCATAATTAATTTAATTAAGTTATGAACCCTAGTTTAATTAGTTGATGAACTTGTTTGATTAAATGGATAAATTGATGTAAGAAACTTTATACTACGTTAATGAAAACTTATGTCTATAATGTATAAGGAATAATCTTCAAAATCCCTATGTTAATTTGAGAAATTGACTCGAAATTGTATGTTAAATTCACCCATTTTAATGAAGAAGTTGAAGTTATGTTTAGATTGCTAATATATAAATTTTAACCTTTAATTATGTTGGAATCACCTTAATTCTTGTAGAAACTTGTTGAATACATTAATCACTAGGATATATGTTTAAAGGAAGGGATTTGGTTGATGTTTTGAGGCTTTAGGTTGAACTTATTTTTTAAACTGCCATTTGTGAACCTTATGATGGACTCAATCATACAGATTCGACGAATTGATCTGGACCAAGATTGGATCCATTTGGATGTGAGGATTAATCCGGTTCTATAGGCTTGGCCAATTTTGGGATAATATTGGGTTTTGATCATTGTATTTAAAATATTAACTCTAGGACTTTAGGGGTAAATTAATATTAAATTGAAATAGTAGGTTGGGGCCATTACGTATTTTTAGGAACCTTAGGGTTCGAGTTAAGGTCAAATGGCCGATTAATGTTACATTGCGAGTAAAACATGAATTAATTGCTCTTACTTGTAATAATAGTTAGATTAGGGCTTGTTGATGATTTGTATGGATTATGTTAACATACTTGGTGTGTGTTCATGTGCTCATGTTACTAGTTGGGACTTAATGGGGCGCATATGACGTGATTGCACGTGGCATCTCGGTGAGCGATACAGATTTTACTAGGTCTTATTACCCCAATCCTACGTACTGAGGCATTCATCTCTTGAGTTAGTACAATGGGGCTTGATCATATCTTATATCCAATGGTATGGGGTTATACATTAGGTGTTATTGCTTAATGATTTCCCTTGTTGTTGCTTTGAGGCTATAGGGTTTGAATGTTCGATAGCTATAACTAGTAGTGGCATGAGTGATCACCAAAAGCATATGTGTAACTTTTGTTTCTGGAATATAATTGAAATATATGATTAAATTTGGCTGTGATATACTCATGTAGATGTTAGATTGTGCGGTTTACTACTAGCTTACACATTAGGTTTATATACTAGACCTATATATCGAGCAATAACTTGGGAATGTCAAAGTAAGGAATACCTAATTAAAAGATGGAATCTGAAAAACATGGATACCTTTCGATTTTAGGATTAACATAACATGTTTATAGGTTGTTTGGATTGGGATAACTTTAGTTAACTTAATACCGAAGAAAGATGTGATTTTATTATTATGGACCAAATGTAATGATATTCTTACACACTCTAGACTTGCTAAATTTAATCCTCTTTGTAAAACTTTTTTTCAAGTCCTAGGCCGCAACCTCCACAGACTTGAGATACCTTAATTAGAGGAGTCTCTCCAGCATCATTTCCTTTTTATCAGTCTTAGGATGTAGGTGTCGAGAGTGTAAATCCTTTTTGTTTCCACAGTTCTTTATATTTTAGTTATTTAGACAACATGTGTACGTTCAATATTCCTTTTTAAGTTAGAGAGTTGCATGGGATTTCTTTATTTCAGTTGATTGTATTCAGAGTTGGATATTATGGATTATTTAGTATATTATATTCTAGTGGTTGAATTCTTTATAATTATGGTTAAATGGTATTAGAGTTGTATTCTCACAGTGCTATTTATCATTGTTGTTATTTATATTGGTATTGTATTTCTTGCTCATTCTTAGAATGTTATTAATCATTTAACTCTCGTAAATTTTCTATCTAGATCTGACCAACCTAATTATAGATTTTACCGAGTGTCACATGAAGCAAGATGTAATTTGTTCTATCCCACAAGGACACGTGTAAAGAAACTATTTAAATTACCCCTACCTCTGATTGGCCACCAACCTAGCGTGTTATTAAAGTCTAGTTGATCACATGAAACGTGGCCAACCAAAAGAAGATCAAGTCAAATACCTAGATTATAGGGGATAACCATTGCAATAACTAAATTCCTATTACTTATCAACCGAGATAGTGGAGATGAACTCCAATTGAGATGGATCATTAATAGAATTGTAATGTAATACATTTTAGGATGTTAGTGGTATTTCGTTATAAATAAGACCCCCATTATAAGGAGCACACATTTTGATACTCTATCACATATGAAATTTGAAATTGTATTCCGGACTCTCAACTAGCAATTCAAACACTTTAGTTTTCTTTATCTGAATAAGAGAACCTCTCCCTACTTCTCCCATGGATATATGAAAGGATAACTTAATGACAATAAATCTCTATGTCAATTTACTTCCTATATATTAGTCTTAGAAAAGTTGGTGAAACTATTTGACTGTATAATTAAACCATCTACGAAGTGTTTATAATCTTTCTTTCTCCCCTTTCCATAATTTAACAGAGTAACAATAGACCTTTACAATGTATATGGTGAATCTATTTATACTATAAAGGCGGTGATATGCAGAACCCCCGCATACACCCTTTTTTCTCACCCCCACACTCCATGTAGGCCCTGTTAAGAATTCTTCTATCTCGGAATTTTATTCTCTTAAGCTAGTTTAATCTCAAATATCTACCTAACACCTGATCCCAATTTGGCTTTGGTGAAATTTCAAACCCGTGAGTCCATTCATAATGGAAGTCATAGAATACTTAATTCAATTTCTGACATCCTTGATCGTGCAAAAATTAGATGTTCAGATAAAAAGATATGGCCAAAAGAGTGACCAAAGTCTACAAAGGCATGTCCTTCCTTACTAGGCATGTTTACCCACCTACCTATCGGCATGCCAGGGACTTTACCAATCGATTGGTCTGTGGGGGTAAACTTATCCTTTTCTCCTTTTAGGGTTCCTCTATATAAGAAAAACCTTCCCTCATTTTTAAGGTCTCAAAATTCGCACAATATATAACCCCATTAAGAAATCCCAAAAATCCCTCATATTCTTAAATTCCAACACATCACCATCCAACATTCACTTACCTCACATCATTCTCACATCATTCCACTTAAAAATTTCAGCAACTTAGAGAATATTTTCAAGATAGCTTTCATCCGCATTTTTCTTTGAAGGTTGAAAAGTATTATTAAAGCCTTAATCATTTCACATTTTGTCAATCATTCATCATATTTCTTCCATTTATATATTGTTAATTTTTAGTTTCATTGTCATTCACACTGATTACTATTTATCTTAGCATATATCTCTTATATATTTTTTTTAAATTCTCATCCCAAAATTTCATCAAATGACTTTTTATGACAAAATGTGAAAGTGTAGGTTTGGGAAGCTCTTTTAAAAGTTTCTTGACCATTTCAAAATAATTTCCCTTGAAATTGTTTGGGTCATTTCCCTTTTTTGTTCAAAACACTTGGGGTAATAAACACATTTGTCCTAAAATCTTGATTTTTCAACTCAACGCTTAAAGAAGATTGACCCATTCTTATTAGTTAATGTGTTGAAACACCTTTCACAAAAGTTGTATTATATTAAGAAGAATAACGCAGAAATTTAATAAAGCCTAAAAAACACTTGTGATTTTTAACTTTGAGTTGTTTTCAAAACCATTTTGTCAAGTTTCTTTGAACGATATTAAAGATCAAATTTAACTTTTTTTGTGTAAGGGGGGCTTGAAGATAATCTTGAGATTAGAGATACCCCCCCCCCCCCCCCCCCCAATCAACAACAGTGTTTGGGATTAAGGCGAGGCGACTCAGCGTGGCACCTTAAGCGAGGAAACTTAGCGTGGCAGCTCAAGTGAGGTAGTACAACATGGAAGCCTAGGGAGATCTTCCAACGAAGAAACGGGTCGAGAGAATTCATTCCTTAGTTTTGTTTGTTCTACTTAGTCTTATTGTATCCTTTGTTTGTATTGATTATGAGTTGTAACGACTATAATGTTATTTAGAGTGAGGTCGAACGGTACTCGCGAAAGACTAGGCCTAGCTGGGCCTGGGAGAGCTTTCATTCTCTATCGAACGACCTCGTCATGGGAACTCTAGAGGGACTTGGTTTGGAGGATTGAGAAGTGAGGCAACATTGGGTCTTGTTCTGGCCATCTTGGATATACCTGGTAAAACACCGAAGGGCCTTTGACCATGGAACCTTGGGTTCCATCGTGCGTTGAACTGTGAACCAAACAATCCTCTAATTGATGTCACATCTACTTTAGATGATTACACTTGCCAACTAAGCAAGGTCAAACCCTCACTTGAGTAAACTATCGTGGTATTCGTGGCTATCAGACAGTTGGTGAGCCACCCCTATAATCACAGGCCTTTGGCGCACAGTGGTTAGGCAAAAGGCATGTCTTGACATTTAATGTTTATGACGTGGAGCTGACTAGTCCATCAGGCATTTAATGTATGTGACATAAAGTATGAGGGATGTCTTTCACAGTTATAAATGACTAATCCACCTCGGGAGTGGTGTGGGGTTTATTTATTAGCCTTAACCACTTCTAAGAGGGACAAGTTCTTTTCTAGTTATTGTTGGCTAGAGAGAGATTGGATTATCGAAAAGAAAGAAGTTGTTGCAAAAACTAGAGCTTTTACTCATCCACCATTGTCATTTATTACGAAGCTTTTAATATCTGATTGGAGACCTTTGAGAGTTGGTGTTTTTGGCTGTCTGCCAAGGTGTATTTAGGGTGTTTACTTCTCCCTCCCTCTAAATGATTTAATTTTGAGTTTATTATTATCTTTTTGAGTTATACACGAGAGATTTGTGAGTTCAAACTAAGTTTATCTTCACTAGGTTGTGATTGCGTGTCTTGTAATTAATTAATAGCGTTACCCGTTAACTTATCATTACTATACTCAAAAGGGGTTACGCCTCCATCTAATCTAAACTACCCTCTTACATTTTGCGACTCTGTTAGGGAGGTATTCTTCTAGCAAAAGAGTATGGCGCATGATAATGTTAATCGTAGACCTAATTTTGATGATGTTCAACGCAATGAGGAATAAGCGGCAAGGGAGTTGGAGGCTCCCAGAAGTGGGGTTTCCCCTCAGGTAGATATTCCTCGAGATCCAAAGATTACTGGAGTCCCAACAGTCACCCAAGCCTCTACTAGCGCTGTCTTGGGACCAGCGCAAATGGCACTTCTCATGGGCAAGTTTTTTGAGTTTCTGCAAACACCTGAGGCTTCCACGATCCTTGGAGGAGGAACACATCCCAACACTTTGTGACACCTGAGGTGGTCCCAGTAGCCCCGATGAACACTGCTTTAGCTGTCCCCAGGGGGACTGGACCCATAGGTGATAGGAGCAATAGGTGTGACCACTGTCCCATCGGTAGTCCCTCCAAACACCACCAGTGTTACATCAGTGGTCCCAATGGCCACTCCCTCCACGGTTGAGAAGACGCCGACATCTGCATTAGAAGAAATGAGGAAAGAGATGCAAAAAGAGGTGTTGAAAATGATAGCATCTTCCTCACAGTCAGCCAGAGAGATAGCTTCAGTGTATGATGATTTTTGCACGCCCTATCTCCAAGAATACAATGATGAGACTTACCCAAAGGAATACATCCCTCCCATCTTTGATAAATACACTGGGAGGGGGGGAGGACCCAAAGGATCACATCAAACGTTTCATCGAACATCTAGGGGCTCACTGCAACAACAAGAAGCTTAGGCTGAGGGAGTTATCAAAATCATTAACGGATAAAGCTTATATGTGGTAATTTCATTGGCACCAAAGAGAGTTTTAACATGGCAAGAGATGCATGTTTTATTTGTCCAAATTTTATTTCTGACAGAAGATGAGTTCACATTAACATAATTGGGCAGGGAGAAGCAATGACCAGGAGAGGATGTGGTGGCTTATGTTCAAAGATTTGGGGAGAGGTCCCTCGACATGAAGGAAGAAGCTAAATAGTACAAACTATTACAACTCTGTGCTGAGGGTTTGCTCCCAGAGTACATCTGTCACCTGATTAATGAAACTCGTGAAGGGACTTTTGCAGCATTTCTAAAAGCAGTAAGGAATATATCATTGGTAGTTCGGCTGAACCCCATTGTAGTACCAATGATGTTTAGGCAGCCTGGGCTATCCGTTGCAGCATGCGGCCAATCCCCACGGGTGGGATACGTCGATGGAAGTGAAGAAAGCAAACAACCCAAAAAGATAACAAGAGAAAGTTTGAGAGAGATTGGGAAGACCCACTACCGTTACCCTGCACAGTAGAGGAGGCTGTTAGTTGTAACAATGCCATGGTTTAAGGAGGAATGGTGTATGAACCTAAGGGCATCCCCACCGTGGAACCAGATGCGGAAACCAGAATGGATCCCGAGTATTTCTAGATCCATCAGAAGATTCAACATCTAACGGGAAGTTGTTTTACACTAAGAAAAATCATCGATAAACATGTAAAGGAAGGGACATTGCAAATCCCTCCACAAAATGTTAATGACGACCCACTCCCATCACATGGGGCCAATCTGGTGGTGGCCTATGACGATGAGGCAGAAAGAGAAGTGAGGGAGCTGACGATGGAGAAATTGGAGTTTGAAGAGACTTTGGGGGACTGTACCAGAGGAATGGCTAATGTGGTGTTAGCCTATAATGAAGCAAGTGCCAGAGATATGGAGGACATATACAACGTTAAAGGTGAGGAAATGGACCAAATCTTGGAGTACTGCACGGTTTCACAGTCTCCAAAGTTCTCTTGGTTCTTCGACCAGATAACCCAAGCAATCCAAGATATTACGAGGGAGAATGCAGTCCCTTCACTGAGATGGAAGGGACCCATGGCCAGGCTGGTGAAGAAATTTCTATTACAAAAAATGTTTAGCGATGCAGATAGGGCCGTGAGATTTCCTCACAATCGACCATTATATGTGACTGCCAGCATCAACGAAGTTAGCTTCGTGAGGGCTCTTATGGATGGGGGAGCATCCATCAACATTATGCCAATCAGTTCTTTCCTTGCAGCCAATATCCCATAAGAAATATTGGTCCCCATGCCTTTGGTGATTTCAGGTTATGACAACTAGTCGTCCAAATCCATTGGTTATGTGAATGTTGGGATTGTAATGGGAAATATGAGTTCTCACATCAAATTCCACATGATAGAGAGTGCAACTTCCTACCATCTGCTGATAGGAAGAGTGTGGATGCACAACTAAGGACTAGTTCCCTTGACATATCACCAATGTGCCAAGGCAAATATTAAAGGAACTGAGATCACTATACAAGCTACGAAGAGGCCCTTCACTGTCGAAGAAGCTCACCTAGAGGATGCAACATTTTATATAGAGTTAGAAGAGGACTTCAGAGTCCCAATGAGAAGAATGGAGGGAGCCTGGGTTCCCTCAATCAGAGAAGGGATGGGACCTGTGAATGACCAGAATGACAAAACTCCAAGCGGAAGAGGAGTAATAGAAGAATCCCACCAAGTGGCCCCTCGACTTGAGAAGATCTCGAAGCAGCTAAAGGATCGAATGCGTCCTAGAATGGACCTAATGGAACACGAGGTCACACGAAAAGTGTGTTGAGTCGATTTTATGAAGGAAGAATTACAAAGCCTTCAAGGGACAGAAAAATAAAGGCAGTTACAACGGCTGAAAGGCAATGTAAGAATATTGTTACTGAGGAAGGGAAAGTGGTTTATTGCCTATAATGGAATGAACGGGCAACCAAAGGAGCTATGGAAGAGGTTGACAAGGAGGCTGACTCGATATATGAGTGTTTTCTGGTGGATCAATGGGTACAATGTATGGTGATATACAATTATAATGTACATGAGTTCAGTGATGATGTCACCGAAGAACTAGACTATATAACGGACCAATCAAAGTCGCAAGCACAAGAATTGGAGCAACTAAACCTGATAAAAGAAGGGGAGGAGGCAAGGCCCATTTCCTCTCGAAGGATCTTTACATGGAGAAACGAGAGGCTTTGATTGAGATAATCCGAGAGTTTATAGAAATTTTTTCATTGAAGTATATGAAGATGGAGGGGATAAATAAAGAAGTAAGCTGCCACAAATTAAACATGATGCCTTCAGCCAGTCCGGTCAAGCAAGCAATGAGGACTTACAAGCCTGACCTGGACTTAAAGATCAAAGAAGAGATCTAAAGCCTGTTAGCAGCAGGATTCATCAAACCAATACAACACCCACTCTGGCTATCTAGCATTGTCCCAGTGGGTAATAAGGACACGAATCAGATAAGGATATGCGTGGATTTCGAAGACTTGAATATGATATGTCCCAAAGATGAGTTCCCTCTGCTCTCCATCGATAGCTTGATAAATGCAACTGTTGGAAACTAGATGTATAGTTTTATGAATGGGTATGTAGGGTACAACAAGATTAAGATGGACCCCATAGATGCAGAGAAGATAGCGCTTAAAACCCCATTGGGCAACTTCATGTATAAAGTAATGCCGTTTAGACTAAAAAATGTTGGGGCTACTTATCAAAGAATAATAATGGCCATTTTCTATGACTTCTTTCACAAATTTGTGGAGTTTTATATGGATGATTTGGTCATCAAATCGAAGAAGGAAGGGTCCCACCTGAGTGATTTGAGGAAAGTATTTTGCAGATGTAGGAAGTATAAACTGAAGATGTACCCGGTAAAATGCATTTTTGGAGTAACCAGTGGAAAGTTTCTAGGCTTTGTGGTAGATCGACAGGAGGTGCAGATGGACCAAGACAAATAGCGAGCGATCTTGGAGATTCTAAGTTCGAGAACGACAAAGGAGCTCAAAAGTTTCCTCTGAAAAGTTTCCTACCTTAGGAGATTTGTGCCTGGATTGTCCGAAATAACACACCCATTGATGAAGCTTTTGCAAAAGAACACAAAGTTCAAGTGGGAGGAAGTTCAACAGGAGTCTCTCACTAGGCTGAAGAAATTGCTCGTTTAATCTCAAACTATGATCCCTCCAAGGGCAGGAATACCATTGCAGCTATACCTCACATCCACCACGAGGTCAGTCGGAGCTCTGTTAGCACAGGAGATTGATGGGAAAGAACAAACAATATACTACCTTAGTTGAATCACACATGGGATAGAGGTCAGGTATAGTAGCTTGAAAAGGAATTATTTAGCCTTAGTCTTTGTAGCACAAAAAATTGGACATCATATGCTGTCTTTTACAATTCATATTATAATAATATGTGATCCTATTAAGTTTTTGTTGGCAAAAATCATATTGATTGGTAGAGCAGCTAAGTGATTCCTCATTCTCTCAGAGTATGACTTGAAATGCGTGGTCCCTCACGCGATCAAGAGCTAGGCATACGCAAACCTCTTAGAAACCTTCCCATTTGGGATATCTAAGCCACCATGAGAGAGCATTCCAGGAGATGATTTGCAGGCCAATTACCTGGATGCAAGCGATGAGGAATGGATGATGCAGTTCGATGGATCTTTAGCAGAGAAGAAAGGAGGAGTAGGGGTTATTCTTTCAAGAGGAACGAAAGAAATTTGTCTTTCCTATAATGAAGTAGAGTATGAGACGTTGGTACTAGGGTTGCTGGAGGCCCTTCGAAGGGTGTTCATTCACTCTGCATCAAGGGTGATTCAAACTTGGTGATTCAACAAGTAAATGGAGAATATGCGTTGAAACACCTTAGTCTGGAACCTTAGAGAACAATCTTTCAGAGGCTTCTCAATCGATTACATCAGACCAAGATCAAGAGGCATCCCCGAGTGATGAACCTCCATCCAGACGCCCATGCCACCATTGCTCAAAAGATGACCATGAGAGACGATACAACTATAGTAGTAATTCAACAAAGAACATCTCCCTCGACGATACAGTCAATTTTGCCGATGGAGGATGACTCTGACTGAAGAGGATATATTAGAAAATAATTGGAGTCTGGGGACGAAGAGATGGAGCTGAGAGAACTAGCTCAATACTTTACCAATCAGGGAAACCTCTACTATAAAAATACAGGAGGATGACTATCAAGATGCATCGACCCAGAAGAAGTAAAGCAGAGATTAAAGAAAACACACAAAGAGCACTGCAAAACAACAGAAATCCCTATTTATAGGAGAATTCAAAGGGAGGGATACTTCTAGCCCAGGATGAAGCAAGATGCAGGAGAGATACAATGTAAATGTGTTAAGTGCATGCTTTTCTTCAAAACAGCTGAATGCCATTTTATTAAAGCTCAACCAGATTGAAGACATACCTATATTGACTTTATTAAAGACGGAGTTGTCCCTACTGAGAAGATAGATGCGATGGGACTCAAAAGAAGGGCACCAAGGTTCTATATTCAGGAAAAACATCTTTATCGAAGAGGGTACTTCAACGGGCTATTACGTTTCATCATAAAAGAGGAAGCAACTAAAGTCCTCAAACAAGCTCACCACCCAGGTCACATAGGAGGAGCAAAATTGTATGACCAACTGATGATGTTGGGGTATTATTATCCAACGATGGAGAAAGACTCTGTTGAGTTTATTCAAAAATGTAAAGCTTGATAACTTCATGAAAATATGATTCATGCTCCATCGGTGGATCTAAACTCTCTGGAAACCCCTTACCCTTTCAACACTCGAGCGTTTGACCTGGTAGGGGAAATACATCCTTCTTCGAGAGGAAAAATCTGGATACTAGTGTCAACGGAGTGCTTTACAAAATGGATTAAAGTAATACCACTAAGAATGGCAATAACGGGGGTGGTGAGCAACTTCGTCAGAGAATACATCATTTACCGTTTTGGGATTCCAAAGGTTATCCTCTCCGATAACAGAACTCCCTTCGTCAATTCAGAGGTAACGATGCTGACAGACAAATACTCCATTGTTCATCATACTTCAACGGTGGCATACATAAAGGGAAACGGACATGCCGAAGCAACTAATAAAACATTGGTTAATATTTTGGCCAAGATGATGAAAGAATTTTTGGGATCATGGGATGACAAGATCCCCGTCGTCCTGTGGGCCTATTGAGCAACTAAAAGGAAGCCCCCAGGATATACCCCGTTCTCCCTTATATATGGAGATGAAGCAATCTTCCCGGTGGAGTTAGAAGTTCCCTCTGACCGATATGTCTTGCGAAGCAATATGCCTCTTAGAACATATATGTGCAGTTGGAGACGTTGGATGAGCACAGAGATAATGTGATGCAACACTTTAAAATGTACATGAAGCAACTCTCAAGGGAATAGGATAACTTGGTGAGACAAAGGAAGTTTATTAAAGGAGACCTTGCTTTGAAGGTAGTAGTGAAGCACATCATAGGGCTTCCTCTACCTAAGTTTGTAGCGAATTGGGAGGGACCTTTCATTGTAAAGGAGGCCCATGATTCAGGTTATTGCTTTATTTCTAAGATGGAAGAAGATAAACCATTTAAGATTAACAATAAATGGTTGAAAGTATATCATGTATAAGCAAGTAATCTTAGAACATCGATGTATCTAGCTTTTTGTTATGAATATATATAAGCCATTTTCCTCTTAAAAGATGTCTTGCGTTATAACTAGAGTAGGATGAAATATTGCAAAAGTTTATAATTTATACAAACAGTTATAACACAAATAAGTGGCATGGAAAATGTATAACTTCTCTTTCATTCATAAATTGGGAGGCATTATAAAAATGGAAACTAATACCCAACAATTACATAAGTGAGAAACGAGAAATTTATACAAGTATGGGGGAGAAATCATTAGCCTAGAAGGAACCACAAGTATGAAGAAGAGAAAAAAATTCCAGGCAGACCCGAGGAAGCTGCTAAACATGCATGCTGAGCGTAGATGCGCCTTCCAGCCTAGTTTGAACTTGAGCACGCTCGATGATAAGTTTTTCTCATTTTAACTTGGCCTCGAGAATAGCTTTTTCGATATCCTCCACCTCTTTGTTGGCTGCTTCAAGTAGAGGTAATAGTTCAGCCAACCTAACTTCCTAACCTCGTTGAGTCTCCTTATGCTTCTGCAGTAATTCCCTCTGACTTTCCAATTGATGACTCTTCAAAGTATTTAAGTGTCTTATGAGCCAGCCAGATTAAAAGCCATCCTTGCCCAACTCCTTTAGATAACCCAAAAATTGATTGAGGAGGGGACTGGTAACATTTTCAATAGGGGTTTTGACGAGATCAGCAATAACGAGCGCCATACCTTAAAGCCCATGGATCATCACGGGAATGTTTGAACGAAGACAATCAATAATAAAAGTCTCAGGATGATGAGTTACGATCTGTTCAATCACCAATCGATGGATGGTAGGTAGTTGGAGAGAGCGACGAAGGAACATGAGGCAAAAATCATGAGGAGCTAGAGCTGGCAGATGAAGCTCACAACCAGATTCATTGTCGGCCTGAGCACCTGTCGTGGAACCTTGGTCGTTATGACTAGTTTCCTCAGATACAGTTGGTTCCCAATTTGGAGAGGCGACAGGCGAAAGAACTGCTTGAGGTTGCTCTTTAATGCGAGGGGACGCCCTAGCAACCTGAGGACATATAAAGCAAATAATGAGTTAAGTGCAAAAAAATCTCAACAAGTGGTTTTCATTGTTAAGTCACCGTTACTGGTGGAGTTTGACGAAAAATCTTAACAAGTGGTTTTTTCATTATTAAGTCACCGTTACTGGTGGATTTTGATGAAAAATCTTAACAAATGGCTTTCATTGTTAAGTCACCATTACTGGTGGAGTTTAATGAAAAATCTTAACAAGTGGTGGCCATTGTTAAGTGATCGAGTCGGAAATCGAGCGTCCGTGTAAATACGCTAATCGTTGTTATCGGCTTCCAACCACAATACAAAAACCTAAACTTTAACTACACTCTTGTGGAGTATAGTGGCGAGTCTGGGTATCGAATCCACAGGGAACTAGGACGAGTGAACGTGACGACAAAGGTAAGACTGTTAACCCTAACTTGACTCTAAAAAGAAATAAAAATAAGATGATTGAGTGAGAAAGGGAAAAGGGAAAAATTAAGAAGTTAACTAAAACTAATTGGAAAATTAAGGTAGAGACACAATCCCCCAACCCTAGTGTATTGATGGTATAAAACTAATCGTAAATTTAACTGATTAATTTGACCCGGAATTTAGTACTCCCAAGCATTACGTATACGAGGTTCAAGCCCGCGTCATACTTAATCTGAGGATGAGTAAATCAGTATCGCGATAGTTGCACTCGAATTGCACTCTAAATCATCACGAGTACCCAGAGGCAAACGAGATATAAAGATCTACAATTATTGTGTAACTACGCAATACGGTTGTAATTAATCACTAAATTCAGAGGACTAATTTTATACACAAGCAACTACAACATCAGGTTGGGTTCATGCATCCCAACCTTTAAAAACCTAGCCTAACATGGTGAATAATGATAAAAGTGCTGGAAATAAAAGTTACCACGATTGAAGAACAAGAACATGCAAGAAGAAATCAAAGATTGAAGAAAAACCGGAAAAACTCTTGAATTAATGGTGCAAAGTATGTAAATTCTTCTCCTAGATGTTCCTACTTGTTATGGAGCTTTTACATGAATGAAATCCTAATAAAAAGAGTCCTAATGACTAAATATATAGGCTAAGGGTCGTTTAGAAGAGTCCCCAAAACATAAAACTCTTTTGGCTAAAAGATAAGCACAAAATAAAAATCCCGTATCTGCCAATTTGTCACACTTAGAAAGCGTGACTAATTTTGTAACGAATCTGGAGCGTGACTAATTTCGTAACGGATCTTGTGCGTGACAAATGGGCAGACTGGTTCTTTTTTCTCAGCTTCGGTTCGGTTCGGTTCGGGTCTGACAGCTTTTTTCTTGAGTTTCTTCTCAACTTCAAATGGGCATAACTTCTTCACCGTAACTCGGATTGAGGTGCCGTTTTTTCCAGTGTTCTTGTAATTGAAATCTCTTCAACTTTCCAGTTGGCCCCACCTCCGGACTAAGGCTATAAAATTACAAAAATACCCCTCAACTCCCCGATTCTTGGTTTCTTTCACTATTTTGAGTTCTCTTTTCCATCTTTCTTGCATGAAATACCTGTAAAACACATAAGAGATACACAAAATACGAAATACTTGCCAAAAAGGGTTAGTAGCATAGATATGAGACAAATCCAATCTATTTACACCGCACGGGATCATAAAAATACCGAAATTAAGGGGATAAATATGAAGAATTTATGCCTAATCAAACCCCCCTAACTTAGAACTTTGTGCGTCCCGAGCAATGTAAAAGAACAAGAGTATGAGTTAAGGACCCTTCAAAAACTTTATTGGGATAGAATACCTTTTTCGCGGGCAAGCGATTGCATTTAGCGACTGCAACAAGCCTTTAAACCCCTAGGTTACCCTAGTAGGACGAGTTGTGTCTCGTGAGGGTTTGCAGTGAATATACCCACAAAATTCGACTCAAAGAAAATTCAAAATACGTAAAAATTGTGCAATTCAAACATTTCTAGAAAATAGTCATCATCAAGTCATATTTACAAGTCTCAAACCGTAGTGTGTGTGTGTGCGAAGCCGGAAATATAACCGCCAATTTCCACCGATTGATCACTACGTTACTTATTCGAAAGTTCGTTTTGATTTCAAATTCTCACGGAATGCTCTCTCAAACGAATCACTCGGATTGTTGCTATTCTCTCGGTATGCGTGATATAAAGAGTAAATATAATGGACACAAAATCACGCATACAATTAGAAAGATGGAAATTTCATGGTGAAAGGATCTCATCAACGGATTACGGTTTTAAAAACGGGAACATTGCCTCTTATTCGCGCACTTAATCTCCTTTATTATCTTTTGGTGTATTAGCTCTCTACGCGGTAACCAAATCTGCACTTTAGACTCGGTTAGGACTTTTTTGGGTTTTAAGGTATATTGGGTAACATGAAAATGGTAGGGAAGGTTGGAATTGGAAAATTCATTCGTGGTGTCCATTTGTGCATTTTTCGGGCTATTGCTCATTTTTTTCTTCTTTTTCTATTTTTTTTTCATTTCTATTATTATTTTTTTTCTTGCTATTTTTGTTGAGCATTCTTCTATTTTTTTTTTCTTGCCCCTTTTTGTTGCACTTTTCGGACTTAAATTCTGAATTTTTTTCATTTTTCGCAATTCCGGGCTATTTTGGGTTTTTCGGGTTGTCAAGCGAAAGGAAAAATTATTCGGCTCAATTTGGGTTACAAAAAGGGTAATTTTTCGCTACTTTTTCTGGCCAATATTTTTGGGGTGACAAACGATGGCCTACTTCATTGTCAAAAATGCCAATTGCGTTACCATATGCGTTTCGAGATGAATTTAAGTTTAAAGACTAATTTGGCACGTTTTTCAAGGCAATATTGCACACATTTTTCAAAACCGGTCAAAATGAAAGGATTGAGATCCTTGACAACTTATTTTAAATGCTGAAAAGAACTTTGAGTTAACATTTAACTCGGATTGATTTAAAAACTCGCAACAAGTGATAGGCTCAAATCTCACCGGGTTTGTTAATCTCTACACTTATTCGTTAAGTCGTCAATTTCCATCTTTGGTCAATTTCGGCTTTGTGTATGTTGGATGTTTACAATTTGAGACTCCAATTTGACTTTTAATGATATTTTTGAAAATTTTGAATTCCAATTTTTATTTATTTTGAATAAAAATATTTTTGGCTTTTTCAAAATTTTATGATTTTTTTTTTTTTTTTTTTTGAAATTTATGATTTTTTTTTTCTAAAAAAAACATACTTGGAACGAACACGTGATCAAATCAATGAAACTAAACAATAAATGGGAAGAATATCCCACACCCCCTAACTTAAATGTTGCATTGTCCTCAATGCGAATCAAGAACACAACATAAAGAGAGGAAAAGAAAGATATTACCCAATTGGAGCGATCCCCGATGAATGCGAGTCCATTGAATCTACAAAACATGTTAGAACCAAGCATAGCAAAAATAATAACAAAAACTCTAAACTAAAAAAATTAAAAAAAAAAATAAGCTAACTATTGTACAACCTACGATTTTCAAATTCTAATAAATTATACACTAGAAGTCGAAAAATTTGAGGGTCCACCCAAAATACAATATGACTTTGAGGGATTAATGGTGTACCCTCACTAGGATGCATGCCTCCCGAAAAATAAGGATTCCGTTTGAACAACGGAAGGCATGTGTGAGATGGAAAAAATGAACCATCACCAATTAAAATTTTTAACGGAATGATGGGGGGTTTGGATGCTAGGTGGGACAAGTACAATTGAGATCCAAGAAAAATATAATCACCTCCCAAAGATTTTTCAAGTAGTATGGGGAGAGGGGCACACAAACATAAAGAGTCCATCTTGGAAAACAATTTAAGCATAGAGTCCTTGTCCTCAAAATCTTCTCCCCCAAAATTTTCAACTGGATCTGGTGGAGTGACACGCCTAAGTGTATGGCCCGTAAGATGAAGCATCTCAAAAAAACATTCCCATATAAGAATCGGATCAACATCCTCAAGACATTCATCCAGTTCTTGTAATGGATTTAATGGTTCGATAATAGTGGTGACACAAGGAGACATTTGATCCTCAACCTCAATAGATTTTGAAATATTTATAATAGGTTGAGATTCAAAAGTACTTGGATCACTCTCAATGATTTCGTTCTCAAAATTGTTAGGGGAAGCGCAAGTCCCGACTTTCTCTAAGCTATCCAAATAATCATTAAACTCCTTGCAAGTTGCTCTAACTTTCAACTCTAAAGTATCAAGGTCGTCGGATTGCTTTTTGCTAATAAGCATGAGTTCTTCCAAAGTAGGCTTCCTTGGTTCTAGCACCTCGGATTCCTCATTTGGTTGAAAACATTCTTCAACTTCAAAAATATCGGAAGGAAAATCCTCATTGGGTTCAAATAATGCATCTAACTCTTGCTCCTAATAACGATTTTTTTTCCCGATATTCTTTTTCAAGTCTTTTTTCTTCAAGCAATTCATTTTGATAAATTTGGATGGCCTTAGCACTGGGCTTGTATTTTTTATACTCATCTTTAGTGATATTGATCCAATGTTTATAAATCTTGAGCGCCTCCTCCTCCTCACTATTATCATAACAATTAAACCCACCAAAGGAGTTAAAGTAAGACATTTCAAATTAGGCAATTAAAAAATGTGACACCCATATTTTTGGATTTTTTTTTTTAAAAGATCAAATTCGGGATTAACCAACCTAACCTAAAGTCTACCTAATTCCCCGGCAACGGCGCCATTTTGATCGAGTCGGAAACCGAGCGTCCGTGTAAATACGCTAATCGTTTTTATCGGCTTCCAACCACAATACAAAAACCTAAACTTTAACTACACTCTTGTGGAGTATAGTGGCGAGTCTGGGTATCGAATCCACAGGGAACTAGGACGAGTGAACGTGGCGACAAAGGTAAGACTGTTAACCCTAACTTGACTCTAAAAAGAAATAAAAATAAGATGATTGAGTGAGAAAGGGAAAAGGGAAAAATTAAGAAGTTAACTAAAACTAATTGAAAAATTAAGGTAGAGACACAATCCCCCTACCCTAGTGTATTGATGGTATAAAACTAATCGTAAATTTAACTGATTAATTTGACCCGGAATTTAGTACTCCCAAGCATTACGTATACGAGGTTCAAGCCCGCGTCATACTTAATCTGAGGATGAGTAAATCAGTATCGCGATAGTTGCACTCGAATTGCACTCTAAATCATCACGAGTACCCAGAGGCAAACGAGATATAAAGATCTACAATTATTGTGTAACTACGCAATACGGTTGTAATTAATCACTAAATTCAGAGGACTAATTTTATACACAAGCAACTACAACATCAGGTTGGGTTCATGCATCCCAACCTTTAAAAACCTAGCCTAACATGGTGAATAATGATAAAAGTGCTGGAAATAAAAGTTACCACGATTGAAGAACAAGAACATGCAAGAAGAAATCAAAGATTGAAGAAAAACCGAAAAAACTCTTGAATTAATGGTGCAAAGTATGTAAATTCTTCTCCTAGATGTTCCTACTTGTTATGGAGCTTTTACATGAATGAAATCCTAATAAAAAGAGTCCTAATGACTAAATATATAGGCTAAGGGTCGTTTAGAAGAGTCCCCAAAACATAAAACTCTTTTGGCTAAAAGATAAGCACAAAATAAAAATCCCGTATCTGCCAATTTGTCACACTTAGAAAGCGTGACTAATTTTGTAACGAATCTGGAGCGTGACTAATTTCGTAACGGATCTTGTGCGTGACAAATGGGCAGACTGGTTCTTTTTTCTCAGCTTCGGTTCGGTTCGGTTCGGGTCTGACAGCTTTTTTCTTGAGTTTCTTCTCAACTTCAAATGGGCATAACTTCTTCACCGTAACTCGGATTGAGGTGCCGTTTTTTCCAGTGTTCTTGTAATTGAAATCTCTTCAACTTTCCAGTTGGCCCCACCTCCGGACTAAGGCTATAAAATTACAAAAATACCCCTCAACTCCCCGATTCTTGGTTTCTTTCACTATTTTGAGTTCTCTTTTCCATCTTTCTTGCATGAAATACCTGTAAAACACATAAGAGATACACAAAATACGAAATACTTGCCAAAAAGGGTTAGTAGCATAGATATGAGACAAATCCAATCTATTTACACCGCACGGGATCATAAAAATACCGAAATTAAGGGGATAAATATGAAGAATTTATGCCTAATCATTAAGTCACCGTTATGGGTGTCACCGTTATTGGTGGAGTTTTACAAAAAATCTTAACAAGTGTTTTTTTCATTGTTAAATAACCATTACTAGTGGAGTTTGAATGTTTGAAAAAGAGATTGTTCTAGATTGTACATTGTCAAGATAAAGGACGAACAATAAGAATCGAAGAAAAAATAACAAAATACCTCAGCAATGGCTGGAACAAGAACGAGAGTCATGAAGGAGGCTACAATGGTGGGAACTATTAATGGCAGGTTCGTCTCGTCGGAATCCTCCACAACACCCTCAACTAGAGGAACCTCAGTCAGAGGAACCTCAATATTGGGTGAAGCTCCTATGTTAACAAAAGGAACTATGTCCAATATTGATAGAGAGCTTGAAGAATCTGTTTGACCTTCCACAGATGCACCAACACTGGCAGGGACAGAAGACGCACCGGGATGAGTAGAAGAGTCAACGATGGCCTTGGAAACGGGTAGAGTTCTGAAGGATGATGGAAGGATCAGACCTGGAGAAAACTACAAAAATAAAGCTAAGTGTTAGAGGTGGAGAATAATATAGAAAGAAGAGACACACTTTAAATTTAACTTACCTTAATAATATTGTTGAAGAGGGGCGCTGTAGCGATGGGTCTTGCTAATGGAGGTGGAAGAAAGATATTGGACAATGATGTAGAAAAAAAGGAAGCTACCTCAACCTGAGATACACCAAGATGTTAAGAATATTTTCACAGTGTAAAAGATAGAAAAGAAAGATCTAGAAGTGTTTAGAACTTGTTACCTAGGGATAACTTTGCAAAATTGGAACGATATCTAGAGGAACCTCCAGCTGAGGGGATGACTCAAAAGAAGCTGGGGGAGCTCCTTCTGGCTAAGAGGAAACTTCCACAGGGCCAATAGGAGCAATAACCTCCTTAGCAGCCTCCACCGTACATCGGGAGACCAAACGACGGGAATAAGTGATCCAGGTCATGGCAGAACCGGGGGAGGGGGGATTTGAATCAACGAAACCACTCTCGAAGCGTCCCCTACGAAAGAACTCACATGAGGGCTGGGTATTTCTTTTTCAGCTTTTTGCACCAAGTTTCTAAGAGTTAGACAAATACAGTTTGTTATAAAAAGAAAAAGAAAAAAAAACAAAAACACATATATACCTCCGATCTAGGGGGAGAATGGGATGATATGACCATCGGCGAGGAAGGAGGGTAAGCTGCAGAAGGAGCTGGGATGAGATGTACATCAGGAGCCTATTTTTTTTGGGACTTAGTACCCGGAGTCTTTTTCCTCGTACCAGAAGCACCAAGACATGGAGGAACCCTTGATCTTTTCCTTCTCTTTGACCCACCTTCAGATGGATTTACTCAGATAATTGGGAAGGCAGCAGCAGGAGGAACGAAGGGAGCGTGTCGTTAAAACTCAAAATTTATTCGCTCCACCTAAGCTTAAATTTTCTTTCTTAACTCCTCACTCACTTTGTCAAACATAGGAGGAGGAACGGAGGCAATAGGGAATGCTTACAAGGGATATTGAGGACCAAAAACACCTTCAGTGGGGGAAGGCCATTTTGGGGTGGCAACATTCTTGGATCTGGGCGTGGCAGTAGGGATCATGGGGAAATAGGGAGGTAGCTCACTGGGAGGATCTTTAGGAGTATTAATTAGAGGGAAATCAACTCCGAGAATAGAGTTGCCCTTGAGGCCTAATTCTAATGCAGAGAAAGAAAGATCTGGGGGATACTGGGGGGGGGGGACTTTATATGAATTCACGAATCTTGGCCAGTTGCATCGACTAAAATTTAGTAGCAAAAGAAGTGGACACATCACCTTTTCTAGTAGCAATGGGGACGGTAACTCGAGCATCCATAGTAGAAGTCACGCCAAGTACTGCTGCAGAAAGATACAAAGTGCAGGCCTCAGCAAAAGTAGCCCTTTCATTTGTTAATTGAAATATAGGTCGAGGAGCCCCTTGATCAAAACCGAACTGCCTGCATCATCGATCGGGGTTGTAAGGTTCAAAAGTATATCCCCATTCGGTGAATGAAGGAAGGAACCTAGGGGTGAACAGAAGCACTACAGCTTGCGAAGTATTTTCCACAATCGGAACGAAAGTGACCGTTCTAGCTGTAGAAGGAAAAACATTCCAAGTATGGGCTAAGTTTGATTCTCCGTATGGCTTTATGATGAAGGAATCGAAACGGTAAAAACGTCCATTATCCCTTTTCGACTGTATTTTTTATGGAAGCACAGGAGGCGAGGGGGTTTAATTCCTTGGCTCATGGGATAAGGAACATATTTGGTAGCAATAGCAGGAAAGCGGGTATAGAGGAAACCCGTTAAAATAATGGTATTGGTAAAATTGGTCAGGTTGTAACGGCCAAGGGACCGTGCCATGTTAAGGTGGGTTCGATCCAATCAAGTTTAGAGAGACCCCAAAGCAATGGCGGCCAGAGGAAGATTAAAATTCCGGGCCAAACGAATTGAGATGTTTATAAGATCCCTCCTAGGATGGTCATTGGGTTTCCTAGTCAAGAAGAAACGGAAAAGCAACACAAGGATATAGGTTAGTTGAAAGCGTCCCGAAGGAACAAAAACCTTTTTATACTTTAAAATCAATTTCCTTGTTAAATAAATGCGGAAGCGTTAGTTGATGGTTCAATAAAAACAAATTAACAAAATTTTAATTTCTTCTTAAAATTAAAATAAAACCAAAGTGAAATAAGATTAAACACACACTTATGTTAATTTCACTTAAACCAACTTAATTCAACCCAAGTCTAGAAAATTTTCCTAAGTAATATTTTAAAATTTTATCAAGTTAGGCCAAACCAATTTTATCAATTAAATTAAATGACTTGAATTAAATTAACATAAACATTACCCAATATTAATTTGCACCAAGTTAAGCAAGAAGTGATTTAATTAAACCAGTTTTATCTTTTTACCTAAGAATGCAATCTAGGTGATTTTGCAAAAGATAAAATAAATAATTAATCCACTACACCGCGATGTATGAGGAAAAACCCACAACGGAAAAAAACCTCGGACGACCCTAGCCTCAAATTCACTAAGTATGGAATTTACAAATACAAGAAAGATGACTTACAACACTCGACTCGATCCCTCTCAAGCCCTGATGCGTCTTCTTGTATCAACCTCTTCTTAGCGAATAACCACGGAGCTCCACCGCGGTCTCGAAATCCACTGACCGGACTTTATATGGTCATCCTCACCCGAACTAGGAGCCTTTGTCCAAGTGGGTAAATCAATGCAAAAATCTTCTTCTTTGTAGGATTTAGAAGCAAACCCAAACGTCTCTTCAAAATGGTAGAGATGAAAAATCGGTGCCAAAACTCCAAGCAAAGTATATATATATATGGAACTTGGATTAAACAAACAATTGGGTGTAAACTAGAGTGTAAAATGAATTTTTCTTTGAAAGATGAATACTCAAAACCATGAACTTTTCTTGGAAGAATTTGCTCTCAAAAACTCTCTCTAGAAGTTAGAATGGAATGAAAGGTTAAGTTAGAAAATTTCATTTCCATACATATTGAATCTGCCAAAAAGTTAGTGAGAAAAACAAGTGGAAGGTGGGTCAAAACTGCAATTTAACTGTTCCCGCCGAATCTCGTTCGAACGATATTTTCGTTCGAACGAAGTCTCGTTTGAACGAGGCTTCTAACGAAGTTCCAGTATGAACTCGTTAGAAATATCGTTGGAAATTTGGTTCCAACAGCCATCTCATTCGAACAACATTTTGAACGAAGTTCCAGTGGCCAATATGGGAACTCGTTGGAAAACTCGTTCGAACGACAATGTGGTTCGAACGACAAACTCGTTCGAACGAAATTTCGAACGAACTTCCAGAAAGTTTGAAAATTTCTATTTTTATACCAAAAACTTTATAAACTTTATTTAAAGTTTTAATTTAAATCTTTCTGAAAATAAACAACAGTTTTAATTAAACCTAAAACCAATATAAAAATGTTCCAAGCTCCTATATATATTAAAATTTATTCACACCTTAAGAGCAATGAAACTATGTTAATGACGTAGAAACTAGGCACTTAAAACTCGACAATTTGATGAAGCTTTATACTCTTGGCCGCTACGTCTTTAACAAACACGTCATAGGCTTGAAGGATGATCAATTAACTCTATCCTATGACTCAAACATTTTTGTCCGAAATTGAACCAAAACTACAAAGGACTCAATTGGAAATTTGTGTCCTTACAAATCTCCCCCTTTGGCTATTCCGGGATGAAAAACAAATAAAAATCCTAAATGGCCGTCAAGCTCCACAAGGCTGACAAAAATGTCCCACCCAAAATAAAAATACAATGCTTGACTTAAATAACCCAAAGGATCACAATCTTTGCCGGTGAAAGTTGCCACTTATAATTCCTGCACATTTAAGCAAACACATTACACGCATAGGGAATATCAAATCAAAATATTTAATGCAAGTAAAGTAATTAATCCCCCTAAATTAATTCTCTCCCTTTATTAACTATGATCAACTTAGCAAGACGTCTCCCCCTAAGATAAATCTCTCCCAAACTAAGATACGATTATAATAGGTTTAGATACCATTTCTCCCCCTATCATTCTCCCCCTTTTTGTTCAGGAATAGACAAAGGCTAAAGAATCAGAAATTAACTTATCTCCCCCAATTAAAGAATATACACCGTCCAAATTAAGTAAGGGATAAAGAGAATGGGATAACAAGCTAAAACATGTAACTGTGCATAAAGTGATGAGAGCATTAAAGCACATGCGCAAAAAATTCACAACTAATCCAACAAATAATTATGGATACCAACTAAGATGCAAGAAAATGATACCAATATGATACATAAAGTATTAAACATGTGATATTAACTAAGAATGCAACAAGATGAATACCAATTATGAGTTAAAGCATAGATGGACTAGAAAGCAAGGCAAAGACCAAATAAAACCATATCAAATATGTATACACAATATATACCAAATAGACTTAATTACACATATATAGATATAAGCACACAAATGACATAAAATAAGATAAGGTTTTCACACTCGTATGGAAAGAATGTGTCATATGGAAACGAAAGTGTTGGGGTGTGAACTAGCAGCAATTAAATTTAGACCCAATCACTTAAAACATGTTCACGGAGTTCTCAATTGATTGCAAACTTCATCACATTTGAATATAACCTCATGTGACAATATAAATTGAACTCAATGAACAAACATACACAATGCATACAAGCCTAGCATGTTGATGATTCTACAAACCAATAGAGTCTTGACATCGAAAGCGCAACTAGGATAAACGGACATTGTGCAAACCGTTAATATACCATCCAATCTCCCTCAATAAGCATATATACTAATTTTGAATGAATATATCAATCAAACAAAGGCCTTGGCAAATATTTTTCTTTTTAATGCCATATTTTCTTTTAGGCCTTTGGACCACGTATTTCTTTTAGGTCCAAACAAACAGTGGCTTACTATTCACAAAGGATAATAAATCCTTTCGGAGCCCTTCCCCGTGAACATTTATATATATCATTTTTTTTATTTTTCACACAAATCTCACGTGCAACGGATTTTGACATGCACTAGTCCTCCTAGGTCACAAGTATGTAGATGACAAGATTGGTAGGAGAACACCTCACAAAACTCAAATATACATATGAAGTTAAAATTTCAAAAAGAGCTCGTGCATGTGTGAATAGAGGCATATAAAATAGAATCCATTTAAGCAACACAATATCCAACTATTCCATGTAAGCATGGTAAAGAACATAATAAGGATTGACAATCTAAACCAAAAGTTCTAGCCACATGAGAGCGTAAAAGATGGGATTCTAACACAAGTGTATCCCACCTAAAGTGTGTCAAACTAAACTACACACAAAAGAAAAAATCTTTTTGAGTTTTTTGAAATTTTTAACCAAAAATAAAAAAATATACTCAAAAGACAAACACAAGTCATTTGTATTTTTCATTAATCTTAAATTGCTAAAAAGATAAAATGCAAATGATAAACCAAAAATCTTTTTGTATTTTTCATTTAATGCGAACAAAATGAAGGAAAATAATACAAAAGATAAACAAAAATCATAATTCTAGAATGTGATTAAGCATGGAGCATAGACTAGAAAATGATTAAACAAGCATACATTTAGCATGTGAATATACCATGAAGTACAAATGCTAAAGTATGCAAATAAAACTAACACATTTAACCTTTAGATTTTACAAGGGAGGAAGCATGTGAAAGTAAATGAGAATCAAATACCCTATCTTGTAAAGCTACGAAGTCGGATCTCCTAACCCAAACTAATGATGAGTGACTATCTCGAGGTGTAGGAATCTTGGCTACCTCGGCTGCCTTACATTGGGATTTTTTAGAAAATATTTTAAGATCAAAACAATATTTCTTAAGATTACCTTTTTGACCACAATGTGCACAAGTAAAAACATGTCGAAAAGATTTACCCAAGGAGTGATCTCTAAAGGCTTTCCTAGGCGATTCTCCTAAAAAGTTGGTTTTGGCTTTGTGAGTTGATTCATTATAAGTATCGAAGCCTAAACCACAAGTGTCATTTTTAATTTGGACCGTTCCTAATATTTTATCTAATTTTTCCGAACGACACTCCAAATCAAATTTGACATTACTAGAGTCTTTTAATTTGTTTTCTAATTCTAGAATGTTAGACTCTAATAACACATTTCTCTATTCAAACTCGAGAAGCTCCTTTTTCAAGGATTCCATCAAACCTCTAAGGCTCTCTCTCTCGCTTTCTGTATATTCTAGCGTCTCTCTAAGAGATCTCTCTCGTGTCCAACACACTATTATCAACGACCTTGACACGTTATTTCAAACTAGCCTCTAACTTCAAATTAACTCTTTTTAATTTAATAGATTCTTCATAAAGTTTTTGAGAAGCATTTTGAAGTTCACTCACATTAACCTCTTCTTCATTTTCACTATCTCTTTCTTCTTCACTCTCACTACCATCAAAGCAAGGGAATCATAAACTATGACCTTGGAAGTGTCATGTGTTAAATTTTCATTTATAGATGAGTTCTCACTATCACTCACATGACTAGCCATAAAAGCCACAAAGTTGGGCTTAGTGGGGGAATGGGGTACCTCTTTCTTATCACTATCACTAAGGGTCGTATTATATGAAATGGGTCGCTTACCCTCTGTCCTTAGTTTAGTGGGGCACTTAGAAGCCCTATGGCCATAACCCTCACAACCAAAACACCTATTTGACTCGTCCCTATTTAATTTTTCATTAATAGTTTTAGGGATCCTCTCGGCTTTGTCATGCTCAGAAGTTTTAAATTTCTTAAAGTCATTTTTAAATTTATCTTTGTTAATTTTAAGAAACTTTCAAAATTTCCTAGAAAACAAGGCCATATCTTCCGAGTCACAATCACTCTCGCTCTCTATTACTTGTTTATCCTCTTTTAGGGCTTTTAAAGCAATGCCCATTTCAATTTTCTTTTAAGTTTTAGAGGAAAACATGTCCAGTTCATAGGTTTGTAAATCACCTACAAGCTCTTCTAATTTCGTAGAGGCTAAAATTGGTAACGAATTTAAAACATTCACTTTTGGAATAAATCTATCGGGTAGGGATCTTAAAATTTTCTTTACAATTTGGTTATCGGGTATTTTCTCACCCAAGTTAAAAGATGAATTAACAATATCGGAAAGTCTAGCATAAAATTCATCAAAAGTTTCTTTATCGTTCATTTTGATGGTTTCAAATTGAGTGGTGAGGTTTTGGAGTTTTGAAGCTTTAACGACACTAGTACCTTCATGAGTGAGTTGAAAAATATCCCACGCTTCTTTAGCGGTCTCACACGTCATAATGCGTCGAAATTCATCCGGTGTGATAGCGCTAAACAAGGCATTTAAACCATGGGAATTAAAATTTAAAAGTTTAAACTCATTCTCACTCCATCTATGGTTCGGTTTGGGAACACGTTCATTATCTACTAAATGAGTTGGTGGAGACCACCCGTTAACTACCGATAACCAAACCCTCTCGTCGATAGATTTAAGTGTCGATTTCATTCGCGCTTTCCAGGACACATAATTAGAACCATCGAAAATAGAAAATTTTGAAAATGGGGAAAATTCCATTTTAGCCAAAAATAGTTAAAGGATCTTAACGAAATAATTTACCGCGTTGGCTCTGATACCAATTTGAAAGCGTCCTGAAGGAACAAAAACCTTTTTATACTTTAAAATCAATTTCCTTGTTAAATAAATGCGGAAGCGTTAGTTGATGGTTTAATAAAAACAAATTAACAAAATTTTAATTTCTTCTTTAAATTAAAATAAAACCACAGTGAAATAAGATTAAACACACACTTATGTTAATTTCACTTAAACCAAATTAATTGAACCCAAGTCCTTGAAAATTTTTCGAAGTCATATTTTGCAATTTTATCAAGTTAGGCCAAACCAATTTTATCAATTAAATTAAATGACTTGAATTAAATTAACATAAACATTAACCAATATTAATTTGCACCAAGTTAAGAAAGATGTGATTTACTTAAACTAGTTTCATCTTTTTACCTAAGCACGCGTTCTAGGTGATTTTGCAAAAGATAAAATAAATAATTAATCCACTACGCCGCGATGTACGAGGAAAAATCCACAACGGGAAAAAACCTCGGACGACCCTAGCCTCAAATCCACTAAGTATGGAATTTACAAATACAAGAAATATGACTTAAAACACTCGACTCAATCCCTCTCAAGCCCCGACGCGTCTTCTTGTATCAACCTCTTCTTAACGAATAACCACGGCGCTCCACCGCATTCTCGGAATCCATCGATCGGACTTTATATGGTCACCGTCACCCGAACTAGGAGCCTTTCTCCAAGTGGGTAAATCAACGCAAACATCGTCTTCTTTGTGGGATTTAGAAGAAAACCCAAACGTCTCTTCAAAACGATAGAGATGAAAAATCGGTGCCAAAACTCCAAGCAAAGTATATATATATATGGAACTTGGATTAAACAAAAAATTGGGTGTAAACTAGAGTGTAAAATGAATTTTTCTTTGAAAGATGAACACTCAAAACCATGAACTTTTCTTGGAAGAATTTTCTCTCAAAAACTCTCTCTAGCAGTTACAATGGAATGAAAGGTTAAGTTAGAAAAGTTCATTTCCGCACATATTGAATCTGCCAAAAAGTTAGTGGGAAAAACAAGTGAAAAGGTGGGTTAAAACTGCTTAAAATTTCAATTTAACTGTTCCCACCAAAACTTGTTCGAACGACATTTTCGTTCGAACGAAGTCTCGTCCGAACAAGGATTCTAACGAAGTTCCAGTATGAACTCGTTAGAAATCTCGTTGAAAATCTCGTTTGAACAACCATCTCGTTCGAACGACATTTTGAACGAATTTCCAGTGGCCAATATGGGAACTCGTTGGCAAACTCGTTTGAACGATAATGTGGTTCGAACGACATTTCGAGCGAACTTCCAAAAAGTTTGAAAATTTCTATTTTTAGCCCAGAAACTTTATAAACTTTATTTAAAGTTTTAATTTAAATCTTTCTGAAAATAAACAACAGTTTTAATTAAACCTACACCCAATATAAAAATGTTCCAAGCTCCTATATATATTCAAATGCATTCATACCTTATGAGAAATAAAACCATGTTGATGACGTAGAAACGAGGCACTTAAAACTAGGCAATTTGATGAAGCTTTATACTCTTAGCCGCTACGTCTTCCACAAACACATCATAGGCTTGAAGGATGATCAATTAACTCTATCCTATGACTCGAACGTTTTTATCCAGAATTGAGCCAATACTACAACTGACTCAATTTGAAATTTGTGTCCTTACATTGGTAATTCCAAAGATGTACGTTTACCCTGACATGTGACATAAGTGACATCCTTCACAGAAGGAGCTTCGAAGAAAGAGTTGATTAGGGGAGTAAAGGTAGCCTTGTTAGAAGACCCAGAATAACAGCGGCATATCCAATCTAACTCAGCTCGGTCAGCAGTTTCTTCGGCATCCAAGGCCTCATCAAGATAAGCAAACTCACCCATGGGTTCAAACCCAAGTATCTCACAGAATTCTTCTAAGGAAATGCTGAACTCCCCCTAGGCAGTAAAAAAGGTGTGAGTTGTGACGTTTCATCTAGAGACCAGCACTTGGAGTGCAGGGTTGTGCTTAGAGAGAGTGAACTCCCCAAACCAGTTGGCTCGGTGAAGACCAACCTTGGCAAGAGATGCAATGTGGATGCTCTGCATATGTTTATTCCAGGCGAAAAAAAGAGATGGAGATTCCCCAGGTGCTTCGAAATCGATCTGGGAGTAAGGAAAGTCACCATGATCCAACCTGAAGCGCAGAGTCCCCTATGGAGGAATAAAACCCCACTTGGATGATTCTTCGTCTTCATCACCGAGCAGTAAAGGGTCATACTTAGTTAAAAAATGGCAGGTATTGCATGCAATAAATAACTCATCATCTTTGTCAAAGATGGGAGACCGATGGTAAAAGCGCAGTTATTCTTGGCGTGCTTCCACGAAGGAGGTGGCGTCTAGGGTGGTTACAGGTGGAGCACTGGTGGTAGGCGTGCTGGGAAAGCTGGAAGAGGTCATGGTAGTGGATGAAGGAAGAAGAAAATTTTAATGAAGGAGAGAGATAGACAAAAATAAAGGAATATAACCACAAGAGGCAGTGAAAGAGAGGATGAAAGGGAGGGAACTAGAGAAAACCTTGTTAACAATGGCGGTTTAAATCTTTCTCTTTCTAAAAAAGCACCGGGAGTTTGAAGAAGACGAAGGCAAAAATGGCTAAGTGTTTTTGAAAAATAGACATTTGTAATCCTTTAAACTTTTCTTTTGAGTTTGCCCACTAACACACGTGCAAAGCCGCCAATAATCATTTCAAGCGGATACGTGGCACTTCGAGGAGTGTCCTGACAGTTAAAAAAACAACATCACGTTATTAATGAAGTAACACATGGGGAATAGAAAGGGTTTTCTTCTTAGGTAAGTTATAGTTTTGGCGCCAGAATTTTTGTCAAACATATCCAATATATCCCAATATAGAAGATGTCCCAACGATTCAAAAAAGCTACGATGTCCCCTCGCGACAAGTCCAAACTTTGTTTAATTGTGACTAAGATACATCAGGGGTAATATTTTTTCTTTTTCGAACATGAAGAAACAATGACACAACACAAGCCAAATAAAGTAGCACCTTCAAATTGGGAGAATTTTCTAGGGATAAGTTTACAAGGGAGAATTCCATAAGTCTCAATGCTAAGAATGCCCAAGGGGGAGATTTCATAACACTAAGGGGAGTCTTAATGCAAAAACTCACTCCTTACAACTATGCTCCACAATAGAATAGACGGGAGAATTTCACTTACCAAGAGTCAAAATGGGTATTTGAGAAAGTCATCAGGTGTCTAGGGAGAATTTCAAATAGCTAAGGAAGCAAAGACAGAACGGTTGAAGCTTAGCTACAAGAAAAAGTGGTGATGTCCCTTCGCCAATCACCGACAATTCGCAATGCTTTGGTTCAGGTACATCAGGGAGAATTTTACTTTTTCCTGGAAGTGATTACGGTAGAGGTCGTAATGAAGATAGAGACACCAATATTCAGCGGATTGAGAAGTTTTCGTGTAGACAATTCTTGCTCTCACAATAAATCTCTTCACGAAGGGGAAAATGTAAGGGGGCTTAAAGATAATATTGAGATTAGAGATAAGCCCTCCCATCAACAACAGTGTTTGGGATTAAGGGAAGGTAGCTCAACGTGGAAGCTCAAGCGAGGAAGCTTAGCATGGCAGCTCAAGTGAGGTAGTTCAGCGTGGCAGCCTAGGGAGATCTTCCAGCGAAGAAACGGGACGAGAGAACTCATTATTTAGTTCTGTTTGTTTTACTTAGTCTTATTGTATCCTTTGTTTGTATTAACTATGAGTTTTAATAATTATAATGTTATTTAGTGTGATGTCGAACGGTACTCATAAGAGACCAGGCCTGGCCTGGACTGGAAGAGCTTTCATGCTCCATCGAACGACCTTGCCGTGGGACTCTAGAGGGAATTAGTTTGGAGAATTGAGAAGTGAGGTAGCGTTGGGGCTTGTCCTGACCATCTTGGATATACCTGGTAAAACACCGAAGGGCCTTTGACCATAGAACCTTGGACAGAGCAGCCTTTGGTTCCATCGTGCGTTGAGCTGTGAACCAAACAGTCCTCTACTTGATGTCACATCTACTTTAGGTGATTACACTAGCCAATTAAGCAAGGTCAAATCTGCACTTGAGTAAACCATCATGGTATTCGGGGATGTCAGACAGTTGGTGAGCCACCCCTGTGATGACAGCCCTCTGACGCACAGTGGTTAGGCAAAAGGCATGTCTTGGCATTTAATGTTTATGACGTGGAGCTGACTAGTCCATCAGGCATTTAATGTTTGTGACATAAAGTATGAGGGATATCTTTCACAGCTATAAATGATTGAGCCACCTCGGGAGTGGTGTGGGGGTTATTTATTGGCCTCAACCACTTCTAAGAGGGACAAGTTCTTTTCTAGAGATTATTGGCTAGAGAGAGATTGGATTATCAAAAAGAAAGAAGTTATTGCAAAAACCAGAGCTTTTACTCATCCACCATTGTCATTTATTACGAAGCTTTTAATATTTGATTGGAGACCTTTGGGAGTTGGTGTGTTTGGCTGCCTGCCAAGGTATATCTAGGGTGTTTACTTCTCTCTCCCTCTTAATGAGTTGCTTCTGAGTTCATTATTATCTTTCTAAGTTATACACGAGAGATTTGTGAGTTGAAACTGAGTTTATCTTCACTAGGTTATCATTGCATGTCTTGTAATTAATTAATAGCGTTTCCAGTTAACTTATCATTACTATAATCAAAAGGGGTTACGTCTCCATCTAATCTAAACTACCTTCTTACATTTTGAAAGAGATAATTCGTTTTCCAGTGAATTAATTATAATCACACTTGGATACTTCACACATTTGAAGTTACTTGTTTATATTTTCAAGTGTAAAAGACAAGTTATTTTTATTTTCTCAACCAACTCAAACTTTTCAAAAACATTTTTCACTTTGAATTTACATTTTTTTCTTTCAAAGTGATCGTATCTTTATTCAAAGAATAAGTCAATTACAATGGCTCAAGTTTTTCTTTTTCAATATGTTTAACCTTTTCTCTTAAGGAATCTCTTTGAGTGAAAAGTTGTCAAGAATCATCATGTTTCTTAAGAAAGAATTTTTTTTCATTTTTTAAATAACTTGAGTTTAGTGGCCAATTTATCATTCAGATATTGCAGTTTGAAACACTTTTATATGATATTGTGATATTCCAAACTTAAATTTTGATAATCTTTATCATCACAATGATCATCATTAACACGAGAATTTAAACTATCAAAACTAGATTTCTTACGAGAAGAATAACTATGATTCTCAGCAATTTTGGAAATATATCATTTTGGTCGATCTATCCTCACACAAGACCTATATTTAAATGGACTAATATAATTAATACAAAGAAATTTTGAATCCTAGAATAGGCACTTCAAAATTATCAACTATCCATATAAGCAAAACTAGTACAGGAAAAATGCAAAATTTAAGCCCACAATAACACACAAGGATCTAACTCGGGATTTTATGCCCAAAAAGGTATCCGTGATTTGAACACAATAATAATAATTAATTTTCCAAATGAAGTTCAAACTCACACTCATATAGGAAATTTATCAAATGCTTAACCTCAAAAGGACTAGATTCAATTTTAATTGAATGAAAGTGTTATGATATCATTCAAATCCAATTTGAAAGACTTTGAGTTCAATTGCAACTTAATAAGTAGAGAAATATAAACATAGATCCAATTAGATCCAAATTAAGTTAATTTGTGAGTAGGCAAGATCTAGCCAAATTAGTTTAATTTAATTGAAATCATGTGAGGTCTAAACATCTGAAAACCTAAATCAATTGTAGATCTAAAATTATGTGAGGTTGTATATTATGAATCAAAGTAAATACGAAATGAGCACAACACCAAGAGTGATGAGGAAAAAACCCACGTAGGGGAAAAAACCTCATAAATTTACAACTAATTTACTAGAAAAATAAATATGTTACTAGATATAAGTCATTTACCTAACTTGAGTTCCCTTACAGTCTTTCACAATGCACCAATCCTCAATATTCCACCCAATCTAGCGGCTCTCTTCCAAAGCTCCTTTGTAGGTTGAGAATAATCTACTCCAATTCGTTTCCACACATCTAATTTGAAGAAGACATTTTTAATTCCTCACATTTTCCTCCTTATTGACCTATGAATTGGAGATCTTTAATGGTAAATGAGGAAAGATTTGTTTTCTAAGGTTGATTTGATGAATCACTCAACACAAAATGATTCAACTTGTAATGAGAACAAATAAATCTCATCTTTTATTTCTAGATAAAGAAAGAGAAGCTCTTAGATCCAAAATGTCGTCAAATAGAAGTAAGAGTTCAAAATTAATAGTGGAGCCAAAATGCTTTTATAGTGAAAATTTCAAATTTACCACTTTTGCAAAGTCCGAGAGCATAAAGGCTTTTTTTAACCGCGTGCATGACCATAAAAAATGAACAAAAAAAACATTACGGTCAAATTCATGTGCACAAGGCATTTTTCATTATTTCACATGACCTGTGTGCATGGGGATGTTTTACCCCCTCTTGCACGCTTGAGAGAATAAACTTACGAAAATGTCATTTTAACTGAATTTTCAAAGTAAATGATTCTGAAAGAATCCCTTTGCATATGTTTGAAAAATATGTCATTTTGATGATAAAACAAGTGCGTAAAATGTGGAAAAACATATAAGAAAGGTTTGGGAAACCTAAAGTGTGTCAAGGTTAATATATCAAATTCGAAAAGGCCTAAAAGTCCACCTTGAGTCCCTGAGTCAATGAAATGATGTAATGTAAGCTGACTCTGATGTGTATAAAGCCATGTAAGGAATTCAAGCATATATACACACAAATACTGTCAATGATATTCTCCCGAGACTAAAATAAAAGCTCCCATATGTTTGATAAATAAAATATTTTGATATGGAATAATCCAAAAAATAATTTTATACATTTTCATTCTTCACCGGTGGTTGTTGTGTGAAAAATCCCCAAAATAGCCCAAAATACATGTAACTTCCACCATAGACAAAAAAACCCTCTAATTATCAATCTACTATAATACCCCGTCATTTTGGTACATTAAATAAAATTGTGAATTATAATTACTTGGAGTGACTTGTGACATAACTAATTATATTTCATATGTGGTTTGTGCGTGTGTTATTTATAATTGAAATTGGACATAATATACAATAATTAATTTAATATTTTACAATTGACTGTGTATAAATTAATAAATAATTTAATAATTCTTTTTAGACTGTAATGGTTAATATAGTTGATTATTAGCATATTATATTGACACGCGCTTCGGGGCATATGGAATTTCCGATTATGACTTAAAACATTGGGTTTTAAGCCCTATAGGTTGGTGTAGGACCAAGGCTAGGTTTTGGGCCACTTAGATAAGTAATTGGGCTCATTAGGTTGACGTCCATATGGGGCCTAACCCTAATTTCTAAATTAAAATATTAATAGGATCATTTGATTAACCCAAATTCATCCTAACACAATTAGAGAGACATCATAAAGCTAGAAAAAGGAGGCAACTTGGAGATACGGGGATTTAGAGCAATTGAGCTTGGATTTCACCCCAATTGGAATTGAGGCAAGATTACTTAATGTTTGAATATAGTTGTTTTTGTGTTATAATATGATTATTCATTAGAATCAAAACCTAATTTTATTATAATTTGATTTTTGGATTAATTAACAAATTTTTGTAATTACAATACTTTGAAAATTTTGAGTTTCTATTCATATTCTTGAGATGACTTGGAATTGGAAGAAATTCATATGAATCTAAATGGATTTGATGGATAATTTTTAAGATGATAATCTATACTGAAAATTTGTACAAAGCCCCTTGATAATGGAACGATTTAGTGATTATTAGCCCCTTGATAATGGAATGATTTGGTGATTATTATGAACCTAATTAATCACAAGTAGAATTATAGTGCTCTTAATTATAATCTAAAATTCATCGCTTAATTCATGTAGAAATTCTGTAAAAACATTATTTACAGGTTGGATTGATGTTGGAACACATATACATGACTATAGTTAGGTTGAAATATGATTTAGAACCTTAAAATTTAATTAATGGAGGTTTTTGGGGATTGATTTTCGTGTTGGGCAAGAAGGACTTGCGATCTGGGAAGGCCAATGGATCAACCCCTAAAGTCGATCGATCAATCCCCCTGAATTAGACCTAGGGTGGGTTTAAGGTTTGTTTGGTTTGATTTCTAAACTTGGTAAGTGTTTGGAGATTTTATTTCTTAATTAAAAGAGATTAATTAAGTTAAAATACCTGAATTTAAAACTTGTGATCTTTATGTGATTAGGATTAATTTTCTGGTGTATTATGTATAACATACCGAGTGTAAGTACTCGTGGTATATATATACTAGAATGATATCCTTATGAATCTTGTATGATGGAGATCGCGCTGGTAAATTAGTAGATAGATATGGGATTATCTTGGTTATGATTATCCCGAAAACTATATGCTAAAAATAATCATTGTATTTAGATGAGATTCACGGGCGATCCTTTCATATAACCTATAGTAGGTCATATAACTAGTGTGAAGATGTAATGATTATCCCTTGTAGATGATTTGAGGTCATTGGTGTAGGACAACCTATAACTATACCTCGTACGTGCGTACGATCCCCGAAGTCAATAGAAATATGCCTTCATTATGTGAGGGCTTGAGAGTAGCCCATTTATGATCTATGATGCATGTATCGTACTTAAGTGCATGTAGATATAGAGACTGTCTTCCCTTATATGTAGACGGGTACAATTATAGAACCACTACTTCTATTTAATTGATATGAATAAAATGTAATCATGGTGTTCAATATGGGTTTAGGGTTTAGATGCATATAAAATTTAGGGAATTTGGGATAACTTAAAAATAACTAAAAGATGAGAGGAAGATGAGTAGTTATATTATACCCAAAACTCCATTACATTCTTGCTCTTTGTAGACATATGGTTAACGTTGTCATCGACTTCTCCTTTCAGGACATATGATGCTGGTACAGTCTCACCCATGATCCAATTTTACTTTTCCCTTAGTTGCTGTTCAGATGGGATGCAAGTGTTGAGCATGCACGTTCACTCTCTTATTTTTATATTTATTTATCCATCGTGTTGGATTTATGTTTAGTAGTATTGAGTCATTGTTACTTTTATATTTGATGCGGGATTTATTATTAGGCAGTTGTAGTTATGCGATGGTACTATTCCTATTAGTTAGTTTGTTCAAAAGTTTAAGTAGTTCGCCTATATTATGTTTTAGATATTTATTTTATGTATTTAGTTTTGTTTCGAGTCATGCTTAGAATGATAACCAATTTTTTTAATCTCTTATATTATTAAACTTAGACTTGGTCAATCTAGTTTAGATTTTATAGAGTGTCACATCTAAAACATCCACAACCTAGAAAGGACAATACAGACTAATAATGGACAAAATTATAGATTCGATGTATGACATCAACTGAGCTGCTCAAGAGTCTGAACTAATGATGAGATACCTGCAAAACTCAAACAACACAAACCCATAAAGCATTTAACCCCATTATGAAGCCAAAGATCCCCCCTCCATAGGAATTATCCTTGAATAAATTCACTATGGTAGATAATCTTCTCTTCTCCTTTTTGTCACTAATGGACAAAGGTAAAAAAAAAATAATACTAGGATAAGTGAGGCAATGAAGCATAAAAGATGCGAGATATAAAACATATATAACATAGAAAAGAATATGATAATAAATCACATGCAAGATATATACAAAATATTTGTTCCCCATAAATCGCATGTGGGATATCCAGAATAAACAAATCACATGAAATCAAAGGTAAAGAGATATAGTAAATTATAAAGAAAGAATTACCATATGATATCAATATACACAAGAAACAAATGCAAACATAAAAAAATAGGTATCATAAAGTCCAAATAGTGTAGAATGATAAAAATCCACAAATGAATCACATCTCAAACAGGGAAACAAATACTCCCCCTAAAATAAATATCTCTCTCCATAAAGAAAATATCATTCCCTTTAAAGCTATGCATGAAAAGAGAGAATCATGAAAATCATGGCAATGAAAAAATATGTGAAGCATGTGAAGTATGCGAAACATGATGTGAGTATGCGTATAAATATCACAAAGAGATTTATTAAAGACATGTGAGAGTGAACATGGAACATATAAAGAAATACGAAAATCTATGACAAGAACCACATATGCTCAAAAGTAGTATGATAAGAATCATGTGAAATAGATGAAAATCAAATATCACAAAAAAATGAGTCTGGATACCTAATAAACATTGTATAAGATGAATAAGCAAGTATATGCATCATCCAGATCAGCATCTCTACCAAAAACAACATAAGGTATCACAAGAAATTTGTCCAACCACATAATCTCACAGAAGATAGTGAACAAGATAAAGATCGAAATGCTGGCCAAATAAACACAAAAGTTTCAAACATAAAATCCATAAGGAGTTAAAGCGTATCTAAGGTTGAACTACCGAGATAATACCACGATAAGCACAAACACCAATGATTAATCCAAAAGAGTCTCATATAGGTCCAACCATAACTTAACATAGAGTAAAAATGTATAGCTGTTAATCTAGTACACCATTATATGATCAAGGTCACATACTAAAATCAGACTGCCAAGGATCTATAATGCACAATAAATGGTAGATGATAAAAATCCTAGAGATCACACATAAAGATGTAATAAAAGAAATTATCATCCACAAAGTCACATAAAGTCACTAGAGAAGACACCATAGGATTATAGAGAGATAGAACCTCCATAGGAGTAGTTACAACATCCAAAGAAACAAATACAATCACACGATAAGATATCAATAAAAATATTTGTACCAAAAAATAAACTGCTATTAAAGGAACATAAAAGACGTGCGAACAATTTGAAAACAATACCGTACAAATGATATCAAGTAGATTGCCTATGACAGAAAATACATAGCGCCATGCGTATGATGTATAAAGGAGACCATGAGAAGGGTCTGAGGAAAAAACTACCACCTCAATAAACACAAGGCCACAGTGTGAATGGGGCAAAAACCAAATCGTGCGAATGCTTTTTTGGAAAAAATAACACCCTTAAAATCAATCTTTAACAAATAAATTCCAACCTTATCATTCATTTAAAAAAAATCTCCCCTTTAATCTCATCCCATCAAATACTCTCCCTTATTCAAATGAATAAATTTCTCTTAAAAAAACTTAACACAACTAAAAACTACCCAAACAAGATTAAAATGGATAAGGTACACTCAACACCTTAAAATGAACTCAATACTCTCAAATAACCAAATTCTCAAATGCACGATACGCAATATCTAATCAAAATCAAATGATCTAACGAAAACATGCAAAATACTATAAGTAAGCAAAGATATATCATTCTACGCAAAGGTAAAACTTAGAGGTAAATGTACACAAACACAAGACTTGTTCCCACCAAAATCATATATCAACTTTTAACATTCATTTAGCAATGATCAAATTGAATTCACATGTAGAGTTTATAGTAGTACAAATGATAATTATCTTAATTCACATAAAACTTAACTTAGCAAGAATGTACAAGAGAACAAAATGAATCACAAGTGTTTTGAATATCATTAATTTAAATCATGAGAGAACTAATCATTAAAACATAAAATCACATTATGGATTATGCAAGAAGTTTCCATCTACTTCATAATCTCCCTAAAGAAAATGTTATATGAATCTTTTAATGCCAAATTAAATATAAATTTGTTTTGAAATTATTATCCCTAACTTATTTTTATTGCCTTGGACTTTTCTACCTCTTAGTATTGGCTTTTACATAAAGTGTAGTTTTTTTCCCTTAGATTAGTTTTGTATAGACACTTTAAGCGAGACCTACCCAACTATACTTAAATTCAAATTAGGAATTATGAATTTAATGGTAGAACTTATCAATGCAAATCTACAATCCTTTTTCAACTCCAATAAATATGAATATATATAACACTCAAGCTCACAAAAATGAACCAGGGAGACTTAACAAGCAAGTCATATGTTGATAGTCGTAAAGATTTTTAATCTCTATCATCATAATAAATCTCAATAAACTACCAAAACAAGCGTGATAGTGCGGTGTAAGTGATATACAAGATAGAAATCCACAAAACACTTGAAAAAGGTTATTTTCATGGTATTTTTAAGAAATTATTTACATGAAGCACTAAAACACGTGGAAATCAAACTGTCCAATTATCCTTTGTTCACAAGATTTATCCATTTTAATTTAGTATGATTAATAACAAATAAAAAAATCAAACAAACAAAATTCTTTTTGGAATTTTCATGTATGCGCCAAAAGAAAGCCAAAGTATGGATAAAATCATATACCATGAACCAACTCACTTTTCTTCTTCCAAACATCCCTTGTAATGGAATTTTTGAGTTTAATGAGAACCCTTGAAACAATTGAGTCTTAAAGCTCACATTAGCTCCATTTTTTAAACTTTACTTTTTAATAATATCCACATCCTCACAAAATTTCCATTACCATTCTTGTGAGGAGGTGCATAAAAAATGTTTCTTCGAAGACCATCTCCGTGTGGTAAAAAAATCACATTTCTCTAATTTTCCTTAGAAAATCCCTATCACAGTCCATTGAAATCATTCACTCTAGTCTAAATCATATATAATTCATGTTTTAGGGAATCAAAGGGATTAAGGTCATGTAAAATTGAACTAATATGTGAATTCCTAAGGATGAAATAAAAATCTCTAAGTTTTTGGTTTTATGACAATGAATACACACATAAGGTTCACGATAAACCACCTTAAGGTGACTTTTAGGAAAAATTATCGACTTTTGTTGATTATGAAACAACTTATCCTCAAATGACATTTTTGTGACAAAATGTGAAAGTGTAGGGTTGGGAAGGTCTTTTCAAACTTTCTTAACCTTTTTTTAAAATAATGACCCTTGAAAACATTTTGGTAATTTACCTTTTTTCTCAAAATACTTGGGATAACAAATACATTTTCCCTCAAATCTTGATTTTTGAACTTCACATTCAAAGAGGATTTAACTATTCTTATTAATTCATGTGTTGAAGCAACTTTCACAAAAGTTGTTTTAGATTGTGAAGAAGTATGAAAGCCTAAACCACACTTGTCATTTTTAACTTAAGTCATGTCCAAATTTTTTTTGTCAAGTTTCTTTGAACAATATATAAGATCAAATTTAAATTTCTTCCCAAAATTACATTTGGATGCTTCACACATTTGAAGTTTCCCCTTCATAATTTAAAGTATAAAAAACAAGTCATTTCTCCTTTTTAACCAACTTAAACTTTTTAGATTTTTCAACAATTCATTTTCCTATTTCAAAGTGTTTCATCTCTTTACTCAAAGCACAAGTCAAGTCCAATAGCTAAAATATTTATTTTCAATGTGCTTAACCTATTCTATTAGGGCATATCTTTGAGGGAAAAGTTGCTTAGAATCACCAAGTTTCTCCATCAAGGAAACGTTTTTATTATTTTAAATAACTTGAGTTTAGTAGCCAATTAATCATTCAAATTCTGCAATCTGAAACACTTTTTCATGAGCTTGTAATTTCATGACTTAAAATTTCATCATCATCACAATGATCATCATTAGCTATTATGAGAAGAAGAACTATGAATCTCATTAATTTAGAAATAAATAATTTTGATCAATATATTCTCACACAAGGCCTACCATTAGATGGACTAGTATAATTATGACAAACAAAGTCTAACATCTTAGAATCCCTAGGCACTTTAAAACTGTGATTAACTAGCCACATAAGCAAAATGAAAGTAAGGCACAAAACTATAAACTAGCACAAAATAGCACATAATGATAAATCCAAAAAGAGAAACCATACTCTAATACCACTTGAAAATGCAGAATTTAGTGTGATAATGTTATAGAGCCCGGGGTTGTGGGTGGGGGTGAATAGGACATACTTGGAATTAATGGCAAATTAAAAATTTACTTGCTTAAAAATACAACAACAATAAACAATTTGACCAATGGAGTTCAAACTCACACTCACATAGGCAATGATTAGATTTATTTTAGTTCAAGAAAAGTGTCATTATATAATTCAAAACCAATTCTCAATATTTTAAATTCAATTGCAACTTCTTAAGATGATAAGTCTACACCTAGATCCAATTAGATCCAAATTTAAGTTAATTTGTGATTAGGTTAGATCTATCTAAATTAGTTTAATTCAATTATACTTATGTTATATATAAATATCAAGCATCCTAAATCAATTTTAGATCTAAAATTATATGAGGTTTTGTATTGTGAATACAAGTAAATGCAAAATGAGCACAACACCAAGAGTTACGAGGAAAAATCCCACATATGGGAAAAAAACTTTGAAACAATACTACTAATCCACTAGAAAAATGAAGATGTTGCAAGATATCAACCATTTACCTAACTATAGTTCCCTTATAAGAACGCACAATACATCAATCCTCAATACTCCACCCGATGTAATGAATCTCTTCCAAAGTTCCTTTGTAGAGTGAGGAGAATCCATTCCAATTAGTTTCCACACATCCAATTTGAAGAAAAAATCTTGAATTATTCACATATTCCCTTATTGACCTCTGACCTGAATATCTTCAATGGAAAATGATGAAGGATAGGTTTTCTATGGTTGATTCGATTAATCAGTAAAAAAATTCTCACAAAATGTATCAATTTAAAGGGAAGAAAAAAAACGTCATCTGGGGTTTCCAAAGAGATAAAAAATAAGGTCTTAGATATAAAAGTTTTGTCAAAAAGAAGTAAGAGTTATAAATGTGTCACCCTGCATATTCTAATCATGAGTGATCAGTCCACTATTAAATTAAACATGTGAGAATGTAATGCGTGATACTGATTCAACTAAATTCACAAATTCCAACTAAAAACATATTTAATTAGAGCCAATTTTAAACCAAATTAAATCAGCCCTTAAACAAGCAACTACGTGTGTGTGTCAAACCAATAGACACAAATAACAAATTCATAAATTTCAGAAAAAAAACCTTGCGGGTAAAACCTTTATTTCACTATAGTACTTACAATTACAATGAAATCCGCAATGAGTTAATCGTAGAAAACCCACATAGACCGCAACCTAGAATAAAAAAGAACCGCATCTCCAATTCAGCCCAAAAATACCCACGAGCACTTCCTATTAACACGCAGTTGTTTTCAGCCCAGTATTCCCCTCAAGAGCACCTAAATCAGTAGTAGATATCCTCTCTATAAGAGAAACTTGACACAAGTTGTGTTCTTGGGTTCCAAAAATAATTCACACAAACTATTGGGATCTTGTGAATTGAAAATAAAAAGGTTTAAAACCCTAAAAGTGAGAAGACAAAGTATTCTGCCAAAGCAGTTTCATGTATGAAAAATTTCGCAGGTCTTCTGATCTAAAACGAAAAGGGAAAATTCTATTATTAAAAATCTAAGGCGGCGCATCGCTCGAACGAAATAGGGTTATCGCTTCAACGTTTCCAGCTATCGCTCGAACGACTTCACGCGAGATGCCTCTATCGATCGAACGACGTGGCAATCTCACTCAAACGACTGGAGCGAAAAATAATTTTTTATTCCAATCCACCTCAACACTTAGAAAAAATATTTTGATGAAAAACTCCGCTCTAACACTTAAAATTTTTTTTAGAAAAATTATCCCAACACCTTAAGTGATCCGTTAAGGGACTAAAACACAACCTTAACAAAATTTGTCTCGCGGAGGCTTTTCTTATTGAAGAACTTGATATTCAGAATCGTCTTGTTGCATATGTGATCTTAAAAATTCTTTGACGTTTGTAGAGGTATTCGAGTTAATCAATTGTTAATGGACATTTACAAAATTATGTTCTTACAACATGAATAATTAATGGTGTCATTATTAGCATCACTGTCGAAATCCAACTGATTTTACTAATACCCTAATGGCCCGGTGTCAAAATTTAAATCTTATTATTAACATGCAAAGAATTTAAATTAAATAATTCACATTCACAATTTCTAATAAACATAGTAATAATGATAAAGGAACGAGATGAATAATTGGTCTGGATGAACATTCTAGACAAATTCAAATACCACCATCCATAATAAAAACAAATTCAGCACGAAAATAAAATGGAAGTACAATGTATCTGTAATAATAACCATCTAGGAATGGGCGACATGTACAAATCAGATAGATAAAATGAGGAATAAAAACTAATAAATATGAAGACGTCTACTACTAAGATTCTGTAACTTTTACAGCAGCTGTAGCTCGCCAAATGAAAGAACTCCTGAGCCTGACATCCCTGTAGAGGGGCACCTAAAATGTTTTTACAAAATGGATTTAAAACGGGTCAGAGCCCAAGTAAAACAGTTGAAAACATTTTAGCAAATATTCAAATTTCATTAAAGAGTACATATTAGATACATGTTAGCCACATGTGATCTCACTTGAGATCCTCACCTCTCAACTATTGTGTACGCCTAACGTACTTTTCTAAACCCACCTAGTTATTCCACCCCACCTAACTAGTTGACTTAAATCTCTTCCCACCTAATAATTCATTGTGCCCACTCGTATTTCCCATACAATACGTTACTAATTTTCCAATCCCTTTACTTATGAAGAGTCTCCAACTAATTATTAAGTTCACGCATATTGAGATCAATTTGGATATCACTATCTATTATTTACTTAAGCACCCGTAGTAGAATAAGTCACACGTATATATATTTACAACATTCTCATAATATATACGTACACGACATCCCTAGCTGGATACCTGCAATGTGGGCATAGTCTACTATCAAGTCCTAGTATATCACGTACTAAATAAAGGACATCGGGTTCGGAACCACTCTTGAACCATACATTCACAATTCATACAAATTTTGGAGGCGAACATAATTCTAAGCCTTTTGGCTACGTACACAGCTAACACACCCAAATGACCGGTTATTCACACAAGTGGAGTTCAGTCCCTAAGTTCTATGTTCTGTGGTACAAGTCAAAATCCCCCTAATGGGCTCATCAGGATAAGACTGTCCACTGTGCGGAACCTCATGTGATACCAAGTAGCCTAGGTATGTTTATAAATAAGAATTCACACAATAGGTATTCACACAATCAATATATATATATATATATATATATATATATATATATATATATATATATGTATTCACTCAACCTATAAGATATGTCTCATACATAGTATTTTTAACTCCCGAATATCCTACGTATTATTAAATCAAGACTATAATCCTCATCGTATCTTCCTGACTATCCCCCACTACCCGAAGTGTGCCATTCATTCTTTGAAGTATTTCAGTAGGTAATTCACTCATATCCTACTAGTCTAAGTAAGATTCTCTCGATTTCTCGTGACACAATATCATTCTCCGAATTAGGTCTTATTCCCTAATTAAAGTTAATTTACTTTAGCCCCAAATCCCCTCACGTAACCAAGTCTCAGTACCAACATTGGCCTACTAGTAATTAAAGTATCTCTCATTACTTTTAAAAATTCCTTCAAAAAGTTAACCCAATTGTTTACCACGAATTCTAAACAAAAAAGGGAAAATAGTCAAAATCTGGGAAACCGAATCGATTCGGCCATGGTCTGAATTGATTCGTCTGTCATAGGTCTCGTCTCTTCCATTTTAACAGTTGCGGGATTTACCATTTTTAGTCCTCTAAACCACCATTACACGATCCCAAACTCCCCAAAAAAGGTCTCAAACATCATAGTAATAGGTATAAATGATTTTTAACATGATAGAACCATTAAATCATCAAAGAAAATCTTTAAATTGAATTAATTAAAAATTAATTGTTAAAAACCCTAGTTCATCATTTTTGTTCAAGAACTTTAAAAAGATCCCAAATTTCTTCAAAATATCATTATACTAATTCATCAACTTCGTTCTACATGCATCAGGGATTAACCCTATCACAATTCCTACCCAAGAACATAATTTATATCTTCCAAATAAAGGCCAAAATACATGAATTCAAGAAGTTTATCATCCTACTTTAACATGGACGGTATATCTACTCATAATTCAACAAGATTAATACTTTCCTCTATATGTAGGTCTGAATTTGCGCAGAATGGTGGTAGGGTGGTGTTCCTATCCTTCCGATCTACCCAACAATGATGGTGGTGGTGCAAGAATGGTGGGTTAAGTCTTAGAACACCTTTCCTTCTTCTTCTTCTGACCTCTATTTGAGTTACTAACTTCTAGCACTAGTATCCTCAACCTACCAGATGATATAAGTCTAGAAAATTTATAGGTCCTCTTTCCTAAAAAAAATTTAAAAACCCAAAATACCCTCTCGAGGTACCGATTTGGCTAAAAATGCCTCAAGACCCAAACTAAACCCCCGAGTACACTTTTCGGACTATTTCGACCCTTCCAAACACATTGGCGCACTCAAAATGACCATTTGGATGACCAATAATTAAATTTTATTTTATCCCACAAATTTAAGTCTCGACACGGCTGACACGCGCGTCTTGACTAAATTTACTGTAACTGTCGTATTTCTCACTCATGACAATCATAATACTTTCTTATTAATTTGTTACTCATTCACCAAGTAATATTCAATATAAATAAATATTTACCATTGTCTCGCTAATTAACATTTATTTTAGTCCAGATTAATTTTTTAATTTTATTTAATTAATCTCAATATAAAAATCAATCAAAATTATGGGGTGTTACAATAAATAAAAAGTGGATCCAAAATACTTTTATAGTAAAAAATTCAGATTACCTGATTCTCCAAAGTCCATGCACAGGGAGGCTTTTTTAGTCATATGCATGTCCATAAAAAATGAACAAGAAAAAGACTTTCTTGTCAAATCCCTGTGCACAAGATATTTTTTCATTTGTTTTCATCACATGGGCGCACAAGGCTATTTTACCCCCATTCATACGTCTGACAACACAAAATTACCAAAAATTCCATTTTGAATGTATTTTCAAAGTAAATGATTCTCGAAAGCTCCTTTTGCACATGTATACAAAATGTGATGTTTTGATGATAAAAATAAGTGGATAAAATGTGGGAATACATGAAAGAAAACTTTGGGAAATATGAAGTGTGTGAAGGTTTATGTACCACATTTGAAAAGGTTTCAAAGTCCACCCAGGGTCTCTGAGTCAATGAAGCGATGTAATATAAGCCGACTCAGATGCGAATGGAGGTATGTAAGGAAATCAAACATCTAAATACACAAGGACTGTCAAGGATATATTCTCAGACTAAAATAAAAACTCATATACATCCGTCATTTAATTTTTTTTGACATAGAATAAGGCAAGAAACACTTATACATTTTCAGATAATGGTATCCATTACAAAGTAGATATCGTAGAGTATTATATTCAAAGGCACATATATTCGCCAAACCAACTACAAAAAAAGTCATGTCGAATGTGAAAATAAAAGTTTTAAATATATCATCAACTAATGTCGACACCTAAAAGGATTGGTCAGATAAAATACCCTATGACCTTTAGTGCTACCTCACATCCATTATAGGGTTACCCTTATTTATAGGTAAATGGTACATATGATGTATTACTAATAGAACTCGAAGTAAGCTATTTGACAGTCATTATCAAAAGTAACTTAAGAGAGGTCGACTAGATTGGCACTTTTAGATGAAAGGTGGATTAGAGCACTATATCATGTCAAAAGGTATGACAGTCGGATCACACGATCATTCAATTAAAAAGTCAAAGACCATCGAATACGTGATGCAGACTTAGATGAAAATGAGATTGTGGAGCTTGTTTGGGATACCAAAAGAAAATTCAAACGTAGCTGGAGTGGATCTTATCTTATCAAGAAGATCTAAACATGAGGCGCCACTATCCTAACCTACTCTGACGATGAAGAAATAACCCGCCTTATCAACTTCATCGTCTTAAGAAATTCTATTCTTGAAATATAAATTCTCTATTCTATGCCTTTATTATCTATCTATATTTTTAAAAAAGATCCTTATATCCCGTGCTAAAACTACGTAGGACTTGTTCCTCTTACAAAAATTAAATTTTCCAAACAAGAAGATAAAATTTTACCCCTACAAAGGTATGTAGCATACCCATAAAGTGACTTTGGGTTCGGTCCTTTCCATTACAAAATGCCCCTATCTCCCCCCGAGGAATGATTATTCTTTTCCATTTTGTAAAACTAAACAAAAGGTTAATGTACGGATTTTTTCCCTAAACTTTAGTGGGGATTTCCCAGCTAGATAATTTTGTATAAAGAAGTAAAAGAGTGGGGAAATAGCCTACCCACATTGGCATGTACGAAGGAATATATATGAAAAATACAAAGTGTATATATATATATCATAAAATAAAACAAATAAACTCATTTAATTTTATAATTTGGAAAACTAAGTTTGTCCAGCTGTTGAAAATCTATAGTTTCTTTAAGGTAGGTGTTCCACCACTGCCTAATAGGACAATTGGTTTCTATATTTTCCAATTTATCATCTACTTTATTCCATTATTTGAAAATATGGATAGTTCTTAAATTCAAAGATTTGAGTTGGTCATTAAAATTGTGCCAATTCAAATATAAAGGATTATTTCAATAGGGCACGATGCAGATACTCTTATGTCAAATTTTATTTCATAATTTTTTATTTCACAATATACAAGCATTACATGAACATTCCCATAAGTCTTACTTACCATAAGCCTAAGTCATCCATTATACCCCAGACAAACCAAAGGATAACACAACCATTAACTACAAATATAAAAATCACAAAGACTTTCATAAAAAATAGACATTAAAGCTTGGAGGACCTGATCCATCATCTTCATAATAAACCCCTTCATGAGGACCTCGGACCTCGGACATCTGCCACTAAAATATTTTTCTTATTCGCTCCACCACCCAATAACCACCTTTGGAAAGACTCCTTCGCATAAACCTTTAACTGAAGATCCCTTCATAACCACTTTAAATAATTATAAACATTACATAGGCTTTACCACTTAAAGATGTTGGATGATATGAAGGACTCTGCTTACGCCAGAGACCTCACATGGACATTCGTAAAGATTTATTCAGTTCCCTAACATGAAAGAATTTCTCTCTCCAAAGAATGATTATCTGTTCCTAACCTATTTGATGAAGAAGCCTCTAAGGAAGATAAAAAGAGGTTCGAAGAAAGCCTACAACTCAGATATAATATAATTACATAGCTGAGATAAGATCCCATACCAAGGAACAAACCAATGAAGTTATATAACTTTGTACTCCAATAGACAGTCAGACCAAACTTCAGTGGAACTGCCCCCATAATTTGAAGAGGCCCCTATGAAGAAGTTACCACTATTGAAATGTTAAAGTGATGGGGTCATAGCTAGTAAATGCCTCTCTACTAGTACATAAATAGTAACACAAGGCTCCCTTTTGGAAAAAGTTGGAGGGTCCACCTTCTGATCATTTATACCATTCAAATTCTCCATTAGTATAAATGTATCATGATTACAATAGTATCTCATTTGAAGAATAATAGTGGCTATTTGCGAATTGACATTTATACATCATCTTACCAATAGCATATTGGCCATCAAGTTCAACGCAATAACATTGCTAAGTCCTATAGACAAGACATTCTAGAAGCTAACAACCTCTACAACTACGAAAAGGTTAATCTTCAAACGCCTCTCCAACGGACGTGCCTCAGACCTAAAAATATGAAATAATTAGCGTAGACCATCCTGAGGTGAACATGATAAATCAGGCATGGGTGTCATAGTATTTGATTCACACCTAACCTAGCATAAAATTCTTCATAGGCTGAACATAATTTATCCAAATTGATACGGAAAATATGGGGGTCGGGGTACTTTAATTCTACCGCTACTTGCAAAAGGTCCCATTTGATTGATTAGTTATGCCACAAAGAAAGCAAGATCATATTGAAAACCCTCCAATCAACTTTATGTGGGTACACATCCTAATAAAATCATGTATTCAGAAGAATCCATCTTACCAAAAGATAATAAACTAAAAAATGCACCATATCTCAATATATATATATATATATATATATATATATATATATATATATATATATATATATATATATATATATATATATATATATATATATATATATATCTTCCAAAGTTTCAGGTACATTAAGAAAAAGAAATAAAAAATAAAAAAATAATAACATAAGTTTACCAAGATGAAAATTGGACATCCTTTACTTAAAATCTATCTCTCTCCCCCCTCTCTCTCTCTCTCAATGGTATCACATTGTCCATTTTTGTTAATGGTGAATACCGAGTGGACCTGCTAAAAAAGTCCCTCATTCCACACTAACTTGAGGGAGCCCACTCATTAGTAGGACGATGCAAAGTGAAAGATCTCTCCATATACTAGAATTTTTCCATTGTCGAAGCCATCAACTCATGAGCATTCCGAATCTAAGACATCTTTATTAGAATGACCTGAAAGAAGAGGAAATAATGGAAAACACATCAGTATAAGAAAGACAAAAGAGTAAAGTCTTTAAGGAAATAACTGGAAATATAAAGTAAAATTAATCCTATTGTAGAAACTCCCGTCAAGATCAACAAATGGACTGTATGGGATCTCGCTCCTCAAACCCCCCCAAGGTCCTCATAGTGATGTATCAGGTAGGCACTTCAACTCCCACAACCATGGAGGAGTCTCCTCCAAACTAGTACTACCTGATGGTTGGTTAGACACTATGGGAACCCTAGTACCACCTTCAACCTCACTCATAGAAGGGGCATTGAAGATAAAATGCGCTATCAACTAGGAAGAGAAAAAAAGTTAAATATACCTAATTCACCAGTGCATCATACCATAGGGTGTAGTTCTTACCATTCATAGTCTCCTCCATTTTCTCTCCAGACATGCGCTTAGGGTCCCTCATATGAATTTAAGGAGCTACTGAGGAAACCATATGCTCTCCCACCGTCACTTGCCTAACGAATCGCTGACCCCTGACCCCTATACCAATAATAACCAAATTCATGGGCAATGAGGCTCTTAATCTTGGTATTTATCCTCGTCACACCCATCTCTTTGATCCCCCTCTAATATGAAAATAAGTTCATTTACATTTCCAGAGATACATATTTAGTGCTAAAAACTCATAGATGAAAAAATAATGATAATAAAAAAGAGTAATAGGATTCTACCTAAGCATTGATCATCTGATCCAATGCTACCCTAACTTCTGGATAAGATGGAGACGAGTTCGATGTCTGGTCCTCTGCCTCCACCTCATAATCCAAGAATAAATGTCTGCTTGATCAAATTTAAGCAGGCTAAACCGTTACCACAATTTGATAGTCTCATAACAGCATACATGTCAAATGATTATAGTGATTATCATACAAGAAAGAGTACATAAAAGCATACATTGATTTGAGAAAATTTATGAGCATGAATCTATAAAGAATTAGGTCAATGCAATGAAAATAAATATAAACCTCCACAAGGGATGATGCACAAGTGAATGGAGGGCTTCGACGCCTACTGAAAGTATCCAAATAAAAGTAGATAGTGGAGAGAACCAAATCTCCATTTATAATTGTAGATCATAATCAAGTCCTACATATAAGGCAGATGCCATAGATGAAGATCATCACCGGTCTTTGCCAACAAACTAGTCGATAAAAAGTACGACATGAAAATGCGCGCCTTCTAAATAACCTATTGAACATCCCTTTCATCAATATCCTAAGACTCAATATATCCCCTCAATGTAGTAAAATGAAAATCCACCATAGAGCCAACCTTTACCGAAGGGCCGTGAGCAATAATAATAGTTGCATAAGTTAGGGGCTATTACTGTTCAATATGAATCTAAATTCCCTCATAAGGAAACCCTAGGATCTCTTTAAAATTATAGGGAGTAACTGTAACTTATCCCAATCCAAAATGAATGGTGTGGGCATTACCTTGCCACCTCTCGGTCAACAAAACCAACATAATATTACACTAGGGAGCCTCATCCAATGAATCCTCTAGGCCCCCAAAATCGACACCGATCACAAAACTCTTGACCTCCCGAGGAAGGTTGTCCTATACCATTTTCACCCTGTTAGATCCTTAGGATAGAATAAAACCCAAAGATATATCAATCTACAAAGCAAAATAACAAAATTTAAACTCACTAAGTCACAAGATTTCAAATGGAAAAATTCTTAAAGAGAGTTTTGTAAGAGGGTACTTTAGATTATATATGGAGGCGTAACCCCTATTGAGTATGGTAATCACAAGTTAATTGGCCAAAGCTTTGGATTAGTGATAGAACACATAAACATGAACCCAATGAGGATAGACTCAACTTAAACTCACAAAACTCTCGTGTATAACTCAGGTCATGCTAATGGACTTTAGAAGTGGCTTAGCTAGAGGGAGAGGGAAGTAAGCACCCTAGATACGCCCTGGCGGGCAAGTAAAAACACACAAAACACACACAACACCCTGAAGAATCTCTGTCAAGTATTAAAAACTTCGTAATAAATGACAATGGTGAGTTAGTGAACTCTCTAGTTTGCAATAACTCTTTTCAATTCTCAAAGAGAGGATCCTCTTCCTCAAAGGTGGTTGGGGTCCTTAAATAGCCCCCACACCACCCCCGAGGCAACTCAGTCATTAAAGACTATAAAAGACATCCCTCATACTTTATGTCACAACATTAAATGCCTGATGCACTAGTTGTCCCCTACGTCATAAACATTAAATGCCAAGACATGCCTTTTGCCTAACCACTGTGTGTCAGGGGGTTGTTGTCGCAGAGGTGGCTCACCAACTAACTGACAGCCCCAAATACCACGGTGGTTTACTCAAGTGCATGTCTGACATTGTTTAGAAGGCTAGTGACATCACCCACAGTAGATGTGACATTTTAGGTAGAGGGTTGTTTGGTCCATAACTCAATGCCCGATGGACCTCCAAGCTGCTCCGCTTGAGGTTCCACGGTCAGGGTCCTTCGGTGTTTTACCAGGTGTATCTAAGATGGTCAGGACAAGCCCCAACGGTGCCTTACTTCTCAATCCTCCAAACCAAATCCCTCTAAAGTTACCATGGTGAGGTCATTCGATAGGGCATGAAAGCCCTCCCAGGTCCTGCCATGCCTGGTCTCTCGTGAGTACCGTTTGACCTCACCCAAACTGTATTATTATTATCGTTATGTCATTACAACCGTTACAGCTTTACAGTGAATGTAATCAAAGGTACAATATGATTAACACAACAAGCTGAAGTGTGAGTTGCCACGCTGAGCTACCTCACCAAGATGTCACGCTTGAGTTGCCACGCTGAGCTGCCTTCCCAAGCTGCCACGCTGAGCTGCCTCACCAAGATGTCACGCTTGAGTTTCCACGCTGAGCTGCCTCCCCAAGCTGCCACGCTGAGCTGCCTCACCAAGATGTCACGCTTGAGTTGCCACGCTGAGCTGCCTCCCCAAGCTGCCATGCTGAGCTGCCTCACCAAGATGTTACGCTTGAGTTGCCACGCTGAGCTTCAAGCCCCCTCTACATTTGCCCCCTCGTGGAGAGATTTGTTGGGACAAGAAATGTCTGCACGAAATGACTCAACTTGATGGATTTTTCTTTGTGTAACCGTTGGAACATCTTCTTCGTTGGGGCCTTGTTAGATAAGTCTGACAAAAAGATTGGCGCCAAAAACTCAAACTTGCTGAAGAAGGCAACGCTTCCTGTTCTCTATGCGTCATTTCATTAATGACGTGCGCTCTCTTTTCCACTGTCACAGTACTTGCCGAAGTGCCACGTGTTCATGTGAAATGATTACAGGCGGCGGTGCACGTGCGAGGGTGGGGAAATCTAAACGCCAAACGCGAAAGTCTCAACCGCCATATTCAAAATATTTTGAACCATAAACACGTGGGCCTCAGGGGTCTCTTTCCACTTCTTCCTTCTTCTTTGCTTATTTCCTTACTTCGCTATTATCTTCTTCATCAGACTGTCGCTTCTTTTTTAGAAAGAGAGAGAGAGAGAGAGAGACTCCATTGTTTGCAAGAGCTATACCGTCGTTTGTAATCGTCCGTTCCCATTGTTGCTCTCAATCCCTTTTCTCTCGAAGCTTTCTTTGTTACAGCTTCACTGTTTGTCATGGCGTCTTCAAGCAACCCCACCATTTCTGCCACCAGTGTTCCGTCTGCCACCACCACTGCTGCCTCCGCCCTGGGTGCTGCTCGCCAAGAACAGCTGAGATTTTACCGTCGCTCTCCCATTTTTGGGGAGGGTGATGGCTTTGCTGTTGCCTGTAAGGCTGTCTGCTTTTCCTCCAAGTTTGACGCCCTCTTGTTGGGTGATGAGGACGAAGAGGTGTCTAAGTGAGGATTTCTGCCCCCAGAAGGAACTCTCAGATTTCGCTTAGAGCGAGGGGACTTCCCATGGTCCCATATTGATTTTGAAGCACCCGGGGGATCCCCCGCGCACTTTGCTGCCTGGAACTCTCACATGCAGAGTTCCTATACTGATGTCCTTACTAAGATTGGGCTGCAACGGGCAAGGTGGTTTGGTGAGTTTACTCTATCAAAGAACAACGCTGCCTTGCCTATACTGGTCTCTCGCTGGAACGTGGATACTCATACGTTCATTACTTCCTGGGGTGAGTTTACCATAACTCTGGAGGATGTGTGTGAGCTCCTGGGCCTTGATTCAACAGGCCATGAGCCTTACACCGATGAAGCTCTTGATGCTCAAGAGACTGCGGATCGTTTGGAGTTGGATCGCATATGCCTAAGCTGCATCGGTTCTTCCAACAAAGCTACTTTTTCTCCCTTGATCAATTATTTCTTCCAGAGTTCTAGTGAAGGCAGTTCTTCATCCACTGCCCCTGGTCAAGGTACGCCGTTGGAGCTTCCTTCTTATATTCTTGTGATTTTGTCCCGTTTCTTTTTTACGGGCAAGCCCAACGATCAGCCCCGAAGAGACCTCATCAACCTGTCCCTTCGCCTAGCTCGAGGCATAAAGCTTCCCCTGGCTGCAATTGCCTTGGGATCCCTATACACCTGGTTGGACAGGACTTTATTTTACATGGAACGTTCCATTGGCCGTTATAACTTGGCCAATTTTGCCAACAGTGTGCTTCTGACCAGTTTTCTCTACTTCCGCTTTCCTGCCGTAGCGGCCAAGCCCAACAGTCCTCCTTCGACTGAAACCATTTTGCCTCCTCGGTCCTTCATTTATCATAAGAGGCAAAGCCGCAAGGAGTTGATTTCAGTGATCGATCGTTTTGAGAGTTTCGTTATGAGGCCCTATCAAGAAGAGGCCTTTTTTCATACTTGTAAATTTTTTCATCACGATGCCAGATTGACACAGGACCCTTCTCCTGACATTGAGGATCCCTCGCTTGCCGTGGTTCTTTTGCCTTCTCCTGGATATCTTCCCTCCTACACCGAGTGGGGATACACGAGCGAGCATTATAATCCCAACCGATGCAGTCGTCAGTTTGGGTTTGACCAGGGGGTGCCACGTCCAGTTTTCCAATCATCAAACCCAAAGTCTCCTTTGGCGAGGCATGCTCCTTGTTTTCTTCGACTGCTGCGTGGGGGATATCTTCAACAATGGCTGGGCGTGTCACCATTCCCAGTATTACCAGGCATGGGGATGTGACCCCTCTGTTTGCCACCAAGTATTGGCCGAAGCAACTAGATGAAATTGCTGAGTTTATTGAGGGAGAGCCTGTGTATCCTCCCGTTTCTTCATTTTCTGCCCTGGAGTTGGGTCTAAAAGGCAACTCTGTACTTGGGATAGAATTCCCTCTATGTTCAACCCACAAAGCGCCTCCCAACGAGCTTCCCCCACTTTCTGCCATGGTCCCAGTTGCCACGCCAAAGTCCAAAACTGCTACTGCGAAGAAGGCTGCCCCCTCTACTGCGATTACTACCGACGAGGGGGCTTCTCCACCACCTGCCAAGAAGGCAAGGATGGCCAAGAGTGGGACATCGAAATTGAAATCGAAGTCCCAGAAGCCCCAAGCTCCCGTGGCAGCTCTTCCCATAGCCTTCGTTCCTCCTCCCATGCCTGCTGAGATGGCTGAGCGTGTGAGGAGGGAGGCCCAAGCAGAAGTTGACCGAATAAATGCTGAGTATCAACGGCATGAAGTCGTTGTCCCTTCCTCCATTGCTTTCCCCACGGTGGTGGTGGATCCTTCAGAGCCAACGGCTAAAAAGAGGAAGAGTTCCAGGGTTCCTCAAGGGGTCAGCATTAGTGCAGCTAGCTCGAGGAAGAAGACTCTGGGCACCAAGTCCCAGAAGAAACGGACTCCTGAAGTACACTTGACCCCTGAGGTGCAATCCACCCTTGCCCCATCAGTTGCTGCTAATCCTCCCTCTTCTCCCGTGGTCGTGTCTTCTCGTTCTCCTTCTGAATCGGAGGTATGTATGGCTGACTTAATTATTATCTCCTTTTTGCTTGAGGATGACTGTCTTTACTTGTGTGTATATTTATCCCTCCCCCATTTCTTTGACAACTGTTTTGCAGGGAGTTGAAATAGAAAGACCAGACCCTTCCAGTCCTCCCGTGAGCCCTTTTGTGTGGGGACGCTTCGATGCATCTCATACCGATGTGACTCCTCCCCGTTCCCCCATGACAGGGCTTACGTATTCTCGCCGTGGAGTCAGCCAACGTGCGAGGGAAGTTATTGTGGGAGGTGATGACGTTGATCATGCGAGTGATTCCTCGCCTGAAGTGGTAACCGTGCCCGAAGTGGCACATCCCGAGATAACATCCTTAGTGCCTTCTGATTCACAGGCCTCACCTGAGGTTCCTCTGCCCATTGTACTTGTTGAGGAGAGTGAGCCCGAGGTATGATGTGATCTATAATTTATTTGTTATAGTCCTTTCGGTCATACTCTTTTCGTATTTGGCTTACTGAATTGTGATATGTTTTGGGTACCCCAGGTGGAAATGTCCTCGTTGTTGGCGAGCATTCTTCTTCCAACGATGCTGATGAGGCCCCCGACTATCATTCCTTTGTTTAGCACCCTAACCGAGGTAAGTAACACGTCGAGATATTTCTTCATATTTTCTGTGCCCGTTCTTCTTTTCTAACACTTGGCTTTGTGCACAGTTTTCTCCTGATCTTGCACCAACTCCTGTAGTGAGGGCCCAGGTTGGTGTGTTTACACCCCCTCCTGACGTGGCTTTGTTTGAGGGCTCAGTGTATTCTCATGATGAACCCAATATGCTGGCCCTTGTGCCCTATACGGGTGATCAGGTTTGGACAAGCGTGGAGGCTTCTGCGTCCAGGGACCCCGTTATGGCATCTGGGGTAATAATCGCTCCCCAACGGTTCCTGTCCCTGTGGCTGCCTCAAATGCTCCCGTTGTGACTGAGGTATATTTTTCTTGCGATCTTTTGTTAAGATTTTCCATAATCTCCATCTTATGATTTTTCATAAGATTGTGCTTAAACTCCCCCTTATAACGGTGACTTAACAACGAAGACATTTGTTAAGTTTTTTTTTCACAAACTCCACCTTATAACGGTGACTTAACAACGAAAGCGCTTTAAGATTTTTTCATAAACTCCACCTTATAACGGTGACTTAACAACGAAAGCGCTTGTTAAGATTTTCCATAAAACTCCACCATATAACGGTGACTTAACAATGAAAACACTTGTTAAGATTTTTCATAAACTCCACCTTATAACGGTGACTTAACAACGAAAACACTTGTTAAGATTTTTTTTCGCGAACTCCACCTTATAACGGTGACTTAACAATGAAAACACTTGTTAAGATTTTTCATAAACTCCACCTTATAACGGTGACTTAACAACGAAAATGCTTGTTAAGATTTTTTTGCAAACTCCACCTTATAACGGTGACTTAACAACTTACCACTTGTTAAGTTTTTTATTCATAATTCCATTATTTGGGCTTTTTTCTTTTCAGGTTGCTCGGGAAAATTCTCCCCCAGTTCTCTCACCTGTAGGTTCGCCCTTCCGAGAACCTGATGTTTCGGAAAATTCTATTCATGATGATCAAGGTTCTACGACTGGTGCTGCAGCCGAGAGCGAATCTGGGTGTGAATTGCCTCTTCCTGACCTAGCTCCTCACTCGTTCTGCCTCATGGTGCTTCGGCAGTCTCCTCAAATGCCCGTCAACCATCGCCTGGTGATTGAACAATTGGTGGATCGTCATCCTGAGACCTTCACCCCGGATTGCCTGCGCTCAAATATTCATGTGATGAGTCACATACTGCAAGGCATGGCGATCGTTGTTGCTGAAATTGCCAGTACCCCCACTGCCAGTGTTACCAGATCCCTTCTCAACCAATTTCTAGGTTTTCTGAAGGAGTTGGGACGTGATGGTTTCCGTTTTGACTAGCTTATAACGTATTTGAAAACTTTGAAGAGTCAACAGCTGATCGGCCAGAGGGAGGTATTGCGCAAGCACCAGAAGGACCAACAAGCTGAGGAGGCTAGGTTGGTCGTATTGGCCCCTCTTTTGGAAGCAGTGGATTAAGAGGTGAAGGATGCCGAAGAAGCTTTGTTCCTGGCCAAAATGAAGCGTGAGAGACTCCTGATCGAACGTACGCAAGTGCAAACGAGGCTGGAGGTTTCCATTAACGCCCAACGGTCTTTCACAGCAGCTTCTTCGGGCCTGCCTGGAGATTTTTTCTCTTCTTCGGATTTATCTTTTCTTTTAGAGTAGTTACTTCTTGTATACAGATCTTTTACTTCTTTTTCTCTATGTAATTCTTGGGCAATAGCTTCCAAAGGAAATTTTGTAATACTCTATTGTTTATGAATGAAGAACGCATACTTTTCAATCCCTTCATGTGTTGTGACTGCTGTTGTGTGCTATAGAGTTTTGTGTTTCTGCAATTCTTTATTCTAAAAAAAAAATGTCACCCAAAACTTGTATATTTATAACAATATAACATCAGCTCAAACTTGGGTATTTTACACATGATAAACCTTCAGCCACTTATTGTTAATCTTAAATGGCTTGTCTTCTTCTATCTTCGAAATTAAGCAATAACCTGAGTCATGCGCTTCCTTCACAACGTAAGGTCCCTCCCAGTTGGCTGCGAACTTTGGTAGAGGAAGTCCCCTAATGTGCTTTACTGCCGCTTTCAATACGAGGTCTCCTTCCACGAACTTCCTTGGTCTCACCAAGTTGTCATATGCCCTGGAGAGTTGTTTCGTATATATTTGAAAGTGTTGCATCGAGTTATCTCTGTGCTCATCCAACGCTTCCAGCTGTATATGTCTACTATGAGGGAGCATGCTACTTCTCAAGGCATAACGGGCAGAGGGAACTTCCAATTCTACTGGGAGGATTGCCTCAGCCCCATAGACAAGAGAGAACGGCGTGTATCCTGTGGGTTTTCGCTTGGTTGTTCGATAGGCCCACAAGACAGCTGGTATCTTGTCATCCCACGCCCCTGGAAAGTCTTCCATCATTTTGGCCAAAATATTAATCAGGGTTTTGTTAGTTGCTTCGGCCTGACCATTTCCCTTTGGGTATGCCACCGTTGAAGTGTGATGAACAATGGAGTATTTGTCCGTGAGCATTGTTACTTCAGAATTGACGAAGGGGGTCCCATTATCTGAGAGAATTACTTTTGGGATCCCAAAACGACAAATGATGTATTCTCTGATGAAGTTGCTCACCACCCCAACCGTTGCCCGTTTGAGTGGTATTGCCTCGGCCCATTTTGTAAAACACTCTGTTGCTACCAGTATCCATATCTTGCCTCTCGAAGAAGGGTGTATTGCCCCCACTAGGTCAAACGCCCAAGTATGAAATGGATAGGGTGTTGACAGAGAGTGTAAGTCCACCGATGGGGCATGGATCATATTTCCATGAAGTTGGCAAGCTTTGCATTTTCGAACGAACTCAGCAGAGTCTTTCTCCATCGTTGGCCAATAATATCCAACGTTATCAACTGATCATACAACTTAGCCCCTCCTATGTGTGCTGGATCGTGCGCTTGTTTGAGGACCTCCACTGCTTCCTCCCTTGTGACACATCGCAAGGGCCTATTAAAGTACCCCTTTCGATAAAGCTGCCCCTCCTGGATGTAGAACCTTGGAGCCCTTCGCTTTAGACCCATTGCATCTATTTTCTCCGTTGGGACAACCCCCTACAGAATGAAGTCGATGTAGGGCTGCCTCCAGTCCGTTTGAGGTTCAATAAAATGGCACTCAGCTGCTTCGAAGAATAGCTGACACTTGTTGCATTTCCGTTGTAGCTCTGCCGCATCCTGCTTCATTCTAGGCCAGAAATACCCCTCCCTTTGAATTCTCCTATATAGAGGTATCTCAGTCGTCTCGCAATGCTCCTCATGCGTTTTCCTCAATATTTGCTCGGCCTCCTCAGGGCTGACGCATCTTGACAACCATCCTTCTGTATTTCTGAAATAGAGATTTCCCTGGCATGTAAAATATTGGGCCAACTCTCCTAGCCGCATCGCCCCCTCACCAGACTCTAGTTGCTTCTTAATGTCTCTTCTCCAATCCGCGTCTCCCTCCATCGGTAGTATTGACTGCACCACCGAAGGAGCTGTTCTTCGTTGGATCGTAACGATAGTCGTATCGCTCCTCATGACCATTTTTTGAGCAATAGTGGCATAAGCGTCTGGATGACGGTTCATCGTTCTGGGATGTCTTCTGATTTTGGTCCGATGGAACTGGCTGAGGAGCCTTTGAATGATCGTTATGTACGGTGCCAAACTCATGTGCTTCAATGCATATTCTCCGTTAACTTGCTGAATTACTAAGTTCGAGTCACCCTTGATGCAGAGTGAACGAATTCCCCTTCGAAGAGCCTCCAGCAACCCTAGTACCAACGCTTCGTATTCTGCTTCGTTATTGGAGCAAGGGAAATCTAGTTTGTAGGAAAGGCAAATCTCCTCCGTTCCTTTTGAAAGGATGACCCCTGCCCCTCCTTTTTTCTCCGCCGAAGACCCATCAAACTGCATCGTCCATTCCTCATTGGTTGCATCCAGATAGTTGGCTTATAAGTCATCTCCCGGAATGTCTTCTTTAGGTGGTTCAAACGTTCCTGATGGAAAGATTGCCAACAGATCAGCATACGCCTGGCTCTTGATAGCACGAGGAACCACACACTTTAAATAATATTCGGAGAGAATAAGGAACCACCTAGCTTCCCTACCAATCAAGATAGTTCTAGCCAACAAATACTTAATAAAATCACATCTAGTTACAATATGAATTGTAAAAGACATCAAATAATGTCTAAGTTTTTGTGCTACAAAGACTAAGGCCAAACAATGCCTTTCTAGGCTGCTATATCTAATCTCTGGCCCATGTATGATCCTGCTGAGGTAATACACTGGCCGTTCTTGCCCGTCAATCTCTTGTGCCAGCAAAGCTCCAACGGACCTTGTAGTTGAGGTGAGGTACAGCTGCAACGGTACTCCTGCCTGTGGAGGAACCATGATTTGTGGTGAAACGAGCAACTTCTTCAACTCATCGAGAGATTTCTGGTGGTCCTTTTCCCATCTGAACTTTGTGTTTTTTCGCAGCAGCTGCATCAACGGGTGCGTTACTTCGGCCAATCCTGGTACAAATCTTCTAAGGTAGGAGACTTTACCGAGGAAACTTTTCAGCTCCTTCGCCGTTCTTGGGCACGACATTTCTAAGATCGCGCGTTGTTTATCCTGGTCCATCTGCACCCCTTGTCGATCAACCACAAAGCCTAGAAACTTCCCACATGTTACTCCGAAGACGCACTTCAATGGGTTCATCCTTAATTTATACTTCCTACATCGAGTAAACACCTTCTTTAAGTCGTTTAGGTGGGACTCCTCCTTCTTCGATTTGATGGCCAAATCATCCACATAGAATTCTACAAATTTGTGGAAGAAATCATGAAAAATGGCCATCATTGTTCTTTGATAAGTAGCTCCCGCGTTCTTAAGTCCAAACGGTATTACTTTGTACATGAAATTGCCCAACGGGGTTCTGAATGCTGTTTTCTCTGCGTCCGCGGGGTCCATCTTGATCTGGTTGTACCCTACGTACCCATCCATGAAGCTATACATCTCATGCCCAGCCGTGGCATCTATAAAGATATCAATGGAGGGTAGAGGGAACTCATCTTTGGGGCAAGCCCTGTTCAAATCTCTAAAATCCACACAGATCCTTATTTGACTCTTGTCCCTTTTTCCTACTGGCACAATGCTAGATAGCCAAAGGGGATGCTGTATTGGTTTGATGAATCCTGCTGCCAACAAACGCTGAACCTCTTCCTTAATCTTCAAGTCCAACTCAGGTTTATAAGTCCTTGTTGCCTGCTTCACCGGGATGGCTGAAGACATCACGTTTAGCTTGTGGCATCTCACTTCCTCATCTAGCCCTTCCATTTCGGTATACTTCCATGCAAAGACATCCATGAACTCCCGGATTAGCCCAACCAAGGCTTCTCGTTTCTCCTTACCGAGATCCTTCGCGATGAAGATGGGCCTTGGGTCTTCCCCTTCTCCTGCCAGGTTCAACTGCTCCAACTCTTGTGTCTGGGGCTTTGGTTGATTTGCCATGTAGTCTGGTTCTTCGGCGACCTCCTCCACGAACTCCTGTATGTTGGAGTTGTCTATCACCATACACTGTCCCTGTTGATCCACCAAGAAACACTCATATAACGGGTCAGCCCCATCCTCGGTCTCTTCGGCTGCCCGCTCACATCGTTATAAACGGTATACCACCTTCCCCTCTTCAGCGACCACCTTCTTGCATTGCCTGTTGGTAACTGTTGCCACGGCCTTCCTCTTCTTCTCTCTCGAAGCCTCAGCGATTCTTCCCCCTGAAAAGCGACTCAGCACGCTTTGCCGTTGGACCTCATACTCCACAGGATCCACTCTAAGCTTTACTTTGTTTTTGAGCTGCTTCGTGGTACTTTGGGGTCGAGGGATCACCTGATGGGTTTCTTTGGCCCTCACCCCTTCGTTACTCGCGGCTTCTTTGCTTTGCTCATTCAGAGGCCCCATTCTATCTCTGATCGAGGGAACCCATGCCCCCTCCATTCATCTCGTTAGGACTCGAGCATCCTCCTCCAACTCCGTATAAAAGGCCGCATCTACAAAGTGAGCTTCCTCGATAGCAAAAGGCCTTTTTGTAGCCCTAATGGTCACTTCTGTTCCTTTGACATTCGCCTTGGCACATTGATGATATGTTGAAGGAACTAAACCTTGATTGTGCATCCATACTCTTCCTATTAGTAAATGATAGGAAGTTGCACTTTCTATTACATGGAACTTGATGTGGGAACTCAGATTTCCCATTACAATTCCCACATTCACATACCCAATGGATTTGGAAGATTGGTTGTCATACCCTGAGATTACCAGAGGCATGGGGACCAACCTTTCTTCTGGGATATTAGCTGCGTGGAAGGAGTTGATCGGCATAATGTTGATGGAAGCACCCCCATCCATAAGCGTTCTTGCAAAACTAACCCCGTTGATACTGGCCGTCACATACAAGGGCCTGTTATGAGGGAACCTTACAGCTCTATCTGCATCGCTGAAGGTCACTTCTGATAGGAACTTTTTCACCAGCCTCGCCATGGGTCCTCTCCATTTCAACGAGGGAACCGCGTCCTTCTTCGCGATGTCAAGGATCGCCCGAGTTATTTCCAGTCTGCTCTCCTTTGGTATCCCCACTTGATCGAAGAACCAAGCGAACTTTGGGGATTTTGAAACTGCGCTATATTCTATGAATGGGTCCGTTTCCTCGCCCTCAACGCTATAGGCGTCTTCTACGTCCCTAGCACTTGCTTCATCATACGCCAGAACTACGTTAGCCATTCCCCTAGTGCAATACTCCAGTGCTTTATCGAACTCCATTGTTGCCCCTCCCCCCTCTCGCTCTGCCTCCTTATCATAGGCCGTTACAACATTGGCCCCATGCGCCGGGAGCGGGTTATTGTTAACGTTCCGCGGGGGGATTTGTAATGTTCCCGCCCTCATGTGCTTGTCAATGATTCTTCGCAGCGTGAAACAACTTTCCGTTGGATGTTGGACCTTTCGATGAACCTGACAATATTTGGGATTGGCCCTGGTTGCCGCGTCGGGTTCTTCCTCCGGGACGCCTTTCGGTTCATAAACCGTTCCGCCTTGTACCATTGCGTTATAGCAACTCACAGCCTCCTCCACCGTACAAGGCAACAGTGGCGGGTCTTCTCTATCCCTTCCAAACTTTCTTTTGTTGTCCTTCCTCTGGGCCTTGCCCCCATCCTCTCTCTCGATATATCCCACCCGCGGGGCCTGAGACCTTCCCCCGATGGGTTGTATCGGCTGTCTGAATACCATGGGAGCTACTACCGGGCTAGGTCGCACCACCAAAGATATATTTCTTGCGGATTTTAAGAATGCTAAAAATGTTCCCTCGCGTGTCTCATTGATCAGGTGACAGATATACTCAGGAAGTAATCCCTCAGCACAAATTTGTAGTAACCTAGCCTCCTTAGCTTCTTCCCTCACATCGAGGGACCTTTCCCTAAACCTTCGGATGTAGGCCACTACCTCCTCTCCTGGCCTTTGCCTCTCCCTGCCAAGTTGGGTTAAGGTGAACTCATCTTCTGCCAAGAAGAACTTTCGGACGAACAATACATGCATCTCCTCCCACGTGGAGACACTATTGGGCGGCAGGTGAGAGTACCAAGTGTATGCTTTATCAGTCAGGGATTTGGAAAACTCCCTCAGCCTAAGCTTTTTGTCATTGCAATGCACCCCCAAGTGTTCAACGAAACGCTTAATGTGTTCCTTCGGGTTCCCGCCCTTCCCCGAGTATTTTTCAAAGGTAGGGGGAATATAGTCCTTCGGGTAGGGTTCGTCGTTGTACTCCTGGGGGTAGGGTGTCCGGAAGTCATCGTAGACCGCTGCCACCTCGCCCACAGCCTGCGAGGGAGACTGCATGAACTTCAGCATCTCCTTCAGTATCTCTTTTCTCATCTCTTCCAAGGGTGAGGCTACTGGGGCCACCTGCAAAGAGGCAGACGGTTGAGCGCTCGTTGCAACCGGAGCGAACGTTATCGGTTGCGCCGTTGAAACTCCTGAGCCGCCCACAGTGGGATTCACAACAAAGGGTACACTTGCTGGGACCGCTCCTGTAATGCCTGCCCCTAGTGGGGCCCCTAGGGCCACTCCTGGTGTTACGAAGCCATTAGTCTCCAATCCTCCCAGCATAGTTGAAGCTACTGGGTTTTGCAAAAACTCGTAAAATTTTCTCATGAGGAGTGCCATCTGGGCTGGTCCCAGCCCTGCGCTCGTGGAAGGTTGTGCCGCCCCTGGGACGCCTATCATTATTGGAGCCAGCGGTACCTCTACTCGAGGAGCCCCATCTCTTAGGGCCTCCTGCTCCCTCGCAGCCTGTTCTTCATCATGCTGTATGTCATCGAAATTGAGTCTTCTAGTAGCATTATCCTGCGCCATACTCCTTCTCTAGAAGGATGCCTCCCCAGCCGAGTCGCCAAATGTAAGAGGGTACTTTAGATTATATATGGAGGCGTAACCCCTATTGAGTATGGTAATCACAAGTTAATTGACCAAAGCTTTGGATTAGTGATAGAACACATAAACATGAACCCAATGAGGATAGACTCAACTTAAACTCACAAAACTCTCCTGTATAACTCAGGTCATGCTAATGGACTTTAGAAGTGGCTTAGCTAGAGGGAGAGGGAAGTAAGCACCCTAGATACACCCTGGCGGGCAAGTAAAAACACACAAAACACACACAACACCCTGAAGAATCTCTGTCAAGTATTAAAAGCTTCGTAATAAATGACAATGGTGAGTTAGTGAACTCTCTAGTTTGCAATAACTCTTTTCAATTCTCAAAGAGAGGATCCTCTTCCTCAAAGGTGGTTGGGGTCCTTAAATAGCCCCCACACCACCCCCGAGGCAACTCAGTCATTAAAGACTATGAAAGACATCCCTCATACTTTATGTCACAACATTAAATGCCTGATGCACTAGTTGTCCCCTACGTCATAAACATTAAATGCCAAGACATGCCTTTTGCCTAACCACTGTGTGTCAGGGGGTTGTTGTCGCAGAGGTGGCTCACCAACTAACTGACAGCCCCAAATACCACAGTGGTTTACTCAAGTGCATGTCTGACATTGTTTAGAAGGCTAGTGACATCACCCACAGTAGATGTGACATTTTAGGTAGAGGGTTGTTTGGTCCATAACTCAATGCCCGATGGACCTCCAAGCTGCTCCGCTTGAGGTTCCACGGTCAGGGTCCTTCGGTGTTTTACCAGGTGTATCTAAGATGGTCAGGACAAGCCCCAACGGTGCCTTACTTCTCAATCCTCCAAACCAAATCCCTCTAAAGTTCCCATGGTGAGGTCATTCGATAGGGCATGAAAGCCCTCCCAGGTCCTGCCATGCCTGGTCTCTCGTGAGTACCGTTTGACCTCACCCAAACTGTATTATTATTATCGTTATGTCATTACAACCGTTACAGCTTTACAGTGAATGTAATCAAAGGTACAATATGATTAACACAACAAGCTGAAGTATGAGTTGCCACGCTGAGATGCCTCACCAAGATGTCACGCTTGAGTTGCCACGCTGAGCTGCCTTCCCAAGCTACCACGCTGAGCTGCCTCACCAAGATGTCACGCTTGAGTTGCCACGCTGAGCTGCCTCCCCAAGCTGCCACGCTGAGCTGCCTCACCAAGATGTCACGCTTGAGTTGCCACGCTGAGCTGCCTCCCCAAGCTGCCACGCTGAGCTGCCTTACCAAGATGTTACGCTTGAGTTTCCACGCTGAGCTTCAAGCCCCCTCTACAAGTTTAACAGATCATTTTCATAGCTACTCAACCTTCTCACATAGGTATTTCCAGCAACCCTTCCATTTTAGTTGAAAAAAAAGATTTTAATCCCCTTATCTATGAAACAAATTAAATTTTACCCCAAAATAATAATAATAAAAAGATCACCTCATAAAAATCTTGAGCAGGTCTTACTCCTCTAAAAATAGTTTTCATTCCCCCCCCCCCCCCCAAAAAAAAAAAGTTCATAAATAAATAAATAAATTATAAACCTTGGGTTTGCTTTCAAAATGATTATCCTTCACCAATTGTGTCTTCAAAACATAATATAAAAATTCATAGACCTCAAGACTATGTCCGTCCATACCATATCATATCCCTCTCTTGATCATCTTTCCAATACGATCGAAAGTCCACCATCGTCTTTTCAAATACAACATAAGATTTGACAAAAACTTATGTTCTCTAATACAACAAAGTTCTCACTCATCATTTTAATACAACATAAAATCCATTGTAATCTCTTCCAATACAACGAAAGATTCAACACAAAATTACATTCTATAATACAACAAATTTATCATTCATTATTCTAATACTATGAAAAGTCCACTGTCACCTATTCCAATACAATAAAATATTAGACAAAAACTTGTGTTTATGAATACAACAAATTTCTCGTTCGTCTTTCCAATACAATAGAAATTCAACTATTGTCTCTTCCAATACAAATAAATATTTGACAAAAAATAATTTATTCTCCAATGCAACACAATTCTCTCTTATCTTTCTAATACAATAAAAAATCCACTACCGTCGTGTTCTCCAATATAACAGAGTTTGTACTCGTCTTTCCAAAACAACAAAAACTCCATCGTCTTCTATTACAATATAATAGAAGATTCGACAAAAATGTATTCTTCAATAAATTAAAGTTATCTTTTTTATTTCCAATACAACATAAATTCCATTATCGTCCCTTCCAATATAATGGAAGATTTGACACCATTTTTTGACTCATCATTCTTCCTTCACTTGTGATGGAAGACCCAAGTTTTCTCTCCTAAAACACAACTAATTTCATCATCCTTAGGGTGTTTATTTTTGAATGCTATCTCTTATACTAAGATCACCCATTGAAGGGCTTTGTAAACACCTATTTTCTCACCCCTTTACAATCCATGTTCGTCCAACGAGAATTTACCTCTTCAACACCTTCATTCTCTCAATCAAGTAGTCTTGAGTAACTTCCCAACCCCCGAGCCTAACTTGACTTTCTTCAACTATGAAACATGGGAGTCCATTAATAATAGAAGTAATAGATTTCTGAATTCTATTTCCAACGGCCCTTATCATGCATAAATTTAATGTTTGAACAAAAAAATATGGGCAAAAGAGTGGATAGAGTTTGTAACACCAACCTATAGGCAGGATAGCTCACCCACCTATAGGAAAGTCCCTCCATACTTAGTGGGTAAATTTACCCACCTGCCTATCAACAATCTAGGTACCCTATTGATTGATAGGTACCTTGGGATAAAGTTGTCCTTTTTCTCCTTTTAGTGTCCCTCTATACTAGGAGTAATGTAGTAGCCAATATATTTTAACCTTAAGGTTGGTCCATTCCTAACATTAAAATATACTACTTGTAAAAAAATTTAAATATCATTGCTATGATAGAGTGAGATATATCATTAAAGACCAACTCAAAATACATGCCAAAGTCTTGCTCCAATGATACATGCCCACTGAATCCGAAAGGTATATATCCCATGACTGAAATGTAATACCACATATTTTTATGCATATTTATTTTATTATGAAATTATGGATATTTGGATTAATTAATTTAAGAGAGAAAATTTAATTTATAATTAATTCGACTTAATGATAATAATTACTAGTGTAACGAGAGTTAGTAGTTATCGAAAATGATTATGTTGAAATCATGTTGAGTAATAACTATGTTGCACATTACGTAGTGAGTAAAGTAATATTGTTACGGAAATAATAACATAGACGGGGACGAGATACACGACAGTTAAGATATAATTATTTGGGATGCGCGTATGAGTCACTTCACTATTATACATTTGGGGGGGTTATAAAGGTAAATTATTTTTATATAACTCGAATGACTATTTTGAGTGCGCCAGTGTGTTCGGAAGGGTCGAAATAGTCAGGAAGCACTACTCGAGTTTTTTATTTGGAGTCCGGGGCATTTTAGCCGAAAACGACACTCTAGAGGGGTATTTTGGTCTTTTGGGATTTTTAGAGAATTAAATGGATGAAAATTAGGTTTTAATTAAAAGCAATGTGGGTTAGAGGTTACTGTCAGTTTCGACCTATGTGTAAGAGAGAGAGAAAGAGAGAGAACCAAGGAGGAAGAAGACCCCATAGGAGAACTAAGCCAATAACTCAAGATTTCGCACCACGAATTACACCAAAGTGTAGATCGCGACGAGAGGATCAACCACATACCCAATTCAACCCAATAATCAGAAATCCATTCCAAGGCAAGTGTTTATCTTGCTCCCCTTTTATCATTATATTGTTCCTGTTGAATTAGATTAGATGATATAAACTTATTGCAAAGAAAACTAGGTTTAATTAGACTAATTTGTGGAGAATCTTAAAAATTGTAGATAGGTATGCATGTAGAGGAATTGTGCTTTTATATTTTAATAAATCTGAAGGTTTTATGTTGAACAAAGAGTTAAATTAAGGGTTTAGAATAATCAAAATCTGCTGGGTTCTTTTTCTGAGAATTTTAGAGATTTAAGAAATTGATGAATTCCCTTTGAATACACATAAGGATTTGTACTCTAATTCGCGTTAATAAGGTCCTATGGTGATTAGATATAGTTTGTAAACATGTAATTTGAGTCAGGTTGAGTTTTGGATTGATATTGAAGATTGAAAGTTGAAAAAAATCGATTTTGGGGAAGAACAGGGCCAGTTCAGATTTCTCGTTCGAAATCTACCTAGGTCATTCGAATGACCTCGTTTGAATGAGACTTCCAAAGACCCTTCTAAAGAGATTATGAAGTTCTTTCTATGTGAGAACTTCGTTCGAACGAGCTCGTTCGAACGAGATTCCCTTGACTTTTAACGAGATTCCAGAATGGCTTTTTTAGGGTCCGATCGTGTTAAAAATTATCCTAGGTTTATCCAAGTGAGAGTAATAACCTATGTGAGTATCGGGCAACATAAATTTCGAGTTAGTATTTAGTTTGGAGTGTGATTATTCTCGAGATATAGAAAGTTTATAGAACCTAGGAAGGAAGGTCGGTTCAACAAAGGTAATTTTTGAATGAATAACGGTGAGCGTAGAAATGATAATATTACCTACGTACTATGGGAATTGGGTCGTGTGAACGCATATGAAGTTATATAAGTTGTGTGCATGCTTATTACTTGGAATATTATATGTATGACATACCTAGCTACTGGCTATCGAATGGAGGTTAGCGCATTATGGAGCGCCATATCTTGTGTGCCTTCGGGAGATTTTAAGTCGTACCACTAGAGCATGGAACCTTGGTACGGGCAATCTGTGAGAATGATAGTGATGACAGTCGTATGGGTGCGTAGGTATGTGCGTAGGCCATCGGCTTGGAACTATGTTCGCCTCCAATATGTGTATATGTTTTATTAGTTCTTGAGAGATTGAACCTGTTGTCCTTTATGCCTGAGCGTTGCAATGGGAGTAGATAGCCGAGTATGCCTAGCACCAGGGGTTTCTTAACCACGGGTGCAATATTATTGTATATTAATTGTTTACATAGGGAGATTTTATACATGTAAACTGAGTTTCTATTATGTGGTTCATATTGGCCACTTTATTAATGTATATACTTATTGGGTCACCCAGTTTCAAATTAAGAATGTTAAGAGAATGAGTTAAAGCATCCTTAAAACTATTCCTAAATAATAGAAATATATTGTCTTCGGGTTATTTACATATTTTATCCGGCATAGTGGTTATACTATGTATAGTCAGGCAGAGTATCATAACTAGTATGGGTAGTTAGGCTCGCTAGGTGTGCACATTAGATGAGAGTTGAGCATCTCAAGTGAGTACGCTAAGTTAACATGAATAATATTGGTGCTAATTAATCAATTTAAGCACTTTCTATTTAAAATTTTTTCCACTCGGGTTCTGACCCGTTTCTTTTGCAAATATCTTTTGTTGTTACTTTATTTTAGTTGCTCAGCCACAGGGACACCAAGCTTAGGAGAATCCATTCAGTTGCCGAGCTGTAGCTGCTGTGGAAGCTACAGGACATTGCTAGTAGACGCTTCATAGTATATTCTTCTTTATCTATCAGTTATTTACTTCAGTTGGACATGTTGCCCCTTCTTATTTTATATTCATAGATTTAGATGTTTTATTTAGTTAGTAGACTTCTATTTCAGGGCTTTGGATTATTATATGGGATTTTGACTACATGTGTTTACTCCAACTCTTAATATTATTTAAATTAGTTCTTTCTTTATACATTTGTGTTGAATGGTGATGTTTAATTATTTTCCTTTTATGGCGATTACTGTTAATAAGATAAAATTTTGACATCAACCTTTTTAAATATTTGGTGGCTAGTTTTAATAATAAGTTTTTCTACAGTGATGCATAATCTAAACCAACCAGATATTCTGATTTAATTTTATAAAGGACTGATCACCCGGTATTTTGACGAGGTGTCACAGGTGGCATCAGAGTCAGGTTCTAGTGTCCTTAGGATCTGTATGGCTTATTATGTTTCCACGTAGCTTCCTTTGATATAGGGCCCTATATATTGTTGTACTCTTTATGCATTTCACATTCTTCAGCTATTTTGAGATAATAATTTTAGGCTTATGAAAATTTTCTCTCCTTTTAGATGCCTCCTCGACGTGCACAGAGAGTTCCCAGGGATGCCTAGCCCGAGCCTCAACCTGCACCAGCTTAGGGTGTGATGAATGCCACTGAAGTTGCCGCCATTATAGCTCAGGCGATAAATGCGGCATTGTCCGTTGTGCAATAGCCACCACCTCAGGCACCCGTGGTGGATCTAGTTTAGACCTAGGACTTCTTGTCTGCTTGGGAATGTGTTAGGGATGCTTTCCAGAAGGCGCATCCTCCGGAGTTTAAAGGGAGATCTGATGTGTTGATAGCGAGCCAATACAAGAAGGACATCCAAAGGCATTTGAGGATGCAAGAGTGAACGGAGGTGCAGAGTAGATACTGGCCACGTTCAAGTTAGTGAGAGCAGCACTGCAGTGGTGGGAGTCTATTACCACTACTGAGGAGAGAGACACACTCACGATTCGAGGCTTTGGGTGTGATTCGATTGCAAATATTTCCCCTCGATCGTCCAGACAGAGATGAGATGGAAGTTGGTGAACTTGAAATAGGAGGGAAAAATCGTGAATAAATATGAGGCAGTGTTTATCAACCTTCTCAACATTGTACCGGGTGAGATCCCGACTGAGGAGAAGAAGATTCAACGTTTTATGGATGGGTTGACATGGAGGATCCACCAACATTTGATAGGCAATATTTATTTGGCCACCTATTCGGATGTGGTTAATAAAACACTACTCCACTTTCAGGACCACCATTTTCATTTGATAGAGGTTAACAGAGTAGGAGAGTCCATTCAGTAGGGCAGGATATGAGGAAATGGTGCCAATGGGGCACAGGTAGTTCAGGGTCAGCATAGACACAGTGATCAGGGTTCCCAGCAGGGGGATCCTAAGAGGTTCAGATCAAGAGGTTTCATACATGGGCAGGGAGGCTTTAGACATGGCCAACAGGGTCAGCACGGCCATCAGGGCCAGCAGCAGGTTCAACAGGGCTAGTATGGCCAAGGGAGGGGTGGTAACGACCATCAGGGCCGAGGAAAGCAGGGACAAAGGGGAGTAACCTTCCTAGGGAGAAGTTTCATTTGTGGCAACACTGGCCACAAACGTCAGGATTGCCCTCAGAAGGGTAGAGGCCAGTAGAAGCAGCAGGGTGCTCGCTAGGGGCCCCAGAGACCGTTATTTCTCGCAGCTCTCCCAGCACCCCCACAGATACCAGCATTGCCACCCATTATAGCCGTCCCAGTTCAGCAGGGGAAGCTTCAGTATGGACGAGTTTACAATCTTCACCAGGCTGCAGTCTCGTAGGACCCACCCACGATTGAGGGTATATTTTCTATCCAGGGGACTTTGGGGTGCATTTTATTTGACACGGGGACAAATACTATTTTATTTCCATGAGGTTTGCACATACTACGAGATTATTTGATACAACAGAGAGTATGGTTACTTGTGGGGATTTTCCATTTAGTATAGGTTCCGTAATTTCTTTTATTTTTTAGGGAGTGGGTATAGAGATTCAGAGGTTTATCTTACCCGCTGACATGCTCGTATTGGATATATCCGAGTATGACGCGATTATAGGTATGGATTGGCTTGTCAGGTATAGGGCCATGATCGATTATTTTAGTAGGAGTATAGTTTTTGCCATACCTGTTCAGGATATATTTGTGGTGGCGATGCCTCGCTCTGAGGGAGGATCGTCCACATATTTATACTACATAGAGAAGGAGACATCTAGGGAGGTGGTGGTACCACTTGACTCGATTCCTGTTATTTGAGAGTTTACTAATGTGTTTCAAGAGATTTCAGGATTACCACCGAGTAGAAAGATAGACTTCGTCATTGATTTAGCACTGAGCACTCGGCCGATAGCCCGTGTACCTTTTCGTATGGCTCCAGCAGAGACGAGGAAGTTACGTGACCATATTGAGCAGTTGTTGAGGTAGGGGTTTATCTGTAAGAGTGATTCATCATGGGGTGCTCCAGTACTATTTGTTGAGAAGAGGAATGGATCGTTGAGATTATGTGTCGATTATCGAGAGTTGAATAAAGTCACAAAATAGAATAAATATCCGTGGCCTCGAATCGATGACTTATTCGACTTGTTGATAGGAGCTCCCTTCTTCTCAAAGATTGACTTGAGATCGATATACCATCAGTTGCGTATCAGGGAGCAGGATGTGTCGAAGATGGATTTCTTGACAAGATATGGTTCCTATGAGTTCAGGGTCATACCTTTAGGGCTAACCAACTCCCCAATCGTGTTTATGGACTTGATGAACAGGGTGTTCAAAGAGTTCTGGGACTAGTTCATCATCGTCTTCATAGATGACATTCTTATTTACTCACAGAACGAGGAGGATCATGTCGAGCACTTGAGGCAAGTTATTGAGACACTGCGTCAGCATGAGTTGTACGCAAAATACGAGAAATGTGGGTTTTAGCTGAAGGAGTTCCAGTTTTTGGGACATATAATCTTTGACAGAGGGATATTCGTGGATCTGGGGAAGGTGTCAGCGGTGAGGGAGTGGGGACAACCCACGACACCGACCGAGATATGCAGTTTCTTGGGCCTAACCGGATACTACATGAGGTTCATTCGAGGGTTTTTGAAGATAGCGGGTCCGTTGACACACCTGACTCAGAAAGGGGTGTCATTTACCTAGAGTGAAGCCTGTTAGTTGGCCTTTGATGAGTTGAAAGACAAGTTAACCTCAACACCAGTGTTAGCATTGCCCAGGCCAGGAGTGGAGTATCTAGTCTACACTGATGCATCCTTATTAGGACTTGGGGGTATATTTTAGCAGGAGAATCAAGATTTAGCTTATGCCTCCCGTAAGCTTAAGCCTCACGAGAGGAATTACCCCCACCCATGACTTGGAGTTAGCAGCGGTCGTGTTTGCATTTCGAATTTAGAGACATTACCTCCTGGGGGAGAAATTTCGCTTGTTCATGGATCACAAGTCACTACAGTACCTCTTCACACAAAAGGAGTTAAATATGCGTCAGTGTCGGTGGCTTGAGTTTGTGTAGGACTATCAATTTGATATACAATACCACCCAGGGAAGGCTAAGGTGGAAGCAGATGCGTTGAGCCGTAGACCAGTAGGTGAGGTGACCGAGGTGTGAAAAGCGAAATGGAAGGAGTTAGGATACCAGGAGGCGGGGGCTCAATCGTTCATGTTTGTGATGACAATTACGCCCCATATTATTACGAGAGTAGTACAGGCTCAGGCAACTGATCTTTTCTGCCAGAGTCAGATAGTGCAGATTTTAGCAGAGGGAGCTGAGTCTTATACCGTGGGTTCAGATGGGGGTCTACGTTTCAATGGAAGGTTGGTTGTTCCTGAGAGAGAAGACTTGTGACATGAGGTGATGATAAAGTCACACGGTTCATGATTTACATTACATCCTGGTGGGGATAAGATGTACTAGGATATGCGGAGATAATACTAGTGGAGCGGGATGAAGAAGGATATTGCTGAGTTCATCTCGAAATGTGCCACTTGTTAGCTAGTAAAGGTGGACCATCAGAGACCGGCGGGATTTATACATCCATTAGAGGTGCCTATGTGTAAATGAGAGAGAATTTCCATGGACTTTATCACGGGATTACCTATATCGTAGAGGGGTCATGATTTGATATGGGTGATAGTGGATCGTCTGACCAAGGAGCCCACTTTCTGCCAGCCCGAACGGATTACACCACGGGATATTACGCGTAGATATTCATAGCAGAGATAGTGAGACTTCATGGGATGCCTCTTAATATCATGTGTGACAGAGATAAGGTGTTTGTGTCTCGGTTTTGGGAGAGTTTCCAGGAGGCGATGGGTACGGAGGTGCGACTGAGTACAACCTATCACCCACAGATAGACAGAAAGATCAATCGGACAAATAAAATGTTAGAGGACAAGTTGTGTATGTGAATCATTGATTTTGGCGAAGGCTGGGACTAATACCTTCCGCTGGTGGAGTTTGCCTATAACAACTCCTACCAGTTTACTATCGATATGGCCCCATTCGAGGCACTATATGGCAGACCTTGTCGTTCCCCAGCATATTGGTTGGAGGTGGGAGACAACAAGTTACTTGGTTCAGAGGTGATTCAGGATACCTCGTCTGACACCCCGCCTAATTAATCCCGGGTGAACAATCCTAATTCAAGTTAGAAAATGTTTCTCAGTTGGTCCATTCTTAGCATCACTGTCGTCTATTTAATTACTAACCACCTAAGTGAGAAAAGTAGACTGGTGCCAATTTTTATCTTTCAATTAATTAAATAAAACTCATGAGGAATATAAAAAATTACACAATCACAGTTAACTAAAATAACCATCCACAAATAAAATACCTAACTGAATAAACCATCGGTCCAAATATTCAATACAAGTAACGATAAGAAGAAAATCTCAACAAGTCTAATACTGATAAATGAACTGTGAGCGACAAGCTCAGATAACTACTAGAGAGTCTCTACACGAATGAAAGAAGGAGGCGTCTATCAAAAACCCCGCAACATCCACATGTGCTGCAGCAAAGGATACCTGGAATAGAGTCAAGCCTGGCGTCCCTGTGGCTGGACACCTAAAAGGTTTTTAAATTTTTTTATAGCAAGGGTTAGTACCCAAAAACATTTGAAAACATTTAACAAATGATTAACTTGCAGTAATAAATAAATATGCATGCTCTTCATATTTTAGTTAGTGCCGCACTCTCTTGAGGACTTCCTCACCCCTCCTCTAATGTGCACTACTAACGCTTCCATTTAATTTTCTAGGTCCTACGCTCCTGACCCAATACTTATTTTAACCTTTGAAATTTACCTACTCTAACCGAGTATGCCTTAATTCATGATTTTTAAGTTATTAAAGACGTCAAACTTAATTAAATCATTACCCTTTTTAATTTCATATAACATTCACACCTGTTATGCAGATAATACATTTTTTCACTATGTATTAATTATCCCATATATATTTATTTACCTAAATATATATTTAATCATATTACAGTATTCACAAATATACTGAAATAATATTTAATACAAACTTTCGACCGAGTAAAAATACTCACAAAATATAAATTTTCTCAAGTGCTATCCCACTAGGTGTATTCACATAACCTAGTTATCCAAGTTAGATTCGCTCACTAACTTAATTTAACATACGAATTGGAGGCGGTCATATTCCTTCCTTGAAACTGAGATACCCCTCACCCATATAACGGACGCTATGACCTGGGATTATACTCGCCCTACTCCTCAAGCTAGGGGATTCATCCACTACGCGCAACCTCCCCCTATAGCACTAGAATATATACTAATAATATTCAATCACTGATATTAATGCACACACACACACACACTATATATATATATATATATATATATATATATATATATATATATATATATATATATATATATATATACTATCACACTCCGTATATATATATATATATAAATATAAAATATCCCGGCTACACCATGTACAAAACCCGTAACATAAGCCTATTTAATTTATTAAGAGTTTATGGTCCAACTCTAATTATTAATTAATTCGCACATTAATTAATTAAGTCACCTTTGGTGTCACCCCCACCATAAAATTGGACTTACTCTCGTAGTCCGAATTAACCTCACCCGAGTCTAAATTTCCGACTCCCGAATTATTTAGCCTTTACCTAAATTAGATTTATCTCTCGATATTCCTCAATCGTTATCCCCGGACTTTTTCACTACATCTATATTTAATCCTTTCGAACACCTTCCCAAAAATTCAACCTTAGCGTGTCACACCTAATTTCTCCAAAACCCAACAAATTTAAATTATGATGTCACACTAAGTCGTCACCAAATTCTAAATTAACTTTATTCACCATTAATTAGATTTAAAACCCATGTATAAATTTCTCACCAAATTAATTCATGGAAAAAGATTAAATTAAAATTTTCTTCATATAAAAAAAAACTGGGCGAACTGTCAAAATCTATCGACCATAGATCGATCGACCCCAGACGTTCGATCGATCGATCGAGAAGGTCTTCGTCTTCTTTGCGAAGACAGATTCAGCCATGGACGATTTTTCCCAAACCCTAGTTTTCTCTACCAGCAACCTTAAGCTCTCTTAACATTAATACATGTTAGAAACCTTATTAGGGACCTCCAGAATGTCCACCAACATTATTAATTCATCCATTAACTACAATTTCTGTATTTTGGGGAAAAATCCATCTTTAACCCTTTATCCATTTACAATCTAAGTTCCATCATCAAATCCGTTTCTAATTATCCAGATAACATCCTACCAGATATATATTAACATACAAATTTCATATTTTTACATAAACCCTTACCCAAACTCTGTAAATCAGATTATTATCTTCAAAATCAGATTTTGCCATTAACACCCAAAACGAATTTCCTTAAATACACACATCACATGAATATGAATCGAAATACATTTTTACATGCTACCTCAAGTTAACACTTGCCTTAAGGTTCGTAGAGTCTGAATTTGGAGATGAGTTCCAAGGTTGAAGATGACCCTTGTTGGCTCTTTTGTGATCCCCAAATCTGCCTTTAACCGCTGTTAGGGTTTCTTAACACACTAACCCTTTTCCTAAACTCACATCAGCCGTTTTCTTATTTCTTCTAATTCATTAATTCACCTAAATCCCGTTTTTTGCCTAATGGGCCAACAAATGACCCAATTACCCTCGTGTGGGCCCGACTATGTCTAAAAATGTCCCGTGACCCGTTTACTACCCCCGGGTACACTTTTCCGACTATCTCGGCCCATCCGGACTCAACCGTACACTCAGAATTGGCATCCAAATTAATTTATAAAAATACTTATCCCCCCACCCCTTTAGTCTATACCGACTCCCGGTTGAGATAAGTGCATACCCTGTCATTAATACTCGAAATGACTTAAATAATTGATTACTATTCACTTAGTAAATAAATTCCCGTAAATATTAACCATTCACTCCCTGATTAATATTTAAATAAAATTTCCCTAATTAATCCAATTAAAATTATGTCTCACAAGTAATTTTCAATTCCCGAATTAATTACATACTTAATGCATGAAAAATGCGGGGTGTTACACCTCGATGAGGATAAAGTTTATACGAAACCGAATTCGGGTTGCTCAGGATCGATAAAAAATCTACACCAACACCAATCGATATTTTCGAGAGTTCAATGTGGGGGACCAGTTGTTACTTTGGGTGTCTCCTATGAAGGGAGTTATGCGTTTTGGGAAGAAGGGAAAGTTGGCTCCTAGGTATGTAGGGCCATTCCCTATTATCGAGAGGATTGGGCCAGTTGCTTATAGACTTGGGTTACCATAGCACTTGCATTGGGTCCATGACATGTTCCATATATCTTCGCTGAGGAGATATCTTCGAGATGATTTGGCCCATACTCACATCGCGTTGGAGGAGATCGACTTACAGCCTGATAGCTCCTACGATGCCGGTCCGTGTCCAGTGGCGGCAGCATAATGTTGAGGAATCTACCTGGGAGCGCAATGATGACATGCATGAACGTTATCCAGAGTTATTCTTGTCGGGTATATTCTCATTTCCGAATTTTGAGACGAAATTATATTATTAGGTGGGAAGTATGTAATACTCCGTATTTTTACACATTTATTTTATTGTGAAATTATGGAAATTTAGATTAATTAATTTAAGAGAGAAAATTTAATTTATAATCAATTTGACTTAATGGTAATAATTACTAGCGTGACGAGAGCTAATAGTTATTGGAAATGATTATGTTGAAATCATGTTGAGTAATAACTATGTTGAACATTACGTAGTGAGTAACGTAATATTGTTTCGAAAATAATAATACGGTCGGGGAGGAGATACACGAAAGTTAAGATATAATTATTTGGGACGCGCGTATGAGTCACGTCACTATTATACATTTGGGGGTTAAAAAGATAAATTATTTTTATATAACTCGAATGACTATTTTGAGTGCGCCAGTGTGTTCAGAAGGGTTGAAATAGTTAGAAAACACTATTCGGGTGTTTTATTTGGAGTCTGTAGCATTTTAGCCCAAAACGACACCTCGGAGGGGTATTTTGGTCTTTTGGGATTTTTGGGGAATTAAATGGATGAAAATTAGGTTTTTAATTAAAATCAACGTGGGTTAGAGGCTATTGTCAGTTTCAGCCTACGTGAAAGAGAGAGAGAGAGAGAGAGAGAGAGAGAGAGAGACAAGGAGGAAGAAGACCCCATAGGAGAACTAAGCCAAGAACTCACGATTTCCCACTAAGAATTACACCAAAGTGTAGATCGCGACGAGAGGATCAACTACATACCCAATTCAACCCAAGAATCAGAAGTCCATTCCAAGGCAAATGTTTATGTTGCTCCCCTTTTAGCATTATATTGTTCCTGTTGATTTAGATTAGATTATATAAACTTGTTGCATAGAAAACTAGGTTTAATTAGACTAATTTGTGGAGAATTTTAGAAATTGGAGATGGGTATGCATGCAGAGGAATTTCCCTTTTGTATTTTGAGAAATATGAAGGTTTTATGTTAAAAAACAAGTTAAATGAAGGGTTTATAATAATAAAAATCTGATGGGTTCTTTTTATGAGAATTTTAAAGATTTAAGAAATTGATGAATTCCCTTTGAATACACATAAGGATTTGTACTCTAATTCGCGTTAATAAGGTCCTATGGTGATTAGAAATAGTTTGGAAACATGTAATTTGAGTGAGGTGAGTTTTGGATTGATATTGAAGATTGAAAGTTGAAAAAAAATTGATTCTAGGGAAGAACAGGGCCAGTTCGAATTTTTCGTTCGAAGTCTTCCCAGGTCGTTCGAACAACCTCATTCGAACGAGACTTCCAATGACTCTTCTAATGAGATTGTGAAGTTATTTTGAAGTGAGAACTTCGTTCGAACGACCTCGTTCGAATGAGATTCCCTTGACTTCTAACGAGATTATAGAATGGCTTTTTTAGGGTCTGGTCGAGTTAAAAATCATCCTAGGTTTATCCAAGTGAGAGTAATAACCTATGTGAGTATCGGGAAACGTAAATTTTGAGTTAGTATTTACTTTGGAGTGTGATTGTTATCGGGATATAGAAAGTTTATAGAACCTAGGAAGGAAGGTAGGTTCAAGAGAGGTAATTTATAAATGAATGACGGTGAGAGTAGAAATGATAATGTTACCTACCTACTATGGGAATTGGGTTATGTGAACGCCTATGAAGTTATATAAGTTGTGTGCATGCTTATTACTTGGAATATTATGTGTATGACATACCTAGCTACTAGCTATTGAACGGAGGTTAGCACGTTGTGGACGGCCAGATCTTGTGTGCGTTCGGGGGATTTTGAGTCGTACCATTAGAGCATGGAACCTAGGTACGGGGTATCTGTGAGAATGATAGTGATGACGGTCGTATGGGTGCATAGTTATGTGCGTACCACATCGACTTAGAACTATTTTTGCCTCCAATATGTGTATATGTTTTATTGCTTCTTGAGAGAGTGAACCTGTTGTCCTTTATGCGTGAGCGTTGCAATGGGAGTAGATAGCCGAGTATGCCTAGCACCAGGGGTTTCTTAACCATGGGTGCTATATGGTTATATATTTATTGTTTACATAGGGAGATTTTATATATATAAACTGAGTTTCTATTATGTGGTTCATATTGACCACTTTATTAATGTATATACTTAGTGGGTCACCAGTTTCAAATTAAGAATGTTATGAGAATGAGTTAAAGCATCCTTAAAACTACTCCTAAATAATATAAATGTATTGTCTTCGAGATATTTAGATATTTTATCCGGCATAGTGGTTATACAACATATAGTCAGGCAGAGTATCATGACTAGTATGGGTAGTTAGGATCGCTAGGTGTGAACATTAGATGAGAGGTGAGCATCTCAAGTGAGTACGCTAAGTTAATATGAATAATATTGGTGCTAATTAATCAATTTAAGCACTTGCTATTTAAACTATTTTCTACTCAGGCTCTGACCCATTTCTTTTGCAAATTTCTTCTCTTGTTACTTATTTTAGGTGCTCAGCCACAGGGACACCAACCTTAGGAGAATCCATTCAGTTACCGAGCTGTAGCTGATGTGGAAGCTACAGGACATTGCTAGTAGACGCTTCATAGTCTATTCTTCTTTATCTATCAGTTATTTACTTCAATTGGACATGTCGTGCCTTCCTATTTTATATTAAGAGATTTAGATGTTTTATTCTGTTATTAGACTTCTATTTCAGGGCTTTGGATTATTGTATGGGATTTTGAATGGATTTGTTTACTCCAGCTCTTAATATTATTTCAGTTAGTTTTTTCTTTATACATTTGTGTTGAATGGTGATGTTTAATTATTTTCCTTTTATGGAGATTACTGTTAATAAGATAAAATTTGGACATCAACCTTTTTAAATATTAGGTGGCGAGTTTTAATAATAAAGTTTTCGACAGTGATGCTTAGTCTAAACCAACCGGATATTCTGATTTAATTTTATAAAGGACTGATCACCCGGTATTTAATTAAACGGGGTGTCACAGGAATTAAAAGATAGTCTATCAAGGAGATGAATCTATGTCAATCCTTGATGATGATTTCTGGAAAGGAGAGAGTGGATAATATGTGCTAGGTGGAGAGAGAGTCTACACGGATGGACCATCTCTAGCACTTGAAAGGCCATAATAATTACAATGGATCAAACCCTAATAAGTCACTAAAGCTGCGAAACTCACAATATATATATATATATATATAGATGATAAATCCATAGTTTATCTGGTCAATAATAATAAACCACAAAGTATTATGGAACGTCACAGTACATTTAATTATCTCATTAATTTTAATAACTAATTTAACCATACTCAACATGCGCCCCTTCACTCCGACCATCTCAAGAACACGTGGTATGAAAATATAAGAATCCATCACATATCCTGTCACTACATGTGATACGCGTGGCCGGAACATCCACAACACACTGTGTCACACACATAAACCCATCACACAGATTGTCGCCACCTATTATTTTCATATCTAAGACTCCGCAACCTGTGTGTTGCACCGAATTCCACATAAAACTGTACTCCCCGAGTATACTCACATAAGAGTGTTAACTCTCGGTACACACCCATAATCCACATTCATTATTTCAATCTTTATCAATGTCCCACATTTTGCACTAAACTTAACACTTATCTTTACATTATTATTTTCCATTTACAAACGATATGCCATTTAATTAAAGACTAAAGGAATGACATATCTAATATGGGAGTAAACATTATAAATATAGATTTTATAACTAAAGATATATGTTACTTAAAGGTTCTAAAGTCATAACTCCTACCCGTCTTTAAATTCCATGCGCAAGGCATCTCATAAATGAAGATCAAATAAGGAACCCCCTAAAAGACTTTTGTTTAAACAGGGTAGTCGTTAAAATACTATAATTAATAAAGGATTTATTAATGTGAGTTAAATTAATGTCTTAATCAATTTAAACAACCAACTTCCATATTCAACCGCATCCTTCCATCATAAACCAATAACAACATAAACCAACGAACCTACAAAAGTGTATCCCGTACTCATTCTAGTCTTTTTACTCAATTAATTCGTTTAAAAAATTATTAGGAAATGAATCATGGGCTTAAATCAATTTAATATACATTTATGTTAACTTTCCAATTTCAAGAACATCATTCTATAAAAAAAGCTCTCTAATCATATTTCAAGATAAATAACATGGGGATATTCAATGTTTACGCAATTATTTTAGGAATTTAACTCTATATAGTACTTAACATGATGAAATTAACATTTATTAGGGATACATTCTAAATTTTACTACTCATAAAATTAAATTCATAACTCTGCTTAGCACATGCATTTACAATAAATAACCTCAAATTAAATCTTCTTTATTCCACCTATAATTCAATTACTAAAATTTTCATTTTTTAAATACCAACCCTTAATATGAAACACTACTAATTCATGGCTTAAATTAATATTTCATAAATTAGTTTCGGCTAATTTTTATTAGACAACATGATTCATATTCTAAATTTACCATGTTGGCATAAAAATATACCCAAGGGGATTGGGTAATTATAAACTAAGGGCAATTTATAATTTTTCAAACTTCTCTTCAAAAAGATTAATTGCAATGGGATGAGAAATTAACCAAAATAATAATAATAAAGTTAAACACTAAATAGTAATATTAAAGAGAGAGCTTAAAAAAAATTTACAAAGAAAGATTTTAACGTGGTTAAACCTTTCCTACCTCCATGCTCGAGAAGGTACTTGAAAAACTCCACTATCTACGGTTCACTTTGGTATAACTAACAACCTCATAAGGATTTATCACACCTTGCAAATTGTAACTAACATGACGTTAAACTCGTCCTTGACCAAGTGGTACATACACAAGAGACCAAGGTCTAATTCTACCTTGAATCCCTGTAATAATGACACTACCGAACATGATGATACAATGAGGTTTAACCGTAGTAACTACAATAAGTTTATTTACTAAACTGTAAAACAAAGATTTCTTAAATAAGAAACAATGGTGGAATGGGTTTTTACTTCAAATAATCACAAGTACAATGTTTCAAGGGTTAAGCATTTGGATCTTTATCACAAGTGGGTATGGGATTGGGAAATTTGCTAAAATGGGTTTTGGGTTGGAACTATGCTCAAGTGTTTTTTTTGGGAGATTTTTCTGTAATGATGTTTTTGGGTCTAAACATCCAAATGGGTTTCAAACTTATTTCATCTCTCTAGAAACAAAAATGGTAACTAGTTTGATTCTTTGGGACAAGTATAATTTGGATTTGGAACTTTACTTAAAGATGGATTGAGTTGAAAGCTTTTAATTCAAGTTGGTTTTTTTGAAGCTTTAGGTTTAATGGAGGTTTTTTGACTAAAACTCTCATATGGGTTTGGAACTTTATTTCTCTCTCTACAAACTCAAGGATGTAATGACATAATCTTGATGATGGAGCTTTTACTCTTGGAATAATGTTGTAATAACTTTTGTGATTTTTAAGTGAAGCAAGGGGTTGCTTTAATAGGAATTTCAAAAACTAGATGTTGGAAGGTAGTTTGGTAATATGATGGAACTTTGATATTTTGAAATTCAAAATAGAGATATTGAAAATATTTGTCCCAACTACCCTTGTAATAATTTATACACATATAGATTCAATTCTGTATGAAGGAGAACATCTGGTAACTTGTCTTTTTAGTTTTTGGCCCAAGTGTAAAGCTCAGAATGTAATGGCCTAAAATAACCTGACTTAGAATCGACTTCACCTTGACTTGGAGTCGACTCCATCCTCTTTTGGAGTAAACTCTATAAAGGGGGTGGGGATTGAGTCTTTTACTTCTTTTGGTATATGGAAGGTTTAGGGAAGTTGTTTGGAGTTTGTACTTTCTTTTGTGAGATTATTTACTTTTTTATAATCACTTCTAAACCTTTGAAACTGAGGAATAAATTTTCTTAATTATCTTAATTTTTTTTATCTTTGAGTGATGCTTCTCGAATTGATACTTGAGCTTGTTTGGCTTAATAATAGTCTTGTTGCCTAGTTGACTTGATTATTTGAAATATGGAATGCTTCTCTTGTTCTTTTCATGAATCTGTAAGGTTTCTTTATCTTCACATCTCTTTATTTTCTTTGATTATGAACTCATGTCATGGTTTTGTCTTGTATATTGATTTGCAATGCTTATGAGCATGAGGTATCTTGGTTTCTTGGTTGGTATGATCCTTGTTGTATCTCATATTAAGTGCTTCTTTTTATCTCAAGTACATTAGAGAGAAGATATTAAATTATGATCACATATCAATTGTTTTTTTATCATAAAAAATCATTTTCTTTGAAATAAGTGATGTTTCTCAATCTCCCCCCTTTTTATGATGACAATACAATTAATAAGATTTGAGAAAAATGATTTCATTGGTAATTGTTACCCCCCCTTTATTTCATACTCCCCCTTGATTGTAACTTTTGACTTTCTATTATTTTTCCCCAAACAATCTTTTCTCTTCCCCCCTTATCATTAGCAAAAATTTGGGGTTTTTGAAAGTGTATTTTGGAGACATCTCGGGTAGTTGGCATGTGCGAAAGTGAACTTTTTAAACATGGCTAGTACAAAATATATGATAATATATAAATCATATGTATGGATTGTAGTAGTGTTTCAAAAATTTCTAAGCAATGTCATTTAAAATTGTAATGTCAATATCACATCGGATGGCACACAATCTATCTTTACAAAGAGGTTTGGTAAAGATATTAGTGAGGAGTTTTTGATAAAAATAATTTGAAGTTTCACATGCCATTTTTGTACATGATCCCATAAGAAGAGGTATTTTATTTTAATATGTTTGGTTCGATAATGTTGCACTAGGTTTTTGGTTATAGAAATTGCTCTTGTATTATAAAATTTAATTTGAATATTGGTAACTAAATATTTTAAAATCCATTTTGTGGCTATGATTGTTTTGGGATGATCATTAATAAATTTCTAATTTTTTGGTAGATCTTTGTTGGTTGATTTCTTTCATCTACATTTTACTCCTCGTGTGGGTTCATGGTTAGTTCTATAGAAAAGGTTAACATTTGTTTTTTTATTTGGTTGTAAGTCCTTCAAACACTCACTTGATTGGAGCACTAACAGTATCTTTGATGGTGAGATGGAAGGAGAAGTACCTGTTTCTCATGGGCTTTCAGAAGAATTCAAAAACTTTTCAATTGCCCTACCAATAAATTTGCTTGCCTAAGAGAGGTGGATGATGCAAAAAACAACAAGAAGAAGAATAAGCAATCCAAATAGTTCCTAAAACAGTCCTCAATCACAACGAGGTGTAAAGGTCAAACTATCCCTCCTCAAACTTCCTCTTTTCCCCAGTCTTAATGATTAAAGTCCTTTTATGGAATATGAGAGGTATAAGCAGTAAGCCTACTGTTATAAGGCTCAAGAGATTAATCAAGCTCCATAACATTTTTGTGGTAGCCATCATTGAACCAAAAGTTAATGAGATCAAACTCAATAATTTAATTTTAAGGCTTAACTTCTCAAATGGATTGTCTAATAACAACAACTCCATTTGGATTCTTTGGAAGAATTCCTAGAACATTTATCTTACACACAAATCTTCTCAATCTTTAACCATGGAAATTCACAATTCTTCCTTTCCCTCACCAATTAAACTAATAGCAGTGTATGGGAAATGCAACAGAGATGAGAGGAAAACTTTATGGGAGGACATCATCAACCAATGCAACAACGCCTTACCTATCATTGTTGGTGGAGATTTTAATGTTGTTTCCTCTCCTCTAGAAAAACTTGGCGGTAATGAGATTGACTTTAAGGCATCCTTGCAATTTAATCATGCATTGGTCATAGCAGGCCTATATGAAATTCACTCTAGTGGATCAAAATTCACATGGTGTAACCATAAAGAGGGCATGAATAGAATCTGGGCTAGACTAGTTAGAGTGGTATGCAATTTCCAATGGAGTCAAATCTTCATCTCTTCTTTTTTAACTCACTTAAACAGGGCCAATTCAGACCATAGTCCTCTCCGACTCACCCTTACTCAACACTATGATTCTTTTAAAAGAAGTTTTAGGTTCCAAAACTTCTAGTTAATGCATAAAGAATTTCAAGAAGTGGTACAGAAAACTTGGAATGCTAGTTTTATTGATAATCCAATCAGTGCTTTTGCCTAAAAACTTAAAACTACCAAGCAGGTTTCATCACTTTGGAATAATACTACATTCAAAACTATTTTTCAAGCCACCAAAGATGCTGAGGTTTAGGTTCTGTAAAAGGAAATTTCCTTAGATACGAATTACTAAGAAGAAACCAATATGAAGTATAAATAGGCAGTTGATAAACTCAAATATCATTTATCTTTTGAAGATGAATAATGGATGTTGCCCATATTATACTTGGGGGGGGGGGGGGGGGGGGGGGTTGAATTGAGTTTATACAAACTTTTTAGTCAAATAAAAATTTTAGAAAAATATTTAATTTACAATACTTTAACTATGTTCAGATTAATAAATCTTTAAAGATTAAATCTGAGAATATCAAATAAATGAAACCAATAAATTTGGACAAGCCAAAATGCAGATTTTAACACTCCATAAATATTAAATTAATTTTTGTATTTAATATAAATTAATATTTTGAATTAATTAATTAATTTGAAAATATTTATTTAACCTTAAAATAAATTTACCAATATTTTGAATTAATTAATTTGCAACTATAAGTGCCGAAAATATAAATTCAAGCAAGCATAAATAAAATATGCATATAAAATGCGAAAAATAACTAACACCGTATTTTTAACGTGGTTCAGCCAAAACCCGACCTACGTCCACGCGCCTACGGCTTTCGACTCCCTTGCGCGTGACTACCGTGATCCACTTAAAGGGTAGGATCAAATCACTGCGTACAACCGTTAGCAAGATAACTCTGTGCTTCAGACTCCGTGGTCCGCTTGCGGGTAGGAACCAATCACCGTTACAACCCGAAGCTTCAACAAAGCTTCAAACGAATCTAGTTTTTGTAGTACAAGGTTGAATAATAATACTCCTTAAAAATACAATTTGTAATCTGAGTTTCTTCTTCTTTGATGAGACTTCAATAAATGATATTGGTGTAGGCACAAGTCTTCTTCTTCAATGATTGAGCAGAATGTAAATTATTTGCTCTCTTGAATTTATAGTAGCTGTATAATAAATTTGAATGCTCTCAATAAATTTTCTAGTTCTTTCTCATGTTCTCATTCTTGTTAGTGTCTTCAATGGAGCTCTTGAAAGCTTCTATATGACTTTAAAAAATAGCTATTAGACATAAGCTTTGTGAGCATTAAATTCTCCTGATTTTCTTAAATGAAGTAGCTTCAAAATGATCTTGCAAATCTTCATTTGTGCTTCTTAATAAAAATATAGTTGTTGAAATGTGAAATAAGATGCCCTCAAAATATAGGATGAAAAGAGGCACTTGAGATAATCCCATATATGATCTGCAAAAATGTTAGTACAAGAGAGAGATAGAAAGAATCTGATATATTATAATAGATACAATATTTTGGAGTATATGTATGTTAGAGTGCTCAACTGAGAGTAAATTAGAGAATAATATTGTTCGAGATAAAAAATCATAGAAGATTTAATTATATGTAATGTCTTTTACAATCTAACATCTTACTTGTTTCAAGAAATAAAAGAAACAAAACGTTGAGCTCAAGTAAGAAAGTAAAATAATGGCCGTAGTCAAATCTGATATAGAGATAAAAAAAATTCGGACATAAATGAAAAAGAAGGATTGGTTTAGTGAACGATACTCTCTACACTTTATATATAATAGTGTGTATGGATAAAGAAATAATATTAAATTATGTTAACCTGCTCACCAAAACAATCATATCGATAATTATAAATTTTGATAAGGGGCATGCATCTGAACAAAGGCATATAGGATATATACTTAATCAAGTTCTATTATGACAACTGTTTTGTTCCCAAGGCAATTTTCGTCTCTATATAACTATAGCAGACACGCGGATCAAAGCAGACAAAGCTGATTAAACGGACTCAACAAAACAAAAAGTAACAACTGCCCACAGAAATAATAAAAGCGGGGCTTATAAAAAAAACAAAAAAAAAACTCTGCATAAAAGAAAGGTCTCCATCTAATGTTACAAAATTGTTTGGAGATTCACAAGTGCATCATGTGTATCAAGACAATTATTATAATAGTAAAACCACAACTGCTCTAATAAAAAATAAAAAAAGATGAGAAATTAAAATAACGTTAAAGGACAACTACTATATATTTATATAATGCGTAAGTATGTTTTAACATAGCTTTTATGCGGAGCACAAGGAAGTTAGGAAACTGACTTGATAAACAAATATCACGCCTTAAATGAGCTGCAGATAACAATGTGACAACCCGCTCCAAATAATAACGGGTGACCAACCCTATACTATAATAAATCAGGTATATCAGATGACACAGTCTCAAAATCAACATACTAAACACTATAATATAGAAACTATTTAGAGCGAATAGTCAAAAATTAAAACTTTTATTTAACAACAATAAAAAAACCAATAATGCAACTCAACCAAAAACATACATCTAACTATGATAAGTGAAATGTGCAAACTCTAAATATATACAAGAGAGCAATGCAATGTACAACAAAATCTCAATAATGAAATACCCGAATATGCTGTCGGGTAACAGACAATACAATAATCTGATAAATAAAATATGAAAGTGTAAATCTTCAACACTTGAATACTAACTCAATACATAAACTAAATCCTAATCTAGATATACAAAGATAGGAGTCGACTAAACAAAGTGCTGAGACAGTCCACAATTTCCACAGCTTCACGAATCCTGAATGGATGAACATCAAAGGCATCCTTGCGGAGGAACACCTGAAGTAGTATAATATATACATGGAGGAGAAAATATAAATGGGTCAGAGCCCGATTTTGAAAAACATTTTATAGCAAGTGTATTAAAATTCATAATAATTATAAATGCATTATTACATGATTTAATGGGATCTTCCTCTCCATAAAATCCATCTCACCTCTCAATTAAAGCGCGCACTATGCGTATGCACATGATCTCCAAATGGATATACGATTCTAATTTAGGTAAGAGGATTTTAACTTAAACCCAAGAGAAGTATTTAAGTGAAACCATCTAACCTATCTCTCAATATACATTTATTTCAATAATCTATAAATTATTGACATTAACTTTAATGTAATAGTTATAATTATCTTTATAATGTTCATTTGTTGAACATATAAAGTTACATGATCCAATCATGTCCACATCATCACAATACATCAACAATCTCATTTACTAGAATATTATATATTCTAGTGATGCCCTTTTTGGCATGTGAACATATATATAGTATTATTTTATATGAGTTATTAGCATCAAGAGTTAAGGACTAAACTCCTCCCGATTCTCAACACGACACTGCGTTTCGTGCGTGGGACGTCTCGCCGAGGCGAAATCTAAACAAGGAACCCCCCGTTACACTACTCCTGACCGTATCGATCCTCGAGGCTCATTATGCCCTCAATGCAATATGCATGTAACCCAAATTATTATTCAAATTTTAATTAATTAATATTCCCAATTCTCAACAGTACACGACGTTTCATGCGTGGGACGTCTCGCCGAACCGAAATCCAAACAAGGAATCCCCCCTTACACTACTCCTGGCACCGTCGATTGTCGGGATAGGTGATAGATATATAATTAATTATGAGCATTAAGAACTAAACTTATCCCCAAGTTTCAACATTACACTGCGGTTCGTGCGTGGGACGTCTCGCCGAAGCGAAATCCAAACAAGGAACCTCCCCGATACACTAATCCTGGCAATATAGGTCGTTGAGGTCCATTATGCCCCTGATACCCAAATATAAACACAAGAAATAATAACCATCCAACCGAGCTATAACTCGAAGGAAGCGGGCTCACATGCTATCATCTTCCAGCAGCCCATATATGTAGCAAACTGGGGCCACCTGGTGGGGTTCAACGGCACCCACCTCATGATCTACTCACGCACACAATGTCCGGGAAGCGGTCATAGTTCCTAACCGGAAAGTGAGAGCGACATATACCCACGACCTCTCACCCCCAAATAAATAAATGTATATCACATATGTCATTTGCTGACCACAAAGGACGACTATGACCTGGGAATATCTACATCCTGCTTTTCTAGTCAGGATGCTCACCCTCTACGCACGTAACTTCCCAATGATAGCAAGGAGGGGGGTATGCTTAACTATGCATATATACCATCATATAAGGTATAAGTACATCACCAAATAATAAAGATATACCATCATATAAGGTATACCTGCAACATCATAATCATTTTCATTATACGCTCTTAGGCGCAATGGATTTAATGTCATTGTTTAGTATCTCTCTCTTTAGATACGCTAATCGTAATTTCTCACACATCTTCCCCACTTAGTACACACTATACTATTTCTCGCTTGAAGCTCACATAACGCTTCTAATATAAATTGTCTCTCAATTCTATTTAAGTTAAGGATATTCTATATCCTAATGCACCTCAATTAGCATTCATAATTCTCCATCCATGATAGGGTTCAATTCATTTTATGAACCTTTGAAATTATCCCATTTGGGATTGGATCCTAAGATCCATTATCTATAAATTATTCTTATTATTTCATATGCATCTATTTATCTCCAATTATAATCTTCAATAAAAGTGGGCTTCCCCACTTAGAAAAATACCAAAATCTCTAATCGGTATTCCTCAAATTTAGTCAATATGACTCCAATAATTTCTTATAAGGGAAACTCTCTAAAAGTCTCCAAAATATACTCAAAATATATCCTATAGAGATTCCCAATCGATAACCTTGAACAAAACGGGATGAAATCCTTTTTAGAAAAACAATCCCTCAAAATCCCTGTTTCCGAATCGATTCGGGCCAATTCCGAATCGATTCAGGCCCAGCGAATCGATTCGGCCAGGAAGGCGAATCGATTCGGGTCATCAGACCTGGGATTTTGTCTCAGGTCGAATCGATTCGGTTGGGGTTCGAATCGATTCGGTCACTAAGACCTGGGCACCTGCATATTTCCGAATCGATTCGGCTAGGGGGCCGAATCGATTCGGCCCTTCAGAACCTCGAAAATGGCTACTTTTTAAGTAAGCCAAAATACCCAAAATTCATTTTAATGGTTTTCTCTCCATTTCTCTTCAACCCAAACACCTATATAATCTTAATATTCATCCTAAAATACATTTAAACTGATTTCCATCATTAAATCTAAGATCTACATATCAAATCTAAGATTTATACCCAAAAGTTAGGTTTTGTAAAAACTAAACCTAAAACCCAAAAATCAATCCATAAATCATGCAATAAATGTACACAACAATTATTTAGCAAGTTTAATCACTTGCCTCGGGTTCGTAGGGCCTGAATCCGCCTTGAGATCATGTGGATGCTGAAAAATCCCCACTTTATCTCTCTTTTTCTCCTTCTTTCTCTTCTTCTTTCTTCTTCTCTCTTTCTTTCTTTCTATTTCTCTTTCTCTCTTTTGGAGAAATATCTCCCGTAGGCTTTTTAAGCCTTGTCTCCCAATGTACACGTCTTTAAATGATAATACACACTTTAAATGACCCGGTAACTTTAATTCGAGTCAAACGACCCTAAATTATTTCAGAACCTAAATAGACCCCAAGTACAGTCACTTCGACTTTCTCGACCCTTCCGGACACTATGGTACCCTCAGAATCGACATTCGACACACTTTCTAACAACTTTAAATCTCGAGCTCAATTGCCAATTTAATTATTTCTCCAATAAAATATTATTTATTTCTCCCAAAATAAATTAATTACTGTTCCAAAAGTTTTGGGGTGTTACAAACAACTTCCAAGATACTAGATATCATGAATAATAAATTTTCAAAGATTTGGTACAAAAGCTTTATCGCGGAGCCCAAACATAAATCATTAACTTTACTGCCATTAAGTAAAAATAAAGCATCCTTTCAAAGATAACAAAATACATAGCAGGTAGGTGCCAAGCACCCAAAGGTAGGCAAACAAAAAGTCTATAGCAAACCTACTAACACAAATATATAAATTTCTTATAATATAAAGTTGAGTGGATGGAAAAAAAACGTTAACAATATATTATGTAAATAAAGTATTTAAAAAAATATCTTTTTATATAACAAATATATTATTAACGTATGCATAAGATGATAAGAAAAATAATATATCAATAATGAAATTGTATTATATTTATACAAAAAAATTCTTTTGAGTATATTTATAAAATGAATATATTTAGTATATTAAAATATATATATATATATATATATATAATACAACTAAGTAATTATTATGACTAATAATTATACAGAACGAATAAAGAGATAACTATACTAAGATTACATAAAAGATAATAGCATATAAATAAAACCCAAAATTATATTTATAAATTAAGAAATATTTCTATAGTCACTTAATAAAAGTTTGTTTGGAATCATCAAAATCAATATATTGTATTAAACTAAAATATACATTAATTACAATTAAACTAATTAAATATTAATTAGAAAGGGTAATTACATTTTCGTTTAACAATCTCCTCCTTTTTAATGATGATAAATAAATTAAGCACAATTAGTGAATCATACATGTTTCTCCCCCTGTTGACATTATCAAAAAGATATTTCAAATAAATTGAGTGTCAAGGGTAAAAAATAATTCTCCCCCTATCAAAAATAATTTTTTCAAGGGATTCAACCATAAATTGCAAGAGTCATAAAATTTTCAGCATGCACATGTGTCATCATAAATTTTCTCATAGCATGTATTTGAATTTTTGATCGTCATGAATATCATCTAATATTGCATAAGCCAACAAAATGATAAAATCAATTAATTCAAGCGCACAATGGTGAATATATCTCACAACTCAATATTTTCAAATAATTTTGAATGAAGCACAATATGAGTGAGAATATAGCAACATAAGATATAGTGATAAGAATTTTTTGATTATTTTATGCTTTGCCGGTTTAAAGATACGAGCTGAAATTCTAGGAATATTCAATCATATTGCACTAAAAATCATGATCAAACATTTTTCTATGAATAAATATTTATCTCCCCCTAAGGGATACCAATGAAGGCGTATATGCTTATAATAAATATGGTGCATCTTTTCGAGAGATAAAAATATTATCAATACTGCATGCATAAAATCACTTCAACAAATCTCAATATATTCACAAATTATCTATAAATTCAATAATCATGAAAACCTTTTCATTTAAGCATAACTATCCAAAAAAAATCTTTCATGAAATTCAATAAAATTCATATACATATGCCAAAAAAATATGGCCTTATAATAAAAATCAATGAAAGAATATCTCAATATCAACATGTAGCTCATATAACTAGCATAATATAATATTCTCAAATGACATTTTCGTTTCAATCAATCTACAAGAATGTTAAGAGTTAATTAAATAATATTCACAACAAATATATGTAAAAAAATATGAATATTCATTTCAAAATTTTATCATCAAAATCAAATGTATGACTCACAACATACAATTATCAAAGAATATGTGATGTTCAACAAATAAGAAGGTTGTTTCTTACCATGTAACCAATACCAAAGATATTTTCATGAAATTTTCTCCAAGTGCGGAATATTTATCCTTTGGCAAAGATATTTGTAATAACAACTTTGCTTTCATACCAAAACATAGGCTTTGAAAATCCACAAGCAATCTCAACATGGAACCTACACAACTTTCAATATTTTCTCTTTGATAACAAGAAAGTGTTAGGTTCACAAAGCAATATTCATTAACTTATCAATTTAAACATTTCAATCATAGTCATAATAAAAGATAAACATCAAGATGAATAATGATAAGCAACTTATGACATACTATCACGTAATCATAAAAGTCAATTTTATCATATACGGAAACAAATTTTTCATTAATCCATATTCAAAGAAATAATTTATCTTCCATAGTATGCATTAACTAAACAAGAATAAATTTATTCACATATTCAAACAATAAACACATTTAAAAAAAAATTTGATTTTGAATCAGATTATTATTCATTAATAAGCATATAAAATATAAAACCATTATATCACAGTATTCATCAAGTAATAAACAAAAAAAATCTAATACTAATTTTATTCTCATAAATTTTTGTTCAAGTGCCAATACCGATTTTGCACCTAAAAACTTTATCTTTTGGAACCTAATATGTGTGTGGTTGATAAGGGTTAACAAACATAATTGTTTCTTTAAGAATCCAAGCTACTTTTGTGTTCTTATACCTTCTTTTTCTAAAAAGATAAAATTTGGAATAATGCGTACGTCTACCCCAATGTGTGCATAAAGGGTTAGAATGACTAGATGAGGCTTCATTTTTAAATAAATTGGAATAAGTATTTTTCTCTTTTTCTTCATCATATCCTATACCATTATTATTAAATCGAATTCTTTGATTTTTCACAATTTTATGAAAATATTCATTTCCTTTAGTAAAAGTATCTAAAGATTTCTTTAAATAATCAATCTCCTTTTTTAACTCACTATTTTCACATTCAAGAGGGGTAGTGACAATAACAAATATATCCTTTTTCAAATATTTAATTTTATTTTTCAAAGATTCATTTTCTAATTTCAAATCATCAAAATTATTTGACATAGAATCATATTTAGTTGAAAGTAATGAATGAGACTTTTTAAATTCAATATATTTTTTTTTTAAGTTCTTCAAAACTTTCACATAATTCATCAAAAATATTTTGTAATTCCTCACAATCATCAATATCATTATCATCATCACTATCACTAGAAGTTTCAAGGTTAGAGTGTACCCCATTTTTCATAGCCATGAAATAAAGATGAACAACTTTATTTTCGTTTGAATCTTCATCGGAAGAGCTAGTGTCAGAGTCACTCCATGTCGTGACCTTCAATGCATTATTCCCTTTCTTATACTTTGGACAATTAGGCTTAATATGTCCAACTTTATCACAATGATTACATCTTAATTCAGATTTGGAATGAGTATCATCATTGAATTCTTTTGAAGAATTTTTCCTTCTGCTTCTTTCCCTGACTTTCTTTTTGGAGGAAAGATATTTTTTGAAATCTTTATCCAATAAGGAAATATCATCAGCATCTTCGCTTTCTACATCTTTACTTGAAGATTTGAGAGCAATGATTTTCCTTGTCTTAGGGTTCTCTTCTTCTGCAAGTTCTTTGAGTCCCATCTCATGGGTGATTAAAGAACCTAACAACTCATTAAGAGAGATTGGTCTTTCTCTTATTGCTTCTTTGATAGCCAACTTTTTATTCATCCAAGTTGTCGGTAATGACCTGAGAATTTTACTCACCAACTCATTGTTAGTATATATTTTCCCAAGATATTTAAGACCATTGATAGTATATGTGAATTTAGTGAACATATTAGAAATAGATTCATCGGAATTCATCTTAAATAACTCATAACCATGAACAAGCATGCTGATTGTATCTTCTTTAACTTGACTTGTTCCTTCATATGTGACTTCTAATCTATCCCAAATTTCTTTAGCAGATTCACAACAAAAAAAATTCTATTATACTCATTTACATTAAGAGCACAATGCAAAATATTCATAGCTTTGGCATTTATTTGAATTTTCTTAATATCAGCTTCATTCCATTCATTTTCTTCTTTAGGAAGAGAAATAATATTTATCATTTTCATAGGAACAAAAGGAAAATTTATAACTACTCTCCAAACTTCATAATCATGTGACTGAATAAAATATTTAATTATATTTGTTTAATAGTTATAATCATTTCCAGAAAATAGAGGAGGTTTAAAAGTGAATTGGCCTTCACCAAGGGATGTTGTAACATTTGCCATGATCTTTAACTCTGAGATTGTTAAATCTAAAAAATACTAATTAGAGCACTAGCTCTGATACCAATTGTTGCCTAGATTATACTCAGGGGGGGGGGGGGTGAATTGAGTTTATACAAACTTTTTTGTCAAATAAAAATTTTAGAAAAATATTTACTTTATAATACTTTAACAATTTTCAGATTAATAAATCTTTAAAGATTATATTCAAGAATATCAAATAAATGAAACCAATAAGTTTAGACAAGCTAAAATGCATATTTTAACACTCCATAAATATTAAATTAATTTTTATATTTAATATAAATTAATATTCTGAATTAATTAATTAATTTGGAAATAATTATTTTTAGCTTAAAATAAATTTACCAATATTCGAAATTAATTAATTTGCAACTATAAGTGCTGAAAATATAAATTCAAGCAAGCACAAATAAAATATGCAAATAAAATGTGAAATATAAATGACACCGTATTTTTAACGTGGTTCAGCCAAAACTCGGCCTACGTCCACGAGCCTAGAGTTTTCGACTCCCTTGCGCTTCACTACCGTGATCCACTTGAAGGTTAGGATCAAAACACCGCGTACAAACGTTTGCAAGCTAACTCCGAGCTTCAAACTCCGTGGCCCACTTGCGGGTAGGAACCAATCACCATTACAACCCGAAGCTATAACAAAGCTTCAAACAAATCTATTTTTTGTAGTACAAGGTTGAATAATAAAACTTCTTAAAAATACAATTTGTAATCTGAGTTTCTTCTTCTTTAGTGAAACTTCAATAAATCATATTGGGGTAGGCACAAGTCTTCTTCTTCAATGATTGATCAAAATGTAAATTAATTGCTCTCTTGAATGTATAATAACTGAATGATAAATTTGAATGCTCTCAATAAATTTTCTAGCTCTTGCTCATGTTCTCATTCTTGTTAGTGTCTTCACTGCATCTCTTGAAAGCTTCTATATGACTTCAAAAAAATAGCTGTTAGACATAAGCTTTGTGAGCATTAAATGCTCCTGATTTTCTGAAATGAAGTAGCTTCAAAATGATATTGCAAATCTTCATTTATGCTTCTCAATAAAATATAGCTGTTGAAGAGTGAAATAAGCTCACCTCAAAATATAGGACGAAAAAAGGCACTTGAGATAATCCCATATAGGTTGTGCAATAATGTTATTACTAGAGAGAAATAGAAAGAATCTGATATATAATAACATATAAAATATTTTGGAGTATATGTATGTTAGAGTGCTTAGCTGAGAGTGAATTAGAGAATAACATTTTTCGAGATAAAAAATCGTAGAAGATTTAATTCTTTGCAATGTCTTTTACAATCTGAAAGCTTACTTGTTTCAAGAAAAAAAGAAAGAAAACGTTGGGCTCAAGTAAGAAAGTAAATTAATGACCGTAGTCAAATCTGATATAGAGATAAAAAAAATTCGAACATAAATGAAAAAGAAGGATTGGTTTAGTGAACAATGCTCTCTACACTTTATATATAATAGTGTGTATGGATAGAGAAATAATATCAAATTATGTCAACCTACTCACCAAAACAATCATATCGACAATTATAAATTTATATAAGGGGCATGCGTCTAAATAAAGATAGATAGAATATATACTTAACCAAGTTTTATTATGACAACAGTTTTGTTCCCAAGGCAATTTTCGTCCCTATATTGCTATAGCAGACACGAAAATCAAAGCAGACAAAGCTGATTAAATGGACTGAACAAAATAAAAAGTAACAACTGCCTATAGAAACAATAAATGTGGGGATTATAAAAAAACAAAAAAAAATTCTGTACAAAAGAAAGGTCTCCATCTAATGTTATGTAATAGCCCGCGATTTTTGGGACTGAGAAATTAGAATTTTGGGAGAAATTAAATTTATTTAGATTGGAGAATTTTGGAATTTGGAAATTGAGGTCCAAAAAAAATTGAGGATGTTATAAAGTATCCTGGATGAAGATTCTGAGTGCACGATTGATTTCGGATGGGTCGAGATAGTCAAAATGACTGTCCTTGAGATTTATTTTGGTTCCGGAATAATTTTAAGTTAGTTTGACTCGAATTGGAGTAAACGATTCATTTAAAGTGTGTATTGTCATTTAAAACTGGGATTTATGTTTTAAAGGCTTAAGAGGATTACGAAATTAGCCTATCTCATTTGTGAGAAAGAGAGAAAGAGAAAGAAAGAGAGAAAGAAGGAGAAAGGAAGAAGAGAGAGGAGAAAGCTTGGGTATTTCTGACCAATATGCGATCTCGAGGACGATCCAACCCCTACAACTTCGAGGCAAGTGTTTAATCTTACTAAATAATTCATATGTGTATTTGATTTCATGAATTGTAGGGAAAAATATGGATTTTGGGTAAAAATGTCAAAACCTAGATTTTGTTGAATAAATCTTGCATTTGAGTTTTATAAATGGATTTGAGGTTGTATTAAGTGTAAGTATTATTTGTATAATGAATTTTTATGTTAGAAAATATGTCAGGGTTGAATATTGAGGCTTGGAAGATGATTGAAATAATTTTTGGGAAATTTAGGTTTTGGAGAGAAATGACCATTTCGTAGCCTGCTGAACAGGCCAAATCGATTCGGCCCCCTTCCGAATCGATTCAGAATGTTGCCGCCATACAGGTCCTTATGACTGAATCAATTCGGACCCAAGGCGAATCGATTTGGATTTGAATAGACTTACAGGTCCTTTGGACCGAATCGATTCGCATAAGGGTCCCTGGAGACCGAATGGATTCGGACTAGACCTAATCGATTCGAAAACAGGGCTGTTTTGATGGATTTTTCCAGAAGGAGTTTTACTCCATTTCGGTTGGGTTTCTCGATTTGGAACTAATTTATATGGTGCGAGAGTTACGTTTTAGAGTTAATTTGAGGGTCTCTCACATATTATGATCGCGGGGATTTATCGAAGTAGTTTGGGAATACATATAAGGATTGGAGTTTGTTGTATCGATATAGTGGGAATTTCATTAGGGATGAAGTCCCATTTAAAGTTTAAAGAGTGAGTTATCATAGGATCTAAAGTTAAGGACTTTTCGAAGAAGTGGTGAAGATATGGCAAGAGATTGTTATGCCGACTTTTGTGTCGAATCCTTCAAGCGATAGGATTTTATTTAGATAATATGAGGAGACCAATGAGAGACAAGTCGAATATCCTTAGTGACGATGAATTTGGGGATTAAATCGGAAGAGCGGTATTGTTAAGGGTTCAATTGAGAAAATGAACCGAGATCTTAGTTTGAAAGGATTAAACAGATTATCGATTTCTAGTGAGATGTATATTTATAGCCGGAGAAATTATTATCTATCAGTGGGCATACGGATATACAAGGTGTGTGTAGGGATGAATACATACGTTCGATATTGAGATAATATCCTTAATGTTGGACATATTGGAAGAATATTCATATCATAGGTGAATTTGATGTATATGTTTCAAGTAAGGGACTATATAAGGGAAATGCTTTGAGTAGGTATGCGCTATAACAAGGGTGAATATTATGAGAGTTGTGTATATATCGCCAGCTTCTTTTACTTTATGAATAATGATTGTAGGTAGGGTATGCATATATATAGAGTTATATATATTAAATGTGTATATATATATGGCGCGATTGTATATCCCTTGTGTGATAATTTATACATATGATGTGATTGCATGTATATATATTTGTGGTGTGAATGATATATATGCTTATGGTGTGAGCATACCCGACACATGCTATCATGGGAAGTTGCGGTATGTGGGTGAGGCCCCTGGCTTGAGGAGTAGGGTGCGTATAGTCCCCAGGCTATAGTCGTCCATTATTATTTATGTGATTTTATTCTTGGGTGTGAGAAGTCTTGGGTATGAGTCGTTCTCACTTTACGGTTAGGAACTATGACCGCTTCCCATACGTTAGGATTGATTTTGTTACCAAGGCGGTTTGATAATAGTCCGATATATGGTAACCCGGGAGAAAGTGAGTAATTCCTGGAAGATGATAGCATGGTGCCGTATTTTGTATCCTATAACCGTTTATGTTATGAGTATTGCAAAGTGTGCATTATGTGTGTTATGTATACGTGGTTATAGGAACGAATGATTGCATATATATATCCTATAGGTGAAGGTGATATGAATTTTCTAGGATGTACATCTCGTGTGATTTCGGTGTACTAGTTTATCAGGGTCGAAAGATCGTACTTAGAGACAATTGCGGATATATGGAACCCAAGGATTAAATAGAGATTCAAATTGTGTACTTAGAGATAGTATTAAATAATTAAGTAGTTGTAGTTATAGGATATGTGTGGAGGACATAATGGATCCCTACGATTAACACTGTCAAGGAGTAGTGTATCGGGGGGTTCCTTGTTTGGATTTCGCGTTGCGAGACGTCCCACGCACGAAACGCCGCCCAATGTTGGGAGTAGGGAGAAGTTTTGTCCCTAGTACTTGTGTTTATGTTGTTTAGTGATAGAAGTTTTATAAATGTAGGATGTAGTGTGTGATTATTTTATCGTTAAGGACTTGCCTAAGTTATATATTAAATCGGATGAACTCTAATAAGGTACTTGGGTGTGTGCTTATATGATTTATACATATACATATAGTTTGGGTGCAAACCTAAGGTATGATAGGATGGGAAGATTTTTGAATTACCCTTAGAAGATATCGGGTAGATACACTTAAGTTTATGTACATACGTTTAGGTGCGCACTTTAGTTGAGGGGTGAGTTGGGAGTTCCATGGGAGTGCGACTCCACTCTATTTGTGAAATTACGCATTTATAATTATTATGCATTGTTATGCAGTTGCTATAAAAATTTGTACACCTCGGGATCTCACCCGTTTATTCTCTCTCTTACTATACATGTATATATTGTACTATAGGTGTCCCACCGCAAGGATACCGATGATGCTATTCTATCCAGTATCTTGGGAACCGTAGCAGACGCGAACTGTTGCGGGATTTTTTTATAGTCGCTTCATACCATTTGTAAATCTAGATAGGATTCATTTTGGTGTATCGGGTTTATACTCTAAAGTTTCTTTTAGCATTTTTATACCTTTCTCCTATTGATTGTTGTAATATCTGTTACTCGATAGCATATTCGGGTATAATTCTTTTATTTGCACTCGTTACATTTTTATGAGTACATCATTTTGTAGTTGTGCGTGAGTGCATTTCTTTCTACCTCACTTTTTAGTTATTTTATTGTTGGCATGATGTTTATCATATGTTTTTAAATTTTATTTTTTGGCATCCGCTTATTATGGTTTCGGGTAGCTACCAGATGTTAATTTAGTATCGACAGTTGATGCTAAGAATGATCCATTTGAGATTCCTATTTTAATTTAGTATAGGGCTGGCCATCCGTTATTATTTTAAGTGGGTTGTCACAGATGGTATCAGAGCATCAGGTTCTAGTGTCTTTAGGATTTGTGCGGGTTTTCTGTGTTCTTTCATTTTCGTTCTTGATGTAGAGCCCTATCATTAGGATTGTTGTATTCACTACGCCTATATTTTCTTCTGCCATGTGTAATCACTTGAATTACGTCCTGATACAGTTGCTTTCATCTCAGACATCGTCGGGAAGAAGTCATCCAAGAAGGGCAAATAGAGGGGCTGAGAACATGTAACCCAAAATGCCTCTAAGGACTGTGACCTTAGCTAAAATTTTCATTTGAATGACACAATCCATTGACGTTGCCATGGCTGCAATGGCACTTTTTCTGGCAGTTTTAATAGCTCAGGACCACCCAGGGCCACCTGCGTGAGAAAGAGTATGAAGAACCTTTATAGTAATGACATCCTCCAAAGAATATGTGGGAGGGGAGCAGATATAATTGATGTATGCCAGTAGAAGAAGGACATACAAGGCACCTTAGGATGGTGAAGTGCAGTGAGGTGCTGAAATGAATTCTCTCCATCTTTAAACTCTTGGGTGTAGCTCCCCAACATTGGGAGTCAGTCACCACGTCAGAGCAGATAGTAATACAATGCTCATATCCGATTTTTGGGTACACTATGACTAGAGGTGATTCAAGTTGATCGAACAGTGGATGAGTACAAAGAGGAATTTACTCGACTATCAAATTTTGTGACCGATGAGGTATATGTATAAAGAGGAGGAGTGAATAGTGAAGTCCTTGGGATGATGAGATTGGTAAATTCGGTAGCATTTTTGAGGGAACTCGACATTTCTAACTTTTGCTGATGTGATGAAGACGGCAGTGTTAAATTGTCAGGAGTATTGTCTTCATTTAAGGGAGCAAGAAACTTATAGGCTTGGGTCCAGTAAGTAGGACTAGAGGAAATGATGCCAGCGGAGCATGATCCCCGCCGTGACAGGATTTTTAACAAGTTTATTTAGGGCCTTAACATCGTTTTATCCCTCAGAACGAATAAAGAGATAAAGAGATAAAAAATGCCTAATAATTATTATGACTAATAATTATACAAAATGAATAAAGAGATAACTATACTAAGATTACATAATAGATAATAACATATAAATAAAACCCAAAATTATATTTATAAATTAAGAAATATTTTTATAGTCACTTAATAAAAGTTGGTTTGGAATCATCAAAATCAATATATTGTATTAAACTAAAATGTACATTAATTACAATTAAACTAATTAAATATTAATGAGAAAGGGTAATTACATTTTCGTTTAACACTGGAGACAAAATGCAAGGATTAAGTGTCTAAAAAAATGGATATGAAAACTCAAAATTCTTTGATTCCATAGTCAATAGTAAGAGGAACAAACTCTATATTTCTAGAATAATGCTTCTTTCTACAAAAAAATATTAGCATATAATTAAGATCTATTCAAGGCCATTTCAAGTTTTTTTATGGGTAGTTGCCTACCTAAAAGATGGACTTTCACTCTCCTCACACACGTACCTAAAATTGAAAATCCCCCCCTCTATAGTGAATATATACCTATTAGTCTATGTAACACTTCTAACAAAATCATTTCAAAGCTTCTTGCCAATAGATTAAGGATGTTGCTCAATAAATTTATTTGCCTGGTTTTATTAAAGGGAGAGATGTTACTGAACACGTGTTACTAGCTCAGGAGATGATGTCAAATTTTAATAAGAAGCATGGAGGAGTAACTTGGTTTGAAAGATGTACATGTTAAAGGCATATGACAGACTTTCTTGGTTGTTTAATTTAAGTTCTTAGACATTTTGCCTTCAATGAATCATTCGTTGATATGGTATGGAAATTAATCTTAGATTATTGGTATTTTATATTCTTTGATTGAACTCCTCATGGATTCTTCAAGTCAACCTGTGGAGTGAGGCAAGGGGATCCTTTATCCCTTACCTTATTTATTATTACAACATAGGTTCTTAACAGAGGGCTCCACCACCTATTCCTGGAAGGAAAAATTCAATCATTCTCTATGCTACCTGGTAGCCCTTTGGTATCTTGCCTCTCTTTTGCAAATGGTGTTCTCATTTTCACTTTTGGATATCAACATTATTTAGAGAACCCTATGGCATTCATCAAAGACTATGAGGCAATGCTAAATGAAATTTTATGCTTCCTCCTCACTGCACCTCATATATAACGAGGATAATTGAAGGGGTAACTCACTTCTCTTTTAAAAACCTCATATGCTTTATCTTGGAGTTCCTATTTATGTAGGTATAAAGAAGAAATCTATTTTCAATGAAATCCCGGATAAAATAAAAAATATAATGAAAGGATGGTCCTGCAAACTCCTTTCTAAAGGTGGTAAGCTCACTCTAATAAAATATGTTTCTCAATCCATGTACGACCACCTATTTGCAACTTTAAACCCTCCTAAATCAGTCATCAAAACATTGGAATCCCTTTTCTCTAATTTCTTTTGGGGCTTTATCGAAGGAATTTCCAATAGACATTGGAAGAACTGGAATTCACTATGACTTCGTTATGAAGAAGGGGGATTAGGTCATAAGCTGATTCATGACTTTGTGGTAGTTTCTTCTTACAAACTTTGGTGGAGATTATTGAGTGTTGCCTCAATTTGGTCACTATTCATCTCATGTGTGGAAAATGATGCACAATAATCTTGATGTGGTTAGAGATTGGATTGATACTTCTTCAAGCACCAATGGATGGATAATTAAAATGGCCTCTTTACTCTAGATTCAGCTTGGAACATTGTTAAACAGAAAAGTTGTGCTCAATTTTCTTTTAAAGACATATGGAATAAAAGACTTCCCAAAAAAGTCTCTATTTTCTTGTGGAAATTTTTTTCTAACACTTTTCCCGTAGATGAGGCTATATCCAGAATTCATATTCCTTTTGTGTCCATATGTTACTATTTCACATATCATTATTAGGAATCCCTTAATTACCTTTTCTTCAATGGTGAGGTGGCTTCTCTTACTTGGGATTACTTCAGGGGTTTACTTGGCATTAAATCTTCCTCCAATTGAATCAGAGGGGAACTCATGACATGGTGGATCAAGACTAGAGGCAGGGGATTAATTTTTTTGTTATGCACTATCACCCCTTGCAATATCTCTTGGGAGCTCTGTAAAGGAAGGACCATGAAGAAATATGAGGGTACTTCTATGAAAGCTGACTCTATCATCTCAATTGTTCATCATAGAATTTATGATTTATTTATAGCTCATCCCTTTAAAGGATTAAAATCTAGGCTAGATCTTAATATTATCAATGACTTTAAAATTATTTACAATTAATAATGTATTTTCCACTAGAGAAAGGCTATTTTTCTCCTCCTGAATAAAATTTTCCTTTTCTTAAAAAACTGGATTCTTGGATGATGCGGGTTCTTGTGTAGAATATTATATAGTCTTGAATATTTGTGATTACTCCAAAAATTATTCCTTTGTTACATTTAGGTTCAAGTTTTCTAAAATTATTCAACCATTTCGAACATAACATTTCCATCCAAAAACTTTGAAATACCTGATGTTTTATTTATTTCCTCTCCAAATTTCATAGGAGGATTGTCTAATTACTTCTTAGATAATTACTCTATTTATCAGATAGCATCTAATGTTCATATATTGTGCCAAAAAAACTATTGAGCTAATTATGGGGGATTCATCATATTCATATTTTAGGTAAGGATATTACCACTTATAAGAGAGATAAATAACATATTAAGGTGTTTTCTTGAATCATAGATAAGAGTGATAACATCAAGGTATAAATCAAGGAATAACTCAAGTATTTTGTGTGTAAGTGATTTAGTGGAGAGTGTGGGGGTATAATGAGCTAATCCTTCAATGTAGTTGAATTAAAGTGAAGTACAGGTTAATGGAGTTTCAAAATTCGCAAGGGTTTTTCATTTTTTTGACAAAAAATACTTCTTTTTTAAAAGTCTCAAATATTTCAAAAGTTGTGAAACAACGTTTTGTATTGTGTGACTTTTTGAGTTTTCAAAGTTCTTAAGTCTTTTACTTTTTGTGATAGCCAAACCTCTTTTTAAAAACTTATTCTCACCTTTGTTTTTTATAGGATGCGCAAATAGTGAAGATAAACGGGGAATCATGTAGAGTTCGTTTTGTGGAAGTAATGTGAGATTAATTAGGTATTTTAATATCTACATTGAGTTCTATAATTTGTGCGGGTGTAGTGTGATATTTTTTCATGGACTCATTTATTCTGATAAGACCGAACATGTGCCATCTAATCATGTTTCATGTGTAAGACAACTTGAGAGTTTTTGTGACATAAAATATTTTCCATAGGAATCATTATATCTTGTGGATTATTAAGTGTATATGAGTGTAAGAGTGAGAGTTCAAATATCATTGTATGTTATATGAGTATTGCGATATGGTTGAAGATGCTCCATATGGAATCCAATTAAATACTTTAATATGTATGGATATTTAGACAATAATATTCGAAAATAATTTTCATCCAATATTTTTTTCCACTCATTCTTCGAAATATTATTTTTCTCTTTTTGATACTTTTCCTCTCACTTGGAGGCATTTTCAACAATCATTCATTTTTAAAGAATATCCATCATTTTTCAGTAATTATTTTTCTTTCTTTTTATAAATTTTTCTCTTTCTTAACTTCTTGGCGAAGACAATAATCTTCATCAATTTTCAACATCCATTCTACAACCAAATATTTTCTTTAAATATTTTTCCAATATTCTCACCACAAATATCACCTTTTAACAACCTTTTTCAAATATGTGTAATCTAACTAGATTTATATTTCAACATTTAAGTTGTTAAGATTCAAGATGATTATTAATAATTTTTCACATGGTTGTATTTTTAAACACATGATTATAAGTTGAGATGTGATGGAGCTTTTAATGACCAATTTGATCAAATAAGTTTATATTGTACATGTGTTATTGTGATTGTTAGATTGAGCCTAAGATTTAGTGGTTTCTAGAGTTATGTGCATTATATGTTTTGATTTTAGTTGCAAGGGACAAAAAAACTTGCCTCAAAATATAACCCAAAACTTGCTTTACTTGAGTGAGGATAAATTCTTGAAAGTCAACCTTGAGACCCTTTGAATCACGTAAAATTTTTCTTGAGTTTCTTTAAGACCTCCTTTAAATCTTCATTTAAAATGTTTAATAATTAACTAGGGTTTAAATTTTGTATTTGGGAAGTAATTTGGGTGAGTAAATAAAAATATAATAGGATTTGGAAGGGAAATAGTGAGTTTTGTTCTTTGATGAAGAGAGAAAAAAAGTTGCGTAAATAAGGGGGAACAGGGGGGATGGACACCTTTTTATTTTTCTCGCTTGCTATAGCGGCTACCCCGGACCTCCATAACATATAACACTCCACTATAGCAGCTATCCAGGCCCCATTATAGCATCCTAAATCCACAATACACCGCCAAGCCCATTTGTTTCCCCTCCTTTCTAAAAACACTCGTGCACTAAACCTAACTCTGAACTTCCCTCATAAGATTTTTTTATAAAGACCCTTATACCCTTGGACTTATCTAAAAACTTCCCATTTGTCCAAACCATTAAACAACTTACAATAATTACCATTGTGGGTACCCAAAATTTAGAACTATGGGCCTGGACGAGTAGCCCAATCCTGGCGGCCCAAAGTCCAGGCCCCTCATCTTTTATAATTGATCCGGTCTCCCCCCATGATCCCATGAAGGGAAGTTATAGGGGAAATGGAAAATATGGAGGAACCCATCACCTCCACTCATCTACATGTACATGTATATATTAAACCCTAGGCCCGGGGCAAAAGGACAAGTTGTATTCTGTGTAATCACTCTCCGGAGTATATAGAAATAATATCGACTGCACCACCATGGACGTAGGCACATATTGGCTGAACCACGTACATCCTTTGTTGTGTGATTGGCATCTTGTATTCCTTATTCTTTTATTGATAATCTTTCTCTCATATTTATTTGTGTTGCATAATAATTGCATCTACAATTGGCGCCGTCTGTGGGAAGCGTTCATCTTTCCCTGAGAAGAGCCCACGTCAAGAAAGGAGTTTAAGATGTCTGGCCACAGCAGCAATGCCCCCCAAGCAGGAGATATTCAAGAGCCACCTGCTCCTCGTAGGATTAGGTCTGAAGTCCGACGTTCGAATCAGAGAGCTCGCCTGGAAAGACCAGCCTCAGAATAAAGTCAGGGACCGGCGAGGTCCACGCAGATATCCAGGTTAATTGATGCGTACGAGGCAAGGCTCCACGAGCAGAGGGAGTCTTCTCGCAGATACGAGGCTGAGAATGCTCACTTGAAAAGAAGACTGGAAAGACTAGAAAGGGAGCTTCGTCCCAATAACCGGAGATGCCCATATCGCACTCCTAGCCCTCAGGCGAGCAAGTCTCGCAGTCGAGGAAGGAGCCCTAGGCGAGAATCTCAAAGGGACGAAGGAGGAAAGTCAGACGATGACCTCCGCAAACAGCTGCGAAGAGCTCACCGCCACCAGAGCCCTGCTCACAGCGACGAGCACATACGAAACATGGTCCGCAGGGAGATGGACCAGCATTCCGCTCACCACGGAACAAGATTAACTAGAGAGCTCACGAGGCGAGCTCTCAAAACCCAGATGAAGTCACCTTTCACAAGAGAAATCGAAGAGGATGAAGCTCCTAAGAAATTTGTCATTCCAAGGTTCAAGATTTACGATGGAAAGACTGATCCCATCGATCACGTCAGGCAATACTGACAGGCCATGACCCTCTGGAGTCACCGAGATGCCCTGATGTGCCATATTTTCCCCTCGAGCCTTCATGATGTAGCACAGAAGTGGTTCGAAAGGCTCCCCCACCAGTCGATAAAGAATTTCAAATCCCTAGCCGAACTCTTTACGGCCCGATTCATTACCAGTAGCTCCCATACCAAAAGGATGGATGCTCTACTGATAATGAAGAAAATGCCTCAAGAGACCCTCCGAGAATACGCGAAGAGGTACTGGGAGTTATTCAATGAGATCGAGGACTGCGCGGAGGAAGTGGCAGTGTCCTCCTTCAAAATTGGGCTCCCTAGTTCTTCCCTCCTCTACCAGTCCCTAACGAAGAAGGAAGCTATGACTAATGACGACCTAATGGCCCGAATCGAGAAATACGCAAAGGTGGAAGATGTCACCCGCCCTAATACAGGAGAAAACGGTCGAGCTAAGATCACTACCAATGTAGGTGAGAAAACTGAGAACCAGAGGAAAGGAGGAAAGAACGGGGGCAAAAATGGCTCCAAAAATGGAGGGAACCAGGACGCGTCAAAAGCATTCCAGGCGGTCAACACCATCTTCAAAGAACCAATTTACAAGGTTCTCGCTAAGATCAAGGATGAGCCATTCATCAAGTGGCCCAGGAAGATGGGGGGAGATCCCTCGAAGAGGAATAATGCGTTAAGATGCGCTTTTCATAAAGAGGGAGGGCACAAGACCGTCCACTGCAAAGATCTTAAGTCTCACCTCGAAGAATTGGCCCAGTCCGGGCATTTGAACGACTTTGTGGAAAAAAGGGCAGAGAAAGTGACTGCCAACAGAGAGATGAGACCCGACAATGTGCTGGAGGATGATGCTGGACACGAGTTCTCCGTAATTCACGGAGTATCTGACGTCAAGCAGATACAAGGGAACTCAGCTCGAATGGAGATGAAAAAACTTATAGCGGTAATGCAGGCTTTTCAAATCGATCCAGCAAAGTCACAGTCAGGAAAGCGTCGACGAGCAGAGGAAGTCAACTACAACAAGCATATTGTTTTCACGGATGAAGATTTTATGGGAGTAAGGACCCCACATCATGATTCCCTGGTCATTACACTCAGGATAGCCAACTTTGACATCGACAAGCTGCTCGTCGATCAAGGAAGCTCATCCAAAGTAATGTACCTCGATCTGTTCAGAAAATTGAAGTTGAGCGTCGCCGACCTAAAGGAAGCTACTGTTCCGTTGGTCGACTTCGCTGGGAAAATGACCATGCCCCTAGGCAAGATAGTGCTGCTAGTTCGTGTTGGGAACGTCTCCAAGATGATTGAGTTTTTGGTAGTTGACATCGAATCACCGTACCAGGCCATCCTCGGTAGAGGATGGCTTCATACAATGAAGGCGGTCTCCTCGACCTACCGCCAGAAGCTCAAGTATGTAACCGAGCGAGGAGTAATGGAGATCCACGGCAACCAAGCGATGGCGAGGAAGTGCTTCATAGCAGCCATCCGACCAAAGCCAGAGAAGAAGGCCGGTCAACCCAGCGAGAAGGTTGAAGAGGGTATGATACCTTCTAAATAGCAACTAAAGTATAGAAGACCAGGAGTAGAGGAGACCAGGCTCCTCCCGTCCGAGCGTGTCATCGAGGACCTGGTAGAAGTTATAGCCGAAGATGGTGACAGTAGCAGAGTCTTCTTAATTGGAGCATCTCTCACCGATCAAGAACAGAAGGAGTTGACGACCTTGCTGAGACGCAACGTAGATGTTTTTGCATGGGAACCATACGAGCTGCCTGGCATTGATCCTGATATGGTCTGTCATCAGCTGCACGTCAACCCCACATTCAAGCCAGTCACGTAGAAGGCACGAAGAACTGCACCCGAGAAGGCTAAAGCGGTCGAAAAGGAGGTCAAAAAACTGCTGGATGCATGATCCATATGGGAAGTACAATTCCCCAAGTGGTTGTCCAATCCAGTAGTAGTTCCGAAGAACAATGGGAAGTGGAGATTTTGCATCGACTTCACTGACCTCAACAAAGCATGCCCTAAGGATAGTTTCCCCCTCCCAAAGATAGACCAACTGGTAGATGCCACTGCAGTTCACGAGCGAATGAGTTTCCTGGATGCATACTCAGGATATCACCAGATCCCCTTGTATGCCCCAGACCAGGACAAAATGATGTTCATCACGACGGTTGGGTTGTATTGCTACAAGGTCATGCCATTTGGGCTCAAGAATGCGGGGGCAACTTACCAGCGGCTGGTCACAAAAATGTTCAAGGATCAAATGGGAGACACAATGGAGGTCTACATCGATGACATGCTCGTTAAGAGCAAGAAGAAGGAAAATCACCTCTCAAACCTATCAAAGACCTTCGAAATCCTTAGGAAGTACCGAATGAAGCTTAATGCGAGCAAGTGTTCCTTCGGTGTCCAGTCAGGAAAATTTCTTGGATACTTGGTTAGTAAGAGAGGCATAGAAGCTAATCTGGACCACATCGATGCAATCAATAGGGTATAACCCCCTCGAACAGTCTGGGACGTGTAGAAGCTCACAAGAATGCTCGCTGCCTTAAATCGCTTCATTTCCAAATCCTCCGAGAAGTGCAAGCCTTTTTTCCAGCTTCTAAAAGGGAGTAAATAGAGCCCGAACTGCTCGCGAGCTTTGGACGAGCTCAAGTCCTACTTAAGCTCTCCACCGCTGCTTGTCATACCACAGCAAACGGATTCTTTGTACCTGTACCTCTGGTATCCAATCACACTGTCAGCTCGGCGTTAATATGCGAGGTCGCAGGAATCTAACACCTCATTTACTACGCGAGCAAGACCTTATTAGACGCCGAGCAAAGGTACCTTCCATTGGAGAAGCTCACCTTTGCACTGGTAATAGCCTCGAGGAAACTGAAGCATTATTTCGAAGCTCATACTATCATCATCCTTACGTCGCACCTCCTTAAGGCGATCCTAAGGAAAGAGGATTTGTCGTGCAGATTGTCTAAGTGGTCAGTCGAGCTCGGCCGGTTCGACATCCAATTTCAACCAAGGACCGCTATCAAGGGTCAGATCCTCACTGATTTCATAGCCGAATTCACTGGCGAAGAACTCCCCGAGCAAACTCAACCAACAAAGAAAAAGGAGAACCCAGCAACAGTGGAAACCTGGAAACTATTCGTTGACGAAGCCTCCAACTCAAAGGGGGCAGGCGTAGGCATTGTTCTCATCACCCCAGAAAACACCATCCTTGAGCAAGGAATCAGGCTTGGATTTGCAGCCTCCAACAACGAAGCAGAGTACGAAGCCCTAATAGCCGTTCTCCATAAGGCACAAACTCTGGGAGCAAAACGTTTACGGGTGTTTGGTGATTCTCAACTAGTCTCCAACCAGATAAGTGGAGATTACAACGCGAAGGATGAGAGAATGGCAGCTTACCTCGCCCCGATGAGAAAAATAATGACGAGCTTCGAAGAGATTAACATCCAGCAGTTTCCCAGAGGACAAAACAGTCATGCCGACGCCTTAGCAACCCTGAGCTCGGCAGTTGATTCTAGCCTTAAAAGGGTCATTCCCATCGATTTCCTCATTTGTCCAAGCATTAAACGTGGAACAAATACTCCAGGTGGGATCAGCCCCCAGCTGGATGGACCCCTTAAGAGACTATTTAAAGGAGGGCACACTCCTAGAGGACAAGAAAACCACCCACCAGATAAGAGTCAAAGCTGCTCGCTTTCACTTATCCACAGGAGGCGACTTGTATAATAAGTCCTTCTCCGGTCCCTACCTTAGATGCATCCACCCAAGCGATATTGAGCAAGTGCTGCGCGAGCTTCACGAGGGAATTTATGGAAGTCATGTCGGAGGAAGGTCTTTAGCCTTTCGAGCAATGAAGGAAGGGTATTGGTGGCCATATATGCAAAAGGACTCTGTAGTATATGTCCGCAAATGCCCAAAATGCCAGCTTCACGCTCCAATGGTCCACCAACCCGCCAGCGACCTAAAATCCCTGACCAGCCCATGGCCCTTCGCCCAATGGGGGATGGACATCGTGGGACCACTACCCACTGCTACCGGCAATCGCAAATACCTGTTGGTTACGACTGACAACTTCACCAAATGGATCGAGGCAGAACCATTGGCAAACATCCGAGACGCTGATATGATAAGGTTCATATGGAGGAATATAATAACTCGATTCAGAATCCCCAGAACCATCATCACTGATAATGGGACACAATTCGAGAGTGGCCCCTTTCAGGACTTCTGTAACGAACACGGGATCAGGCACAACTTTAGTTCGGTGGCCTACCCTCATAGCAATGGGCAAGTAGAAGCTTCCAACAAAACTGTGATCGATGGATTGAAGAAGCGACTAGAGCGAGCCAAGGGCGCATGGGCAACCGAGATACCCCATGTCCTATGGGCATACCGAACAACTCCCCGGTGAGCAACAGGAGAAACCCCATTTTCTCTAACATATGGCATGGAAGCAGTCATTCCACTAGAAGCGGTTTTGCTAACAATGAGATCCGACCTTGTCGACCAAGGCCAGAATGATGGGGCGTTGCTCGCTGAACTCGACCTCACCGACGAGCGTAGAGAACTTGCCCTAGTGAAGCTTGCGAGCTATCAGCAACAGCTCGTAAAGCATTACCACAAAAGGGTTAACCCGAGAAGATTCCAAGTTGGGGACTATGTTCTAAGGAAAGTCCTGGGCAACACAGTAAGGTCATCAGACGGCAAGCTAGGCCCAAACTGGGAAGGACTCTTTAAAGTAACTAGGGACGACCTGCAAGGCACATATCATTTGGAAACGATGGAGGGCAGAGAGATACCACGAGCATGGAATGCAGCTAATATCAAGAAATTCTATTTTTAAATTCTCAAGGAATTCTATTGTTGAATCTTTTTCTTGTATTTGTTATGTGAAAGGAACAATTCATTCCCCTTTTTACTAATGAAATCAGTAACTGCATTTTATCACATATCTTTTTCCAAATCATAGGCACGATGGTCGATATAGCAGGGGAATACCCCTCCTCAGGTCATCGTCATGAAACACGAGAGACCTCTTAGCATTGCCCCTGGCAATATATAAAGCCCTACAGAGGATTCTTAGGCAATGCGACCAGATTTTATACTGGCCATCAAACCTACTTTGGTTGAGCAAAATCCTGACCGGATGAAGACATCCAATACCAGGTGTGTCCTCGCCAATTGCCCTACTTAGGCCTAAGGGAGTGTGACGACACAACCTTAAAAGGTAAAATGGGGCATAATGGTATTTTGGTATTATACTGGACTGGGGGGACACTTGCATGGCAAAACAAAAAGGATTATGAAGCAGCAAGAATATAAAAAGATTGGATGGACACGTTTAGTCGACAAAATTTCCCAGAACACGAACTTTTCATTAATCTCTTATATTTAAAACAGTGATAATACATGTTTAGTCGGCGAAGCTCGCCCAAAGCATTTACATTATCAAAAAAGACAAAAGAATAATAGCTTGTTATATTTACAACAACGATAATACACGTTTAGTCGGCGAAGCTCGCCTAAAGCGTTTACATTATCAAAAGAAAAACAACTTGCAACAAATTCAAGAAGGTGTAAGCCTCCGAACAAGATAATCTACCACTCCAGCTCTTCGTCCATCATCAGGAGCAGGGACCAGCTCTTCCATAACCTCATCTGCGTCCAACTCTAATAGTTGCCGAGGAATAGCATCAATGGGGATCCATCGATCATCCCTCCTAAATGGGTTGGGCATCAGAGTGGAGGAGGACATCTCGTGACGATACCATAACACCGAGTTCTTCGGGACCTGAAGCTCTTTCAAGGCACTCAACCACCCTCTGATGAAAGAAAGTTCCTCGAACTCGGATAGTCTTGTGGGAGCATCTAGCCAGCCTTGATCATAACCGTCAGCCCACGCTTGTCGAGGACCCTTCTTGAATAAATGCCGTAATCGGGTAACGTCCCTTTGAAGCCCAGTAGCAGTTACATATGCTCGCCGGACATCATCACGGAGCTCTTCCATCTCCTTATCCCGCTGTTCTTCTGCTTCCCTATTCCTGCCCCTTGTTCTCTTACCAGTTCGCGGGAGGGGATGACGAGTGGAACCTCGCGGCATAGGAGAAGTATGTCCACTTCGCAAAGACGAGGAGCCTTACAGAACCGCTGAAGCAGTGCTCGGTGCATGCTCTCTAAGTTACAGGACTTCCCTCCTCAGGTTTTCATTATCCTGCTGCAGGAACTCCCCAACTTGGTTTATCTCGGTGGCCTCTAGAAACCTTGCTCTCAGTACATTGACTTCCTCTTGTACAGAGGCACCAATGCCTTCCATCTCCTGGAGCCTGTCCTTCAGCCTAGCCACTAGCTCAGACTGTTCCTTATACTTTTGGTTCCTTGACCTGAGAGACTTACAAAGCCTAACAAAGGCCTGACGAACCTGGGGACTGGCATTGGGACCAAGAGTCCTGCCCAATTGAGATGTGGCAGGAATATACTCTTCTACATCAGTCAACTACAAGACATAAAAGGGAAATAGAAAGAAAAATCAATCTATGCACTGGAAAAAGAAGCCTTTTTATTTCATTGATAAAGGTCAAGTACATCGAGAAGATAATGGAAAAATTACAAATAGAAGTACAAAAATAGTCCTAAGAGAGGATTAACTAGCAACCTCAGGCTGCCCAGAGGTGGCTGGCTGCTTCACCTTGTCAGCAACAACAGAGGCATCCCCCTCTACAGGGATGCCCTCATTCGCCTGGGCAGGACCAGAATTGGCAGAAGTTGTCTGGGAGGCAAGATCAACACCCTCGATGGCTGGGGCAGGGGCTTCTTCGTCCACAGTTGGCCTCGGACCAGGGTCATGCTCATCGAACAAAGGAGACTCAGCATCAACACCAACAGCTAGGAGGGCCTTGTTCCAGCCCTTCTTGAAGTTCAAACGGCTGATGTAGCCTATCAGAACTTCGGCGTCTTCATAAGCAGCAGCCCACCCGGAGTTGTATGAATCCTCCTTGACGGTGGCTACCTGGGACTCTTTCTCCTTTAGCTTCTTGGTCAGAGCCTTGTTCTCCTCCACAACACCCAGCTTGCTCGAGCAGACTAGGTCATAGGCCTGCCTCAGCTCGCTTAGCTCCTTAACAACCGCATTCCTCTCAAGATTAGAATTGATGAGGGCCAGATCAGAGGAAGCTCGAGCGGCATCGGCAGCTTTCAAAGCCTCCAACTGAGAACCCCTGACTTCTAAAGCGGACTTTTACTGCTCCATCTCGCCGTTCATTCTCACCAACTTGTTGCGAGAACGGTAGAGCACGGCGAAGTCAGTCACAAACTGCCAAAAAATAAAGAAGAAATCAAGAAGGAGAAACAACTAAAACTTGTTAAGGAATTGAAAAAGGGAGAGAACCTTACCAAGGATAGCCTCTGGCTAGCTTGAAGGGCCAATTGATCAGATCCCAGCGCCCTCTGGAGATCTGCCGGAAGGACTGCCCTCTCGAGCAGCGCAGGTGCCAGCTGAGGAGAAGTGGCAACTGAGGCCCCCTCTGGCAAAGCAGACACCGGGACCAAGGCTTGCCCAGCCTTCGTCCTTGACTCCATCTTCCTCCTCTCTTCCTCTCTCTCCCTCTCTATCCTCTTCCTCTCCTCCATCCTTTTCTTTTCCTCCACATTATTTCTCTCCTCCTCCTTCTTTCTCTCCCTCTCTCTCACCTGCTCTTCCTCTCTCCTCTTCCTCTCTTGCTCCTGAGTGGAAGACTGAGAACCAGTAGCCACGGCCCCAGAAGAAGACTTTTGTTTCTTCGACCTCTGTACAAGAAGCACATGGTCCTCATCATCATCGTCTATAATCAGGTTTTTCCTTGGAGGCATCTCTTCACCTGAACTGCTGGAAGTGCTCGACGATCCTCGAGCTTTAGAATCCTCTTCAAAAGAATGGCTACTGTCAGAGCTCCCTTCACCCAAATTACTCGCAGCTCCTGCAGGCTCACTCTCAGAGCTGCTCTCCTCTTCGTCCAACTGGATAGGCTCAGCAGTAGTCTCTCCGAAAGAATCAAACTCTGGAACACTATCCACAGGCCGTGCTATGAATCTGGAGCCTGCGTTCTTATACTCGAGCAAAAAGGCAGCAGACCTGGGATGCTCGCCGTCACCCAGAGGCTCCCTGATATTCCAAGCTTTCACTAACTCCGAGATACGAACCTCGCTGAGAGGAGGCTCCAAATTCTTTATCCTTGCTGTGGAAGAAAAAGCAAAGAGAGGTTAGAAAAGTCACAAGTCAGCAAAGGTTGAAACAACAGTACAATGTCTACCTATATATTCTTCCCCGTAAAAAGGGACAGTGAACCTCTCAGACCTCGACCCTTCAAACTGTGGAGGGAAATGCCAATTCCTAACGAGGAAACCCTCTTGCCAGTAGTCCTTATGGGAATCAGGTAGGTTTACTACCAATACCCTATTAGGACTCCTAGCTTTGAGGTATAAGACACCTGAGCTAGTTCGAGAGAAGGAATAACGGAAACAGATCTCGGCAAATCCTAACCTAGTACCATACAACTGGTTTATTCTAAGAACGCCATTTACTATCTTCCACACATTGGGCGAGCACTGTGCGGGAACAATATTGAAATAACCAAAAAAATGCAGAAATAAATCATTAGGGGGAAAAGTAAGTCCCCCTGGGAGAGCAACAAAACATGGATCCAGTGGGCATCCTCTATATCCCTAACGTTCCTAGGAGGGGAGGCACAACATTCAATATCTACCCACTCAGGAATATTGTAGAACTTCCTGAACTCAGAGATTGACCTATTTCCAATCTTCGCCATTGAAAAACTCAAGAAAATCTACAAACCAAAGAGAAAGTGCAAAGAAAGGGCACGAGAAACTTACAAAACAGAAGATCGGTTCAAGTGATGAAGAAGCACGAGCTCAAGACGACTAAGAAGCAATGTGAATGGGGATTGAGAGAAGAAGGTACGAGGCGCTAGAGTTCTCAGAAGAAGGAAGAGTACTAGAAAGGCTGAAACGACGGAAGAAAAAGTGGCTATCCCAACAAGCCTTCAATTCTAATCATAGCGCACAAATAGCGAAGCGAGTGCCGCCAAAGCAACTTCACAGTTTTTGAAGAATCACAAATCAGCCATAATAGCTGATCATTTAAATCCATTGGACCCATAAACATGGTCCAACGAATTTAGGGGCAAGTGTGGGTACCCAAATTTTAGAACTATGGGCCTGGACGAGTAGCCCAGTCCTGGCGGCCCAAAGTCCAGGCCCCTCATCTTTTATAATTGATCCGGTCTCCCCCCACGATCCCATGAAGGGAAGTTATAGGGGAAATGGAAAACATGGAGGAACCCATCACCTCCACTCATCTACATGTACATGTATATATGAAACCCTAGGTCCGGGGCAAAAGGACAAGTTGTATTCTCTGTAATCACTCTCCGGAGTATATAGAAATAATATCGACTGCACCACCGTGGATGTAGGCACATCTTGGCTGAACCACGTACATCCTTTGTTGTGTGATTGGCATCTTGTATTCCTTGTTCTTTTCTTGATAATCTTTCTCTCATATTTATTTGTGTTGCATAATAATTGCATCTACAACCATTTAGACCCAAACTTTATAGTAATTACATTTAAGCCTAAAGAACTTTAATAATTAGCCAAATCAACTCTATAATACTGATTGACTTTATTTAACTTTAAATCCACATATATAAAAATAATTTTATAATTTAGATTATCCAATAAATCTAAATTTCCATTTACTTTACCTAAATTACTCCTAGTTAATTAATTATAATTTCTTCTTAAACTTACGGGGTATTACAAGTACTCGACCTAATTTTCAGGGATTTTGAAGTTCGTGAAGTAACTTACCCTATTTAGAAATTTCATATATTATCCCATATAGTTACATTCTCATACATCATCATCTAACATTCCCTTACCTCAACTCATTCCCACATCATCTCACTTCAGAATTTTAGCAACTTAGAAAATATTTTTGTACGTTGTAATTTCTTATAGTTTATGATATTCAATATGCACAAGCCAAAAAGAAATAATAATTGCAAAGGAGAATGAAATCACTGACACAGCACAAGATGTACGTGGTTTGACAACTTTCCTACGTCCTCTGAATGTCACGTTTGTTCTCTATTAATAAAGAACTCAGGTTGACAGAATTGTAGTACTGTTTGATGTTACAATTGTGGATTCCCCTTTCATATGTGATGAGTTTAAATTTATAAGGAAACTTAGGAGAGTCCTAAGCCACTTTAACAACTATCCCTAAGATTTTAGACTTATCATTGATCGTGATCAACCGTCATAAGTGATAGCGTTGAATGGTTCTTCTCAAACTTGAGAGTGCACTTCCGTTCAAAGTCTAAACTTATTTAATGAAATTTCAATTTTAACTATAGTTTTAGTCAAACCCTAAACATGCATCTAATGTGATTGGAATCAATATAAACTAACTAGCATGCAGTCCAAGCAATCATACACAAATTTAGGAAAATTCCCCCAAAGGGGAAAAATCATTTATTTCACTATTTATTATAAACCTCGACTTACGTATACATAGAGAAATAAAGCGTGTTTGACAAAAGAATACCCAAAGGTGTCGATTTGTTGTCTTCAGTAAGAGTTCACACAAGAACTCTAATGGTTAGAAGGAGATCCCTCAAGATCTCCAACAATCAACAGTGGAGACAAACTTCCTTCTCCATAAGATATACTCCAAGAATGGGTAATATGATCAAAAGATTTTAATAATGATTCACATATATGATTTAGGATATTTAGGTGAATCAAAATAAGTTTTAACCTAAAATATTGAAGTCTTAAACCGCAACAGTTTTGCAGAAAATGGAGTTATAAAAGACTTGCAAAAACCTAATTTTAGAGTAGGTATATATACCAGCAAAAAATAAAAAGGCGGCACAATATCGTTCGAACGACATCTAGTAGGTCGTTCAAATGACACTAGATTTTGTTAGATACCTCAAGAAATGATCCTAAAAACGATGTATTAAAACCAAAACAGTTCATGGTCGTTAGATGCATTTAAAAAATGATGTATCGCACGACCTAAGAAATGATAAGTACAGTCATTTGATCAGGTCATTAGAATGACATACAAAAGTCGTTTCAACGGCACTGTAATGTCGTTTGAACGACTTAAACAAATAAATTTTTATTTTTATTTTTTAAACAACCAACCGTGTTTTAATAAAAGAACTCTCAGGTATAAAACCAAAAAAAAGTCTCTCAAATGTAAATGTGAATATTATTAACTCCAATTAAACATTATACCTTTAACAAAGTGGAGTTATTGGGGACCGGTTGAAGATGCACAATGCACGCTGAGGATGACGGGTGCGTGTTGATGATGATGGATGAGTGATGCTTAAGATTCGAATGATGGACGTCAATGATGAACATGTGAAGACGTGCCAAATGAAGCGGTGTACGACATATAAAATACAATATAGGACAACTCAGAAATTTTTAGATTCTAAACGGACATTTATAAAATCATGTCCTTACAAATATCCCTCTATGTCTCTGCCAGTACATATGTAAAAAATTTGAATTATGCATCCCAAAAAAATCCTAAGACATACAATCTAATATCCCCCCAAACCCATAAATGGAAATGTCAAAGTACATGTCTTTAAAATATTTAACATCTTCAAAGCTTCAATTCTCCAACGTTTCTTTGTCATCATCAGGGTGTGCGAAAAAAATGATCCTCAATTTGTACCTACACACATGAGACAAGAAACAAATACTCATGATGCCCAAAAGTTTAAAATATAATGATAAGCATAAAGTCAATATCAATTGAGCATAAGCAAATCATTAAATCAATTAATTCTGCTCCCCCATAATTCGTTCTCCCCCTTTTTATGATGTTCCCAAATAGATAGATAAGAAGTAAAACAATGTATACGGAGAGTGTCAAAAGGTAATAAAATTCTACTTTTTAATTTTTCAAAATTTCTCTTACAAAAAATTATATAACAAAGAATCACACCATGAAAGAACACTAAGATAACCAAGTCGATGATATTGTAAATGTAGGGGTGTGAACAAATGTAAGGATATTATTTTATTATCTGGGTTACATGTGAGTATGTACTGTACTGTTAGAACTGTCAAAGACTTATTCAAGATCATTCAGGCGTCAAGACGGATCCGAATATCAAAGTTCTTCAACATTCAATCCTTTATGATATTAATTTTTATAAGGTTGTGTTTAAGTACCTTATCTTTTCACTTAAAGTGTTGGGATAATTTTGCTGGAAATTTTTCTAAGTGTTAGAGCGGAGTTTTTTGTCAAAAGTAATTTTTAAAGTTTTGAGGCGGAATATATTTTGGCAAAATAAAAAATGAATTTTTATTTAATCTCGTTCGAGCGAGATACACAGTCGTTTGAGCGACACGTCATGTCGCGCGTAGTTGTCGTTTGAGGGACATCCTATTTCGTTCTAGCGAAATCAATGTTTCGTTCAAGCGACGCACCACCTTAAGTTTTTTATAAATAGTGTGTTAAACCACTATGATTTTGATTAGAAGACCTGTCATTTTAGTTTCTGCAAACACTGCGAATCGGCAGAACACTTTTTTCTTCTTCGTTTAGGCTTTAATCCTTTTTGTTTTCAATTCAAAAAATTCCCCAATCTTTATGTGAATTATTTTTGGAACCCAAGATACAACTATGTTGAAGTTTTCTCTTGTAGAGAGGGTAAATCTATGGCTGACGACTGTGTGTCGATTGGGAGTGCTCGAGGGTGTTCCAGGCTAATTTGGAATACGTTTTCGTGTGGATTGCTGAGGTTATTCCATTGCTGAATCAAGACTACGTGTCCTTGTGGATTCTTACAGTAGTTCATTGTAGATTTCATTGTAATCTTTATAAGTTGCGATTTACTATTTTATAGTGAAATAAAGGTTTTTCCAGAAAGGGATTTTTCCTGAAATTTGTGAGTTAGAAATTTTATTTGTGATGGTTTCACACACACACACACACACACACACACACACACACACACACACACACACACACACGTAGTTGAATGTTTAGGGGCTGATTTATTTTGGTTTGATCTTTGTCACTGGTTAAATAATGTTAAGTTGGAAATTTGCGAATTCGGTTTAATCAGTATCGTACATACGAGTTTTACAAATTGGTGTCAGAGCCTGTTGGGCTAAGTTATTACATTTGATCCGTTTTCCACAAAATTATGTGATATTGAGTTTTTTAAATCTGCTTTTGTGAAAAATCACAATTTTTCCGATGGAGCACTTATGTAATCGGATGCCCCCTTGATGATAGGAGTCACAGTTTTGGTGATTTAAATAGTTTGAATTTGACGTTTGCTAAAAGAATTGATTTTTTGGAAAAAGAAAATTCTCGTTTTAAATCTGCGATGGATCTTTTGCGAATGGTTCAAAATCAAAGAGATTTTTATCGTGAGAAATTTGTTTCTTTGGACCATGACTTTAAAGATTTAAAATTGTCGAAAAAGGAGAGTGATGATAGAGTCCTATTTTTAGAAAAAGAATTGGAGGATTTTAAAAATTCTAGGATTTTTGTTTGTGCCAAAGAGGATAAAAATATTTTAATCGATGAGTTTGTGGCACGTGAGGAGAATCTTAGGGATAAGTGTGTGTATTTTAAGGGAGAAAGTGATAACATTCTAGGAATAATTGAAAATTTAGAGGAGTCCCGAAAATCGAAAGAGTCTAATTCTTTCCTTGAGTAAAAAATTTTGGAGTTAAAAAATGATTTGACAGACTCGAGTAGTGTTGGTAGTAATGGTAGTGGCTCGTCGTGTTCTAATATTTTCGTTAATACAACCAAGACCATTATTTGTTTCAGAGGGTCAATCAATCCCAAGGACATTAGAAAAAGGTCAACTCATAGGTGTCCTTCCACTCGTTTACACATGTTCATATTGTGGTAGGAAATGTCACCTTAGGCGTTTTTATTTCGATCTTAGAAAAGGTCCTAGGAAGTTGAAGTCTAGTGTTCCCTTGGTTTGCAAAACCCCTAGGCATCATTTCACACCTCTTTGGGGTTAGAAAATCACTTTTAGAGGCACTAGAGGTTAGACTAATTGATTCTCGATTGCTTGTACATGACTTTTCGCTTGATATATCTTATATATGATTGTGTTTGCATGGTTTGTTTGTCATGCGCTAGTTGTGCTTCATGATATATGTTTGCTAGTGCTATGATACGTGTACTTTTTTTATTAGATTTTCGTTTTTTGACAAAACTTTTGAAAAAATACTAAAAGATTTTCATTTTTTGAGAAAAAATTGAAAAGCCAAAAAAAAATTTATTTTGATAAAGTTTTTCGAAAAAGACAAAGAGGTTTGTATTTTGTTTTGCACCGTATATGAATGGACATTTTGGATGACCGAGTCAAAATTTCATTCCATATCCATGTGACAATTAGATAGTATTTTAATATACGTCATCATTCAATTTATGTTCTTTATAATATTTGGAGTCATTGAGGCGTGATTAGTTGTTACTACCTACATGTTTGACTCATGAGTTCCTTTATTACACGCTTGCATGGATTTGTTTGATTATCGTACTTGTTTATCACATATTGGTCGGAGTGTTGTCACCTCAATTTTGTCTTTAAAACGAACCATATGCGATAAAACTTAATAATACAGGTAATGCATGTAAAAACCGTTTACCGTGAGGATTTAATTGCAATAAAAAATGATGAGTGAAATACGGGAAAAGGATTGCGAGAGTTCAAAATTAACTCGTTGTGAAAGCCACCGTTTGAAAAGAGCTCGAAAAAAATCTTAGGCAATAAAAAGAAAAATATGCCAAAAAAGGACCACCTCGAAAGAAAAATAAATGCATAATTATTTATGAGGAGGCTTGGATGGAAAGTAATGAAAAATGGGTTTGCTCGTCCTGACAGCGTCATGAAAAAGCATTACATAGTTTTAGACATTATTGGTGTGGGAATCATTCTTGACTTTGACGTGTTGATGGATTGAGTCCATGTCATTTAAATTCCACAGTTTCGACACCTAAGGACGATTTTGAGATTCATTCCTTAGGAGTATACATATTCATCGGGCACATATGTGTCATACCATAAAAATTTGAAGGACGAGAATTCAATTATTTTGGTAGAAATAGAATTTTAAATTGGGAGAATTTAGATTTTTATTTTTCAGAGTCTCGAATGAAAATTTAGAGTGCACGGTTGATCCTAGATGGGTCGAGATAGTCGATATGAGTGCCCAAAAGTTTTATTTTGGTTTCAGAGTATTATGAACCTGGTTTGATTCAAATTAGGGAAAACGAGTCCTTTTAAGTGTGTATTATCATTTAAAGTTGGGATTTATGGATTTAAATCCTTAATAGGCTCGTGAGTTAGCCAATCTCATTTGTGAGAAAGGAGAAAACCCTAGAAAGAGAGAGGAAGAAGAGAAAGTGAAGAAAAGAGGAGAAAGCTTGGAGCTTTGGAGATTTTCGAATCAAATCCGTGATTTCAATGGAGATTCAACCTATACAACTTTGAGGCAAGTGATTAAACTTGCTAAATACTTATGTGTGTTATTTATTTCATAATTTGTGGATAAATTAGTTGATGATTGTATATTTATGAGAAAATCCTATATTTGGTGTTAAGTCTTGTATTTGATGTGTATAAGGGGTTTAATGGTATAAAAAGGGTTGGGATCATTTATGAGATGATAAATTATTACTGGATTGTAGTAAGATTTGGGTTTAAGAGTTGTAGAGTATATTTTGGGATGTTTTGGAGACAAAATTTAGGGTTTTAACTTTGTAAGCTTAGAGAAGAAATTCTGCAGAACCGGATCGGTTCGGGTAGGAAAGTCGGATCGGTTTGTTATTGAGGAAATCGAATCGGTTCGTTTGTAAGGAAATTGGATCGGTCCGACCATTGGAGATTTTGTTAAATTTTAAGAACCGGACCGGTTCATTTTTTAGGACCCCTTGTCCGGTCTGGTCATTGCTTTTGGCCAGCTCCTCTTTTACCCCTTTTCATTTGGTTTTATTGCTTAGGGAACCTCCATTATAGTGTAGTAAACATGTTTATAAGATATTTTTGAGGGTTCATATTAGGATGTAAAAGAGAGGCCACTTTGGGGGATATAATAGCGGTATATAAGAGTAAATTATGTTGTTTTCTTTTAATAATCCTCCATGGAATGAGGATTCTCTCGAGGATGGTTTCGGGATATTATGGAGGTATATTTAGGAGTTTAAAATACCGAATCCTTTTGTAAATTCTTCGAGTAGTCGGAATTTACTTAACGCAAAATATGGACTAGATGGGAGATATTGTGTGTCCTTAGGGTTGTTAAATTAGGTGACTATTTATATCCTAGGTGTGATTGATTAGTAAATTTAAAGTGAGGGATTGAATAATGAAATGAATTGGGAAGGTATGTAAGAGGGTAACGGTTAGTAAAATGAGTGTTATATACATATAGCCGGATTCATTACTTTTGTATATACGGACGTGAGATGGAATGCATATATATATATGGTGTGAATGTGTATACGTTGTGTGATGGTTTGTATATATGATGTGATCATGTGTATATATCTTGTGTGTATTCTATATACATTATGTGCTTCATTACCCTCTAGTGCTATCATGGGAAGTTGCGCAATGTGGGTAAATCACCTTGGCTTGAGGATCAGGGAGAGTATAATCCTGAGGTTATAGCAGCCAGTATTTTACCGTGCGTGAGGTAGGGGTGAGACATCTTAGGTATGATTCGTCTTCCTCTCAGGTTAGGAATTATGGCCTCTTCCCATTCGTTATGATTAGATTTTTACCAAGTCGATGTGAAAATCTAACCGCTGGTAATTTCGGGACATGTGAGCGATCCCTCGGAAGATGATAGCATTGTAGAGACTACTAGTATGCATATGTTATGTGTGTTATGTATGTTCACTTATTGAGAATGTTAAATCATGTATAATATGTGAGAATAATATTATACAAGCTCTTTAAATAGTGTGTGATGTCTTAATATCATAAGTAGAGAAAGTTATAAAGATGTGTATGATGTTTTGTCTTTTGTAGCACGAGAGTGGATGACTATACTCTTAAACCTATAAACGGGAATTAATTTGGGTGTGTACTTTGGACCGAGGGCCTAATGGATTTCCGCGACCGAAAGTGTTAGATAGTAGTGTATCAGGGGGTTCCTTGTTTGGATTTATCTTTGTTAGACGTCCCACGCACGAAACTTAGCACAATGTTGGGTGTGGGGAGATGTTTGGTCCTTAGTTCTTAGGTGTAGGTGAAATAGTGGGGGTACATTATTAGCATTAGTGATGACGTGAGATATATTATGCTAATAACTTGTTAAGGTTAAAGGTTAGAATCGAGAAAATAAAATTGAGCTATATTATTTTATATATTTGTGCGTAAACGTGGGAGATGATAGAAGAGACGAGTAGACATTTCTCTTAGAGAAAGTGGGCTACACGAATGAGTCTTAGGCGTATATTTTCGAGGATTTATCCCTAGAATGTGTTGGATAGCTTAGATGAGGTTCATATGCATACTCTAGGTGCACCCTATAGATGGGGGGGAGGTTGAATCCCAAGAGAGTGCAACACTACTTTAATTATGAAATTGTGCATTCATAATTATTATGCATATTAATTCACTTGCTAAAACTATTTTCAAACCTCGGGCTCTGACCCGTTTATATCTTATCTCTTGCTACATTTATATTTATTTTAGGTGTCCTTCCGCAAGGATGCCATTGATGCTTATTCTATCCAGACTCCTTAGAGCTGTAGCAGATGCGGGATCTTATAGGATTTTGTTGTAGTCGCTTCCTATTTTGTGCATCTAGTTTAAGATCCATTTTTTATATTGGTTGTGTGTACCCAAGGGGTTGTATATTTGTAACCCTTTTATATTTTTATCTGGATGTTGTATTGTGTGTGACCCGACAACATATTTGGGTATATCTTTTGTTGTACTCGTGTATATATTATCATGTTTTGTAGTCATATTGCACGTTGGATTTAGTTTCTTATATGTTTTGAAATTTTTAGCATCTGCTTATTTTATAATTGGATGGTTAGTTAGATTTCTAGTCTGTTGGACAGTAATGCTAAGAATGATCTACTTGAGATTCCTATTTTATCTTGGTATAGGGATAGACACCCGTTATTAATTTAAGCGGGGTGTCATGACTAGTATCAGAGCATCAGGTTCTAGTGTCTTAGCATCTGTACGGGTTTTCTACGTTCTTCTGTAAGCTTTCTTATCATTGATCCCTATTATTAGGATTGTTGTTTTCCTATTGCGTATACGATTTTTTGTGATGTGAAATTGTTTGAACTGTGTGCTGATACAGTTCGCTCTTGTTTCAGATGCTGCCGAGGAGAGGTCGCCTGACTAGAGCTAATAGGAGGGAAGAAAATATGGAGGCCCAAGTGCCTCAGGGGACTATGATTGGACCGGAGGTTACCAATATAGTGGCTCAATCAGTAAATGCGACCATGAACGCCATGGTGCAATATTTTCCTCAGGCTTAGCAGTAGCGTGCAACACCGGTGGCTCAAGCTCACATAGGACTATCTAAGTGGGAGAGAGCTAGAGAAGCTTTTCAAAAATGTCAACCTCCAGAGTTTCAAGGGGGAGCTGACATGGTCATAGCAAGTCAGTGGAAGAAGGATGTTCAACGCCACCTTCGTATGGTGAAATGTAGTGACGTTAAAAAATAAATACTTACCACATTTAAGTTAGTGGGTGCGACTCTCCAGTGGTGAGACTCGGTCACTACGTCAGAGTAGCGGGATACGATGTCTATATCAAATTCTTGTATTCAATTTGATCGAAAGTATTTCCCTTCAGCAATTCAGATGGAGATGAGGAGAAGATTACTAGAGGTGAAGCAGGGGGATAGGACGGTGGTGGACTATGATGAAGAATTTACTTAGTTGGAAAACTTTGTGCTCGACGAGGTAAATACGGAGGAGAAACGTATATCAAAGTTCTTGGGAGGTTTAGATTAGCGAATTCGTCAGCATTTGTTGGGAAACCCGACATTACTAACTTTTACCAATGTGATGAATACGTCGTTATTACATTGTCAAGACCACCGTCTTTATTTAAAAGGAGATCAAAATTTTAGGTACCTGAACATGGCAAGTAAGACAGTAGAAGGTGGTGCCAGTGGGGCACAATCATCACAATAGCCGAGGAATAGGCAGAGGGAGAAGGATATGCATTTAGGAGCTTCGATTAAGAGGCAGCATTCAAGAGGTTTTAGATTTAATGAAAGTGGCTCTAGACAGGATTATCAAAGGCCGCATTTTTTTCCTCAGGGTGGTGATTAAGGATTTATGGGGAAATGTTTCTTCTATGGGGACATAGGCCGTATGAAGAGGGATTGTCCTGATAGAGGAAGTGGAAAACTGTTTGAAGAGGTTTTGGATGCACATCCCTTACAACAATTCATGGGCGAGTTTGGACAAGTGAAATTTGATCAGGAACCCATTGATGAGGTAAGGCAGTTAGATTATGGAGGTATTATATGACTTTGATTGATTTTGGAAGTTTTGCATGCAAGATTGTTATCTCTAGAATTCGCAAGTGGATTGAATTTAGTTCGTGGTTGGTTATTATAACTCGGTTGTGAAAATACAATTTCCTTGAGGAGGGTAAGGGTAGCGATGGTATCTTTTGGTAGAATATATTGTGTTGTGACGTTCCAGTAGGGTTATGGTTTGGCAAGAGGCAAATTTTTTCTATGTCCCAGTTGTGAATGGGTATATCTTGTGGCGATATTTTGAGTTAATGCAATGGGCTTTTACTAATGAGAATCAGGGTTTAGCGGGTTCAGTGTTGATCGAAGAGTTTAGATAATGGTTGTATGCGCATTAAGAAGTTAATGTTGGTGAGAACATTGTATCGATTGTCGCTGTGTCTTGGGAACATTATTTAATTTGTGTATATAAGAATTCATAAAAATTATTTTCTATATTATATTTTAGGCCTATGGGGCCATATAAATTATTTTGTAGTCTTTAAAACTTTTTTCCCAGTCTGACCGATCTCAATCCCTGACAGAGATGCACAGTAGTGTATTGGGAGGGTTACTTGTTTGGATTTCGCTTGCGAGACCTCCCTCACATGAAATTTTTCAGAATTTTTATTATTTTTTTGTATGATTTATTGGATTAATTATTGAGAGTTAGCTTATCCCCGTAGAATTATGGGATTGAGATTAGTGCTTGGGTTGGTTCCTTGGTTATTTCAGGCATATAATTATAATGGTGAGTGGAAGTTATGTTACAATTTAGGCCTAGTGGAGTCGGGTAATGTTTACGCTATTGAGCGCGGTTATAGGGTGTATGGGTGCCCTAGTAGTATTGGGAAGTGAAGAGATAAGATTAGTTATCGTGGGTGTAAGATGTGATCTTTGAACGTATGTATTTATCCAAATTTTGAGGACAAAATTTTTATAAGGAGGGGAGAATGTCATACCCCGTAAAATTTGAAGGCTGAGAATTCAATTATTTTGGGAGAAATAGAAATTTAAATTGGGAGAATTTAGATTTTCATTTTTCAGAGTCTCGAATGAAAATTTAGAGCGCACGGTTGATCCGGGATGGGTCGAGATAGTCAAAAGGACTGCTCGAAAGTTTTATTTGGGTTCCAGAGTATTATGGGCCTAGTTTGACTCGAATTGGGGAAAACGAGTCATTTTAAGTGTGTATTATCATTCAAAGTTGGGATTTATGGATTTAAATCCTAAATAGGCTCGTGACTTAGCCAATCTCATTTGTTAGAAAGGAGAAAACCCTAGAAAGAGAGAGGAAGAAGAGAAAGTGCAGAAAAGAGGAGAAAGTTTGGAGCTTTGGAGATTTTCGAATCAAATCCGTGATTTCAATGGAGATTCAACCTCTACAACTTTGAGGCAAGTGATTAAACTTGCTAAATACATATGTGTGTTATTGAAAGACCCCGGATTGTAATTTCCCTTGTTATATAAAACTATGCGATGATGATGCGGAAGCGTAAGGATGATGGTTCAATTAAATTGATCAATTAATATAGTCACTTAAACCGATTAAATCAACTCAAGTCCTAGAATTTGCCTAAGTCATATTTATCGATATTAGCAAGGTTAGGAGAAACCAAATTTTAGCACACGACTTGAATTAAATAAACTATTACCCAATATTTAATTTAAGTCCCAATTAAAGTGAGTGTGATAATTAAACCGAATTTTATCATGAAATTATTCTAAGCATGCACTCTAAATTATGATGCAAGATAAAATAAACAATATCACACTACGCCGCGATGTACGAGGAAACCCCAAGACGGGAAAAAACCTCGGATGGCCCTAGCCAGAAATCCACTAGATATGGAATTACAAGTACAAGACAGATAGACTTACAACGACTAACTCGATCCCTCTCAAGCCTCGACGCTTCTTCTTGTAGACACCTTTTCCTAGCGGATAACCTCGGAACACCACCGAGGTCTCGGAATCCACCGATCGGGCTTTCTATGGTCACCGTCACCCGAGCAAGGAGCCTTTCTCCAAGTGGGTAGAATTGCAACAAAACGTCTTCTTCTTTGATGGATGTAGAAGCAAACCAACTCTCTTTGAAATGGAAGAGATAAACCGGTGCCAAACTCCAAGTAATTGATATGTATAAAAGAACTTGGAATAAACAAACTTGGGTGTAAACTAGAGTGGTATATGAATTTCTCTTTGAAAATTAACACTCAAAACATGAACATTTTCCTAAACAATTTTTTGTTCTCAAACTCTCTCTAAGAGATAAACTAGGTTGGAAAAGTTTCATTGGAAAATGTGATTCCCGTCCTTCATAAAGTCTGAAAAAATCAGTTAAGAAACAAGTGGGAAAGTGGGTTAAAAAACTGCCAAAAACTGCCAAAAACTGTTCCCGCCTAGCAGTTCGTTCAAACGACATTTTGTTCGAACGAACTCTCGTTCGAACGAGACTTCTAACGACGCATCAGTATAGACTTCGTTAGAATCTCGTTAGAACGAACAATCTCGTTCGAACGACATTTCGAACGACGGACCAGTTTAGACTTGTTGGCAAAATCGTTCGAACGAAACCTGGTTCGAATGAAAAACTCGTTCGAACGACATTTCGAACGACTTCCAGAATTTTTATAAAATTCGATTTTGGCCCAGAAACTTTATATACTTTATTTTAAAGTTTTAATTAAATTTTTCTGAAAGTAAAACACAGTTTTTATTAAACCTAACACCCAATAAACTTGTTCCAAGCTCCTATATATATATAATTGCATTCATACCTTGGGAGCATGGAACTATGATTGATGACGTAGAAACGAGGCACGCAAACCGGCATATTTGATGAAGCTTTATACTCTTTTCCGCTACGTCTTCAACAAACACTTCATAGGCTTGAGAATATTACATTTACATACTATCCTATGAATAAATATTTTTGTCCAAAATTGAGCCAAAACTATATATGGACTCAATTGGAAATTTGTGTCCTTACAAATCTCCCCCTTTGGCTATTCCGGGACAAAAACCAAAACAAAAATCCTAAAGGGCCGTCAAGCTCACTAGACACAGAAACATAACCCACCCAAACTTGACTCAACCCAAGGATCAAACGCTTTGCCATTGAAAGATGTCGCTTTAAAATAATTCCTGCACACTTAAGCAAACTCATCAAATGCGTAGGGAATATGAAAGTATTAAATGCAATTAATTAATTACTCCCCCTAAATTAATTCTCCCCTTTATCAAACACAAGACCTACTTTAGAAAGACGTCTCCCCCTAAGATAAATCTCCCCCAAACTAAGATACGATAATAATAGGATTAGATACCATTTCTCCCCCTATCATCATTCTCCCCCTTTTTGTTCAGGAATAGGCAAAGGATAAAGAACTAAGAAACACATTGAAGCTTAAAAAGTTAAGACATTTAAAGCATATGGGCAATGAAAGCAAGGCAAAGACAAACAAATATCATATATATATATATATATATATATATATATATATATATATATATATATATATATATACTATAAATATATCAATAAGTACTTACATATATAGATATAGATATAAACACACATATGCCACAAAATACAATAAGTTTGCACACTCGTATGGCAAAAATGTGTCATATGGAAAAGAAAGTGTAGGGGTGTGAACTAGCAATAATTAAATTTAGACCCAAACACTTAATAAACATTCACGGAGTTCTCATTTGATTGCAAACTTTATCACATTTAAATATAACATCATGTGACAATATGAAGATTGAACTCAATGAACAAACATACACAGTGCATACAAGCCTAGCATGATGATGATTCTACAAACCAAATAGAGTCATGACATTAAAGACAACTAGGATAAACGGACATTGTGCAAACCGTTGATATACCATCCAATTCTCCCTCAATAAGCATATATATTCTTTTGTTTTTTTTGAATGAATATATCAAGCAAACATAGGCCTTGGCAATTGTTTTCTTTTTAATGCCAAATATTCTGTTTTTAGGCCTTTGGATCACGTATTTCTTTTAGATCCAATAAACGGTGGCTTACTATCGCAAAGGATTTAATTCATCCTTTCGGAGCCCTTCCCCGTGCACATTTTATTTATCATTTTTTCATTTTCACACAAATCTCACATGCAACGGATTTTGACATGCACTAGTCCTCCTAGGTCATAGATATGTAGATGACTAGATTGATAGGAGAACACCTCAAAAAGCTCAAATATAACATGTGACATTAAGATTTCAAAAGAGCTCGTGCATGTGTGAAAAGAGGCATATAAAAATAGAATCCATTTAAACAACACAAAATCCAACTACTCCATATAAAACATGGTAAAGAACAATTTAAGGAATGAAAATCTAAACCAAAAGTTCTAGCCAAGTGGGAGCGTAAAAGATGGGATTCAAACACAAATATATGCCACATAAAGTGTGTCAAAGTAAAATACACGAAATAAAATCTTTTTGAGTTTTTAACATTTTTCACCAAAAATAAGTATATATACTCAAAAGGATAAACAAAAATCATTTGTATTTTTCATTAAGCTTAAAATAAATAAAACACAAATGAGAAATAAAAATCTTTTTATATTTTACAATTAATTCAAACACAAGTATAATACAAAAAGATAAACAAGTCTTAATTTCTAGCATGTGATATGAACTAAGGCAATGACTAGAAAATGACTAAACAAGCATACATTTAGCATGTGAATATAGCATGAAGTACAAATGCTAACGTATGCAAACACTAACACATTCATCCTTTAGATTTAGCAAGGGAGGAAGCATGTGAAAGTAAATGAGAATCAAAAACCCTATTTTGCAAGGCAACCAAGTCGGATTTCCTAACCCAAATTAATGAAGAATGACTATCTTGGGGTGTTGGAACGTTAACTACCGTGGTTACTTTACTATGGGATTTTCTAGGAATTCGTTTAAGATCAAAACAAAATTTCCTAAGATGACCTTTTCGACCACAATGAGTACAAGCAAAAACATGTCGAAAAGATTTACTTAAGTAGTGATCTTTAAATGCATTCCTAGTAGATTCTCCTAAAACATTGGTCTTGGCTTTATGAGTAGATTCATTACAAGTGTTGAAGCCTAAACCACAAGTGTCATTTTTAATTTGGACCGTTCTTAACATTTTATCTAGTTTTTCCGAACGACACTCCAAATCAAATTTGACATTACTAAAATCTTTTAATTTATTTTGCAATTCTAAAATGTTAGACTCTAATAAAACATTGCGCTCTTCAAATGCAAGAAGATCCTTTTTCAAGAATTCCATTAAACCCCTAAGGCTATCTCTTTCACCTTCTACATATTCAAGCTTCTCTTGAAGAGTCCTCTCACGCGTCCTAAGGTCTTCTATTAGAGCATTTTCATTAATAACCTCGACACGCTCTCTTAAACAAGCTTCTAACTTCAAATTAGCACTTTTCAATTTAATAGATTCTTTATAAAGTTCTTGAAAAGCATTTTGAAGTTCACTCACATTAACCTCTTCTTCATTTTCACTCTCTCTTTCTTCTTCACTCTCACTATCATAAAAAATAAGAGAATCATGTACAATGACCTTGGAAGTGGCATGTGCTATCGTTTCATCAATCGATGAGTTCTCACTATCACTCACATGACTAGCCATAAAAGCCACAAAATTTTTCTTAGTGGGGGAATCAGGCTTTTCTTCCTTATCACTATCACTAAGGGTCGCATTATATGAAATGGGTCGCTTACCTTATTTCCTTAGTTTAGTGGGGAACTCATAAGCCCCATGGCCATAACCTTCACAACCAAAACACTTATTAGACTCGTCCCTATCTAAATTTTCATTACTAGGTTTAAGGATCTTCTCGGCTTTAGGAATCTTCTCGCTTTTACCATGTTTAGAAGTATCAAATTTCTTAAAATCATTTTTAAATTTATCTTTGTTAATTTTAAGAAATTTTCTAAATTTACGAGCAAACAAAGCCATGTCTTCCGAGTCACTATCATTCTCGCTCTCTACTACTTGTTTGACCTCTTTTCGGGCTTTTAAAGCAACGCCCTTTTCGATTTTCTTTTCAGATTTAGAGGGAAACATATCTAGTTCATAGGTTTGTAAATCACCTACAAGCTCTTCTAATTTCGTAGAAGCTAAAGTGGGTAAAGAATTTAACACGGTCACCTTTGAAATAAATCTATCGGGTAGGGACCTTAAAATTTTCTTTACAACACGGTCGTCAAGTATTTTCTCTCCCAAGTTAAAAGATGAATTAACAATATCGGAAAGTCTAACATAAAATTCATCAAATGTTTCTTTTTCATTCATTTTGATAGTTTCAAATTGAGTGGTGAGGTTTTGGAGTTTCGAAGCTTTAACGACACTAGTTCCTTCATGAGTTAATTGTAAAATATCCCAAGCTTCTTTAGCGGTTTCACACGTCATAATTCGACGGAATTCATCCGGTGTGACAGCGCTAAATAAAGCATTTAAACCACGGGAATTGAAATTAGCAAGTTTAAACTTATTTTCAGTCCATCTATCGGCGGGTTTGATAACACGTTCATTTTTAACTAAATAAGTTGGTGGGGACCACCCGTTAACAACAGACATCCAAACTCTTTCGTCGATAGATTTTAGTGCCGATCTCATACGCGCCTTCCAATACGCGTAGTTTGAACCATCGAAAATAGGAAATTTTGAAAATGGGAAAAAATCCATTTTAGCCAAAAATTATTTAAGGACCTTTAACGAAATAATTTATCGTTTTTGGCTCTGATATCAATTTGAAAGACCCCGGATT